>CM057459.1:1104364285-1105649642 GCA_016271365.2 Neoceratodus forsteri
ACCCCATGGAACAATCTGTAAAGGCTCAAAAGATCACAGGGACCAACCGACGGAGGGTCCCAGTACCGCAGAGGTCGCGAGGGCTATGGTGATCTCACCCTCCCCCACCCTACGGAACAATCTATAAAGACTCAAAAAATTGCAGAACTGACCGATGGAGGGCCCCAGTACCACAAAGGTCATGAGGGCTATGGCAATCTCGCCCTTCCCCACTTCATGGAACAATCTATAAAGGTTCAAAAGATTGCAGGGACTGACCAACAGAGGGTCCCAGTACTGCAGAGGTCGTGAGGGCTACGGCGATCTCATCCTCCCCCACCCCATAGAACAATCTGTAAAGACTCAAAAGATCACAGGGACCGACCAACGGAGGGTTCCAGTACCGCATAGGTCATGAGGGCTACAGCGATCTCGCCCTTCCCCACCCCATGGAACAATCTGTAAAGGCTCAAAAGGTATGCAGTTATTGAAATTGCAGCCCGGAGCGGTGAAGCAGCAATGGAATTGCTGAAGGCAAAGTGTTTGGCGCCATTTTCTAAATTTGAATCTGCACCAGGATTGACTGCAGTCAGCGTACATGTGGAGATAGTCTCAACTATTACAGACTAGTGGCTGCTTGGCTTAATTTTAACAATAATCCGAATTGTACTTTAATTTATCCTGTAGAAACTACATCCTGCAGTTACTTTAATTTGAACTTTAGTGGAATACTTACAGACTAGTGGCTGCTTGGTATATTTTAACAATAATACAAATTGTACTTTAATTTATCCTATAGAAGCTACAACCTGCAGTTACTTTAATTTGAACTTTAGTGGAATACTTACTGTTATCCTGCAAAAGCTGAGTTTAGCTTCCAACTGCTGTTACTTAATTTCTCTGTAGCTGAATATTTATTTCCAATAAACTGTTACTTAGCCCAGCATAGTTAGCCCTGTTTAATTTAGTTGTCTGACTTTGAAAGCTAACAAAGACCTTTAGTCAAACATCCCAGCCCAGTTTTTCTCTCTCTCTCTTTCTCTCCTTCTTTGTCTGCCCTACCTAGCCTGTGCTTACCATCCCCCTCTCTGCCTGTATATTTTCTTATCTCCTCTCCTATTCTCCGCAGATCGCGGGGACTGACCGACGGAGGGTCCCAGTACCGCAGAGGTTGTGAGGGCTACAGTGATCTCACCCCCTACCCCATGGAACAATCTGTAAAGGCTCAAAAGGTATGCAGTTACTGGTCCCGCAGCCTGGAGCAGTGAAACAGCAACAAAATTGCTGAGGGCAAAGTGTTTGGCCCCACCGACACTCCTCGTTGGCTCTCCACAGCCCCCACCACCAACCTTGGTGAGCACGCCCTTTTATAGGGACTTGTCGGCTGCTGGCTGAACCAATCAGTCCATTTCTCTATTTGCAGCCTATAGAACTTCGCCACTAGAGGCTGCTTGGCTTCCTGCTAAAAACAGGTTGCACTACTGCGAGCAAGAATCTCAGGTCTCTGCTTATACCATGCTGTTAAGCTTAAGCTAGTCTCCCCTGCATCCCTATGTGTAATGTTAATCTGCCCTTCCACCCCACCTCCACTGACTTATTCCTTGGTTTTACTGTTAATTACTGTCACAGAGTCCCCTTCTGACAGCCCCCCAGAATCTCTCTCTCTCTCTCTTACAGTATCTCTCAAATACTGGCACTATGATTAATATTGTGCTATCAACACATATCTCTCCTTGGCACATTTACCTTCTAGCCTTTCTTACCCTTCCCTCCCCCCCGACCAGAATCACTAATGGCAAACCAAATGAGCCCCAGCCTAGCACCACACTTTCACAAATGACCACCATATCTAACAAATATGGTACTCTGGAGCACCAGGATTCTGCATCCAGTAACCCCAGGAGGTTCACTTGCTTGGTAAGACTGAACCAGCCACTCCCCAACCCTGGAGGTTGCCACAGCCCTGATGTGCACCTATAACATTAAACTGCAACTTCCAAACCATGTCAATTCAAGGCGCAGAAAGTACCGGGTCATTAAATCCTGGTGGAAACAACATCTCTCCAGGGTGATCATTATTCTGTTACTGATTTTGGGAATATTCTCCCCAACCCTGGACCTCTTGGCACTGGGTATCCATCAACCTACGGATGCCTAAAAATTCCATCAATTAATATTGGGAGTCTCCTACCCAAACTACCCCTATTCCAGGCATGGGTTGCTGTCCACAAACTGGACATCATCTCACTCACCGAAATGTGGCTGTCTCAGAAAATACCTGACTCCGCCATCTTGCTTGATGGATACACCTCCTTCAGGCTAGATAAACAAGCCAAGCGAGGGGGTGGGTGTTTGATCTATATGAGTAACAAAATTAGTGGCCAGGTTATGCCACACAGTGTAAACACTAATGAAGCCCAGTTCCTCTCCATCAAGCTAGCTGTCAGACGACAAAGGAAAGCAATGTATCTGACCACAGTTTACATACCACCTGTCAAACAAGCCCTTGGGCTTGACCTATTCTTCAACCATATTAGCAACTTCAATGCAGACTGTGAGCGGGTCATTCTAGGGGACTTTAACACTAACTGGCTTGCCTAAGATTCTGCTACCACGAGGGACCATATCCATGGCCTATATCTTACTCAGATGGTTATGCAGGCTACAAGGCTGAACTACCGCACCGGCTTAAGCACACTCATAGACTGGCTTCTTGCCACCAACCCTGAGCATATCAAAAACATTTCTGCTCTGCCCAACACCTTAAGCGACCACTCACCAGTAGTCTGCTCCTGGACTAATAAGGGCACTAAAGACCCCCCCAGATCTCCAAAAGCCACTTTCTCAAAAAGGGGCTTGTGGGCAACTTTAAGAGGTATCTGAAGGATGCAGACTGGTCCCCTCTAGCTGGCTGCAGAGACGCTAATAAAGCCCTGGACTACCTAATATCTACCTTCAACAAGGCTTGTGACATATTTGCTCCTGTCAGAACTGTCAAAATAAAAGGAGCCTTTAACCCCTGGCTCATGGGCTCTCTAATTGGCCAGATGAAACAACGAGACAATCTCTGGCACATTGCCAGAGAGACAGGCAGGCAAACTCTCTTTCTGCTTATAAAGAGGCTAAGAATAAGTGTACCAGGCAAATAAGTAATGCCAAAGCTACCTACTATAGAGAACAATGTAATAGAAACTGGGGCAATGGCAGAGAATTCTGGAAAAGCATTAAGTCCTTCACTGGCAAAGAATCCACAGCTCCACCAGATCTTATAGTAACCACCACAGGCCCTTTACAGCAACCTATCCACCTGGCTAATGCCTTTAATAATGCCTTCACAGATCTCAGTTCTGTTCTCCCACCCGAATTTCTCCATACCCTGTCAGCAATGGACTTCACAGACCCTAACCCTCCCCACATCCTTATACCAGGCCAACCACTATTCTACTTTAGGCTAATTACTAGGGCCTAGACCATTAAATATGTAAAAAAAATCCTAAACAAAACCAGGGTCGGGAGTGACTCCATAGACATGAAGATACTAGCTCTAGCCTTGGACGAACTTGCCCCCCCAATAACCATACTTTTCAACATCTCCCTGCACTCTGGAATCTTCCCAGATAGGTGGATGACTGCCTTGGTCACCCCGGTGTTTACAAATGGGGAAAGAACTAATCTGGGAAACTACTGACCAATCTCAATACTTTCACCTCTTTCTAAGGCACTAGAAAGGGTTGTTTTTGACCAGCTCACTGAATACTTAAACAAGTACAATCTGCTCTGTCCACAGCAACACGGGTTTCGTATTGGATATAGCACCATCACAGCCTTAATCGACTATACCTCTCATATCTATGAAGCCCTTGACACAGGAAATATGGTGGGGTCTATATTTATAGACCTCACTAAAGCCTTTGACACCATTAACCACCTAATCCTGCTCAGACACTTGAGGACCTTGGGACTGTCTGTAGATACCATTTCTTGGCTTAACAGCTACCTCTCACATGGGACGCAGTATGTGAGGATAGGGGGTGTAACCTCTGAACTCAAAAAGATAACCCTTGGGGTTCCCCAAGGATCAATCTTAGGACCACTTCTCTTCTGCCTCTTTATTAACTCCCTTCCCTATGCCTGTCCTGCTAAAATGCTGCTCTATGCAGATGATGCAGTTATCTCAGTGCTTGGCAGCAGCACACCAGAAATAGCACAAAACCTACAACATTGCTTTGCAATGCTCAAGAACTGGTGCACCCATAACAGACTACAATTTTGCACCTAACTTTGCCACATGCCAAGAGGAATGCTGAACACCTAAATATCTATAGCCAAAAAGGGGATGGCATTGAACAAGTCTCCACGTTTAAATATCTTGGGGTACACATTGATGACACTCTCTCCTTCCTGCACCATATAGACCATGTTGTCAAATCTGCTAATATTAAGCTAGGAATCCTCTACAGGCACAGGCAAGTGCCTATATCAACATACGATTTCAAGTATGTGTACATCAAATTACAATTTAGGTGAGATCAACATACAATGTCAATTATGGGTACAACAATTAGGCAGTATAAATGCAAGTAAATGGTACAAAAGATTTGGGGCCTGGGAGACAGGACCTATGGGGAGAGGCTTGAAGAGCTAAATATGTACACATTGGAAGAGAAAAGGGACCGGAGGGACATTATGGGTCTTCAGGTACATGAAGGGGGTCAATTGGGGAGGAGCAGTCAGGGTGCTTCGAAGGAAGGAGGAGGAGGGGGCAACTAGAGGGCATGGGTGGAAGCTGGAGGGGGGAAGATTCAGGGGAGAAAGGAGGAGATGCTACTTCACTGAGAGGGTGGTGGAGCCATAGAATGTGCTGCCCAGGGGGCTGGTGGAGACAGAGACAGTGGAGGGGTTCAAGAAGGGGTGGGACAGGTAGAGGGAAGGGTTCTGGAAGCAAAATCCAATGCAGCGAGAATATCTGGAACTGGGAAGGGAGAAGCCAGAGAAGGCCAGGGGGGTAGCAAGGTCAGCTCCCGGTGGGGGGGGGGCTGACCAAACAAGCAGACACGAAAGACTGTTAGGTCTATTCTGCTGGCATTTTAGTATGTTAGTATGTAAGTATGTTAGATTGTAAAAACATTAATTACAGATAGATAATTTGTGCATCGTATGCAAGGTGCAGAACATGGGGGAACAGTAGGTACAGAGTATGTTCAGTTAAAAACAGATGAACAGAAACAAAAGTAGGGGTTAAAATGTCATGGGTAAGTGGATATAAAGTGTAGATGTGGGCAGGCAAGTGAAGGAGGAAGGCAAGGGTACGGCAATGAGTGGAGACAACAGAAGAGACCTAAAGTCGTGACGAGGCAGGGGCAAGTTCAGAAAATCAACAAAGTCCAGGAGGGTAGCATCTTTCAAAAAAAGAGACATGCAAGAACAAGGGGACACAATTTAAAGATGGGAGGCAGTTCAGGGGCAATGTGAGGAAGTATTGTTTCACAGAGAGGGTAGTGGATGCATGGAACAGCCTTCCTGAGGAGGTTGTGGGGTCTAAAACAGTGGAGGAATTCAAGAATGCATGGGACAGACATAAGGCAATTCTTGTGGTGGGTAGGAAGAAGTAGGCTGTTGGTCAACTAGGATCTGTGGCTTATCCTGTAGGTAGGGAAATGGGCAGACTAGGTGGGCCAAGTGGTCCTTATCTGCCATCAGGGTCTATGTTTCTGTGTTTCTATCTAAGCCATGACCCCTGAGGCTCTAAGCCTAGTTACTCGGAGCTCAATTCTGTCCGTCATTGACTATGCCCTCGTCATATACAGTGCTGCCACTGACTCAGCCCTAAATCGAGTAAAGGTACTAATCAACAAGGCTTGCCACCTGCTCCTGGGGGCTAAACACCGAACCCATACTTGCGCCCTCCACTCCTCTACTGGTTGGCTCCCGTTACACCTTAGGGCGAAATATCAAGCTTGCCTAATAGACAAAAAAGCCCTTCTTGGACTCACTCCCAACTCCATCGCCGCACTGTTCCAGTGCACCAACTCTTCTAAAGTCACCAGGAGATCAACCAAGGGTGTTCTTCATGTCCCATTAAAAAGAACCTGCCTTGCACAGCATTCACTCTCCTATCTTGGGCCCACCTGATTTAATGAACTCCCTACTTCCACCCTGGAGAACATAAAAATTGGGCCTTTTAAAAGAGAACTACAAACCCTTCTGGCCCAAAAGAACCTATGTGATTGCAAGTAAAAATTTCCATGACTAACTCACCTTCCTAACCTTTCACCCCTCTGCTTACTTCCCCTTGCCTTCTTCCCCACCCACTTCTCTCCACTCCCCTTCCTGACAAAGCCCTAATGCGGCTGCCCACCTAACTCTGCTCTTCCCTTCACCCCCACTTTCCATATTCTGTGGTGAAGCCCCCTCAGGCTGCTCCCACCTTGCTTTGTGAATAACATCTGTTTGTCTCCTTTCCATGTTTTTAACTGAGGCCTATTTACCTGTTACCTGTATAGCCTGTAACCTATTGTTTACTCCAAATGTTCTGTAACCTATTGTGTACTCCGAATGTTCCGTAACGTGTTTATGTAAATTTATCTCTCGATCCATTTGACATGGAACCTTTGTAAAAGAGCCCTCCCAGCTCAAAAGTATTAATCTGCAATCTGAAATCAATAAAATCAACAAATAAATATATATTCGCTACCTGATACCCAGTTGCCTCTTCTCTTCGGGAATGGGACCACTATCTCCATTTGCCTTTAACATCCTACCTCTGCCTGGAAGCATTGAATGAAGGTCATCTCTCACTGACTACCAGGGATAGAAGCCTGTGTCTGCAATTGACTATTTCAACCTTATGCGTTTGCTACTTGAATACCTGGTTACCATTTCCCTTTGGGAACAGGACCTCTTTAACCCCATTAGCCTTCACCATCCTACCTTTGCCTGGTGGCATTGAGTGAAGTGTATCAATCTTGCCTTGACTACCAGGGATGGGAGCCTCTGTCTGCAGTTGACTGTTTCAACCTTCTGCATTCTCTTCCTGATACCTGGTAGCTGCTTCCTTTTGAGAATGGGACCACTGTACCCCATTGGCCTTCTACAGTCTACCTTGCCAGTCTACATCTTGCACTTCCATGGACTCATCGTACTTGTCCCCACCTTGGCCTCCTCACGCTCCAGACTTGGACTCTGCCAGCTTGTTCAGTCTCTACTTCCATTCTGTTCGACTGCCTCCTGGACTTCCTTGCTACTGGTTACTCCTCCTGCCTGCCATGGGAGTTTATTTTCTCCTTCAGAGGTGAGAACCTCATGCCTCATTGCCACAGCACCTTCTGTTCTTTGCACTTGCTGTTCGCCATCTTCTGTGGACATGGGAGTCTCATACCTCAACTTCATAGCACTTAGTACCTGGATTCACTTCTTGGTCTTAAATGGATTCTCCACTCATGGCCTGTGGTGGCTTTGCTACATCCTAATTCAGTTTGCTGTGGCGCTGACCCCAGTCCTATTCCTTCCTGCACCTGAGATGTAAGTAAGGCTTAGCCTATGCTGTCTTCTTCTAGGACTCCTTCCTCCAGTCTGTAGACATCCACTACTGACTTTCCCTCCATCCTTGGACAGCTGCCTTTTCCTTGCTGCCCAGGCAGCTTGGGACGCCTTCCCATGTGTTGTGGCTCTTTTTGAGCATTTCATACCTATCACCGGCCAGTATTCCTACACAGTCAACAACTTCTCCCATTCATCTATTTCATACTCCTACCTTGGCCATCCTAACAGCTCCCATCCACTACTCTATGGAGCACGTGTTCATTTCACCTGAGAAAAAATTCTTCTAGCAACATCCCTTGGACCACATGCCTTATAGACTATCCGAGCCAGTGTTCTCTAGCCCCTGGATGTCACCGTACTTCATACAGTACAATCATCTACATTCCTTCATCATATTACCATCAATCAGGTCAGCTGCTCATCCAGCAGTCCTTCTAGCTTATCCCACATAATTCATCTCCCATACTTCTTCCAGGGAAGACTTTCACTGAGAGCAGACTTCCGTTGATTCCTCAATCTGCATGTCTGTAACTGACCTGGCTGTCTCACTATCCTCTCAGCAGGCCTATATCTGACTTAAATGATAAGCACCCATGGCATTCTACATCACTCTCAACTTCCCATTGCCCCATCAGTCTATAGACTCCTTCAAAGACCCATTTCCGGGCTTCCTACAGCATTCAGATAGTGTATCAACCTGTAAGGCAAAGCAGTCATGGCCACCTCAGCTCATGTCACTGGCAATTACACCACAGCAATACCCATATCTCCTTTTCCCACCAGCAGACCAGCAGGAGCCTATGCAAGTATTATTATGGCATCAGTACTCAAATTAACTCTCAAATTCATCGTACTGAACTTCCAATTATTTCCATATATATTCAGTTACCATCTCTACTGCATATACCAACCTTTCTTCATTGATCTAAAAACTTCCACGTCACCCCTCCTACCAGGTACCTAGAGATTCTGTCCAACTCCTTCATCTTCTTCAAGGATGCCTACATCACAACTTATCGCTCACCGCTTAACTCCAAACCTTCAGACTCTAACGTGAATGTAAAACTTTCTACAAAGTCAGATTGTTTACCTTATGACTTCATAACCCATCTTACTTCCCACCGTTCAAAATCTGGCAGCAAATTTTATCAAATCATGCTCTTCATGCTCACTTTGTCCCTGTAATCCCTTGGATATCGTCCATCATCACCTTGGAAACCTGGACTGCATTCATCCTTTTTCAACTGGACCTACTCCACTTTCAGGATCCTGATGCTTCTTCAGAATAGACCTACCTCTTCAGCCTCAGAATCGTCCTTCCAGAATGCATCATCCAAGGGACTTTGAAGATGGACCATCATCTCTCCAAACAGTTCACCTTCCTCGGATATTAGTATATGGTTGCTAGGACCTAGGTTCATCTCTTCTTAGTTTGCCTGGAGGACGGGCGGGCCAGTAGCCATGGGTCCTCAGAGGTTTCCTCCACCTGGGGGATTTTCCTCTCCTGTGTGCTACTGGTCATGCTGTCCATGAGTTGAAGGAGGTAATCATACTCTTTTGGTCATTCATTGGTAATTCTTTTTGGGCTTCCTGTTCCCTACTCACTACCCAGTTTCCCTACCAAGGGCAGGAATATAGTAAAGCCAAAAAGTAAACTACATTACACAAGCACTACTGACTTCATACACTATTCACCAAAACATTGAATGGGAGGGCTAAAGCCCGAGGTTCAATGTGGGGGAATAGCTCCTCCCACATTTCCTTTAAAGGCCAGCCTCCTACAGCAATCCCCTGCTTAGCGCGTTATGCAACACCCACCATCCACCCCTGCCTCCTCCTTCTCTGGCACTCTGCTCACCCTTGGTACTAGGCTTTCTATTCCCAACTCACTAGCCAGTTGCCCTATCAAGGGTGGGAATAGAGTAAAGCCAAAAATATATGTTATTTACCAAAACACTGAAGCTATGGCTATGTCTCTAGGACTGCTGGTAAGTCCTTTCTACCTAAAAGAAAAGCTTGGGGACAGAAACACTTCCTTAATGCTTCCAGTGGCCTACCTTTATTGCTTCTCCTGCTATCTGGCAATATCTACCCCAACCCATGCCCTGCCAATAGCCCTGCACATGGGTCAGGGAGTCAAGGGAAACTAAAGATAATCTCCCTAAGCCTTAGTAGTCTCCTACCTAAACATACTCATCTCAAAGCCTGGGTGCCATTAGTGCAACCAGGTATTATTTCCCTTACTGATACCTGTCTTGACCTTAGAATACTTGACTCTGCCATGTCACTACCCTGTTTCAATATCTTTAAAGAGGATAGACTAGGCAAGTGGGGTTGGGGCTTCATGATCTATCTCATATCTGACCTGCAAGCCTCAAAACTTGAAATCAAAGACCTGTCCATGGTCTGCGAATGCCTAGCCATTAAACTGCTGCTGGGGTGATGCCAAAACTCTGTTGTCCACCTGGTAGTCGATATTCCACCTGGTAATCAACAAGCGGGTATGAAGTCCCTCTCTAACCCTCTTAAACATTTTTTTTTTGTTCAGATAACATTAGAGGTCATATTTTCATCTGATTAGATTTTCAGAATAATAGTCTAGTTTATCATCATTACCAGGGGCCCAGGTTCCTAGTCTATTACTTATATTATTTCTAATAAATCTACCTTATTTATGTCCATCTATCTCCATTGCGTTCTCCTATTAATTTTCCTATTTTTACCAATTATGCTCATGTGTGCTGTCCATGCACTATATCTCTGAATGGGGTCCATATTTTTTCAAATATTTCTTTCTCTTCATTCTTTATATAGTATATTTGTTCCATTTTCACTACATCCAACATACAGTTCATCCATGTTTCGAATGCCGATGGGGAGGGGTCTTTCCATTTTTGCAAGATGCATTTTCTTGCTTTATTATCATAATTATAAGTAATTTCTGTTGAAATTCATCCACCTCACTATGTGGTGGGGTCATGCCATATAGTATAAGCACTGGATTTAATTTTGTCTTCTATTTACATAACTTGCATATTATTGCTATTATTTTGCTCCAGACATTTGTGAGATATGGGCACACAAAGATCATGTGTGTCAGTGTTCCTGATGTGGTTGTGCATCTTGGGCATCTATTAGTTATTGTTTTATTGAAACAATGTAATTTAGTGGGAGTATAGTAAATGCAATGGAATGTGTCTAACCGTATTTGTTGAAGTTTAGTTGATTTGACATCAATGGTGAAAGTGTTGGTCATCGTCACTAATGAAGACATTGAACAGGACTGGTCCCAGTACTGATCATTGTGGCACTCTGCTGGTCACCCTTCTCTTCCTGGATTGGATCCCATTTACCACCACCCTCTGCCTTCTCTGTCAGCCAGTTTCTAACCCAATGTATCACCTTATGCCCCATGCCCAGACTATTCATCTTGTTAACCAGCCTTCTGTGTGGGGATGGTATTGAAGACTTTGCTGAAATCTAGGTAGGCAACATCTATGGACCCTCCCTGATTCACTTCCCTAGTCACCCAATAAAAAAAAATCTATCAGATTCATTTGACAAGACCTTCCTGATGTGAATCCATGCAGCCTCAGATCCTGGGCACCAATAGATTCCAGGTATGCCACTATCCTTTCTTTCAGCAGTGTCTCCATGATCTTCCCCACCACTGAGGTGAGGCTGACTGGCCAGTAGTTCCCCGCATCCACCCTACTGCCACTTTTGTGCAGTGGGACTACATGCACTTTCCTCCAGTCCTCTGGAACCACACCTATGTTGAGTGACTCTGTGAACAAGGTGGCCAGAGGCGCAGCTAGATCCCTCCACAGCTCCCTTAATATCCTCATGTGTATGTCATCTGGCCCCATGGCTTTATCCACCTTCAGCATTGTGAGTTCCTCCAGAACTCTCTCCACTGAGAATGGACTGGTGTTTACTTCTCCCCCCAATTGTCCCCAACCGTGTTCCATGACCCTTTCTCTCCTCAGTGAATACTGAATAGAAATATTTGTTCAGTATTTCTGCCTTGTCTAGATCCCCTTTCTTACACCCTCTCTCCTCCCCTTTGAGCCTCACAATCCACCCTCCCCCCCCATTTTTACGACTGTGGGCAGAGTCTACAGTAGTATTACATGTACAAAAGGAGTGATGGCACGTTTTCTGTCCGTGGAACTGACTGAAGGTGTAAATAGTCTCCTCTGCTTTACCCTCTGCCAAGAAATGTTTTCTGCCCTCAAATAAATACACTTTCATGTTAGTCAATGGTTGCAGGGTACTATTTTCTTTCTTAGGTGGGTGGTACAAGAACTGGAACCTGGGTAGTGGGAGGCAGCATTTTTTTGGGGGGGAAGTAAGGTCCACCCCACCTCCACCCAAGAAGCTCCAAAAGGTTCATCCCACCTTTTTTTTATTCATGTGGGAGGGGCATGAGGTGGATCTATCATCCTGAAAGAAGACTCACATGTTTGAGATGTGGACCAAGGAACAGAAGTCTGTGGAGTCCCTGCATTTTGTTAAGGACTAGAACAGAAGATACTTAAAATGGCTTCAAACTGACTTAAAAACTCTTGGAACAAATGATATCAGAGTCACCTGGTGTCTCAAAAGGAAAGACTAAGAAGTGTCTAAAAACTAAGGAAAATAGACAGCTTTCAGGTATTTCTTAAACATTTATATACTAAAAACGAAGTTCAGCTTTTGGGATTAACAGTAGTTGTTTATCATATTTTATCTATATATATATATATATATATAGTTTGTCTTTTTAGTAGTTTCAAAATCTTGAAAGCATTGGTGTTACTAATGCATTTAGAAATACATTTTTTTAATTGACTTTACAGATCATGTTCATGTGAGGGCACATTTTTGGGAGGATGGGGTTCAAATGATTTTAATCATGGGCACAGTGCTTGGTAAACACAGTCTGTGATAAAGTGTATTTTTCTTTTTAAGTTTGAGAAGTGTAGTTGACTTGCACGAATGGATAGGGAACTTTCTGCATAACAAGTTCCCCATGGCACCTCACAGCATTTGCCACTACCATCCTAAGGTCAGTCAGTGTGTTACTTTACAGGACATTGCATAGCAAGAGACCTAGCCTTCCCTTTTTCCAAATAATATACCAACTGCATTGTCGGGCAGGCAGTTCTGGGCTACTATTTATATTCTACTAAATCTTCTTAAAGGAAAACTGCATGTTAAAATCAGGAACATATGTATTACTACCAGTTTTGAGTTCTCACTTCAATCCAGTGTTTTGTTTCTGCCTAGGCTGTTAGAGGAGTTTTTCTAATTTTCCCTGGGTATTTTATGACTTCTGGGGGCTGTCATTAAAGTTTTTTATTGCATCTTCTTCAAGATAGTCTTCACAGTGTACCCTTTGGTTTGATGTCTAACAGCCCCTACAACAGGCCAGTGTCTTGTTTAGCCACAGCAGAGAAAAAACACTGCAGCCAGGATTCACAGTGCTATACAATATACTATAGAAAGTTACATGTTTAAACACATACACGCACACACACACACGCCAAGCAGAACATAGCTGGATAAGGTACCAGTATTTAGGAAACTTGTCATACTTACCCAGAGTCTAGCAATGTGAATCCTGGCTGTGACTATAGGTGTTTACAACTTAATGATAATAACCACATTTGCTTCACTTGCAAATAGGTAGGCATTTGTATCTAATTTCTGTTTGACTTGCTATAGGTTACGCATAGAATCTAAAAAATTCATAACATGCTGTATCGTGATTCAATTAACTGATAAATGGGGATTTTGGTTTCTCTTACAAATTCATTTTTCCTGACCATGGATATACTAAAACAAAAATTTCTCAACAAAATGTTTTTAAATAAAGAGTTTAACTCACAGCAGCGGAAGAAACATGTTGGCATTAAAAGCTTAGTGGTGTGGATGTAGAGGCACCAGTATTTAAGCATGACTTTGGTAGAGGATTAATTGTGACTGGGGGATGAGGGAGGGAGTGAGTCTTGATATTTTGTAGCATAATGGTTTTCTGAAATTTCAGCCTTCAATGGGTTAGACTCTGCAGCCATCTGTACAGTATATCACTAAGCAATATGCAGTGTGGTATGGGTAAAACACAAATCACCAGACCAGGACCAGTGCTGTAAAATCTGCATTGGGCACAGCTTGTGCAAATATTGCTGACCCATTGGATCAAATAAATACATGCAAATAAATAAATAAATACTCGGCTTCACCTCGTGCTTCAACCCACCCCAGGAGTGACGTTATTACATGATAACACACACCCTGTCATGCCTTACAGCTTAAATATGCCCTTTCTCAATGTACTATACTTTGATTCAGTTAGTGTATGCAACAGCCTTCATGTGAACACTCTGGGCTTCTCTTTGACTCCTGATATCTATTTGCTTTAGCTATTGTATATTGTTTGAACTGCTTTGGTCTTCTTGATGTGGTGCTTGTGTGCCTAAACTATGTAATCTGTTTATCTACTGCTACCCATGTATCTCCAGTGAATGATTGTTATAACTGTCTGCTCTCAGAGCCATTGTTTTTGGACTTGTTAACTGTGCTGTCTTTGTATTAGTTTCGACGAGGTGCCTTTGTAAATGAGTCTCTGACTCAAAAGTTTGTAAATCTGATAATCTTTAAATAAATAAATAAATGTTTATGTTTAAGTCCATGAAACACCCTTATCTAGTTAATGCATTTACAGTTGTAGTGGCTCTGCCAAACCTTGTTTCTTCTATCGCTAATGTACCTATAAAATGTCTTGTCCCCTTTTTCACAGTCTGTGCTAAACTCTCCTCTGTCTGTGCCTTGGCTTTCCTAACAGCCTTCCCTGCTTCTTTTAGGCATTCAAGGTACACCTCCCTGTCCTCCTCCCTTTGGGTCCCTTTATACTTCCTGAAACTTGCTTATAGCCCTTACTTTGTCTCCCACCTCTTTAGGGAACCATAGTGGTTTCTTTCTTCTTTTCCCTTTGGCCACTATCCCAATGCATTGGTAAGTTACCTCCATAATGGTTCCTTTTAGTCTTCCCCACTGTTCCTCCACCCCCTCCATTACCTCTACCTTTTCCAGGGCTGCTCTTAAACATCTGCCCATTTCATTGAAATCTGCCCTCCTGAAATCTAATACTTTTGCCCTTGTGTGGCTTAATTGAGTTCCTGTCTCCATGCCTAACCATACCATGTGGTGGTTGCTGGATCCTAGCTGCCCTTCCACTTGGATTCTTTCAACTCTGTTCCCTTTAGTCCATTCCAGGTCTAGAATCGATTTGTCCCCGGTTGGCTCATGCATCAGCTGAGTAAATCCACCCCCCTGCAGGGATTCCAGGATGGCTGTGCTTCTGGTTGAAGCAGCTGCCTGAGTGGTCCAAAACACGGTCTGCATATTGAAATCTCCCATCAGCAGGATTTCACCTTTAGCTGCCATGTTGTGAATTTCCTCCACTAGTACCCTGTCCAGTTCCTCAGTCTGTGCTGGAGGTCTGTAGATCACCCCTGTATTGCTGTGCCATTTCCTAGTTCAAGGGTGACCCACATTGTCTCAGCCTCCCTGTGCATTCCCTGTACTTCTGTAGCCTTTATGCCTTCTCTGATGTACAGGGCCACACACCCCTCCCTTTTTACCTTCCCTGTCCCTTCTGAACAGTGTATAGCTTGGTACATTGACGTCCCAGCTGTGAATAGCAGAATACCATGTCTCTGTTATTGTTGCTATGTCAAGGTCTGCATCTATCATCAAGGCTTCCAGGTCTTGAACCTTATTTCCCAGACTGCAGGCATTTGTGAACGTGACCTTCCATGTTTTACACCCTGCCCCATTCCTGTTTTCTCTACTTTGACTCTTACCTCTGCCCCAGTATTCATGCTCATGTGCTCTTGCCCCCTTTATCTTCCCTTATACATGTTTCACCTACCTGTCCCTCACTGCTCACTTCAGTTGTTCCTGCTGTTAACTTTTACTTTTGCATGTTCCTGAGGGGGGTGTTCCTAAGCCACCTGTCTCGCCTGACTCTCCTCTCTTGGCCAGTTTAAATGCTCTCTGCTGAAGCTTTCCAACTTCTCACTAAGGACTGAGGTCCCCTTTCCGGACAGATACAGGCCATCTTCCTGATACAAGCTCGGATCTGTCCAGGTTGGAGCCCAGTCCCCTATGAAGCCAAATCCTTCCCTTTCTCACCAATCCATCAACCAGGAGTTGAAGGTTTGGCTGTGGAGTGCCCTGGCCCCCCCATGCCTTGTACAGGTAGCACCTCTGAGAATGAGACAGAATGTGCGATCTGTTTCAGGTCCCCCTCCCAAGCTTCCTGAAATCCTCCTGGACTCTGGATAACTCTACCCATCTCCTCACCAGGTCATTGGTCCCCAGGTGAACAATGACATCCAGCTCCTCCCTCCTTCCTCCCTCCTGGCTATTGCCCTAGCAATCTTATGGATTAGCTTCCCATCCCTCCATGTAGCACTTCCTGGGAGGCAATTGACCTCCCTCTCCCCCCTGCTAAGTGTCCCTAATTCCACACCCCAGACAATAGCGTTCTCCACTAGGAGAAGCTTTGCCCTCCTTCAGGGACCCTTGCCCCCTTCCCTGGGGATCCAGCTTGGAGGTTCCTACCATCATCCCTGGGTCCAGCTGCCAGTGCCTGTGTGGGGCATTCCCATTCCTCCAAAACAGCGTAGGAGTCATTAAGCTGTACCAGTTGGGGGTTGTGCTCTGACTCCTCCCCACTCTCCCTGAGCCCACTGTGGTCCAGTCACTCTACTTCCTGGGCAACCTTTGAGGTTCATGTTGTGGACCCAGTGGTCTCTGGGCGGGGGTGGACACCACCTGTAACCTGGTCATCTCTGCATGGAGACAGGCAACCTCCTCCCTCAGCCCAGAGAGGTGCCTGCAGATAGGGCAGCATCGTAGCCTCCAGAACATCTCCCTGAAGACTGCTGCTCCACAGCCACTGCACTGCACCACTCCTGTCATGTCTGATGTGACCTGGCCTGCAATATAATCTAGGTATGTCCTCTAGATGAACCCCAATGCTCCTCCCTGTCCTTGGTGTGGAACATCTTGTGTGGTGTAGAAAGGTGTAATACTATGGGCCCACATCCTATATAAGGAGGAGTAGTCCAGGGGTGGGTGGGATTACCCCCTGGCTGAGCTGGCTGAGTCCAGAAACAATCAGCTGAGGACCCCTCTACCCTATGTTCACAGAAGATGAGCCCCAATTGTCAAAAATAACCCCCCAAAATTTGCTGAAATATGAGACCTACACTTAAGGTAACAGACTCAGCCAAGTACAAACAGTTACAAGCTTACCAGCAACTGAAATCCTTCACTCCTGCCTAAACAAAATGGGGAATCACACTGAATGAGAGTTAGGAAAACACCTCAGTTTCAAACTATACAAATCCCCTGAAATATGAGACCTGCACTTAAGGCGACAGACTCAGCCAAGTACAGACAGTTACCAGCAACTGAAATCCTTCACTCCTGCCCAAACAAATTGGTGAATCATACTGAATGGCAATTATTTTTTATATAATTCAATTGGTAGCCCATATGGACCCGGTGCTTTGCCAGAGGGTAGTTCTTTTTTGGCTTCTTCAATTTCAGCTTGTGTTATTGGTTGATCCAGTTGCTCTTTCATATGTTGTGTACTTTTTTCCATCTTAATTTATTCCAGATATTTTTATTTCATTAATATCTGTATCTAGTTGTGTAGCATATAGTTTTTTTTATAGTATTCTGCAAAACAATTGTTGATTTCTTCTGGTTTGCTTAAAAGTTGATCATTCTCATTTTTATACTTATTATTACTCCTTTTTTATGTTTTTTTTTTTGTTTACCAAGATAGTACTGGCTTACTCCTTGAACCATGGACAACCAAGTCCAGCTCCTTGGGTACACCCCCTTCCACCATGATCAGCTAGGAAAGAGGGGTGGTGGCTGTATAATCTATATAAAAGATTACCTGCAGGGGGTTGCTCTCCCACACTTAAGAACAGGAAAAAATGCTCAACTACTGTCTGTGTGCTTAACCCTTGGCTCCCAGGGCAAGGGCCTCACACTAGTCTCAGCCTACTTACCCCCTAAGGAAGTAACTGAGGGTTTTAGGGTGCTGCATGAGCATCTAGCAGATATCCACTCTAGCCACGAAGCCATAGTGCAGGGGGATTTCAACATCAATTGGTTACCTCAGGACTCTGTCACATATAAGGGTACAGTCTCCTCAGTCAACTTCCTCCAGCTCGTGGAACAACCTACCCGTACAAACTACAGGACAGGTACCAGTACCTTGTTGGACTGGGTACTAACTAACCACCCTGAACACATCACTGGGCTAAAAGTGCTCCCAGACTCCCTAAGTGACCATTCACCCATCATTCTTGCCTGGTCCAATAAGGCCAATAAACCGCGCCCAAAGTTGATAACATCCCGCTTACTTGAAAAGGGCATGCTAGGGATCTTTAAGGAATACCTCCTGCAGCTGAACTGGGCACCTATCCTAAATGCTAATGACGTTAACACGGCACCGAGCAAATTCATAGCTATTTTCAATTCTGCCTGTGATATATTTGCCCCCTTAACCAAAAGGAAAATCAGTGGCTCACATAAAATGTGGATAACCCCTCCCTACTTGCCCAGATGAGCTCCAGAGACCACCTATGGTATAAGTACAAACATACTCTCTCTGGCCAGGACCTGCAAAACTACAAGGCTGCATGGAATAAATGCACTGTGGCAATCTGCCAGGCTAAAGCTAACTTCCGCAGATGCGAACTTAACTCCTTCTGTGGGTACAACTGCCGTTTCTGGGATAACATTAATGCTATCATCAGGAAAAGTGATACCATGGCACCCACACTGCTGAGCCATAATGGATCTCTTATACATGACCCTAGATCCATTGCAGACATCTTTAACAAAGCCTTCACTGACCTCAGTACAGTGCTTCCCCCCAGTTCCCAAGACCAAGTTGGTTCCAACCAGCCTACTCCCCATAGTTCCCCCACAACACACCAAGCTCCCCATTTCTACCTCAGAGTCCTAACTAAAATTGAGGTAAAGAAATATCTCATCAAAGTCCTTTGTAAATCCAAGCACAGCTCTGAGGGTCTCGATCTAAAATTAATCTCTCTTACCCTTGACGAACTGCTAACCCCACCGACCTCTATTGTAAATCTATCCCTCACCACAGGTACATTTCCAAACCTCTGGAAAGCTGCTATTGTAACCCCCTGTCCACAAAGCAGAAAGTAAGTCAGACCATGCCATCTACTGCCCAATTTCAATCCTACTACCTTTCTCAAAAGCCCTCGAGCATATAGTCTACAATCAGCTGGTAGCTCACCTTGATAAATATCAACTACAATGCCAGCAGTAGCACGGCTTCCGTCAACACTACAGAACTACCACTGCACTCCTCGAGTTCATGGGTTACATTCATAGTGCCTTCAACCAAGGGCACCTGGTGGGAGCAACCTTTATCGACCTCACCAAGGCCTTTGATACGGTCAACCACGACCTCCTCTTAGGACAATTAGAGGTAATTGGACTCTCCTCTGACTCACTGTGCTGGTTCCAGAGCTACCTCTCTGGATGTGTTCAGCAGGTAAAGATATGCAATGTACTCTCTGACCCCCTTCAAGTGTCCCTTGGAGTCCCCCAAGGTTCCATCCTTGGCCCCCTCCTCTTTCTAAATAACCTACCACTAGCCTGCCAACAAAAAATCCTTCTCTACGCTGACGATGTGGTGATCTACTCCAGTCATTCTGACCCTATCATACTGGAACAGCGTCTTCAACAGGACTTCAACAACACAGAAGCCTGGTTTAACAGAGCTAAACTTCTAGTCAACCACAAAAAGATGAGGACCATGCTGTTTGCCTCAGCGCACAGCCGCCACAGGGTCGCAACCCTTAACATACAGAATTTACAAAAGATCACCATCGAAATGGTCACCAATTTCAAATACCTGGACCTCACCCTTGACAGCTCCCTCTCATATGCCGCACCCATCGACCAGGTGGCCACTGCAGCTAACAGGAAGCTTGGCCTGCTATATAAACACCGAAGCTGCCTCACTCCCAAAGCCCTCCAGCTCTCCATAACCAGCTCAGTCTTCTCAACCATTGATTATGGCCTTGCCATCTACAATGCAGCCTCTGACAGCGCACTGAGGTGACTCGCCTCCACACTCAACAAAGCCTGCATATTTGCTCTGGGAGCCCCTCGCCTGTCCAATACCTGCCACCTCTACCAGCAAACTGGTTGGCTAAATCTGTCTGATAGGGTCTGCTATCAAACCTGTCTCCTTGCTAAAAAAGCAACCCTGGGCCTACTGCCTCCAGGACCCAGCTCCCTTATACACCAGGTAGCTCCAACTAGAACTACAAGGACATCCAATAAGATCCCTATCAAAATCCCCTATCGTTGCACTATCCAAGGTCAGTGATCCTTTGAATACCGGGCCCCACTATGGCTCTCCTCACTCCCAACAGAACTAGCCACAATTAGCAAAATCGACTCGTTCAAATCTGCACTTTGGTCCCTCCTTTCCTCACAAGGGAAATGTACCTGTCCTACCTGACCAACCCACCTGCTTAAAACCCTGACTACCCCACCTATTTGCACTTTGTTAGCACCTAATTTGCTACTTCCCTCTCCTTCCCCCAACCCATAGCCCCTGACCCCTGTCCAGTCATGGACCATACCTCTTTTATCCTGGGCTCTATTCCCTCACCATGCTCACAACCACCATCCTCCCCCTCCCCATCCTCTCACTGACAAGGTGACCCCCTAACCCATGGTTACTGCAAGATGACCTCCCCCCTCACTCTTAATCTCACCACCCTCCTCTTCCCCTCACTCTCCCTAACACTTGCTTCAGCTGTACTATCATTGCCTGTCTGCTAAGGCTCTATCCCCATCCCATGTTCTTTAATTGTCATTTTACCATTGTTAATTGTTTAGTTCTTTGTAACTCTGTGGTTACTATTGTATGTTCACCTTATTTTCCTGACGTGAAACCTTTGTAAATGAGCTTGTAGCTCAAAGGTTGTAATCTGAGAATTCAATAAATAAATTTTAAAGGTTTGTCAGCCATAACATATAGAATAAAGTATGGGTCGGTGTGTGTAACAAGACATTTTCACACACCCGAGGGGTTAGATGCTACATAAACCCCAAGAGAAAAGCTCGAGGAGTTTATGCATAGCATCTAACCCCAAGGATGTGTGTAAACTTTGAGTTTATACACACAGATCCATATTTTATTTTATATAATTGCTGGGTTTCCCTTTTTTCACCTCAGTAATTATATAAAATAAAGATATGTTGCGAGCTGCAGTGGATTGTTTCAGTGCAGTCTGAGGATGTCCCTACTAATTGAAATATTTTTGTTGCTCTTGGTATGGAGTCGGCAGCCTACAGTTAAGTTTTTTTTCCTCTGGGGTAGTAGTTTATCTTGTGAAACACTTACCCACTGAGACGGCGAGTCCGAGAGTGGTGGTTCAGTCTGTTGGGGAAAAGACGGTGGTGGCCACCGGTTCAGAAGAAGAAATGAGGCAGACGCATGTGCAGAGTGAGGGAAACCATGAGCATGTTTGCCATAATGAACACTACTTCATTACGGCATATTATGCCATGGTTTCCATATAGGAAAAAATGAAACCAGCTATAATATAGTAGTTTGTCCTGGTGTTAAGAATATATTTTTCTATTCTGTAACTGTTTGGTTATATATTTCCTGTTTCTTGATTAAGTTATTGAAGGGTATTGGGTTAAAAGTTCTGCTGTATAAATTTGTCAATATTTGTATTGCTTTCTCTAAATCTACTAAACTTTTATTTCTTTTTTCCCCCATTTTCAATAGATATCCTCCTCCCTCTCATCCATACCTTATATGCTTCCTAGATATTATTTATAGTTGTTTTTTGCACAGTATTATTTTCAAAAAAGTCATATATTTCCTGTGCTGTTTTTGCTAAGATCTTGTCTTTTTGTAGTAACGAAGCATCTAATCTCCACAACTTATTGAGTATTTTATTTTCTGATAGTTGCAATGTTAAAATGCAAGGAGTGTGATCCGCTATAGTAATCCCTGGATAGTCTATGCTTGTTGTTGCGTATTTAATAAAGTCTGTTATTAGAAAATAGTCTATCCATGAGTATGCTTGAAATACAGATGAGAAAAATGAAAAAAAAAAAAACCTTTTTGTCATTATTAAAGTCTCTCCAAGGGTCAATTAGCCCTGGGCTGAGATATAGATATGGCACACTGATGAGTCCAAATGAGGATGAAACATGTGTCTGTGTCTGCTGTTCTCAGCCTTTGCTGATTGTATTGTGAGGCATTTTGGCACCATGCAATTCTGCTTAAAGTTGAGCCAATCCAAATTAATTCATGGTCATTTGCATAGGCATCTCATGATGCTTTGTATTATTGGGGTATGTGTAATTTGTGTTTTCTTTAAAATTTGGCTGTATAGCCAATATCCTCCGGAATAACCCATACTTCAGTGCATTTGCTCTGGGGTTCTTTTGCTGTTCTTTTCTCTCTTCCTTGGGCTGCCCATGACCCAACCAAATAAGATCCCCTATAGCGTGCCTGGCTTCCTCTCTCTGGGCTGAGATATAGATATGGCACACTGCTGAGTCTAAATAAGGATGAAACACGTGTCTGTGTCTGCTGTTCTCAGACTTTGCTGATTGTATTGTGAGGCCTTTTGGCACCATGCAGTTCTGCTTAAAGTTGAGCCAGTCCAAATTATTTCATGGGCATTTGCATATGCTCCCCATGATGCTTTGCATTAATGGGGTATGTGCAATTTGTGTTTTCTTTCAAATTTAGCTGTATAGCCAATATATTCTGGGATAACCCATACTCCAGTGCATTTGCTCTGGGGCTCTTTTGTAGTTCTTTTCTCTCTACTTTGGGCTGCCCATGACCCAACCAAATAAGATTCCCTATAGGGTGGCTAGCTCCCCCCTCCCTGGGCTGAGATATGGATATGGCAAACTGATGAGTCCAAATGAGTACAAAACACATGTCTGTGTCTACTGTTCTCAGCCTTTGCTGAAAGAAAGAACTGTTGAGTACCTAGAACCCAGCGGGGCACAGGACCCGAGGCAGTATGGATTCAAAGTGGGAAGGTCATGTCAGACGGATCTAATAGAGTTCTTTGACTGGGTAACCAAAGTAGTAGACCAGGGAGGGGATGTAGATATGGCCTACCTAGACTGTAGCAAGGCATTTGACACAGTCCCACACAAAAGATTAATAAACAAGTTAGCCACCCTGGGAATGGGTCCCAGGGTGATAGCCTGGGTAACAAATTGGCTGACCAACAGGACACAGAGGGTAATAGTAAATGGAGTACACTCTGAAGAAAGGGTGGTTACTAGTGGGGTACTGCAGGGTTCAGTACTGAGACCGGTCCTCTTTAAAGTCTTTATAGGAGACATTGCAGATGGACTGGAAGGAAAAGTATGCCTCTTTGCAGATGATACAAAAATCTGCAACAGGGTTGATACACGGGGTGGAAAGGATGTGAAGGGACTTGGCAAGGTTGGAGGAATGGTCACAAATATGTCAGCTTAGATTCAATGCTAAAAAGTGCAAAATAATGCACCTGGGAAACAAAAACCCAGAGGAAGAGTACGCAATGGGGGGCGGGGGGTACTAACAACAACAAAAATGGAAAAGGACCTAGGGGTAGTCATATCAAATGACCTTAAGATAGGCAGGCAATTTGAGAAGGCAGTAAGGAGGGCTAGAGGGATACTGGGATGCATAGGGAGAGGCATCACCAGTAGAAAACAAGAAGTTGTTATCCCTCTGTACAGACAGTTGGTGAGACCCCATTTGGAGTGCTACATGCAGTTCTGGAGACCCCATCTCTGCAAGGACATAGTCAGGATGGAGGTGGTCCAGAAGGGGGCAACTAAAATGGTACAGGGTCTGCACCAGAAGCAATATGAGGGGAGACTTAAAGATCTTAATATGTACAACCTTAAAAAAGGAGGGGGGGACATGATAGAAACTTTCAAGTACCTCAAAGGAATCAACAAAGTCTAAGACGGGAGCATCTTTGAGAAAAAGAGATGTGCAAGAACAAGGGGGAACAGTTTGAAAATAGAGGGAGGACAGATCAGGGGCAACATCAGAAAGTATATTTTCATGGAGAGGGTGGTGGACACATGGAACCACCTTCCTGAGGAGGTCATGGGGTCAAAAACAGGGGGAATTCAAGAAGGCATGGGACAGACATAAGGCAATTATAGTGAAGGATAGGAGGAAGTAGGCTGTTGGTTAACTAGATTCTGCAGCTTATCCAATATGTAGGGAATGGGCAGACTAGGTGGGCCAAGTGGTCCTTATCTGCCATCAATGCTTATATATTGTGAGGCCTTTTGGAACCATGCAATTCTGCTTAAACTTGAGCCAGTGCAAATTAATTCATGTGCATTTGCATATGCTTCTCATGATGCTTTACATTACTAGGGTATGTGCAGTTTGTGGGTTTTTTTAAGTCTATCATATATTGTTTTATTATTTTCCTAGATGATGTATGTATTTTATCAGTTTTAGAGGTTTTATCTATTTATTCCATAGTTCAATTGAAATCCCCATCTAATATATAAGGAGGGTCGAATGTAGTTAGAGTTAAAAATAATTCATAAAAAAATCCAGGGTCATTTTGATTGGGTGCGTAGATTGTAGCACATGTATACCTAAAATTCTGCATTTGTACCTGAGTTATGGTATATCTTCCATGAGTATCTGTAATTTTTTAAATATTTTTGGGACTTCTTTTTGTTTATTTGTTATGATCATTACCCCTCTAGAATTTCGTGAGTACTCTGTTGTACTAGCCAGTCCCCATCGGTTTTCAAGCCACTTCACTTCTTTGTTTGTCAGATGTGTTTCTTGTAGAAACCCTAAATTTAGATTTTTTTTATCTAAATACTTAATCACTTTATTGATCTTTATTCTATTTTGCATACCTTTGACATTACATGTCATCATCTTAATCATAGTCTCCATTCATCCATTTCTTTATCTCTACTTGCCACCCTTTTTTAGCATATTCTTTACCTATTTTACCTGAACCCCTATATTTTCTATTTTTTATCTTATTTGCTTTTAGCCCTAAAAAATGGTCTCCTTTTCACATTTATTCTTCCCATCTCTGCCCCTCCCCATCTCTCCTCAAGTTCTTTGGCCCAGGATCAAGCTGATCTTGGGTCCCTCCCTTCCTTGAAATCAGTAATGACTGGGGTGTAATCATTGTATGTCACTTTACACCTCTGTCTGGAGTCTCCCTCCCGTTTGTATCTTGTGAATGTATTCACAATTATGCTGACATGGTACCTTTTCATTCTGCCTTTAGATTGCTTATATCAGGAAATCTAACACCAAAAATAAAGCAGAAACAGAGCAGGAAGAAAAAACCAAAAACAAAGAATCTTGTTTATGGTGTTTTACATCCATGTCATCTTAATCATTTATGGTTTTATACATCGTCTGATTATCTTTTATTTCCATCCTTTCTTCTTTTTTCCCTTTTTCCTCTTCTCCTTTCCTTCTTCTGATGTGGCTTATCTTTTTTCATCCCTTTTTCCTCTTCCCTCCACCTTCGTCATATTTTCCCTCTATTTTCTTTTCTCTTTTCTCTTTCCTTTCTTCTCTTCCTCTCCTCCTCCTTTCCCTCTCCTTCCTTCCATTCACCTCTTCTTCCTCTTCTCTTGCCATCTTCTTTTCCCATGTCATTTGTTCTTCTATTATTCTTTTGTATTTTCATTTGTATTACTTATTTATTTATTCTCATATGTCTTTGTGCTTTGCTTTACCTTTGATGTATCTGTCCTGCTATCCATTAAATTTTGTTTTTATCTAACTCTTTTTGGTTTCAGATGAGTTTTATGTGGCTTGTGGTTGGGACTGTGGCTGTTGCAGGTGTGGATCAAATATTCCTGGGTTTTCTTTCCTGTTCTGACTCCATAGCGTCTTCAGAATCTGAAAACGTGTGTGGTTCCCCCTTATTACAAACCTGATCTTTGTCGGGTACTGCATTGAAAATCTGATGCCTTCATTGTAAAGTATCTGTTTCAGTGTATTAAATTTTTTCCTTTTCCCATATTTTCACCTGATAGATCTGGGTATGCATTAAAATGTATTGCTTGATAACTCAATCCCTTTAGCCATTCTTGCTTTTGTCAATATGGTTTCCTTGTCCTGGTATGGTATTCAGTGATATGGGTGACTCTCATTGAGCAATTCAATTTGAGCACCTAAATGTGAGTGCCTGTGAAAAGAGCGAGTGCAAAACAGTAGTGATCCTGTGAATAGCGAGGGAAGGTTGACAACAAAAGTTAGAGAGTAGAGACAGTGAGGGTAGGAGGGATCTACGATGCAGAAGTCATAGCAGGTAGTGTGGGTTGGCAGTTTCGAGCTGGCCGTGTAGACTGGTGGAGGCAGTGTATGCCTCTGGTGCTGCAGGACCCAGGTTAGGGCAGCAGCTCTGTATTTTTGGTTTCGTTCATTTGTGCAATTACCTTTTTTATGTTTTCCTCCTCATGTGCACTTGCTTTTTTTTCTTGTACTGCTCCCCGTACCCATGCCCTCCTAGTGGGTCACTCCCACCTCATGTATCGCTCCCTCCCAAATATTCTCTGTTTCCCAGTGGCAGGCTCCCCCTTGGAGCTAGTTATAATTATTGGGGGGGGTTCATAACAGTGTGTTCCATTGTGTTTTGCGTGTGGTCTGGATGATCAACATTTGTGCACATCGCCAATGCGTTTTTTTTTGTGATGTACACTGGCTCATATGGAGATCGCTATTTTGTGTTTGCTCATATGACGTGGTACCTCCTGGTATTTATGTGGTTTGAAGAAAAAAGTTCTAGGATAGTTTGAGTTTCCTACAAACCTAGCCCCTGCTCTATGTGCTCTATCTAGTGCTATTCTGCCCTCGGGGTATTTGCAATTTAATGCTTCTGTGATGAGTTTTTCAAAAAAAATGGCAGTACATCCCCTGTGCCTTCAACTCGGTCTGGTATTTTGCAAAGTCTTACATTGCCCCTTCTGGCTCTGTCCTCCTGTTCAGCTACTTTCTCTTGTAGGGCTAATAATTGTTTTTCCAGTAGTGTTTGCTTTCTAGGTAAATGGTGAATCTCATCTTCTACTTTTGATAGCCTGTTCTCTAATCCATCTGTCCTTACTGTTAACTTCTCCAGTTTTTTATTTACCTCCCCCAATGAGCCCGAAAATGTGTTTTGTGATGTTTTTATATCTCCCAGTGCTTTTAGCATTTCAATTTTTAAAGTATGAATAGCATTTAAAATGGTGTCATTCTGGCCATTTTCTTGATCTCCCTGTTGAGTATCTGGTGTGTCTGGTGCATCTTGTGTTTTTTTTTTTTGTTCTGAGTTTTCCCATGATTTATTTTTTCCCTCATTTCTATTTTTTTTTCTTTCTTCTGTCTCATCATTTTCATCATCACTGAAAAGTTCTTCTGTTTCTGTCCCCATTTCTTTACTGTATGTAGTTTTGCTGTATTTACTTTATTTTGCTTCTGTCCTTTTCCTATATCTTATTTATTTATTGAAATGTTTCACCAGGAAGGCACACTGAGCATCAGTTTTAGTAGCTGACTCTCTAATGCTGCTTTGATTCATCTTGTATATCTTTTCCATATCATCCTCCATGTTCTACCCCCCTGTTACACCACCATCTGTCTGGATATTTTTTCTCGGAGTTGACATTTTTTTTGGAATCACATCCCTTTGTACATCAATTTGCCTAACTGGAACTGACTCCATATATCTCAGTATGTTACCTTTTGCTTGTAAGTTTCGGCCGGGCGGTGATGCAGGTAGCGGCGACAGGACAGGGTGCAGCACTTCTTGTAGTGTCCTTAAATCTGGTTAGATGGGTGAGAAGCAGGAAGAGAGCTGTTGTTCCTTTGCCTTAGCGGCTCTAGTGAGTCTCTGTGTTTTATCTTTCTTTTTTCAGTAAAATGTGCATCCGTAATTTCTTTAGCATGACGTACTTTTTTTGACATACTTTTAAAATGTAGAAAGTTTACTTGCTTGTCTCCAATGTATTTATTCTAGTTTTCAGTTACCATTCTGTAGTTTTCCACCCCATTTTATTTATCAGTATGCAGGTTTAGAAAGCGGGAGATGCCAGCGAGGTGCAGCAACGTCCGTTTTACCTGGCCATCTTGGATTGTCTGTCAGCGCTTGCGCAGACATTCCTCTCGGATCCCTCCTAACCCTCTTAAACAAATTAACCAGAATTGGGAATTCATAGTAACTGGTGACTTTCATATTAACTGGACCACAATGTGCAGTAGAAGGCACAGAGAAAAGATTGCCAGTCTGTTTCTAATACAAATGGTCATTGAGCACACCAGAACTAACTGTAAATCGGGCACTATGATACTACTTGATTGGGTAGTTGTAACTCACCCAGACAGGGTCAAAAAGGTCAAAGTTCTACCTGATACCCTCAGTGACCACTCCCCATACAATGCTTGTGGGAAGTAAAACAGCCCAGGCCCCCCTCCCGGTTCATAAACAGTCAGGTCTTATGCAAAATGAATGTGCCAAAGTTCAAATCCTATGTGGCCCAACAAGACTGCAACTTCCTTGATGCCATCCCTGATACTGATTCATATCTAGACTATTTTGTCATGGAATTCAAAACTGCCTGCAATAAATTTGCACCCTTCAAAAAGTGCAAAGTAAGAGGTACAGCCATGGGTTGGATCACCCCGTAACTCCTTGCACTCACGAGAGAGAGGCATAATCTGTGGCTGCTGGCCAGGGAGACTGGTTCCTGAGTCCATCTGTAAAAATACAAGGAAACCAGGAATAAATGCACTACTAGGATTTGATTGGTCAAATCCAGCTATAGCAAGGCCCAGAAAACACTGAATTGGAGCAATGGCAAAAGATTTTTGGAGAATGTCTCACAACTCCTTGGTAAGGGTGACAAAACCTCATCAAAAATGCTCATGGTTGATGGACATGAGGTGCTTGATCCCACTGAAATTGCCAATACATTCAATGTTGCATTCACTGACCTTAGCTCTGTCATCCTCACTGAGTCAACCCTGCCTTCCAGCGGAGGTCCTGATCCTGTTGACACACAGCCACTGGACCTAGAACCAGGATATCCGAAATTCTGTTTTAAACCTGTCTCAGAAAGGGACACCTCTAATTATGTAAGAAAAGTGCTTGGTAAAACCAGAATCGGGGGTGATTCAATTAATATGAGGCTATTTGCCCTGGTAGTTGAGGAGTTGTCCTACCCCATTTCCAAAATGTTCAGCTTCTGTCTGCACTACTCCCAGTTCCACAAAAAGTGAAAACCTGTACTGATTACACCAGTTTTTAAAAGTGGCAGCTGTGCTAACCTTTCCCATTACAGACCAGTTTCAATACTCTCCCCGTCCAAAGCCTTTGAGAGAATAGTGTCCAATCAACTTGTCTCATATTTTGAACAATATGAAATACAGTGTCCCCAACAGCATGGAATTCTGAAAAAACATAGCACCAATACAGCACTAACTGAATATTCCAGTTTCATCCTATAGGACCTTGACAATGGAGACAAGGCTGGTGCCATCCATCTACCATTGCCACAGTAAAAAAAAAAAACAGCAAGGACCATCACAGCAACAGAACTGGCTGTTCGCTGTGATGGTCCATGGGTTTTCCAACACTGCTGTCTCCAGGGAGTTTGCGCCCTCCCTGAAACAACTCTGACTTGGAGTTGATAATCTATAGTGTGGGGGGTGTGGGGGCATAGGCATGGGTTGTCTCCCACAAAAAACACTTGTTCCCACTGATGGCACAATGCTGGCTGTAGGCATTGAGTCATCTCTGTAATGCCAATTGAAAGAATCCCTGTCGATGCAGCTTGGTGTAACCGGTGCCATCTATAGCAATTGGACCAAAACCTTTTAATTGGTCAATCGTAAGTTCCTTCTCTACAAACTCCATGGCCTAGGAATGTCACAGGACTCAGTCATCTGGTTCCAGTTACCTCACTAATTGCATTTAATGTGTTAAGATAGATGGTTCCTTGTCAGATGTTAGGAATGTATACATTGGTGTTCCTGAGGGCTCCATTCTGGGCTCCCTGCTATTTGGCTTGCTCACAATCCACCTGCCTGATGAAACATAGAAACATAGAATTTGATGGCAGATTAGGACCGCTTGGCCCACCTAGTCTGCCCATTTCCCTACCTAATGGATAAGCTGCAGATCCTTGTTAACCAACAGCCTATTTCCTCCTACCCCCACTAGAATTGCCTTATATCTGTCCCATGCATTCTTGAATTCCCCCACTGCTTTTGACTCCACTACTTCCTCAAGAAGGCTGTTCCATGTATCCACAACCCTCTCCATGAAAAAATACTTCCTCACATTACCTCTGAGTGGTCCCCCCTCTATCTTCAAATTGTGCCCCCTTGTTCTTGCAGATCTCTTTTTCTGAAAGATGCTACTCTCTTGGACTTAGTTGGTTCCCTTGAGGTACTTGAAAGTTTCTATCATGTCCCCCCTCTTTCTCCTCTCCTCGAGGGTAAACATATTAAGGTCCTTTAATCTCTCTTCATATGTCTTCTGGTGTAGATCCTGCACCATTTTAGTTGCCCTCCTCTGGACAGCCTCCATCTTGTCTATGTCCTTGCAGAGATGGGGTCTCCAGAACTGCACACAGTACTCCAGATGGGGTCTCTCCAACTGTCTGTACAGAGGGATAACAACTTCCTGTTTTCTACTGGTGATGCCTCTCCCATTACATCCCAATATCCTGCCAGCCCTCCTTACTGCCTTCTCACATTGTTTGCCCATCTTACAGTCATCTGATATGATTACTCTCAGGTCTCTTTCCATTTTTTTGTTGTTAGTATCTCACCCCCCATTGTGTACTTTTCCCGTGGGTTTTTGTTTCCCAGGTGCATTACTTTGCACTTCTTTGTGTTGAATCTAAGCTGCCACACCTTTGACCATTCCTCCAACCTTGCCAAGTCCCTTTGCATCCTTTCCACCCCACCTTCTGTATTGACCCTGTTGCAGATCTTTTTGTCATCTGCAAAGAGACATACTTTTCCTTCCAGTCCATCTGGAATGTCACTTATAAAGACAATAAAAAGGACCGGTCCCAGTACTTAACCCTGTGGTACCCCACTAGTAACCCCCTTTCTTCAGAGTGGACTCCATTTATTATTACCCTCTGCATCCTGTTGTCCAGCCAATTTTTTGCCCAGGCTAATACCTTGGGGCCCACTCTAAGGCTGGCTAACTTGTATATTAATCTTTTGTATGGGACTGTGTCACATGCCTTGCTAAAGTCTAGGTAGGCCATGTCCACAGCCCCTCCTTGGTCTACTACTTTGGTCACCCAGTCAAAGAAATCTATTAGATTCATCTGACACGACCTTCCTGCTGTGAATCCATGCTGCTGTGGTAGGAACTCAACAATTCTTTCCTTCAGAAGTGATTCCATCATTTTCCCTACCACTGAGGTCAAACTAACAGGTCTGTAGTTTCCTGCCTCTGTCTTGCTCCCACTTTTGTGAAGGGGAATCACATCTGCCCTCCTCCAGTCCTTAGGTACCACACCATCCTCCCATGATTTGTTAATGAGGGTAGTCAGTGGTGTCACTAGTTCTCCCCTTAGTTCTTTTAGAATTCTATGGGAAATTTTGGGTTTGGTACTCAGAGAGGTGGTGTATGAAACCAGAGCTCATCCATTACAATTAATGGTGGAATGCTGTAGAACAAAACAGAGAAGTTTGTGGTTCTAAGTTAGAGTTTCTAGGATATGGAATAGTCTGCCACTAGAAGTGGTTGCCAGTGAGAGTATGTATTGTTTCAAAAATTGACTGGATGTTTATTTGAGCTCAAATTCAATTAAGGGTTATAATTAATCTATGATGAGCAATATGGACCTTTGGTCTTTTTTGGCTCTGATTAACCTATGAAACCTATGAAATCCTATCAGGCCCCATTGCTTTGTCCACCTTCAGTTTTAAAAGTTCTTTCAGAACCCTTTCTTCTGTGACTGGACTAGTATCGACCTCCCTATTCAGAGTGCTTCTATTCTTTGATTTAGGTACCTCCCCCTCCTCTTCTTTTGTGAATACTGAGCAGAAGTATTCATCCAGTATCCCTGCTTTTTCACTGTCACCCTCTGCCTACCCTCCCTTCCCTTTATTAAGCCTCACTATCCCTCCCTTGGTCTTTCTTCACTCCCTAATGTACCTATAAAAGGTTTTATCCCCCTTCTTAACTGAGTTGGCTATCTTTTCCTTAGTTTGGACCTTTGCTATTCTAACTGCCTTCCCTACTTCCTTCTGCTTTAACTGGTATCGTTCTCTGTCCTGCTCCTTCTGTGTTTCCTTATACTTCCTGAATGCTACATTTTTCTCCTTAACCTTCTCTGCCACCTCTTTTGAGAACCAAAGTGGTTTTTTCCTTCGTTTTGTTTTGTTGATTTGCTTCACACAAAGGCTTGTTGTCTCTGTGATGGCTGTTTTGATTTTTCCCCATTGTTCCTCCACCCCTCCTTCTTGCCAGTTTGTTAGTGCTTTTCTGAGGCACTCTCCCATTTTCCTAAAGTCAGCCCACCTAAAGTCCAGCAATCTTGCTTTTGTATGGCTGGACTGTATGGCTGTGTTTATCATGAACAACACTGTTTTGTGGTCACTTGTCCCCAGATTGCTACCCACTTCTAAATATGAGATCCTTTCTCCATCCCCATTTGACAGTACCAGGTCTAAGATTGCTCCCTCCTGAGTGGGTTCCACCACTAGCTGTCTGAGGCATACCCCCTGTAGGGCATCAAGAATAACCCTGCTCTTGGATGTGACTGCAGCAAAGGTGTTCCAGTTAACATCTGGCATATTCAAGTCCCCCATTAACAATATTTCCCCCTTTTCTGCCATTCTAAGGATGCCTTCTATCATTTCCTTGTCCATTGCCTCTCCCTAAGATGGGGGTCTGTATACAACCCCTGTGCGGATTGTTGTGCCATTGCCTGTCTCCAGGGTGACCCACAGTGCCTCATCTACTCCCTGTTTATCATTTATTTCCATGGCTTTGATCCCTTCCCTTACATAGAGAGCTCCTCCTCCTCTTTTACCCTCCCTGTCCCTCCTATAGCTTGTGTACTCTGGTATGTTGACATCCCAGTCATGGCTCTCTGTGTACCATGTTACTGTGACTGCCATGATATCCAGGTGCCCCTCTTCCATCAAGACCACTAGTTCAGGGAGCTTGTTACACAGACTATGGGCACTGGTACTCATCACCCTCTATTTTTTGATGGCCTTACCCCTTTTAGCACCATCTCTGTCCTTACTGCCTTTTTCTGGATTTACCTCTGTCCTGCTCCCTATTGACTTCTCTGCCTTGGTGTCTACTTCACTTACTACCGTATTTAGGTGGGGGGCTGGGCTTTCCCTGTTTCCTTTAGTGCCTCCCACCTTGGCTAGTTTAAATGCTTACCAATGAAGCATTTAAACCTGTCACCTAGGATCCTGGTCCCTCTTCTGGACAGTCAGTATGCACATGTACTTCTCTATGCAGATGATGCTGTTATCTAGTCCAAAAACCCTAACCATGGCAGCCTTTTCTCCCTCCTCCAGAGTAATTTTGAGGCCCTTGAAGAATGGTTCCCAAAACAAGCTGGTTCTAAATTGCAAAGAAACTAAGACAATGCTCTTCACAAGCCCACAAATGAAGACAAAGGTACCCTGGCTCCATTCATCTGAAATGACCTGGGACATATACTTGAACAGGTGAAAATCTTTAAATACCTCAGGGTGATCATGAATAATACCTTATTATTTGCTCCCCATGTTGACCACCTTGTGTACACGATAAACAGAAGATTTGGAGCCTTGTACTATAAACTGGGTCCACTTCACTGCTGATGCTAGATGCCTCATAGTGGCAAGCTCAGTACTGTCACTAGTTGACTATTGTGTCTCTGTCTACACAACTGCCTGAAACTCAATTCTCAGCAGAATAAATCTAATCTGTAATAAGGCTTGTTGCTTTGTGCTTGGGGCTGACAAGCACACCCACAGCTGCACCCTCTACCCCCCCCAAACAAGTTGGTTACCCCTACCTAGGAGAATTAAGTTCCAGGCATGACTGTTAGCCAAGATGGTGTTACTGGACTTTACCTCCCCCAGCCTCAACTCACTGCTTCAGCCATCGCCAATGTCCACAACACCAGAAGCATGACTCGGAATTCCCTTGAACTGTCTTTCCACCGTACTCAACCAGGCAAGCGTTCATTCACAGTTGGTGCTGCTGGCTGGTTAAATGAGCTGCCGGGCACCCTGTTCAATCTACCTAAGTCTGACCAGTTTAAGGGAGCACTACAGCAACCCTAACAGTTCAATGCAGCTGTAACTGCTAATCATCCTAACTAAAGTCTCTTCTGGTATACTCTTTAAACTGTGTAAGACTTGGGCTCTGAGGCCATAAACCATTATTATGCTCATTCTGCACTGATTCTGTCTGTTTGCCTTACTGTAAAATTGTATGCAACTGATTTTGGCCTGAAAGGGAGACTTATGTTTGAGCGGAACATTTTCATATGGCTTTGTAGCTAGCTGTATTTTTACAGAAATCACAGGAAAGGCACTGGCAACAAGTATATTATGATTAAAAAAGGATTGAGTAACTTAGAGCAGAGATGCAACCAAATAGACAAGAGCTGGCTCGTGCCAACAATGGCTGCCTTTGATTTATCTTGCTTTATAAAGTTGCAATTGTTTTGTAATTGATATGGCACATAGAGAATAATGCATAGGCAACCATACACAGTGAGACTGTGTTTCCATTGAGGGGTTGCAATGACATCATACAGACCATCAGAGCGAAGCTCAAGAGCTCCATGATGTCATCTCAACCCCAAGGTGGAAACACAGTCTGAGATGAGCATGGTTGCCAAAGTTTTATTTTTTATAGTGTATAGTTTTACTGCATGTGCATGTCAAAAGTGAATATTCCAGTTTATATACAGTAGACAGCAAGACCCATCTGCTCCCGTCCCACCTACCATTCGTTACTCATAGTCAGTAACTGTATTACGCATGAATAATTATATTGATGGTGGGCTTAACAGAAGATAAACATACACTGCAACTTTTTGTGACCTTTGAATTATGCACAAAAACTTGTCATTACCTTTTAACTGTGCACAACTTTGTCTGACATTTGAACCATGCACAACAACTTTTGCCCATGTACAACATAGAGGATTGTGTATGAGCAATCATACACAACAAGGCTGTATTTCATTCGAGAGGTTTCTGTGGTAACAAGGGACATTGAGAGAGCAGCTCGAGGGGCTCATTACCACAGAAATCTTGAGATTGAAACACAGCCTTATATGTGTATGGTTGCTCATACACAATCTTTTGTAATGTATAGGCAACCATTAATACAAGCCTGTATCTAGCATGTATAAAAAATGTCTCCCCCATGGTCCTCTAATGCCTTACTATAGCAGTTCTTTCCAGTACCACTTGTATCCTGGGCCACTTCATCAAGTGTGGTGGTTTCAACAATGCACCTGCGCGAAGACGCTCTATCTTGTTGTGCTGCAGTAGTGACATCACTAGTGCAGCACAGCAACATTGTGACATTGCTACTGCAGTACAACAAGCATATTCCAGGGATGGAATTCCATCCTTGAGCACATTCTACCATACACTACAAGGATTTTGAGTGTATGAAAATGTATACACAGTAGCATTTAACCATATAATGTATCTTTATTTTTTATATGTTTGGATATTGTTTCACTTATATATTTTTGGGGGCATGTCCAATTATCTGTGAAGTATGTCCTGTATAGTTAGAGAAATTTTGCAAAGGTTAATTTTTAATTGCTGCAAAATATAGAAAGTTGATGTCGGAGATAAACTAGTGAGATATGAGTGTTGGTAGCAATTACTGTAAAAGAAAAAGATTCAAGGTCCATGATAATGTCATTAAAACATACAAGGGCTCAATTCTCAAAGAGTAGATTGATGCAAGTTGCCACCAAAGGCATCTTGCATTCAAGCCTGGTGCACCAGGAACCCTGGAACCAATTCTTTATTGGACAGGGTCCCAGCGGCAAAGTCCAGTTGCTTGTGGCAATCCTGGCCATGTGCCAAGGAACTGATGCATGCTGAGGGTGTGCAAGAAGTGGTGAGGCAGCTGTGCATCACTCAAGCTAGTCCCTGGTGGCTAGCGGCACCCCTCCCCATCTCTGATGTCTCTGAAATTAATTATAAAAAATATCCCCTGGTGTTCTAGTGGACCACCTACCTTATCCCCGATGTCCACGGAAATAATTTATTAAAAAAATTCCCCGGTGGTCTACTGGACCCCCTTCCCAATCTACAATGTCCCCAAAAATAAGTTGAGTAAATCCTCTGGTGGTCTAGTAGACCCCCTCCCCAATCCACAATGTCCCCTGATAACAAGATATTAAATAAATCCCCTAGTGGTCTAGTGGACCCCCTCTCTGATCCCCCATGTCCCTAATATATATTGACAGTCCTAATTCCCTGGTGATCTAGCACTCCCTTCAAGCCCCAATCACTCATTATTAATTAACACAACATCTATGGTGGTCAATTAATTGATTCAATCAATTTATTATTTGTTAAGTGCCCAATCCTAGAGACTCTGGGCACCATACAGTAAAAGAAAGTTGGACAGAGCAATTTAAAACAATTTACATAAACAATTACCATAACACATAAATAATTAAAATTTATATATGCAAGTTAAAAAGCATTGGTAGGGAATGCTAGACTAAAAAGGTGTGTCTTTAGGCTCCTCCTGAATGCCTCCACCATAAAGGCCTCCCTCAAAGGTCTTGGCAGTGAGTTCCAGAGGACTGGGCCAGCCACCCTGAATGAGTGATCACCCAAGGTTTTCAGCCCAGTCCTCAGAACCACGAGGAGGCCCTCAGTGGAGAAACAAAGGGAGTGGACTGGGATAGCAGGAGTAAGGAGGTCTGACAGGTAGCCCAATCCACATATGGTCTTGTAGGTGAGCAAGCCCACCTTGAAAAGAGCCTTCCACTTGACTGGCAGCCAGTGCAGACCCTCAGGGCTGAATTCACATGACAGGACCTTGACAGTCTTGTCAGCAGCCTGGCTGCTGCATTCTACACTAGCTGCAGCTGACAGAGGTTCCTTCCACTGACCCCCGGGGTAAAAAGCATTACAGTAGTTGAGCCTGGATGTTACAAAGGCATGCACCAGTGAGGGAAAATCTTTGGGCAGAATTAGGGGTTTAATCCAGGCGATGTTCCTTAAATGGTAAAAACTACTTTTGATGACCGCTGACACCTGAGCTTCAAATGTCAGCTTATCGTCAAGGACAACACCCAGATTTCTCACCCTAGAGGACGCCATCAATGGGATCAACCCCAGGACCAAGCCTGTTGCCATCCTCAAGGCATCCCCATCGTGCCTGTGACCCAGCTCAATCACCAGTAACTCCATCTTGTCTGGGTTAAGTCTCAGCCAGTTAGAGTTCATCCAGTCCTGGATCTCAGCAAGGTATTTATTCAGCACACTGATGGCACCATTTGTCCCTGCTGCAAAAAACATGTACAGCTGATTATCATCTACATAATGGTGAAAACTCAAGCTGTGCTGTCTAATGAACCTACTCAGAGGTAGCATGTACACTGTGAATAACATTGGTGATAGGATCAAATCCTGAGGAACTCCACAGGTCAGGGGCATTGGAGAGGAGGAGGAGGAGAAATTCTCCATCACTACCCTCTGCCTCCTGCCCAAGAGAAAGGACTCAAACCAGTTGATGACAGTATAGGTGAGTCCACAATACTCTCTAAGATGATCCAAGTGGAGCCCCACACATCCCCACCCCAGCTGGTAGTGTCACACCACCCTGCCCCCTCAGCCCCAAACTGAGCCGGCAACTGGTATAGCCCAGCAGTCACCACCACTTCCAGCAGCTGACTGAGCTCTCAGTGAGTGCTGTAATTTATTCAGTACACCTCCATCGATTCACAGTGCTGTCAGTCAATGGGCATGTACTGAATATGGTACCACGCTCACTGAGCGCTCAGTTGGTGGCTGTTCGTGGTGGTGAGTGGTGAGTGGGCTGTGCCAGTCACCAACTTGGTTTGGGGATGAGGGTGCGGGGTGGTGGGACACTCCCCACCGGGATGGGGTCCACTAGACCACCAATGATGTGATAATTCATAACATGTGATCGTGGCTTGGGGGGAGGCACTAGATCACCAGGGAATTAGGACTAAAAATTTATATTTGAGACATAGAGGATCAGGGAGAGGATCCACTAGACAACCAGGGGATTTATTTAATAACTTGTTTTCAGGGACAATGTGGATTGGGGAGGGGGGGTCCATGAGACCACCAGGAGATTTTTGTAATAGCTTATTTTTGGGGACATCGGGGATCTGGGAGAGTAGTCCACCAGACCATCAGGGGAATTTTTTTAAACTTATTTTTGGGGATGGGGGGCTGTAGATCACCTTATTTAATTTATGATATTTAATTTATGATAACAGGGGATCGGGGCTTGGGAGGGGAGACCATGGCACATTGCCGCAATGTGCTACACTGTCTCAGAGGGATATGTCAAAGTACTCTTAGACCAGCCCTGGCTGGTCTAATGGTACTTAGAAATTCTCCCTCTGTAAGTTTTGTGAATCCCACTTTTGGGGATATGGCAGCCTGCATCAGCTGCAAGCCCCCTAGCACCATGCTGCAGCCCATTTTCTGGTGCAAGGCTGGCACAAGTCCCCCTTTGGGCATACATCCTGCATTTGACGTAGGCTGCTTTTATGAATAGCTCAGGGCACATTTTGTGATGTGAGGTGCCACTTGTGCCATTTATATTTAATGAAGGCACCTTGCGTCAATCTAAGGGCTTTGAGAATTGGGCCCAAAGACTTAAGGACAGTGATGGGCTAATGCAATGCAAGTGAGAAAATGTAGGCAGCAGCTGCAGGATGAAGACCAACCCCATTAAGGGCCTACACCACTGCCATGGCACTAGACTCACAGTCAATCCAGACCCAAGAGGTGTGTCTGAAGCCCTGCCCCAGTAGTCTCTACCAGGGAGTATAGTCTATGAGGAGTTGAGATGGGGTATGTCCATGAGAAGGCAGGTGCTGGGGCTGGGTGAGTCAATTCGATACAGGCTCAGTATTGTCATTATCTTCAGAAACCAGGGATCTATTAAACACAACAGAGAAGAGAGGCCAGCAGCCACCATCAAACTTCTTTATCTGAGATCAGGTGAGAAAGGGACCAACTACGGAACTGATTATGGGGTTTCAAAATTTATGCAAAAGACTCTTTGGGGTGTGTGAGGTCAATACCATTTCTGAGTCTGGGCAATGTGAAAGCTTACAGAAGAAGGGAGTATGAGGTTTTTATTTACAGACCAGTGCTTGGAATGTAAGGTGAAGATGTGAAAGAAGTTAAAATAAAGGAACAGGATATTTAGGACAGTTAAGATGAGAGCTCTGAGAAATAATTGTTTGAAAAATACACAGAGTGGACCATAACTTCAAAAATATTAATGAGACTATTATTAGCAGAAAAGAAAGGGTTAGAGTGTGAAGGTGCTTTTATTAAAAGACTGTGGCTTGCAATAGAGGGTGGGGGTGGGACAGCACACGGTGAAGTGAAGTGAAATTATTTCTTTTTTTCTTTAGCGATCAGAGCCAGGAACAGAATGAGACTCTAGGAAAGCAGACATCCAGTTACTGTATACTTCTCAGCTGTCTCTGACTGGTACAATATGAGAGCTGGCACCAGATGGATGGTGTACTGCTGGCAGTGCCATGCCTGCCTGTCACAGAGGGAAGCCACTATTGATGTCTGGTTCAGGAGGCCCAATCAGGTCACAGTGGTGAGAAGCTACTAGCAGCTAGGTTATGAAGGCTGAGACCACAAAGGTCAGCCACTAGTGACCGTTATGGGTAACATGCGACAATCATTAAACAGAGACCAAGCGTGATGGGTTGGGGGAGTGAGGGCAGTGGATGCCATAGACTGTTTGAGAGATATTGCAAAGCATGGAAGTATTCATGTTGCTACCACTGTTATAGTGAAGTGGCATAAAAGTATTCCTTGCTGTAATGGTGGTAGCAACATGGGTAAAATGCCTCTTCAGGTTCTATCAGACCTACACTAGCATGATCGCAAGTGGTGTGTGGGAGGGAGAACCAAGGAAAGGTATGATAATAGCTTATGTGTGCATGGGTATGTGTGTGTGTGTCTAAGGAAAACATTAATGTGCAGGCTGTGTGTTTGGGGGATGTGCTAGACAGAGCCCTGATACAGTAGCTGTGTGTGTGTGTGTGTGTGTGTGTGTGTGTGTGTGTGTTTGTTTGGGATGGTGGTAAGGAGAGACCCAGTGACCTGATTCACAAACTGTGTCTGTGTGTGTTTGGGGGTGTGGTAAGGAAAGCCCTGATATGCAGGTTATGTTTTTGTATGTGGGGTGGGGGATGCAAGAAGAGCCATATTGAACAAATTATGTATATGGGTGGTACGGTGGTAGTAATGAGAGCCCTGATATGCAGGGTGTGTCTCTGTGTGTGTGCATGTGTGAGTGCATGTGTGTGTGAATGTGTGTGCATAGATTGTGCATGAGTGTTTGTTGTGGGAGACTTGGAGAGCCCTAACATGCAGCTTGCATGTATATGTATGTATGTGTGTTGTGGTGGTGGCTGAGTTGAGCTACAATATGCAGGCTGGTGGTATAACACAACGGTCTCAGTTCTCCTGGCAATTGAAAGGGGCAGCACACTTACAGTATATGTTATGTTTCTGTTTCAGGAGGGAGAAACTCAAGCCTGCACTGGCCAGAAGCAGTCACTATGTTTCTGACATAAGTTTCAGATCACTACTTAACTATTTAAAGAGCTACTGATGCCTCAAAGAAACTTTGAAAAACATAATAATTAGGTACAATTCTGCTAGTATTCTATATATTCTATATTTCTCCTCCCCATTATTTATTACTGAGAAAATGTGCATCAATACATGATTGTTATCCCTTACAGTTACTTAAAGTTAATCTGCCTCTATAGCTTACTCCCTACTTCAAGTCATAATGCTGTGTTGTGACATCACAATCTGTTGCCATGAGAGTAACTGTGGTGTCACAAGCAGTGCATTATAGCCTCAGGAAGGGCGACAGCAACAGAAACAGATGAACTCTTCAGGAGCAAAAATCCTGTTTTCATGTAAATGACCTCAGCAATAAATAAACGGGGAGGAGGAATAAAGAACTAATGTGAAATACAAGCTGAACTTTATCTAAATATTATGTTTTGTTGAAGTTCTCCTGAAGGTGTCAGCTATTATCCTATCTGGTCAGCTCCCTGTGAGTACAAGCAAACTGTCACTGTCTACGGAGGGTTAAATGAAGGGGGAGCATTAATGCCCAGCTCTTCAGCAACCCATCCAGCTTCTTCTTGAAGACAATCTCCACAAATACACACTCATTACAGCTCAATTAAACATAATAAGTGACAAGTTTGTTTTTTATACTTTAACTTACAGTGTGGTGCTGACTTATGAAAAGGAATTTGTGTTTTCAGCATAGAGGTGGGGTGACTGATGTTGCTTGCTACTGTGGTTACTGTGTTCACCACAGAGGTTGCTGGTGATGATATTGTTGCTGCTTGCTTTCATGGTCACTGCGATGAAGCAAGAAAGTACTCTTCACATAGGAATTGTGGAAGGAACATGGGTAAAATGCCTCTTAATGTTCTGTAGACTCATTTTACTTATCCCACAAGGTCTGTCCTGACTATGCCAGGCCACTTTAAAAAAGAGGCCTTGATGAAAATATGGTGACATGAGAGATTCAGCAACTACTTATTAAGAAAGGTTTTCAACAATGAGACTCATCACAAGCCTCTCATTTCACGATTGGGATCTAAACATGTTGATGAATTGACTTTGCAGATAGATTTCCATGCACCTTATGAAGAGATTCCCATACACAATTTCTCATGAACCCAGAGAAACCTGACTACAGCCAGTACCCTATCTCAAACTACTGTATGACATAAGTGTCATAGTGGCATAAGTCAGCAAGCATAGGCAGACCAGAAGTTAAAACATTTGCATGTAACATTTTATTATCAATAACAATAAAATAGAAAACTAACATTGTACTGGATAACTCTTCATAAAGGCATTACAAACAAAAATCCTCCATCTGAGTCCCCACTGGAAAAATATTGCTCTAATTACATAAGATGTTTTTGCCAGGCAGTTCAAACTATGCACCCTGATGTTGCTCAGTTACAGCTCCTGTTTTATTTATAAAATGTAGCAAAACATAGTCAATTTCCTTACTGAGACCAGCCAGAAGAGCACACCTAGTCTTAACCGGTGCAACAAAATAATTCATTTTTTTCCCAGAGCTGGTTTCCCATTGACATTTCTGTAAACAAGCTTGTGGAAGTCAAAATGTGTGTCAAGGTCAAGCCCCTGTGTTCCAGATTGCAATCTTTTCTAATAAATCCAAATGGCTTTCTGCAATCATTTCAACAATATAATTATATACATTTGTGCTTGCAATTTTTTCTAATAATTCCAAATAGTTTTCTGTAATCATTTCAACAATATATATGTATACATTTGCAAACCAAAGGATCCCAGTTTCACATAAAGAGTCACATATATTTTTTACCACAGAGAAATAAGGGGAGAAAGAAAGACTAGAAACAGCAAGTGAAACAAAGTAGATAATGGGGAAACTGTGGGGCCATCACAGTGGCCAATTCCTAAGTGCAACAAGAAAATTTGATTGTGCAATCAGTCAGGCAAGGAACAGACAAGTGGCAGAATAGTCAAGGACAAAATAGATCCTTGCTTTTAACTCTCTCTGCATAACAAATGGGAAAGGATCTCATCCAACCCTGACACACACACCCTCTTTAAGAGGGAACATGTTTTTTTCCTTAAAAAAAGGTTTCCAAAAACCTTCTTTTGTTTCTCTTTTAACAAATAAATAGCCACAGTCCACATACTGTGAAACCAGTTGCTAGCTGGTTAGACATGTCTGGCTACGGTGTTCTGCTGTGGAGAGCACTGTGTAAAAGCATACAACAGAGGTGCTTATTAGGGACAGGGGTAAATCAGGAGAATGGTGGAATTTGTAGTCCTTAGAAAGAGGAAATGGACTACAGCCATCTGTCTCTGGCACCACAGGGTTGTTTTATAGAAAAGTACAGCTGAGGAGACAATTGTCTATGATTGCCAGCCCTTTTAAGGGCTTGGGAAACACCGCTGGATATAGATTTTTATTAAACTGTGAGGTTTCTTTGTGAAGGAGGAGAGCAGTACATCATGAGGTCACGTGACCTGGAAGAGTCTTCTGGTGATGACTGAATAAATTGAATGCCCTGCATGAGCAGAATCTAATAGCTGTAGCCCACATACTGTGAGACCAGTTGATAACTGGTGAGACAGGTCTTGCTACAGTGTTCTGCTGCAGAGAGCACTGTGTAAAAGCATTCAACACTGGTGCTTTTTAAGGACAGGGGTAAACCAGGAGAACAGTGGAATTTGTAGTCATCAGAAAGAGGAAATGGACTACAGCCATCTGTCTCTGGCACCATGGGCTGTTCTATAGTAAAGTACAGCTGGGGAGACAATTGTCTATGATTGTCATCCCTTTTAAGGGCTTGAGAAACACCACTGGATATAGAGTTTTACTAAATTGTGGGGTTTCTTTGTGAAGGAGGAGAGCAGTACATCATGAGGTCATGTGACCCGGAAGAGTCTTCTGGTGGTGACTGAATAAATTGAACGCCCTGCGTGAGTGGGGCAAGCACCGAGCAGGCCATGTGCATGCAGTTGCCGTGCACTGAGACACGTGCATCTGCATGTGTTAGGCATGTTAAGTGGGCTAAGAGGGAAGAGAGATGCAGACAATACAGACTACACAAACTATAACTGGGTAAGCCCATAGTAGAAAATAGAAAGACACAGTGGTTTGAGCAAAGAAAGCTAGAAACTAAATAATGGATACAAATGTTGTAAAACTGGAGGATGGCACACTGGGACTGAGATGTCTAGTGTGTAAAATGGTTAGCACAGATGTAGCAAATGAAATGATAATTTATACTTGTGAACAATGTAATAGAATTAAAGAGTTGCAGGAGAAGCTGGTGGAAGCTAAAAAACAGTTAATAATGTGTCAGCAGAAACTGGTGGTAAATGAAGATGTAACTAGTACTCAGAGGGATCAAACTTGTGAGGAAATAAAAGATAGTGACTCTAGAAAGAGAAGGAGAGAAAGAGATCAAGACGGGGAGTGGGTTGTAGTGGAAAGAAAAGCTAAAATGAAAAAAGCCGTAAGAAGACGAGCTATGAGGTTTTCAGTGGAATGTTCAAATAGTTATGAGCCTTTGATTATGTTGGATGATGACTGTGAAAGCGGAGAAAATAGTCATAATGTAGAAGTTGACACCAATAAGGAAATAACAGGGTGGGGGGTTTGATAAATGTAACAAATATACCTTGTGATACAAACTTGGGTACTGAGAATTTATATCTGGAGGAGAAAATGGAAGATTGCATAAGAAGGGAAATGGCTGACAAAGCAGGAACAACTGCCTTGGGACAGATAAGTAGTAGGAGCCAAGTAGAAATGGAGAAGGAAGGGAAGAGAACTGAAGGTGAACAAAATGGTGGGGGAAATCAAAATGGTTCAATGCATGAACAGATTAATACAAACACAAACACCAGTCTAGGGGATATTAGCAGGATGAGGCAGGATGAAGTGTTAGATGGTTGTGGGGAACAAATGGAACAAGAGAAGACTGAAAATAATTTTTACATATTAGGAGATTCAATATTGAAATACACTGATAGATATACATCTATGGGAAATAAGAAGAGTAATACTACAAATTACTTCTCAGGGGCAAAAATAAGGGATGTAAAGGAAATGTTAGGAGATATTATTAGAGAAAAGGATGGATCAGCAATTCTGATTTTGCATTTGGGGGTTAATAACATTAGACACCAGGAATTGGTGGATATACAGAAGGAATTTGAAGAAATAAGGAAGGAAGCAGAAATATTTCATTGTAAGGTATATTTCTCAGAAGTTTTACCTGTACCAAGAGAAAGTAGTTCTAACAACATTAAATAAAAACATTTAATAACTGTCTTAGACAGTGGACATTACAGAATAATCTGGGATGAGTAAAGCATTGGGAGAATTATGCTTATGGTCCATCATATTTTTGTACAGACGGACTTCATTTAAGTAGGAAAGGTAGTAGAAAACTAGGGATGGATATTAAATTGGTGGTGGACAATAGTTTAAACTGAGCGATAAGGGGAGAGGGGACAAAACACACCCAAACAAGGTAGAAGGGATGGGAATTATGATCAAAAACAAGTTAGGAAAAGAAGAATGGGAATGTTCATATGATCACGTAATGCTAGAAGCTTAAATATTGATAAAAAGGCTGAACTAGAAGCAAAATTAGCCAGTGAAACTATAGACATGTGCATGGTAACCAAAACTTGGTGGGACCCAGAAATAAAATGGAATACTGGTATAGAGGGATATAAGTTATACTCCAAATCAAGAAAGAACAGAAAAGGGAGAGGAATGGCTGTTTATATTAAAGAGGAAACACAAAGTAGTTTACATAAGGAAACAGATAGTCACCTAATAGTAGTAAAGAAATAAATAGAATAATAAACATGGAAATTAAACAGATGACCATGGAGGGGGAAGTTGTTATTACAGGAGATTTTGACTACCCTGACATAAATTGGGAAAAGTATAACAGTAAAAAATTCAAATAGTGGGAAGCCTGTACAGCTGATAGAGATGGTAGGGTCAGAACAGCTAATATATAAACTGACCAGAGTAGAAACTACTCTAGAGCTATTATTAACAAATAGAACAGATATTATTAATAGGATTAAAATAAGAGAGCAGCTGGGAAATAGTGACCATGCCACATAGCTTTTAATGTTAAACAGAAGGTTGTATATATAAAGGGAAAGACAGATGTAAACAATTATAATAAGGCAGATTTTTAAAGAATCAAAGGACAATTAATAAAATGGAATTGGAAACAGAGTTTTGGAGGTAAGATAGTGGGGCAAATGTGGGAGGAATTAGAAAAGAAGCTATTAACTATGGAAAAAAGTATGTACCAGATAGAAAACTCTACTATAGGAGAGGAAAAAAACTATTATAGTGTACTAATAAGGTAATAAAATTATGCTTAAGGAAACAAAAAGCATTCAAAATAATGACATTACTGGGGACAGAGGAGGCTATATCACATTCTAAAAATTGTTTGAAGAATGTGAAAAATAATATAAAGAGAGAAAGAAGAAGGTTGGAGTCCAAGCTGGTAAATAGGAAGGATAATGGTAAAAGTTTTTTGTACATATATAAATCAAAATAGAAAGGATAAATACGGTGTAGGGCCATTGAACACTGAGGGTAAGGAAATTAAGAACTCTGAAGAGATGGCTAATGCCTTAAATGAATTTTTTTGGATCAGTATTTGAAAGAGGTGGGGAGGTGAAAAATGTGAAGGTGATTAGAAACCATCAGAAACTGAGATTATTAACATCTAAGGAAGAAATAGAAAAGGTAATTAATAAAGTTAAAGCTCATAAATCTGCAGGACCTGACCTCTTGCACCCAAGATATGTTAAGGAGGTAACTCCACTAATATCAGACGTGTTAGTGTGGATATTTAATTAATCTTTTAGAACAGGGGAGGTACCTGAGAATTGGAGGCAGGCTTTTGTTGTGCCATTATTTAAAAAGGGAAATAGATCAGTGATGTCTAACTATAGACCCGTAAGCCTGACTGCAATCCTGGGAAAATGGCTGAAAGTATATTGAAAATGAGAATAGAAGAATGTTTGGAAATATTAGGTCATGCTGATGAAAAACAATATGGCTTTAAGAAGAACAGAGCATGTGGTACACATAATTTATGCTTTTATGAAAGCATAAATCAGAAATTAAATAATAATATACCAATAGATGTAATATTTTTGGACTTTCAGGAAGCCTTTGATAAGGTGCCTCATGATAAGCTAATTGAAAAATTAGCAAAAATGGGATTGGATAGTCGGATTGTTATATGGATAAGGAATTGGCTGAGCGGTAGAACCCAGAAAGTAAGAATAACAGGTGAACTATCCAAATCTATCAAAGTGGAAAGTGGTGTCCCTCAGGGATCTATACTGGGGCCTATCTTATTTACTCTATATATCAGCAACTTACGTCATGGTATTACCAACCAGGTAGTAAAATTTGCAGATGATATTAAGGTGGGAGGGCCAGTTAAATCAATAAAGAGTGCTAAGAGAGGAATTGGGAAAAATCAAAGCTTGGGCTAAACTTACTAGAATGAAGTTTAGTTTCGATAAATCAGGAGTAATGTATTTCGGTAGGGTGAATAATAATAAGACTAGATACATGCTGGATAGTAAAGAATTGAAGGAGGTAGAAGAAGAAAAAGATTGTGGGATACTGATTGACAATAAACTGAATTTCAGCAAACAACATACTGTGGCTGTACAAAACGTCAATAATATGGTGAGGAATATAAAAAGTAATTTTATGAATAAATCACTGGGATGTATGGTACCAATATATAGGTCCTATGTTAGGTCATATTTGGATTTTGGGTCACAGTTATGTAGCCCATATACAAAAAGTGAGATAAAAAGAGTTGAAGTGGTACAGAGGACATACACTAAAATGATAAGAACTTTAAACAGGTATGAATATAGTGAAAGACAAAAAAGGACTGGGTTATTTTCTTTAGAGCAAAGAAGGTTAAGAGGGGACTTAATAATGCTATTTAGAAAAATAAATGATAAGGAATTAGCAAACAAAATGGGGTTAGGAATGCAGGAAAAAACAAAAGGGTTGAGACGGCATGAGAGGCAGATTAAGTTGAGAACAGTGAAAAAGAATAGGGCATACTATTCATCTGTGAATAGAACAGGGAGAGTTTGGAATACTTTATCAGAGGATGTAGTAAATAGTAAAACATCCATAGAATTCAAGGGAAGGATCGACTAGTTATTCATAAGGAACAGGTTGATATGTACCCACTAAGGTGGGGAACAGTTTATATGGACCAGTGGTCTCCTACTGTTCTAGCCCAAGTATTAATACCAAGTATAAATGACCTTATAACATTTACAGTTATTTGCATATGCAGTATCCCTTTTTTCATACCACCTTTTACAGCAAAAAATAGCACTCATATTTTTTCAACCTCCTGAATTCTCAGTTCCTGAACCACGTCAAAAGAGAAAATCAGCACTGGCATTCTCTTTTCCAGATTTGTGCATCACTTTGAATTTAAATGGCTGTAGTTCCAGATACCATCTTATGATTCTGGGATTTTTATCTTTTGCAAGTTTGCCCAGTGTGAAGTCCATTTTTTCCATGTTGCAGTCTCTTAGGATAGTAAAAGATTTGTTGCCTTCAGGGTATCTCTTAGTTGTTTATTTGTTCCCCAAGGCAAGTGGTGTCTTCGGGGTGTCATTTTGTCATTTGTTTCTGCCCATAGCAAAGCTATTCCCCATGGTATCACATAGTCAGTTGTTTCTGCCCATAGGGAAGCTGTGCCCTTGGTGTATGACTTGGTCATTTGTTTCTGCCCTTTGGGAATCAGTGCCCTTGGGGCATCAGTCATTTGTTTCTGCCTTAGGGAAGTGGTGCCCAGAGTGTCACTTAATCATTTGTTTCTGGCCATAGTCAAGCAGTGCCCTTGGGGTATCACTTAGTCATGTGTTGTAGCCCTTAGGCAAGTGGCTTCTACCTTGAGGGAGCCACTTGCCTAAGGGTAGCAGCAAATGACAAAGTGATGCTCCGAACGAACCCTTTTTCCTACAAGAAGAAAAAATCAGCTTGCAGCAAACTTGTATCACAGGGCTGCTTTTACCATCCAGCTGTGACTTTTTTGTTTTTCTGTTCCCTCAATCAGCACACAGAGCACTTGTATGGGAGGGACACTTTGATAGCCTTTTTCTGAAGACTGCCAGCCACTGAACTCCAATCGAAGCCACACATCAGGAGCCACCATCTACAGAGGGGATCATGAGTTAGTAATACAGAAAGGCTCCCTCAGGGACTCATTTCTTAAACTAGTAGCAGACTTGCAGCAGAAGGGCTGCTTTTACCTTCCAGCTATGGCTGTTTCTGCAATCAGTACATGGAGCACTTGTACGTGAGAGGAACACTTGGATAACCTTTTCTGAAGGCCACCAGCCATTGGATTCCAGTTGGAGACATGTGGCAGGAGCCACCATCTATACAGGGGTTCATGAGCCAGTGATACAGAAAGGCTGTCCCCAGGACCCATTTTTTCAGCTTGCAGCAGGTTCCCAACAAAGTGGCTGCTTTTTCTGCCCTCTCCTAGCACTGCACTGAGGACTAAAACTAAAAGGGGACTTTAACATCAGGCGACCTGCTCCTGAGAACCGCCAGCTCAGGAGGGGTTTTGGCCCTCTCTCACCCCCCCCCACCTAGGTATTGTATGGGCATCACGATTTGAATGACATTACAGCCTGGAAATGGTAACAGGTGCCCATGGTTACATTCTAGATAGCAGGCAGGTATTTATGTGTGTTGATTGTTTGGGTAGGTAGCCTCCCTTTAACTTCTACCCACCCATAGCAATCTGAGATAGAGAGGTATTGCAATCCAATTTAGAACACCTTCAGAGACACTGTGGTTTGGGGAGAGCCTTTTCTGTCCCCCCAAAGTTTCTCTCCCCGATTGCTGTAGGACACATAAAAAAATATATCTACTAATGTAAAAGGCTGCATAATAAGATTCTGTTTCTTGGAATCTAGGACTTAAAAGTGCTATATCTTTATTAGTCCCTAAGGTAGCATCGCTGTTAGATCCTCATTATCAGGTGGTGGATATAGTAACAAAGATCTCTACTGGGAATTTTTGAGGAATTGCTGATTGTCATCTCAGTTGATAAAGTGTATCTGTCTAACCAGGGTAGGCACAAAAGGCATACATTGTTTTCTATCTCAGACAAAGTGTGAACCGAGTTGCTATCGTCATCTCAATTGATAAAAGTTTATTTGTCTAACCAGGGTAGGCATAAAAGGCATACATTGTTTCTGTCTCAGACAGGGTGTAAACTGAGTTACTACAGTGTACTTGAGTAAAGGAAAACAGTCATAATTGCCGCTCTATTGTGAAAGCATTTATACCTTATAATCTAGGGTCCGCCCCAAATATATTGCTGCCACTGTGCACTCCCCAAGTTATTTATAGCACAGTATCCATTTATATCCTCAAGGAAGTAAATTCTTATTTGTGAAATTTTAAAGTGGAAATACCCCACATAAACAGGTCAGTTCAGCATTTAACCTGTTCCTATCCCAGCCCAAAGAGAGAAGCCACTGTTTGCTTGCATAACTAAACTCAGTTAACCAATTTTATCACAACTTCTGGCCTTTACAGAATTCAGCTGTACTCTGTATCTTGGATCAGCCTGCATAATATGTTCTTGTTTATCCACATCCCCCTGTATACCAGATTTTTTTTTCATACTCAGTTTGTTACCCGCACTCAGGCAAAAAATATATAGCCAGTCTTGGGGTATCCTTTTTCCATCATTGTACAGGGGAAAACAGTATCTATCTATCTATTATCATTTATATTGTTTTTTATTAGATTTTGTTTATCTTCTAAAGGATAAGTGTTAGCTTTAACTCATCCTCTGGAGAAAACAAAAATATGGATGCTAAATTTTTTCAAAAGTCTCTTCTTTACGCTCTTTTACATAAACATTATTACTAGTTTCCCACAATCTGTAAAGAGATTCTGCCATTCCTTGTAATTTGGTGGTGTTGCCTCATGCCAGTGCAGTAATACCACTTTTTTAGCTAATACCATAGCTAAAGATACAAACAAACCCAGTTCTGTGCTGATATTTAGGGGGGTAGTTAACCCCAGTAAAAGAATCCCCAGGTCAAAAGGCACACTCTTTTTTAATATTTTTTGAGATTTTCTCCCCAAAAGATGAATGTGTGATTTAGTGTACATTTCTCTTTATTGCACCATATACAAAGGTCTAATAAAGTGGGGTTGAATTTATGTAATCTGCATGAAGTGTAATATAATTTATGAATCACGTTAAACTGAATTTGCCTTAGTTTACTATTTATTTATACTGTTTCAGGCAAGGCAATAACCTCTTGCCAATTTATTGTTTGAACCTCTTTCCCCAATTCTCTAAACCTGGACAAATCTTCAACTCAATTGTATACCAGATTATTGAACCAAACGTTCATAAGGAGTTAGAGCCAAAGTGATAGCTGCAAGGTTACACCACACTCTTCCTTTCACTTAAGCTCCCCCCTTCCTCACAACATCATACCTCTTTATGGTCCCTTCCTCATGATATAAACCCCAAGCTTGATATTCCTAGCTCCTTATAAGATGGTTATGTTGGGCAGTGGCAAAAACAACGGTATTCTCCATGACCTATCCAACTACCTTAAAGCGAAGTCCATCCTCCCTCCAGAAATCATAGTAAAGACTCTCTACTTCTTATGCTGCTAACCACTGGTGATGTACAGACCAACCCTGGCCCCCAGTTCAGCAGTAGAATTGCACCCCCTGCCAACCCCACCTGGACCTGCACCATAGGAATAAAAGTAGTACATATGAATATTATAAAAAGGGTCTGAGAAATGGAGCTTTCTGATTGGCTGCAAACATTCTAACAGCCTTATGTAAATCTTTTATTAACATACATGTGGAGCTTTACCACATGCTGAACAAGATTTAACAATGTTTTAAAACATTTTTTATTATAATAGCAATAAGGCACTCCCAAGGATTATGTTAATGGTCAGTTAATCACCTTCTAGGGGCGTGTGGCACTCGGCTACACCTTGTGACACAGTACACCCCTAGAAACTGATTAACAGACCATTAACATAACTCTTGGTCATGCCTTATTGCTTAATTAACAGCCTGTGCCCCAAGATGCCAGAACGTTAAGCCTGGATGGGTCTCCACTCCCCTGATGCCATGGCAATCATTGAAATATGGCTGAAACCAGCCATCCAGCCCAGTGAAGTGGACATCCCAAGACACAATGCATACAGAAAAAACAGGAAGGGTAAGAAAAAAGGTGGAGGAGTACTACAGTGTATCAGAAATTCTCTCCAGGTCAGTGAGGTCCCACTACCATCACTTGATGCTACAGCCAGTGAATGTGTTCTCATTAAAACTTCTTCTGGGAAGAACCAAACCCCTGTATATACCGTAGCTTGCAGCTATAGCCCACCCACTGTATCCAAATCAGCCCTGCCAGAGCTCCTGGAATGTCTCAGGGAGCGATCTCTCATGAACTCAAAATCCTGGGGGATTTTATCTTAAGTTGGCTGGAAAAAGGGACTAAGGGTTAGGAGAATCTAATTAGTGATGCCCATCTCCACCAAATAACTGGGGAGCCAACTAGGCACAACAGCAAAATGGGGAACCACTCATTGCTTGACTGGATCCTTGTATCCAGACCAGAAAGACCCCCAAGCCGCTGGGATCTTCTTTGACTCTATGAGTGACCATTACCCTATCTATTGTACCTGGAGAAACCGTTTCCCTAAACCCCCCTCAAAGATTATCTCACCTAGGGCCTATTCCAAGCTGAACGTCTATGCCTACCTTGACAACCTCTCTAAAGTTAGCTGCACAGATCTGGACATCATGACGGATGTAAATATAGCCATAGGCTTCATAACCAACAACCTTACATCAGTAATGAACAGACGTGCCCCTTTCATACAAAGGCGGTACAAAGGTCTATGCTCTAAGTGGCTCTCCCCAGACCACCGTACTCTGATGAAAGAACGTTACAAGGTCTGGAGCACAAACAAAGCTACAGGTTCACTGTTGTACTGGCAAGAATATAAGAAATTTTGTAACAAATGCAAATCCACATAGGAAAAAGCTAAGACTAGCTACATTAGAGAACTGCAGATACAGAACCTGCACAACCCTAAAAACACTTGTTTCTGATATTTCTAAAATTATATCATCAGGAGTTTTATCAGACTGTAGCAGTGATCACAGTCCTGTATGCTGCTTGTGGTCGGCAAAAAGATCTGTACCTCCAGTTTATATTTTTTTTCTCATAATATCAAAAAACTGGACTTGGTTAAAGTTAGAGAGGCTTTATCTCTAGCTGGTCCTTTTTGGACAATTTTCTGTCTGCTGGTGATGCATTGCAGGCCTTCTACAGTCAATTTAATTTCATTTGCAACTCCTGTGTTCCCCTGAGAAAGTTGAAAATCAGGGGTGATAGACAGAAATGGGTTACACCAGAGTTACTTGAACAACTGAGAGTTAGGTATAAAACGTGGAAGTTATATAAAAAGATTAGGGATATAGCCAGCCTTTTAGCTTATAAGGAATCCCGAAAAAGAAAGTAAGTATTTGATTAGGAGTTTAAAATGACGATTTCTTATTGAAAAACAAGGGCAGTTCATGGGGAAGAATTTTTTGGACACATGGAATCTAATAAATGACTTTCTTGGAATAAAATCCAATGTATCTCCACAGACATTAAAGACACCAACAGGAGTAATAAATGAGCCATCAACATTAGCAGTAGAATTCAACAAATATTTGTCAGATTTATTTTTATTTATTTATTTATTTATTGAAATGTTTCACCAGGAAAGGCACACTGAACAACAAGTTGCTTGTCTCATGGTGCATCCGGGGGGGGATAGGGAGAAATCAAACATTCGGCTTACAATACATGCATAAAGCAGCATTAAACAATTGGTACAATGCTAAAATGAAGTATGACAGATTAAACAATGCAAAACATACGACTTACAATACAAACATCAAGCAGCATTAAAACAGCTGGTATAATTCTACAGTGTAGTTTGACAGGCTGAGCAGTGCAAACATATCACAAGAATGTACAATGAAGTGCTGTAAAAACTAAAATACAATTGTATGCATACTAAGGGAGAAGAAGTGCAACCATCTCGTGGTGGCTAGTGAAGCAGGAGATAGGATCCAGTGAACCAGCTGTCACAGGGCGGAGTAGTGACTTTGTTGCTGGTTCAGTTTACAGCAAGAATGTTGTGAAGGGCTAAGGAGATGGAGTGGGGGGAGGAAGAATGGTGAATCTGAGGAGGGTGATAATTCCATAGCTTAGGGAAGCGATGTGAGAAGGCCATCTTTCTTACTGCAGTAGACCGATGAGGAACTACTAGTAACCAAGTGTCATAAGACCTAAGGGAAAGGTCTGGGTGGGGGGAATGGATAGGGAGGTGGTAAGATATTGGGGCAGCAAACCAAACCAAAATTTAGATGTAAATTTAGCATAGCTGAGGTGGTGGTGGTTTTCTAGGGAGGGGAAAGCCAAGGAGTGGTAAAGAGAACAGTGGTCAGTGAGAAGGGAGGCATCTAGAGCGAAGTGACAGAAGGAGCTAAAAAGGGAATCCAATCTGATTAGGGAGGACTTGGGAGTGGCACTGTAGACTACATCACAGTAGTCAAAGATGGGTAGTATCATCTTCTGGACTAACCCATGCCTGGCTGGTAGTGGGAGACAGCTACGGTTCCTGCACAATGCACCAAGTTTGGGGTGCAGCTTCTTCAGGATGGCATCAACATGTCCAGAGATGTTGAGATGTTGATTGAGCCAAACCAGCAAATACCTAAAGGTAGAGATATCCTTAAAGACTGTCCTGTCTAGGGTGTGGAAGGTGGGTAGGGAAGGGAGCCAAGAGAGTCTCTGCCTAGTGCCAAAGTTCATTGAGACTGCCTTCTTGGTGTCGAGTGAGAGTTGGTGTGAGCTGAATCAGAGCTGAATTTTATTGAAATCATGCTGAAGTCTGGATTCAGTTTCAGTAGAGAATTTGTCTGAGGTGAAAAGGACCGTATCATTGGCATACATGTGGATAGAGGTGGATGAACAGATTGGGGGAAGGTCATTTAGGAAAATGGAGAAAAGGATAGGGTTCAGTACGGAACCCTGGAGTACGCCAGTAGTGAGAGGGAAAGGAGGAGATATAGCTTCAGCTATTCTAACTGACTGAGTCCTACCGCCAAGGTAGACTTGGAACCAACTAGTGGCGGAGCAAGTTAGGTCAGCTGAGGAGAGGGATTCTAGAAGAAGGGTGTGAGAGACTATGTTGAAAGTCTTTGCTAGATTGACAAAAATGGCAGATGTGATTTGACCGCTGTCTGTCCCTGAGAGGATGGAATCAGTAAGCATAATCTGGGAGGTAGTGGTGGAGTGATTCTTCTGGAAAACAGATTGGAAGGGAGTGAGGAAGTTAGAATCAGAGAGATAGGAGGTTAGTTGAGAGCTCTTGGAACTTAGTGAGGGTAGGAAGGAGAGAGATGGGGCGATAGTTGGCAGGAGTGGAAGGGTCGCCACCCTTGGTCAATGGAAGGACAGTAGCATGCTTCCAGACAGATGGGATAGAAGCCGTGGTAAAAAAGTGGTTAAGTAGGTAAGCTAGCAGAGCAGAAATAGCAGGCGCCAATAGGTACAGCAGCCTAGGGTCCGACCTATCAGGTGAACTCCTTTGGAGGGGTTGAGGGAATGTAGTGCCTCCATGGTGGCAGGAGGTGTAACGTTGTAGAAGGAGAAGGAGGGGATGCAGAGGGTATACTATGAGAAGAGGGGGATGAGGGGGAGGGATTAGTGTGGGGGGGTGGAGGCAGGGAAGATAGGAGAGCCAAAACACAGGAGGTGAAATAAGAATTAAATTCTGTGGCAACGCTAAGGTGATCTATGACTTGAATGTTATTTATATTAAGGAGGAGTGCTGGAGAGGAGGAGGGGGTAGAAAAGGGAGTGAATTACCCTCCAGAATTTGTATGCTTTATTTATGTTGGACTGGAAGGTTGAGCAGAAGTAGTCCGATTTAGCTAAGCGATTGTTATTCGTACACTTGCTGCATAGAGACTGGTAGTTGCTATAGGCATGAGGGAGCATGGTAGGTTTATACATTTGCCAAGCTATATCCCTAGCCCTTTGACATGCTAGAAATTCAGGGGTGATCCAAGGGAGGTGATTTCCTCGAACTTCTTTGCACGCCATAGTGGGGCATGTTTATTCCAGATCTCAAAAAATTTAACATGGAAATAGTTATAAGCAGTGTCTATGGAACTTGACGTGGCTATCACATCCCAGCTAGTGTGGGCCAGATCCTGGAGGAGGGGAGTGAAGTTCAGTGGTTTATATGATTTATAGTAGCATTTTTTTTGGGGGGGGGGCTTTAGCTCTGTGTATTTTACGTATAGTAAAGATCATGTGGTGATCACTAATGGCATCTTGCAGAATACCAGATTTAATTACCCTGTGGGGGTGATATGTGAGGGCCCAATCAATTAGCGAGTGGTTACTGGACTTATGATTCATGCAGGTTGGCTCTGAAATGAGCTGTGACAGGTTTAGGGCAAAGATCTCATTATGTGTCTTAGTAAGAGAGGTGGCTAACCAGTTTTGGTTAAAGTCACCCATTAGATAAGTTTCATCCACTGGACTGAGACAGGTTATGGTATTTATAAGTGCAGTGATGGCAGTGGGAAGGGAGGAGGCCAGGGCGACAGTAAACACCCGCAACATAGATGGGAACTAAGAAAGGAAGGGAAAGTTTAAGAATAAGGACCTCATATGCTTTGGGGACAGAGAAGATAAGAATGTTGGTGAACTGAATGGATGAGGAGGCATATATTGCTACTCCACCACCCCTGGTGGGATGATCTTGCCGTGATAAAGTGTATCCTGGGATAGAGAGGGCATGGCCCCCAATTTTGCTACTTAACCATGTTTCAGAGAAGATGATGATGATATCCAGGGTAAGTGAGGCAACTAGATAGATAGATAGATAGATAGATAGATAGATAGATAGATAGATAGATAAATACTTTATTTCTATAGCGCCCATCTCCATGGACTCTGAGCGCTGCACAGTATAAAACATTCAGTAAAACAAAAACATTAGAAAAATACAAAAACACAACTGGGACATACAATCATCTATCCATTCCATAAATCCAACTAAATTTAAAACATCATCGATAAAAGGCTTGCTGGAATAAATATGTTTAAGGCCCTTCTTAAAGGCTTCTACTAAGAGGGCCTCCTTTAAATAACTAGGCAAGGAGTTCCACAGGGTAGGTACAGCCACTGAAAATGCTCTATCTCCTGAATGCTGCAACTTAGCCCTCGGAACTCCCAGGAAGTCTCCCCCAGCAGAAAGGAGGACCCAGGCTGGATTATAGGGGACAAGGAGATCTTGCAGATAGACCAGACCCCTTTTGTGCAGCGTCTTATAGGTCAACAGCCCTATCTTGAAGACAACCCTCCACCAGACCGGCAGCCAGTGCTGTCTGAGGAGGTTCAGGGTGATATGTTCACACCTTTTCACCCCCATCAACAATCTCGCTGTCACATTCTGCACCAGCTGCAGTCTGTGGAGGTTGCCTCCAGATATTCCTAGGTACAGAGCATTGCAGTAGTCCAACCTGGAAGTGACGAAAGCATGTTCCAGTGTGGTCAGATCATCAGGTGGGATCAGTGCTTGAATTCAGGTGATATTCCTGAGATGATAAAACCCACTTCTCACCATGGCTGACATCTGAGCATCAAGTGTCAGGCTGTCATCCAGGATTACTCCCAAATTCTTCACCTGTCTAGAGGGGGCTGGGGGCACACCACCCAACATAAGGTCAGGGGGTTAACACCACCCCCCCACCGCCCTGATGACCTGGCTCCACAATCAGTACCTCAGCCTTGTCTGGGTTAAGTCTAAGCCAACTGTGAGTCATCTACAGCTGGATTTCCTCGAGACAACTGTTAAATACAGAGTATGACACCTGGGTATTGAGCGCACAGGACAGGTACAGCTGGATATCATCTGCATAGCAGTGAAAACCCATCCTGTACCATTTGATAATGTCCCCCAATGGCAGCATGTACACCGTGAACAGTAGAGGTGACAAGACTGAACCCTGCGTAACACCACAGCACAGAGGCTTCAGGTTAGATGAGGCAATTCCCATTGTCACCCTCTGCACTCTGTCTGTCAGGTATGACCTGAACCAGTTGATTACATTACCTGACAGGCCACACCAGAACTGCAGGCGGTCAAGTAACACCTTACGGTCCACGGTGTTGAACGCAGCAGAGAGGCCCAGGAGGACCAAGATGGCATGGTCCCTCCTGTCCCTCACCATCAGGAGATCATTTAGCACCCCCTTCAGGGCCATCTTCATACTATGTGCCACCTGGACCCAGACTGAAAAGGCTCATAGGTGGAGGAAACAGCAAGATGTCTCTCCAGCTGCATGGCCACCACCTTTTCTATAACCTTCCCTGAAAATGGGAGGTTCAAGACGGGTCTATAGTTGCTGAGGCAGTCTGGGTCCAGAGGGGGCTTTTTCAAGAGGGGTCTAATCAAGGCCTCTTTCAGAGCCAATGGGAAGATCCCACTCTTCAATGAACTCCAGACGACCTCAGCAACCAGAGGTCCAATCAGATTCAAACATTCAACCAAAAGGCGAGTTGGACTTGGGTCTAAATCACAGTGCGTAGGTCACAGCTTTGAGATTATTTCCACCACCTCTCCAGCTCCAATCAGCTCAAACTCATCCCAGACAGCAGGAGTGTTCTGGCACAACTCAGGCCGGACCCTGCATCCCTTTTGCGAGACGCTCGATGAGACCTCAGCCCTTATAGAGGACACCTTGTCATTGAAAACCAGAACCAGCTCCTCGCACCTAGTGCTGGAACCCGCCCCCCCCAGCATGTAGATAGACTGGATGTAAAAGCCTGTCCACTGTGCAGAAGAGCTGAGCTGGTCTGTTTCTTGCCGCAGCAATCTCCCTAGACAGAAATTCTGCCTTCTTTCAAGAGATTGTCCCCGATAGTCCTTAAAATGTGACTTCAGGGCCAATTTGTCCTCCACCAAGCCAGATCTCCTCCAGCACCTCCCTAACCTCCACCCCCTAGTCTTTAAATCTCAGAGATCCTTATCATACCAAAGAGGTCCTGACGAGTAGACAGGGGCTGGACATGGAAAGGGTGTGATTGAGTTAAAGGCCACACCAACAACCCAATTATAGGCCACCACTGCCTCCTCCAACCCAATCACACAAGCTGCCCCCAACACCCGATAGGTCCAGTACTACAAACAAGTCCACTGAGGATACTCACTCTATTAATGGCTGGTACCGGACCATCTCCACAGGGGCAGGACCATATAGGAAGCGGGGGCCCTAAACATGAACCTCATGGTGGTATTATCTGACCAAACCACCGGATCTACACTAAGGTCAATAATATCTAGGACAGAGGAAAAAAGCAGGTCCAGTGTGTGGCCACCCGAGTGTGCTGCTGTTGTTACCTTTTGTGTCAGGCCCAGTGCCCCCATGCTCCTAAAAAGGTCAGTTCCAAATTTCAAGAGACCACCATCAACCCAAACATTGAAGTCCCCCAGAATCAACTACCTGGGGGGCTCCAACACCAGGCCAGCGATGAGCTTCTCGATCTCCCGTAAAAAATCCCCATCACTTCCTGGGGGACGATAGAGCAGGAGGACCCTGAAGCCCACATCAGCACCCCCTCGGGTGGCAACACATTCAAAGGATCATGTAGGACCCACAGGTAGCAACATGACATTCAGGCTAGATTTAAAACAAATGGCCATCTCCCAGCCCAGCCCCTGCAATCCTTCCTCCAGTTGTGTATCACAGAATACCCAACCGGCACTGCTGCTTCCAAAATGTGAGCGGCATTTTCATCCAGCCAGGTCTCCGTGATGCAAGCCAGGTTGACCGAGGATATCAAGTCCGCCATTATGGCAGTCTTGTTCCTCATTGACCTGGCATTGCACAACACAGCCCAAGTAGGATGAGGTAGAGCAGCCAGACCGACTATCTGCCCACACTCTAAGGTGGAGCCCTTGGGTATGGGAACTAGGCATGGCAGCCCCCGTTCAAGTCCCCATTTCACCCTAGGGCATCTCCTTGACTTCATCACCCAGATCCCAGACACCCCAGCAGCCACTAGGGGAAGACTCCCATGGGCACCCTCCTCTGAGCTATCCCCAAGGCCCTACATGTATAGTAGGCCTCAACCGGCAATGCTGGAAGCTCGAAGAGGCAGAGGTCCCAAAGGTCAGCACCCGAGTAGCTGCAGCTTACAGGCTTCAATCCCCAGCACATTTCTTAAGACAAACCCACTCCAATAACTCACAATCCACAAATACTCCACTACCCCATAAATTAATCCCACACACTTAATTTTCCAAACCCTACTCACCCATCCACAACACAATCTCAATGTCATAGCCACACACCTTTTACACACACACACACACACACACACACACACACACACACACACACCAACCACACAAACACACAAATAGTAATTATAAAGTCCTTTGAAGGTCCTTGAACAGGGACAAAAACGCTACCTTTAAAACTGGACTAGAGGTTGAAAAAGGTCAATTTTTAGGAGCAGACTACAGTATGTATGTTTAAATGCAGGATTTCTAGGCCATAGGAAAGGGTAAGGGGGTTGTTTTGAGGATTGGCTAGCAAATGCAGATACAGTACCATTAGGGGGTACCCAAGGGGCATGGCTCGGGATTGGGGTTTATGTCACCTGATGATACGAGTAGGAGCACAAAGACCAGGAAGTGGATTTTCACACTCCTAAACCAGGGTGGAGATCTAGTCAGGGAAGAGGGAGGTAAGTAAGGGGTGATGGGAGGGGAGAGAATGGAATTTTAGGATGTGTAGCAAGGTGAGGTACATTGGTAGAGATAGACTAGTGCAGGGTTGGGTGGGGTAGTGAGTCCAGCTAAAGAGGACTGGTGAGAGGGTAGTTGCCAAGATGTAAAGAGGTGGAATGAACAAGGTGCGACTTATTGGATCTGGCATCATAGGTAATGGAGCAGAAGTAAGTGAGAGGAGAGGAAGGCAGAGTGCAAAGAAGATACAGTAAAGTACCCTATGAGGGGCTGAATACATAGCACAAAGGGCTAGATACATTTATTTATTTAGCTTTTGTTGACCGGTGCACTAGACAAATCCTGCCTATTTTCAGGCACGACCCGGGGGAGGGGGATACAGATGAATGCCAACTGACCTTGAACCAGATTAGGCTGTTGGTGGTATTTTTAGTGAATGAGGGAAATTTGGCCAGGACACCAGGGAAATTCCCCTACTCAGTTGCTGTAGGTGGCCAGTAGGGGGATAGGTCATTGCAAGATGGCCGTCCAACGTGGACCATGGAAGGAGAAGGAGGAAGATAGCAGAGTGGGCGAGGAAGCTTCGGCTCCTGCTCTCTGTCATTTGGAGGCTACAACTGTGACGAATGTGCTTCTGCACTCAGAGAAAGATTTCCAGGAGTTTGAATGTGTAGTGAACAAATTAATACCGGAAAACATCGTGTCTCCTAAACAAATTGTTACATCTGAAGTTGATATGGAGCCTGATAAAGGTGAAGCATTTGCTCTGATAAAAGAGTGCGGTAATCAACAGAGTGACGGCTCGCACCAAGGGGCTGCGGTTATTTTGTCTACTGACTCGGGGAACGGATTGTCGAACATCGGCGTTTCCGAGGAACACATTTCCGTGAGACACCAGCTGGACTCCAAGCCGGAAACCATTTGGCGCAGCGTGAGCTAAGATGTAACGACGGTGGTAAGAGACTGCCTGTACTGTGTTTCGTCTCCTGATAGAGAAATGGAGTGCGATATTGGGGTACAGAGTGTTCTGACTGGCACATTGGTGCTGATTCCTCCAGACTTTCAGAACTGTTACAAACCAAGGCGGGAAGCGGAGACAGACCTCAGACTTTGCGGGCGAATGGTGCTGAAGGTAAAGTTGGTGAGGGCTTAGTTGATGAAAACAGTCAGCTGCATTGCGCTGTTCAGTTTGACTTTTTGAATACTAACCTGGCTGGCAGTAATATTGTTGCCTCTAGCAAGTGCCAACAGCCAGTTAAACAACAACAGCTATTGAATATGGAGGAACTGGAAGACAATAATACTGCTTCCTGTAAGCATGCTCTAGAATTTCATATGCAGGATGGTGCCTCCCTGGATAAAGTGACTGGTTTTGTATTCAAACATACAAATAAGGACGAGTCCTCCTTAAACCCTAATATTGTTTACCAGTCTGCTAATGGTTTGCAAACAGGGGTGACAGAATTTTCTTTCCCAAAAGGGAAAATATTGGGAAATAAAGACACTGATTCACTGTTACAGGATACTCAGCTGGACTTTCCACCATTAAAAAATGTAACTATGCAGAATAATTGGTCACCAGGTAAAGCTTTACGAGAGTCAGGATGGATACAGGCTGCTACGGGAGTGTGGAAGCCTGACCCTACCTGGTCTCCGGGACTGTCCCTTTCACAACACTCTCCAGAATGGGTCCCAGCAGACCTACAGGGAAAGGAAAAGTCTGAAGGATGTGTATCTGCGGAGAAGGTTAATTCAAACAACCCCTGCAGTCCTATAGGCATAGATAAAACCTTGTCTAATACTCCTTTTCAGCAACCTTATTACAGGAACCTCAGCAGATTCCTGTGTCTGAGTGTGTTGACCCCCTCCTCCCAGGGTTCAACCTCAGAGACCTTTGATGTCAGAGTTATTTTCAAATTCACGTAGAGAAGCTGCCCCAGACGCAATGCTGTGCGTTTAAGATATAAAGGGGGCTAGAGTTAGGCCCAACAGGTATTATGTAAGGAAAAAATTGCTGAAAGATTCATTGCATTTTTCCCCTCAGGATGTTTATGCCTTCATAAACATTTCCGGGGAGGATAATTATGATGTAAGTTTCCGTTCTCAGCAAGCATTAGATTTATTCTGGATGAGGTATAATCAGGTCAAATTCTCCCCGATATGGACCCCATTTATCGTTATCCCTCTGTCCAAGCCTTTGATTAAGTTTGTCACGGTCATGTTTCGTAATGAAGGGGTATGGGTAGAGGACATAACTTATTGGCTGAAAAAAAAGTGCGAAGTCCTGAGTGAACCTGAGCCTATACTAGATGCAGAATCATTTTGGACTGGCGGATGGAAATACAAAATTAAACTGAGACAAACAGAGTCTGGGATAGAACATATACCAAATTCTTTCCTGTTGGGGAGGGACAGAGGTGTATGTTTTTATAGTGGTCAGCCACGTGCCTGTTATAAATGTGGAGCTAGAACACATCTTTCAAGTGTGTGTGATAAACCAAGATGTGATAATTGTGGGAGGTTGGTCATCTAACAATGTTCTGTAACAATCAGGCTTGTTGTGACTTATGGACTCAAGGCCACGTATTTAAGGTTTGTCCTTGGGCAGGCGCATAATACAGTGTCCAACTCTAGTTCAGAGGCTTATATAAAAAAAGCACAAGATGTTTCTGCACAAGTAGTTTCCCCAATGGGCCCCCCCCCACAGAAGTAGCCAAGGCTAGAGTGCCCCTGGTTAGGAAATCAGCAGAACTCAAGACAGCATCCATCAATGCAGTAACAGAAAAGATCAAGAACAAGGAGACATCTATATGTACTATAGAGAAACAAGGGAAAACTTTTAAACAGGTTAGTATAATAGAAACTAATATCGGTCCCCCTGATGATTTCACGTCCCCCCCAGTAGTTCATACAGAAGAGGTCACTAAAATGGCAGACAGCCCACTAGCATTGAAGGATACTTTACCAGTTGTTACACAAAGAAGGTCGGCTAGGAATTTACATTTGAAACCCCCTCCCCCTTCGGTAGCACCCATCGAGACCAGTAATTCTTATACAGCCTTGTTTTCCTCTTGGGGTGATATGGAATTAGAGGTAGAGGACTCAGACTCTCAAAAATCTACACTATCAACCAGATCACAGACTTTAGACAATTATAAAGATAAAAAGAAGAAAAAAAGGAAAAAATAAGGGTCATGCTCTTTCGAAATGGTAATGAAACTAACTTGGGGATCGTTGAACGTACACAGCCTATTGAATATGAGGAAAAGGCAGGCCCTTTTTCATTATATTCATACGTTTCCCTTTGATGTATGTTTTGTGCAAGAAACTTGGATGTCTTCTATTGAGCAATCAATAGCCTTTAAAAGAGAATGGATTTGGGGCCCATCATTTTGGTCCTTTGGAGAAGAAGTTGCAGATGGAGTGGGAATATTATTTAATTCTTATGCATTTCAATTAGACAACTATAGACCTAATCCCTGGAAGAGCTTTTAATAGTTGATGGAAATTGCTGAGTCAGCGCTCCGTCTCATTAATATTTATAACCCACAGATGAAATCCAGCAGAGTGACTTGCTTAAAAATGATACAACCTTTTATTGACAACATCCAGAGTACTTGGGGAGGAGATTTTAATTGTTCACTCCTTCTCGTATAAGAAAAAGTAATACAAAGAAAGTTTATTGTGATTCTAACGCCCTAAATAAAATAATTAAAGATGCTTGTCTAGTAATATAAAGACTCACAAAAATCAGACACAAATTTTCATTTAAAAGGGACTTCTTTTACTTTGATAGACTATATGTTAGTCTCTCCAAATGTACAGATTGATTCATTTAAAATGATTCCTTGCGAATTTTCAGATCATTCAGTTTTATTAAGCTCCCTTGTTCTTTCTGGTGAACAAGAGAAAAGACTAGTGAGATGGAAATTGAATAATACATTGTTGGATCTCCCCTTATCCGATTAGGTGTTAAAGCCTATTAAAGGCTAGACTATCCGTAGCCTTTCTTTATACTGATATTGGGGCATGGTGGCAAGAGACTAAAACTGACATAAGGAATTGGTTCAAAACTATTGGTCGACAAACAAAAACGACAAGTTTTTACATTATTTAGGTTACGGCAGCAATTGCAAAGACTAATGACAATTAGTGCCTTCATCTAGGAGAAATTATTCTGACCAAATTAATGAGTTAAAAGGAAATGAGAGAATTTCAATATAACAGAAGCAAGACCATGCAAGCAATTCTAATATATGGGTTAAAAATCACCTATAGGAGACCCTTGAACTATGTAAATTTGTTAAAGATTCTATGAAATTGGAAGAATTAAAGAAACCTGACGGTAGTCTGGCTAAATCAGTGAAGGAGATACGGGAAGTGATTATGGACTATTTTAGTTCATTGATTTCACATAAAACAATTTCTAAAAAAGATATTGATGATTACCTGAACAAGATACCACCCCCCGTCAGCATGGGTATAATTTCAGGGAAATGGGATCCTATTTCATCAGCAGAAATCTTAGAAGTGATTGGATCTCTTAAGTCAAATATCTCACCTGGAATAGATGGTCTTACAAACAATCTATATAAAAGCTTCCTAGAAGAGTTTAGTCATTGTTTAGGTCCATTGTTTCAGTCCTTTTTAGATGGTGAAGCAATTTTCCCTTCATTCACAGAAGGATTACTGACTTATATATTTAAGTCGGGTGATAAGCAAGATATTGCAAATTGGAGGCCTATTACGCTATTAAACACTGATTATAAAATTTTTGAGAGCATTTTAAATAATTGTATGAAAAAACTTGCAGGGGCTGTGATTTCTGAATATCAGCATTGCAACATGTCAGACAGGAAACTTCAGACAGCTTTAATGCTGATACGTGATGTCATAGACTACCATGCAGAAATGGGATTATGAGGTTGCCTAGTGGCTGCTGATTTAGACAAAGCTTTTGATAGGGTTCATTTACCATTTCTATTTTCTACATTAAAGTATTATGGGTTGCCGTTATAATTAATCAATTTGATAGAAAGGCTTTATGAAAACATAATGGTTTTTCCCTTTGTTAAAGGCTGTAGGGCGGAGGGATTTCAGTTAGCTACAGGGGTACGTCAAGGGTGCCCACTTAGCCCTCTACTGTATACTTTTGAGATTGATCCTTTTTTAAAAAGGGTATTAGCTGCTCCAGAATGGAAGGGTGTCAATTTTGACAAAGATAGACACTCGCAATTAATGATACAGGCCTATGCAGATGATTTGGTAATATATCTAGAGAATAGTATAACCATTTCTACTTTTATTACAGCTTTTGGGGATTATGCAAAAGTCTCAAATGCTAAACTTAATATAACAAAAACAAAAGGGCTTTTTATCGGAACAAATAGATTTATAGAGGAATGGCATGAGGGAATTCATATTTCCAGTGGTCCACTGAGAATTTTAGGAATAAAATTTAGTTCTCAAACTATTCCTAGGGAAAATTGGGAAGAGGTCATTGGAAAATTAGAGAAAAAGGTGGGTAGATGGAAGCAGTGGAGGTTCCCTAAAATAAAAAGGGTCCACATAATTAAACAATTTCTACTTCCCAGCTTGCAGTTTGTGGCTATGATCTTTCCATTACCGGCAGTTCTGGAAACTAAACTCTATAGTACATTCTTTCAGATGTTATGGGGTAGCCGATTAAATCCTGTTAAAAGGTACTTCACTTATTTAAGAGAAAATAAGGAGGGCCTAGGGATGATAGATCCTGTAGTTTTTGCTCATGTTTTTTTTATTTCCAATTCAATAAAAGGAGGCCTTTTGGCTGAGTTAAAGTCAGAAAATTCCTGGCACCTCAAGGTTATGGGGAAATATTATAGGAGTTGGGTTATAACTGCGCCAAAACTTAATAGACATTTAAGTATTCCGGAGTATTTTAAACCAGGCGCTCAAAAACTATTTAAATGGAAAATACAGAAACAGACAGTATTGACATTTAATACAAGACGATTATATCATCACTTGATGACAACATTATACCCCAAGAGCCAGAATTTAAGAATTGCCCAGTGGACCACAATTTCAGGGTGTTGGCACAACTTAATAACCTAGGATGCCCAAAATCAGTGGAAACACAATGGCTGATTTTTATGGAAAGTTGAATGTAAGAGGGAATGCTAGTATAAGGCATTATCAGAAAGATTATGTCCCTACCTAGAATGTATCAATACAGAAGAGACTATGGAGCATTTTTAGTAAATTGTTCTTATGCTTCAGGTTTGTGGATTTATTTAGCAAAATTATGGAACTTTAAGTGGCTGCTTATATGACTTAATAGTTTTTGATTTTGGATATAGCCCAAATATCATGTTAGAGTTCCATAAAGAGATTTTCACCCTATTCTTAGGTTGCTTAAGATATTTCTTATGGCAGGCTAGAATCCAGTGGGTGTTATATCAAAGGAAATTGTCTTATTTTTGTGTAAGTAATTTAATAATTAGAGAATTAGAGAATATTTATACTCAGGATGTCAAAAGAGTTAAGACGGAGACTTTAAAGAAATGGTGGAAAGGGTTTCTACACTTTATTAAATATAAGTAAGACAAATATGAGGAAATCGTAAGATTGGTAATAAAAGTTTTTCTTTTGACTTTCAATGGAAATTAAGGGAAAAGAGAATCTTAATATTTGAACTATAATCGAATTTAGATGACCTATTTTATGTTGCATTGTTTGCTTGATTGTAAAAGATTGTTTTTCCTTCCCCTTTTTTTTTTTCTTCTTTATTGGACATTAGTTTGGAATCTGATTTTCTTTTTGTGAATATGTGGAAATGTATATGTTTATTCTTCTAATAAAACACCCCTACTCTTTTCGATAAGTGCCACGGGATCTTTAACATCCACCTGAACTACCACCAATCCAGGCAGATGGGATCTCGGTTTAACATCTCATCCGAAAGACAGCACCTCAGAAATGCAGCACCCCTCTCATGCTGCATTACAGTGTCAGTACTGGGATATTAACCCAAGTGCCAGATGTGGGAACTGAACCCACAGCCCTCTGATCTCCCGGCCTCAGAGGAGAGTGTGCTACCTACTGAGCCACTGACACTAAGCACATAGCACAAGGAAACATGGTAGCAGCCTAGAAGCTGAATGAGAAGAAGAAATTGGGCAGAATTAAGAGTAGGCTGCAGGATAGGGAGTAGGTAGATCGGGGGGGGGGAATACAGTGCCAGGAACTGGCGTAGGACTGCTGAAGATTATACCCAGCGATTGTTATCAGTGACAGCACCAGTGGAGGAAAAGTATTCCATTAGCTCAGCTGTAGAATATAGTTATAACATACTGCCATGGAATCAGTGGCAGATTTAAAGCAGTAGCAGTCCTTTAGTGATTCTTTGATGTGAGCACACTACAGCACGCTTACACTGTCTAACAGCTAGAGCTGGGATAGCTTGGGCAGGTGTTGATAGTTGAGTAGTAATTGGAGGTGGGGAACTGCAGGGCAGGGTGGGCATGTAGGCAAGCAGATTTAAAGACTGCCGGGGGCAGGGGAGGGTAGGTGAGTAAAAAATTTCAGTAGAGTAGTAACAGGTGGTAGTAGCAGGCCACTGAGTTTAACAGCTAGAAGCCACAGCAGTCTGGTAGAGGAGCCAATCAGTGAGCACCCATGAAGGAAAGAGAGAGCAATCAGGCTGCAGCCTGGTGGAGGCACCAAAATTAATTGAAACCTCTGGCTCAACGGAGGGACTGTACCTGGCTGGAGGCTTTGAATTCCTGGGTCCTGCTGAGTAGCAGGAGCAGGTGGAGTCAGACAGAACAGCCCACCGCTATGGGGGAGAGCACCCAGTCAGGGAACTCTAAAGCTGCAGGAGATACAAAACAGAGTGGGCATTAAAAGAGAATTGGAGGCAGGGGGCAGGTAACTCTGAATAGGGGGTGGGGATTAGCAACTGACAGCAGAACAGCGGGGGTTGGAGACAGCAAGGAGAGATTAAGTCTTGGAGCTGAGTCGGCAATTAAGAGGGCAATTAAGAGGTAGAATAGGTGACAAGGGGCAGGGCATGGCAGCACTGAGCACTGAGGAGGGGCCCAGTGGGGATTAGAACCAGTGAAGAGAAGGACTATAGTGGCAAGAGAAGAGTAAAAATTCAGAACAGAAATGTGCAGAGAGAGAGAAAGGAATTAAATCAGAGGTGAAAGTAGCTGTAAGTTAGTTACATTTAAAGCAGTACTGTCAGAAATACAGGCAAACTTCAGCAGTGTACAGAGAAAAAAATTCAGTACAGCAATGCTTAGACAGAAGAAGAATTAAATCAATTCAACTGGGGTGAAAATGGTATATGAGCAATTAAGCTTATCACTTAATCATGCTACAGTCTCTATATACTTCAGCAGGGCCCCGTGTTTACTGCGGCAAAGGACCTGCGTTCTGCTGCAGGACCTCATACTTTCTGTGGCAGAACAGCTGCTGATTCTGTGGCCATTCTGCAGCAGATAAATTGTGGTTAAATGGCATACCTTCAAAGGGATTGTCTTAGTTAACCCTTTGACTACCTTTGTTCAACCACTCTTCTATGCTGAAAGTAGAACAGCAGGCCATTTAACAGTATGTAGTCTTCTTATCACAAATATCAAACTGCAATAACCCAAACCTGGTGCAGCCATGGGAATTGGTGTTCTCTTTTAATGACTTTTCCCTCTCGCCCTGAATTTGAAGGCTCATCTGTTCTTCTTCTGGATATTGGTGGCCTTTGTTGTTCTCCTTGGTTATTAATCGGAGGACAGCATACACACTGAGGTAAAACTGTACAGAAGGCAAAGCCTGCTTGGATTTCTTCTGGTTTATATTTACAGTTAGCAGATACAAAGACACTCCAACTTGAAACTAATTTTTTTTTCTGATTTGGATTACTTTCTTTTAGATTATTATATTTTTTTAAACTAGGAATACCCCAACTGTGCAAATCTGTGTGTTGGGGGAAGGGAGAATTGTCTTCCTATAACAATGAATCATGGATTTTCCTTTCTCATTTCCATCCTTGATTTAAAAATATGTATACCTTGCAGGAGTTAAACTGCACTGAGAGAAAGTGGTATTTCTAACATTGGTTCCTAGTTGCATAATTGCGCAACACTAGAGAAAGGAATGTGTGTGTGGCTGTAAGGAAATTCCTCAGATGCTGTGATCAGTGAGCCTGTAGCTTAATGGTTAGAGCGCTGGAACGGCATACCAGAGATCTGAGGTTCGAATCCCAGTAGGCCACACTTTTCCTTTCTCATTTCCATCCTTGATTTAAAAATATGTATACCTTGCAGGGGTTAAACTGCACTGAGAGAAAGTGGTATTTCTAACATTGGGTTCCTAGTTGCATAATTGCTCAACACTAGAGAAAGGAATGTGTGTGTGGCTGTAAGGAAATTCCTCAGACGCTTTGATCAGTGAGCCTGTAGCTTAATGGTTAGAGCACTGGAATGGCATACCAGAGATCTGAGGTTCGAATCCCAGTAGGCCACACTTTTCCTTTCTCATTTCCATCCTTGATTTAAAAATATGTATACCTTGCAGGGGTTAAACTGCACTGAGAGAAAGTGGTATTTATAACAATGAAGGAAGGTGTAACTTGCAGTGTCTATAGGATTTGCTGACTCCTGATTTTTCTTTTGGGGGGGACATACTAAAACATGCAAGCAAGTCATTCTTATTAAGCTGGAGTAACCTTGGTAAACATGTTCTCTTTTCCTAGCAACTCAGGGGGTTGTGGTGTTCTTCAGTCAGTAACTCTCAATTTACTTATGTATGGTAGCAAACTCTCCATTCTGATTTTTTTCCTTACCTGCTTGCTCCAGTTCTAGTATACCCTGGTCCCCAACTCTGCTGCTGCTGAGCAACTTGACCCTCCTTAAGAATTGAACTTGATGCCACCACTTAGGCTGCAGTTTCAAATCTGCCAAGAAATTACTCTCACACTTGCAGGTACAGATCTACAGCCCACAAATCAAAACTGTGATCGATGTCCACCAATGGGGACAGAGTTCTCTGCTCAGTCTGCTGCCAGCCCTATGTTTCTGCATTCATCTCCTCCTCCGCTACCTGCCACTACACTGAGATCGATTTTGATTCCATGGGTACCACTGAATCTTCGCACTTCTTGACTGCTGCTTACCTTCCAGTTCTTCCTTCAAGATTCATGTTCCAAGGACTCAGCATGCACCATGAGCAGCCTCACAATCAAAAATTAACATGGTTGCGCTAGCCACACCTACACCTACACCTACACAGCAGGAAATAACTGCCATGGGCCTAATCAAGCTCTGCTACTCTTGCGTCAGTCCACCTCCCCCAATACTGGCTGGATGGAGTTATGTAACAAGAGCCAGCCCGAGTCAAGATGCCATGCAGCCACTAGTTTTTAGCTTTGTAGCAGGCAGCATCAGTTTGTTGCCCCTTTTAATGAACATGTATGCCATGGCATACTTAAAATATCAGTAGCCATGCCAATGCCTTGTGTGATCGCAAAGCATAGCCAGCATTTCTGCAGCTGTGTGGCTGGTTTTTCCAATTTCTGCGGCCAGCACTGATTTCTGCGGCCACTGCTGCAACCGCAGAATCGCAGAAAACATGGGGCCCTGCACATTAGATCGTAACTGGCCCTGGTGAAACAGAGCAAACAATTATTTCCTTATAAACAGGTACAAAAAAAGGAAAATAAACAGAACATAAATTTCAGTAGAGTAGTAGCAGGCAGTAGTAGCAGGTGGTAGAGGAGCCAATTGGTGAGCACCCATGAAGGAGAGCAGCCAATCAGGCTGCAGCCTGGTGGAGGCGCCAAAATTAATTGAAATCTCTGGCTCAACAAAGGGACCATACCTGGCTGGAGGCTTTGAATTCCTGGGTCTGGCTGAGTCACAGGAGCAAGTGGCAGTGGGGAGAGAAGAGCAGCACTGCTATGGAGGAGAGCACCTGGTCAAAGTGCTCTAAAGCTGGTTGGAGGCTTTGAATTCCTGGGTCCAGCTGAGTCACAGGAGTGGGTGGCAGCAGAGAGAACAGCTGCACCGCTATGGGGGAGAGCACCCGGTCAGGGAGCTCTAAAGCTGGCTGGAGGCTTTGAATTCCTGGGTCCAGCTAAGTTGCAGAAGTGGGCAGTGGTGGAGAGAACAGCCACACTGCTATGGGGAGAGCACCAGGTCAGGAAGCTCAAAAGCTGGCTGGAGGCTTTGAATTCCTGGGTGCAGTTGAGTCGCAGGAGTGGGTGGCAGTGGAAAGAACTGCCACACTGCTATGGGGAAGAGCACCCAGTCAGGGAATTCTAAAGCTGGCTGAAGGCTTTGAATTCCTGGGTCCGGTACAGTCACAGCAGCGGGCAGCAGAGGAGAGAACAGCCGCACCGCTATGGGGGAGAGCACCCCGTTTGGGAGCTCTAAAGCTTATTGGACTATGTACCACGCTCTGACCCTGATAATTTACTTGATAGTTTTGAAATCGGTGATTTTATGTTGGGTCATGCTCAACCTACCTTTTTCTTAAGGGTACTTACCCCTGGCGAAGTTCTCTCTTATTTAACTAAACTTAGTTTTTGCCCTTTCGTGGGTAATGATGGGCTGAACTTCATGCTCATGAGGATCACTGCTGATATTGTTTTCCACTTACTAAAATTTTTAATTTGTCACTTTGCCTTTTTCCAGATATTTGGAAACAGGCTACTGTTGTCCCTATATTTAAAGTTGGGGACGTGGCCAATATTAAAAACAACCGTTCAATTTATTTTTGGCCCCGATATAAGATTCTAGAATGAATAGTTTTTGGATCAGATGATTGAATATGTACTCAAGTATGATACTTTGATTCCAGCACAACATGGATTTCGTCCAGGCCACAGCATGTCGATGACCTTGGTCAGGTTCACACAGGTGGTCCATCAGGCCCTAGATAAGGGTTTTTTTGGATCTATGACACTACAGCAACACCAATACTGTGAACACACATTACATCGGCAGCACTATGCCGACTGCAATTGTGGTTGACGTGCTGTCAGAATTCAAAGAGTTTTTTTGGAGGGGGCTATGCCCCCTACCCCCCCTGTAATTTATTATAATCAACTCCGAGTTGGAGCTGATTTGGGGAGGGGGTGCAACATCAGGGAAAAGCAGTGCTGAGTCCTGAGCGGACTTTACAGTGATCTGTCGATCTTATCAGTATCGACAAGATTGCTGTAAAGTTGTTGCTGCAGCATCGGCATACAGGTTGTTTTTTTTTTTTTTACTGTGGCCACCTTTCTGGACCTGACCAAGGCCTTCAACTTGACAAATCATAAACTGCTTTTGTCTGCCTCTCTAAACTGGGTTTGTCTTCTGAAGTTGTTGGCTGGTTTGAGAGCTACCTCTCTGGTCGCTCCCAATTGACAAAAACTAATGGAAATATTTCAGCCCCATCTGTAGTTCCTCTGGGTGTTCCTCAGAGTTCTGTTTTGGGTCCCCTTTTATTTGGTTTATTTTTGAGCACACTACCCTAAGTTTGTTTTAACACTCAAATTTTTCTTTATGCTGATGATGCGGTGATCCTCATGAGCGTCCCAACTTTTTGGAAGTACGAAATTATTTGGCTAGTTATTTGTTGCTAGTCAAAAATGGTTTTGTATTAAAGGGACACTGTCAACCTGTTTTTCATCATATTATTTCTAGTTAAAAACCTACATTTTATGATTGCTTATCTTCTCTAAAATTAATTGATGTTGCTGTTTTTTTGTCTGTCTCCTTGTTTAGTAGAACTGAAATGCATGCTAATAGATTTATAAACAACCTTGTTTTGTTTACAATCCTGGATCTGTTCTTACTGCATACTTCCAGAGCATTAGAAACACACCCAAATGGTGCAGTCACTCATGAGGCAGTAGCCTATTAAACTCCCATTACATCATGAGGTGCTAGACTGTGTTGTGGATGTTCCCAAATCCAGGAAAGATGCAGTTGTAGCTGATCAACGAATGTAAACAAACCTGTGTTTGCATGGTAACACCAGTATGATGGGCAGTCTGTTTTTCACTTTTTTAAAGAAAATAAGAATCAGAATGAAACTACCAGCTGTATCAGCAATCTTTACAGAATGTTGGCAATCATAAAATGTGTTTTTATGTTGGGGCGCTTGCGCAGCCAACATCTTGCTGTAGTGAAGATTTGGAGGCGCGGTCACTGTTGGGCGAATGCAGGACACGCACCAGTAGATGCGTCCTGCATTCCCCAATCAGCCAGCAGCAGGGGTCAACACCCTGCCTAGCTAATGCAGTGAAGACATGAGAGAAAAGATCCGCTGCAATGAGAGTGAAGCTCTCATGCAGCGTGACCACAACACGCCTCCCCCTACATGCAGACAAAATGGCAGCAGTGACTGCCGCTGTTGTCTGTCAACACCACCATTTATTGTGTGCCGATGGGGGTGCCCAGTCCCCATCAGCATCATGTAGCACCCCCTTTTTTGATTGCTGAGGGGGTGCCCAATCCCCCTCAGCATCATGCACCTCCCCCCAACAGTTTCTCTTTGCCGACAGGGGCCCAATCCCCATTGGCATGTATCCCTCCCTCCCCTTGAATTTTGTTGATGGGGGAGCCCACCTCCATCGACATAATGTGTCCCCTGTTTTGTTTGCCGAGGGTGCCCAATCCTCGGCTCCTGCGGCCCCCTTTCCTTGTTTGCTGGCGGGTGCCCAATCCCCTTGGCTAATGCACCCATTCATACCTCAGATGGCACGCTGGGAGCCCACCCAGCATGCCAAAGCACCTATTAAAATGAAAATGGTCCCTTGATGTCTTTTAGTTTTTTTTTTTTTTACCTGTAAAGAAGGAAATAATCCCTCAGCGGTCTCCCTGCCCCCCCACAACTCCCACCCACCCACCCACTGTGCACCCTACTGCCCTACCCACACCCTCCCTCAACCCATACTTACCTCTGGAGTCTGGTAGGACGATCTTCAGCGGACCGGGAACACATCTGCACTCTTCAAAGCCGACCATGAACTGTGGAAATGCCAGTAAGCTGTATAATAGAATAAATAGGGGTTTTTCAACTTTAATACATATCTCGGGCATTTTTGGGAATTGTTACACCAAATTTTCAACCTGGGGTTTTTGGGACCCCTCCTCATGAATTATATGTCTGGCATATCATTAATCAGTCCCAAAAGGTGATTTCGCAGTCACTGCATGGAATCACCTTTCAGAACCGATTAATGAGATGACAGTGCCACTGTTCATGAGGTGGGCTCTCAAAAAGCCTATGTTGCAAATTTTGTGGAAAAATCAAAAATGGCCGTTTCTGACATATATTTAGCATGGCTGCCACAGAGCTCATTAACTTTGTGAATTTGCAATATTTTTACACCAGATTTTCAACATTGTCATTTGTATACCTCCTTGTGAACAGTACAGCTGTCATTTTCACATCCTGGTCAAAATGTGTTTCCACACTTCCAGCGCACAATAGCACAGTTGCTGTGGGAAATCAGTGTTCAGGCCAGATTATGAAAATGACAGTGACACTGTTCAGAGCAGTGGTCCTACATGCCTATGTTGAAAAGTTGGTGTCGATATCATAAATGACTGTGTTACGCAAGCAGCAGATTGCACGCATGCTCGTAACGTCGTGCATTTGTAATATTTTCACTCTGGATTTTCACCATTGTCATTTTTCCACACCTCTTGATGAACAGCACAGCTGTCATTTCACATGTCTTGCCCAAAACGTGTTTTCGCACGTCCGGAGCAGAATAGCACGGTCGCTGTGCAAAATCATTTTTTGGGACAGTTTGAGGAAATAACAGTGACTGTGCACATGAGCAGAGGTGCTAAAATGCCTATGTTGAAAATTTGGTGCCGAACGTCCATAAAATGACTGTTACAAGCGAGTGTTGCGCATTTCCCATGCACCCTTGTAACTTCGCAAATTTACAATATTTACATGCCACATTTTCAACACTGGCATTTTTTTACACCTCCTTATGAACTGTACAGCTGTCATTTTTCACATCCTTCCCAAAATGTTTTCCCACACTGCACTACCAAAGCCAATGCCAGTGTGACAACATTCGGCATTGACAAATGCTTGTTTAAACTAGGGACACTTTGAGACCTAAAGGGGTTGATGGTGTCCCTTTAATAAATTGGTTCTGAATGAAAAAAAAAACATGTTTTTTATAACCAAATAAAAAAGTTGGCCGATTTTCCTACTCTTTCATTGCATACACTAATGGGCGACGACACTGAACAGGTTAAGACCTTTAAACATTTAGGGCTGAATCCTTAACTTATGAACAGCACATTAATACTCTGATAAAATTAGTACACCAAAGAGTGGGTTCTCTTTACAGACTAAAACACGTTACTTATTCCATCTGCTAGTATGTTGTTATCTCAGAGCTACATCTTGCCTCTGATAGATTATGATCTGTTCTTCTGTCATTTAGCAGGTCTGGGGTTGCTGAATAAGGTTAAGACATTACTGAATCAGATCGTGAGATTTGCCTCACAGTTACCATATTTAACATGCCACTGCAACCTCTATGAGCATTTGGGTTGGTTGCAGTTAGATCAGTGGTATTTATTTTTTTATTTATTTATTTGAAATATTGGTTTAACAACCTTTGAGCCAAGGGCTCATTTACAAAGGTACCTCGTCATATGGAGGACAGAAAAAAACAGATGGTAACAGTTACAAGGAATAGCCATGATGTGTAGATTACAGACATTGTTTACAGATATTACATACAAGTTTGGACACAGATATTTACATAAGCACATAAAAGAAAGCATTGTCGCCATGAGAGAGCTTGCGTTTATTTTAATACATCTTATTCATGAGCCAGCGATGGACTAGTCATTGTTGTAGGTGGTGGCAGTCCATAGTGGACCTTGTCGGGGTTTGGGCCCTAGAGGGTGTGAGAGCACAGGCTAATTGCAGTTACAGGAGCGGGTATTGAGGGGATGGTTGCGGAGGGCCACTTTGAAAGGGGCAATCTTGCGAGTGCTGGTGATGGTGGCTGGGAGTGCATTATACCAGTCAGGAGCCCTGTAGCAGAAAGATCTCTGGGCAAGGGATGTTTTTACCCTAGGTACCAACCGCCAGGATAGCTTTGTCCGAGTAGGGGGTGGAGATAGAGGGTGTGGCAGTTTGGAAGGAGGCTGTAACCCCAGGAGGAGAGAGACCAAGCAGAATTTTCTTGGTCAGGAGGAAGGCCTGATAGTGGAGTCTTTCATCGAAATTGAGGAAATCAGCAGCAGAATAGAGGGAGCAGGTGTGGGTGAGCTTAGGGGCACCAGTTAGGAGCCTGCAGGCCATGTTGAGGGAGATTTGAATTTTCTGGAGAGCGGAGTTATCTGCTGCCTCATATACAGGGAGCCTATAATCCACTAGGGACAGTATGGAGGAGGTAATAGCAAGCCTAAGGGCATCAGGAGGAAGGCTTTCCTTGTGCCAGTAAAGGAGCCCAATTCGAGTGTTTACAGCGGCCACTAGTGTGTTTATGTGGTCGTGGAAGGTAAGGGCAGAGTCAAGGGTAAGCCCCAGGTACTTGTAGGTGGATACCTGTTCAAGGGGGTGCTGGGCGCTGGGGAGGATGAGGAGTGGTGTGTTTTTTGCTTTGTTTTGGTGGTGTGAAAAAATCATTGATTTCAGCTTTTTTAGGTTTATGACCAGTCTTCGGTCCTTGAACCACGTTTCAGCCTGGGTGAAGGTGTTTTGGAGGGAGTCCTGGAAGGAGGCAGGTTTATGGTGCAAGGCATAAAGCACTGCATCATCTGCATACAGTAGGATTTTTACAGAGCAGGCCAATGGCAAGGTGTTTAGGTAGAGGGTGAAGAGTAGTGGACCCAGGATGGAGCCCTGGGGCACTCCGGAGTAGACAGTTAGCATGTCAGATAGGATCCCGTTTATTTTGACATGTTGGGACTGGGTTGCGAGGTAACTGGCACACCATGCCAGGGGGCCCGTGGAGAAACCGAGTTGGTAGAGACAGTCAAGAAGTAGTGGATGGCAGACTGTGTCAAAAGCCTTGGAACGGTCTATGTACACAGCTCCAGCAATGTTACCTGAGTCTAGGGAGGAGTGTAGGAAGTTGGTGAATTCAAGGAGGGCTGTGGTTGTGCTGTGGCCTGAGCAGAAGCCATGCTGCTCTGGGCATAAGTTGTCATACTTGGCTAGTTATTCAGTGAGCTGCGTGGCAACCACTTTCTCTAAAGTTTTGGATGGGGGGGAATGGAGATGAGTCGATAGTTACTGGGGGAGGATTTGTAACCACTTTTATGAATGGGGGTAACAACAGCAGTCCTCCAGGCACTGAGGAATTGCCCCAGGCACAGGGATCTGTTGAGTAGGTCTGTGAGAGGGGCTAGGACCTTGTCAAGGACTAGCCGAAGGAGCCTTGTGGCTAGGGGATCATTGCTAGGGTTGTTGCTGTTTAGTGCATTTTGCAGGTATGGATGGGCTTCTTGGGTCAATATTTTACACAGAAGGAAATGAGGGTGCTGCAGGGTTGGGGATTGGGATTCGGGCACAGGGTCAAAGAAGCAACTGGGGAGAACAGCGCTGAGATCTGTGAAGGTGGTGTTTAGACAGTTTGCTATGGTAAGTGGGTCAGTGGAAATGGTGCCATCTATGGAAAGCTGGGCAGGGGGTGGGGAGCGTGATTTCCTATTGAGTTCTTTGATATTACTCCAGAAGGTCCCGGTAGACCCCCATTTGGTGGTAAGAGTAGATTGATAGTAGTCCGCTTCGGCCTTGCGAATGGCCCACTTACAGTCATTGTGAGCAGCATTATAGGATTGTCTGTCAGCTGTCCTGCCAGACTCCAAAGCTTTGTACCAGAGATTGTCCCTTTCCATCAGTTTTTGGAGTGGGGGGGTGATCCATGGTTCATTTTGTCTTTTGGTGCGGTGTTTGGTGAGTGGGGCATAGAGATCACAAGCTTTAGTGAAGGCCTGTGTGAATAGATTAAGTCCAATGTCAATGCTGGGGGCTATTTTAATGGGGGACCAGTCCATCTGAGTGAGAAGTTGTTTGAATTTTCTTAACCCCCCCCCCGGGCAGAGATGCCTACAGAAGGTGGTTTAGGCTATGGGTTTAGGGGTGGAGGAGGTCCATAGGAATAGGATGGGCGAGTGGTCGCTTAAGGAGTTGGGAAGAACTTTTCTATCCTGGATTTTGTGGGGGCGGTTGGAGATAACGACATCCAGGAGGGTGCTGGTACCAGTGATGGGATGAAGTCTAGTGGGTTCAGTGACTAATTGGACCATGTTGAGGGTGATGAAGGAGTCCTTTGTTGGTGCAACCAAGTGACCAAGCCAGCTGACATTTAGGTCCCCTACTAGTGTCTGTTCAGCTTTGTGAGGGAGGGTATAGAGATAATTGGTGAGGATGTGAGGGCCGGCTTTTGGTTCTTAGGGGGAACATAGGAGACTGTGAGGTATAGTGGGCCTCTGGAGTGGTCAGGGGTGATTTTTAAGGTGAGTGCTTGGGCACCGTTTATGAGCCTGGGGGGGGCAGGAGCATGTGGCCAATAATGTTATCCCTGATGTAGATCTCACAGCCACCTCCACATTTTCCACCCGGTCTTCCCGGTATATGGTGAACCCGGGGAGTGAGACAACTGAGTCAGGAGTAGAATTTGAGAGCCAGGTCTCAACTAGTGCAAAGATGTCTGGTTGGTGAAGCATGGCCCAACATTGGAGCACTGCAGATTTTTTGGCAGGGTGCATATATTCAAGGTGGCAATGCGGAGTCCTGTGGGTGATGTCCTGGGTGCGCAGGTGGGGGAGGGACCTGGGTTGGGGTGGACATTTTCCGAGAGTAGTAATAATAGTGTGGGAAGTCTTACTAGAGTGGGGTAGTGGTTGGTGGAGAATGGGGCCAAGCAGTTAGACTGCAGGGAATGGGTAGGGTGTGGAGGGTTGGAAAGGTGGTGAGGAGGTGGGTCCAGGGATGGCCTGGGGGGTAGGGAGTATGGAAGGTGGATAGGGGGTGGGTGCTGGGGCACAGGATCTGTGGTGAGGGTGGGGGGTTAGGTATGCTGCGGTGGTCATCAGGTGCTGACCTTGGTGGACTACCAGTGTAGTCCACTCAGAGGGAGGCGAGCACCAAGAGGGCCAAGATGGTAATGTGCAATGGTGGTGGAAGAGAGAGCATGTTGTCTAATGGTGGTAGTCGTGGTAGAAGAATAAGGGTCAGGGTTTTGCTTCAGTGAGGGTGACTGCCACTTTGGTGTAGTGGTAGTGTTGTGGACTTTGGTGCGTAGGGTACCAGGTTTGAGACTCCTGAGGGTGGGTGTCTTTGGGCTGTGGTTGCGTAGAGATCCAGGTGTCCACAGTGGCTGGGCAGGCAGGGTCAGGAGCTAGAAATAGGGTGTGAAATAGTGATTCCTAGTGGCCGCAAAGTGGAGTGGGTGGTTAGCAGGGAGGAGTGGGGGGGGGGGGTTGGTGCAGAGGTGGTAGAGAAGGTGGTAGCCGAGGAGAAGATCAGGCTATAGAAGGAGGTGTACAGCTAAGGGCAGTGACTGTGTTAGGATTAGAGGTGGGCAGTGGAGGGGTGGGAAAGAAGGGCTCTAGCTCAAAGAAAGTGGCAGTGGGTAAGCAAAGGAGTCCAAGGAGGACTAAGCCCTCTGGTGGCTGTCAGGTATAACCTGCAAATGGGGACTTAGAAAAAAAGAGTGCCAGTAAGTGATATCATAGGAATTAGACAATATAAGGATGGTCGGCCTTGAGTAGGAGGGTGGTTGGGGTGGGGCAGTTGACGTGCTGTGTTGATGGGCTAACACCCGACACAAAACTTCTCCCTGAAGGGAGGAGGTCTTTACCTTCTGCGGTGCTCTCTGGTGATCCACTGCTCCAGGAGGGAGCTTATTGTGAGGGCTGGTGTCTGCTTGGGGGGGTGGGGGTTGTCTAGCGGAGGCCTATATATGGGCAGAGAACAAAGGAAACCTAGTTAGTATGCAGCGGGAGCTATCTTTCCAGGCACTGACTGTGCTTACGCAAGAACTTGTAACCCAGTCCCGATATGGGGACGCTACTGCGTATGCGTGAGACTGGCCCCAAGATAGCGATAGTCAGAGTACCATGCCAGAGAACAACACAGGTAAGTAGAGATAAGCAAATCACTGTAAAAGCTCTAACTGCACATTACTAGGCTGTAAACACCCTCTGTTCCTTTCAAACACAGCAGATAACCCAGTCGCTAAGACAGATATCAGCTTCAACTTGATATCTTGGCCAGGAAAGTTACGCTGAACATGGTACCTTGTTCCTTTCATGTACTCATATTCCCATATCTCAAACTTGATCAACTTAAAGTACCTGGTTTATGGTTCCCTTGATGAAAACTTATACTGGACAGAGATCATTGTTATATTCACTCCCTACAGTTTACAATGCTTTACCATCATGTATAACTAGTGTTTGTAATACTTTACATGCCTTCCGAACAGCTTTAAAAATATATTTTTTTCTAGCAATAGCTGTGAATGTTTAACTATTTATTAATGCATTTTAGTTTTGTATATCTTATCTTTGTTATTGTTTATGTATTTTGTATACTTTGTTCTTTGTTCTGGTCGCCCATGTAAATGCATCTTTGGCCCATGGACCATTCCAGATTTTCAATAAAGAAACAAACAAACAAAAAAACTTCTGGGCTCAAATTAACTGTCTACTAAAAAGGCAGCAAGCTACCTCCAGTCAGGAAATACGCATAAACAACACACTAGTCAAGGATCCCCAACTCATTGTGGAAGATTTCAACAAGTTTTTCACTGAAGTAGACTGCTTCGAAGTCTCCCAGTCCAACTCCCCACTGTCTGCCCCACACTCCATCAATCAACTGGCATTCAGCCTCAAACTTGTTACCAGGCAGGAAGTACAAAAGCATCTGCTCATGATAAAACCAGGCAAATCTGTGGGTCATGATGGGTTGGAACCCAAGCTTCTTCAGATTGTAGCCCCAGTACTTGTTACTCCCCTGAGCATGTTGTATAACATGTCCCTACTCTGCAGAGAAGTCCTCAGTTAAGGAAAACTGTCTGTGTTGCACCTGTCCACAAAGGAGGAACCAAGGACTTGATTGAGAACTATTGTCCAATCTCAGTACTCTGTGTCTTGGTTAAAGTCCAAGAATGTTTCATCTACAATCAATTGGCAGCTCACCAGAAGACTCACAGCCTGATGGTCATGGTCCAGCATGGATTCTGAAAACACCACGGGACCAATGCAGACCTGGTGCATCTGACCCCAGACAGCCATCGATCATGGAAAAGCCTCAGGAGCCATCTTAATTGATCTCACCAAGGCTTTCGACTTGGTGAATCACAAGATATTACTGACCAACCTAAAGAGTCTCAGATCAGACTGCCATGTTATTGCCTGGTTCAGAAGCTACCTTGTAGGTTGCAACCAGACCATTAAATGGGGCATCTGCCAAGCCTTATGCCACGCAATCACTGACGGAGTCCTACAGAGGTCAACACTTGGACCTTTACTCTTCTCCCTCTTTATCAATGAGCTGTCATCAAACTGTGGGGAAGCAAAAACAATCCTGTATGCAGCTGATGCAGTCCTGTATAGGGATGCAACAATGTTACAGACATTGAAAGAGGGCTAAATAAGGGCTTTGCCACACTAGGTAGAAGGCTCTTATCTAACCACCTGGTGCTTAATATCAAAAAAACTAAAATCGTGCTTTTTGGATAAAGAAGGCTAGGCACAGACAGAGCTAAGCTTCTAAAGATCACAGATGCCAGATGGACCACGCTGGAAGTTGTGGACAGTATAAAATACCATGGACTATGGGTAGATCAAGAGCGCACATTAAAATCACATATCAACACACTACCAAAATAATACACCAAAAGACAGGACTGTTATACAGACTAAAAGCGTACCTCACCAATGCGACCTGCCTTGCAATAGCGAACTCCATCCTGCTTTCAACACTCCTGTATAGAGCTCTTATGCTGACATTTCAAAGGGAAATTGAGCTCACTAGACTTCACATGCTCTACCACAAAGTATAGAGATTTGTAACACAGGCAGAAAGCAAGGAGTACCACTGCAAAAGACTTGCATCACTGAAATGGCCCCCTCTTGATTTTAGACTTGAACGCCCCTCACTCTGCCTTATGTACAAAACCCTGAAAAACCATGTACCTCACCTCCAGAACCTTGTGATTGGAGATGGGCGAAACTGGAAAATTTCATTCTATGAAATATTTTGCAAAATTCGTGGATTTTTACAAAATGTGAAATTCCACCAGTAAAATGCGAAATTTCACCTACGAGATACAAAATTTCACTGGCAAAATGTGGAATTTCACATTTCGCATCCACAGAATATTATGTGAAATCCATGAATTTTGTGAAATATTTCACGGGGCGAAATTCCCAATTTTGACAGAATTTCGCTAGCCAAATTACATTTCATTGCATCGCTACTTGTGGTGCACAGACAGCATGAAAGAATTAGTCTCCACCCCTCATTGTAACCTCCTTTAGTGGTACCCAGAGTAAACACAGTTGCTGGAAAAAGGTAATTTTTGTGTCGAATCACGCAGCTCTGGAACAAGCTCCCTACCACCATGCAGAGCTGCCCCCTCTCTTCATATTCAACTACTTACTAAAGGCACACCTCTCCTCCAAAATCAGTAGCACCTGCATTCGCTAAAGTATACTTCTTTCCCCCAAATAACTAAGTCTATAGTTACCTTCCCTGAACTAGTATACCCTGACACATTCACTGCCTACAAGTCAAATTCCTCTTAATATGATAAGCTGCAATGCATACGTATTATACCTCTAATACATGTGTAGCACTTCCAGTGTTGATTGTTGATGTTGATCTTGTTAAACTGTAACTAATGACTAGTCCTGCAATGCATAACTGGGATCTGCAGTGTCTTCATATGTATATTTTGTTCTTGTGATTATCTAATTGGTCCTGTGTGACATGTAGATAAGTTTTGTACTACATATGTTTAAATTTCTATACCTTACTGTCTGTACCTAATTCTGGGTTGCCCCTGAAAAAGGGACCATTGGTCTCAGTGGGCACACCTGGTCAACACAATTCAAACAAAATAAATACCCCAAGGGCACTGCTTATTCCTAAAAGAAGAAAAAAAATGACTAAGTGATACCCCAAGGGCACTGCTTGACTAAGGACAGAAACAAATGACTAAGTGACACTTTGAGGGCACTGATTCCCTAAGGGCAGAAACAAATGACTAAGTGGTACCATGAGGGCACCGCTTCCCTAAGAGCAGAAACAAATGACTATGTAATATTATGAGGGAATAGCTTGGCTATGTGCAGAAACAAATGACTAAATAACACTCCGAGGGCATCACTTGCCTCGGGGCAGAAACAAATGATTAAGTGACACCCCAAAGGCAGCAGATATTTCACTGTCCTAAAAGATGGCAACAAAGATGGTGCATGGATTGCATCACAAGTCCTATGAAGACAGGTTGAAGGAACTGAACATGTACTCCCTGGAGGAGAGGAGGGAGAGAGGGGATATGATAGAGACATACAAGTATCTTACAGGGAGAAACAGGGTGCAGGAAAACACTGTTTTTAAGCGAAAAAGATGTTCCAGGACTAGAGGGCATGGGATGAAGTTGGAGGGAGGACGATTCAGAGGAAACATGAGAAAGAATTTCTTCACAGAACGGGTGGTGGACAAGTGGAACACCCTGCCAGAGGAAGTGGTGGGGGCTGAAACAATCACAGGATTTAAGAATGCATGGGATAGACATAAAGGAATTCTAGAGCTCAGGGGTAAGGGGAAACGGACTTCTAGGAAAACAAACTGAACTTACAAGCTCAAATGGGCAGACTGGGTGGGCCATAGGCCCTTATCTGCCGACACTGTCTATGTATCTATGTATGGTTTAAGCATTCGCATATTAGGAATGAAGTAAACGAATATGGAAAATGGGCATTAGTAGACAATCAGGGCAACGGATGGTATGACTCCGCCTTGCAGAGGACTGGACTGGCATGGGCCAGTGTAGGTTTGTGAACTAGTCTCTTTTACTCAGTGTTCTTACACATATACTAGTGCTACTCCTTAAGTGATATGCCCGCAAGCCGGACAGGAAGATTCCCAAGGAGGTCACGCCCTGCAATTGTTGTGGGAGCTTATTTCATAGCGCCGGGGCTGCATGGATGAAGGATTTATCACCCAATGCAGTGAGAGTCCTGGGTATTTCAAGGATATTTCTCCCAGTGGTTCAAAGCTGTTTGTCCGTACTCTTGGCGACCAGTAGCCCAGTCAGACTGTCGGGGGGGGTTGTTGAGAAACTTATATGCACTACATAACAATGGGTACTGAAGTCAATTTGTAAGAGATGGCCATTTAAGGGAGGCCAGTGCCTCACAGTGGTGTCTCCTGTTGTGAGACAATGTGGTGAAGTGGGTCACCATGTTGTATAGTACCTGTGTTCTGGCGAGCTCCTGTTTTCCCAGGCCTTACATGACAGCATGACAGAGGCAGCATAGGTCAGGGTTGGTAGCAGGATGCTATTGGCTATTGTGATTCCGGTCTCAGGAACTACCTGAGCATTCAGGCAGTAGAGCAGGCCCAGTTTGTGGTGCAGAGTTTTGGTTATTTGATCAACATGAGGCTTCAGGGTAAGACCTTGGTCCAGTTTCAGTCCCAGATACTTTAGGGATTTCACAACCTCAATAGAAGTACCCGTTGAGGAGACTATTGAAAGTAGGGAGGTTCAGTCTTATCCCAGTGTTCTGGGGCCAAGACCATGGCCTTTGTTTTTGTGGCATTGAAGATTAGCCTGTTTTCTGCCTGCCAGGTCCCTAGAGATGCAAATCCGATTGAAGGTGGGCCCCAATATCCGCTGTGCTACTTGAGGATCGGTAGATCACTGCATGATCTGCATACTGGACCAGTGAGCATCCTTCACAATGTTTGTTCAGGTCATTGACAAATAATGTGAATAGGAGAGGGCCCAGAATGGATCCCTGGGGTACCCCTTCCTTGAGGATGAGTGGTTCGGATATAGCGCCTCTCCATTTAACCTACTGGGAACGCTCCATCAGGTAGCTACCAAACCAGGCTAGGGAGTGCCGATCGACTCCAACGTTACCTAGTTTGCTTAGCAGAAGGTCATGATCTACTAGGTCAAAGTCCTTGGTCAGATCTATAAAGACAGCCCCCGTGGGGGTACTTTTGTCCAAGGCAGTGATCAAGTCAGTTGAGAGCCTGATGAGGGCTGTGTCCATCCCATGGCTTCTTCTGAATCCATGCTGTGTATGTTCTAGCAGTTTGTTGGTTTCCAGGTAGTCTCTGAGTTGGCAGTAGACTAGTCTTTCCTTGATTTTGGCTAGCGTGCATAATAAAGAGATAGGCCTGTAGTTGCCCATGTACTCTCTGGGCCCCTTTTTATGGATGGGAACCACATTTGCCTGCTTCCGTCTTTTAGGTACCACCCCTTCAGTTAGTGATCTGTTAATAAACCATGTGACCGGGAGTGTTATGGCTGGAGCAGCTGCCCTGAGCAGTTTTGGGTCCAGTCTATCTGGCCCGGCTGAACATTTCTCCTTGATGGATTTGAGCAGGGGGTGCACTTCCTTAACCCTTACCAGTCTTAAATGAAAGAGTGGTCTATCTGGGCTCTGAGTGTCCATGTTTCATTGTCCTGTAGGTTTTTGGGGGAGGCTTGCCTTGTAGTCATCCAGGTCCATGAATATCTTGTTAAAGGCTGAGGCCATTTCTTTCCCATAGGTAAGAGTGTGGCCATTGTATTGTATTGGACCCTGAGGTGGTGTGCCACTGCCTTTTATCAGGGCATTGATACACAACCAGAAGGATTTGGGGTGTGCAAGGTTGGACTGTTGAAGGCCCTTGACATACAAGTCTTGGATGCTTGTTTGCACTTGTTCCTCCGGGTTCTGTAGGTCACCAGGTCCTCTGGGAGATTTGTGGTTTTATATTTTTTCCAGGCCTTGTCCCTGCTAATCATCATGTTTTTCAGCTCAAGAGAAATCCACTTGTAACAGCGACCTTTGGTTCTTATCCTCCTCAGAGGAGTGAACTGGTTGGCTGCTGAGATAAAGGAGCTTTTGAAGTACTCCAGGGCTTCATCTAGGCTAGGTAGTCACCGAATTGGGCTCCAGTCTGTCTTATAGAGGTGCTGCCAGAAGGCATCCTCAGAGAACTTTGAGTAGTCTCTAGCTGCAAGGAGCCTAGGAGGGACCTTGGGTGCTCTGTTTTTCCAAGTGCAAAAGACTGGAGAGTGATCACTCAGGGCGTCCGCCAGAGTACTGGCCACCTGAATGTTTAGGGGATTGGATGTCAGCACCCAGTGGTTGCCCGCCTTGGCATTATGCCTAGTTGTTTCAGTGATGACCTGCTCCAGATGTGCCTCCAGGAGTGAGGTTCTGTAGCCCTGCTCAGTGTTAGAGGTCCAGTTAAGGTTGAAGTCCCCCAGTATTAGCTGTTCAGTAGGTTGAAACAGGGTATGAAGAACAGAAATCAGAGAAACCAGGTGCTCTCGGGGCAGCGTTAAAGACCACAGAGCTCCTGACAAGTGGTACTGCAGCATTCATTACCCAATGGGAACAAGAGCTGAATGGAACAATTCAGCCAATAGACATGGGGAGTGGGCAGGATGAACACACTGCCCACAGGGCACTGCTATCCTCAGGTCAACACTGATGGCAAAAAAAAACCTCGGGCTTTTCTTTTTCAGCATGACAGCATTCTATTCATGTGCTGGAATTTGCAAAAATTTATAAATAAATAAATAAATAAAAATAAACAGCCACTTTTGCCATTTGAATTTTGTGTGAGCCTGATATTTATAGTAAAAGAAAATAACTGGTGTGAAAGGGATGAGAGGGAGGGCACTGGAGGCAGAATTCAGGGAGTGAGGAAAACAGTATGTGCTAGCAGGCCAGAGAAGTTGGAGGGGGAGGTGCAAGCTATGAGGATCAATACATGTGCACAGTGATTTGTTCTCACTGATTTGTGTGTTGAGTGATGGTGTTTTTACACTGCTGCAATTTCCAATACCAGTGAAGCCTGCACACGCGCCACAAGGCAAGCATTGCTGACAATCCAGACGCATTAACAACACCAAGATGTTTACACACACCAGATGCTGTCATGAAATTATCATCAGAACTCATCAACTTGCGGGTGCGCCTTCAGAATGTTTCCTTGGACACCAACCATGGCTGCTCAGCTACACCTCGTGCCACATTGTGCCCCAAAATGACGGCTTACAGACTGTTACTCTATCCCCTGGTTACACATTATTGCTTAATCGTATCCCACGTCTGCAGCTATCTGTTTTCTAAACTACTCATTATATCTTTGAGCCATGCTATACCCCATATGTATAAAATGCTTTAGGAATTGTGTCTAAATACCAGAATAGCCCTACACAGAAAAATAGAAACATAGACTCTGTCAACACAGAAAGGCCCATTGACCCATTTTGTTTGCCCTTTTCTACCTTTCTGCTGTCAAATTCTATGTTTTATGGTGAAACAGTGGGGAAGCTACCCTTAATGAGTTCAAACAAGGTTAGGACAGGGCAAGGGGGCTCATAGTCCCCAAGGGGATTAGCAAGGGTTTGAGGGGTAAGGTAGCAAGGGATGAACAGACTACCAGACAGTAGGTCTGTGGAGTGAGGTAATATAGTAAGGGCAAATTTGAGGGACCGTCAGTCTCTTTCTCCCTTCAAATTATGTTTCTATAGTTCTATCTTACCAATAATGAATGAAAAAGTCCTTGAGGCTATTCACTCTCACCTTCCTCCACTTCCCATTCTGGTGCAGTCTTTACCAAGCTCTTGTTTCTGTCCCATTCTCATTGGATGGACCCCCCCACACACACACACACTGATTGTGGCACAGACCACATCTTCTGGCAGTCTATTCCACCCTTCCACCACCCTCTCCATGAACAAGTACTGCCTGGTGTCTCTCTTAAAATTACCCCCCACCAGCTTCATGGAGCTGCCCCTGGTGCTTGTGTTCCCACTCAATCTAAACAATTCCTCCACTTTATTTAACCTGAGGGGGTAGTTGCATGCATCCTTTTCTGCTGCCTCAAGATCATCATTATTACTTGCCTCTGCACTGCCTCGACTCTTTAGCTGTCTTTCTTTACATGCGGACTCCAGAACTGCACACAATACGCCAGGTGATCCCATACAGTGGTTGCAGCCCCTCCCTTCCCCTGCTGGCAATCCCCTTCCCAATACATCCCAACATCCTATTTGCCCTTACCACCACCACATGCATTGTGCTGATATCTTTAGACTGCCTGAAATCCCTTTCCTCTTTAATGCTTCCCACTACTACCCCCCCCCATGATGTATTTGGTGCTAGGATTCTTTACCCCTGTGTGCCTCACCATACACTTTTTGGGGTTAATTTTTAACTGTCACATTTTTTGACCTCCTTTCCAATCTATCTAGGTCCTTCTTCATAATGTTGACACCCTCATCACTATCCACTCGGCCACAGATCTTGATATCATCTGTAAAAAGATGTATTTTGCCCTGAATCCCTACTCCTGTGTTGTTGATAAAGACATTAAAGAGGATCGGTGCCAAGACAATCCCTAGGGCACCTCACTAGTGATCCCCTGACCCTGACAAACCAAGTTGCTTGGAGGAGGGAGGGAGGGAAGGAGGAAGGAAAGAAGATGGCTGCTGGAGTCAGAAGTACTGCGTGTGAAGCTCCCTAGTTTGACTGACATGTTTGTCTATTTTTATTTACAGGTATGCCAGTGCTGCCTAAGAGACACAAATTAACTTTATTTTACTTTATGGAGGTGCTCCCTTGATTTAATTATGCTTCTATTGCAGATTTGGTTGACTAACAGAATGGCATCTGGTGTGCCCTTCGGACCACTGGAGCCCAAGGTGAGGAGAGTTGAGTGGAGGCTCATGAGAGCAATGAAAAAAGGACTGGAAGTGGTCTGGAACTCATCGAGTCACCGTGGCCATGGCAGCTGTGTTGATTGTTTTTCGAGGTGTGTTGGAGGACGGCAGTGGCATTGTCAGAGTGCTGAACCATGGACGGCATGGAAATAAGTTATGCTTTGGCCATGCTATTGTTTGAGACTGCTTTGGTGAGTGTTGTTGAGCCAGTAATCTCATTCTATTATATTCAGATTAAGCACAATGAAGCACAATGGAACAGGGGTGCAGTTAGCCCCCCACATTTCATACAACTTTTTAGTCATGCTGAGACTTCTTTATATATTTATTTTAGTTCTTACTGTATGTTGTGCTGTGTTTACCCCACCTTTTATTGTAAGGCACTCAGAGCCTCAGGGCTTGGGTGCTGGATAAATAAAATTTGCCTTGCCTTGCCACTGACTAAATGCTAGTGCCACCCCCCAAATTTTTCTTTTTTTAAATAGGTGCATCCACAAGGGTGCAGGGTTGTTTATGTGACTGTAAGTGAGTGGGAGCTGCTCAATCACAGACATCAGGAGTCAAGCCAATGCGCTGCCTCCTGTCACTCCCTGGCCGTGCCACACTGATACTCGGCCCCATGCACTAACCTTACACTCTGATAGTCTGCCCCCATCGTGGCCATCCTGTGCTTCGCCTCTCACAGTGGGCTATGTTCTCTCCTCATGACTTAGTCTCCAGGCAATCCAATCCCTGTGCAACTGAGTCTGCTACCACAGACCCATGGTTACTATGGCAACAGTGGTGCAGCATGCACAGGACTTGGAGGTGAGTCAGGTGGTCATGCCAGTGGATGGTGTGAGTGCGGGCATGTGATAATTGGTAGAAGATTGGAAGGGAGGCAGAAGCTAGCAGGGACTGATGAACTGCCTTTGCTTCAGTCATGTGCACTAACTGGACCATGCCACTGCTCATGACTGTAGGAGTTCAGGGATTTAGGTCATGCCAGGCTGAGGTCATCATTCCCTTCAGCCAGCAGCACAGCAGCACTGCGAAGCAGATCAGAGCTCGGCCCAGATGAAAACATCATCTTTAACAAAAAAAAATAAAAGCGAAAACAAAGCATTCAACAGAAACGAAATTGAAAGATGAGGCAGGAGGGAGGGGAGGAAGGACAGTGCAGGCTTGCTTAGATGAGTAAGACAGGAAAGAAGAAACCGTCTGAAGAGCTCAACAGTGTACTGTAGTTAATTAAAGTGCAGCAGGAGCTTTTTACACAAAACATCTTTAAAAAAGTAAAAAAACAATTTTTTTTGCAAAGTGAAAACAAGAGAGGGAGGGAAGGGGACTGTTCTAACTACATAGCAGGCTCCTGCTACTTGCCTGAAACAAGCTGCAGGCTGGGAGGCTATGATTTGTTTTGCTGCCTAAATTAAATTAAAATGGAACAAAAAAGAAAAGTGAGTGAAACTAGGGAAAAAGTTGGGGGGGGGGAGACCCTGAATTGTTGTGGATTTCATAAAATGAACTTGTAAAATGCATAATTTGGCACCAAATTCTTCAAAATTTCTTCTGAGGGACAAATCACCCAGGACCCACCTTTATGGACAGCCATTGGCAGGGACATGTGCCCCTCTGGTTTTAGAATCCTGCTGATGTGCCTGCAATGGAAGCATCAAGACAGAAATGGAGGAGCAGAGTGGAAAGCCCCATATTTTGGAGGAATGGCTTGGCAACAAGTTGCACTCTGATATTTTGATATAATGGGCTCGATTCTTAAAGCTCCCGGTGCAGCGCAAGGGGCTTGCACCACAATGAATGGTGCAAAGTGCCCCTTGTGCCAAACAATGCACTAGGAGCAATTCTCAAAGGCAGCCTGCATCGACCACAGGCTGTCTGCCCCAAATGGGGCTTGCGCTACCTGTGTGACCAAACATGGGCTGCGACATGGTGCTAGGGGGTATGTGGCAGATGAAAGCTGCCACATCCCCAAATGTGGGATTCTCAGAACTCTCGCAGAGGGAGAAATTCTAAGTACCCTTAGCCTAGCCAGGGCTGATCTACAGGTACTTAGAAATATCTCCCCTGAGAGAGTTGCCTGTTTGCAGTAATGTGCCGCGGTCCCCCCTCCCCCTTCCTGATGTTGCCCATAATAATAATGTATAATTCTCCCCCTGCCTGGGTGGACTAGCAGCCCCCCCGACCCTCGATGTTGCCCGTACTAATAATAATTAATATTTCCCCCTGGTCTGATAGTATAGGGGCCTCCCACACCCCACCCCAGCAGGTAGTGCCCACCATCTCACTCCCACCAGCCCGAATCAGAGCCGGTGACCAGCACAGCCCACCTCACACCTCTGCGGGTGGCTGATGACTGAACTAATAATGAGCACGTACTGTAAAGTGCATGCACTCATAATCAATGAGCATATACACTTTGCAGTACGTGCTCATTGGCAGTTCAGTCAGTGGCCAGACGCAGAGGTGTGAGGTGGGCTGTGCCAGTCGCTGGCTCTGATTTGCATTGGGGGGAGTGGGGTGGTGGGCACTACCTGCTGGAGTGGGGGGGGCACTATATCACTAGGGCAGGAGGAAACATTAATCATTATTAGTACATGCAATATCAGGGATTGGAGAGGGGGGAGTGCTAGCCCACCAGGGCAGGGGAAAAGTTATAAAGTATTAATATGGTCAACATCGGGGATCAGGGAGGAGGGAATGCTAGTCCACCAGAGTAGGAGAAAATTATAAATTATCAATATGGCAACATCGGGGATCAGGGAGGGGTGACCTAGACCACCAGGGTCTAGAGCGGAGCACAGCTGCCCTGTGGCTTGCGGTAAATCCTCCCAGTGCACCTTCTGTTTGGTGCCAGGCCACGGTTACCAAAAGCTGTGGGACTTTGCTGATGGAACCAGGGTCCCTGGCATACCAGGCTTTGATGCAAGCTGCCTTTGGCTGTAACTTGCGTCAGTCTTAGGGCTCTTTGAGAATCGAGCCCCATGTATTTGGTGCAGAATAATGCTCTCCACATGTCACTTTTAAATCTCTTTTCTGCAATTTACTGTCACAATCTGGGATAATTAAGCAGGAGAGTAAGTGTTGTCTCCTTCCTGTGTACCCTTCGATGGATTTTTTCTGTAGAGCGATAGGATTTTGTATGTACATCTTATTTTAAAAAGTGGAAAGAGCAGACCTATTTAAATATTAATAGTTACTGTATATTATTTAAACTGACCAAGTCGACTCCCAGATTAGCTAATTGACATTTGTATTAGTGACTTCACTAGTTTATAGCCTTTATTCTAGAGTAATGTTTCATCATCGAATTATAGGGCTGCCTTAGCTCAGTGAACCATAGATGACTGACTGACTGGCTGGTTCGTCAGATAGGAGACGGTCTCTGAACTCTTCCATGTAAGTAACTTTTGTCCTTACTTATTCTTAGTGAAGTAAAGACCAAGTTAATACAAAATCAAAAGTAATGCCTCACCTCGTTTGTTACATTTATAGAGGTCAGTTTCTGATATATAAATAGGATAATCGTATTTGTTTGTTTCACTTTTGTTGACTGGGAAAGGAGGACTAGGCAATTCTGCCTATTTTCAGCCTCGTCCCAGGGCAAGGGGGGATACAGATGGAAACCAACTGTCACTGAACCAGATTAAGATGTTGGTGATATTTTTAGTGAATCTAGCAAAGAAAGGTTGAATTCATCAGATATGCTAAAAGATGAAGTAAACCTAATGAAAGGGATTGATAATATATGTTCTCTGTACGTTGTATCAGGGCCCACTCATGGATTTAAAATGTTTTTTTCTATATATGTAATTTAGATATCCATGCTCTATCTTTTAAGATTTTTAACTGGGAACATTCTTATTAGTATTTATCATTGCTAGCATTTATTATATATATATATATATATATATAACTGGTAAAAATACTCTCCTGTGGGCAGATGGAGCACCCAGTATTCTTATTGGTCCTGAGGGTACGACTTGTTTGAGGGCTTACTCCAGTAAAGTAATGCTGGCTGGGGTGGGGGTGTTCATTGGATAAGTGCCAACACCTTAGTCATGGGTGTTCAACATGGCAGATTTGTGGTTGAAACATGGAGCAATAATTGTGGGTATCCCGTGATTTGGGACAACGCAAAAGAGCAAGCCCAAATTATGGCGAAAGGAAAATGGCGAGTACCAGAATGGTGAAACCAGTATTCTCGGACCTAGTTGTGGAAGGCTGGTGAAGTATATTTGGTACTTAGGCAGTTCTATCCTAAGGTGGCACTCCCCGAACATGGATTGTTTGAGCACTGGCAATGGCATTATCAGAAAGTTAAGCCAGGGTACGGAATCATCAGTTATTTGATTTCAGAGTCCAATCTAGTATGTGAGCCTACTCTGGTCAAGCAACGCTAGATGGGGATTGGGGTAACTACAGGAAGGGCTCCATGGCCCCATTTATGGGATGCTTCATATGGTGGCTTCCTGGTTAAACTCAAAGCAAAAAGCGTTACAGGTTGTAAACCAAAATAGGTCCCAAGAGCTGAAGCATACTTGAAGCCAATTGTGTGCTGTCTTAGGGCTCCCCTCCTTTAACATTGAGCATTTAGGTGCTGCTAGTGGCACTCCCTGAAAGGTATCCCTGGTTAATAGTCACAATCTATCTGGGATGTTCTCTATCTTCCTGGAAATTGTATGACTATCTTACAACAATATTTAAACTACTGAATAATGTCATGCATATGGGAATATATAATATTACGCTAGATTAACTGAGTTTTTTTGTCTGTATTGAAATGTTCTTTTTATAATTTATGTATCATTAATCTATACATTTGTAATGGTATTAACAACTGAACAAATAAAGTCAAATAGACCCCCTGACCCCTGTGAGCTCCCCATTTATTACCACCATCTGGTTCCTGTCACTTATCCAGTTTCCCACCTTGCTAGTAATTTTGTTCCCTAACCTGAGGTCCTGCATCTTCTTAACATAGAAAGATAGAAACATAGACTTTGATGGCAGATTAGGACCGCTTGGCCCATCTAGTCTGCCCATTTCCCTACCTACAGGATAGGCCGCAGATCCTAGTTAACCAACAGCCTATTTCTTCCTACCCCCCACAAGAATTGCCTTATGTCTGTGCCATGCATTCTTGAATTCTCCCACAGTTTTAGACCCCACAACCTCCTCAGGAAGGCTGTTCCCTGCATCCACTACCCTCTCTGTGAAATAATACTTCCTCACATTGCCTCTGGACTGCCCCCCTTCTATCTTTAAACAATCTGCCAATGTGGGACAGAGTCCAAGGTTTTACTGAAGGTAAAGTATGGCCACCACCTATCGCTTGTTCACTGCCTTTATCACACAAAGAAACCAATCAGGTCTATCTTTCATAACCTCTCCTACCCACCACCCACCTCCTATGATCCCATGCCATCTTTTGTTCTGCACTCCATCTGTTTTCCAGAAACTCACTGTCTCTTTCCTCAGAATGGTCTCTAGCAGTCTACTCACAATAGATGTTATGCTGACATGTCTACAGTTCCCCAGATTGTCCTTACTCCCACTCTTGTGCAGGGGAACAACATTAGATGTCCTCAAGTTCTTGGGTACCATTTCTGTCTCCAGTGAGCTATGGAATAGCTCAGCTAGGATGTGCCCCATCTCATTAAGCACAAAGGATATATCCCACTCAGGCCCATAACGTTATCCACTTTCAGTGCGGTTAAAGAGCTAGTGGAACCAAAATTGACAGGAAAATGATACAAATTTTATGAAGTAGCCAGTTGTAACTTTTTATTTCTAAAGTATTTTTCTTTCTCCTTTTACTCATTGGAATTGTTCTATGTGAGCTGGCCCGTTGGCACAGTGGTTAAATTTCCGCTTGCAATGCCGGCGGCCTGGGTTCGGAAATGGACTCAGGGCGCCGGAGGGCTGGCCAGGGAAAGAAGGCTAGAGCGTCCGGAGACTGCTCGACTTTTCTCAGGGGGACGGTGAGATGGAGACCCAGTACTTGCTGACTCCTGGCAAAAGCTGGGGGTATAGCAATGCGCTGGGGTCCACTGACTAAGGGGGGGCATGGGGAATGTCGGTTTACACCTTGACGTCGTGGCACACCACGCCCCCGGGGAGCAAAGTGGAAAAAAGTGCTCTATGGCTAACCGGATGACGGTCGCCGGCTCCTGCTGCCACTGAGCCCCCGATGCAGCCCAGATCCACCTCAGCAGCACCGGGGCCAAGTAGTGTGTACTGGCCGAGCCCCACTGGCACTTATCTCCTTCAGAGGAGGGGGACCCACCCGGTGAAGGGTTATGCCGGGTTCCCCGTTGGCTACAAATGTGAGGTGGTGGTGGCTGGCATCGGGGCAGGGGTACCAGTGGGGACCCAGGTGGCCCGAAGGAGTGGCCGACCTGGAGCAAGGGAAGGCAGAATAAAAAAAAAAAGAATTATTCTATGTGATAATGTAAGCCCCCTCTCATTTTTAGAGGGGCTTTATGCTCACATTAGGGTCCCTCCTGCCTCTTCCACATGATATAGTTTTTCTGGAAAGGTGCTCTGGGGAGTAATTTCTTCTGGCCGCCACTTGGGGGCAACAGAGGGTGAGAGATAGGGAGAGTATAAATACAGGAATGAGAGAAACCTCATGGTCTTGGGAGGGAAAGAGACTGGCGGGCATTCTTCAGCAGGGCAGTAGGAAGGGGGCCCTCTCCTTAGGCAGGATCAGCAGCTTCAGTGGTGATGCACTGGGTCCCTGGGTGGCATCCATGGGGGGACCATCAGAGGAGGCAGTTGTGGTCATTCTGGGCCCAGGCCCTGGGGGGGGGTTGGGCTGGTTGGTGGGAGCAACCAGGGATGCAGAAGGGCGAGTTACAGTAGGACCCTTGCAGCCGCTGAGGGCCCTGGTTGGTGGATTAGTTTCCTGAGTCATCAGGGCTGCAGCAGGCTGTGGCAGGGCCTCTGCAGGGATTCAGGGCCAGTGGGAGCAGTCCCGGGTCTGTAAACATATGGGTGACTTAAAATGTGGGTATTACCACTGAATTAGTGGTGCGTTATATACAGGTCTGGGCAGCCGGCCCGGTGGCGCTGAGGGCTGAGGTGCTGGAAGCCACACCTCGCGCTACGCCGGCGACCCGGGTTCGGGAATGGACTCGGGTTGCGGGGTCGGCTGAGGAGAGGAGGATCGAGCATCCCAGCGGATGCTGTCCTCCCTCGAAGTGAGGAACCATGGCGTTTCCGGCGCTCTGCATCACCCTACGCGGCGGGAGAAGCACCCGACAATTGAGGGGATGGAGGCGCCAGCCTAACGGAGTCGGGAGGGGCGCCGCTGACGATGAAGGGCGCTGACGTGCAGCACGCATCTCTCGGGACGCACGCCCCAAGCGTACTGACGCCCCAGGGGTGGGGACGAGTGAGAAACGGAAATCTTCCCGCAGCCCTGATGAAGGCCGCCCTAAGTCCCCGGATCACCTGCAGGACAGACCCCAATGTGCAAGAGGAGGAGGAGGACGGGCACTCTAGGGCAGATCCCTCAAGGTAGGATGGGAAGACATGAGCGGACGGAAGGAGGGGGCTCCGGGGGTAGTAAGGAGGAGATAAAGAAATAAAGTAAAAAAAAAAAAAAAAAAATACAGGTCTGGGCAGACTAGGTGGGCCACGCGGTCCTTATCTGCTGCCAAATTCTATGTTTCTATGTCTTTGACCTGCTAACTTGTATGACACCTATGAACCCCGCATGGCAGAGCGGCACAGGAGGGTAGAGAAGGAGGCTGATCCGGTCTTTACTGTTGAGGATCTGCATGGAGGGGTAGGCCTGGGCCTGGGGTTCAAGTCCTCAGACGAGTCTCGGGAGGAGGGTTCCAGTCCTGGTACCATGACCATTTAGACTGGGCCTCCCTGGTTGCACATCACGGTCAACATCTGTACAGAATTTAAAGACGGTGTGCCACTGTGGACTGCTAAAAGAGGGCTCCAAATGTGAGACATAAAAGGCCAAGTAAACTGGGGACCAGGTAGCTGGGACACAAGGACTTAGAAGCAGGTTGCACAGCAAGGGTCGCTGCAGCTGAGGTACTAGCAGGCTGCAAGAAGAGCACCCCTTTTCGGATGGAGTATTTGGGGGGTGGCTTTGGAGGAGCTTAGCACTTCTCTCATAGGACAATGCTCAAGGAAGGGAAATCAGGGAGCAATGGGAAAGGTTTGAAGAGAGCCCCGGAGTCTTGCATATAATTTAGCCTTAAGGATTCTAATGAAATTTAATCCTTCGCTTTTAGAGTTCTCCAATGAGTTTCTTCCAAAGGGGTTTGAGGCACCGAAAATATCCATTCGCTTTCCTGCTATCGCGACCGGTGGAGGAAAGAGAAAAGAAGTCCCACCATTCAGTGATTTCTGGGGGATCCGGATCCATTTGAGAGGAACTTTGGGACAGAGTGATTGGAAGACATCCAAAGGTAGAATGTATTCATCCTATGAATTTTTCTGTTGAGAAGTCTGGTGGAGATTTCTATGTTGGTGGGTCCCCTTCCCCAGAACATAGGACCCCTAGACATATGGGGGAGAGTGGCCTGCAATAATACTATGCCAGATGTGTGGAACAGCTCTCATCCTGGCAGCTGACATATCTATCTCTAATCCCCTCACTACATCATCAGCATCGTGATCTCACTGATAGTGACATCACAGATAACTGACCTGACAGTTACCGAGTTGCTGTTCCTAAGCAGCAGTGATGTCACAGTCAGTGAGGTCACAATGCTGAATTTGTAGTGGGAGAACAGAGCTAGACATGTCAGCTGCCAAGCAGAGTTCCACACATCACACCTAGGAACATCAGGTAAACAATCTTCTAATTAACCAAAGGAAGATGAAAAAGTACCCCAGATATAAAACACAATGGTTGACTGCTTTTAAAAACTAATATTAGTTTTAGGCAGTACACTAGATCTTTAAGCCTTCCAGTAACCTTTTAACCAGAATGGAATCCACACTGGCCCCTTCCTCCTGTGCTGATGGCACAGTCAGGCATTGGCCCCTTGTCTTCCACTGTAAAGCACTGAACATAAATATATCTGTTCAGGATGCCTGCTTTACCTATATTGCCCTCTTCCGCTTCATTTGTTGCTTGAGTTGCTTCAGCCTTACTATTCCTTCCCTCATCTTCCTCGTCTTCCTTATGTAACAAAAAAAAAGTCTTATCTGCCTCCTTCGTACCCTCCACAATTCTCAGTTCCGTATCAGCCTTAGCCTTCCTCTCTACCCTGGTGGCCTCTTTCATTCTGTTGTGAAATTCCACCCTGCCCCCTTCTGCTTGGCTGGTTCTGTATTTTGTAAATACCCTTTTCTTAGCCCTTTGTGACTTATTTCTCCCTATCTTAAGTTCGATAGAAACATAGATTTTGACGGCAGATAAGAACCGCCTGGCCCACCTAGTCTGCCCATCTCCCTACCTACTTAAACTCCAGATCCTAAATGATCAGCAGCTTAACCTCTCTTTCCTATCACTAGGGTTGCCTTCTGTCTATCCCATGCATTCTTGAACTCACCAATCATTTTAGCCTCTACAACCTTCACTGGGAGGCTGTTCCATGCATTCACCACCCTTTCTGTGAAAAAAATACTTCCTCACTTTACCTCTGAGTCTCCCCCCCTCCCCAGCCTCATATTGTGACCCCTAGTTCTTGCACATCTCTTTTTTTTGAAAGATGCTGCCCTCCTGGACCTTGTTGATTTCCCTGAGGTACTTGAATGTCTCTATCATATCCTCCTCCCGCCTTTCCTCCAGGGTATACATATTGAGATCTTTCAGTCTTTCCTCATATGTTTTCTGGTGCATTCTTTTCACTATTTTTGTTGCCCTTCTCTGGACCACCTCCATTCTGTCAATGTCCTTCCAGATATGTGGTCTCCAGAACCGAACACAGTATTCCAGATGTGGCCTGACCAATTGTCTGTACAGTAGCATCACCACCTCCTGTTTTCTACTGGTGATGCCCCTCCCTATGCACCCCAGCATCCCTCCGGCCCTCCCTGACACCTTTTCACATTGTTTGGCCACCTTCAGGTCATCCGTTATGTTTACCCCAGGTCCCTTTCCAGTTTTGTTGTTGTTAGTATTCCCCTCACCCCATTTTGTATTCCTCTCCAGGATTTGTGTGGCCCAAGTGCATGACTTTGCACTTTTTTGTATTGAATTTAAGCTGCCACACTCTTGACTACTCCTCCAATCTGCCAAGGTCTCTTCTCATTTTTTCCACACCGTCTGGAGTGTCTACTCCACTGCAGATCTTGGTGTCATCTGCAAAGAGGTTTACCTTCCCTTCTAGCCTCTCTGCAATGTCACTAATGAAGACATTGAAGAGGACCGGCCCCAGACCAAGCTCTGTGGCACCCCACTTCTCACCCCCTCTCCTGGGATTGAACTCCATTTACTACCACCCTCTGTGTTCTATTGCTCAGTCAGCTTCAGACCCTGTGTACAACCTTGGGACCTACTCCCAGACTGTGCAACTTGTTTACTAGCCTCCTGTGTGGGATGATGTCAAATGCCTCGCTAAAATCTACTTAGGCCATTTCCACTGCCCCTCCCTGATCCACCACCCTGGTTACCCAGTCAAAGAAATTTATCAGATTTGTTTGACAAGATCTATCCGATGTAAATCCATGTTGCCATGGGTCTTGTGCCCCACTAGCCTCCAGGAATGCCACAATCCTTTTCTTTAACATGGATTTCATGATTTTCCCCACTACTGAGGTTAAGCTGACCGGCCTGTAATTTCCAGCCTCCACCTTGCTCCCACTTTTGCGTCGTGGTACATTTGTCCTCTCCAGTCCTTTGTTACCACTCTCTCCTCTAGTGATTTGTTAAATAGGGCTGTCAGTGGTGCCCCTAGTACCTCACTGAGTTCTTGCAGTATTCTGGGATGCATCCCATCTGGTCCCATTGCCTTGTTCACTTTTAGTTTCGAGAGTTCCTTTAGGACTCTCTCCTCTGTGAATGGACTGGTGTCCACCTTCCCACTCCCCCATGTGTGTTTCTACCCCCTAATTTTGGTCCAACTCCTTCCCCTTCCTTTGTAAATACTGAGCAGAAGTATTCATTTAGAATTTCTGATTTTTCTAGGTTCCTCCTCTGTACATTCCCCCCTTTATTAAACATCAGAATCCCTCCATTGGTCTTTTTCCTTTGCCTGATATACCTGAAGAAAGTTTTGTCACCACCTTTTACTGATTTTGCTATCCTTTCTTCTGTTTGTGCCTTTGAGTACCTGACTGCCTTCCCCGCTTCCTTCTGCTTTGCCTGGTACATTTCCCTTTCTCCCTCCCTCCCTCTGTGTTTCTTTGTACTTTCTGAATGCCTGATTTTGTCCCCTAACCTTTCCTGCCACTTCTTTCGAAAATCATAGTGTTTTTTTTCCTTTTTTTTGCTTTGTTTATTAGCTTTACACAGAGGCCTGTTGTCTCTGCTATGGCTCCTTTAAGTTTCTCCCACTGTCCCTCCACTCCCCCTTCCCCTTCACCAGGATTCTCTGGAGGTTTTTCTCCCATTTTTGCAAAGTCTGCCCTCTTGAAGTCCAGGACCTTTAATTTTGAGTGGCTTGACTATACTACAGTCTTCACATTAAACCACACTGTATGATGATCGCTGGATCATAGATGGCTGCCCACTGATAGATCCGTTATTCTGTCACCATTTGTGAGAACCAGGTCTAGTATTGCTCCCTCCTATGGGGGCTCCTTCACCAACTGTCTGAGGCACACTCTTTTCAGGGCATCCAAGATGTCTCTGCTCCTGATAGTGGCTGCTGCATATATGTTCCAGTTAACATTTGGCAAGTATAGGTACCCCACCAGCAACACCTTCCCTTTCTCTGCCATTTTGTGAATGGTTTCCACTAATAGCCTGTCTATTTCTTCCCCCTGTGCTGGAGGTCTGTAGACAACTCCAGTGCGGATGGTGGTTCCATTTGACCCATAGTGCCTCTTCCCCTTCCTGTCTTCCCCCTAACTCTGTTGCCTTGATCCCCTCTCTGATATACATAGCCACCCATCCCTCCCTTTTGCCCTTCCTGTCTCTCCTGAAGATCGCGTACCCTGGTATTGTAACATCCCAGTCATGGTTTTCTGTCTACCATGTTTCAGTGACTGCGCCAATGTCTAGGTCTTTCTCCACCATCAAGGCTGCTAGGTCTGGGATCTTGTTTCCCAGACTCAGGGCATTTGTACACATGGCTTTCCATGTTTTGATGCCTCTTTCTGTACCAGCTCCCCCCCATCCCAATCCCTATGCCTTCACTCTATGCCTTCCCCACTATTACCTCCCTCTGTGTTTCCTTTTGTTGCTTCCACGGCCATGGAATCAGCCTGTTTTTCCACCTTTCTCTGTGGGGAGGGGCAGTTGTTTTTTCCCTGCTTAATTCCACTGTCCCCCATGGCTATTTCAAATGTTCCTTTGGGGGGTGACAATTGATTCTTTCTTGCTTAATTCCATCACCCACCTTGGCTAGTTTAAATGTTTGCCAAGGAAACATTTAAAACTCTCCCTAAGGATCTTGGTTCTCCCCCAGATGGATTCCTGCTGTCCCTCATGTACCAGCCCACCTCCCACCAGGTTGTCCCCCAGTCCCCAATGAAGCCAAATCCCTCTGCTCTGCACCAGCTCTTCATCCATTCATTTTATCCACAGGAGCGGAGTACCCTGGCCTCCCCCATGCCATAGACAGGTAGCACTTCTAAGAAAGTTACCATGCATGCCACCTGTCTAAGATCCCTCTCCAACTCTGTGAACTCCCTCTGCACTACCCTTACCTCGTCCCCAGCCAGGTCTTTTGTCCCCAGGTGGACTATGACATCTTGCTTGCCCTCCCGCCTTGCTGCCCCAGCAGTTCTTTGGATTCACTTCCGATCTCTCCAAGCGGTGGTGCCAGGTAGGCACCTGACCTCCCTGTTTCCCTCCCCCAGAACTACCCCCCTAATAATACAGTCCCACACTAGGAGTTGCTTCCCTCTCCTCTGGAGTCCCATGTCATCCCCCTGGGGTCTCCACTGTGGGGGATCCCTGCATCTATCTTGTCCACCACTACAGGTGTCTCATTGAGACAGTCCCACCCTGCTAGAACAATGTAGGAGTTGTAGATTGGAACCTCAGGTTGGATGAGCCCCGGCCCCACCTCCCTCCCCCTCCCTGAAGTCCAGCTGCCCCTCATTCCTGGCATCCTTTTAGGCAGTGGGTGTGGATTTGGTGGTCTCTGGGTGGGGGAGGAGGTCTCCCGAATCCTAGCCAACTCGGCCTGGAGATGAGCAACCTCCTCCCTCAACCCAGAGAGGTGCCTGCAGATGGGGCAGCACCTCAGCCTCAAGAACGTCTCCCTGAAGACTGCCACCCCACAGCCACTGCATTGCATCACTCCCAATATGACTATTGTTGACGTTCCTGTTTTTTTTCTCTCCCACCTCTACTCTGCCTTAATGCAGGAGTGCAGTTCTAAAGGTGTCTAACTTGTGGTTTTATGTGTAGCTGTAAGCTCTACTGCCCTGTCCTGAAGCAGGAAGTTGAAATCAGTATCTCAGGTGTATGCCTACAAAGGTGGACTAGCCCTGGGTGGGTGAGATGGGGGAAGGTAGTGTGGGCCTAGTCCCCTGGAAGAGTTGTGGAAGAAAAACAATCAGCTCCTTCAATGTGAGAAAGAGTGATCAAACTGCAAAATCTGTAAGCACAAAACAATGTAAGCGGGAAGGGGAGGGGAGAGACTGCTGGACTGTTAACTGCTTACTTGATGCCTCTGCACTATTTTTGTAAACTTACACCATATCTGTATGTAATAGCTTCTACAAGCTGTCTGTCTGTCCCAAAGTGTTTGTATACCTGTTTCCCCTCTCCTGGGTCGCACCTGGAAATGAGCCTCAGCTCAGTGTGCTTTTTCCCGGCTACCAAATGTTTAAAACAGTAACTCTGCTTAACCTAAAGAGAGATCAAACTGCAAAACCTGTAAGTGCTAAACAAAATAATAACAAAACAGTAACTCTGCTTAGCCAAAAGAAGCCTTTATGTTTCTCTTTGCGCTGTCCTTTTAAGCAAACCTAGAAGACGAAAGGCTCAGGTACAGCTAGGTGCTTTTTGTCAGCAAACTTTAGTCTTTTGATGCTGAATCAAACTGTCTGATGGTTGCTGGTTCCCAGTGTCTCCTCCCCCATACTGTCCCTATTAAAGTAATAAGTACTAAGTTTAGAATGGCTGCCTCTCTAGTAGGTTCCACTACCCTGAGGAAGCTTGGTATAGCGAAGCACTGGGGTCACACTTTTTGTAGTCAAGCAAGCTGCAAGGCTTCTTATTCACTGCTATTTTGTATGCCTGTATCTGTTTAATTTAGTTCATCTACAAATAAATCATTTAGTTTTTTTTCAACCAGATTATATGTCGTCAGATGTACTTTATCCTGAACTTTAACTGAACTGAATTTTTGGTTGATTTGGATATATGTGCAGCTGCTTTTGTTGTTTGGTTTGAGTTGTTCCACTTCCCTCTTTACTGGGAATGCATTCTGAAAGATGCCTACCAGCTGTTGACTTCTTACACTTGCTGCTGCTGGGATCCTCCAGTCCACATTTGGCGTGCTGAAGTCCCATAGCAGCAGCATCTCCCCTAGCCCTGTTCCCTTTTTAATCTCCTCCACTAGTTACTCATCTTCCTTTTGTTCTTTTTTTATTTTTTTAATCATTTTTTCTGGCTCTGCTGAGCCCCGGAGAACTCTCTCAGGCATCCACTCACCCCAGCTCTACTTCCGGGCCTGAAACTCTCCAACTTCCTGGCACCAGCCCGGCTATCCCCTCGGCTCTGAGCCCTCCCGAGGTGGGGCCGCCTATCCTCCCAGGGCGCTCTATCTGGAAATTCAGGCTGGGCTGAGCTCGGCCCAGGAGCTGGATGAGTCTGGCCAGTGGAGTGTGGCTCCAGGGGTGTTTCCATTTCCTATCTCCGGGAACGGGGATTTTCTTGGTTGCAGTCCCCCCCAGACCCTCTCCACCCTCCCCGGTGGAACCCGGATGTGCAATGGTGCCAGGCAAACCCGCCACAGTTCTGCGTCCCTCTAGCATGCCCTGTGCATTACAGTGCCTCTGGTAGCCACCGGGAGCCACTGCAGTGCTGGGCAGAGCCTGAATCCCCCCAAGAGAGGAGAGCAGTCCTCTGGATGCTCGATCCTCTCTCTCCCCTGCTGACCCCGTGACCCAAGCTCGTTCCTGAACCCGGGTTGTCAGTGTGGCACGAGGTGTGGTGACAAGCACCTCAACCCTCAATGCCACTGGGCTGGCTATCATCGTCTTTTTGAGATGGTGATCTATATAGCACCCCATTCTGATACTTCTCCCCTTCCCTGTTACTGCCTGTGCTCATACTGATTTTGCATTCGCTCTTTGTCCCATATTTTTATTTACTTAAAAATTTGTTAACTGGGAAAAGCACACTGAGCCTAGGCCCATTTCCAGGTGCGACCTGGGGAAAAAGGTACACATGCAATGACAGTGGGTACAGATCATACAAAAAGTACAATAAGTAACAGCATAAGTACAAAACTTTACAGCTAAAGTACAAGCAATTGCAGCATGATGAGCTGGGGAGGGTACAGACAGCTTTGCAAGATGCAATGCAGTGAAGGCAATAACAGTATATACACAAGTTGACTTCACAATGATGATAACGTGGATGTTATGACCAAATGGCTACCAACCTGGCCTATTAAGTTGGGGAGGTACGTACAAGTGAACTAGAGAACTGTAGATTGGAGCAACAGAACAAAGGAGTGGTCAGGCTTAGTTGCCTGGTTGCCTGCTTAGCTGCCATATTGTCAATCTCAGAAGATTTTATACTGTCCCATATACTATATATAATGACACACCTCCCCCTCTCACTCCCTTTCTATTCCTCCTGAATACGGTATACCCCGTTATGGTCATGTACCAATCATGGTACTGGGTACTTCATGTTCCTGCGATTGCCAGCAGGTCCAGGTTTCCCTCAGTTACCACTGCCTCCAAATCACTGATCCTATTTCCCAAGCTCCTGGTGTTTGTGCACATAACCCTCCAGATAACCTGCCCCTCTACTGGCCCAACCCGTTCTCCTTTTCTCTGATATCCTTTCCATCCTTGTCCAACTCCTTTCTACCTCGCTCGCCATGTTTCTACCCCTGGCTCTCACTCTTTCCCTATTAACTCTTCCTGCTGCACCCACCCTTCCCTGTCGGCTCCAGCCTGGCTAAAGTCTCACCCCATTCATAGTAGTGTCCCAATTATCTACCCCTCCTTCGTCATTATCATAATAAACAAGTACATGACAGCCATCGTCACTTTCTGTGGTTTTAGCCCAATTTTCTCCCCAGTCGTCGGTAATATATCCCTCCTCTTCTTTACCTCTCTAACCTGCCACCCCATACATGGCCTCTTTCCCCTATATGTATATTTGCCGCCTGCCTCACTCAAAAGATCTCTGCTTATAACCCCTGTATGCCTATGGTTGATTGTACATCTGCTGACTTCTTCAATTGTAAAATAATGCTGTTTTTTTTTTTATTTCAACCTTGTACTGTACTGTATACACTGTATATACTTTTTCTTCCTTGTATATTATTGCTTTTTGTATTTCTGCTTCTGTACTGTACTTTGATGTATTCATGACCAGGTCCACCTTGCAAATGAGCCTTGCTCAATGGTGCCCACCTGGATAAATAAAGATTTTGATTGATTGATTGACCTCCTCCCATCAGGCTTTCCTGTGGCTTTTCTTCTGTAACTTTTTACAGCTTTCTGATATTTTCCCTTCCTCCCTTCATTATCTGTTTCTCCTTCCTTGTTCTCTAGTGTTTATAGGGAAGTCACGTAGACCTATTTCACCTGAGCAAGTACACCTGTCCACTTCCAATCACCCCCCCCCCACATAAAGAGTCCTCAATGTGCTTTTTAAGAGCTGGCATGGTGGTGTAGAGGGCTGAGGCACTGTGTGAACCATACCTCTTACCATGCTGGCGACCCGACTTTGGGAATGAGCTCTGGCGCCTTCTACAGCTTTGCTCCTGCGGCTCACGCTGTACTGCTCTGCCGTGGTTCTTAAAGGCAGTGCAGTCGGCATAGTGCTACAGATAGTTTTTTTTTTTTTATCCTAAACGACCTTTGCATCTGTTTAGCTGCTTTAAGTACAGTATATGCCATATCTGCAATGTTAATCGAAAGAAGTCCTCCCCTTTAAATCTCCCCTGCATGTAATTTTGTATAATTTGGCCAGAATAACTGAGGGACTTGCAACCGGATGATAACTCTTAGTCTTAAACACAATGTAAAGCATAGCAACAAGTTACTGAATACAGCCTGTGGATTTTAGTCGCTAAACCAGGGTTAAGCATAATAGCAAGCTGCTGCACACAGCCAGTGGGTAATTTCAAAGCTGGAAAGCGCTGAGAGCTTTGCAAACCGCTGAGCCGAGTCTTTTGGTTTCAGTATAAAGCAACCGCTTACTCGGAAGCCACTTTTAAACTGCAAAGTGCAGCACTTGCAAACCGCTGAATCCAAATCCTCAATCGTTAATAGAAACAGCAACCTGATACCCTCCTGTACACTGCCTTACCTGCTAAGCTGCTCCGCCCCTCCTGCTGCACATATAGCTAACCTCTTGCTCTTCTCCTTCCACAGCGGGTCGCGAGGATAATGGGTGTATTGCTCTCCCCCAAAGCCTCCTCATGGTCGTGAAAGCCTGCTGTGCACTCCCAGGACTGGACTGCCGGAGCCCCACCCCACCCCAGGCCAGAAGGTGACGCGCTGGGGAGCCTGGACTCCAGCTCCTTTGTGCAATTTTGAATTTGGCACCTTCTACAGCTTGCCCCTGCGGCTCGCGCTGTACTGCTCTGCCGTGGTTCCGGCCCCGCTGCCCCCACCACCACCTTTGGTCGGCTCTCACATTTATAGGCTGCTGGAAGGTCAGGTGACGCTGCCAAAACCTATCAGCCTAGTTTCAGGTTTGCAGGTTATCACCTCTCACCAGCAGTGGCTGCTACTACAACCTACAGCTCTGTTCTAGTATTCCTCTACTTACAAACATGTACCTTTATCTACTAGCAGTGCTTGCCACGGCTATGCCCCTCACCTCACTACCCCCCGCAAACTTGCCTTTAAACAACCCTGTTCCTCGCATTTTTCTCTCACCTTCACCCTCTCCCCCACCCCTGCCAATCCCCAAGGGCTGGCAATTCCACACAGTCACCCCTTCATGGTTCACAAGCCCCTCAGTCATTCCCCTGTCCTTCTCCATGAGCCTACCAGTTCTAAGTAACCTAGGTGCTGGTATCCCTCCCCAAACCACACACCTGTCCAGATCCAGTCCCAAACCAAGATTTACATGGCGTAATGCTACTAGATATCTCAGCCTGCTGCTTCTCATGGCGGGTGATATTGAAACTAACCCTGGCCCAACATCCAATCACAACCACGCAATTCTTCCAAAGGGACTTGGCCTACTCCATCTGAACATCCGCAGCCTACTGAAAAAAATACCTGAGCTGCAAGTCACCATCCAAACCCTCAAGCCGGACATGTGCAGCATATCCGAGACTTGGTTCAAACCTCACCATACGGATGCCTCAATAGCTATCCCGGGGTATACTGCAATCAGGCAGGACCGCCTAGGACCTAAGAAAGGCGGCGGCATAGCCATGTATATGTCAACTAGACTTAACTACACCCCTGTCCAAATCACAAGCCTGTCTCCCCAGATTGAAACTAAGCTGATTAAACTCCTGCTGCCATACACCTCCCCGGTATACGTTGCAGGCATTTATTCTGCCCCAACTACTCCTGGTGATACCATCATCAATCATCTAGCTTTGGCTGCCACAGGTGAACTCCACATCCTAGGCAACCTAAATCATAACTGGCTAGCACCCGCCTGCGCAAAAATATGCAGCAGTGTCAAAGCCCTCAACCTTTCCCAACTAATAGAACAACCCACGCGCCTAAATCCCACAACAAGCAACCACTCCCTCCTGGTCTGGGCTCTCACCTCACACCCACACAGAATAATCAAGGCTGGCATCCTCCCCTGACTCCTTGAGTGATCACCACATGGTCTACATGTCTAGGAAAGTGCACAGACCTACAAACCACCTCCCTACAAGAGCTTACAAATCCCTCTGTCTCCAATCACTCTTAAACGATATCGCAGTTGCTGACTGGTCTTTTATTGATCTAGCGTCCTCAATTGACCACGCTTTTGATAGGTTCAGAAAGCAGCTCCTTACCATATGGGACTATCATGCCCCCCTAAGAAAGAAAACAGTTAGGGATTACCACCTCTCCTGGGTATCTGCTGACATAATTGGTAAATGTATTGCAAGGGACCAGGCCTGGAAAAATCACAGGCGACTAAAATCCCCTACATCTCTACAATATTACCACACCCTCCGAAACAATTGCACTAAAGCCATAAGACTGGCTAAAAACAACTATTTCTGTGATGCTCTCACCAAAAATCTGAGCCATCCCTCCAAATTCTGGAAAACCGTTAAAACCCTGTTCTCTCCCCCGGCTCAGCCACCCTCCCCTACCCTAAACCTTCAGGGCAACATCATATCAGCCCCCAGCGAAGTTGCATCTGCTTTCAACTCCTTTTTCTCTACTAGTGCCACAACTCTCCTAGACTGCCAACAGCCTTGCGCAACCGCCTACAACCACCCTGATATACCCCCGCCGACCTCAAGCGTGCCCTCCTTCTCCTTTCGACCGGTCTCCCCAGCAGAAGTTTTTGCCGCTCTACGTTCCCTTGACCCAAACAAAGGCAAGTGCCCTCAAGGTCTGGACACCAAACTCCTCTTCCTATCAGCCCCCGCAATAGCCACCCCCCTAGCCGACCTACTAAACCTCTCTTTCGCCACGGCAAATATTCCAGCTGCCTGGAAGGAAGCTGTAATCATCCCACTACCTAAAGGGGGTGATCCATCTGAGCCGGGCAACTATCGCCCGATCTCTCTCCTACCGGCTCTGGCCAAGCTTCAAGAGCCACTCGTACTCACCCAACTAACACAGTTCCTCGACTCCACCTCTTTCTTCCCTCCATTTCAGTCAGGCTTTCTCAAAAATCATTCCACCATCACAGCTTTGCTAAGGCTCACTAACGATATTTCCTTGGGTATGGACAAGGGCCTCGTTACCTCTGCTATTTTTATTGACTTGGCCAAAGCCTTTGATACTGTGTCCCACTCTAAACTTCTCTCAAAATTGCAACATGCAGGCCTCTCCCAGCCCGCCTCTAACTGTTTCCAAGCCTATCCGTCAAGCAGAGTGCAGGCTGTAAAAATTGGCCCTCACATCTCCTCCTCACTTCCAGTGAACATGGGGGTTCCCCAGGCCTCGGTCCTGGGTCCCCTACTTTTCTCCATTTTCTTAAACGATTTGCCTCAAGTCTGCTCCAACTCAGCATTACAAATGTATGCGGACGACACAGTACTGTACACCTCTGGCCCCTCTGCCGGTGACACAATTGCATCTCTTCAATGGGATTTTGATGCCATGCAAACTTGGCTTAGGTCCAACCAGCTTATCCTAAATGCTAAGAAAACCGTTTCCATAACTTTTGGCACCCATCCTAAGCTATCCCGGCTAGCAGCCCCCCCCCCATCTTCCACACCCTGGACGGATCCAAACTAGATTCCTGCACCTCCTTCAGGTACCTAGGGGTCTGGCTCGATCAACACCTTGACTTCCATGCCCACATCGAATCACTACAGAAAAAACTCCACCCTAAACTAGGCACACTGTACCGGTACAAAGGCTCCCTTCCTACCTCTGTTAGGAGGGAGCTAGTCCTCAAAATGATCCTCTCCATTTTTGACTACGGTGATGTGGTCTACAGCACCGCCCCCTCCATCTACCTTGGCCAGCCTGGACCCCCTCTTTCACTCGTTCTGTCGTTACGCACTCGACTGCCCTCCCTCCACCCATCACTGCGACCTGTACAGCGCCCTCTCCTTCCCATCACTACAGTCTCAGCGTAAACTACATTGTACAAATCTTATTTTCAAATACTGGTCAAATACTCTCCCCCCTACCTCAGCTGTGCTCTAGCAACCCAACCACCCCCTGCTTACCCCCTCAGAGCTTCAGATTCAAAACAGCTCCAAGTACCTTTCATGCGCACCTCTAAGGGCCAAATGGCCTTCATGCACCGACTGCCCAAACTATGGAATGAGCTACCAGCAGACATCAGGCTCTCAGCCTCCCACTGGCTTCTCAAACCGCGCCTGATTACCCACTTCTCAGATGTATGTAACTGCCACCCACAGATTTAGCTGTCATGTATACCTTTCAAGTATAATGCCATTGTACCTGCTGTCTACCCACACTGATGTACTGCGACTACTGTTAGCTATTTTTGACCTATGTAACACTGATGTACTGTGTTTTTTAACTGTATCTATTCTTGACCTATGTAACCCCAGGTCGCATCTGGAAACGAGTGGTCCCCGCTCAGAATGCTTATCTGGTAAATCTCTTAAATAAATAAATAAATAAAGTTGCTGGGGGTTGGCTGGGGGGGAGGGAAGAGGATTGATCATTCAAGAGACTGCTCTCCCCTCCTGGGGGGAGGAAGGGATGTTGCGTTGGTCTTGAGTGACACTCAGTGGAGGCTGGGTGTGCATCAGGATCAGGTCACCACAGGATGGGGTTAGAGGCAACAGCAGATGTCTGCAGGCTTGGTGTGGGAGCACACTTAGCCTGCGCTGGGCATCATTGCATGTCCATGCCTCTGGGGAATGGGGAATGAAATCAGCAAATCCCCTTTTGATGCACAGAATGACGCCCAGGCACCTCCCTGAATGATGCCCCAGGCCAGTCGCAGGCTGGCAAATTGTGGATCTCAGCCTCTCTTCCTTGCCCCAGTGGAGAGCCCTGCCACACAGAGTAAGCTGCGGGCATCACCAGCCATGGAGGAACTGGTGTGGCATGCTGCAGGAGGTTGCCTGGGGCACAGTGGGGGTAGCTCCCCCAGCCACTTGGGAAAAGAGCAGAAAAAGAGTTTAAAAAAGTGTTCTTTAAACCTGTACACTAGTCTACTGGTGCTCTTCTCAGACTGGTGAAGGCCATCCAGCTTGAATAACCTTCTATCTCTCCAGCAGTGGCCTCACTCCCCCCAGGTACCCCCATCCCTCCTCCTTGCACCAATTCTTCAGCAATACATTAAAATGAGTGACTGGAACACTTCTTCTCCCTGTCACCTGTCCCAAACAGGCAGAACCTTAGAAAAGAACAATGAGGTTGCTGCCTGCTTGAGCCTTCCCATTAGCTTTCGAAAACTATCTGTATCCTCTCCAGGGGTCTGCAAGCCATGTTACTGGTCCCCAGATGGAGAGTGAAATCAAAGTCACTCCCCTTTTCCACTCCCCTGACTATCCTCTCTAGTCTGTCTGCATCCCTTCACCTGAGGCATAAGTCAAGCACCTTATTATTCTATCCCACTACTCCCCTGTCCCATGTGCAATGGATTCCCCTATCACAAGTACCTTTCTGAGTCTCTGTCTTTGGACTCCAATTGTAATTAATTTGGGTTCTTCTCAACAGATCTGGTTCCTTTGGAAGCTACAGGTTCCAGCCCTCCAACCTCTGTACTGAGGTGACTGGAGTGACTGAATCACATAGTGGTGCAACTTTATTCACAATTGCCACCTCAGAATTCCTTCTGCCTGGACTCCCTCACTGCCAAGTACTGTCCACTCCCCAGCCCAGACCCTAGGTGTTCACCAGGAACAGGAGGAGTGGCTGCCTGCAGAAGGAACCACTGGAACCGGCTTTAGAGAAGGCTCAGTTCAGCCTTCACTGCATCAAGCTTCTCAATGAGTTCCACAGACCTGCTGCACACCAGGCAACATTGTCTCCTCCAGAGGACTTCTCTAGAGATGACTGCACTGCAAGTTTTGCAACCTATCAGACTTTCCCCCATTTCTTCCCTCTGTTCCACACATCTTCCGTTTCTATTTCTTTCAGTAGTGTTGGTTATCCCTTAGTTATAGGCCCCATGCCTAGTAATCCCCTTTCCTCTGTCTGGAACCCTTTTATGTAATCAGGTTACATCTAGGTTGGATTACTGCAATGGCCTTTACCTAGGGTTATCTGTGAAGTTGGTGCATCATCTGCAGCTGGTCCAGAATGTGGCAGTCCAGCTGATTGCCGGAACCTCTTGGTTTCAGCATATCATGCCAGTTCTCCGTGCTCTGCACTGATTGTCCATTCAGTGGCACATCAACTTAAGGTATGCTTGTTAATAAATAAAACCTTGCATGGATTGGGCCTGGGCTTTCTTAAAGATCTCCTGATCCCGTATGCTCCAGTTCACCCACTTTGGTCAGCAGAGGTGAGTTTCCTCTCGATACACAGATCATGGCTTACATTTTTTGGGGATTGGTTATTCAGCGTTGCTGTCCTGATGCTATGAAATGCTGTTCCTCCTGAAGTAAGAGAAGCCCCTTTGATAGACATTTTTAAATCTCTTCTGAAGACTCTTCTGTTCACGTCAAAGTTTTGGGGTTGGTGCTGTCTTATAATGTCTTTTATAATTTATTGTATTCCTGCTGCTTTTATACTGTTTTTTTCTGTCTTTGTTGTGACTGTAAGATACCCAGAGCCCGTAAGACTGGGCACTTTATAAATGAAATTGCCTTGCCATTTATCAAGGTACTCCAAATATGTCTTTTGCTGGATTGTTTAAAACACATAGAATCCCTACTTGTTCTACCCCTGCTGTCTGACTGGTTGTCTTGTTTTCTCTTTACCCCCTTACATCCCCTCTTTCTGTTTATTTTTAACCTTTGCTGCCTACATATTTGCCAGTGGCTGCTTTGGCACTTTCCTATTCTCCCCACTGTTTTCCCATGATTGTTCTAGGTGGATACTAGTCCCTTTTTTGTGCAGCTCCTGTGCCCTGCCCAGAATTCCCTCTTTCCTAGTGACGTCCCTCAACCCCGGTCCCACACAAAAGATTTGAAAAGGAGGCTGTTAATTCAAAAAATTACAAGCCTATTAATAGTACACCCTCTCCCTTATCCTAATGAGGTTAATCTAGATTGGTGTGTTACTCTTTCTTTGTCTCTCTCTACTCTGGCTAAAATGAAGTAAAAGTGAAGCCATTTGAAACCCTTGCTGCTAGGAGTGATTTGCCTCTAGCAGAACTCGCCCCTCGCCCACTCAGAATTCCCTCCTTCCTGGTGACCTCCCTTAACCCCAGTACCACACAAAAGATTTGAAAATTTGGCTGTTTGATGCAGCAAATTACAAACCCTTTAACATCACACCTTCAGTGCTCCCATATTGATTTGGTATTTTCCCTGTAACTCCAGGGTGATATTCCTGTGTTTTCCTGTAGATTACATTGTTTCCAATGGAAGTTGAATTGCCCTGTTTTCCTGTATAACCAATGCAAGTCTATGGGAAGAGTTTTCCTGTAGATGCCTCCAAATCCCTGTAAAATACAGGAATCCCTGTAGATATGGGAGCCCTGCACCTTGCACCCTTACCCCAATGCAACACAGCTAGCCTGTGTGTCTCTCTCTCTCTCTCTCTCTCTCTCTCTCCTCTCCCTCCTCCCTCTCTCTCTCTCTCTCTCTCTCTCTCTCTCTCTCCCCTCTAGCAATAAAGAAGACCAGTCAGCACTAAGTGCCCTACTTGGGGTGGCCCTAATTTGCAATGTGTGTGCAAAAACATCTTTTGCATACAGTTTACTGCTGCATAGTAGATAGTATCAGACTGATTCTGTTGATTTGTAAGCTGACATTTTCCATATATCCCAGGATCTCCTGCAGCTGACATCAGGGGAAGGCTGCAGTACTGCAAGACTCAATAGCCTGCAGTGCATGTTAGAGTTCTTATAAGCTCTGAACTTTTGTTGGGTGGCCCTGCTGTCCTTCCTGGGCTAAGTATAGTCCAAGAGGACTGCACTTAGACTTAGGAGAACGGTATACCTGCAGATATCTGATGTGAGCTTATAGAAACTCTAACATGCACTGTAGGCCATTGAATCTCCTACTGCTGCAGTCCTCCTCTGATGGCAACTGAAGGGGTTTCTGGTATCTGTAGTTACAGAAAATGTGAGCTTGTAAGTTAACAGAATAAATACAGTACAATCTACTGTACAGCGATAAAGAACCAGTGAAAAAAACACGTTTTTGCAATCAAAGTACACATGGTGACCAGCTCCACACTTGGGTGTGGGACTGTGAATGGTGACTGTTCCCCATTAATGCAGTAACTTGCGTGCCAATTAACACCACTCCCTTTCCCCCGACATAATGCTGCTCAGTTAGCCTGGTGTAACTCTTGCTACTCTGGAAATGTGACCCTGTGCATTTTTAATGCTACTTACTCCACTTAACACTGGCAATACAAAAAGAGGTAACCTAGTTTGTGTGAGGCTTCAGGATTACTGATATCATCTTACATTGGTGCTTCTCAAACCCTCCTTATTCTTTTCCTTATGCTTGTCCTCCTCCCCTCCGTGTTGCAATGAAAATATATCTACATACTCCTTCTGTGATATTTTTTTCTTTCACTGCCTGTGTTAATGGTACCCCGATGGTCCCTGAACACTAACCAGAGATCTAGACTTTACCAAATCCTCTAGCATGCATTGAGGAAAGAATAGCTCAGGGAGTATTGAAAGGGGACAGAACATTTTTATGTTTGCTTGCACACGTGCTAGAAACATAGTGCCGTCATCCAAGTTTTTGTAGGAGTGGCACCCTGTCTTATAATTCAGTCAGTGTGTTTGCAGGCGCAGCCACAGTTCACCAATGAATGCTGCAGCTGTCTATGACAGCAGTTGAAAATGCAATGACATACAGCTGAAAGGGGAGAGCTCTGCTTCAGTGAGCAGCGATAAGATAGTGTTGATTAGCATATTGCCGGCAATCCTGCTTGTATATGTCTCTGCTTTCTCTTCCTGGAACATAAATTCAGTTTGAAGTGAACTTTTCCTAGGACTATTTCTGGGATGAGGCGATGGGGGTGCCCAATCCCCCATCAGCTCAATTACCCAAAAGAAACAGACTTCCAATTGCCATGCTGGGAGCCACCTAGTGGCACAAGTCCCGAGTCATTGTCCTCGGCCCACTGCCCCCCCAAAAAAATCTTCCAGCTGCCATGCTGGGAGCCCACCCCAGTGTGGCACAAGTCCCGCATTGTCCTCCTAAAAATACAACAAATACCTGAAAAGAAAAAAATGGTCCCTCATTGATTGTCTTGCCCCCCAACCCGTGCCACCATCTGTGCATTCACCTCCCCACACCCCCACCTCACTCTATACTTACCTCCAGAGGATGGCAAGATGATCTTCGGTGGACAGGGAACATGTCTGCACTCTTTAAAGCTGACCGCGAACTGAAGAAATGCCAGTAAGCTGTATAATGGAATAAATAGGGTTTTTTCAATTTGGATGCGTATCTCAGACATTTTTTTAATTTTGGCACCAAATTTTCAACATGGGTTTTTTTGGACCCCTCCTCATGAATTCTGTCACTGTCATGGCGTTAATCAGCCCCCCCAAAGGTGATTTCGTGGTCATTGCACGGAACCCCCTTTCGGAAAGATTTATGAAACAACAGTGTAACAGTTCATAAGGTAGGCCCCCAAAGACTCTATGTTGAAAATTTTATGAAAAAATTCCTAAAAATGACTGATTTACTACCGTGCGTTGTGCAGTTCCTATGCATGCTTGTAAGTTCATGAATTTTTAATATTTTCACTCCAGATTTTCAACATTGCCATTTTACCACACCTCCTTATGAGCAGTACAGCTGTCATTTTTCACATCTCACCCAAAATGTGTTTCTGTGCATGTAGCACACAATGGCACAGTCGGTGTGCAAAATCCATGTTCGGGACAGCTTAAGAAAATCACAGTGACACTGTTCATGACCAGAGGTCTTAAAATGGTTATGTTAAATATTTGGTGACAAAAGTCCATAAAATGACTGTGTTACGAGCAAGCATTGCACAGTTTCCACGCACCCTTGGAAGTTCATGAATCTAAATTTTCAGTCCAGATTTTCACCGCTGGCATTTTTCCACACTTCCTTTTGAACAGTACAGCTGTCATTTTTCACAACATGGCCAAAATGTATTTTCGCAATTCCAGCGCAGAAATGCGTGGTCGCTGTGGGAAATCACTGTTCGGGACAGATTAAGAAAATCACAATGACACTGTTCATGAGCGGAGGTCCCAAAATGCCTGTGTTGACAATCTGCTGTAAAAAATACCCAAACTAATTACATTACGGGTGTGCGTTGCACAGTTTCTCATACACTCCTTGACTTCACCAGTTTTTAATATTTTCCTGCAGATTTTCAACATTGCCATTTTTACACCTCCCATGAACAGTACAGCTGTCCTTTTTCACATCCTGTTCGAAATGTGTTTTCGCACTGTGGAAAGTCAAATAGCCTAGTCGCTGTGCAAAAGCAGCTTTCGGCTAACAAACTGATATTGCCACTGTTCATAAAGTGGGGGGGTCACAAAAATATCATGTTGAAAATTTGGAGTGAAAATACCAACAAACGCCTGAGGCATTAGGGTTTCTGACCATAATGCCCCACCCTGTAGAGAATGACAGGCATCAGGGGTGTGACTTGGGATTGTCACCTGTAATGCTCATACCATTCCACCCCACCCCCACCCTGCAGTCAGTGAGAGGCATTGAGGTGTGCCTTGGACTCTTTGGCCCCAAAGTTCACCCCATTCTCCTATACAGCACCCATCTCATCATATTTCCTGATGAAATGGGGTGAACATAAGGGCCAAAGACCCCAAGGTACACCGTGACACTTGTCGGTGTCTGCAGGGTAGGGTGTGGTGAAATGGTGTGGCCGATATGCCTGATAATCCAAAGGCCCACCCAATGCCTGTCAGTATCTGCAGGGTGGTGGTGGGGTTGGTTTCAGTTCAATACTTCACTGCCATTCCCATTATACAGCTCTGCAACTCCTACACTACCAATGCTAATGCCAGCAAGCAAACATTCAGCATTGACAAATGCTTGTTTAGGTATGTTAGCAACAAAAGGAGGACAAAGGGAGGAACTGTACAGTTAAAGATGGAGAGGGGACAGTATGGAGGGAGACCAAGAAAAGGCAAACATATTGGACAAATACTTCTGGTTGGTATTCACAGTAGAATGGGAAGCGGAGGGACCATGAAAATGCACCAGGTGCTTTGATGGGAAGGAAATGGACCCTAGTGCATTTTTTGAGGAGAAAGTCTGGAAATCACTCACTAACCTGAAGGTGGACAATGCTATGGGGCTAGACGGGGTACATCCATAGGTGTTGAGTGAGCTCAGAGAGGTATTGGCTGCACTTCTGACAGACCTGCTTAACAGATTGCTCGAGGCCGGCATGTCCCAGGGTGACTGTAGAAGGGCAGAGGTAGTCCCATGTTACAAAAGTGGTAGCAGGGAAGAGGTGGGCAACTATAGGCCTATTATTTAATTTATTAGTTTAACCAGGAAAGTGTATTGGGCCCAGAAGGACCCTTTTTCAACCATGCCTGGGGAAGGGAATAATACTTCAGGTGACAGCCCCCTGATGAAATTCTTGTGAGTGACGTGCTGGGGCACCTGTATTGTTCAGGAGCAGACGACCATTGATGATAAACACTTGCTGAACCTGGATTTATGCACTAAATTTCGAAGCAGCAGCAAATTTGTTTGTGTTTTGTTGGCTGATTAGTGTATTATTGTTGTGGATCAACTCCTGGAGTGCAGCACTTTCCTGTTTGCCTTGTTTGTTAGTAAGGGAGAAGCCTCCATTGTGCTTGACTCCTACCCTGCACTGCTGGGCACTCATTCTCTGAGTTCCAGTATAAAACCCCCATTCCCTACCTCATACTTGAGTCAGCCCCAGGTCCCGGCTTACCAGCCATTGGGCGTGGCAGGTGCTCTCACTAGTCCATCTTCCCCTTTCCACAGGACCCATTTGAATTAAGGCAGGTGCCGGGGCAGGGGCCCCTAACTTGTTTATGAGCATCCCCACAGTGTGAGCTAGATGTTGCATTTAAAAAAAGTCTAAGTGCCAATTCACCTTAGGAAAGGTGGATGTAGAACAATCCATATTATAGGGCTATAAAATTGCATGCTGCGTTATGCCAGTTTAGGGGTAGACAGAGACTGGGAGGGGCTTTCCTGCAGACATTTTGTGCTCTGTGTGTGTGTGTGTTGAGCAGACTCTGGTTGGATGCATTGTGATTACTCCCATCTACAGTGTTAGCAAAATATACTTGTTAATTTATTCACCTGTCTGAGTCAAGCTAAAGAACGCACACCACCACAACCTCTCCCCACCCTTATGTCTTTCTTCTTCCACTTCCTCTGTCTCTTACAAAGCTCTCCTGGGTGATCTCTCTGTTCACACCTGTTCTTGCAGCTAGTCCCCCCACCAGCCCTGACAGCTCCCTTCTCCAGATTAGGTTTGCTTTCCTTCTTCCCTTGCTCATTGTTTACGCTCCATCTGACATTACTGGGCTACATTGGCATTTGGTGTATTTGTCTAGGCCCAGCTCAGCACTTCTTTCTAATTGATTGCATTTTCCTCATTCTCTCGAGTGTCAGTTTGTTGTATTCATGTTGTGTTTTTTATGTTTGTACTTTCCTGTGTTTGCTCTTCACTGCCTGATATTGCCATTACATTCCTAATCTCCCTACTCAAGCACTATACCACGTTCAATGGGTTTTGATGTGTTCCCTTCTCTGTAAAGCCCCTCTCCTAGATTGCACCTGAAAAATGAATCTGGGCTTGTGTGTCTTTCCTGGTCAATAACTTACAGAATTAGTCAATCAATCAATCAATAAGTATGCAGAATAACACATATACTCCTTTCCACCTTCTTTATTTGAATTGCATCTCCTTGACATGCCTCTAATTATCCTAATTATTGTAGATGATAAGTCACAGCACATGACCACCCCCACTATTTGGAACTACCTTCTCGATGATCTCTGGCGCTTTGATGCCCCTACCCTTTTCAGAACCAATGTTTTCTTTCTGCCCTATTATCCCTAATTCCCATCAACTTCCAGATTTGACTGGCATTTGCTGGTAATTACTTTTTTAAACTATTTTGTGAAACTGATTAATGTTTTCTGAAAATACTTTTTAATGATCATTCTTTTTTGTTTTATTATTTACTGCCACAAACAATTTGGAGGCAGGTTTGCACTGAAGACACAGTATGTAACTGTTTCAGACTGTGTGGAATAGCTGATGGTAGTGTTACTGTAGGCCCACTTTACAGCTAAGGTAAAATCTTGCTATTTACTCACAGTTGGTATCTCAATAAAATCTTGCTATTTACTCACAGTTGATATCTCAAATATGCAACGGAATAGCTTGAAACACAGTAGTACAGTTTCTGTTTGGGAATTTCCATGAAAATGAAGTATGTGTTTACACTCTGCAAGACTAAGTTTCCCAGTATAAACACATATAATAAGATATCAATGAAACATAGATACTTTGGAGGTTTAGGACTGATGACGATTATTGTTCACCCAGTTTTCCCTAAATTCCCCAGAAGAAGTAACTATTGAAAACGTGAAATTAGAAGTATTAATTACCTGGTAGATTCAGAGGCCTGTCCTGGATTGATGAGGAAAGCCAAAAGAAAGACAACTAATTGAAGACTCATTTCTAAAAACTGAAACACTTTGTAGCTGAAATAAATGCTGTTGGGGCACGTAGAAACTCAGTAAGAACATTATTGATTTTTGAGAGGCTTGTGTGCGCAATAGTTAAAGATTAGTCCTGATCATCCTCCCACCAGGAAAGTACTGAGCCACTACCAATTAAAAGCAACGTTGTTTTTAAAATTGCCAGGGTTGTAGGTCAGTGGTAAACACACCAGACATGCAATTTGTGCCAAGGTTTTATTTTTAATTTCTAAATTATTTTCTTCACAGTTGTAAGAAATACATTTTAATACACTGCTTTCATACTGTACAGTCCCAGAGTTTCACTCTACTAAGATTTCCATTGTAAGAGCTTTCATTCCCACACTTCAGCTTTAGCGTTAGGATTTTAGTAAGATTCGGTACTAGTATTACATTAGGGTATACTTTGGAGCTTGCCAGGAAGTTATATTGTGTTGCAGTTCTCATGCAGCAGACCAGATCCAACAGGGTTGAACCCTGCTTCTGGTCACAATTACTCATGTATGGCCAGTGCTTCTTATCTTGTGTAAGCTATAGTGAAAGAATGGAACTATCTTTCACTTTTTTTGTTTAACTTTCTGAAAATGCTTTACATTAGTGCTGTTGCATGAAGCCTTAATCAGTTACAGGAAGAGGAATGGCCAGATTATTGCCGCAATGTCATAGAATGGTAAACCAGGAGAGAAAATATATGTTTTCATAAACAATACACTACATTGATTAGGCATTTGTGAAGGTGACATCTCTTAATGTAAAATGTGGAATAGAGATATGTCCTTTACTAAGTCAAAACATCACAAACAGATCAAGAGAGCAGCTGAAAGTGACGATCTGTTGTCTTTGGATTGCTGGTTTCTGTAAGAAATCAACCTTTGCGCCCACACACACACACACACACACACACACACACACAGCTCTCAGTTTCGAAACCCTTCTTATCTTTCCTAACCATTGTTTGTTAAATAAACAAGCAGAGACTTGGTTAACAGTGGTTGATGATTTAACTACAGTACTTTATCACTCAGCTTTTCAGTTTCCATATACTGGGAGGCAGTGTGGCCTAGTAGTTAGAGCACTGGCTGGGAATCAGAAGACCACAATTTCAACCCCTCCAGAGCCAAATACTCACTTTGTGACTTTGAAACTTAGGGCCCAATTCCAAAAGGCATTACGCCTGGTGCAAGGTGATGTCGCCAAACCAGATGGCACAAATGGCACCTTGCACCAGGCATTATGCAAGTCGTGATTCCAAGTTGCGGCTTGAGTCATGCCATATGTGGGTTGCGCCAAAGGTGGGCTATGCCACCCACTATGCCTGCAACCTGCAATGGCATGGCACAAGGGTGGGTTACAGCAGCAACTATGTCCTATTCCAAAAGGGCGGCTGCCGTAACCCATCAACACTATTCCAGGAGCTGCTATGGTGCAGCAGAGTTAGACCAGCAGGGAGAGTCTAAAGGGTATCTGTCCATGCCAATTGATGGATGCCTACTCTGTAGTGCCACAGCATGCATATTGCCCATCTCCCCATACCCCCCAACACAGACATGTCCCCCAACCCCCAAATGTTGGGGACCCCCAGGGTCTATGACACAAAGTGCCCCCCCAAATGCCACTGCCAGCTGGCCAGCCCCCCCCCAATGCACCCTGATGTATGTGGCAGTGTTCTGGGGTTGAGGTGCTCTGGGGGGGCAGTTCTCTGCAGGCTGCAACCTGTGGTGCCCAGGTCCATTGTGCCATTCCTGTGGCGCTAGCCTGCAGCTACCACAAGTCACAGGACGTAGGTGCTGGAGACCCTGCCTGTCTTGAAATATGGCACAGGGTCCCCGGCATAGTACTGCATGGTGCAACTCGCATACGCCCGCGGGTTGCACCATACATTTTGGAATCGGGCCCATAAAATCATAGAATGTGAGGCAGATGACTGCCTGGCCCACCTAGTCTGCCCCTTTTTCCCTACCTATTGTGGTGTTTTGGTTTGGTCTGCCATAAAAAGACCCTTACCTTCTCTCTCTAGTCTGCCAGACTCATCTGTTGCTGCTGGTGAGGATCCCTTGCTGGACCACGTGAATGACTGATGAACACAGAAAATAATGAATGAAGGTTTATTCTGCACAGCAGACATGTTCTCTTCCTGAGGTCTAGCCCCAGACTGAATAATTTCTCTGACTGACAGGCATTATATGGCACTGCCAGGCAGTGCAACAAATTGTTACATCCAGATTCTAAGTGCTCTTAAAGGGGCGGCAGCTAACATTAAGCTCCATGCTTAATGTGTGCTTCACATCACCCCCGGGGTCGTGAAAGTGAATACCACTCGAACAAGCAATAACATTATAAACAGTACTCTAAGGAATTTTTAAAGAAAAACATTTTTTAGGCATTTCAAGGCATGCACATTTAAAACAAAACAGTACTCCACTGCAGGGGAGGGGGAGGAAAGAATCTGGACTACACTGGTGGCCTGGGACATTAATATGGACTCTTGTGCAAGTCGTGCAGCTTGGATTGTGTTCATCCAGGTAGTTGGTTTCTGTTGGATTACATAAAGACAGCGTTTGTCCCTGGACAAAGGTTGTGATTTGCTCCTTCTCAGGTTTCTGCAGACGTTTGCAGCGAGACTCAATGTCCACTATGAATGCTTCTGGAGACTCAGAGGGTTGCATGGTGCGTTCCCACAGTTGTTGTTCCAATAACCAGAGTAGATGTGCTTGGAGAAAATGGTCTTTGAAGGTTGCATACAGGGTGGCAGTCCCTCTCAGAAACAAGTGCAAGGCATTGGAAATATGCAAAGGATCCATCCAACCATGTAAAGAAATTCAGGCATGTAATTGTTCAAGTCAGTTGACAGCATCTTCATGAGGCAATGCTGAGAAGGTACTGGCTGTAGGCTGGCATGGACTGTGGACTATGGTGAAATATCTTTAATGTAGGCCAGGTCTTCTTGAAGGGCTTGCATAGCTGGTGCTCCTTGAGCAGAGATGGAGGACTGGATGTCGTGCAGGATGGCTTCTATTTTGAAGCCCCAAACCCTTGAGGTGGGTGAAGGTAGAACTCCGGATGCTCTGGCACCCATATCTACATCATTTTCTGACATCGTGGTTGGTGACTAGCTGCATTTCACCGGGCGAAGGTCATAAGGATGAGAAGTAGTTGCTATCATGCTGGGGATTGGACGTTGTGGAGTAGATGAAGTGCTGAGAAGAAAATATTTTTGTAAACAAAAGTACAATTATTTGTAAGCAAAGTACATCAATTTATGTCTTAATGAACAATTCCCGTTAAATTCTGTGTTGTCTGTTATTTAAATAAAGGTTTTGTTCCAAAAATCAGCTATTTGTTGCAGTTTCCATTCATTTCAATAGGTTTGCCATTGATTTCAGTGGGGTGAGGTCAGAAGATGGTCGTCAAACTTTGACATGCAGTTTCTGTGGTTTTGACTGACCTGACTGTAGCAAGATGGCCACCAGCAGGGGGTTTAAGGGTAACTTCCTGTCTGGCTGTTTTGATGGACACAAGATGGAGGATCCTTGCCACGAGGCTGCCTGGCTACTGTGCAATGTTCAAAATAATGATTGCCACCCTGCTGTCCTTCTTCCCCAACAGAAATGGTGGGATTTTTCTGTGGTGAATGACGAATGCTTTGGGAAATTCTGTAGTTGTTTGCTGTTCTCCATTTTGTTTTATGGCGCTTTCTGTATTTTGCTGTTATTTTGTTTCTCTTGTCTTCCAGGCTATCCCTCACATTTATTGATTGCCCTCCATTTATGTTCTGTTCCCAGGTGCTATATTTACTTATTGCTGTGCCTTGCTTGTGATTGTTTTCTCCTTTCTGTGTTTTCCCAGGCTGTGCTGTATGTGTTTTAATAACTTTTCTCTGCGTTTTTTTTTCTTTTTCCTTTTTTTGATTTATGCTGTACCCTGGCTGTGATTTTTTTTGTTTTTCTTACCCCGTCTTATTTATTTATTAATTTTTTTGATGTGCCTCTGGAATTGGAGCTTGGCTGGTGTCTCTGTGTTGTGTGGCCGAGCGGCAGCATTAGTGAAAGGAAAGCTGCGGTTGTAATCTCCCAGACTGCACCTGAAAATAGGCATTTGGCTGTCCAGTGTGCTTACCTGGTTAACAAAAGCAAATAAATAAATAAATAAATAAAGAAGGCAAAGCAGCATACACTGCAGTCCTGCACGTCACTTCTGAGCGTGGTCGAATCATGAGTAGGGAGTGGAGGCTCCGTTGCAGCTCTGACTTATTTTTATTTCTTTGTTGTGTGGCCATGGGGAGCAGAGGTTTCATGTAGCTGTGAGAAGGGCAGTGCAGGAGTGTACGGGTTAGTGGAGGATGAGCATGGTCAGTTTTGGCAAGAGGCAGGAGGGCCAAGTGTGAAGCAGATTGCTCTGAGCTACTGCTGCAGTATGGGGGGGCTGTGAAAGGTAGCAGGATCATCGCCTGCATTCTCCACCATGTGTGGCGTTTTGGTTTGGTCTGCCACTAGAAGACCCTTACCTTTTCTCTGATCTGCCAGACCCATCTGTTGCTGCTGGTGAGGACTCCTTGCTGAACTGTGCAAATGACTGATGGAAGCAGAAAATAATGAATAACGGTTTATTCTGTACAGCAGACGTGTTCTCTTCCTGAGGTCTAGCCTCAGACTGAATAATTTCTCTGACTGACAGGCATTACATGGCACTGCCAGGCAGTACAACAGATTGTTACGTGCAGGTTCTAAGTGTTCTTAAAGGGGTGGCAGCTAACATTAAGCCCCATGCTGAATGTATGCTTCACACTACAGTATCACCACAGACCCTACTTGATCTCTGGCTCTTTCTTCCTTCCCCCTTCCTTGCCAGTAAAAAACCCTTATGTCTATCCCATGCATTCTTGAACTCAACCAGTTTTCACCCCACCACCTCTGCTGGAAGGCAGTTCCAGGAATCCACCACTCTTTCTGTGGAGAAGCACTTTCTCACATCTCTCCTGAATCTACCCCTTTCCAGCTTCAGCGCATGTCTTCTTGTTCTTGAGTACCTTTTTTTTTTGGAAAATATTTCCCTCCTGTACTGTATTTACCCCGTGAGGTATTTAAAGCTTTCTATCATATCCCCACTCCTCTCTCTCTCTTTTAGTCTAGCTTCGTAGGGCTTCACTGACCATGTTGCAAAATAAATATAAGCCTCAGTGCACCTTGGTGTAGAAAATACTGAAATCAAAACCCATTTCTCATCTGATTTTCATCTGTGTGTTCCCTTCTGTAAGCCACACCTCATTCCCTAGATTAAATTTATTTCATTTTATTTCCTTTCATTTATTATACTGGAAAGCAAAATGAGCTATAAAGTTAATTTTCACAAGTGACCCGTATGGTACTGTATAACACAGAATAGTTTAGGTCATGCAAGTCACAGGCACAATGCAAGTAACATAAACTGCAGGGAAACATCAGACAAAATTAGTTGCAGTTACAGTACATATTGTCAATCAGAGGCTGGCAGAGTCTGGCATTGGAGGGAATGCTACCAGCTGAAGTGACTGGGGAAGTAGGGAGGTTATAGGGGCTGATGGCACTGTAGGACAAAACTCTTTGCCCACCTTTGCCAAATTCTACCCCTAACATAGAAACATAGACTTTGATGGCAGATAAGGACCGCTTGGCCCATCTAGTCTGCCCATTTCCCCTACCTACAGGATAGGCCACAGATCCTAGTTAACCAACAGCCTATTTCTTCCTACCCCCACCAGAATTGCCTTATGCCTGTCCCATGCATTCTTGAATTTCATAACCCCTCAGAATGCTGTTCCATGCATCCACTACCCTCTCTGTGAAATAATACTTCCTCACATTGCCCCTGAACCGCCCTCACCTCTATCTTTAAATTGTGTCCCTTGTTCTGCACGCCTCTTTTTCTGAAAGATGCTACCCTCTTGGACTTTGTTGATTCCACTGAGGTACTTAAAAGTTTCTATCATGTCCCCCCTCTCCCTTCTTTCCTCAAGGGTATACATATTAAGCTCCTTTAGTCTCTCCTCATACAACTCTCTTGCAGACCCTGCACCATTTTAGTTGCCCTCCTCTGGACTGCCTCTGTCCTGTCTATGTCCTTGTGGAGATGGGGTCTCCAGAACTGGACGCAATACTCAGATGGGGTCCTCCCAACTGTCTGTACAGAGGGATAACAACTTCCTGCTTTCTGCTGCTGATGCCTCCTCTTATGCATCCCAGTATACCCCAGCCTTCCCTACTGCCTTCTCACATTGCTTGCTAACCTTAAGGTCATCTGATATGATTACCCCCAGGTCTCTTTCTTTTGTTGTTGTTACTACCTCATTGTGTATTCTTCCCTGGGTTTTGTTTCCCAGGTGCATTATTTGCACTTTTTGCATTGAATCTTAGCTGCCATACTTCTGACCATTCCTCCAACCTTGCCAAGTCCCTTCTCATCCTTTCCACGCCTCCTTGTGTATCATCCCTGTTGCAGATCTTTGTGTCATCTGCAAAGAGGCATACTTTTCCTTCTAGTCCCTCTGCAATGTCACTTATGAAGACATTAAAAAGGACTGGACCCAATACTGAACCCTGTGGTACCCCACTAATAACCCCTCTTTCTTCAGAGTGGACTCCATTTACAATTACCTTCTGTGTCCTGTTGTCCAGCCAATGTTTTACCCAGGCTACCACCCTGGGACCCACTCCCAGGCTGGTTAATTTGACTATTAATCTTTTGTATGGGACTGTGTCAAATGCCTTTTGCTAAAGTCTAGGTAGGCCATTTCACAGCCCTCCCTGGTCTACTACTTTGGTCACCCAGTCAAAGAAATCTATTAGACTGGCCTGACATGACCTTCCCACTGTGAACCCATGCTGCCTTGGGTCCTGTGCCCCACTGGCCTCTAGGTACTCAACTATTCTTTCCTTCAGAAGTGACTCCATCACTTTCCCTACCACAGAGGTCAGACTGACAGGTCTGTAGTTTCCTGCCTCTGTCTTGGTCCCACTTTGTGAAGAGGAATCACATCCGCCTTCCTCCAGTCCTCGGGTACCACACCATCCTCCATGATTTATTAAAAAGAGTAGCCAGTGGTTCACTAGTTCCCCTAATTTTTAGAATTCTGGGGAATTCCATCAGGCCCTCATTGCTTTGTCCACCTTCAGTTTTAGAGTTCTTGCAGAACCCTTTCTTCTGTGAAAGGACTGGGATAGACCTCCATCAAGAGTGATTCTGTTAATTGATTAGGCACTTCCTCCTCTTTAGGAATACTGAGCAGAAATACTCGTTCAGTATCCCTGCTTTTTCACTGTCCCCCTCTGCCCACCCACCGTTCATTCTATTCAGCCTCACTATCCCTCCCTTTGTCTTTCTACGCTTGCTGATGTACCTATAAAAGGTTTTAGCCCCCTTCTTAACCGAGTTGGCTATCTTTTCCTCAGTTTGGGCCTTTGCTATTCTGACTTCCCTTCCTGCTTCCTTCTGCCTTAACTGGTACAGCTCTCTGTCCTGCTATTTCTGTGTTTGTTTTAATCATTGTATTGTATTTAAGTGCTTGTGAAACATACTATTTCTGCAATGCTTGAGACTGACATCTTCTGTTTATTCATATTTGAAAGGCTATGCCAGCAGTTTGGAGGGGCATCAGTTGACATGTGCCATACCCAACTCTGAGCGGCAAATAACAACTCATGGCCGAGTGTCCCTTGGGTGTTCTGATTTTTTTTTCTGTATGCTGTCATGCAGATGCTCCCTCTCTCCCTGCCCATACCTTTGCAGCCACATCGCTGCTCTGTGGCATCTCAATTCCCTTCATGCCTCATTTGTGCTGTGTTCTGCTTCTTTTTCTATCTTCGTCTGCCATGTTGGCTCTTTGATCCAGTTTTCTGTTTTGTTTTTGTTGTGCTCATTGCCCCTCCCAGTGTGCCTTTCCCCTGCAGCCTTTTTGTCCACAGCCTTTGGCCGCTCTCACCTGTGACTGGTTTGGGTCTCTGTTTTCTAGTTCTGCTCTCTTATTCTGCCACCCTGTGCTGTAGTTCTGTTTTTGCATCTTCCTTTACCCTGTGTTCTTAATTCCTGACCTGAATTTAGCAGTACAGAAATTTACATCTATGTTTATTGAGGCATGTGACCAATTTGCACCTTGGAAAAAAGTTAACCATAAACAAAATCATTTGCCTTGGGTGACTCCAACTATAAGGAAGTTAATTAGAATAAAAAATCAACTTTGGAAAAAAGCAAATAAAACTCTGAGGCCTGACGCATGGGACCATTTTAAAAAAATAAGAAATAGAGTGGTTCAGGAAATAAGGAAATCAAAGGCCACTTATTATAAACAAAGGATCAAGGAAACAACAGATCGTAAGAAATATTAGACCTTGATAAAAAATCTTGCAAATCCTGTTAAAATTCAAACAGAAATAAAACTCAGTCATAATGGAACTATACTGGAAGCAGATAGAGCTGTGGAGTTATTAAATAATTATTTTATTGACCTTCCCGATCTGGATTTGGGAATAGAAACAAACATGAAAAACGCTCAGCTCGAGGATCAAAATATAGAAATTGAAAATTGTAAGGAAAATCAAGTACCAATGTTTCATTTTAAAACAGTGACAACTTTTGAAGTACATAAATTAATAAATAACTTAAAGATAATAAGGCTTGTGGTCCTGATAAGATAGAAAATAGATTGTTAAAGGAAGCTGTACAAGAGATATCACCAATCTTGAGGGATATTTTTAATTGGAGTTTAAGGCAGGGACTATATCCATCAATGTGGAAACAGGCAAGAATAATTCAAATTGACAAGGGGGGTGATTCAATGGCCACCTCAAATTACAGCCCAATAGCAGTATTGTCAACTGTTTCAAAAATCTTGGAAAAAATTGTCCATGGGCAATTAATGGAATATCTGGAAAAATATCAGAAAATAACTCCCTTTCAGTCAGGTTTCAGACAGGTTAGGTCTACGGCTACCACACTCATTGACTTCCTAGATTCAGTTGCTACTCCCCTCGGGGAGGGGAAGTCGGTGGGTGCAGTATACGTGGACCTATCAAAGGCATTCGATTTAGTGAATCATTGTATTTTGGTCAAAAAACTGAAAAACTTGGGAGTGGAGGAAGAACCTTGTGGATGGTTTAGATCATACTTAGACAAAAGATCCCAGTTTGTAATGGTAAATGGTCATAGTTCTGGTTTGGGTTTTGTGACAAGGGGGTACCCCAGGGTTCAATCCTGGGTCCTCTCTTGTTTTAAGTTTATTTGAATGATTTACCAAGGCTAATAAAAAGCTCACAAGTTAGACTCTATGCAGATGATACAGTTTTGATAGCATCGGGTAGAAATTTAGGTGAAATAGAACAAAAATTGCAGGGTCACTTTTTAGGTTTGCAGAAGTTTTTTTCATTGTTTGGACTTCTGATAAACAATAAAAAGACACAGACAATGTATTTTGGTATAGAGAAGAAAAACAAAACAGTTCCAAAAATAACAATAAAGACTCAGGAAGGAAAAATTTTAGAGCAAACTCAGGTTTATAAATATCTGGGTATTTTAGTTGATCAAGAATTGAATTTTGAACATGTTACAGAATTAATTAAAAAAAAAACTCAAAACTAGGGGTAATGAGGCACATATCAAATTGCTTAACAAAAGACATGCGATTAAATAGAGCAAATCAATTAATATTACCGGTGATTGATTATGGGAGTCATATTTACAGGCATGCCTCAAAAAAACAGTTACATAATTTAGATGTTCTCTATAATAAAATAGCTAGATTTGTATTAAAATGTGATATTGGTACCCATCACTGTGTGATGTATACTGAATTAGGATGGAATACATTATATCAGTGGGCAGAGGGAAATTGGTTAAATCAGATAAAAGGATTATATAAAAATGATTCACAGAATTATCTGATAAGAAATCTTAAAGAAACAGATCATGGATTAAATTTGCAGAAATCAGGAGCTAGAGATTTTTTTGTTCCAAAAATAAAAAATGGTTATAGTAGTATGACACTTCAATATAAAGTTTCAGCAAGTTGGAATAGACTTCCCCTTTTCCTCAGAGACCCAAATCTGTCTTTTTTAGAATATAGGGCTACAGTAAAACATGAACTGCGTTTTAGATGTTTATGTAATAGGTAATACTTTAACAACAATGTATAAGATGTTTGTTTGATCATAATGTTGTGCTTGATAGTAAATCTGTATGAATGGTATGTGCATTTGAATGAAACGTATTTTGTAATTTTTGTAATAATTTAAATTTTTGTACTACACAGGTTTGCCTTGTAAATAGGGATTCTTTGAACCCTAATGGCAAAAATTTCTCTATAAATAAATTTTATTATTACTACTACTGTACTCTGTCCTACCAGCCACATGGTTGCTCATGCTGGGTATTGCTCTTTCAGCGCCTGTAATGCATCAGCTTGCTGCATGATTGCATTTTCATTGTCAGCCTACTTGACTTTTCTTTCCCACTGTATCACCTTACAAGGTTACGAATTCAGCCTTGTGTGTACCTTAGGGATATTGCCTCATAACTTCTTTACTGTGCTGTCTTAGCCTCATTGACTTCACCCTGCTGCGCTTGCAATCTACTATTTTCTAATGCCTACATCAATAGCCTCCTCATGGGATTGGTTGGCATGCTTCAACCATTATTACAGTGGAGCACCCCCAGGATGCAATGCAATATTGCCAAATTTTGCAGCAGAGTTACTGCAGGAAATAAGGACCTCCAACCAATATTCAGTGAGGATGACACATTGGAAAGCATTTTCTAAGAACATCCTCTACTGTCTTTCAAACAACCACCTAATTTATGCAACCTAATTGTCGGGAGCAAATTTACACCTGACCAAAACAAATGAACACTGGGTGGTACAAGACCCTGCGATAGTCTGAGGTGTAAGACGTGAGCACATTCCCACTTCAAATTTTATCACCCCTTCCTCCAAAAACAGACATTCAAGATACAGGGGAATTATACACGTGCATCTCAGAATGTTGTTTATTACATTCAATGCAAGAAATGTCCACATGCAGGTTTTGTGGGGGAGACTGGACAACCTCTTTCAGTGTGAAAGAACTCACACATTTATTTATTTATTTAGCTTTTGTTGACCAGGTAAGTACACTAGACAAGACAGTTGTCTATTTTCAGGTGCGACCCGGGAGAGTACAGGAATAACAGATTTGAATACATAGGACAACAAGATACAGGTATAAACAGCTTATAAGTCATGTGCAGACAACATGATATAGATTAACACAGCTTACAAGTCATATAAGGCATAGTTTTGTACAGTTTGTACACAACAGAATAACTTTGTACACAACAGAATATCACATGTAGCAACTAAGAGCAGTACAAAAGGTACAAGCTGAGATGCAGCAACACTATTTACAACTTAATGGCCCCAGGAAGTCGAGACTTTGTCCAGGGGAGAGGAGTGCTGTGAAGAGTCAGGATAGATCATGGGGGTTTGGGGCAACCACAGGCCGAAGAGAGTTTGAGGTGGTTCCATAGGGAGGAACGAAGGCACACCTGCGAGTGGGAGGAGTGGGCCTGGGCAGGGAATGCATTCCACAGTCTAGGAGCACACACAGCAAAATCTCTACCCCCTATTTGAGTCCGGGTAGCAGGTATCTTAAGAATAGCAGGCCCCTGAGACCTGAGGGAATAGGATGAGGAGGCAGCTGGGACAAGGAAGTTCACCAGCCCCAGAGGGGAGCCAGTGCCAAGGACCTTTCCCGTGAAGCACCCTAGGAAAAAGTCTATGTGATTTGAGGGGGAGAGCCAGTTCAGCTTGCTGTAGAGGTCACAATGGTGGGTGAGACGAGGGGCAGCCAGAGTGAAGTGGCTGACATTGTTGTAGGCAGTAGACTACCTAGTGAGGTGAGCATTGGAGGATCGGGCAAACAAAAGGAGCCCATAGCAGAGCGAAGGGAGGAGCACACATCTGGCAAGAGCAATATGGGCTGCAGGAGTAAGGTTGCTTTTTGCTCTGTAAGCCATATCCAGTTTGCAGTTGACAGTCTTGCATATATTCTGGATGCGGCGACCCAGGTCAAGCTGTGGGTCCAGCGTTACCCCAAGGTATTTAAAGTTGTCAGTAACAAGAATCGGAACCCTGTCTGTACCAGCAACACATAACAGGGCAGGAGAGGCCCTAATCTTGGCCTGGGACCCAAAGAGCGTGGTCTGGGTTTTTTTAAGATTAAGAACCAACTTGTGAGACGAGATCTAGGACTGGATGTTCCACTAGTCCTCATTCAGGGGGCGATTAATGGCCTCTATGTCCAGGAAGTGAGTTAGAATGACCAAGTCATCTGCATAGAGGATTGGCTCACAGTGGACAGAGGCAGTGGGGAGATTATTTACAAAAATGGAGAAGAGCAGGGGCCCCAGGACAGAGCCTTGGGGGACACCCATGGTTACAGGGATAGAGCCCGAGAGCTCCTTGCCATATTTAACAAGCTACTTTCTGCCATGTAGATAGTTGGAGAACCAACTATGTACACCAGGTGATAGACCATAGGATCTAAGCTTGGCAGAGAGCATGGCATGATCAACAAGGTCGAATGTCTTGGAGAGATCTATAAAGATAGCCCCAGAGAGTTTGCCCTGGTCCATAGCTGCCCTGATCCAGGATGAGACAGTGACAAGAGCAGAGGATGTGCTGTACCCCTTCCTAAAGCCATGCTGCACAGGTGATGATAAATCACGGGATCCATTGTGGTTTATTGCTTACATAGTGTCACCACAGTTAAGCAATAAGGCATGACCAGGGGTTAGAGTAACAGTCTGTTAATCACCCCTTAGGGGTGTAATGTGGCACAAGACACAGCCGAGTGCCATACTGCCCCTAGGGAGTGATTGACTGTTATTCTAACTCCTGGGAGTGCCTTATTGCAATTATAAAAAAAATATTCTAAAAGAAAAGTATTAAAAGTATATGTTTTGAATGTTTTCCTCTGTTAGGGGGAGGTTTTTAATAAAATAATTCTTCCACCAGCAGTTTAAAAATGCTAGTTCAAAATCAGAATGCATCATTCCAGTCATTCAGAAGTGCTAGAGGATGGAATGCTGACAAAAAGAATCTATGTGCCATGGAGATCAGGCTGTACTTGACAGTGTAACAGGGATTAACGTAAGGCTGTTGGAATACTAACAGCCAATCAGATTGCAGAATTTCTGAGACCCTTTTTATAATTCATTTTAACATTACAGTCCATTTTAACATGATGTATGCAATATTAAATGTTTATGTGTACAGTGTAACATTTCATTTTGGCATTACAGCCCACCTGAAATGCAACCCTTCTTTGTCCTACTTATGCTTTAATTTATATTTGGGAGGGCTAAAGCACATGAGACCAAGAGCCCAATTGACCTAAGTTGCCCGGCCCTTCCACAAGTGCAGAGGGCCATGAAGAAACATGGTGTGCTCCCTTTGTACATGATACGTACCTGTGGGGCACTTCAGGGTATCCAGAAAACAAGATGCGTGCCCCTCCACACTCAGTTCTCAGCGGGGATGCTCGGCCAAGGCACACTCAAAAAAATGTCCACACAAGGGACGGCACACAGTGACCAGCAGCATTATGCAGCCAGGGGGCTGCTGTGGCGTGGGCTGGCAGTACGCAAATCCCTGTGGCACTGTTCTGTCCATTCTGGGGACTGTTGAGCCCTGCTACCAGTTGTGCCCAATATTCCAAGCTGGCATGGAGGGCTGGAGGCCATCTCTATATTTTTTAATTGTTTTATTTAGTGAACCTTGAATTGTGGGATATGGTAGTCCTTGTGGGACTGCCGTATCCTACGGTCTCCTACTCCATGCAGTAAAGGATCCATTAGATGGCTGGTCCAAGCATTTGAGCAGATGCCTGCCATCGTGCCTTGCTTTACCACCAAGACACCACTTGTCCCTCCATGCTGGATTCTGCGTGCGGGGCAGAATCAGGACTGGGGCCGTGAATCATGCCTCTGAGTCACATCACAACTGTGGAACTCTGTGGCCAGCAAAGGCATGTGTCTGGGCCAGCTTTGTGAATTGGGCCCCAAATGACTTCCTCAAGGTCAGCCAGTCAGCCAGGGGTTGTGGTGGAAATCAAACCCAGGTCTTCCGTTTTACAGTTCTGTGCTTTAACCATTGGATCATTCAGCCTTCCTATTGAGGGGATGATCTGCTACTGTAAGCAAGTACGGTAACTGTACCAGGTTTAACTGGCAATGTGGTTTTATAGGTAGAATGCAAAACTATAAATCAGAACGTTCCAGGCTTGAGTATCACCACAGCCACTTAGTGAGTGACCTGGAACATGTAGTTTGGCCTCTGCCATCATTGCTGCCAAGGTTGAGTAGAAGCTGGACCTCATCGAAAAGAAGCTCAAGCATCTCAGATGGGCTGTCATGGGAACTAAATCAGAAAACTAAAGCCAAAAAGTACCATTTCTGTCAACAGGTAGAAAAAGCTATTTACTCCATTTTGAAAGTTCAGCAAACTGGTTTCACTCTTTTGAAAATAAAAGTCAGACAAAACACTCCCTAGCAAGAATGTGAGTATGGCCAGGTGAAGAATCATTGAGAGGCTACTTCCTTACAGAGGGGACCCAATGGCAAATGCTGTTAAACAATGCAGCAGAGGTGCTAATGTCATGTGGATGTTTAAAATGGGAGTCCCTATATGTGATGTAAATCTAGGGGATTGCCTACTTGAGGCCATGACCACCAAGGGTCTTGCAGCAGCTGCTCAGACAGAAGATAAACTGTAATATTCTGATTATTAGAAGTGAATTGCTGGCTTCTTTTTTACATTTCAGTTTATTGTTCAAATATTTTCTGTATTTAGCCACCCCGTTTTCTTTATAACTATTAACATCAGCATGAAAATAGGATTACAGAGGTCATCGTCTACATGTCAATTTACTCCCATCAATTGCCCACCCAAGTCACCACGGACAATTAGCTATGGAGACAATGGCAGCCCTGCCAAATTTGTTTCCCAGCAATTTTCTCCCACCATAGATATTATAATAAAACCTCCAGGTGGGCACCATTTGCCTACCAGATGACCCAATACGCCTGAGGGTTCTAAAAGTGCCACCTCTTTTGACATTGTTGTTCAAGTCCAGTTCAATGTCTCATGGGAACAAATCATCAAGGAATGAATTTGGCAGGGACACAGTTATCACCGCAGCTAACTGTCTGTAATGACTTGTCAAGGAGAGAATTGACCAGACCAAACTGATATGTTCCCAAGGTCATCTGTCCTAGCTACTTGTCTACATCTGACAGCACACTCCTACAGTATGCTTGTAACGACATCCCCTGCTGTCTTAGAAATGATTGTGTTGTCACCAGTTGAGGACTATGATGGCAGGTATGGATAAGCAGACAATAGTGTCAAAGTCTGAGGGCCAATAATCCAGTTTCCATGTTATGAGTTAATAGACCCTCCACTGGGTATTCTATGGAAGAAGAGACTTAGCATGAGGTTTGGACAAAAGGACGGCAAAGCCATGCTGAGCAGTACTGACTTCCCAAACTTCACGAGAGGAGCCTAATATCACAAGAGACACCCCCATGGAGGCCATATTAGCTTACTATAAATCATTTAACTTAGCTAAAGTGATTCATAATAAGGTCTAAGTATTTTTTCAAAAGTTAAATGAAGCTGCCCCCTCCACTGGCTGCAAATTGGAATGCTCCCTTCCTAACATTCCTGCACAAGAGGCCACTGTCCAGTGGATAAGTAGCACAGTGATTTTGTGTGCTGATTGGCTGAAATCCCTAAATGCTTTAAAAAATATCTGCATATTTATAATGAAGAAGGGTTTCCATGTAAACCCGTCCCGTCCTAGAATGCATATATGAGTCGAAACATTATGTGCCAAGTCGTATCCAGAATGGCCACCTCAAACTGAAATTAGTCTGCATAGTTGCAGTATACTGACACAGGAGCTGAAATGTATCTTATAGCTGTATGTTTCTAGAGCATCCTCTTGTACATCAGGTGCCCTTGAAGACTGCATAGCCAGGTTCTAAGGTTGGTCATTCATGAGGTCTGACTCACAGAAGGGGACAAATGGCATGAAGCTGAGTTCAACAGAGAGCTGTGGAGCTCCACGGGAGTACTTTCATTCCCTCTGAGGAATCTGGAGTTCGACTTGCTGCAACTTTCAGTTGACTGCCTGCCTTGAAACACTTTCAGGAGATAATTTCGAATGCGTCCACCAACAAAGCAGTAAAGAATGGGGTTGACACAGCTGTTGGTATAGGCTATGCAGATTGTTATGGGCAGCAGAGTTTCTATGATGCCGATGGTGTTGCAATCAGTGATCACTTTCAGTCGCATTAACACCCTGAGGAAGGTAACTACCTGGAATGGCAACCAGAATAACAGGAAAGCTAGTACAACAGATACCACCAGTCGAAGTGCTCTGTCTTGCTTTTCTTTCTTGCCCTGATTCCCAGTAACATAACTGAGATTTCTGTAAATCAGGAAGTAGCAGAATCCCTGGAACAGAAACGGGATAACAAAACCTACTGTGTTCTTCATTAGATCCATGCCAGCACCCCACTCTGCACTGGCATTCTGTGGATATCTCATAGCACAGAAAAAGGTCTGACTGAATTCTGAGTAATAATTCTTTCGGAATATGATGGTTGGCATGCTTGCAGTGAAGGCTAGGACCCATACAAACACAGACAGTTTTCTAGCATATCCAACTGTCCTGGTTCTCAGCGACTTCATAGTGCGGACTATCCCAAGGTAGCGATCTATGCTCATGCATGTGATGAAGAAGATACTAGCGTACATATTCAGAGCAGCTAGCGTAGCACAGATTTTGCACATGACAGATCCAAATGGCCAGCTGTAATGAGCTAACATGCTTACAGCCCAAAGTGGTAAACTGATCACGAACAGCAAATCTGCTAGCGCCAAGTTAAGTATATAAACATCAGCCACAGATTTTAGACGAAGGTGACACATTACAGCCACTACTGCACCATTGCCTATCAGTCCTATGATGAAGATTATAATATAAAATGAAGGTACCAATATGTAGATGAAGGGGTAGACAACAGTGTTTGGACAGCTCCAGGGATGCAGCCCACGTAGAGATGGAACTGTAGTGTTCAAAGCATAGCCATCTGTGGAACCATTTGTACTACTGGACTCCAATATTGGTAGCCCGGATCCCATCTCATCCTCCATGTGAAGTTCAGCACTCAGTATCCCATTTGGTAGATTCTGGAAAAGAAACAAAACTAAGTTGCTGATTGCATAGACAGGGTCATGGTAGACAAGAATGGCACACACTGGGAAACAATAGTAATGCTCAGATAAAAGTGAGACATATGAAAAACAAAATCTAGCGCCCACTACAGAAACAGACTGACAACATGGCTATAATCATATCACATTTAGAGTCACAGTGTGTGCAAGATGTCGTGGTATTCACATTGACTGATATCATCAGTCATTGCTGGCATGGTATATGCATGTCACAATGATATTGAACACTATGTCTTGGGCACACTGTGGCTGTAAATGTGGTAAGATTATAACTGTGTTTTCAGTCTGTTTCTGTAGTGGGTGCAAAATTGTTCTATTCAATTGTATACAAAGGTAAGAATGTAAAACCGTTTATATAGAGAGAATATGCAATGCCCAAACTCAAAAGGACCATAACTCGCGTGGCAGAGTCACAAGTTAGTTATAAGAGTCCTACCCCCTTACAAGGGATGACAAAAATGCATGTTTTGAGTCAGACCATTTCATATTTGATTTATACAATAGCAGTTTAACCTTTAAATCTGCCATTCATGTGAAGGATTTAACTGTTTCTCCTTTTTTTTTTTTTTTTTAATTTAGTTGTTTAACCAGGTATAGCACACTAAGCTGAAAGCTTTTTTTACAGGAGCGACCTGGGAGCACAAGGAGATTAAGTGACTTGCTCAGGATTACACAGTATGCAAGTGGAAACTGTGGGATTCAAACCCAGGTCTGGCTTGCTAGATGTCACCAAATTTGCAGGTCAGAGCCTTAGACCACTGCGCTATACTGCCTCCAATGCACCTTCATTCCAACTGCTAACTGTAGTGCTGCACTAGCCAACTGTGATGTCATCAGCACTGAGAAAGCTGCTCCCTGAGATGTTCAGTATTTCATTGTAGATATCACTTTTTATCTTGGCAGTTTCACACCCACTCTTGTTGTATGAAAATAATTGTGAAATGGGTACAAAGAATGCTGGCTCCTGAATGGTTAAGATGTACTTTCAGCTGGGCTGTTAACTCAGTATAATATGTTCAGTTTAGACTCTGACTGCTCTCATTCCCTACCACAGTTTAAATTTTTTTGTCATTGAATTTCTCTTGTTTATCCAATTTTACCCTCTTGTTATTGTTCACTGCTCTACTTTTAAGTAGGTCTTTGCTTGTTTTTTATTTTCAATCAAATGTGATTGCTCATGTTATTTTGTTTCCTTGTAATTTGTACCTCGACGTGGAACCTTTGTAAAAGAGCCCTGGGCTCAAAAGTATTGTAATTCCGAGAAACAAATAAATAAATTTACTAAAAAAAGACCCATTTCATAATCAAAATAAGGCACTCCACAGAGTGTGTTATGGTGGCCTAAAGGCCCTTCTCAGGTCATGGAAGCATGGCTTCCCTCATGCTTCAGGGGGACTGTTGTCCCACCAAAACACACTGTCTGTCATGCCTTATTGCCTAAATGTCACACACACACACACACACACACACACACACACACACAGTAAAGCAGTTGAACATGAAGAGTATGGTGTTGGACCCAAAAGTTGCTCGTAGCAAAGCCATGTGTGTTCTGGAAGTTCTTCCCCCTCTCGAGGAGAGATGACGTGCATATTCTGAACCAGGCCACTGCGTCTTCAGTTTTATAAAGTACCAATTTATGAAAACTTATATATTACATAGTATTAGTAAATGTAACTGTACTTGCTTTTAGCGGTGTTAAAGGCTTTTTCAAACATGGTAAAAGACATTCCCCAGCATAGCATCTTCCATGAGCTGAAGGTGCCCACTTTTTTAAATCCAACATGGAGGAGACCCAGGTTTAGCTAAGGGGTGAAAAGGACAAATGTTTTATTCCAATTAGTCCTCCTATGGGATGGCGAGGAGTTGGAGTGAAAACCTTGGAGGTGCATTCCTGGTAAAGATGTTACATAGTAACACAGAAAATGACTGCAGAAAAAAACCCTTGATCCATTAGAAAAGAAAACTGGGCACACAGAAAGACAGCACACACTGACAGCACTTTTGATAGAATGCTGTGTCTGTCTTTTAAATGGGCGCAATGGTCTTTCAAAAGTGCTTTCAGCATTGGCCAGACCATTAGTGCAGCAGCAGCGCTATCACTTGTGAATGCCAGCGACCCAGGTTCAGAAGTGAGCCAAGGCATCAGGGGCCAGCTGGTGGGGGGAGGGATCAAGCATACCAGAGAATACTCTTCTTCTCTGGAGGGGGGCTCTGTAGTGACCACAGGTGACAGTACAAATGGAGTCGTGATGGGTGGGTGGGTGCCTCCTGACTGAGGACATTGGCACACTTAGTGTGTGACGTCCACTTCAGTCCTTACCTGCGAAGTGCTGGGGGGGGAGAAAAAGGAGAAAAAATGTAGCCCACGACTGTAGAATGATGCTGCCTCTCTCTTCATAAGCCCTGCACTGCTCACTGAGCTGCTGACCAAACATCTGAGCTAAACTCCTCCCTGGCATGGGGAACCTGAGGGACTTTACCATGGGTGCAAACCATGCGGCACTGTCAGGTTGGAGGTGTCACAGAGACAGCGGTTGACGGGGCTGGGGGAGAGAGTGGGTGATGGGGGCCAGCTGAGTGTGAGGGAGGGAGAGTACAGTAAATAAAAACAAGCATTTATCAATGCCGAATGTTTGCTTGCTGGCATTGGCATTGGTAGTGTAGAGTTAGAGAGCTGCATAATAGGAATGGCAGTGAAGTATTGAACTGAAGCCAACCCCAACACCACCCTGCAGAGACTGACAGGCATTGGGGTGTGCCTTTGGGTCGTCAGGCATAACGGCCACAGCATTTCACCACACCCTACCCTGCAGACACTGACAAGTGTCACGGTGTGCCTTGGGGTCTTTGGCCCTTATGCTCACCCCCATTCCATCAGGATTACAGTGAGATGGGTGCTGTATAGGAGAATGGGGTGAACTTTGGGGCCGAAGAGTCCAAGGCACACCTTGATGCTTCTCACTGGCTGCAGGGTGTGGAATGGTATGAGCATTACAGGTGAGAATCCCAAGTCACACCCCGATGCCTGTCAATCTCTACAGGGCGGAGCGTTATGGTCAGAAACCCTAATGTCTCAGGTGTTCATTGGCATTTTCACTCCAAATTTTCAACATGGGTTTTTTTTGTGACCCCCACCTTATGAACAGTGGCAATATCAGTCAGTTAGCCGAAAGCTGATTTTGCACAGCGACCACGCCATTTGGCACCACAGGTGCGAAAACACATTTCGAACAGGATGTGAAAAAAGACAGCGGTACTGTCCATGGGGAGGTGGAAAATGGCAATGTTGAAAATCTGTAGTGAAAATATTTAAAAAACTGGTGAAGTCATGAGCTTGTGTAGAAACTGCGCAACGCACACCCATAATGTAATTAGTTTGGGGATTTTTTACAGCAGATTGTCAACACAGGCATTTTGGAACCCCGCTCATGAACAGTGTCACTGTGATTTTCTTAATCTGTCCCGAACAGTGATTTCCCACAGCGACCACGCATTTCTGCACTGGAAGTGCAAAAACACATTTCGGCCATGGTGTGAAAAATGACAGCTGTACTGTTCATAAGGAAGTGTGGGAAAATGCCAGTGGTGAAAATATTAGAAATCCATGAACTTTCGAGGGTGCGTGAAAACTGCACAATGGTAGCTCATAACACAGTCATTTTATAGACTTTTTTTCACCAAATGTTTAACATAGTCATTGTCACACCTCAGCTCATGAACAGTGTCACTATGATTTTCTTAATCTGTCCCGAACATTGATTTCGCACACCGACGGTGCCATTGTGGGCTACATGCTCGGAAACATGTTTTGGGCAAGATGTGAAAAATGACAGCTATACTGCTCATAAGGAGGTATGGTAAAATGGCAATGTTGAAAATCTGGAGTGAAAATAGTGAAAATTCACGAACTTACGAGCATGCGTAGGAAAAGCTCAATGCATGCTCGTAAAACAGTCATTTTGGGGAATTTTTTCACCATATTTTTAACATAGCCATTTTAACACCTCTGCTCATGAACAGTGTCACTTTGATTTTCTTAATCTGTCCCGAACATTGATTTTGCACACCGACTGCGCCATTGTGCGCTACATGCGTGGAAACACATTTTGGGCAAAATGTGAAAAATTACAGCAGTACTACTCATAAGGAGGTGTGGTAAAATGTCAATGTTGAAAATCTGGAGTGAAAATATTGAAAATTTGCAAACTTACAATCGTGCGTAGGAACAGCATAGCGCATGCTCATAAAATAGTCATTTTGGGGAATTGTTTCACAAATTTTCAATATAGGGTTTTTGGGAGACTACCTCATGAACTGTGACACTGTCATTTTATAAACTGGTCCAGAAAGGTGGTTCCGCGCAGTGACCGCAAAATCACCTTTCGGGGCCGATTAACAAAATGACAGTGACAGAATTCATGAGGTGGGGTCCCAAAAACCCCATGTTGAAAATTTGGTGAAAAAATTCCCAATAATGCCTGAGATATGCATCAAAGTTAAAAAAACTCTATTTATTACATTATACAGCTTACCAGCATTTCCTCAGTTCGCGGTTGGCTTTGAAAAGTGCAGATGTGTTCCCGGTCCACCGAAGATCATTGCGCCGGACTCTGGAGGTAAGTATGGGGTGAGGGGGTGTGGGGAGGCAGGGTGAGCAGTGGGTGAGCGCTGGTGGAGGGAGTGGGAGTCAGGACAGTTGGCGAGGGAAGGTTTCTCTTTCAGGTTTCTTTTTTTTTTCTTGGATGACGTGGGACTTGTGCCATGCTGGCGTGGGCTCCTAGTGTGGCAGCTGGAAGGCTGTTTGGGGCAGGGGGGCAGTGGAGCCGATGGGGGATTGGGCACCCCCGTCAGCCATACAGACTGTTGCCACACTGGAGTGGGCTCCCAGCATGGCACCCGGTTGTCTGTTGGGGGGGTCATTGGAGCCGATGGGGGATTGGGCACCCCCATTGGCCATACAGTGTGTGGGGAAGAACAAATAAGTATACAATACGTGTGCATGTGTGTGTGTGGTGGGGGAGCACATGCGCAGGCAGTAGCTTCTCGCTGCTCACTGAAGCGGAGCTCTGCCTTTCAACTGTACGGCACTACATTTTCAACTGCTGTCATAGACAGCTGCAGCATTGATTGGCAAACTGCGGCCGCGCCTGCAAACACACTGACTGCATTGGAAGACAGGTGCCACACCGATGAAAACTCGGATGATGGCACTATGTTTCTTGCACATGCGTGCAAGCAAACATAAAAATGTGCTGTCAGCATTTTCTGCCTTTCCATGGGTCCTGTTTACATTTCTACTGTCTGATATCTCTCTGGCAGCACTAGTGTTTCCAGTTTCGGCTTTTGTGTTTTGTTGCAGTTTGCCCTGAAACCCTAACCTACCCCAAGACCTAGCTTCTATATAGGGTTTTTGCTCACTTTACCCCCCAATGATTCCTGCCTTACTGTTGCCCCCGTCCCTATTAAACCTTTAACTCTGTCTCAACCCTGTATGAAGCCTTTGATGCTTTTGCTGCCCACCACCTCAGTTGCCCAGCTGTTCCATGGCTCAACCATTCTCTCAGTAAAATAGAGTGCCCTCATGACCCTCCTGGCTCTCCCTACTACTATCTTCCATTGTGCCCCCTGCTTTTCCATTATCTACTGCCCTAGTTACCCAGTCAAAGAATGCTATCAGGCTGGTCTGACAAGACGTCCCCTCCACAAATCCATGCTGTTTGCTGTCCTTGAGCCCATTCTTCTCCAGGTTGTCTAGTATCTCTAGCAGTTAACCACAGCAAAGGTTATACTTATGAATTCTTTATGGGTGCAGCATTTTCGGTTATAAATTTGGTAAAGAACTAGGCAGACCTCTTAATAGAATCTGTAGAAATTAGCTAGGCCTGACAAGATCTACCCATATTTTATCAGTTCTAGAAGAACTTGGGAGTGTGGCAGTTACAACCTCTAACAGATAAAACAGTACTCAGGTACCAGTTGAAGGTTCTAGAAAATCATGAAACACATTGGGTCAGTTTAGTAACTGAAGAGATAATGGACTATAAAAAATAAGGGTGTAATTTACCCTGGATCTCATTTATCCACAAAAGAAATTAACAAATTGGGATTAGATTACTTATTTTTATTCCCAAAATTACAGCCTTTGAATTATAAATTAGCTAAAACTGATCAAAAATGTTATGATATTCACAAACACCAAGAAGTGGCAAAAATAAGAACACAAAAAGCCCATAATTGGCTTGCAGTCAATAAAAAAGACATAAACTTAGAATCCTATCTTGAAATCATCTTCAACCCACTTTATAGAATAATTATAACAAGATTTAGGTTTGAAGTCTACAGAAGTAATTTTCTCAAAAAGAGATACAGTGAAGATAATGGGCTCGATAATCAAAGAGTCTGGTAGATCGGCATGAGGCACTGTTCGCCGCAGCTTGCGTTGAAGCTGGGTGTGCCAGGGACCCTATGCCTGACTCGTCTACAGGAGGGGATCCAGTGCCAAAGTCCCTGACACAGCTGAAATCACTCCCCTGTACATGGGAGGGGAATGACAGTGGCTTGTGGCAGCCTCTGGCCACCAACAGTCTAGCCCCAAGATTACTGCCATGGGCTACCCAATGCCACTCCAATGCCAACAGGTGAGTCTGCAGGCATGGGGTAGCAGAGACTGGCACCAATGTCCCTAGGACACACACACTGCCTGTTGAGGTGTTGTAGACTGTGCCCACAGGGTATGCTGTCCACATTCTACTGCCCAGTCCACAGACATTGGGACCCACCGGTTACTACAGCACTTCACATGGGCAGACCGGACAAATAGTAGAAGCCTGCTTCATCCAATGGGTGGTAAGGTCAGAGCTGACTGTGGGGGGGGGGCAGAGGTTTCTGTAGCCATGTATGGTGCTGCAATGTTCAGTCTCTGGCAATCACTTACATTATATGGACAGCAAAAAGTGCACTTCCACTGAATGCCTTGGGGTGTAGAAACTGGCAGCAGCATGCAGCAACACAATACAGTAATGGTTTACAGAAGGAACTAATGGCATGGCATTCTGCATATCAAGATACTTCTAGCCTTTATGAATTTATATGTAGGGAACACTTCAAATAAATCACATATCCAACTAGCTACAGGTAATATGACAGGCATGAAATGCTATATAAAGGGGAAACCTCGGGGCAGGATTGCTAAATACTGTGACAGAGTTCACACAGCTATTTCATGTAGAGCCTTGTGTCTCTTTGCTATGCACAGATGGGTAGTTTTCCCAGGCTGCCACCCAGTATGTGTCTGCAGGACCCTGTGCCACACAAAATGGCTTCCACTGCCTGCCCCCACAAGCTGTGCAGTGTCCAGTTCAGCATGCCAGGGTAATGGGGCTCCTGTGTGGACTCGGGGAGTGCTGACTTGTTTATGCCCTGTGGTAGCTGCTGCATGGGACATGTTGGTCCCAGTCCAGCAATCATTGTTATGCCCAGTTTCCCCAAGTGTTGACATAGATTCCCAGCAGTGTAGTTATACAGGTGTCCGAGGATGTCAGTCTGTGAGGTATGGGGCTGCTGGCTGCTGTCCAGAGGACCACCTGTGCCATCTCTGGATTATACCACTATTATGGTCCTTTCTGTAGTTGGCCACTAGTTATGGCTGTTGATGGAGCAAGCCCTGGGTTGGTATAAGCCCTGGCAGGTCCAGCTGGTTTCCAGAATCCCATAAATGTTTTTGCTGCAGCCTGTGTCTGCCGAGTGCTACCTAATGCCATGGCATTGCCTCTCAGGTGTAGGGCTGGTACAGTACCTGTTCAGTGCAAGTAAACCAGATGTCACCCCAGCCTATGTTACAGAATTGGAAAAGTCACATTTTTTGATGCAGGATGCCCCTTGCATCAGTTCTGATTGACGTGGGCAACTTGCATCAATTTATGGGCTTTGAGAATCAAGCTCAGTGATTCAGTTGTTATGTTTACATGTAGTGGGAATCAATTACTTTGTAATCAATTCATTTCATTCAGATTGCAATCCTTTTTGGTTTACATGCTGTTGGACTGATGAGAATGAACAACCAGATTCAAAATCCTGAGTTGCTGTGTGTTTACATGCAATGGAAATCACTCACTTGTAATCAGTTCAGTCTGAAATGATTACAAGGTGACTCATTCCCATTGCATGTAAACACACAGCAACTGAGGATTTTAATCTGGTCACATGCTGTTTGTTGCAGTTTCAACAACAAGTATAGCAGAATCAATTCACAAATAGGTTTACATGTACAAAGTAACCAGGTTCAAAATAATCAATACTTTTGAACCACTGCAGTTGAACCGGTTCAGACTGAAACAGGAACCCCTCTGAGAATGAATTTACATGAGCTTCCATCTGAGGAATGCAGCATTGATTCCACTGAAACTGGAGTTTGAACCTGATTCCAATGTACATGTAAACAAGGCAAATGTCACCATTCTGCAACTATAATAAGAACTTGATTGAAGATTTCTGCCATGTAACTATAGTTGTCCCTCTTTATAGGAGTTCTGTGTAACTACAGGCTAACTGCAGGCTTGTCAGTCTTACCTCTCAGTCAATCAAATTTTATTCATTCACCAAATAGGTATTATGACATACATAGATACATATATACATACATATAGTTAAATGGCAGTTATTACATATTAATATAAAACTTCTGCAACTGCATTATGAACTTGATAGATGATTTGTACCATGTAACTGTAATCTGCCCACTTTATAAGAATCAAAAAAATATTTATTGAGGAAATCTGTTGTCAAACCTTCATGAATCCAAACACAAACTATTAAGACGCTATTTTTTTAATTTCTTTATTTCAAAACTTTCACCAGGAAAGGCATACTGAGCTGGTAACAGTTTGTTTCCAGATGTGTCCTGAGGGAAGGGGAACATCATAAAAAGCATATACCTGTATATATTTATACAATGTGTGTTTTGGGATACATAAGAGTACAAAACAAGCATTTGTCAATGCCGAATGTTGCTTGCTTCTATGTGCTGTTTAGGTATTTGGAAGTCATCGGAGTGCAAATATTGAAAATTTGCGGACTTACGAGCGTGCCTAGGAACTGCGCAGCATAAACTCATAAAACAATGATCATTTTAGAATTTTTCACCAAATTTTCAACATAGCCATTTTAAGACCTCTGCTCATGAGCAGTGTCACTGTGATTTTGTTAATGTGTCCCATACATTGAGTTTGCACACCGACTGCGCCATTGTCGCGCTATATGGTGGAAACACATTTTGGGCAGGATGTCAAAATGACAGCTGTACTGCTCATAAGGAGGTGTGGTAAAATGGCAGTGTTGAAAATCTGGAGTGAAATATTGAAATTCTGAACTTACGAGCCTGGAACTACTATAACTGCGCTCGTACAACAGTCATTTTAGGAATTGTTTCACCAAATTTTCAACATAGCCATTTTAAGACCTCTGTTCATGAACAGTGTCACTGTGGTTTTCTTAATTTGTCCTGTACATTGATTTCAAGATATCGACTGCGCATTCTGCGCTACATGGGTGAAAACACATTTTGGGTGAGATATGAAAAATGACAGCTGTACTACTCATAAGCAGGTGTGGTAAAATGACAATGTTGAAAATCTGGAGTGAAAATATTGAAATTTCGCGAACTTATGAGCCTGTGTAGGAACTGCGCAACGCACGCTTGTAAAACAGTCATTTTTTGGAATTCTTGCACCAAATTTTCAACATGGGGTTTTTGGGACCCCTTCTCTTGAATGATGTCACTGTCATGGTGATATTCAGACTGGAAGGGTGATTTCACAGTGACTGCGCAGTCACTGCGTGAAATCACCCTTCGAGGCTGAATAACGCCATGACAGTGACATCATTCATGAGAAGGGGTCCCAAAAACCCCATGTTGGAAATTTGGTGCAAAAATTCCCCAAAATGCCTGAGATATGCAATAAAGTTGAAACCCCCCTATCTAGCCCATTATACAGCTTACTGGCATTTCCTCAGTTCGCGGTCGGCTTTGAAGAGTGCAGACATGTTCCCAGTCCACCGAAGATCGTCGCGCCAGAGTCCGGAGGTAAGTATGGGGTGAGGGGGCGTGGGGAGGCTGGGTGCACAGTGGGTGGGCGCGGGTTGTGGGAGGAGTGGTCGGGAGAAGCTCCGCGGGACAGTTTTTGGTTTTCAGGTGAAAAAATAAAAAAAGACAACGTGGGACCATTTGCAATGCTGGGGTGGGCTCCCAACGTGGCACAAGCACTTTGGGGTGTTCAGCCGGCCGAAGTTGGGCACCCGTCGGCAAAAAAACAAACTCGTGGGCTGTTTGCCACGCTGGGGTGAGCTCCCAGCGTGGCACGCGCCACCCTAGAGCGTTTAGTCAGCAGGGATTAGGCACCCCGTCGGCTACATAAGTGATTGCCATGCTGGGGTGGGCTCCCAGCGTGGCACCAGCTGAGGGGGCGACAGCAGCAGCTGGCGAGGATTGGGCACCCCGTCAGCTATACAGTGCGTCTGAGGCGCTGCGCCTGAGAAGCTGCGGCGTGAGCAGCGTCTTATCGCTGCTCACTCAAGCGTAGCTCCCCCTTTCAACTGTATGCCACTGCATTTTGGAGCGTGTCATAGACAACTCCAAAATGCATTGGCTTACAGGGGCCGCGCCTGCCAGTCCAGTGCCTGAATTGGAGGAGGAGGTGACACACCTCCGAAATCTCCGTTCATGGCACTATGTTTCTTGCACATGCGTGCAAGCAACATAAAAATGATATCTGAGCTGGTCAGTGAAGATAACTTTGTTATCTTCATGTTCCTATATGTCATACATTTATCTCCACGTTCCTATACGTCATAATGAAAGTGAAAGTTTTTCACTTTTCATCATCCAGCTGTTTCTCTTTGCTGTGTCCCTGTAGATGCAAGGCTGCCCCCCCCCCCCAAACACACACATTTCTCGGATCTGCTTGATCCTGCCTACATCTTTAGCCAAAAAATTATTTGTAAAACATATCTGGTTGATCCTGCAACTTTGTTTTATCCATGTCCAGCTCTGATGCAGTATGACCAAGCGCTATGCCCTGAAATGTACAGTGACCGAGCGCTAGGAAGATTTAACTGTGAGGCAGTGTCAGGTATTTTTAATTAGGGAGCTTGTGCTGTAAAACTCAGGAAAATGTGTCCTTTTATTAATACTGCCTGTTTTTTCTGAAGAGAAGCTGCCGACAGTACTGACAGAAGAGCAAATGAGTCGGCAGCTTCAGAACAACAGACGGAAGCGCAAGCATCTGTTGCCATAGCAACACATGATCCACGTCCATCTGGTGTTGTGAAGTTGCCAACTCGCTCGCTCTTCTCTCAGTACTGTCGGCAGCTTCTTTTCCGAAAATACAGGCTGCATTAATAAAAGGACACATTTTCCTGAGTTTTACAGCACAGGCTCCCTAATTAAAAATACATGACACTGCCTCACAGTTGAATCTTCCTAGTGCTCGGTCACCCTACATTTTAGGGCATAGCACTCGGTCACGCTACATTATGGTTGCAGGTGGATAGAAGAAAGTCACAGGATCAACCAGATAATGCATGTTTTTTTTAAGCATCTATTTGTTTAAACATGCAGGCAGGATCAACCAGATACGTATCATTCAATAACTTTAGAGTGGCAAGATGAGACATTTTTTTAACAATATATGTAATCTGCTGTTTTGAGGGAAGGGACATGGACAGTTGTGTTGGGGGTGGTCAGGGCTAGGCCAGCCAGAATCCAGACAACTTTTTGTATAATAATTTTAAAGCAGCAGGATCAACTACATATATTTTTTTAAACAACATATGGCATCTGTTGTGCTGGTAGAGATATTGCAGATTTGTGTTGAAACAGCCAACACCTCTTTGTAGGGGAATGTATTAAGTGCACATTTGGAGCTTTTGTTGAATGCAGCCCAAAACATATATAGTATAAACAGAACATGACATGGCCTGAGTGAAGATATCATATTTATCTTCACTTGAGGCCAATAACATCATGATATCATTGGCCTCTCGTGAAGATAAATATGATATCTTCAGTCAGGCCATGTCATATCCCATATATATACATATAGAGGGGCTACATGATGGGCATGAGTGTGATATGGCAAATATTGTCACTCCTGCAGAGTGAGCTCTGGATATCTCACGAGTGCCGAACCAAGCTCATAATGAAGGAGTGACAATATTTGCCATAGCACACAATCTGCCCATCATGTATTCGATATATACAATAGGGCCAAGAGTTTCAGACATTTTGTTATGCTGTCTTGCGTTCTGTTCTTGTTTATGTGTTTGCTCATTCTGTGTGTGAGCTTTTCTGAATGGGCTGGCAGTGTTATGAACTCTTGAGAGACACATGAGTGTGTTTTGCAATGCCAAATGAGTTAGTTTTAGGTAGGAGTGAGAAACATACTTTTGTGAAGCTGTATTGTTTAGCAGTCTGGCTGCAGTGAAGCTAAGAGCATCACAGTAATTGTAATGAGCTGAGAGGCAGAGTGTCAGAACAGCTGATACTGTTTTCAATGGTAATTAAGTTAACTGCAGGCAGAGTGCAGAGTGTTCTGTGAAATTGTGCTCTTTAGGATTATGGCTGCAGTGAAGTTGAGATTGTCACAGTAATTGTAATGGATGAGAATCAGAGTTTGAGGAACAAATGAGTGTGTTTCAGTGGTAGTTGAGTTAGCTGCAGACAGTAGTTTAGACTGTTCTGTGAAGCTGTGCTGTTTGGAATTCTGGCTGCATCAAGTTGAGAGCATCACAGTAATGAGCTGGAAGTTGGAGGGGATAGGTGTGTTTTGTAATGCTCACTGAGTTAGCTGTAGGCAGCAGTGAGACCTCGCAGGTAGTTCTGCATTTGTGTCTATGGTAACAGCACAAGTGTTTCTTGCATGCTGAGGGGAAAGCTGCCTAGGGTGATGATATCGGTGACCTTTTGTGACCTGTGTGTGTGTAAATGTCTGATATCATTGCAGTAGAGCAGAGGGGGAAAATATCACACTGCAGTGGATGATACGCTGTTTTATCTCACTCATTTACCACTCACCCCTATTGTGTATATATATATATATATATATATATATATATATTTGTGTATATATATATATATATATATATATATATTAGAGGCAAAAAACTGCATTTAATGCATTAGTTAGAGTTGTTCCACAGTGACAAAAGTGAGGAGATTCGGTGTTAGGGTTGAAAACCCCTTGGACCCTGCCCACCCCCAACCGACATTGGGGTGTGCATTGGGGTCATCAGCCCTAACTCTCACCCCATCACATGTGTAAAGCAGCAGAAGTATAGAGAGAATGGGGTGAGAGTTGGGACGGTATGACCCAATGCACACCCTAATGCCGGTGGGGGGAGTGAGCTGAGGTCCAAGGGACTCAACAACACCGAATTTCCTCACTTTGTCGCTGTGGAACAACCCTAACTAATGCATTAAACAGAGTTTTTTGCCTCTAATTTCCCTTCTTTTTGAGAATGATAACTAGAAATAGTGAATGTAGTGCAGCGGCGGGAGCACGGGGCCTGGAGGGCCCCACGCTCCCGCCACGTAATGCGCCGGCGCTCCCGCCATGTGACTTCTTGTGGCATAGTAACAGGAACAGCAACACAAACAGAAGCACTAACAGTGGCGCACATGGTAATGCAAGCACAAATGAGAATAGAAAGGGCAACGCATACGGTGGCGTAGACGGGAACGGTCTGCCGTGTAATGTGTTGTCACATAGTAACATGGTGCCTGCAAACGGAAATGTCAATGGGCATGGTGATGCAAAGTGAAACAGAAGAGAAACAGTACTGCTAGACACAAATGGCAAAAATATAGAAAGCATAAGCGCAAATGAAAGCATAAAGGATAACGCACATGGTGGCATAGGCGTCCAATGGTAAGTGAAAGCGGTATGGAACCCATAAACAGAAAGAGACAATGGTACAACAGTAATCCAAGCGCACAGGTTGGTTTTCCCCAAAACCTGCATAAAGAAAGACAGTGAGTACAAAGAATGTATGCATAATAATGGGTATTGGAGCAGAAAATGAGGACTTGGAATACTAAATAGATTATATCTCAGGAACCGTATGATGTAGAAAAAAAATTTAAAAGTTATTTGATTTCGACTGTCCTGGCTAGTTTTGTACTTAGCCCTACTAGAGGGCTAAGCATTTTCTGACGAAAAGTCCATTATCTACACTGTTTCCAAGATACGGGCCCTGAAAGGCGCGGCGAACGCCGTAATGTTATCCTATGGGAAAAAAAAAGAAGTTTGGAGCACCATAACTTTGCCTCCATGTAATATTTTTTCACCAAACCACTGAAAGGCACATCTGTGGGCTGTTGGCTGTCTTCCCTCCAAATTTCAGGGAAAAAAGACCAAAAGGATTCCTGTACTGCGCCGGGCACCGTAATGTTATCCTATGGGAAAAAATTTCAACTTTGGAGTGCCATAACTTTGCCATCATGTAATATTTTTTCAACACAACACTGAAAGGCACATCAGTGAGATGTTGGCTGCGTTCCCTTCAAATTTCAGCCCAAAACTCCCAACCATTCTTTTGCAGCGCAGTGCCAAAGAATTGCTGTCATTTTTCCCACAGACTAGAAAACCATTGTCGAATTTTAAAGTCATAAGAAAGTTCTGACACTTCGTGAGCACAAAAGTAATTTGTGAAAGTACTTTTCCAGAAATTTGAAAACATATTTGGGTGTTTTACCACAAAATAAAGACATGGCAAGCATCTCAGGTCCGACTAGGTGAATACAAAAGAATTAGGTTGCTAGAGGTCTCAAATTTAAATGCCAACCATTTTTCTGATCACCAACTGAAAACAAAATGGCTGATTTGCGAAAGTAACAGGCCCATTTAAGAAAGTAAAATGCATTTGCGACACTGTCGAACTTTTGTTAACTTTTCCCATTGACTTATAATGGGAAACTGTTTTTGAATAACTTTTGAACGTTTAATATTTTCAGCAAATCTTCAAAAGGCACATCGAGGACCCTGGCCTACGTTTCCCTGAAGATTTTGGGCGGTCATAAAACCATATGACCTGTAGGTGACCATAGAATTCAGAAAAAGCATAAACTTGCACAGATTGCATAATAACTCTGCAGCCGTATATCCAACTGGTACAAAACTTGGCAGATCCCAAGGCCTATTGTTCTTCATCATATATTCCAAATTTCAGGCAAATCCATCATACGGTTCAAAGTTATTAAGGTGCAAAGTTTTGGGGTTTAACATAGAAATGGCTCCTCAATCTAACTATGGTAGCACTACTGTGCTAACATATATATATATATATATATATATATATATATATATATATTATACAGCAATATGGTTTAAATGAAGAAACATTAACAAAAACAGAATAAAATACATCTAGGGAAGGAAGCAAAGGAAAAGGGTCAAGGACAGGTGCAAGAGGGAGAAAAAAAAGTCATGAAGGAGAGGCTTCAAGTAGAACATTGAAGAGGCAGAGGGAATAGACAAGGGAAGGGAGAACCAACGTTTAGAAAAGCAATAAGAGAAGGCCGATTAACCAGCTGTAGATTTACTAAAAAGAATAACGAGGGAATGTGGAGCAGTATTACCTAAAGGATAGGAGGAAGCTGAGGGAGAGGATAAGAGGGGAGTAAGGTAGGAGGGAAGGGACCCAAACCAGAATTTAGATATAAAGGAGGCACAGTGAGAAAGGCACCTGGCATCAAGGGAGAGGAGTGAAAGAGTAGAGTAGAGTGTACAGTTGTGAGTATGTGGGGAGCAATCTAAAGCAAAATGGCAGAAAGAATTGAAAAGAGGATACAGCATTGCGGGGGATTTGGGGCTCCACTGTAAACTGTATCTCTATAATCAAAAATAGGGAGGATCTTTTTTTAAAAAATCTCATGGCGTATAGATAGTGGGATACTCACTTTGCTCCAGTAAAGTGCACCAAGCTTAGGGTGTAGCTTTTTGTGAATGGCATCAATTTGAACAGAGAAGTCTAGATGTCGGTCAAGCCAGACACCAAGGTACTTAAAAGAGGAAATATCCTCAGTAATAGCATCATCAAGAGTGTGAGAAGAAGGGAGAGAGGAAAGTCTAGAAAGTCTCTGATGAGTACCGGTAGTTGGTTAGACTTAAACCAATGTTGAACATTGTCAAACTCCAGTTGAAGTTGTGAAGTAAAGACATGGGAAGAGGGGCCAGATACAGAAATAACTGTGTCATCAGAATACATGTGAATGGAAGCAAAGGAGCAGAGAGAGGGAAAGTCATTCAAGAATATGGAAAAAAAAGATTAGGACCCAGGATAGACCCTTGAGGGACTCCTGAGCAGATATGGAGTGGATATGCAGTAGAGGAGCCCGTCCAGACAGATTGTGTTCTACCTGCCAGATCAGAGCTAAACCAATTGACTGCAGAGTCATAAAGTCACGCTGCTTTTAGCTTATTAACGTCTAATAATCCACATACAGTAAATCAAATGTTTTTTTAAATCTCTGCCCAGCACATTACTTTATGAGTTCTGTCAGAGAGCAGGGGCTATGAAGCTAATGCATTTTTATGGTCATATACAGACCTTCTGACTTTAGGGATTACAGATCACAGGCTCTTTCAAACCAAGGAAATCTGGGAGCTTCTGAGGCTGTGGAATGATAAAAAATAGAAATCAGGGAGAAGATTATTCTGATACATACCCCAGTAATAGTCTAGAAGATGTAGGGAAAAAAATAAAAGTTATTTATTCATTTTGGGGTGCGTGGCCTATTTTTTTCTATGTCTTCTATACACACTCAGAAAAAAATTAAAAAACTATATTTTTAGGTGAGCCACAAACCATGAGGAAGGGTTTTTTACCCCAAAACTTAAGTGATATTGGCAGCCCTCTAAAGAGTGTGCAATAAAATAATCCAAGGCAGTTGTTTATACATTTTGGGGTGAGTGACTTGTGTTTTCCTGTGTCTTCTAGGCAATGCAGGTATTTACCCTTTTTGGGGGGTGAGTGGCCTGTTTTTCCTATGACTTCTAGTCAGTGCAGTTATTTACACATTTTGGTGTGAGTGTCCTATTTTTTCCTGTGTCTTTTAAGCAAGACAGTTATTTACCCATTTTGGGGTGAGTGCCCTATTTTTGTCCTATATCTTCTAGGCAACACAATTATTTACACATTTTGGGGGTATGGCCTACTTTTTCCTATGTGTTCTAGTCAACACAGTTATTTACACATTTTGGGGTGAGTGGCCTATTTTTGTCCTGTGTCTTCTAGGCAACACCGTCATTTGCACATTTTGGGGTGAGTGGCCTATTTTTGTCCTATATCTTCTAGGCAACACAGTTATTTACACATTTTGGGGGTATAGCCTATTTTTGTCCTGTGTCTTCTAGGCAACACCGTTATTTACACATTTTGGGAGTATGGCCTACTTTTTCCTATGTGTTCTAGTCAATGCAGTTATTTACACATTTTGGGATGAGTGCCCTATTTTTGTCCTATGTCTTCTAGGCAAATTACAGGCTCTACCTGGGAATGTGTATAGTTAGCCAGACCCAAATTACGAAGTTGTCCTGTTTCTTATGGATGAGTTCTATATTTACTAAATGCCTTGGTTTCACAGCCCCATCTTCGTCAAAAACCATACAATAATTCTGCTCTGGGGCTCCATATTTTATGAGTTCTATACCAAATATTTTGCTGATAACAATAAGTGTAGTACTGTTTATTAGTAAATTTGCCATTTTTGCACATTTTATATGCATAATTAACAAGTACTGTATGTTTTTTGCTTATGAAAACCATGAAAATATTAACCGAGTGTACCCAGGTCACTGTGGATATTACGTTTTTTACCCCTGCCTTGAGGGCTCAAACAAGGTTGAGGAACCTGGGCTCTGTTTGTACTTGAAAGAGAGGGTTCTTACCCAGTAGAAGTGAATTAGTGCAGTGCCTCCACCCAGAGATGAAATAAAGTGGGCCAGATGACTGACTGGTACAACCCCCTGGGATGTTGTACCTACCCACCTCCCCTTGCAGTCACCCCACACATGGATTCCCAGAAACAGTTTGGCTTTTTTACTATGCATTCAATTATTAGCTATCTCTAATAATATGCTCACAAATAAGATGCTCATGAAACAGTGTCTAGTGGCATCTCCCCACCCTGTGATCCCCGTTTCCTATAATGTTTCCCTGGTGTCTCTAGGCACCTTGCATCCTCCGATCGCTCTCCCCATATAGGACCTGTAATAAAGAAAATGTCCCTTGATCCTTTTCTGTTTTGCCATAAGCCTGTAAAAAAGAAAATGGTACTTCGGCAATCTGATCCCTTTCACCCCAACCTCCCACTCAGTAGTCACCACCCAGCACCCCAATACACCCCCACACTCCCTCACTCAGCTGAACAGATCGCCCAGTGTACATCCACTCCATGCTCGAAGACACGTCTTGCTGCTCAAATTGGCAACTGCGATCTGAGAAACTAAGGTGAATGTGGTTCAATGTATTTTGGTGGGATTTTGAACTTTAAAGCATAACTTAATGAAATCACTACTGAAAGAATGGATTGTGGAATATCTTGAATCCAGTGGCTTACAAGATCTGATGCAGCATGGATTCACTGGAGGGAGTTCATGCCACACAAATTTGATAGATTTCTTTGATTGGGTGACCAGGAATTAGATCAGGGTGTAGCAATGGATATGGCCTACCTAGATTTCAGTAAGGCTTTCAAACACTGTTCCACATAGGAGACTCGTGAACAAGCTGGGCAGCCTGGGAGTGGGTCCAAAGGTGGTAAACTGGGTAAGAAATTGGCTGGGGGCAGGAGATGAAGGGTGGTGGTAAACAGAGTTTTCACTCCAAGGAAGGAAGGGTGACCAGTGGGGTGCCACAAGGATCAGTACTATGGTCTATTATCCTCTCCAGTCCGGTTTCAGGAAGAGGCATAGTACCGAGACGGCATTGGTTTGGGTACTTAATGATCTCCTGATAGCGAGAGATCGGAGGAGCCATTCGATCTTGGTCCTCCTTGATCTCTCTGCAGCATTTGACACCGTGGACCATGGGATGTTGCTGGATCACCTGCGGCTGTGCTGAAGACAGTCGGGGACAGTCCTTAGATGGTTCTACTCTTTCCTCACAGGCAGAAGTCAGAGGGTAGTCTCAGAAATTTTTTCCTCTGCTCCCTTTGCTCTGTCCTGTGGGGTGCCACAGGGATCTGTGCTTTCCCCCTGTTGTTCACGGTGTATGTGCTGCCATTGGGAGACATTATAAGATGTTATGGGCTGAGTTTTCACTGCTATGCAGATGACACTCAGCTCTATATGTCCTTTGTACCTGAACAGAATGACGCCTTATCAGTCTTTAGTAACCACCTCATTGAGATTCAGGACTGGATGAGTGCAAACTGGTTGAAATTAAATCCAGATAAGACTGAGGTGTTGGTTGTGGAGCTGGGCCATCGTGTAGAGAAGTTGACTCCTGGGTCTCCCTCTGGCCTTGTGTTAGGAGGTAACCAGTTGAGACCTTCCGAACAAGTGCGGAATCTGGGTGTAATTCTTGACAGCTAGTTAACCTGGAAGGCACTGATATCTACCACTGTCGAGTCTTCCTTTTACCATCTGAGGAATATCGTCCGGATAAAACACCTTATTCCACGTGATGACCTTCCTGTGTTGGTCCACGCCTTTGTTTCCTCACGTCTTGATTACTGTAATGCTCTATATCTAGGGTTGCTGGGGGTGGATCTCCGTCGCCTGCAGCTGGTGCAGAATGCTGCAGCCAGGTTGTTGATTGGGCTACCAAGAACTTGCCATATCACTCCTGTGCTGCGCGAACTGCACTGGCTGTCGGTGCGGTGGAGAATCACCTTCAAGGTCGCGTTGCAGACCTATAAGACCCTACACGGTCAGAGACCGGGTTACTTGAAAGATCTCCTTCGACCTTACCGCCCTCTCCACCCACTCCGCTCCGCTGACGAGGGATTGCTGGGGATTCCCAAGGTTCGGCTTCAGGCATCTGGGGCCAGAGCTTTTTCTTTTATGGCCCCAACCCTGTGGAATTCTCTACCTCATCAGATTAGAGAGTGCCTGTCCACGGAATCATTTAAGGTGTCCCTGAAGAGTTATTTATTCGAATTAGCTTTTGGATAGGTTTATTGCTGCTTTTTATTGTTTTATGTCATTATTTATTATGTAAGATGTTGTTTTGTACTTGCACTTTAATATGCTGAAAAGCGCATTATAAATAAAATTTGATTGATTGATTGATTGATTGAGTACTACTACCAGTCCTCTAGATGTCTTTATTAGGGACATTGCAGAGGGGCTAGAAGGAATGGTATGCCTTTTTACAGATGACACTAAGATCTGCAATAGGGTAGACACTCCAGAGAGGGTGGAAAAAAATGAATAGGGACCTAAGAAAGTTTGAGAAGTGATCAAGAGTGTGGCAACTAAGTTCAATGCGAAGTGTAAGATCATGTACTTGAGGCGCAGAAACCCAGGGGTGGAGTACAAAAAGGGGGAGTGGTACTGGTGACCACTAAACATGAAAGGGACCTGGAGGTAATCATATCTGATGACCTAAAGGTGGCCACACAGTATGACAAGGCAGTGGGAAGAGACAGTGTGATGCTAGGGTGCATAGGGAGGGGTATCACCAGCAGGAAGAAGAAAGTGGTTATGTCACTGTATAAATCACTGGTGAGACCCCACCTAGAGTATTGTATGCAGTTCTGGAGGCTAAATCTCCAGAAGGATTAGACAGAGTAAAGGTGATCCAGAGGAGGACAACTAAAATGGTACAGGGTCTGCACCAGAGATCATATGAGGAGAGACTAAATGACCTCAATATGTACACCCTGGAGGAAAGAAGGGGAAAGGGGGGGACATGATAGAGACTTTCAAATACCTCACGGGTATAAATAAGATACAAGAGGGAAGCATTTTTCAGAGACAAATATGCTCAAGAACAAGGGGTCATGCTATGAGATTGGGGGGTAGGTTCAAGGGAGATATGAGGAGTGGTGGATGCCTGGAATAGCCTCCCAGCGGAGGTGGTGGGGACAAAAACTGTAGTAGAGTTTAAGAAGACATGGGATAGGCATGAGGGAACCTTAGAAGTAAAGAAGGGGGGGGGGATCAAGTAAGGTCTGCGTTGTTACATTAAGGAGGGAAAATGGGCAAACTAGGTGGGTCAAGTGGTCCTTATCTGCAATCAGTTTTCTATGTTATTTATTTATTTACACAGGGTAGGTGTAGGGAAAAGGGAGAAAGGTGCAGAGGATAAGTAACTTTTGAATGTTGAAAACAACAAGCAATCACTTTGTAACTCCATAAACAGAAGCAACACCCACCTCCCACCAACATGTGCAACAGTACAGTTTGACATTCTGTTTGCCACAGCTCACCAGTACTGGGGCACTACCTACTCCCCAACTGATACCAGTCCCCCACAGTGTTTAACCTGGGAGCTCCCACAGTGTTCTCTGCATACCCAGCCATAGAAATGTGGCAGGCCCATCATTGGTGCAGCTGGTTGGCTGGCGTTGGTGCACTTTGAAACAACTGGTTAACAGAGACCCAATTCAAATAATGCTAACAACTACTTGGCTGGAACTTTGCAACTCCTGGCTAGATGGCCAAACAGTAATTCTGAAGGAACTATATATAACATCCCCAGTTGCAGGGCAGGCCCTGAATTTACTCACAGTTCTGTAGACACAGTTTTTACAGGATCTGGGCAACAGGAGAGTATCTCCAACTGCAGCTCGGCGGTGCAGTTTCAAACAAGGTTGCAGTTCGTGGATGCTTTGCTCGAACAGCAGGCTCCCTTGGCAGGCTAGTCACTGCTTTCTGCTTCTATGCAGGCTGATTTGCTAGCAGACTCACTTGACAAGCCTCTCACCTTCTGCTTCTCTGGCAGCTCTGGATGGACCAGTCCTGGGGACCAGGGTCTCATGCCTCACCCACCCATCCAAGCATCTAGACCTCAGGGTGAGACATTAGAGTGTACCTGGAGGTGGTGCTGCTGGCCGATTCCGCAAACTGTCCGCAGGTCTGTAACTTCCCCCTGGGTCCAAAGAACACTGCCTGCTTCCATTCTGCAAGCTAGCAGTGGTGGGTCTCTCCCTTTAGCAGATCTGGATCAAATGTCAGGGCTAGAGCATAAATCAGTCTCTCAGGCTTCTCCAACGCTTCAGTTTTTTACGATAAAAAAACAACTCTTCACTCTGGCTTTCCAGAGTGTGAAAAACTGTCTGGAACCTCTCCTGATTACTGGCTGTGAAAACCTCAGGCAAATCTCCAACCTCCTGAAGAGGTATAGTCCAAACCTCAAATTAATATGCAGAATGTTCATTCAACACCTGATTAGCTGGGGAGAAGACGTCAATACATAGTCTTCACCTTTTCCCAAGAGTTCCCTTGTTGTAGTCTTTTGGCCTCCCTGCATTCTCATCAGCTGCAGAGCAGGTCAAAGGTAACAAAAATGACTGCTAAACAGTCTGACAGTCCAGTTTTAAACACAGTCCCAACTTTAAAGTCTTTTTGCAAATAAACTGTAAAATATTAACATTAGATATCTCCATAGTTGGGTAGCTGCCCCTCTGCCCTATTATCCGGTGGCAGAGTGGGACATGCCAAAGTCTCCCTCTGCCCATCGCTAGCGCCATAGCACTGTCCCCCCAGGCAACAGGCAGAGCACTCATTTGCAATGAAGCCTTGCTGCCCTTAAAGCTACAGTGATTAAAAGCACTTTGGCAGAGTTTAATTTCTTTTCTCCCCAATGTGTCTCCTGATCCACAGTTATGTATTTGAGGTCCTAAAGGTTGAAACACACAAAGGAGACTTTGGCTGAGAAGCCTAGGTGGCTTTAACATTAAGCGGCATAGAGCTAACAGGACATACGAGCAGATTGTTGCAGCTCACAAGTTTTAGCAGGAGCCAGCTCGAACGTGCACAAACATCACTGTAACGTTAATACATGCACTCCTCCAGTCACCCAACAACAAAGCAGGCACACGAGGGCTGACAGGTGCAATAAAAAGACACCACTGGACCAGGACTAATGGGGACCAGGTGGCTGGGAGGCAGACCGGGTAATTCCCACATGTTGGGGGGGAAGGGGTACATGAGAAAATAGACAGACAGGAGTCTAGTGATAAGACTGAAATTAAAATTTTTATATTAATATGTAATAACTGTAATTTTATCTATGTATGTTTATATGTACAGTATATCATAATACCTGTTTGATGACTGAATAAAATTTGATTGATTGAGACGTGAGACTGACAAGCCTGAAGTTACACAGAACCACCCTGACTGAGGTGAGCTATAAAATAGCCATGCCAGGGGTTCAGATAGTTCTGATGCCATTTCCCTTAGCACCCTAGGATGCATCTCATCCGGCCCCAAGTCCTTATCTGCATTCATGGCAACAAGACCTTTTTTGATCCTTTCACTTGTTAATTCCTTCTGCCTCCTTTCTGGAATCCCCATTCAGCAACCTTTATGCCACTTTCTGGCAAAGGTCCACTGTCCTCCACTAAGAAAACTAAGCAGAAATAGTCATTAAGAGTGACTGCCTTCTGCATGTCTTCCTCTATTACCCTCCCCCCATCAGCCTAGAAATTCCTCCTCCTGTCATTCTTTTTTCCCTTACATTATGTATCCGAAACACTTTTTCCCCACCTGTGATCCCCTCTGCACTATGCAGTTCTGAGTCTGCTTTTGTGTCTCTGATTGCCTTCACGGCTTTCTTTGATTTTATTTGGTACTCAACCCATTCTTCATCCCCCTGCTTCTCCTTGTATCTGATGAAGGTCTTTTCCTTGACCATCACTGCCTCCCTGACCTTCTTAGAGAACCAGATTGGTCTCTTGTACCTGTTTCTCTTGGTGATCTTCCTCACTGTTGGGAGATGTATTCTGGCAGGAGGTTGGTTTCAACAAAAGACATTGGAGAGAAAGTTACAGCAGGACACTAGTCTCATTAAAAGATGTGAGGCAGAGAATCCCAGCAGAGCTGGCAGTTTGTTCAGTGCAAAAGGGGTGAATTAAATTCCACTTCCTTAGTGATTCCTTCAGTTGGTGGAGGGATGAAGTAAATTCCACTGGTTGGGGAGGGGGATGAATCACAATTCCACTGGAGTGGTGACTTCTTAAACCAGGGTGGGGATAGAATTCCACCAGTGTTCAATTCCTTCAGTGGCAAGGGGAGATGACTATAGGCCCAAACGGACTTAGATTTAGCCACCTGTTAGAGTAAGAGTAAGTGGGACAAACAGACAATTGTAAACCGAAGTGAGCTTATTTTCCTTTCTGCCATCATAGTTTTTGCCCAGTGCACATCCTCCATATCCATTCTCTAGTCAGTGCTCAAGTGACCACTCAGCTCCCCCTACTGCTCCTTCTGCTGTCGGGCCAGTGGGGATCCACGTGGGGGAGCCTGGGTGTGCGATGACCATCGTCCTGATGGCAACAGGGGTTTGCATTTTTTTAATGGTCGATCTCTACACCAGTAGCGGCATGCATAACCCATGTGAGATGGGCTGAGCAGAGTATATGCGTCTCCTCCCAATGGATGAGCAAGCTTCTTTGCTTATCTAAAGGGTAGCCAGTCCCACCTCAGATAGGAAGCACTTCTGTGGGCAGCACTCTTCTCAGTTTGACTGCCTGAATACCAGCCTCATGAGTTTACTACTAAACCTAGGTCGCTGGCGTGGCAATGCACCACTGGGTCATCCTGTGACTACTGTGCACCTATTTTCAAGCTTTAGGTTTAGATTCTGATGATGGTTTTCTAGAATATGTGGGAAAGTGATACGGCGGTCCAGAGCTTTCCTGAGAAAGCTAAATGAGCCAGATGATTGGTCTGTTGGGCTGTCAGTCAAAGTGCTCAATAGAGGATAGTGGGGGTAGTGGAGGTTATCGAGGTGATTTCAAAGCTGTGCCCTACCTTTTGTGAACTGGACCCAGGCCTGACACATCTCCTAGTGGGAGGTGTGGAGTTTGTTGGTCTGGAGTTTGCCAAGATTGTCCAGTGTTCGCTTTTGGTAGGGGTCCTTCCAGATGCCTTGAAAGAGGCATTGGTGAGGCTCCTGCTGAAAAAAACATCACTCAACCCTGACGTCTTAGCGAATTATCAACCAGTCTCCAACCTCCCATTTTTGGGGAATGTTATGTAGAAAGTAGTGACTTTTCAGCTTGAGGCACACCTGGCGCACCTGGTGGCTTTTGACATCTATGAGCTGCTCCATTCGGGATTTAGGAAAATCAATAGCACAGAAACAGTGTTAGTTAGGGTGCAAAATGATCTCCTCAGGCTGAGGGATAGAGGGGAGCAGTCAATTCTCATTATCCTCGATCACTCATCAGCCTTTGACACCATAGATCATGTGGTGCTACTTGATTGCCTAAGAGAACTCTGCGGACTCACTGGCCATGTTATCAGCTGGTTTGAGTCCTTTCATTTTGGTTTGATGCAGCGGGTTGTGTTGGGAAGTTTCTCATCACACCCGAGGCTCCTATCTTGCGGAGTACCTCAAGGGTCGATCTTGTCTCCTACGTTATTTGCGGTGTGTATGCTGCCTCTGGGTGATATCATTAGGTGTTGTAGTCTGGGTTTTCGCTGCTATGCAGATAATACCCAGCTGTATATGTCCTTTGCACCCAAAACATCAAACACTGTGGACATGCTAAACAACTGCTTATCTAAGATCCAGGACGGGATGTCCTCTAACTGGCGGAGACTGAACCCTGCCAAGACGGAGGTATTGGTGATCGAGCCTGGTTGTCTGGAGCAGTAACAGGGTTGTTTCTGGGGTTCACCTCACTGGTGGTAGTGAATAAGATGCGAAATCTGGGTGTCATCCTTGATGACAGTTTGATACTTGAGGCCCAGGTGTCTGCCATCTTCTGGAGTGGTTTTTACCACTTAAGGAATGTCACTCAGATGAAGCACCTAGTCATACCTGAGGACCTACCATCAGTGATACATGCTTTTGTCACCTCCAGGCTCCATTACTGTAACTTTCTATACTTCGGGGTCAGTGGGGACAACCTCCACTGGCTGCAGCTAGTGCAGAGTGCTGCAGCCAGGTTATTGACGAGCCTTTTGAGGTCCGATCTTATAACTTCAGTTTTGTGTGAACGGCACTGTCTGCCAGTCAGGTGGAGGATTGTTTTCAAGGTGAGCTTGCTCACCTTTAAGGCCCTATATGGATCAGGTCCAGGTTACCTGTCTGACCTCCTGTCACTTGCCCGTCCAATGCACTCCCTACAATCATCTGCTGAGGGGTATTTAGTGGTCCTGAGGGCATGATTAAAAACTGCTGGCGATCGTGCCTTCGGAGTGGAAGGCCCTACATTATGGAACTCCCCCCCTCGGGGATTGAAGGAGGCCCCCTCTATTAATAGTTTTAAACAAGGCTTGAAGACACATCTTTTTAAGTTGGCATATGAGGGTTGTGGATAATATGATAAATGTGATAGTGAGCTGGATTTATTTATTTGTTAATTTTATAATGTTAAATTGATGGTTATTTACGATAGATTTTAAATTAAATTAACTCTTATTATAATTGTGCTTCAACTTTTGTCCTGTATTGTTGTAAAGCACCCAGAGCCCCAGGTACTGGGTGCTTAAGAAATACAGTATGACTTGACTTGACTTGACCAATGCTTGCTAATGATACAGTAGCATCCCTAACATTTAACACGTCAATAGCAATGCCTTCATCATCAAGACAAAATGTTATCCTGATGTCACCAAGTGCAAGGTGTTGCATCTTGGTCGGGGAAACCCTAAACACAGGTACACCCTGGGAGGGGAGGCGCTGGAGGCCTCAATAGGGGAAAAAGACCTAGGGGTCATGGTGGATGCATGTATGAATAACTCTGAGCAGTGCAGGAGAGCGGCTAGCAAGGCAAATAGGATGTTGGGATGCATCGTAAGGGGGATCACCTCTAGGAGCAAGAAAGTGATTCTGCCGCTGTACAATGGACTGGTTAGACCACACCTTGAATACTGTGTACAGTACTGGAGACCACACTTGAAGAGGGACATACAGCTCCTAGAGAGGGTACAGAGGAGGGCAACTAAGATGATAAGAGGGCTAGGGTATTTGACGTATGAGGACAGACTTGAGGCGCTCTGCCTGTTTTCATTGGAGGAGAGGAGAGACAGGGGGACATGATTGAGGTCTTCAAGTACCTCAAGGGAATAAATAGGGTAAACATGGAGGGATCTTTAGACTAAAGCAGGGAGGTATCACCAGAGGGCATGGTTTGAAGTTGGAAGGTGGAAGGTGAGGGGAAAGAGGAGGAGGTTTTCACTGAGGGTGGTGGACCCTTGGAATGCACTGCCTGGCCGAGCTGGTTCAGAGATCCACAGTGGAGGGCTTCAAGAGAGGGTGGGACAGACACAGAAGGTGGATGTATCAGATTATGGCCTGTCCCAGGGGGGTGGGGATGGATGATAGGGGTTTCTGGAGCACAAGGGATGGGAGGGCCTCGGCAACCAACTAAGGATCTGAGGTTCGAGAAGACTCTGTAGACCGTAAGGCCTAATCTGCTGGCAAATAGTATGTTAGTATGTTGGAGATTTCACTAACATAGATTTTGAATTTATTTTGTAGGCTGTATACCCACCTGTGTTGAATAAATAGATTACACTGCATGTAATTAACTTAATACGAACATGCAAATGTGCCAGTAGAAACAGACCACCCGGTCTATCTAAGTCTGCTTGAGTATGCAGCTAGTACCCCTAGTTTGCAGCTGCCCCACCCCCCTCCCCTTTGTCATTCCACTGCCACACTTTACCTTCCCCACCTCACTCTCCCCTGTTCCCTGTCCCATGCCCTTTTAAAGCTGTTTACAGATTTACATGATACCATCTATTCACATAGTGTGTTCCATTTTGCTACTACCCTCTCTATGAAATAGTGTCTCCTCATTTCCCTCCTAAATCTTTGCCCCTCTATTCTTAGCCCGTGCCCCCTGGTGTCCCTCCCCCTTCTTAGCTAAAAGACCCCATCTGTACCCCCTCCAGTAGCCTAATATCATGCTTTAGGTATGGCCTCCAAAACTGCACACAGTACTCAAAGTGCAGCCTTACCAGTTATCTGTAGATGGGCAAGATCACCTCTCTTCACCTGGACGAAAACCCCCTCACTATGCACCCCAGCATTTTGTTCACTTTTGCAGCTACTCTCTGTTGCACTGAGTAGTGTTGTTTATAGTCCCTGTTATCATTACCCCTAGGTCCTTCTTCTCCTCAGTGATCCCCAGCTTACCCCCACCCCCAGCCAGTATTCTCTTCTTGGGTTCTTTGCCTCAAAGTGGATAACCTTACACTTCTTTGCATTCAACCCCAGCTGCCACCTCTCTGACCACTCCTCTAGCTTACTTCAGTCCCCCTGCAGCTGCTTCCATCCCTTCCCTCCATCCACCACTGCTCCAATTTTGGTGTCATCAGTGAACAGACTTATCTTGCTCACCACCCCATGTGCAATGCCTGATATAAACAACCAAAATAATACTGGTCCCAGCAGAGAGCCCTGTGGCACACCACTCATCGCCGGCCTTGGAGTTGAGAGCTCCCCTCTCACCACCACCCAATGCAGCCTCCCATTCAGCCAGCTTGTAATTCAGTTCATCATTTTTTGCCCCTACCCCTACACCAGTTAGCTTCCCCCCAAGCCACCCATGAGGCACCGAATTGAAGGCCTTGCTGAAGTCCAAGTAAAGAACATCCACCGCATGACCCTTATCCAGCTCTCCTGTCACCCAGTCATAATACTGTATCAGGTTGGTTTGACAAGATTTCCCTGAAATGAACCCATGCTGCCTCACATCCTGGAGGCCACTGTCTCCAAGTATGACACAGTCTTTCCTTTAGTATAGTTTCCATGAGTCTGCACACTATGGAGGTGAGACTTACTGGGCAATAATTACCCGGTTCATCCCTTGGTCTGAATATGCAATTCATATCCATGAGTGAAGAAGCGGGTCAATAACTCAGTAGTGACAAAGACATAAGGGAGTCATTCCTTAACCACATAGCAATACAATTAATAATTAATACAATTAATAAATAAGGGAGTTATTGAAAGTTCTAATATAAAACTGATTGGAGCATGCATTGGCCCAGATGACTGTACTGGCACTAGGTTTGGCTACCTAAACACACAGAAAAACAAAAAATAATCATTGTTCCACATAGAAAACTTGACTGGCAAAGAACAGCTTTCCACAGCCAAACACTGTAGTGCTTTGTGCCTTGTTAGCACTTCCTCAGTGCTAGCTATTTCCCTGAGGAACAGCCAGCAAGGCACGAAATGCCATGGCATTTAATTGTAGAAACTGCTGTGTGCCAAAGAATCACCAGGAATTAACAAACTCTGGTCAGAGCCAACATGGCTGTTAGTGCATTAACCTGAGAAGTGATACACAATTAAAGTGTGGGTTGGATGTATTTTTTTTTTTCAAAGTATTTGCCCTGGATAGTACAACTGAGATGCAATGCTTCATTTTCATAGGGTCTCACTTTTGCAGTGTATTTTCCCAGGATGGACTAGCTGAGATGCAATATCTCCTTTTTCTGCTTTCACTCAGTTTTATAATGCATTTACCCAGGATAGCTCAGCTGAGGTACTATCTCAGTTTCACTGGGGTCCTCCTGTTACAATGTAATTTTCTCAGGACAGAGCAGCCTAGATGCGACTTCTCCTTCCCAGTTCTGCTGTAGTGGAGTCCTGTTTTTACACATTTGTGCAATATATTTACTCAGGATAGACCAGCTGAGATGCAGGATCTCATTTTTCAATGAGTCCTGCTTTCACACATTTTAACAGTGTATTTACCCAAGATTGACAAGGTAAAACAGTGCCAAAAGTGCCAGCAGAAGCCACAAGCAGGGACCAGGAGGGAGGAAGGAGAGAGAGAGAGAGGCAAAGAGTTGACAGAAGCCACCAATGGCAACCAAGCAGAAGTGTGAGGGAGAGGAGGGAAAGAAAAAGAGATGGACTTGGCAGGAGCAGCCACTGTGTGAGGGGAGGGGGGAGGGAGAAGAGAGAAGGAAGTGGAACTGACACTCAACACCAAGAATGTAGAGAAAAAAATACAACAAACTCTCTTCCTCAGGTCAAAAGTGAAAACTGCAATGCTTTGATCTGTAACTGCTAGTCTAGGTTTCGAATCCACATCCAACCTTTATATCTGTCATACTGCTCAGCTGTTTTCACTTTTGACCTGAGGAAGAGAGTTTCACCTCTCGGAAAGCTAGTCTTAAAAATAATTTTGTTAGTCCAATAAAAGGTATCACCTGCAACATATTTGTTGTATTTTTTCTCTACATTGTTGACTGGACTAACACGGCTACCACATTTCTCTTTTTTTACAAACTTCAAGAATAAAACTCCATAGAAAGTGTCTGGAGCTGTGGCCAGGAGGGGGGAGGTGGGAGGTGTGGGAGAGTTTGCAAAAGTTATGACCAGGAATCAGGCGAGGCAGGGGACAGACAATTACTCAGTAGGAGACAGGGAAGTGGGAAGGAGAGAGAATGACTTCGGAGAAGTGGTGAGGGGGCAGGGAAGGGAGGAGAGAGAGAACTGGAAACAGAAAGTTAGCAGATGGGAGAGCTGCAAAGTCAAGAAAAATGTGCCAGAAAGGGGGAAGGTGGCAACGAAAGAAGACAGGTCAAATAGAGAGAAGTACATAGGGGAGTTATGTAACTGTAGGGGAACAACATAGAATTATGTACATAGAGGAGTGGTGTAATTGAGGGAAACAGCATGGTATGCTGTACTTAGGAGAGTGATGCAACTATGGGGGACAGCATAGAATACTGTATATAAGGGAGTAAAGTACTGGGGAACAGCGCAGTATACTGTTGTTAGGGGAGTGATATAACACTGGAACAGCATAAAATACTATACATAGGGGAGTGATGTAACTGTGGGACAGCATAGAATACTATACATAGGGGAGTGATGTAACTGTGGGACAGCACAGAATACTATACACAGGGGAGTGACTTAACTATGGGGGACAGCATAGAATGCTGTATATAAGGGAGTAAAGTACTGGGGAACAGTATAGTATACTGTACTTAGGGGAGTGATGTAACTGTAGGGGAACAACATAGAATTATGTACATAGGGGAGTGATGTAACTGTGGGAGACAGCATTGAATACTGTATATAAGAGAGTAAAGTACTGGGGAACAGCATAGTACACTGTAGTTAGGGGAGTGATGGAACTGTGGGGGACAGCATAGAATACTGTATATAAGGGAGTAAAGTACTGGGGAACAGTATAGTATACTGTACTTTGGGGGAGTGATGCAACTGTGGGGGACAGCATAGAATACTGTATATAAGGGAGTAAAGTACTGGGGAACAGTATAGTATACTGTACTTTGGGGGAGTGATGCAACTGTGGGGGACAGCATAGAATACTGTATATAAGGGAGTAAAGTACTGGGGAACAGCATAGTACACTGTAGTTAGGGGAGTGATGGAACTGTGGGACAGCATAAAATACAATACATAGGGGAGTGATGTAACTGGGAGAGTAGTATAAGTATACTGTACTTAGGGGAGCGATGCAGCTATGGGGGAGCAGCATAGTATACTATACTTAGAAAAGAGCAGAAAGGAATTTGGTTTTATGTAGTGCCTTTGATACAACCAGTATTACAAAGTGCTTTACAGTCCAGGAGTAAAAGGAGAATAACTTTTTTAGCTTCCAGTTTCAGTACACATGGAGTGTGATATAGAGCACAGTGATAGAGTTCAGAAAAATTAAGCACAGGGAGGTTGTGTGATTTGTTCAGGGTCACACAGTGAGCAAGTGGCAGTTTTGGAATTCAGACCGGGTCTTCAGGTTCATAGCTTTGCACTCTAACCACTAGAACAAACTTGGAAGAGTAATGCAACTAGATATTGGGGGGGTTAAGTGCCCTCACCAGGGTCACACAGTGAGTAAGTGGCTGGGGTGGGATTTGAACCTATGAGCCCCTGGTTCCCATGCATGTTCTCTGTTACATAGATCTTAACACCCAATAACATATGAATAATAATGGCTGGGCTCTGTTCAGGAGGATGGGAAATCGCTGTACTAAACTGATCAGGGACACCAAGTCCAAGTACTACTTAGTTCATTGGATAACTCCAAAAATGATGCTGCAACACTTTGAAAAACAGTAAAATCAATCAATTATACTGAATCTACCCCTTCCTTGCCCCTACAAATCTCAGCTGTTGGTAAGCTGATCTCAGAAAAGCAAGTCGTCTTCGAAGAAATAAATGCTCATTTTGCATCAGCTGGCCTAACTTTTGACAACTCTCCAGCTGCATCTTATCCCTTCCCAGGAATGCACAAATTTCTATGACCTTAAGTCAAACAAATTTACTTTCCAACTTATCATGTTCAAGGAGGTAGAACAACTACTGCTAAAACTGGACACCACAAAAGTGCAGGGACAGTTGGTTTCACCCCCTTTTTTTCTAAGATCCAGTTATCGACAGCTCACAGCACCTGTTACCCCCTGTTTAACTTATTGCTCATCAGTAATGACCTCCTCATGCTCTGGAAAACTGCACACATTATTCCCCTTTATTCATCTGATGATACCCACAATCTTAACAATTACAGCACTATATCAGTACTCCCTATTTTGGCCAAACTGCTGGAAAAACTAGTTTATGATCAATTGCAGGATTTCTTAGAGCAAGAAAATGTCATAACACCAGTGTAATATGGCTTTAGACCTACGTATAGTACAACAAAAGCCCTGGCCAGGGTCATTAATGACTGACTGGGCACCACAGATTGTAAACAAGTTACTGGGGCCATTTTCCTTGACCTAAGCAATGCGTTCAGTTCTGTTGACCACCACATTCTGCTTCACAAACTATATAACATATGGATTGGTACAGGATCTTTGTGTTGGTTTTCAGATTATTTAACTGAATGGCTGCAACAGGCTAAAGCAGAAGGTCTTCTCTCTGCCTGCTATCTTCTTCTCAGAGAAGTACCTCAGGGGTTAGTTCTTTGCCCATTACGCTTCACGCTGTACATAAACAGCCTGGGCTCAAACATCAGTAATGCCAGCCTGTGTTTCTATACAGATAATACTGCCCTCTATATCACAAAGCCCAGCATGATCACTGCTTGTTCTGACCTCCAAATGGTGTTTGATCAGCTTCATAGTAATCTATTCCACTCTACGCTGCTTCTAAATGCCAGGAAAATAAAGGTGATGTTCTTTTTAAGTGTAACCCCCCTGCAAATGGGGGTTCCCAAAAGACTTCCAGGAGCTTGCTTGAATGCTCCAAGCCTGAATGGTGTTTGGCGTTTAAGCCATTTATCAGTGAGTGTTTTTAGAACCTCTGGTACTGTCTCTTTAAGAGCTGTCTGCTTGCGAACTAGTTAGTTTATATGGGGACTGTGTGTTTCTTTGATTGAGTGCCACTCGAGCTGCCAATTCACTCCATTTTGCAGTCACTAGGAGTGCAAAGGGAACCTATCTGAAAGATGTAACTGTTTGCCAGAAATCATTTACAGTAATAATGAAATTACAGTTTGTCTAACCTGCTTTCTTTGCAGTCAGAACTGTGTCTGCTAGTTCCCCATTCTAGTTTTGAACTGCTGAACTGGACCAATCAGTGTGGGTAAGCTAAGCTCTAAAATGGTGCCTTGGACGAATCAGAACTTGGACTCATAATCTGAGCCAGCCACAAGAGGATTGTATGGGCAGTGACTCTGGGAGATGTAGTTTAGACTTCAGTGCCTTTTGGACCAACAGCAGCAGTCTATTGTGAGTGACAGCCAATCCAGTCAAGAACTGGGAGAACTCAAAGGAAGTGCCAGTTTGTCGGTTGGAGTTTCAGTTGAGCTTTGGCAGTGAAGAAGGAAGGAGCCCTGTGCTTTTCAGTGTGCTGTTTTAGTCAAAAAGCGTGTGTAAGGCCCAGAGTTCCGGTCTGCAGCTTGTGTAACAGCTTGTTAGGACTGAATTCGTCCTGTGAAAAGAATCAAAGGATCTCTGAAGAGTAGAAACCAGGCTCACCCTGTAGAAGACTGGAGGAATTGCTGAAAATTGCACTCGGTCTGTCAGGAACTGAATCTGTGTGTTCTCCGGGTATTGTGCAGTAATTGACGATCGGGATACAGATGCAGCCTGCCTGGTATAGTGCTTTCTTTTATATGGATGTGTGAGAGGTTTGTGTACCTCAAGTGAGCCCTGCTGACATTGAAGGACCCTATCTTATTTGGAGGTCATGAGTACTAATTCAGGGTTGCTCCCTGTTGAATTGCCACATTAAATCAAATGGAATTACTGTACTGCTGACTGTTTAATTCTCCTTTTCTCTGTGTGAAAGGGCCCTACCAGCTGCTACGGTTTGGACTAGCCACTGGGCTTGGGTACCCAGGGACAGTAACTGATAGGGATAGGCCTGTGCACAGAGCCATAGGTAGATTATTAGAGTGATAAGCTAATTAACCTGATTTCCCCTGTCCTTGTTATATCCCCTAAATAAATCAGAGCTGCTTGTTTCAGCAAAGTTATACTGCCTGAGGTATTTGTCTATGTTAAAGTACTGTACTGTGATTGTTGCACTGTATCGCATTTCACAGGAGGTCCCAGTGCCAGAACCAGACCTGGGGTAAGTGTATACTGTGAAGGTAATTCTGATATATTGTGTGGGCCACTAGTGGGAAGAAAGGGGGGTTGCAGTGTCCCAGAGGGCTGTGACCAAGTTAGTTTAACTATTGCAAACCCTGACCTCTGGGTGGAGGCACCCGCCATTGGATCCAGGCCCCTCAACCTGTTAGTGGCAAATCAGGCAGGGGTAGTAGCCCCTGGGATAGCGCCATCTAGGGGTTACATAAGTACTTCAACCTCATCCTGTGTCAGAACCTCCTCCATTACTATGTTAGTGGGAGACACCCTGAAGGTGACTGACAATTATAAATACATTGGGGTCTGGCCTGCCAATAAACTGTCCTTTTCTGTGCAAAGTGAGACGTTATGTAAAAAACTGCATACCAGGCTTGGATTCTATTACAGAAATGAGCACTGTTTCCCAGAAGATGACCAAAGGCATATGGTCCAGGTAACCTTCTCATGTTACTTGATTATACAGGCCTAATATACAGTCGTTGCACCAGTACTTGTCTAGTTACACTTGACATGCTTTACCGTAGGGCTCTCAGATTCATCATGGATTCACCCCATAGGACTCATCACTGCACATTGTATGCTTCCATTGGTTGGTCTTCCTTAGCCAGTAGGAGACATCTCAAATCTATATCCATTTGCATACAAAGGCCTGCTGAATAAATTGGCATGTTACATCACTGAACTCTTTTACAGGTCCCATAGTAGCTAAATCCTAAGAAAAAATAAACTTATCCTCTTGGACATCCCAGAGCATGCTGCACTGTTTCATAAATCTGCAATTAGCTGTAATATTCCCACTGCAAGGCACACTCTACGAAACTCATTAAAACTGAGCTCTTTTGTTAGCCAAAGTATCTTCAAAACCCGTATCAAAAGTTCATTGTTTTGAGATCTGCTTGTGTGCCTAAACAAACGTGTCTACATTTTGGTTAAACTTGTCAGTATGTTACTATGCTCTGCAATGGTTTTGCTTTTATATAAGTGGTATTGTTCATACTGAGTACATTGAATGGTATTTCTCCCTTGTGCTTTCTCCTACCTATACGTTATATTTCTCTGATTGTGTTCCTGTCTGTACTTATTTGCACCTTGAATCTAACTGAAACCTGTTGAAAATCTCTGCTGTTTAACTTTTAACGTGGTCCTATCTCCTAGTAAATGTGTTGCTCAATGAAGCCTTTTCCAGGTGAAATAGATAAATGCAAATAACATACAGTACTTGGAAGTTGTAGCATTTTCTCACTGTGTTACTTTTCTAAAGTTTGCTGGTGGTGCCTGGCAGTGGTGAAGAATAGATCACGGGTGGGCGAGGGAGATGGGCATGAGTTTACCACATTTTTGTAAGGCTGGCAGTCAAAAAAACTTTCATGTGCGCACATTTCAGAGTAAAAAAATACATCCTACATCTCCATCTGATATTTTGCATGCCAGCTTTTTATTTTTTTCTATTTGTGTGCCTTTGCCTGTGGCCTGCCACAGGGGATGAATAGGGCAGGAAATCACAGAAGCTCAGTTCCACCTCCTCTGATCCCTTTCTCTATTGAGTACTATGGAGAGTTCTATCTTGTAGGGATGACAGTTCCACCTTCTACAAATCTAATGATTGCAGTACCACCTCCTGAACATTGCCAGTTTAACCACTGGCCTGCCACTTACACTGACTCCTCCCCAGCCCCCTCATTAGCCATCTCTGGGTACTTATTCCTGCCTCCTGAACCCCGCAGCAGGACCTTCAGGGCTCCCCACAAGCCCCTTCACAGGTGGGTAGCATGAGGCCTGTGAAAGATGCCCAGCTTCTTCCTGAATGGTCATTTTTTTCCTGTTTCTCTCCCAACCCTCAGGAACACTGGCAGCGAGGAGCTGCTTGAAGAACTCACACAGGTCATGTACATGGCACAAATGTCAGGTGGTACTCCTACCCTCCCCGAGCAGCTCCGGCTTGCACTGCCACTGGTTGTCACCCAGGTGTCACTAGCCCAGTGGAGCTCTTTACCCATCCTGTGGGTGGCAGTATAGTCTAGAGGTTAGAGGAACGAAGTGTGAACATGCTTGGTACATCCAGCAGACCAGACGTGAGTTTGATTCTCACAACCTCCACTTGCATACTGTGTGACTCTGACCAAGTCACTTAAATGCCCAGTGCTCCCAGGTCACCCCTGAAAACAGGCACTTGTGCCTAGTGGGCCTTTCCCAGTTACCAAAGACTAAAATAACATTTTAAAAAATCCTCCCCAGAGAAGGAGAGCTTCCACTTGGACACTCAATTATCCCCCCTTCAGCTGGCACCAATGACCCAGGCTCATTTCCAAACACAAGTTGCCAGTGTCATAAGCAGTAGCTGTTACCAGTACCAATGGATCAGCCTATCAATCAGTATCCTAATATGGACCATTCTGAGGGGAAGTTAATATAAACATATTACTGGTTACTAACCATTTTTTTAATCTACTGTTTTTGCTTCCATGCCTGTAGTATTAGAAGTCTCCCAATGTTTTTATTTTCCCCTTTTGCAGCAGTGAGCAGTAAAGTGATGTGGTGCACCTAGCAGATCTGGGTTTGATTCCCACAACATCCACTTGCACACTGTATGACTGCCTAATTGGGAACTGCTTTAAGTGAAGAATTAGCATTGCTGAGCAACTTCTTTCTGACAAGATGCAAGGCAAATGATTACTTCTTGGATTACTAAAATAAGGAGTTGTATTTCATGTTTCAAAATAAATGTGTACATTTGTGCATATATCATTTTAATCTCCTTTAAGAAAATGAAATTTAACAGTTCTGTCCTCGCACTGCATATCACTTCGAAAGGGATACTGTCCATCTCTGTACAGTGCAGCCGATAAGCAGTGCTACAAACTGTGCCCAAACTGCAACTCACAAGCATGGCAGCATTGGCTGTTATGTCTGGTGGGACCTGACTGTCTGCAAACGATTGGGACCATGGACAACTGGGAGTGGGGGGGGGGGGCTTCTTAATGTGACCACTGGGAGAGGGGGTGCAGTGATCGGGACCGAGAACCACAGGGAGGACCTGGTTTGTGAGTCACCAGCTCCGCTCAGTGCACCAAGTCTCTCAAGCCACATCCTGGGGCCTGCTTTCACCATCCTATCCCCCAAATAATGGATTTCTCCAACTGCGGACTGGCAAGACATACTAACATCAGCTGGCAGCTTGCATCACAAGGGATTCGAGTCTATGATCCATTCTTCCTCATGGCTGCAGCCACACAGCAGACCAGTGGTCTTAGCCCCCAAGATTGCATAGTGGGGCCAAGACCAGTGAAGAGCACAGTCTGTGTTACACTACAGTGCTCCCCAACTGCAGGACAGGCTGCAGGGTTCAGGGGATATCAGGTACGTCAGCAATGTAGTGAGCTTTGATGAACACATCTGCAGCACAGCACATTAAAGTAGCAGGAGCAGGAGCTACCATGAGAATCCCAGTCATGAGAGAAAGAGTTGTGAGAGCAGAAAACCATAGAATTGGACTGTAGCCTTGGCTGGCAATCAGGCAGGGGTGAGAGGGAGGGAGGAGAGAGAGAGAGAGAGAGAGAGAGAGAGAGAGAGAAGAGGAAAGAAAGGAAGGGAGAAGCGAGAGAGAGAGAGAGAGAGAGAGAGGGGTAGCACATTGAATCATGCATTCTCATTATGTGCTTCAACTCCATTGAGTGGAGTAACATTATGTGATGCATTCAGTATCTGGTAACACCTTTCCAGACTCCCTATATTTTCTCCTCCTCTGTTAGCAATATGTCAGCATAGTTGTTGCTATGTAGTCATAAAAATGAACAATTTGGACATCTTAAGAAGTGTCTTTGTATGACCGAGTTAACTTTAAGATAGAATTTTCAGAGCAATTCCATTGTACCCATACAGTGGGATATTCAGATTGCGCCAGGCTGTGGCGCAAGCCTGCGCGCAGTGCAATTGGGATGTGCCAGGGCACTGACAGGGTGATATTCAACGGTGCTGTGCCATGGCTCAGCACCATTGAATATCACGCTCTGGCCACTTGCAATGTGCATGGCGTAGTGGCACTGCACCAGTGCAAGTGGCCAGAGGGGGCAGGGGATGCGCTAGTGCAAGTGCCGTTACGCTAGGCACATCACCTGCGATATTCAAAAGTGCACATGCAAATGGGGCTACAATGCATGCAAGGTGCAAATGGACCCATTTGCATGCAGGTGCGCCCATCCCCGGTGACTTGCGCCTGGCGCCTAGCCAGGCTGCAGCCGTTGGGGACCGACGCCCCCTGCACAAGCAGCAAAGTGCCCCACTGCCCAATTGCGGGCATATGTACTAGATGTAAAATGTCCTATATCCCTGGCGGTCCAGTGAACCGCTCGCAGCCCGATCGCGGACAGAAGTGAAATTAAATTGCTTCCTATATCCCTGGTGGTCCAGGGGACCACTCACAGCCCGATCGTGGGCAAAGGTATAATTAAATTGCCTCCTATATCCCTGGTGGTCCAGTGGACCACTCGAAGCCCGATTGCTGGTGTCAGTTATAAAATATTAACAACCATTCCATCCCTGGTGGTCCAACGTACCCCTCTCCCCACCCGCCCACTGAGCCCCACAAGCCAGCTCCTCCACGGTCAATGGCAGGTGGCAGCTCTCCACTCGCATGCCACCCGCCGTCCGCCCAACTGACTCCGCACCATGGGGCTGTACGCCCATTGGTCCACAGTGTGGGCTAATGGGTGTGCAGCCCCTACCGTATTATACAGTCCAGAATTGTGAATGGATCCATTATATGGTACCTGGGCCCATGCAGACAACCCTGCACCTATCTTTTCCTGGCTGGTTTAGTTGTGTCACCTAACAGCACCATCCTCCCAGCCTCATACCATCCAGCTGACTTACTGAGCTTGCCCCAGAACTCATCTCACTGGCACAGGATCACAAAGCACTACTCACTGGTGTAAAGGCTGGCACTACCTGTTTCTTAACAATGATTTTTTTTTAGTTTTGATCCCAATCATATTATAAGTCTCCCTTACAAACATGACATGTGGCATTTATAGTCTATTGACTGAAATGCTATCTTGCAACACAAGTGTGAAAATACGTCTTGTCCAGGCTTAAATGAAACAACATCTGTTACTTTTATAGGGTAGTGTGAAAAAATGGCTATGTTGAAAGTTTACATAAGAACATATAAGAACATAGAAAAGAGTTGGCAGATGAGAACCATGTGGTCCATCTAGTCTGCCTAAGGTGGCTACCCCCCAAAATTAATTTTTTTCCGTAAGTTGCACACATTGCCTGCCCCGAGTGAGACTGAATTCCCTTACTATCTTTGATGCCACCACTTCTGGTAGCAGGCTGTTCCATGGGTCTATCACTCTCTAGGTGAAAAAGTACTTTCTAGACTTGCTTTTAAACTTGCATCCCATCAGATACAAGTTGTGCCCTCTTGTACACGCCGCCCTGTTTTACTGGAAGAGGGTTTCCTTCTGAGTTGTGTTAATTCCCTTGACATACTTAAATGTTTCTATCATGTCCCCCCTGTTTCTTCTCTGTTCCAGAGAGAACAAAGTCAACTGTTTGAGTCTTGCCTCATCTGGCTCATGATGCAGCCCCTGCACCATCTTTGTAGCCCTTATCTGCACCATCTCCAAACAGTTGATGTCCTTTTTTACATAGATACATAGACAGTGTCGGCAGGTAAAGGGCCTATGGCTCACCTAGTCCGCCCATTTGAGTTTGTAACTTCAGTTTATGTTTTCCTAGAACTCTGTTGCCCCTTATCCCTGACCTCCAGAATTCCTTTATGTCTATCCCATGCATTCTTAAATCCTGTGATTGTTTTAGCCCCCACCACTTCCTCAGGCAGGGTGTTCCACTTGTCCACCACCCATTCTGTGAAGACATTCTTCCTAACTTTTCCTCTGAATTGTTCTCCCTCCAACTTCATCCCATGCCCTCTAGTCCTGGAACATCTTTTTCACTTAAAAATAGTGTATTCTTGCACCCTGTTCTTCCCTGTAAGATACTTGTATGTCTCTATCTTGTCCCCTCTCTCCCTCCTCTCCTCCAGGGAGTACATATTAAATTCCTTCAACCTGTCTTCATAGGACTTGTGATGCAATCCATGTACCATCTTTGTTGTTCTCCTCTGAACCTTCTCTACCCTGTCTATGTCCTTAAGTAGGTAAGGTCTCCAGAACTATACACTGTACTCCAGGTAGGGCCTCACTAGTGTCTTGAATAGTGGAATCATGACCTCCCTTTTCCTGCTGGTGATGCCCCTGCCTATGCAACCCAGCATCCTATTTGCTTTACCTGCTGCCTTGTCACACTGTTTCCCTACCTTGAGATCATCAGAGATGATAACCCCAAGATCCCTTTCCTGCTTGGTGCATGCTATATCCTCACCCCCCAACTGATATATTGTGCCAGGGTTTTTGTGCCCCATATGCATTGTTTTGTACTTCTTTGCATTGAATTTCAACTGCCAAACCCCTGACCATTCTTCAAGTTTCTGCAGGTCCCTTCTCATTCTGTCTACACCCTCTGTTGTGTCTACTCTGTTATAGAGGTTTGTGTCATCAGCGAACAGTGAAATTCTGCCTTCTAAGTCCTGCGCAATGTCACTGATGAAGATGTTGAATAGGACCGGTCCCAGTACTGATCCCTGTGGTACCCCACTGGTCACTCTTCCCTCTGTGGAGTGACAGCCATTTACCACCACCGTCTGTGTCCTGCTGCCCAGCCAGTTACCTATCCACCACACTACTGTCCTGCCCACACCCATATTCCCTAGTCTGTGTAATAGTCTTCTATGTGGCACAATGTCAAAGGCCTTGCTGAAGTCCAGATAGGCCATGCCCACTGCCCTCCCCGTTCCACCTCCCTAGTCAACCAGTCAAAAAATTCAATGAGGTTGGTCTGACATGACCTCCCCCTGGTGAAACCATGCTGCCTTGGATCCTGCAGTCCACTGACAACCAGACGTTCCACCAATCTCTCCTTCAGTAGTGCTTCCATGATCTTCCCCACTACCAAGGTGAGGCTGACTGGTCTGTAGTTCCCCACTTCCTCTTTGTTCCCACTTTTGTATAAGGGGACTACATCTGCTATCCTCCAGTCTTTGGGTACCGCCCCATTTCCAGTGATCGGCTAAACAGGATAGCTAGAGGTTCAGCCACCACCTCTCTGAGTTCTTTAAGGACCCTGGGGTGCATCCCATCTGACCCCATTGCTTTATCAACTCTTATTACTTCCAGTTCCTTCAGGACCCTTTCTCGTGTAAAGGGACTTGTGTCCATTTCTGCACCATTCTCACCCCTTGTACTCCCTTCAGACCCATTACCCTCCGCTCTCAGTAAAGACTGAGCAGAAATACCTGTTCAGTATGTCAGCTTTACTGTTGTCATCCTCCACATGGCCCCCATCCTCCCCTTCAGTCTCACTATCCTCCCTCCCTCCCTTTGCCTTTCTTTTTTCAGTTATGTACCTGTAAAGGTTTTGTCCCTCTTCCTACTGATTTTGCAATGTGCTCTTCTGTCTGAGCTTTGGCTTCCCTTACTAACCTCCCTGCCTCCCTTTGCTTCTCCTGGCACTTCTCCCTATCCCCTTCTGCCTGTGTCTTTTTGTATTGCCTGAATGCAATCTTTTTGGCTTTCACTTTCTTTGCTACCTCTTTGGAAAACCACAATGGTCTCCACTTCCTTTTCCTCTTGCTAATCTGCTAGTAGATGAGGTCTTCAGAACTGGACACAGTGCTTGAGGTGTGGCCTACCAAGGATCTGTAGAGGGGCATGATAACTTCCTGCTTTCTTCTTGTAATATCCCTTCTTATGGATCTGAGGATACCACTTACTTTCTGCGCTGCTTTTTCATTGGTTTCCTACCTTTAAGTCATCGGTGATGATCATGCCCAGATCCTATTCCATCTTTGTCCTCTAATTGATGCCCTTCTAGTACGTATTTTTTTCCATGTGTTCTACTTCTCCAGGTGCATTACCTTACACTTCTTGGTGTTAAATTTTAACTGCCAATTTCTAGACCATTCTTCCAGTTTCCTTAGGTCAGCTTCCATACCTAGTGCCTCCTCTAGTGTATCCACCCTGTTGCAGAGCTTTGTATCATCTATGAACAGGCAAACCTGTGCCTCCAGTTCATCCGTGAGTGCACTGATGAATATGTTGAAGAGGACTGGACCCAGCACCAATTCCTGTGAAATGCCACTGGTCACACCTCCCTCCCTTGATAACGCCCCATTGACCAAAACTCTCTGGGTCTTATTCTACAGCCAGTTTCTAATCCAGTTTACCTTTTTCTGTCTGATTCCTGTGTGTTCTAGTTTGTTAGCAAGTCTCCTGTGGGGAATCGTGTTAAAGGCCTTGCTGAAATCTAGGTACACCACATCCACTGCCCCACCCTGGTCCACTGTTCTGGTAATCCAATCAAAGAAATCAATCATGTTTGTTTGGCATGAGTGCCCTGCTGTGAAGTCATGCTGGTTGGGTCGAGTTTTCCAGTTTCCTTTATGTAGCCAACTATTCTCTCCTTTAGTAATGTCTCCATAATTTTTCCAACTATAGAGGTCAGGCTAACTGGGCTGTAATTTCCTGCCTCTTCCTTGCTTCCACTTTTATGCAAGGGCACAACTGTTGCCCTTTTCCAGTTTTGAGGTACTCTGCCGCTTTTCAGAGATAGATTGAACAGCTCAGCTAGTGGTACAGCTATTTCTTCCTGAAGCTCTTTTACTATTCTGGGGTGGATACCATCTGGCCCTATGGCATTATCCAGCTTAAGTTTGCTTAGCTCTTCTAAGACCCTCTCTTTTGTGAAGGGGCTAGTGTATGCCCCTCCATTATTCTGCTCTGTCTTGCTTAGCATTGGTCCTTCACCAATATCTTCTATTGTGAAGACTGCACAGAAGAATTTGTTTAACAACTCTGCTTTGTCTTCATCTATCTCTAACAGCTGGCCCTTCCTTATTGCTAGTTGGACTATTCCCTCTTTACTTTTCCTTTTTTCTCTTATGTATCTATAGAAAGTTTTGTCTCCCTTCCTAACCCCCTGTGCTATTATTTCCTTGTTTGGGCTTTGGCTATCCAAATTGCTTTTCCTGCCTCCTTGAGTTTGTTCCTATATTCATCCCTGTTTGTTTCTTCTTTTGTTTCCTTGTACTTCTTAAAAGCCCTCTTTTTCCTTGATTTTGGTTGCTACCTCCTTTGGAGAACCAGAGAGGGTTCTTCCTTCTTTTGGCTTTGCTGATTTGTCTTGTGCATTGCTCAGTGACTGTATTTAAGCCACTCTTTAAAGTTCTCCCAGCAGTGTTCTGCATCCCCTTTGTTACTGATGTCAAGCATGGTCTTGATCCTGGATTTCATTTCAAGAAAGTTTGCTTTCCTGAAATCCAGTATCTTGATTTTGTGTGCCTTTTACCTTCCTCTTTATTTACTGATAACCAGACTGACCTGTGGTCGCTGGTCCCCAGATAGATACCCACATGAATGACTGAAATCCTGTTGCCGTTTGTGAGTACCAGGTCCAGGGTCACTTTGTCTCTGGTGGGTGAGTCTACCAGCTGAAACTGGACCTGCCCCCCGCAGCATGAACAGGAATGTTCTGCTCCACTCTGTGGCTGCTGTGTATGAGGTCCAGTCCACATCTGACAGATTGAAGTCCCTGAAAAGCAGCAACTCACCCCTGTCTGCCATCACTAAGATGGCTTCCAGGAGCTCTTTCATGATTTCACTTTCCTAGGTTGGGGTCTGTAGACATCTTCCACCCAGAGGGGGGCCTTTTTGCCTGCTCCTAGGGTGGCCCATAGGGCCTTTACTTTACTGTGCTTCCCCTGGATCTCTGTTGCACAAATTCCCTTCCTTACATACAAAGCCAAACCCTCCTTTCTTTCCCTCCCAATCTTTTCTGAAGAGCTAGTGCAGTGGGCTGCTGTTATTGTAACCTGCTTTAGAGCTGGCTGCATGATTGAGCAAACCCTTACCCCAAAATTCCCAAATTGTGTGTTTGAGAAAACTGTGTATACTGTATTGTATTGAACTGGTATTGTGTGGGAGAAGGAGGTTGCTACAGCAACAGTACTTGGGCTGCTGGGACAGGTAGTTCCAAGAGTGTTTAGAGTCAAAATATTGAAAATTAGTGAAGTTACGAGTAGAGATTGAAATATTTTGATGTTCACTCATAACTTGGTCATGTTACCATATGTTCTCATCAAAATTTCAATATAGCCATCTTATGACCCCACTTCATGAACCAGGTAGGTGAAAATGTTCAAATCCCTCCCAGTCGTGATTTCACACAGTGACTGCAAAATCGATTTGCAGGACAGATTTGAAAAATATCACCTACCTTGTTCATAAGGTTGGGTCACAAAAAGCCCATGTTTAAAATTTGATGGAAAAATACTGCAAGTTAGCAAAGTCATAAGTGAACATTTAAATATATAGGGATTATTTTTTGCTGGATACTTTAAACAAAAGAGCTAGTGTAGTGGGCTGCTATTATTGTAATCTACTTCAGAGCTGACTGTGTGATTGAGCAAATCCTTACTCCCAAATTCCCAAATTGTGTGTTTGAGAAAACCAAGTATAATATATTGTATTGAACTGGTATTGTGTGTGAGAGAAGGTTGTTACAGCAATAGTATTGGGGCTGCTGGGATATGTAGTTCCATGGGTGTTAGTTTGGGGACTACAAGTGTAGAACTTGGGAGCAGTTTTTAAGCACAGACAGTGCTACATTTTAGGATGCCAGTTTAAAAGCCTATAGACTGGCTGTTCAGGAATTTTAGTCCTATTGAGGACACTCAATTTTAGCAGGGGGCTTCTAACACTATTTCCTGTAGGCAGCCTTTAAAGCATGCCCACTACCACATGGAGCTGAGCTAGTGCAGTGAGCTGCTGTTATTGTAACCTATTTCAGAGCTGACTATGTGATTAAGCAAACCCTTACCCCAAAATTCCCAAATCACGTGTTTGAGAAAACTGTGCATATTGCATTGTATTGAACTAGTATTGCGTAGGAGAGGAAGGTTGCTACAACAACAACGGTACTGGGGCTGCTGGGACACATAGTTTCATGAGTGTTAGTTCAGGAGCTACAAGCGGATAACTTGGCAGCAGTTTTTAAGCACTGACAGTGCTACATTTTAGAATGCCAGTTTAAAAGCCTATAGACTGGCTGTCCAAGATTTTTAGTCCTATTAAGGACACTTGATTCTAGCAAGGGAACATCTGATGCTACTTACTGTAGGCAGCCTTTAAAGTTTGCCTGCTAGCAAGCACAGTAGAGCACAGAGGCAAGCACGTGTGTCTGCATGTGTCTGAGGGAATCGGATGAAGCAGATGGGCAGTGGGCCAGGAAACTTGTTCAAAAGGTTGATAAACCGTGTATGTTTAGAAGTAAATAAATGGAAGGTGCAAAAACAAGGAAGTGTGAGTGGACTCACTTACTGTTTAAACCTCAGGGGACTAGTGCACACTATCAGGGTAAAACGACTTTGTGCTCGTACTCCTGCCAAAGGTCTATCTCCTATGAGATGGTGTCCTTACTGGCTCCTCCTCATGTTAATACTACTGTCTGGGGACATTGAAACAAACCCTGGACCAAATACTTTGGCCCCTTCAATCCCCTCAGGTTGGGGAATGGGCAAGGGTCTAAAAGTGGCTCATCCAAATATCAGAAGTCTGCTACCCAACTGGGATGAGCTTGTCTCATGGACGGCACTCTACAAACCTGATATCCTTGGAGTGACAGAGACTTGGCTTAAACCCATGATCCCTGATTCAGCCTATGTTCTTCCTGGGTATGACTTCATATGGCAGGACCGAACAGGGACTAAGGGGGGGTGGCATCCTGATCTACTACAGGTGTCACCTCAAGGTCTCCCCAGTAGTCCTCCAGCAAACCAAAGTGTCCCCCTGTGAGGTGCTACATGTGCTACTCCTACTAGGGGACACCAAGAAACTTCATCTGGTATGCACGTACAACCCTCCGGGAGGTGGGCTCCCAGGACTGACCCATCTTCTGGACTCAGTTGGTCCTAGCATTGGTGACAATGAACTCATAATCATGGGAGACATTAACCTAAATTGGACCGGTGAAAATGAAAGGCAGTTTGAACCTCTCCTTGCCAATCTCACCCTGACTCAGCTCATACAGAAGCCAACCAGGCAATCAGCCAATGGCTCCTCCAGCTCCCTTCTGGACTGGATTCTGACTAACCGTCCAGACACGATAGCCTCAGTGGGAACACTATCTGATGCAATTTCCGACCACTCTCCGGTCTACTGTGTGTGGAAAGTTCCCTTCCCTAGAATCCCGCACAATATCATGCATGTCAGGAACTTTGCCATGTTTGATCCTGGAGAGTTCCTAGAGGACTTAAGGCTCACTGACTTGTCTGATGTGCTAGGAGCTAATGACCCCTCAGTGGCAGACTCCCATTTCCTTACCACCTTTGGGGCCCTGCAAGACCAGCATGCTCCAATGGTCACCAGTAGGGTGAGGGTGTCTGCCACCCTTTGGTTGCACGGGAATCTCCTAGTCCAAATGTGGGCCAGAGACAAGTGTTGGGCAAACTTCAGATTGTCACATGATCCTGCTACTTTCCAATGATACAGACTCCTCAGAAATGAGTGCAAAAAGGCTATTAGGATTGCAAACAGTGACTTCTGCAAGTCTGCCCTAGCTAGCTCTGCCAATGACCCCAGGAGGTTTTGGAGAAATATAAAAACCCTAGTCAGTGGCTCCTCCCACCCAGGGGTATCTGATATGATTATAAAAGGCGTCTCCTGTAACAATCCCCTCACCATTGCCAACTCCCTAAATACGCACTTCTCCAACCTCTCGGCCTTCACCGCACTTTTCCCACCTGGTGCGGGTATGACCTCCCACTTCCCCCTACCCGGAGGGAGGATCACCCCCCTTGTCAATTGTTTCGCATCAGGGTGGTGACAACCTCAGACATGCAGAGACATCTAGCTGGTCTCTCCCAGTACTCCAGCCCTGGCCTAGATAACCTGGAGCCCAAGCTTCTAAAACTTGGGGCCTCCTACATTGCCTCCCCAGTAGCCCACATCTTTAACTTATCCTCGGCACTGGGGTCCATCCCAGATATCTGGAAGGAGGCAAGGATAGTCCATGTTCTGAAGCAGGGTAACCCCAAAATACTGGACAACTATCGTCCGATTGCTATCCTTTCATCCCTTAGCAAGCTCCTCGAAAAAGTAGTGGCTGAGCAGCTCTCAGAGTATGTACAGCAGCACGAGCTGCTATCCCCGACCCAGCATAGTTTTCGTATGGGGCATAGTATGTCCACAGCCCTGATCTCTGTCACATCAGGCATTAGAACAGCTATGGAACAGGGCAAACTCTCTGGAGCCATATTCATCGACCTGTCCAAAGCCTTTGACTTTGTTGACCATGCACTGCTCTGTCAACAGTTGGAGTCACTTGGCTTTTCCCCTGCTGCTATGAAATGGATTACAGGCTATCTACAAGGTAGAATGCAGTGGACCTGCTTCAATAAAGTCCTGTCCAAACCCCTGCCAGTCACATCAGGTGTCCCTCAGGGCTTGGTACTGGGCCCCCTCCTTTTCTCTCTCTTCATTAATCAACTGCCCATGGTGACAACAAATTGCAGTGCCATCCTATATGCAGATGACCTGGTGATAACGGCCCACTCTAGTGACACTGCCACTCTTACCAAGAGGCTGTCCGAGGACTTTAACCAGGTCCTGACCTGGGTTACGGATCATAAGCTGGTCTTGAATCTGAAAAAAACTCAGGCTATGCTATTTGGCTCAACTGCCAAAATCAAAGCCTCAACATCCCCCCTGAACATAATCAATCTGGATGGCTCCTCCCTCCCTATGGTGAACTCGGTCAAGTATCTAGGGGTCACATTAGACCCTCAACTTGACATGGGGATTCACATCGCTAAAGTCTGCAGAACAGTGAACTGCAAGCTGGGACTGGCCTACAGGGCCAAGTACAACCTTACATCTGCGGCCAGGCTCGCCCTAGCAAGAAGAGTACTCCTTCCCTCCCTCAGCTATGGTCTGCACATATTTGCTCACTCTACTAAGACTCATCTCACCAGGTGGCACACGGCATACAACAATATCTGCCATTTTGCCCTGGCGGCTCTCCGCCTCACCCATTGCTGTGAGCTTTATAATAAACTCCAGTGGCTCTCCCCAGACAGATACCTGGACTTTGGGATAGGTTGCCTCATGGGCAAGGTGATCAGAACTGGTACCCCATCGGGACTGGCCCAGCTTCTACCACCAGCTGACATTTCTCCTTACTCATTAAGGTCTCAAGTCCAGGGGATGCTCAAAGTTCCTGCCACAAGAACTCTCACAGGAGCTAGGGACTTTGTTGTGTGTGCGCCCAAACTCTGTAACTCCTTCCCAGAGTCTGTTCCCTTGACCCCCTTCCATCAGTGCCTCCGAAAATCCATGTAGAACTTCTTGAAACAAGCCTCAGCATGTGACTGCCCCAGCCTCCCTAGGGAAACACTGCCTCTTACACGGCTGCCTGGAAACTACTGCTGCTCGTCCCACTCCACTACCATTACCTGACCTGGATCTAACTGTAGGCTTGCAGACCCAGGTCTTGTCTTAATCTGGAATCCTTATTATATGTTTATTGACTTGTCTTACTTGTAACTAAATGACTATAAGCTGTACCATTGCTTTCCACTCCTCTGTATAATGTGCCCTCTGTATTCTCTTATCTTGACTATGCTGTCATTATGTTGATGTGCCCTCTGTATTTTTCTCATATGTTGCCCATGCTGTCATTATGTATTTGAAATGTGTCTTTGTACCATCATGTTGTATTCTCCTGGGTCATTCCTGAAAATAGGTATAATACTTGCCTAGTGTGCTTACCCGGTAAACAAATGCTAAATAAATAAATAGGCCATTCTTGTCAGATGAGTAAAAATGGAGAACCAACCTCTGACTTTGTGTGTAACAGGTGTGTTTATACTAGCACTCTAAAAATGGAGGCAAAGGTATTTAAGAAAATGCTTAAAATATAGATGGAAATAAATAAAAGGGAGCATCTTGTTCAGAGTACAACTTTAATAATCCAAGCTACAGATAGTATGAGTAATGGTGGTGTAGTTCAGGGTGAAGAGGATTCAGTGAGAAAAAAAAGGAAAAATAGATCAGGAGAAGTAAGCAAGGAGGAGTAGAAGGCATTTGATGCAAATTAGTGGTGCCTGGTAAGGCAAGGCCCGTAAAACAGAAGAAGTAGATGTGATGACAGTGCACTGGTCAGATTAAGTAACTCATTTGAACTACTCATATATATGGAAAAAAATGCAGGTGAAGATGGGATAAAAATGAATACCATATTGAGGAAGGTAATCGGGAGCAGGTTACCCCAGTCAGAACCCATTCCTGAAAATGGAACTACATCTAATGTACAGAAACAAATGAGTCCATCCATTGGTAAGGGCACTTAAGTTAGAAAACAGAGCTCATAACCAGAAATCTAGCAGTAATTTAGTTACTGAACAACAGAGTGGAATAAAGTTAAGGATATTGTGGTATTGGGTGACTCCATTTTGAAATATACAGATCGGATTATATGTAAAGACAGAAAGGAGTCTACAATGGTGTGTAGTCTATCGGGGCCAGGATACATGACATCAGCAATAATTTACATGGGTACCTGAGTGGAACTAATGAACCGATTGTGGTACCACACATGTGGAATTTCATGGACATACAAAGGAAATTTGGTCAAGTAGAACATTCATTAAAACAAAGAAACTGTAAGGTAGGGATTTCCAAAATTCTCCTGATACTACAAGCAGGAAGGGCAGGATCTATAGATATTAAAGGGTTAAATGGATGGTAAAACAGGTGATGCAAAAGGGAGGGCTTCTACTTTTCTGGAAACTTGCAAAGATTCATTAAAGGTAGGAACCTTTTTGCAGCCAATGGATTGCACCTGAATAGACAAGGTGCATGGGTATTGGCTGATAGAATAAATTGAACCATTCAGAACCTTTTAAACTAGAAGCTGTGTGGAATGAGGGTGGAGATACACTGTATTTAATAAAAAATCAGGACTGATATCCACAAGAAGCAGGAGATTTAGAAAACCTTGATGGTAAATGCAAGGAGTCTGAGAAATAAAATAAATGAATTGGAATATACCCTTCATAGTGAAATATAGAAATGTATACTACAAGTGAAACATGGTGGGAAGAGGAACAATGAAGTGTAGATACTGACAATTACCAACCATTTCACAAGGATGGAGAACAAAAAAGGTGGAGGAGTTGTCATCCATGTTAAGGAAGGACTATAATTTTTGGCAATTGAGAAATATAATAATATACCAGGGGTAGAACAACTCTGGGTAACTTTATTACCTAAAGCAAATGACAAAATCTTATTGTGAGTTTGCTATAGATCTCCAACTTTAACAGGGGATCACAATATTGAATTCCCTAAAGTGTTAAAAGAATTGGAGATGGGATGTAAACTTATTAACCCTTGCTGTGCCATCAACATGTATACACAACCTAAAAACCTATATGTTTTAAATATTCTGGTAGCCTAAGGGTTAATTGGAGATTTCAATTGCCCTAGTATTAATTGGATGGATAAATTGGCTTTAACACCATTTGATGCACAGTTTATACATACAGTGGCCAACCAAAATACTAGCGGGGACAACAATTTGAATTTGGTTCTGAGCAATATGGAGGAAGAAATTAGTGATTGTAAAGTAAGAGAACCTTTGTGTGATAGTGACCATGGTATGGTTCAGTTCTCAATCAGTGTTAAAAGAAATATTCCACTAGGAGTAACTAAAGTAAGAAGTTTTGTTAGGGAAAACTATAAGGGTATTATAGAACATCTAAGTAAGTGGAAATGGGATAAGAAATTACAGGGACTTGATATTGATAATGTGTGGAAAATGCTTAAAGCAAAGCTTGATAATTGTATAGAAGTCTTTGTACCACTTGTAAAAAAATATAACAATAAAGGAAGGGTTCCCATTTGGTTCACGAGGAGCATTTTTAGGGCTATCAAAAGGAAAAAAAGGCATACAAGATGGCAAAAATTAAGGGTAGTCAGGGTAAAGTTGTGGGCAAATTACAAGAACAAAGTAAAGGATTGTAAATAACACATTAAAAAGGCCAAGTAAAATCTGGAATATAATTTAGCAGGACAGACCAAAGATAACAAAAAGGCATTTTGGGGTATGTTATTAGTCTCAGAAAATCAAAACCTCAGATTGGACCAATTTGTGTGGATAATGATGATATAACAGACTGTGACAAAATGTTGGAGGTATTTAATGACAAATTTAACAGTGTCTATCAAAGAAAGGAGAAAATAAAATTAGCAGAACAAGCTGGTAAAGAGAGTAGTAACATTAGAGCTTCTGTTTCACAGGTAAGGTGCAGACTTCAGAATTTGGATCCTAATAAATCATCCAGATCTGATGGCCTTCACCCTAAATTTCTTAAGGAAACAGCAGAAATAATAGCAGAACTGCTTACGGTGATCTTTCGGAAATCTATGGAAGATGGAAGGACTGTTGAGGATTGGGGGGTGGTGCATATAATTGCAATTTTTTGCAGAAAGGAGACAGCTGATTTTAGGAATTATATGCCTGTTAGCCTAACATCCTCCATAGGAAAAGTTCTGGAGGTATTAGAAGAGGATGAAATAGAAAAGTTCTTAAATGCCAGTGGTCTGAGGGATCCACTAATGCCTGGCAAACCTCTTATGCTTCTTTGAACCTGTTAGTAAAGCTCTAGAAAATAACCTCCCAGTTGATGTTTTATGTTTGGATTTTTCAAAAGCATTCAGTTCAGTATCTCATCTTTAATCGATAAAAACAATGCAAATAGCAGGCCTAAATAAATCATTAGTGAAATGGGTATGTTCTTGGTTTAATAACAGAAGGCAGAAAGTGTGTATTAGAGGTCACTACTCAAGCTGGAGCAAGCTTACTAGTGACGTTCCCCAGGGTTCTGTGCTGGGACCGATACTGTTTAACATCTTCACGTCATCTATAAAATACACAAATAAGGTGTGGCTTTGCAAGCTTGCAGATGATGCCAAAATGGGAGCTACAGTTAATAGTACTGAGGATAATATGGTATTACAAAAAGAAATAACATCGCAGATTGAGGGGAACATAAAAAGTTGAGATTTAATATTGATAAGTATAAGATCATGCATTTTGGTACCAGGAACATAAGAACTAAATATTATTTACAGGGAAAGGAGATAATAACCACTTCGATAGAGATACTTTTTTCTCTCAAATAGATTATCTTTTAAAGCACAAATCAAGAGTGTAATTAGTAAAGGAAATAAGATTCTGGGCTGCAATTGTAGACAGATTCCACTGACATGATTAAAAAACTTGAGGCTGTGTCAGAGCATGGAATAACAGAGGGGGCAATACTGGTCACTTTAGATGTCTCTGACCTATATACCACATGATCAAGACGTGGCTGCCATGGGATATATGTTAGACTTCAAGGAAGGTATGCAAAAAACAAGTAAAAGAATATTGCAGGAGTTGGCAAAATATATTTTAACATGAAATTACTTTGAATTTAATGGGCAATTTTACCAACAATCAAGAGGGACCGCCTTGGGTAGCACCAAGGCTTCCGCTTATGCAAACTCTTACATGTATCATTTTGAAAATCTGTATGCATTAAATGAGACGGTAAATCCAGTTTATGACAAGGTTGACTCATGGCTTAGATACATTTATGACTTATTTTTTATATGGTCAGGGGCAATTGATGAACTACATTGTTACTTTCCGTACCGGAATAGCAGGGATTCTAACATAAAGTTTGTTATGCAGTTCAGTGAAACAGTAATCTCCTATTTGGATTTAAAAATAATGAAGAAAAATAAGCTACAGATGACACTTTATAAAAAAAACAACGGATAGAAACATATTGTTATATGGGACAAGTTACCATGAACCCAGACTGAAAAACACTATACCCTATGCCCAATTAGTAAGGGTTAAAATAAATTGTAGTGAACAGGAAGAATGTGAGCAACATCAGAGAATGATGGCAGACAGATTTAAGTCACAGGCATATGAACATACCACGATTAGGTAAGTGGAATGCAAAATCAGGGGAACAAATAGGGAAACACTCCTCCATCCAAAATGTGGTGACACCACTGGAGCACAGCAGGATAGGGTTGTACTTAGCACAAAATATAACCACAAATTTGCACAGATACGTGCCATAGTCAATAAATATTGGTACTTGGTGGAACAGGACAACCCAACCATTTCTACTTTTAAAAACAGACCCATAGTGGCAGCAAAAAGAGTTAAGAATCTTAAGGATCAGTTGATTAGATCCCAGTTCAAAATGCCATCCAAACCACAACAGTTGTTGCTGAGTTCACTGTAGCTGGGGATGGTCTCTTGTGGCCGATGCTTGGTCTGTGGTCACACTACTAAGAAAAAATTATTTGTACACCCACATAATGGGAAGCAATTTGACATCAAGCAACATGTAACTTGTAATTCATAGGGTGTTGTCTATTTGCTGCAATGTCCATGTGACAAATTATATGTGAGTCAAGCAACCAGGAGCCTAAAAGTCTGAATTCAAGAACACAAAAGTGATATAAGAAATAATGATGAAACATCACAGGTAGCTCAGCATTTTGCTCAAGTGGGACATAATGAAGTGTCATTTAAGTTCTGGAGATTGGAGGTAGCTACCCTATCAGAAAGAGGTGGTAATTATGGCAAGAGATTAGACAGTGCAGAGATGAAATGGATATTCCATATAGGAATACTAGATCAAAGGGCTGGCATGAACTTGGAAACCAACTGGCCAGCCTTTTGGTGAATCCAGTAGTATCTGCTAAAATGTGGCTAACATGAGGAAAAACATGATGAAACTAATAAAAAATTAGAAAAATCGCTGAAATAATCAAAGGAAATAGTTGGTAATGAGTAAAAGCCTTTCATATAGGGAACTCACCCCACACCCCACTCCCCACCCTCAACAACAAGAAATCGTCCATATGTAAAGAATAGGATTAACAACATTAAAAACAATTCAGGTGACTGGTTGAACAATATGAATGAAGAAATCCCATGATAAGCGGTCACAACAATATCCCTAAAGTGGTTCAGGAACCAACACCTAAAAAGCCAGGCACCAGCACCACAAATGCATTTGTGTAGTAAAAGGCCCATTTGAAAAGCATCCTGACCACTACAACCAGCAGGAGGTTGTTTATGATAGCATGGCAGCCAAGGACTGCTCAGTAGCAACACGATGATTATGTCACAAGTAATGGTGGGCGAAGTGGCTGAAATTCGCTCTGCAAAGTGATTCGCGGAGTAATGCGGAATCTGCAAAATACTCCGCAACGCGAAGTGGAGTGCTTCGCGTCATAATGTGGAACGCAAAGTCCATTGAAAACAATGACTTCACATTATTCCGCCTTCCCCAAACCACTTCTCCACCAATTGTAAGGCGAAGTACATTGCAATCAATGTACTTCGCCTCACTTCACCTTATTTTTGAGCTCCAAAGGTGAATTTTGCAGTGTTTCAAGGGATTGCAGGTCACATGGGCTCTAGATTGTTCTACACAGCCTCAGTTCTGTGTAGTGTGTTTACTGGAAGATGGAGACATTTTCCTTTCAGAGCTCTGTGATTCAAATCCTCTAAAAGTTGTTAAAAAAGCCTTTTTCAGCTATTTTATTTGCTCACAATTTAGTACATTGATTGTAGGAAACCCTCCTGTGCTCATATCATCAAGTGTTTATTATTTGTGTATGGATTTTGAATGTCAGTTTAGAACAGTCAGTCTGTATACTGTGAAGTGTGCTTTGGGGGAGGGGCGTATCTGTGGTGTAGGTAGATTAACTGGGAGAAAAAGCAGTCTTTCTGTTTTGATTATATTTTTCTTGTATAACTGTATTAATGTACACACAGTAATATTTTCAGTAATTCTTGATATTTTTTTGCTGATTGTTGTGGTGCAGCAGTGTATAATTTCAGTTTGTTTAAAACATTTGGTTATATTACTAAAGGTTTTCAATTCACTACGCATTACTTGTAGTGTTTGTGTGTGTGTGCGCGTGCCCGATGCGTGCCATTAAATCAGACACCTTTTACTGTGCCACAGAGTAATTACAGCAGTGTGAACCTGCTATCCACCGCACTTGCATGACATTTTTATACTGCTTTGTGGTATCTTTACTGGTAGTGGATTGTTACTGCCATGCACTACCCCCCACCCAGCAAAAGGTATTCTTTTCCAGATTTGGATTTGTGACTTGTGAGCACTGGTTAGGTGGTGTTGTGCCTTTACGTCTGCATCTCTTGAGTGCACAATGCAGTCTTAATCTGTCTGTGCATTTTCAGTACACCATTAATTCTGGGAGACCTCGTATTTCTTGTTATGCTCTCATTTCACTTCATCAGCACTGGGGAATTTTCTGGACACGAGACAGTAGCATTTTGGGGATGCACAATAATTCTGGTGACTGTGTGTGACCACTGTGCATGGCAGAGTGCACCATTAATTCTGGGAGACTTTGCATTTTTTGTTACCCTCTCATTTCACTTCATCAGCACTGAGGAATTTTCTGGACACAAGACAATAGCATTTTGGGGATGCACATTAATTCTGGTGACTGTGTGTGACTACTGCAAGCATAATGTCTGAGTGTGCCAATAAATCTGGGAGACTTTGCATTTCTAGTGCTCTCATTTTAATTCATCAGCACTGGGGAGCTTTTGGACACAAGACATGAGCATTTTGGGGATGCACATTAATTCTGGTGACTGTGTGTGTGAAGGGCTGCCAATATTGTTGTCACTTAGCCTTACTTCGTGTTAAGGCGGAGTGACAACACGAAGTAATAATTACAAGGTGAAGTGAGCCTTTTGTATTGGCCACTTTGCATAGTAGAGTAACAACACAAAGTGTCCACTTCATGTGCACTTCGCTGGTGAAATTTAAATTCACTGCATCTCTAGTCACAAGCTACAATCGATGATGTATCATCGTGGGATCTTCAAATGGGTCCAAGAGGAGAAGGATACAGCAGCGTTTGGCTAAACAATACAGAAGGAACAGACACCATTACCTGGGAAGAAACTGAGGGAAGAAATACAAATATCAGGTAAATGAGTCTTCGACAATTTACAGTGGGTAACAGGGAGGGTGAAGAAAACTGCAAGAAAAAGCACTCAAAGGAGGTAGCATACAATAAACAGAAACATAACACACGTATAAGGTACTCAGGCTAATACTATCTTGATACATAAGGCGCATTTCAATATTAAACAACTTAAATTAGTACATAGTAAATAAAGCCCATAAATCATATGTCGCAGGTGTCTGAAACCAACTTAAATACATATAAAAAGGTAATGGCCAGGATACATTGAAAGCCAAAATAGCATGTTTAGTCCAGGTATACAGAAGGTAATGCAATTATTGCATGAATGAAAATGCAGCACAAAATGGGATGTGGTAACACAATGGTGAAATAAGTATGAAATAGTTTACAATGTGATTAAGAGAACAAATAAATAATTGGGTTATTTATATCCAGGTTAGGAAATGAAGTAACTGTATAATGGAAACTGAATGCATTGTAACCTGAAAATACTAGAAGGAGTAGGTGATCAGAGGTAATGGATTTAACTGAAGTTGAAAAAGTAAAAAATATTGTTTATTAATAATAATAATAATGGAAACTAAAAATGTTTATATTCTGTTTTAAAACAGTGAATAAGACCCTTGAAAAAGCTCACTTGCATGAGTGAAACGTGGGGCAATAAAAAAAATAATTTAAAGAAAACTCTGGAGCCTGGAATCCATTTATTGAAGAAATGTATTGGCATCCCCACACCAAAAGAAATTCAGAAACAATGCCTAAGTAGACACATCAGGAGTAGGCAGAGGGAGGTGGTGGTGCCTTTGTATACCTCGATAGTGAGGCCGCCTATGGAGTATTGTGTCCAGTTAATGGCCCATATAAGAGGGGAGATATGAAGAGACTGGAGGGGGTCCAGAGGAGGGCAATGCAGTTGGTAATGGAGATCAGACATAGGAAGTATGAGGAGAGGCTGAAAGAATTGGGTTTGTACTCCTTGGAGTACAGAAGGATGATCTGTGCCTTGTATATAGGGCATATGACAGTGGAGATCTGTGGGAATGTACTGAATTAGAAAGTAAAGAACAATAAAGGGTCACAAGGAGTAATGATCTATTATTAAAGGGGAGTACAACAAAAGAAATGAGAGGGGCTTGGGGTCAATCAGAGGGTGGCCTCCTTGTGTCTCCCAAGAGAGGTAGTGCATAGTCCAGATATGGAACAATTTAAGGAGAACTTGGATGTATTCTTACTTAATCAGGGAATGGTAAGATGCATTTAAAGAGAATCAGGTTACTACGGCTAACGCTATTGGACCTGTGAAAATCCTGTAATCCTATGAAAAGAAAATACCTTTTTAATTTTTGAAAGTTCCCTTTTTTATTTTTCACAGCTTACCCATTTTGCAAATGCAATATGACACTCCAGGTCATTGGTTGCCTGGGTTAGACAATGGGCTTAAGAAATCTTGAAATGTGATGGGCCAAGAGCTATCTCTGGGCATACAATGTTTAAGCAATAATGCATGAAGGGGAGTGTGTTGTTATGAGATTTGCACTTGCCTCGGGCATGGCCTGTAAACCACCCGAGGCATGTATGAATCTCATAACAACACACCCTCTGGAGTGCATTATTGTGATTATAAAATGAATTAGAACAAATCAATATTTTTATTAATTTCAAGAAATGCAAGGTTTTGTTCTTCTGCCTATGATACAATAGTCCCATCAATATGTCATGAATGGCTAACAAAATATTATATTTATTTTTTTATTTTTATTTTTTATTTTATTGAAATCTAGGATTACAAATACCTTTGAACAGGAACTGCTCATTTACAAAGGTTTCACGTCGAAGGAATGGGGGATATACATACATACAAAGATCAACATAATAATACATAGTTACACAATAAAAAGAAGCAAGAGACTGAGGCTTAGGAAATTCCAGTAATTCAAAATGTGCCAAATGTTAGATAGCATGACATACCAGCCAAGGGCAATCTTAGAAATAAGCACTGCAGGTGAGGGGGGGTATGCAGGCAGGAAGGCCATTGTCGAAGGGTAGAAGGTGAGGGTAAGAGCTCAAAAGGGGAGGGAGGGGAGGCATAAAAGTCAGAAAATGCCTGGGGGGAGAGGAAAGGGAGAGGGGGCAAAGGGGGAAGGCAGGTGAGGCAGGTAGAAGGGGAGGCAAGGTGGGGAGAGGTAGCTGTCAAGACTGAAGTGGAGGGCAGTGAGCGGTGGGCCCCTGATTAGGCGAGGCAGTCACAACGACGATTTGAAATGAGATGAAGTTGGAGCTGTCTCTTAAAAGGGCCAAGAGCAGCAGCAGTAAGAGTTTCTTTGTTGAGAGTATTATATCACTGTGGTGCTCTGTGGGGAAAGGCCCTCTGGCCCATGGTAGTCCGACATCTGGGGACAAGGAAGGTTAGTTGTTGTGAGCTTCTAGTTCGCTGGGTGCTGTGGTTGTCCATGAGGAGCTTTTCAATGACCAGGGGCATGACCCCGAGGAGGACTTTTTTGGCTAAGAAGCAGGTTTGATACTGTATCCAGTTGATGAGAGGAAGCCATCCTGCCTGAGTGTACAGGTCACAAGTGTGTGTAAGTCAGTCAGCCCCAGTTAGCAGCCTGCATGCTTTGTTGAGTGCAACTGTAATTCTATGGGGGGCAGAAGCGGAGGCAGAGCCATAGATTGCTAGACCACAATTGATGATGGAGGTGACAGAGCTGTTGATAGCCAACTGGAGAGTCAGGAGTCATGCAGTGTTTGTGCCTGTACAGCAGGCCTATACAGATGTTGGTGGCTTTGGCAACAGAATCTATGCGTCGATGGTAGGAGAGTGGGCTGTCCAATGTGACACTTAGGTATTTAAAATCAGGGACGTGTTTAAGTACGGTCCCTGTTTGGTTTAGGATGGTGAGGTCACGGGATTTGTACTTACTCCTGGCATTGTAAAAGGTCATAACCTTTGTTTTGCTGTAGTTCATGACCAGTTTGTGTGACTTGAGCCATTCTTCGATGCACATGAATTCAAGCTGTAATTGTTTCTCAAGGAGCTCTGCATTTTGGTGGTTGGTGAACTTGACTGCGTCATCAGCATAGAGCAGTAATTTCTGGTAGTAGACACTGGGAAGGTCGTTGAGGAAGAGGCTGAAGAGTAGTGGCCCCAGGATGGACCCCTGTGGGACCCCTGAAAGGGCTGGCTTTTCTTTCGAGGTGACACCAGCAATCCTAACCCGCTGGACCCTCTCCCCAAGGTAGCTTTAAAACCAGAGCAGCACTTCACTGGAGAGCCCAATGTTTGATAATTGCTTGAGTAGGAGTGGATGATTCACAGTATCAAAGGCTTTCATAAGGTCGATGAATACTGCCCCTACACAGTTTCCTTGATCAAGCGTGGTATGGATGAAGCCCGTGAATTCTAATAGTGCAGTTTTGGTACTGTGCCCTTTTCAGAAACCATGTTGCACAGGACACTGGATGTCGTAATTTTCCAGGTACTCAACTAGTTGGTCTGAGGCTATGGACTCCAGGGCCTTAGACAATGGAGGGAGATGGAGATAGGTCTGTAGTTGGAGTGCAGTGATCTGTCTCCACTTTTGTGTACCGGTGTAATGGTCACCTGTTTCCAGTGAGATGGGAACTGGGACATCCTTAGTGATAGGTTGAGGATCTTTGTCAGGGGTTCAAGGACTCCTTCAAGGACAAGCGCTAACAACTTCAGGTCAAGGGACTCACCACTGTAGCCTGCATTGTGAATGGCCTTCTGAATATAGGTTCTGGCTTCATGCACTGGGATCTCCTTGAAATAGAATTGTGGGGCAGGGTGTAAGAGAGGAGCAGTGGTAGGAGGGTTACTACCAGAAGGGGCAGCGAAGAAATTAGAAGGGAGGACACTATCCAAATTGGAGAACGCTTCGTTAAAGGTGTTGGTGATTGTGTATAGGTCAGATGTTGGTGTTCCATTTATGTTGAGCATGGTGGGTCCTTTCCTGTAAGGTCTTTCAAGTTACTCCAAAACATTTTTTCCATCACCCCAGGAGTTGGAGAGAGCTTCCTTGAAGTATTTGCTTTTGGTGCTCCTAACTGCCCGTGTGCACTCATTTCTGGCAGCTTTATATTTACGAATATCCCCAGGTTTGGATGTTGCACTGGCACAGTGCCAGAGATGGTCCCTATGTTTGAGTAAAGTGTAGATCGGGGGTTATCCAAGGGTTAGCTCTGCCCCTGACCTTCAGCTTTTTGAGAGGTGCAAAGATATTGCAGGCTGCTGTGAAGTGGGTGATGAAAAGGTCTAAGGCTTGGTTTACTTCAATGGCAGAGTTGATTGCTGTCCAGTCCAGGCGGCTTAGGTGTGTCTTTAGTAGCTCAAGGTACCCTTGCTTTAACACTCTGGTGTGTATTATTTTAGGAGGGGGCCTAATAAATTTGTTTGTCCAGGTACATGTGATGGGTGAGTGGTCACTGATCCCATCAGGGAACACTGAGACTTTTGAGATTCGTTCAGGGTGATTAGTAAGGATCCAGTCCAGAAGTGCGTGTGACCCTGTCCTATAGTTGTATCTGGTGGGGGTGGTAACAAGCTGGGTGAAGTTCTGAGCTGTGACAGCATCCTTGTAGTTTCTGGCCTCCAGCAATAGCCAATTTATGCTGAAGTCTTGAACTGACAATGTAGAAGGTTCCTGAATGCTTACATTATGCCTGTGACATTCATGACTAACAAGCTGAGATGGAGGAGTTATGATCAATGCAAGAGGGCTCTGCATATTACTTTGCTGCCTAGCCTGATCAGGTGTCATGTTTACAGAGGATGCAAAACTACATAGCATGTCTCCCAAGTTATGCTGATTCAAACCGGGTGACAGGGAAATTTCCTGGGGAGGTGGATTCATCGAAGGAGGTGCCTGCATATTTATTTCAATGCCTACCCCATTCACATTAGGCTCCATTGACAGTGTGGCTGAGGGTGGAGTCCATGTTACCTCAGGAGGGGCTTGCATGTAAATCTGAAGCACTACCCTGTTGTCAGCACCTCCTACTGAGGCAGTGCCTGAGGCATGAGTTAGTCATACATTATCACTTGCACAGCCACTGATGCTGGCTGACATACCAGGATGAGGAAGAGCACCTTCTCTAACTGCTGGGCTGCTCACTTCTGTAGGATATGCTGGTGCCATTTCTACATCTTGAAACTATGACTGTTGTGCTATGCCGTCGATCTGTGTTTGTCCTGGAAAGTCATTACCATGCTCCGTCGCTGCTGTCGAGGTGACTTCGCGATTGCTTGTGCTATTGCAAAAGCTATATAGGAGCACCTCCACTGAACCTCCAAAGAGGTTGAAAAAGGTACTTTCCATTTTTGAACAGGGTTCTGTGTCACTGCTTAAGTATATATTGCTCTGATCATTAGATGCTGATCAAACCGTTATTTCTGAGCGGTATCGAGTAACATGAAAACAGATGGCAGTTCTTAAGATTACCAACATTTGGTTACTTGATCTACATGTTTTTACACATGTGATCAGGTGACCACAGGTCAGCTGGAACTTTAGTCCTGTGTTTGTTGTGAAATTTACACACAGCTAAAGCCCCTGTCTGACCAATTAGCTTACAACATTTTTCATGTCCATTTCATAATTTTCGACAATGCACACCAAAAATCAAGTGCCAGTTGGTATTGCCACATTTTTGAACCTATAGCAATGTGCTCACTTCTAATTCAAAGAATGACCTGGAAACCATTTTTCCCCTTAGTCCCCTCAGTTAGTGAGCGAGGCCCTCCAGGACCCGTTAGATGCTGTAATTCCTTTCATTGCTAGTCTCAAGCTATTTCCCCGTTCACCCTGGCTCTTTTCCCTGCTTGGAAACAACAGAAAAACAAAGGAGCTTCAATATTTAAAAGAAAAAGTAACCTGGCACTTCTGTTTCTTTGTTCTGTTGCTGGACCTCACACAGTCACCCTGTCCAATCCCGGTACATTCGTTGTCCACAGTTCTTCTCTCCCCATCTTGTTTATCACAACATAAAACAGCACAATAGATCTAATGGAGTGTGGGGGTAACAGAGCATGGGAGTGAGGGCTTTTTTCACCAAAACACAAAACAGACCGGGGGGTTGAAGAGAGGTGCAACTGCTGAGGTAAGAGTGGCTACTTTACAAAAAAAAAGACAAAATAGATTTTTATTCTTTTTTAATTTTTTTAATCTTATGTAAAAATGACACTTCTAATCCATTTTCTAAGTGTAATAATAATAATAATAATAATGAATTTATTTATATAGTGCCTTTCACCTTACCAAGGTGCTGAACACATTAAAACAATAACATCAAATATACAGTAAATCCAGTGATACATATAAATAAAATCATAACATAATAACATCAAACATTAAAATCAGTTAATAAAATATGAAGTAAGATCTCAACACAGTAACAATTACACTATGAATAACCATCCAAGAAGGCCATTTGCCAAAGATGAGTTTTCAGATTATTCTTGAATTCCTCCATGGAGGTGCACTCCTGTAACCTGCGTGGTAGAGAATTCCAAAGAGTGGGTGCAGCATAAGAAAATGCTCTGCTGCCAGAAGATTTTAAACTCACTCTTGGAATCTCTAGCAACCCCTCATCAGCCGAGCGGAGCGATCGGCCGGGGTAGTAAGGCACCAGGAGTTCTGTCAGATAGGCTGGACCCTGATCGTGAAGGACTTTAAAAGTCAATAAAATAACTTTAAAGGTGATCTGCCACCATATAGGAAGCCAGTGCTGTTCGCGCAGCACCAGGGTAATATGATAGGACCTACTTGTCCCAGTCAAAACCCGGGCTGCATCATTCTGCACCAGCTGTAGGCGACGGATTTCAACCCCAGAGAGCCCAAAGTATAGGGCATTGCAGTAGCCCAAACGCGAGGACACAAAGGTGTGGACCAACGTTGGCAAAGAGTCAGACGGAACAAGGTGCCTAACCCTGGTGATATTCCTAAGATGGTAAAAGGAAGTCCTGACAACGGCCAACAATTAAGACTGTAAGGTCAGCCTGTCATCTAAGACAATCCCAAGGCTACGCACCCGTTCAGAGGTCAGAAGTGACATGCCGCCAAGAAAAATTCCAGAGGGCGTGCCATCACACAACCTCTCTATCTAACAACCCGGGTCCACAACCAGGACCTCTGTCTTCTCTGAGTTCAACTTTAACCAACTAGAATCCATCCAACCCTGGATTTCTTCCAGACAGTTATTAAACACCGCGAGAGCTCCATCCTGGTCGGGTGCAAGAGACAGGTATAGGTGGATATCATCTGCATAGCAGTGAAACCTCAGCCCATACTGTTTTATAATGTCTCCGAGGGGCAGCATGTACACCGCAAACAACATGGGCGATAGCACGGAACCCTGAGGCACCCCACACAGCAAAGTAGTTGGGCCAGAAGAAAAGACTCCCAACACAACTCTTTGTGATCTCCCAGTGAGGAATGAGGTGAACCATTGTAGAACAGTTCCCGACATTCCACAAATTTGCCTCAGGCGTCCTATCAACGCCAGGTGATCCACAGTGTCAAAAGCTGACAAGAGATCAAGGAGAACCAGAATGGAATGTCTCTTCTGATCTCTCGCCCTCAGATCATCATTAAGCACCCAAACCAGCACAGTCTCGGTGCTATGTCTTTTACGAAAACTAGATTGGAAGGATTCGTAGATATTATGGATGGTTAAATGGTCTTTCAATTGGGCTGCCACTACCTTCTCAATAACCTTCCCAATAAAGGGAAGGTTAGAGATAGGTCTGTAGTTTGAGAAACAGTCTGGGTCCAAGGTAGCTTTCTTCAAGCGAGGTGTCACCACTGCCTCTTTCAGGGAGCTAGGAAACTCACCTGACTCCAGGGAGCACCAAGCTATTTGCACCAGGACTGGACCAGTGATATCAGTACAACCCAAAATTAGGGGAGTCGGTCCAGGATCCAAACTACAGCTTGTGGGACGCACACTATGGATGATCCTCATAATATCCACGAACTCAAGTCGGCCAAAGGAACTCCAAGAGAATTGGGGTACTGTGAACTCACGCTGTTCTATGGCATCACCCTTACAGATTGCCGGGCGCAAGTCTGCCCTGATGTCAGCCACTTTAGTTGCAAAGTAACGAGCGAGCTCCTCGCACTCTAATTGCAAAAAGGCTTTTCGAACTTGCAGACAGGCTGGGTTGTACAGTTTGTCTACAGTCCAAAACAGCAGAGCCGGTCGATTCTGAGCAACTGCAATCTCCCTGGACAGGAATTCGGCCTTCTTATGGGTGATTGCAGATTGATAGATAGAATAATGTTCCATCAATCTAAGGCGGTCGACCTCAAGGGCGGACTTGCGCCAACATCGCTCTAACCTTTGCCACTGTCTCCGCATCTCCCTTAATGTCCCATCGAACCAAGAGGACCTAGGGTGAAGGGATAAGGGGCGCTCACGAACAGGAGCAATAAGGTCCAGGGCTGCCATAACAGCCACATTATAGGCCGACACCAGCGTCTCTGGATTACTGCTCGCCAACACGGGGGATGATGGGTCAAGGACCGCCGCAAGGCCTTGGGAAGTAATATTTCGTAATGGGCAGTACCTGACCATCTCCACAGGGGAAGGCCTTCGCAGGGGAGTGCAAAAATTGAACCTCACGGTGTAGTGGTCTGACCCAGTGACTGGTTCCATCCCCATGTCGGATGCATCAATCCCTAAGAGGAAGACTAAGTCCGAGTCACGTGATGGCATCTGGCTAGAGAGCAGCTGAGTTCCTGAGCTCCCCCCGCTGGTCGCCTTTTTTGATCATTTAATCTGCCATCCTACCCTTTTTTCGTGAAATTTGGATAAATATTGTCTTGGGAGAGTCTCTACCATTATCTGGTGACTGGTGCAGTGAAAATAAACTGTTGCTGGCTGAGGATGGAGGTAGATATTAAGCAGGCCTCAGTCAGGCACACTCCTCCTGCTTCCCCAGAAAAGGCCTCCAAGAAGCAGAGGAACCAGGCCCCTACCAGAGCTGATCGGGGTGGAGAGAAGGGGCAGCAGCCTATACCACTATCAGAAGATAAGTTTCTTCAAGAACTTACACCATTGAAAAATCTTTTACAGGACCTGGCAGGGGAATTAAAGTCGTTACGTAGCGATCTTTCCTCAGTCTCTACCAAAGTTACAGATATGGAAGCAAGGCTAATCTCCTCAGAAGGCTGGAGGTCTAGAGCTGAAACGGAGATCTCGAGCTCAGACAACAAGTTAAAACTGCAAGCAAAACAGAAGATTTAGAAGGATGAAACACATAGAAATAATCTTTTATTCATGGGTATACCTGAATCAGAGGAAGGCCCAGACATCATGGTCTTTTGCAAAATTTCTGTGTAAAGTCGTGGGCCCATCCCCTATCAGCCCTACCTACCACTTGGAGAGAGCTCACCGTTCTTTGAGACCTAGACTGCTTCAGGATCCCTCCACGTCCCTATTATTGTTAAATTTTGAGTTATGTGGAGAGGAATCATGTTTCATTAAATCCTGTGAGCTGAAAGAAGTATTCTGGGGCTCACGAAAATCAGGATCACCCAGGACTTACCTAAAGAGATTAGGGAGAAAAGAGCAGCTTACCATTCAGTGGTACAAAATTGATCGCAGCTTCTACCCCATTCAGAATGGTGTATCCAGCGACCTTAAAGATTACGTATGAATGGTGCAGTGGCAAGCTACAACTCTCGGAGGCGTGCAAGCAAAGAGCGGAAGTTAAACTGCCGGAGTTATTTAAAACACGTGGCTGACTCTCCTGAATGGCTTTACCGGTGGAACTGAACCCTAATTATAGCCAGGATAAAAATGTACTTTTGCTGTTGTTTAAATTGCATAAATATGCTTGCCTTTAGTGGTCTGGTTCTTCCTTCTGCTCCCCCCTCTCTCTCTCTGACTTATTATTCCTTGTCTCTGTTGCCCTTCTGGTCCATCCGTTTCCCTTACGGAGTCTCTTTCCTTCTGTCCCCTGGTGTTTTTGGCCTGGAATGGGTTAGGGTGAGGGCTCCTTCGTGGCGCTTTGCCCCCATTTCGACTTTCTGCTCACTCGACGGAACCTGGTTCAGGCGCTAGTAGTTTCTGGTGGGACTCGGGAGACGGATCTTTGGTCCGCTGGCCTTTTGGCCCCCTGGAAACATTTTTGGGTTGTACTCGGGTGGCAAGACAACTTGCATGGCTAGTCTAGCTCGATTCAGCTGGCTTTATGGGATTCTCCTCCTGGGATTGTCTGGACTCGGTAGGATCTCTTTCCTTTGGTTTCTTGGTTTGGCTCGCTATTATTTTAGGGTTGGGTACCGGGTACTAATACTGTTTGGGAATAGGGGTTAATGTAACTGGGTGGTCACATTACTACCCATTTCTTCCTATCTCTACTCCTGATGATCCCCTCTTTCTATTCTCCTGTACTTTCTCCTTTCATTTCACCATGGGCTATTGGGGTGGCCGGGGTCGAGCTTAGGATTTGCTCGCTAGATGTGGAATCACGAGCCATTTTGAGGTTAGCTAGCCTCCCGGTGTTAGGGGCTCTGGGGATGACAGCCCTGGTATTAGGGGTAGGCATTTTCCTGGGAGGAGCACTGTACCTATTTCTTTGGGAGTGTTGGTCCCTGACTCTGGGGTTAGGAGGTTCAGCATTAGGGGTTCGGGGCCTGAGCTATTGGTTCATTGGTTATTCTTGGTACTCTGGTTCGGCCTATCCGTTGTAAATACTTACTTTCTGTTTGGTTTGGGAATGGGCTGTGGGTTGGGGATTGGGATGGTAGGGGGCACTGGTTTTGTATTCATGACTTGGTTACTGGTGTTTGGGGATGCGGGCGGAGGGGATTGTTTGTTTCTGAAGTTTGGTTACCTGTTACTTTTCTGGTCCTTGGTTGGGGGATGGGGTTTGGGGTGGGGACTAACTGTAGTTATCCCAGTTATATTGTTTGACTGTTGCCTTATTGATATAGTTCATATTTGGGTGGGGGAAGGTTAGATTGGGGTGTGGGATTAGGGATTAGGAGGTGCACGCTGCTACTAGTGGTTGGATTTATGTTATCTGGTATCAGGCTATTGTAAGTTCTATTTGAAATGGCTAAGAATGCAGTTTGTATAGCGGCCCTGAATGTGAGAGGGCTCAGGATCGTGGTAAAAGGCTGCAGATTTTTAACCACTGTTCCTTACTTGGTATAGATATTCTTTTTTTGCAAGAAACACACTTGGGCCGGGGTGAAGCTAATCTCCTCTCTCGGTCTGGATTCTCTCAGGTCTATCTTGCCGGGAATTCTCACTTTAGTAGAGGGGTGGCTATCTTAATTAAAAAACACGTTTTGTTTATCAAGGATTCGACCTGCTCAGACCCGGAAGGGAGATTCATTTTAGTAAAGGGTAACTTAAATGGAGAAAGTGTGGTACTGGGATTGGTGTATGGACCGTGGAGGTGATCCAGACTTCTTTATGAGGTTGACAGACAAGCTGGCTGCCTTTTTGCCGACCTAATATGTGCTCGGCGGGGATTGGAATGTACCTTTCCCCTCAGTTTTGGACAGGGATCCTCGGGATAGAAGAGCGCCTTCCTCAGCACAGAAAGCCCTCTGTGAGATGGTCTCGTTGTTAGGTCTTGGTGACCCATGGCGTGTTGCTAACCCTTCTTTTAGGGCCTTCTCCTTTCAATCGCAGTCACATGGCACTAAATCTAGACTGGATATGATTTTAGTGAGTGTCTCCTCTCTCCCGATGGTCTCTCTTTCTGGTATAGAGCCGATAGTTGTGTCAGACCATGCTTTGGTTTGGATACGTTTGTCCATCAGACATGACTTTGCCCGTGATTCCATGTGGAGATTAAATACCCAACTATTGAAGGACCGGCACTGTGTTTCGGAGATTAGTTCGAAAATATCTCTGTTTCTGGCAGACAATTTGGACTCTACCCCTAGGGTGGACATGGTATGGGGGGCATTAAAGTGCTATCTTAGGGGGGTCTTTATTCAGATGGCTTCCCTTAGGAAGAAGACACGGTTAGCCAAGGCGTTGAGAATTAGTGGGTAAGATCAGAGACCTGGAAGGTAAGTACTAGTTATCCTCTTCGGGTGTCAGATCTTAAGGAACTGCTTTCAGTCAAAATGAGTATTCGGATCTTTTGAAAGATAAGATTGAGTATTATCTGCCAAACCCAGGCTAAATATATAGACCTCGTGAGAAATCTGGGAAACTTCTGGCTCTACGTCTCAGAGCATTGGAGAGTTCGAGGATTATTCCCTCTCTGGTTTCCTCATCCGGTACGAGGGTTTCCTCACCCAGAGAGATTGCTCGGACTTTTCGGGAATACTATTCTAATCTTTATAGTCCCCCTCCTACATCCCACTCTGTAGCTAACCTTAAAGGTTACTTAAGGGGAGTGGCTCTTCCTAGTATACCGGATTCCCAGCAGGCAAGTCTAGTGGCGCCCATCTCAGTTGAGGAGATCCAGAGCGCTATTGCCTCCCTTGCCCCAGACAAATCACCGGCCCAGATGGATTTCCAGCAATTTTACAAAGTTTTCCAAGGACTTGACCCCTATTCTGCTTAGATTATATAACTACTTTCAGGTGGCTTCGGATCTCGATTCGGCCTTGTTTGAGGCCACCATAGTCCTAATTCCTAAGCCAGACAAAGAGCCCTCAGACCCAGCTAATTACCGCCCTATCTCCCTACAGAATTATGAAATTAAAATACTGGCTAAAATTCTCACCGAAAGGATTAAAAGGATCTGGATGGACCTTCTGAGCCCTGAACAAGCAGGTTTTGTTCCAGGGAGATCTGCTGCAGATCATCTAAGGACATTGTCCCATATTTCACAGTACGCCCGGTCAGTTCCAGAACCACTTGTTCCGGTCTCTTTAGATGCTGAAAAAGCATTTGACCGGGTCGACTGGTCCTTTATGGCTGTTCTGGAAGAAATGGGCTCCCATCCCCTTTCCTAAATATGATCCAGGTACTATATAAGTGCCTCTCTGGGTAAAATCTATTGCAACGGGGTTCTATCTCCTTTCTTTCAATCTCTTCGCAGGCACTAGACAGGGCTGCCCACTCTCTCTCCTTTGTTGTTTAATTTGTATTTGGAACCTCTGTTGATTCAGCTTAAATCCGCCTAGGGTGAATGGGGTTAGGATCTTAGGGGAGGGAGCTAGTTCTTTCTGTGTATGCAGATGATGTTCTGTTACATTTGTCTATCCGTCGTATGTTAGAAGCAGCTCTAGATATTATTTGGCATTTTAGTTCCTTTTCTGGTTACAAATTAAACACATCAAAGTGTGAGATTTTCCTTTAAATAATTACGCCTTTAAGAACTGCTTCCTACCCTTTGAATGAGATGGACTCCCAATTCCTTAAGTACCTAGGGATTCACTTTCCACTGACCCATTCCTGCTTAAGAAATTAAACCTAATTAAGATTAGAGACTCGGTTAGTCAGGATCTGCAACGCTGGGCATCTCTTCCTATTTCTTTGATGGGCAGAATCAATATTATTAAATGAACGTCTTCCCGGATTTTCTACCCACTGAACCTCACCAATCTCTAGCTTCCTCTTTCCTTTTTCAACGGCTCCATAGTATGTTTCTACCTTCATCTGAAAGGGAAAAGGGTACGCTTGCTCTTATGGTTCTCTTCATCCCTCAAAGATAGGGAGGTTTAAGACTTCCAATTTTCAGCTCTATTATTGAGCGGCCCATTTATCCAAGTTGGGACAGTGGTTACAGCAGGACCTCAGAATTCCTCCCTGTATGGCTTCACTTAGAATCGACCTTTCTTTCTGAACTTAAATTTGACATAGCTACCTTACCCTATCTTACTCCGAGTTCAGTTTCATACTTGATTTCTAATAATACGGTGGCGTGTTTCTCTTAAAGTAGAATCAATGTCTTAGGTTCTTCCGGATCTCTAATCAAACGGATTTAGGACAGCCAATTACCTCCAATCCAAATCTTGTTATTGGTGATTCGAGGGTTGGAGTAACTTGGTTGTCACAAATCAAAGATTCAAGGTAGAACAGCTGTATAATTCAACCTCTTCTCACATCAGGCGATATCCTCACCAAATTTGGTATTCCAAGTACAGAGACTTTAAAGTGTTCCAACTCCGTCATTTGGTCTGTAATAAGTTTGGTTTGGATATTTAAACCATCTATGGTACCCTTTTCTCCAACATCAGTGGCTGGCATCTCAACCCCATTCCATCTCACAGATCTACTCCTATCTATTGACTTTCAACTTGAAGGAGGAGGTAGCTGGTCCCTTGCTCTGGACCCAATCTCTTCCTGAGGAGGTGCCATCCTGGAGAACTCTATAGCTGACTTGCACAAATGCACCATACTCAGGATAGGTTCAGTTAGTGCAGTATAATATTGTCAATAACTTATACTACAATCCAGTCAAGCTATTTCAGCGTAAGATGATCTCTTCCTCACAGTGTTTCCGCTGTCTCGGATGAGGGTAACTTGATTCATGTTTTCTGGAGTGCCTCAAAGTGGCCCCATTGTGGTCCGCTATTATTGATAGTCTAGATCCCCGCCTGGGTCTGAGCAGGTTTTTCTCCAGATATTTGCGAACTGGGGACCTTCTCGCTATAGATCAGCGGAGCGAGGTACTATATGGCTTTGATTCGGCAGGCAGTCAAAAAATTGGTGTTAAGGCACTGAAAGACCAATTAGTATTATCCCTTTGTGGATTGGTTAAAAGAATTGATGTCGCACCTCCAGGTCGAAAGCTTGATTGCCAGCTATAAGCAGCGATGGATCTATTTTATAAAAGATGGGTAACCAATTGTAACTTATCAGGAGATTAAGTTTTGTGATCTGATCCCTGGACCTCACTTTATGTTATATAACGACTGCCATTCTAGTATGTGATTTAAAGTGATAGAACCCAGTCTCTCTCACTGTATTGTAGACCTATTAACACAGCCAGTAAAGATGGTAGCTTGAAATGTGATATCCAGGCTTTGAAAGTTGCTAGCTATATTTTGGCCGGGTGCACCTTGGGGTGTGGGGGATGGGATTTGGTTTTTCTGGGGTTTTCCGGCTTATGAAAACATGTTTACATTGTCTTTTGAAACTATTAGGTTTTGTTATTTTGCCTTTGTATAGTTGACTGGGGGGGGGGTTGATTTGTTTCTTGGTTTACTGATCAGTTTTCTAATACTATGGTATGGTGTATTTTCCTTTCTTTTGTGAAAATAATAAACTTAAATTTCAAAAAAAAAAAAAGGAAGACTAAGTCCAGAGAGTGCCCAGATTTATGAGTAGCAGTGGAAATTACCTGTGTGAGGCCCAAAGAAGACATTAATTGGAGGAAGTGATAATACCCTCTAGGTTGGGCAGTATGGGCAATACAGGACCTTCTAAGGGCTATAAGGCCCTTTGCCTATAGCATTGGGCCTCATTACACCCCTGGGTGGTCTGGTATGTCCCAGTACCATCCACATTGGCGGGTATTATCACTTACTTAATGTTCCTCCAGGTGTTGAAGGCACTCAGTGCAAGAAGCTCATCACTCACTATGCACCTGAGCATGCATTAGCCCCAGAAAACCAGTGCACTTTTGAGTCTTATAGCCTGCGTGTGATTTGCCCAAATTCCAGATCCTGCTGTCTGAGCTTGCTGCAACCTGTGTATTTCTGGGGGATTAACACACTGTATAGGTTTTTGAACTATTTAGACATTCAGGAAGCAAGAATGTTCAAAACCCATTTATAATTAAACAATAATACATGCCAGAGTACACACACCTCTGGTGTGCAGTGAGGCACGAGGCGTCACTGAGTGCCTTCAACCATTGAGAAGTGTCATTATCCCACCATAGTGCACACCCTGGAGTGTCTTACTGTGATTATAAAATGAGTCAAACAGTTTGAAGTGTGAAAAAATACACAAAAATAAAGCACAATAATTTTAAACATTTATAGTAAATGATTTCATTTCATCAGTTCATGCAGTTGTCCAGGCTGTGTGTGGGTGTTGATGTGCGATTTGGCTGCCACTATACATTCAGTCACTTCACTACCATTCTAGCATTGTTTGTAAAGCGCTTTGGGATACATTTTGTATGAAAAACAATATATAAATGCTGATTCTTCTTCTTATTATTATTCTTCATTTAAATGATTTATTTTTTTCTAGCTTCCCTCAGCCATATTTGTTAGAAATGTACCCTGCTCCCAGATATATACTCTGTATAGGCCCATTTACCTTTGCCTTCCCTGGGTTCTTGTCCATTTCAATGTCCCCCATGGTTCTTCCCTTCATAGCAGGGGCTCCAGCAGGAGAGCTTTCTTCCCTCCTGAGCCAGTCAGCTATATGGACTAGGGTCTGGTATGAGCTGGCACTAGGACCTAGGGGAGTTTTTGTACTCATGCTATCATATAGACTGCCACGATTTTTTCTCCCCGGTTTTCCCCCCACTCCTCCCTTCTCCCCTGGTGTGGGTGTAACTTATCGAGGGCTTTGGCTGTACCCAGGAACATCCTGCAGAGGAATATAAGCTCCCCTGGCCCACCCCAGTTGGTGCTGTGGCATTGGAGTCCAACACCATCCCTCCTGTCTGCAGCGCACTGCTGAGTGGCATAGCTATGAGTGAGGTTATCAGGTTATAAAAGTATGAATGAAAATAAATCTGATATTTTCAGTGCAGCCATGGTGTATTTGATTTATGTAATAGTCCTAAGTGTTCGGTTTGTGTGTTGGTACATGTACGGGCCAGATGTATGCTCATCTTTTGGTTTGTAACATTCTGTATAGTACTGTTTGTGCTTTAGCAGTGTACTTTCACCTTGCTCTGCCCATGATTCACCGTTGCTGTTTGTCCTGGTTGCCAAGGCACTGTAAAGATTTTGGCATAAAATGTTGCGAGTCAGCTTGCAAGTGTTTGAACAACTGGTTCCAAATCAAGATCCAGTTGGAATTCTGGATTTTTTTTTTACAAGTGATGACAGGTCAACTGAGAGAGTAAATGTAGAAGACAGGTCAGCTCTGAGAATAAAAACTGATTGTTTATTCTCTCAGTTGCCCTGTCACAAGCACAATTACCGTCATTTAGTTGGGAAAAACTGTTTACAATGCCATTGCATAGATATATTTTACAGTGACAAGAACAATCTACAAACCTTTATTGTTAAACACCATCACTTGGGCCTGACTGAGCAGCATACTGGACAGGATTTAGATTGGCTCCCACATGGCACCATCCTAATCGGCTTGATTCACAGTCTTGAGAACCGCTAGGTATAAGAATAGACCTAACCGGATACAGGTACCTATGGCCAGTCAGCGACAAACAAAATGACAGACCAACTAACATTTTTACCAGTGTGGGAGTCCTCCGAAGTTTTCACTCCTCCAGCTCCTGAAGACCACACTCTATCACAAAGTATGGCCACCACATGGGGAGAAAGTAAAAGAAAAAGTCTCGGAAAGGGCAATAGAAGTACTGGCAGCCCATATTACTAACTTACAACATGAAATGAAGGTGGGCTTTGATAACATGAAAGCTCCAATTCTTCATTATCAGGGGATTGTCTCTGACCTGACAGAAACAGCAGACTCACATACCAGTCGTCCTGATGAACTTGAAAGGTGTATGATCGAACTAGAAGACACCATGACTGATGTCTCCAGGGAGAGGGATGTGAAGAAACAGGTGGATGAATTAACTGAATGGACAGATGATCAGGAAAAATGAGTAAAATACTTAAATAGCTGCATAATGGGATTACCAGAGGGATAGAAGGGCAAAACCCCTTCAGCTAATATACAGAAATAGTTGGTGGAAAAGCTAAAGTTAGGTCCTGAAGTACTACAGTTTGAAATTGAAAAAGCCCACAGAACTGGCCCTAAACCCAAGTAGGGTGAAAGGCCAAGGCACTTTCTTGTTAAATATTTAAAGCACCCTGACAAGGAAGTCATACTTAGGGCTGTAAAAGCCCAAGGTCCCATCCAAGTTGAGCAGGAGTGAGTGTTTGTCTTCCAAGATTTTAACAGAGACCTGCAATACAAGCGACAGCAATTTAACAACCTAAAGACCAAGCTTCATAGAAGAAGGTGGGAATTCAGCCACCTCTACCCCTCCTGACTTCACATCTCCAAACCAGGGAGGCCACGGCATTTTTTTCTCATCCCCAGCAGAAGTAGAAGAATTCGTGATCAGAGAGGATGCAACCCAGGAGGGATGGCAGGCCACCACAACCACTAGTCCTGCAATGTGAGCTAACTATGGGGCTTTATCTCTGCTTTGTTAATTCCCTTTCTGCCCCCCACCACAGACAATCCCAGTAACCCCCCCAGAACTCACTTACTGAGCGCCTACAGCCACAGTCTATCTCAGCTAGAGGAAAAAAGTACTGGGGAGGATGAAAAGCTGCACACCAATATTTTATTATTACAAGAGACCTACATGGCAGAGAGAGAAAGTTCCAAAATTGTAATCTCAAGGAAAGGCACATGGGTGGGGGCTTGTTTTAATGTTAGGGCACAGGGGAGTGGCAATTTGGCTAAGGCCACAGTTCACGGGCACCATAACAATCCCCAAGAAAGATGACGGAGGCAGATATGTTTTGGTGCAAATTGAGCTGCATAATGGGACTAGCTTTGCTGTGAGATCAGTATATAACCCCAATGCTGAGGACAGCACTTTTTACGGCTGTAGGGATGGAGCCCGGCAGACTTCTTTCTATCACTTGGGGAAAAGGGCACTTCAGACTCCTTCCGCAGCACAATTTCAGAGTTGAACCATGATCCTTCCACTACCTGAAATCACTGTGCTGAGGGGGGAGGGGGAGAGAAAGTTCCTTTCCTATATGTAGCATTCTCCTGCCAGCTCAGATTATAATCACTGGAGTGTAAACAACACAGGCATCTTGCTTTCGTGTTAAAGAAAGCCAAAACCCTCTTTTTACATATTTTTATCTAAACAATGTCATGTTGGCAGGGGTGTAGTGCTCCCATACTTCTTAAAGGCTTCAGTGATTTTTTTTTTTATAGTTCACTAGGGCAGCAGTCTTAAATCAGCAACTGAACAGTCTTGATGCAGAGCTGTAAGGGAACTTTGTTTTATACAGTAGCTTCTCTGCTGAATTCCTTCACAGAGGAGCACAAAGTGATTTGAGATCAGGTTTCATCTTGTGGCAGTGGGGTCAAAGGGCTGGTTCAGGCAGTCATTGTGATGAGCCTCCAATTGAGAAAACCAGGCAGTCACATGTTTTAGTTTGTTTGCCAAGTTAAAACAAAAACAAGGTGCTATGTCAGCATGTAGTCTGAAAGCAAAACAAAATGGTTATATTAAATGCAAGAACAACACAAAATATGAGGCACTCAGAACAGCCAAAAATAAAACATGCAGAAGTCACGGCAGTGTGCTGCGGTTCTCATTTGCTACACTGCCGTGTCTTCTGCATGTTTTATTTTTGGCTGTTCTGAGTGCCTCATATTTTGTGTTGTTCTTGCATTCTGCTGTTTGAATGGAAGCACCGGCTTGTTCCATGTAATGCACTGAGCTCCTGTGTGCACGACTTTATATTAAATGCACGTGAAAATAGAAAATAAAGTTGAAAATTATATGCTGATTTTAGGTCTTTTTCAGAAATATCTAAAAAGAGAAAGAAAACTAACTTTATGTTTTTCTCTTTCAGATATTTCCTGAAGAAGACCTAAGGTCAAAACGTAGATTTTTAATTTTATTTTCCATTTCAAGCGTGCATTTAATATAACCATTTTGTTTTGCTAAGCTAAATTACTTTCCTTACTAAGGTAAGTAAAGATCATATAATCCTCTGTCCAGGTTTTGTATTGACGATCATGGAAGAATTTGGGTGATTACACTTTATTTGCATTTGTAAGGAGTTTATTTGGAAATACTGCTTGACTGATAATAAAGTGACAGTTTTATTGGTGCCTATGTCTAATGGTTATCTTCCCTCTGAGACTTGCAAGGTACTGCAAGTAAGAGTCTCCTCTATTTAATACTATAATCAAACATGTAAACAGTAAGATAGAGTAACTATGACATTCAACTGGGATTACACTTAGCTAATACCTGCCCTATAATGGTGTCTAGTAAGATAGAGTAACTATGACATTAAACTGGGATTACACTTAGCTAATACCTGCCCTATAGTGGTGTCTAATTATGCACCTGTGACAGCATGGACCCTGGAGTTGAATATACTGCTCTGCTTTGACATGTCATATTGTCTCCTACATATCTACCTGTGTGATATTTATCTGTTTGCATTAAATGAAGCATTTGGCTGACATGGTAATGCTATGTATGTTCCCTTACAGGAATATGTGAAGGCTGTGTACATGCAGAATGCATGCCACATGCTTAATTGAGCAATGTTTGCATGTGGTTCATATACACTAAGTGATCCTAAGCGAACCAGGTGTAAAAAGCAAATCAGGTTCGCATGCTGCAAGCTTGACATTTCTGCAGCAGGTAAGCTGGTGTGAACATCTTCTAAAAATGACATCAGGTTCTCATTTTGCATGCTTGACATGAATGAAGCAGTTAAGCTGGTGCGAACATAATTTAACATCACATCAGGTTCACATGCTGCATGCTTGCCATGTGTGCAGCAGCTAAACTGGTGAAAATCTCATCTAAAAAAACACATCAGTTTCTATTTCTTATACTACTGCTAGCAATTAAAGTAATTAAAATACATTTTTTGCTGGCCCAGTGGCTCTGAGGGTTGAGGCGCTGGATGCCACAACTCGCGACACACCAGTGACCTGGGTTCGAGAGCAGACACAGGTCATCTGGGGTTGGCAGGGGAGGAAAGGATCGAGCATCTGGAGGACAGCTCTCCTTCCCTGGGAGGGAGGGGGGATGTAGGTCTCACCATCTAGCGACCCCTAGTGATGACTGGGGGTCTTTCAGCAGTCGGGATAACAGTGAATGCAGGGGAGTGGCCACGGCAGCACTTCTGCTGGTGTAAGTGGGAGCATTCACGTGCCGTGCTGGAGTGCATTGCACTGCTGAACCAATGGGGTGACAGCAACATCAGAAATACCCTCTTCCCATTGGTAGGTGAAAGTGGGTCTAGGGGCTCTGGCACCACATCCATTTCCGGGCTTAGAAGCCCTCCCAGTTCTCCTCTCATCCATCCCTACTAGACACTGTAGAAAGAGCACCAGATGGAGTGGCAGTCCTTGCCCCTTGGGGACTTAGATCTGGGGGGGGCTCGGGAGATGTGGCGAAGAGGAGGCACATACCGGAGAGTCTGAAGGCTTCAGGAGGACAGGATAAGCCAATATCGCCGAACGACCTCACAGGAGAGTCCAATGGGTAGGGTGCAGAAATAAAGTTGACAAAAGAAAACCAAAAAAACATTTTTATTTGAATTCCCATAAAAATTAGGTAAACTCATTAATGCTGATCCTTTTGCAAGTTGCTTATTGGCTTTTGATTTTTGTCATTAAATCGCCATTAATTTGTAAAGCTTTGTTTGCTTACTGCATTAAATGCCTAGGATATAACCAGTCAACATCCCCCATTCCAGATGTACGAAGATGGGCCTCTGTGTTGTGAAGCCTATCCTTTTTGTTTTGGACCATGCAAATCCCTTATGCATATTTAGTGCTACAAATGTGTTTCTCCATGGCTGTTTTATCTCATTTACTTTCCCTTTGTCATCTGTATTGAGCATATACACTATGGCCATGCTCAGTACTCTTTGTGCTGAGTAGGGTCTTGGAAGCATGCACCATACCTCACATTTTGTCATGGAAAGGAGGGATATAGACACTCAAAATGAGGGACAATAAGGGACACTAACCCACATGATGATCAGGACACATCATGAAACATGGAGCTACTGTACCTCAGAACACAGTGGAAACCATTGCATTAGCACCTGAGAATGAATTCCTACTATTAAGCAGGGGTGCCATTTAGGAAGAGCAGAGGGGGGCAGTCCCCCCCCCCATATTTGTGCCTAGATTGTTCTTATGGTGTGGCAACAATGGCTTTAAATTTGGATTTAATCTTTTGCACGGTAAGTGCCCACCTGGCCTGTGAGTACTCACGCTGCAGGTACTCTTCAGACTTGACTATATCTGTATTGTGTTGTCCACTCTCTCCATCTGTTAGCGGCAGCACAATCACATGTAATGTGGATGATCTCCAGCAAAGAAAAAGCATATGAGCATTGCAAGTGTGACACTGTCTTTCCTGCCACAGAGTAGGCAGACTGCACACTACAGCTTGGAGGAGTCAGTGAGCACTGAACTCTCAATAGCAGTGTTGTGGCAGCATAGTTTTGTTGTTCTACTCTTAGTGAGTCTCTGTCTCCCATGGTGGCTGAAGGGGCAGAGGGTGAGCTAGAAGCTAACTCACGACTAGGCTACCTACTTACTCTACTAGGCTCACCTTGCAAAAAAAGCAGCACAGACCCCTACAGCAGCAAATTAGTCTTAGCAGCAGTGGTAACAGCGGTGTGGGTGGCCTTCATAGGAATTGGTCAGTGCAGTGCAGCAGCAGCCACAGCAGCAACCAAGCAAGAAGCAAGCAACCCAGGTTGAGTGGGTTCAGTTGGTGAGGTGACTTGGTCGCAGACCATGGTGACCTGTGATGGTCAGTTCTAGCATTCAGCTTCTGGCAGAAGGAGAGAGGGGGAGCAGACTGAAAACTGGGCTGGTGGCACACTATGCCAAGCTGCAGGTTCTGACCATATGATCGGGTAAATAAAAGTAAATAATTTTTTTTACAGGGGGATTGGGGAAGGAGAAAGGACTGAAATATTGATGTGTGTTTCAAGTTTCTTCACCTTTGGGCAGCTTCATGACCCATAGGGGATGGGTATTGAATGGAATGAAGTTGGGGAGAAAAATCGGGACAAAGTTATTTTTCGGCAGGGTTGGGGGGGCAGAACTTCAGCCAGGAAAAACAAAACTGGTTAGTAAATGGGTGAGTTTAAGCCCAAATCTGATGCACTGCTCTAGGGTATATACAGATGAATCTTATACACTTGAATTTTTATGATTTGCATATCACTTTTTAGTCAAACCAAATAAGCTGTTTCTTTTAGTGATGTTACAGGCATTCTAGAGCTGTCCCTTACATTCACAGGCTGTTGAGTGGTATGGTAGGCACAGACTATTGGAGCCCCACTATAGTCAGGCTTATGCCCCCTCCCCCGTGAAGCTGACCTACACATCCCCACGCTCAGGCACATTGTGACAATGGGCAAAGTAGACTGCAGGGGTGTGCACCACTGAAATGAATGGGGGTATTTATTTATTACTATTTCATACATTATTGATGGAGAGTTGGAGATTAATGAAGGCTACCGGTCGACTAACAAGGGCCTTGTTAATAGAACAGTGGCCTTCATTACTCTGCAACTCACCATCATAAAGTATAAAATAGTAATAGAAAATAACTCCATTCATTTCAAGGGGGTACGCCCCAGCACTCTGACCCATGGCCATCATCTCTTAAAGACTCCTGCCTCTGGCTCCCTAGTACTCAAGTAAGAGACTTTTTACTTACATCTATACTTGGTGGGTTGTCTGTAGCAGCATGGTCGTACCTGGTACAGTGTGTGTGCATGGGGTGGACTAGCCATGTGTGTGTGTGTGTGTGTGTGTGTGTGTGTGTGTCGAGTTATTGCTAATTTTGTGTTTGTGCCTTAAAGTCTGTTTGCATGCAAGCATTCAAAACTATGGAGAGAAAATAGTAGGAGTCCAGATCAGACAGAAGTAATTAAGTGGTTTTATGGGTAAGTTTGTGTATTGGGGTGGGAAAAACCATGTGTTTCCATTGATATGTGTGCTACAGTTCAACTGTGAAAATGAGATTTATTTATTTATTTGAATTTTGATGACCAGGTAGGCCCTATTGAGACAAGACAGTCCCTTTTTCAGTGGCGACCCGGGGAACCTAAGCATTCCACAGGTATTGGTCATTAAACAATGTACCGACAGTGGTACCATCAGTAGTAACAATAACAAGTAGGGATATTAGCAATATGATACAAAGTAGAACATAAGACAGGGAACACGCATACATTCTATGATGTAACCACTTTCCATCTCGTATTTATACAGGGTACATAGACTAGAACATAAGCTAGATAGCAGATAGGTAACATCATACATTCTAGGACAATAACAACTTTCCATCTCATATTTCACAGTGTACATAAAATGAGAGCAAGACATAGGATTATACCCTACCTGTTTAGCAGGGGGTTATGTGCAGTTGCAAGTGCCCAGCGAAAAGAATAGGACCTTGTACTGTTTTTTAAATTGTGAGAGAGATGTACAGGAGAGAAGTGCTGGTGGAAGGTTGTTCCATTTATATGCAGCAGCAAATGAGAATGACCTCATTCCAACTGCTAAGTGGGTTTTAGGTATAATTAGTAATGGTTGGTGAGATGATCAAAGGGACCTGGTAAATGGTATCCGAGATGAGGGAGAGAAGAAAACTGAAAAGCATAACAGTGGCTACAAGCATGCCGCATGCGTGCAGATGTATTCAGATACAGTAGGTATTGAAGTACAAACAAGTCACACATGTGCAGACAGTATGGCTTAGTGGTTAAAGGCACTGAACTGCAAGCCAGGAGACTTAGAGATATGAAGACCTGGGTTTGAATCTCAACTCCCAGCTGTGTATGGTGTGATCCTGAGCAAGTCACTTAACTTTTACATGTGCTGTGCAGTTATCAGTGATCACTTGCTTTTTTGCACGCATGCCACATGCATGCAGTCTTTTTCTGTTTAACATAAAAATCATAGTTTCCACACTTGCTTGCTGCATGCATGCTATATGCATGCAGTCGGCTCCAATTTAACATTTAAATCATACTTGCAGCACACATATCACATGGGTAGTTTTATGTGTGCAGCATGAAAACATTTCATATAATTATTTCTGTAAGGATTTTGCTGTCCAAACAAACAAGCATACGGTGTAAGTCAGTGCCAGACAGGTTTGCTTTCTTGCTGTTACAAGTTAGAATGACAGTATCTCGAGGCTACAAGCAGGCCTTTCTTAGCCCCATGAGTCATTGTTTCATGGACTTTGGATTCCACTGGGCTAAGGAGTATAGGCCCCCATATTAGGAGCTGGCCATGTGTGGGCTCTGGCAGTTTGTGCACAAAATGCCTGGGGGCAATATTCAGACAATTAGCTCACTGCAGCTGGAGCGTGCAAACTGTCTAAATATGGAGCCATGTCATTACAGTGCATAGTGACTTTGCGCTATGCTGACAAAGGCCCAGAGTGAATATGACTGACAGGAGCACAATGGAGGTAGCATAGATCAAATGGGATAGCTGCAGGGCTCCTGTGGGCCATATTTAGCCCTAACATTCTAATGACCCCTTTGGGCATGGAAGGTGCAATGGCCCAATTGCATGCCCATTAGGGGCCCGTTAACATGTGCGCATTGCCACCCCCCCACTCTGTAGCTGTCTTACATATTCCTTGTGGTCTAGTGGTCCCCCCAACCCCCCATTCACCTGTCCTGTAACTGTCTCAAATATTGCTGGTGGCGTAGTGGTTGCTGTACCCTCAACTGACTGACCTGTAGCTGTCTTGAATATTTCTGGTAGTCTTGGTCTCCCATCCCCTGATCACCTGTCCTGTAGCTGTCTTGAATATTCTTGGCAGTGTAGTGGTTCCTGCACACCCCAATCAAACTTCCTGTAACTATCTTGAATATTCCTGGTAGTCTAGTGGTCCACCCCCTGTAAGGGCATCTGATGATCTGTCAATTCACCTGCTCAGGACCCTCCTCCCCACAACACCCCCAGTCACCTAAGCCAAAGTACAGTAATAGTAACAGTGACCTACACAGCTCTCTGCTCACCACCTTGATCGGCTACCATCTGGTTGCTGGTGAGCGATCATGAGTACAGTAGACACAGGTGTTTGTACAATACTTGCAATTTCTCAGAGACCATCAGATTGAAACTAGTTGAGGCGGTGAGCAGAGGGCTGTGCCAGTCATCACTATTACTGCAGTTTGAGTTATGTGACCAGAGCTGGGGGGGGGTGTCTGAGAGAGTGAGACAGGAAGGGGTCAGATGCCCTTACGGGGTGGGGGGGACCAGTACACCACCAGGAATATACCAGATAGCTATAAGACGGGTGATCTGGATACTCTTACAATGTATTTTCCCAGGACAGATCAGCTTACATGCAACATCTGCTTTTTAGTGGGGTTCTGCTGTAGGGTCCTGCTTTTACAGTTCTACAATATGTTTACTCAGGACAGCCCAGATGAGTTGTGATATCTTGTTTGTAGTGGGATTCTGTTTGACCCAGTTTTTACACTGTATTTACCCAGGATAGTACAGCGGAGATGGAAGATCTTTTCTTTTTAGCGTGGCCCTCCTTTTTCCCATTTTTATAACGTATTTACCCAGGATAGGCCAAGTGAGTAGCAATTTCTCATTTTCAGTGGGGTCCAGCTTTTACTATGTATTTTCCAGGATAGAGCAGTATAGTGGACTTATTTATTTAATTAACTTATATAATGTGGCAAAGTGGTAGTACATGTTTAAATGTCTTCTCCATGAAGGACTAGTAACTTAATAACCTGTCAGTGATAACTTTGTTCTCATCTTGAAGTTGGTACTTTTTCTTCATGTGAAAGGCAGACCTGCAGTCTGGGGAATGTCCTACAGAAATCCTCTAGCCCAACAAGCAGCTAGCTGTACCTGTGTGACTGGAGGTGCAGCTGGTGCTATGCAGAGTGCGAGTGGGAAGCAGCCGAATAGTCACACCATATGAGCCTGTGAGGGATTAATTCTCACATGACAAGAGTCAGGACTTAGCCAGGATTGGGTGAATTAGATGATCAGTGCCAGCAAAACAATATGAATTAATAACCAGCCTGGCTTTATCATAAAAAAGCAGTTAGGTAAGTGTGCTGTTTTGTATTTATAATTTTGTTTGTATTGAATATCTTTATCTGGCGGTGAAGGACTGGGCTGGGCTGTGCTGGGCTGTATCCAGCGACTTGAGTGATCTCTCTTTCCCACAAGTTTGCCCCTTGCTACCAGCCTCCCATCTCCCTGCTGTGAGTGAGCATGGGACTCATGAAGTGAAGTCCACGTGCATCTGATGGTGGATGGCAATTCTTCAGCATTAAAGCCTGTGCTACATTCAGGTGAGGCATTAGACTGTGTGCACTTTTTGACTTTTGTGACTGGGACTCGTCCAGAAGGGGCAATTTAAAAACTAAGCAAAAAGGAAAAAAGATCTACAGAGAGAGAGAGGTCTGAGCAAGGGAGGGAGTAGTTAGTGATTCACTGCTAAGTGTTAGAAGTAGGCAGGCAACTAAACATTTTTATGTTTGTTTGCTCACGCAGCACACAAGAAACATACTGTATTGAGATAGTACAGCATTGCAGAGGTGTGTCCGTATTGTGGCAAGTGCAGTGGATGCTCCAATGGGTGCATCCATTGGCAACCAATCAACTGGGAAGCTACCGATGATGGCAGTTTCTGAGCGAGAGCTGCTCTTGAAAGAAATCTGCCACTGCAATCAGGGACAGTTTCAACATTGCAGAGGTAGCTCTCCCCTCCCTCCCAACCAGGCACATAGACATCCAGCCGACAAGAATCTGGCCATGTGCATTACAGTGCACTGTAATGCACATGGGCAGAGTTTCGGTTCTTGTCATCTCCTGTCCCCAGTTTGTTCAATGTGCCTTTCCTGGTGATTCATTTAAGTAAATAAATAAATGAGCTGCAGCGTGGCTTATCACATTGGTGGCTTCTGCCACCCCCACCCACACATTGTCTGTTAAGCCGACATCAGGGTGCACAATCCCCAAATCAGCATATATTCCCCCATTAATGTGGCACACTGGGAACCCACCCTAGTGTGCCAAAATACTTCTTTATGTTTCCAACATCGGAATGCCCACTCCTGGTGTTGGATGCACCGGACACCCCCATGCTCCTATTTTCTCAGCTGACCTCAGGGTGCCCAATCCCTGGGTTGGCATTGATTTCTCCCTCTCCACAAGTCAGGCATACTGGGAGACCACCCCAGTGTGCCGAAATCTGTTTTAATAATATTTCACCTGTAAAAAGAAAACTGTCCCCAGGGTCTTTTTTTTTTTAAACCTGAAAAAAAAAAAAGAAAACAGTCCCTCGTCTGCCCTGCCTCCTACCTCCCCCATCCCTACCCTCCCTCTGCGGACCCTCCTCCTCGCACCACCTCACCCCATACTTATCTGTGGAGGTCAGGAGCAGTGATCTTTGGTGGATTGGGAACAAGTCTGCACTCTTCAAAACCGAATCGGGAACTGAAAAAATCACGTTAAGCCCTATAATGGCAGTCAGTGGGGGGGGGGGGTTCAACTTAGGTTGATATTGCAGCCAAATTTTGGAGTTTTGATCCCAAAATTTCTATATGAGGTTCTTGGGACCCCATGTCATAAACACTGGCACTGTCATCTAGTTTCTCGATCCCAAAAGGGGATTTTGCAGTCATTGCACAGAATCACCTTTTGGGACTGATTAACAAAATGACAGTGCCACTGTTCATGAGGTGGGGTCTCAAAATGCCCATGTTGCAAATCTGGTGAAAAAAATCCAAAAAATGATTGCGTTAAGAGCATGCGTTGTGCAGTTTCTATGCAAGCTCCGAACTTCATCAATGTTTAATATTTTCACTCCCAATTTCCAACATTGCCATTTTGTCACACCCCCTTATGAACAATACAATTATCATTATTTCCATCCTGCCCAAAATGTGTTTTTGCACCTGTGGTGCAGAATGGTGCGGTCGCTCTGCGAAATCAACTTTCGGGACAGATTAACAAAATCATAGTGCTACTGTTCATGAGGGGAGGTCCCAAAAAGGCCATGTTGAACATTTGGTGAAAACATTCCAAAAAATGACTGCATCATGAGAGTGTGTTGTACAGTTTCTATGCACGCTTGTAACTTCGCCAGTTTTTCATATTTTCACTCCAGATTTTCAGTGTTGCCATTTTTTCGTACCTCCTCGTGAACAGTACAGCTGTCATTTTTCACATCCTGTCCAAAATGTGTTTTCGCACCTGTGGCACTGAATGGCACAGTCACTGTGTGAAATCACCTTCTTGGGATTGAGTAACGAAATGATAGTGCCACTGTTCATGAGGTGGGGTCCCAAAAAGCCCATGTTGAAAATTTCAAGCAAAAATACCAACAAACGCCCAGGGATTTAGGATTTCCAACCCTAATGCCCACCCTGTACAGACTGACAGGTGTCGGGGGGGGGGTGACTTGAGGTCGTCAGCTGTAATGCTCATACCATTTCACCCCCACCCCCACCCTGCAGCCAGTGACAGACACTGAGGTGTGCGTTTGGGTCTTCGGCCCTAATGTTCACCCCATTTTCCTATACTGCACCCATCTAAGCTTATTTTCTTATGGAATGGGATGAGTGTAAGGTCTGAAGACCCTAAGGCACACTGTGACTCCTGTTGGTGTCTGCAGGGTGGGGTGAGGTGGAATGGCATGAGCGTTTTGGCTGAGGACCCAAAGGCACACCCCCAAAGCCTGTCAGTCTCTGCAGGGTGGGAGTAGAGGTTGGCGTTACTTCAATACTTCACTGCCATTCCTATTATGCATCTCTCTAACTCCTGCACTACCAATGCCAATACCAGCAAGCAAACATTCGGCATTAACAAATGTTTGTTTGAATGTGGTTTGCTTTTGCTACTCAACACTCCTCTGTGTGTGAGTGTAGGCAGGAGGGGAAGGGATGAGCAGTGTGTTTTCCTATTCATGGGACACTGGCTGTTACAGTCCTTTTCCTGTCCAGTCAGTCTATAGGGCGTTGAAGAAATGCTTCATCCTCCTAGTTTGACTGGCTGTCTGTGAGAGCTGTTGGGGGAGAGAAAGAGCTGATTCCTGAACTTTGTCTCCCTGATCCCATAACTGAGATCAAATGGGACTTTGGAATGATACAGAGCTGGGGGGAGGGGGGCATAAAAAAAAGACAGAAAAGTCAATAACACTGGAAAAGGCATGCAAAAGTCTTGTATGCAGTTGTCTAAGATTTTACACTATGTGTCTGTGCATATGAGTCATCTTCTGTTTATCCAGATGCTGTCGGTGCCCCAGTTGCAATGTTATGTGTCCCATTGTCCCCAGTCTTGTGTCCCCTCTCCCCTGCCTTCAGATTTGAGCTTTGTCCCGAGTTCTGTGTCACCTGCCCTCAGATTCAAGCTCTTTGTCCCACATTCTTTGTCCCTTGCCCTCAGATTTGTGCTCTTTGTCCCAAGTTCTGTGTACCCTGTCCTCAGATTTGTGCTCTGTCCCAAGTTCTGTGTGTCCTGTTCCCAGCCCTGTGTCCTTGCTGCCCCCAAACCAGGTGTCTCCCTTATCCATAGCCCTGTGTCTCCTGTTCCCCAGCCCTACTCTCCTTATTAGCACTGGGTCTCACTGCCCCTAAACCCTGCCTCCAACCCAGTCCTAAGCAGTGCTGGAATTAAACTTTATGGATTTTGGGAGCTTGGGGAGGGACACAGAGTTCCATATCTTTAAATTGAGCCTCCCTTCCCATTATAAGTCAGTGGCAGTGAGTCATGAGCTACCAGAGCTCTCTTCAGAGCATGAGGGGTGAGGTCTGACAAGCCCCCTGTAATTCCAGCACTGGTCCCAAGCCCTGTACCCATGTGCCCCTCAAACATCCTATCCCTTTCTCCGGCCTCCCACCCCAGTGCCCAGTTCTATGGTCTCCAGTTCCTGTCCTACCTGTCACCTGGCCCTGCTGTCGGCACCTCAGCAGTGTTAACAGATACATCATAGTTTGCCACAGTATTGACTCGGATACTTAGAACAAAGGAGCAGGACCACAGGTAATCTGATTAAGAAGTGCTGTTTTTCTAAAGCATGATACATGCATTTTTGTACCACTGATGCCTCGGCAACAGTGAGATTAATATTCAAGGCTGCTTTTTGCCGATTTAAAGAGCTAGTGGAGCCAAAACAGGCTGACAGGAAAATGATAGACATTTTAAGTAGTAGTCAGTTGTAACTTTTTATTTCTGAAGTATTTTCCTTCTTCCTTTTGCTCATCAGAAAGTATTCTAGGTGATAATATTGTGATGAATGTGCAAAACAGCCCTTAGCCTGGCAGCTGAAACATCTTGCCCTACTTCCCCACACTACATCATCAGCTTTAGGATTTCACTGACAGTGACATCACAGGTGAATGACCTGCCAGTCACTCACTTGCTGTTCCTAAGTTGCAGTGATGCCACAGTCAGTGAGGTCACAATGCTGATGATGTAGTGTGGGGCAGTAGAGCAAGATATTTCGGCTGCCAGGCTAAGAGCTGTTCCACACTTGACACCTACTAACACCAGCTAAACAAAGGGAAAAGAAAAAGTACCTCAGATATAAAAGGTAATGGTTGTCTGCTTTTAAAATCTATTTTTAGTTTTAGGCAGTACACTAGCTCTTTAATTTGGTCTAATTTGTTGCGGCTTCTGCTGTTGGTTAGCCCTGTTTAGCCGAAGGTAGCAGGGCCACTTGAACTTCTCCCGTTGATTATGAGACGGTATTAGGATATCAGCTCTTCATCTGACTAGCAATGAAAGGTCAAGGATTCTTCTAATTGCAAATTACTCTGTTCAGCTCCCCTTCTCTTTGATCCATTGAAAATATAAGCTCTCAACTGTCCCTTATTTTCAGGGATGTCCCTGATTTTTGCCTCAAAATGTTCCCCTGTCCCTTAAAAAATTTATGTTTTTGTGACTGAACTGTGGGGATTGTAAGCACAAAATGATGTCAAACATTAAAGTTACAGACATGTGCTTCAGAAGTGCATCTTACACGAATCCCCTTATTCTATCAGCTTTCTGAGCTAATATTACCATTTTTTAAGATGTGTCCCTGATTCTGGCACTTTTTCACTGATTTTTTTTTATGCCTTGTTCCTGATTTATGAGGTAAGAGGTTGAGAGTCATGACAGGACAAAACAGAGACATTGCACTATGAAATAAGTGTGTGTGTGTGTGTGTGTGTTTTTACTCTTTGGAATATTTAGAGAAAAATGCCTGGACAGCATATCTCTCAGTGCCTCAGCCCTGAAATGCAAAGCACTGACCTTCAAAATTCAGATGGCCAGAATGTGGATCATTTTCTTAGTTTAAAGAATAATATGTCTAAAAATAGTGGGCCCGAAATGTTTAGTGTTAGGAATGTTTCTATCAATTTAGTTCCATAAACCTTAACAGAATAACAGTAAATTTGACTGTAATAACCATAATGCTATGTGAATTTATTAACAGTTGAGAGGTATGCTGTGCAGGTGTGCGATAGGAGGATTTTTCACGCACCTCTGAGGTGTGTGATAAGCACTAAAAACCCTTGCTTGAGGGGTTTATTAGATTATCATACACCTAGGATGTGTGAAAAATCCTCATGGCCCAAACCTTGTACAGGCATTATTTTCTTTCACAATAATTGGTGCAAGTTCTTGAGACAGTATATGGAGTGCTCCAGGGAATTCTTACACCTCACGGGGTGGTGGCACTGTAACCTGAAATCCATATCAGGCATGACTGCAACACCTGGAGGCATCAAAGATCCCTGCAGAACACCCTCCTATGGGTCTTAACACCTTGCCGGGAATCAAAGAGCCCCCAAGGGCACACTTGCATCCTATGCAGTGGTGTAGTGGTGGTGATGCATATACATTCTAAAATGTATCAAAATACCCCTAAAAATGCACTACAAAGCATGAAAAGTCTTGCAGCTTCTGGGGGCCTAGGCAGCCCCCCCAGACCCCTGGCCTTTTATAATTACCCTGAACACCCACAACATTTTCAAAACTTGGCACCCCTGCAGATGGGCTAGTAACACACTTTGAGTATAAGCAATTGGCTCTATTGACTGCTCTGACTGGGAAATGCAACAGCTTCTTCAGCCAATTAGGGACTTAATTGCTGAAGCAGCAGGCTGGACAAGAATTATGGTATCACTCACTGATAGGGACAGAAAAAAAATCTTCATTGTTTACAGTTACTGAAGAGCACATAAACCGATTCTGATTTAAAGAACACCACAAAATCAAACAGCATTATGTTTTCAGGAAACCCTAATCATGACACAGGGACTTGAATTCAAGCTTTTATTAAAAATATCGAAAAAAATGTGCATTTGATCTTTAAAGAAAGTAAAAAGTAGTTAATTTGATAGTGATATTGGTTGTTTGTAACCAGTCAAAGAAGACTTTAAAAGCAGCCAAATAGTCTCAAAATGACCCTCAAAATGCACCAGAATGCATCAAAAACCTGATAGCTTCTGGGGGCCTAAGTAGTCCCAGACCCCCAGTCTGTGGGGGATTGGGGACATCATAGTTCATGGAGACCCCACACTTATAAATTTAGCACTACACCACTGCCCGTTGGTCAAAACTGAGTTTGTAATGAGACTGCATTGCTCCAGCAGACATTCAGATTACATTTCCCTCTCTTTCACAAGTGTGTGTGTGTGTGTGTGTGTGTGTGTGTGTGTGTGTGTGTAGCAGTGTACAGGGATTTACTGCTGTCTGTAGAGTTTGTTAACCCTTTCAGGACCAATTCAAGACTAAATGATAAACAGAGCTCCACCATTCCTCCCTCCACCTCTCTCTCTCTCTCTCTCTCTCTCTCTAAACCAGACTTATACAGGGAAATGCTGAAAGGCGAAGCTGACCAAATGTGATAACTTGCTTGACTTTTTTTTCAACTCTTTTTTTTTAAACTTTGATTTTATTATATGTTGCAACAGACATATAATGCAGAGTTCGCAATAAGCAGATATCATATATGTGGCTATGATAAAATAATTGCACAGAAAGGACAAAATAAAACGGAGACATTTTTAGCTATAATATTCCATCTGTTGAAATCTATAGTTGATGTAATTCCTTTTATGTTTCTCTTCTTCCAGATGTCTTCTGGTGATGTGAGTCTGAACTAAAGAGAAAAGGGTCTTAGGTCACTAATAGACCCGAATAAAATGAAGTTCCATCAAAGAATCAATAAATCAACACGGCTATGTGGTTATCAGTCTGAATGTCTGTGCTTTTCCACTGTACACTGAGTAAAACAACAAATTAATAAATATTTAACAAGAAAAATAAATGTAACCCCCCCCTGCAAATGGGGGTTCCCAAAAGTCTTCCAGGAGCTTGCCTAAATGCTCCAGGTCTGGGTGGTGTTCGGCGTCTGAGCTGCTTAAATATGGTTGCAAGTGAGTGCTATTTAAGCCTCCATGTACTGTCTCTTTAAGAGCTGTCTGCTTGCAGACTTAATTAGTTTGTATGTGGGGACTGTGTATTTAATGCTCGAATCCCGCCTGGGCCTCTGAGCAAATCACTCCGTTTCTGCAGTCGCTATATGTGCCTTGTGGAGCCTTGTTGAAAGATATAACTGTTTGCCAGAAATCATTTAGAGTGACTGAGTAAATGTAGTTTGTCTAACCTGTCTTCCTTTCAGCATGAACTGTTTCAGTGTAGCTCTTTTATTTTGGTTCTGAATAGCTGACTTGGACCAATCAGGATGATAGGGAGACCCTAAAATGGAGCCTGTGGACGAATCAGAACTGGGACTTTCAATCTTGAGCCAGCCACAAGGGGATAGTATGGGCAGTGACTCTGGGAAATGTAGTTTTAACCTTGGTGCCTTTTTCCACCAACAGAGAGAGTCTTATTGTGAGTGACAGCCAAACCAACCAACAGAATGGTGTGGAGCTAAAGGAAATGCCCTGCTCTGTGACTGGAAAGATTAGATCAGATGTGACTGTGAAGAGAGAAGGAGCTCTGTGCTTCTGCTGTGTATAGTTTCACGCGGGAAGCACATGTGAGGCCCTGAGTTTCGGTCTGCAGCCTTTGTGAGTGCCAGTTTGGACTGAATCCAAGTTGTGAGGAGAAAGAGGCACTAGAAGTGTAGAAACCAGGCTAACCCTGTAGAAAATTGGAGAAATTGCTGAATCACGCTCGGTTTGTCAGGAACTGAAGCTGCTGTGTTTTCTCCCGGGTATCTTGCAGTAATTGCAGTCGGGATTGAGGAGCAGCCTGCCTGGTGTAGTACTTTCCTTTTACACATAAATGTGCGTAGTGCTTGAGGGGAATTGCTATTTCAAATCCCCTGTACAGTGAATTGTGTGCTGAAGCTGGAAGTAAACCCCAGCTTAATTCAGACTACATCCATTTGCTATCAACTGCAGTGGGGTCCAGTCACAAGGACCTTGTCCCCATGCCCTGTTCTTCTGGTAACCCAGAAGGACACTCCTCCATCCGATCCTCAGCTTGGGTATTGTGAGTACAAATCAGGGTATTCCCCTGCAGCTTGTTTTTCAATCACAAGTGTGTCATCTAATTCTTGTTGTTTCACTGCTTCATGGACTGAGCCCTCCGGCTCCGGATTACAATTGGGTATTGTGCTTATCTTTTTTTCTACAGGGCCCTATCCATCTGCACCTGCCAGCCAACCCCAGGCAACGGACCTGGTTAGCCCCCCCTCCAACCTGGGTACCCAGAGTGTGACTTTTCAGACCCTGTATGTGAGTGCAGTATTGTGATTTAATGCCACTAATTAACCTGATTTCCCCCTTCCGTGTTACTGTCCCCTAAATAAATCAGATTGGTTGCTATTATACTATATACTGTCTGTAGTGTTGGGATTTATGGAAACAGTATTTATTTTTGCTGTGTATGTTGTTTAACCTTACTTTACAGGGGGTCCTCAGAGATGTGCTGCAGAATCAGTCTTGAGGGTAAGGGGTATCTATATGAGTGAACAGTGTGTATAAGTGGGGTATTGGGGCTGTAACTCCGGTGTACTGTTTGAGCCACTAGAGGGAATAAAAGGGGGTCTCAGTGTCCCAGAGGGCTGTGACCTAGCTATTCTAACCACTACAAACCCTGACCTCTGGGTGGAGGCACCCGCCATAGGACCTAGGCCCCTCAACCTGTCCGTAGTCAAACAGGCAGGGGTAGCAGCCCTTGGGTTAGCGCCACCTAGGGGTTACATAAACAAAGTTCGTAAACCTTTAAAAATATTGGCTGGTGTATTATTTCATTGTTACAGTGAGACATCATAGCATTAAAAGGTTCTGGTCATAACTGTCTAGGATGTGGAGGTTCCAGGTACCCTGGGTTAGGATGTAAAGGCTTGTTGGAAGAGGATCAATGTCCCTTCCATCTCCTCTATAAGGTGCATAAAGGGAAGCCAAATTCCACTAAACTTTTTCCTCTGTAAGCATAACTCAGCTGTGATCCTTTCTATCCTCTGTATGTCTTTAATTATTTATATCCAATTTTGCAGTGTTGGGGGGGGGTTGGGCATTAACAATTTTCTAGTAATGGCTTTTCCTGCAGCCACCAGCAGGATCCCAAGGAAGTATTTTTGGCCATTAATTTTTCTTCCCTTCGGAAGGACCCTCAAGACCATGTGTTGGAACAACATTGGTTCCCCAGTTCCCACCATCTGCCAGTATCTCAGTATTACCTCTTTCCAAAAGGATTGTAACACTGGGCAACCCAAAAAATGTGATGGTGGGTCCCAACCAACCCACAGTTTCTCCAGCAGAGCTCAGAGTAAGTGGGATTATAATGCTTAGTCCTGGTTGGGGTACTGAAAAATCTACCTACCAGTTTCCATCTAAATTCTTTCTTTGTATTAGATGTAGAAGTCTGAAAGGTCCCCTCCCAAATTTGCCTCCATGTCTGAGCATCTATGTGTAAACCAATTCTCCTTTCCCAGGCTGTTTGACAATTAAGGGAATCATGGGCTATTGACTCTGAAAATATTTTGACTAGTTGGGAAATTAAATGTGTTTGCTCTGGGGATTTTGATGTCTCATAGATTAGCTCCTCTAAGGGATGTGGTCCCTGCCTTACTCTTTCAAGATTAAGGTCCTGCTTTAAAAAGGAGACTACCTGTAGGTAACAAAAAAAGTGGGTGGCAGGAAGTTTGTATTCCTGTTGGGTCATCTGGAATGTTTTTATCTGTTTGTGTTTTAGGAATTGGTGGAAGTAGCAAAGACCAAGGCGACACCATCTGGCATAGATATGGTCTAGTCTTGGGGGAGGAGAAAAAATGGCATATTATAATTTCTGTTCTGTTTGAGAGGGAGTGTGTAGACCCATTTCTGCCTTGACTTTTCCCATATCCTGTAAAGTTGCTCTTGACATGGGTTACTTAATTGAACTCTTTTTAAGCTCTCTGAGGATTTATAAAGTTCATAATTGGTGTGGTAGCAGGGTTGCTACCCTCCTCCATGCTTATCCAGATGTTCAAAGGATCTTTCTTATGATAGGCCACCCATGGAATTAATTGTGCCATCCGATAGTACATCTTTAAGTTTGGGAGACCCAGGCCACCTTGTACCTTGGGTCTTAATAATGTTGGCCAAGCTACCCTTGCTCTTTTTCTGGCCCAAACAAATCAGTGCAAGGCTTTAGCAATTTTCCACCAATCTGCGTTAGGAATATGTAGTGGAAGGGAGCTGAACAAAAACCAAAATCGAGGGAGAATGTTCATGTGAATAGATTCTATCTGACCCAATAACGATAGAAGCAAGCGGTCCCAGCATTTCAAATCAGTGAATAGTGCCTGTAGAAGTTTGCCATAATTTATCTGATAGAGTTGTTTTAGATTCAGGGCAAGAAAGACCCCTAGGTAAGGAATGGAAGATGAGGCCCATTTAAAGGGTAAAATGCGAGTGAGTTCTGGTGTTCGTAAACCACTAACTAACAGGATTTCCATTTTATCATTATTAATTTTAAAGCCAGAGATCTGTCCATGCAAGTGGAGTATTCGAGCAAGGATTGGGTAGGTGGTCACTGGTTCTTGTAAGTAAAGCACAGTGTTGTCTGTATATAAAGAAATATGGTTTTCCCCTGCTATTTTTATGCCCGTTAACTCAGGGTTGGATCTGATTGACTCTGCTAGGTGCTCCATACTAAGGGCAAAAAGAAGTGGAGACAGGGGACAGCCCTACCTCTTGCCTCTTTGTATGTCCAAAGCCTCAGAAGTTGTGCCATTCACTTTAACTCTTGCTCGGGTCAGATGATATAGGGCCTTGATCCATAATAGGAATTGGGTTCTGAAGCCAAATTTAATCAGAACCACTTCAAGAAATTCCCAGCTCAGGCAGTCAAATGCCTTCTCGGCATCCACCACAATGGCTACTTGTTGTCTTTTAGCCTTATTTCGGAATGTAGGATGTTCAGACAGCGACTAATGTTATCTTGGATATGCTTATTCGACAAAAAGCTTGCCTGGTCCAGGTGGACCAGATCTGGTAATATTTTGTTGACCCTTGTGACAATTATTTTGGAAAATATTTTAGAATTAACATTCAGTAATGAGATTGGTCGATATGTGGTGCAGATCTTCAGGGGTTTCCCTTCCTTGGGTATTACTGTTATATGAGCGTCTCTCCATGTATGAGGAAGGATATCTTCATCTTCACAAGAATTAAACACTTCTACCAGTGAAGGGGTCAATAATGTGGAAAATTCTTGATAGAATTCGGCATTAAAGCCATCAGGACTGGAGGACTTGCCCATTTTTAGATTTTTTATTACATAGGTCACTTCTGTAGCTGTAAATGGGGCTTCTAAAATTAATTTATCTTCCTCAGAAAGTTTTGGCAAGGATATCTTTGCCATAAATTCCTCTGTAATCCACTGTCTATCAGGTCCCAGAGGTTTTGCAGAGTAAAGGGCAGTGTAGTATGTTTTGAAAGCTTCTGCTATATCTTTTGGGGTATAAAATGTGGCCGGTTTCCCTTTCTGGGTTGTTTGTATTTTTTTTCTTACATAGCATTCTGCTTGGGATTTTCTTAGTCAGAATGCCAAGAACCTACGGGCCTTGTTACCATGTTCATAGTACTTTAGAATCATGTATCTAAGTTTCCCTTCAACTTGTCTGTCTAAAATGCCCTGCAGCTCTGCTCTAACCTTTTTTAATTCTTCCCAGATTGCACGAGATCCCTTTTTTTCTTGTGTTCTGTCTTCAAGTGTTTCTGTTTTAGAGCTGTCTGTTTCTCTTTGCCCTGTCTCATCAGTCGGGAGGAGTAAGAGATTATTTCCCCTCTGATGATGGCATTAAGTCCTTCCCAGTACCATTTCTTTTTAATAGTTTGAATATTGTTATAACTGTGATAGTCCTTAATTATATTTTTCATTAGATCCTGAAACTCCTCCCTTACAAGAAGAGAGGTGTTCATCCTCCATGTGGTGTTTTTCTGCCAGTCCCCCAGCTGAAGACCTAAGATGACTGCAGAGTGGTCAAAGACCAGTCTGGGGTGTATCCTACATCATTAAGGGTCTAAGTGATAACAGCGAATACCTAAAGGCAATCACCGTTATCACTTAGTCAGAGTGCCAAACACATTTCCGGCACTCTGACAACCCTGGCGCACCAGCACAATGGTGTCAGGACATATTTTTACTACTTTCTGTGGGGGGCTGCACCCCCTCATGGGGGCTTTACCCCTCGCACCCCCCTACTTAAGGATTCTCAACTCCAGGAGGGTGCATGTCAGGGGGGGTGAAGGTAGTAAAAATAAAAAGGTTTGGGCTGGGCGCAATAAAAATCGCAGCAGCACCCGGTCCCGAACCCAATACCTCAGCCACCCCAGCCATTGCCCAATCCCTGACACCACCGACGTCAGCTTGACTGACAACTGCAGTGCCACCCCTACAGCCTCTCCACCCCTCCCAGCCCACGCTTGCCATGCTCGCTCCCATCCCCCACGCAAGATAATGATAACGACATCCTGTCACCTAGTTCACCCACCCCATCCGTCACTTCACTAGTCACACGAGTGTATTGCACAAGGAAGGTGTCGCTGTAACGGACGGCGCCCTTCCTCATGTGCCCACTTCACGGGTTATCAATCTTTAATTTCATATATATCAGATTTGCTACAAAGAAAGTAGTCACTCCGAGAGTAGAACTGGTTGGGACTGGAAAAAAGGTATAGTCTTTCATGGTAGGTTTCAACTCCCTCCAAGTATCCAGTAGACCTGATTCCTGAATTCATCCCCATACTATCCGGCTCATGTTTTCATTGGTGGAACTAACTTGTGAAGAATGGTCTATGGCTGGATTTAGGACACAGTTAAAATTTCTCTCTAGTAATATCAGACCTTCCCCTAGATCAGAGATCTTATTAAAAACCTTTCTATAAAAGGTTGGGTCGACAGTGTTAGGGGCATAAATGTTAATAAGATGTACCTTTTGGGAGTACAGTTGCCCTGTGACAACTACCATTCTGCCATCCCCTAGGGATTCCTCTGAATCAAACTCCAGTGGACTATTTCTTTTAAATAGGATAGCTGTACCTACTTTTTTACCTGTGGGGTGGGCTGAACCTACAAACTTCCTCGACCAGTATCATTGTAACTTTTGATGCTCTGTTGCTGAAAATTTTATTTCCTTGAGGAAACAGATGTCTGCATCTAATCTTTTCAGGTATTGTAGGATTTTCATCCTCTTGACGGGTGAATTAATACCTTGAACATTCAGGGAGGTTACTTTTAATATACCCATCTATAGGCAGAAATACCCACTCGTCTGTTGTTTGATATCCGTTTTGGTCTGCGTTGTCCTCAGAATTCCTTAAATCCACATAGTTTTACCCCAACTTCTTTATATAATGACAGCAAAAACACAGCCTTTTTAAGAGTGACCAGCCTTGGTGTAAACATCATAGGCACAACAGGTGCCAAAGAACTGAAAATGATAAGTGCATAACAAAACCTATCAAACATTTTATAGAATGAACAGTGCAAGAGCAATAAAAAAGTTAAGCAACTACCTATTAACTATTAGGAGTGTGCTTCCACGATGAAGTAAAGAATCACAGCGCTTGCTTCAGTGCTTGTTATGTAACATGCCTGACCCGCTGGGTCAGCATAGTGCAGACATCGCCACCGAACGTCCATGTGCAACAGTGAAATCTGCTGCAACTGAAGCTTGGCTGATATTGAGAGCTCGGAGCCACCATCCGAATAAATCAATGTGCAGCTCAGTATTAAGAGACTGGCCTTATTAAAGGTCAGCTCGATTATAACTGATCCTCTACTGCCTAAACCAGTTGAATTGAGGAAGGCCTTCTGCCATTCCCTATCTCTGTTCAAACAGGTTCCTGTTGTGCAATTCAATAAAAGTCCCTTCCCTTCCCTATTTCCTTCATCATATTCCCCCAAATTGGATGCCCTCTCTTCAATTCCAGTATTCAAAGTGTACTTACTCAAATGTTCCAGTGTGTAAAAGACAAGGGTCCGTCTGTTGTTGGATCAGGTCTGTAGGTGGATTGATGTTCTCCAACTGGCAAAAAAAAACTGTTATTTGAAGGAGGGACCAAGATGTAGAATCTTAACATGTCAAAGGGTACTTACTCCCCGGCAGTGCAACTGATGGGTGTAAAGTTTGGTTTCCAGCTGGGGGGAAGCAACCCAAGATTAACCTAGAGAAGAGTCGGTAGATGGATTGTCCATCGACAAAGTTTAAATCCAATCGGAACTGACTTTCAAGGTTGGAAAACAAGAATCCTCCAGGTTGTTTTTAACCATACATTAATGTTACCTCAGGTAGAAGGTAATGTTACCTCAGGTAGAAGGACCTGCTTGAAAAATGTTCGCTCTCTGCCCATCTTCCGTAGCAGCTCAGGTTTCTTTGGCGAGTAAGTCTTTCAGATCTGCATTCAGATGTGAAGGCCAGGACACTGCTGTTGGCTGTGCACGCTGTGGCTTGCCAGCTCTACACCATTCCGTGCAGGCAAACTCCTGTTCCAATGCTGCTGATTGAAGATCCGGGACAAGAATCCCCATCTTCTTTAAAGTTGGTGCTGCTTCCTACAGTGAGTCCAACATTAAGGGACCTTTATCTGTAAAGATGCTGAGTCCAGCAGGATATTGGATCTGTATTTTAATCTCTCATTCTCTGGCCAGCTTAATAATTTTTCTGATCTGGCGTCTCTTTGTGTTGAGGTAGTCTGAAAAGTCCTGGTCAAATGAGATCTTTTGACCATCCAATTGCAGGTCCTTGGTTTTTCAGGCCACTTGAAGAATTCATTGTCTGTCTCTATAATGCAGCATTTTAACTATATTAGAGCGAGGGCAAGCATTTTGTTCCTTAGGCTTGGGAATGAGCGATAGGTGCGCCCTCTTGATTGTAAGTGGAATATCTTCTCAAGTTTTTAACACACCTTAAAACATGCAGCACAAAGTCTTCCATTCGTGGGGAGGAGCTTTCCATTTCTTCAGGCACTCCATATAGGTGAAAGTTATTTCATCTGTCATGGTTTTCTTGATCATCTAATTTATTTATTTTAACATCAGTTTAACAACCTTTGAGCTGGTGGTTCATTTACAAAGGTACCTCGGCACAAGGAGGGCAAAGACATACACACATGAGACAACCTCAGATCAGTAATACAGTTCAACAATAAGGGACAGTCAAGGTTACAAGTATTGAGGGACATAACACTGTTAACAGCTAAATTAAGATAAGCGATTAGGTGGTTGAGTAGTAGAGGTGAAAAGAAGCCCTGCAGGGGGAGAGTGGGCTAAGTAAGGAGAAGTGCAGTTCAGTGAGCATTGTCAGGGGAAGGGGGGGGAGGTCAAGGGCAGCAGCAATTGTGTGAGGTGAGCAAGTGTTTTCTGAGGCTGTATTTAAAACATGCTAGTGAAGGAGCATCAGTGATACCAGCAGGGAGGGAATTGTACCAAGATGGGGCTCTATAGGGGAAAGCCCTTTGGCCCTGGGAGGTCCTGGCCCTTGGAACGATCAGTGCAGTTTTGCAGGAACTGCGAGTGCGCACTGTGGGATTAGTTTGGTGGATAGAGTTAGCTAGACCAGGAGGGGATTGACCATGGAGAGCTTTATAGGTAAGTTTGCAGGTTTGGAACATGAGGCGCTCATCAAGGTTGAGTAGGGTGGCCATGGAGTAAAGAAGACAGGTGTGGGTGAGTCTATAGGCACTGGTAATAAGTCGACAGGCTTTGTTGAGCATTAGGCATACCTTGCGGAGGGCTTGTAATTCTCTTTCTCTGGTGAGAACTCTTTCTCTGGTGAGAAGGTAGATGATCGCTCGGTCATGCTATCCTGTGGAGTCTGTGAGGTTGCCTATGGCTTGTTCCACCACGGTGGTACGCTTATCTATCTTTTTAAAGGTAGGTTGATAGGTCTTTCCCTGAGCCAGCTATCAGAAGTTTCCTGTTTGTAATTCCCAGTTTTATTCTGTTTTGCCTCCCCGTTTGTGCTGTTTTTTGTTTGCTTTATTCCAGTTTTTAATCAAGTGTCCAGCATCTAGAGGTTCGTGTTTGTGGACCTGTGAATGAACCGAGGGTGACTTGAGGGACATTTAGTTCAGGAGTTCGTGATTAGACCCCCAGATTTACCAGTTGTTCAGGGCTGCTGCTGCTTTTGGCATGTAGTGGACCACTGGAGACACTTCGCTGGGGCTTGTGGCTGGAATCTTTTTGGACTGGCTGGGATTACTATAGGCTAGTGTTGTGGTTTTATTGCTGCTTTGAATTGCCTGAGTAACTATGAAACCATGAGTAACATCAAAGATTCCTGAGAGGTGCACTGCCCTGTGTACTGGATGTTAGCTGGACTTTGAGACGGGAGGAGCAGCATGGTCTGGGAGTTGTGTTGGGTGGGGGGGCCTCTTACTGTGCTTCCCGCAACCAAGTGGGAGTTGCCCTTGTGCTCTCTGGGAAGCCAGAGTGCTGGTTGGGCCTTCTTCTAAGCCTCCTGTGTGATAAGCCCTGTGGCCTGCCCTCTGGGGGACTGTAGCTGTGGGTTGCCGGTGGCTGGGTGCCGTGACCCGAGAGTTGGTGTATTTGGAGAGGGGGGCTCCCCCTTGGGATTTAGTTGTACGCCCCAGCCCGCTGCTGTTCTGAAGATCTCTCGAGCTGTGCTTTGAATGCTTTTTGGATTGCAGTCTGGTTTAAGGCCTGTTTTTCTTTGGCCATCAAGGTTTGTCTCTACGGTAACTTGACTGGATTAATTTGGGATTGTTCTTTTATGACGCTGAACTTGGACTGCTATTATATCGCAGTCAGTCCTCATGTACATTTACAATATTTTTGGGACATCGTTTAGACCTTACTGGCTTGAATTTTCCTTTTTTCGTTACTGTTTGCTTGTCTCTCAGACCCTCGGTGAGAGCAGATTCTGGGATTGGGAAGCTTTGGCATTATCGGCCAGGGGAGGTGGGAGGTTGCCTGGCCCATTCAACAAACATTTGGAGTCATTTGTTTGATCTGCTGTGGAGGACTGCTAAATTATTTTGTATTGAAACTGAATTAAGGTTTCATAATTCGGGGAGTTCTGGGAGGACTTTGGGAGGTGGTCTCATTATAGAACAGTTTAAATGTTTGTTTTATGTGTTGATTTTTGGGGTTTATATTGGGGAGATAGATATTTGGGTGCTGTATGTGAATTGAGTGATGATGTGAGTGGCTGACTATAGTGAGTGATGTGGTTGTTTGGATCTTTGGTGGATTGTATGAGAGGCACCTTGCAGAAGGTGTTTGTGAGGGGTGGTATTGGAGATTGTAATTATTTATTTTTGGAGCTAAGGTGTATAAGAGATGTCGAGCCTTGGGGACAGTTAGCAGTTGATTGAAAAGGGTGTGATATGGGCCTGGTGGGAGAATGGAGAGGGGAGGATGGATAGAGGTTGTAGGGACTAGGAGATACCCTGGGGTGAAATGGGTCATGAAAGGGGTGTTCCCTGCTTGGTTCCCATACCCGAGGGTTCCACAAATAGTGGGCAGGTCTTGGGATCTTCCTCATTGACCATCCAACTCGGGCGGTGTTGTGCAATGCCAGATCGATTCGAAACAAGACGGCTATTATAGCTGATCTTGTTGGAACATCTGATCTGGCATACATCACTGAGACCTGGCTGGATGAGAATGCAGGCCCTATTTTGGCATCTGCTGTTCCATCTGGGTTCTAGGTGATACACCGCCTGAGAGTAGATCGTAGGGGAGGGTGTGTGGCCATTATGTTTAAAGCAGAACTGGGCCTTGTGGATGTGCCAGTGGGGTGCACTTGATTATTTTAGTGTATCTTGTGAGCAGGAGTAGGGTTCAGGATACTCCTCACCTACCATCTACCCAGTGATGGGGGAGAATTCCTGAAGGAGTTTGAGGACTTCATTGTCGACGTGGCTTTGGAGTCACCCAGATGGTTAATTCTGGGTGATTTCAATGCCTGGGTTGATGATGAATTCTCGCAATTTGTAAATAATCTCCTCCAGCTTATGACTATGCTGGGCCTTACACCACAGGTGGTTACCTCTGCTACCCATATAGTGAGTCACTCTTTGGATCTAGTGTTCCTCCTGGGGATGAAGATCATGGTTCTGGGGTGGAACCAGTCACTTGGTCAGACCATCACACCATAAGTTCAGCTTTGGGGCACCCCCAAGTAGGCCTGCTCCTACAGAGATGGTCCAGTACTGCCCTTTAAGGGGAGTTACCCCAGAGGGCCTATCGGCAGTGCTGCACCTATCGGGTTAATCGAGTGAATGCATGAGGCCAGGTGGTCTTGTACGGGCCTATAATAAGGTGGTGGGAGATGCCCTGGACTCAATTGTTCCTGTTCATGTTTGCCCACTCACTCTGTGCCTAAGGATCCCTTGGTTTGATGGGTCCTTGAAGGAGCTGAGAAGAGTGGGTCGAAGGCTAGAGAGAGTTTGGTGGAAATCCAGCCTTGATGCTGACAAGCTTAGATGGATGGAACATTATAATGGCTGTCAATCAGCAATCACCCGTAAGAAGGTAGAATTCCTGTCCAGGGAGATTGCTGCTGCATGGAATCGACCAACTCAGCTCTTCTGGACTGTGGACAGACTGTACAATCCAGTCTGCCTTCAGTCTGGAAGAGATTTTTCACAAATAAAGTGTGATGAGCTTGCTCGATTTTTTGCAGATAAGGTTGTCAGCATCAGGTTGGGTATTGGCCTGACTCTCTCTATGAGGGTTTGTGGAGATCAGCAGGGGGTGGCAAGCACCCGTTCTGCCTGGTCTGACTTTAGTCAGCCAGAATTCACAGACGTTGTGAGGAATGTCCAGACTCTGTGACCAACCAGCTGTAGTTTAGATCCAGGCCCTACGCCACTATTGGTAGGTTACGTAGATGTTATCTGCCCAATTCTTGCTGAAATTGTCTGGTGTTCCCTGGAGAAGGGGGTCTTTCCTGATCTACTTAAGGAAGCGGTCATTCGACCACTCCTTAAAAAACCTTCCTTGGATCCAGACTGTCTAGCTAACTACAGACCTGTCTCTAACCTACCTTTTGTGGGTAAGGTTATTGAGAAGGTGGTTGTGTTGCAACTGGATGACCATCTTACAACCCACAACGTCTATGATGCTTTCCAGTCTGGATTTAGGAAGAGACATAGTCTGAGACTGCCCTTGTTCGGGTTTTACATGATCTCCTAATTGTGAGAGATCGAAAGGCTCGTACTGTCTTAGTCCTTCTTGATCTCTCAGCGGCATTTGACACTGTAGACCATGGTGTGCTTTGGAGTTTTTGTGGCATCTCTGTGAACTGTCTGCAACAGTCCTAAGTTGGTTTTGATCCTTCCTCATGGGCAAGTCACAGAGGGTTGTCACTGAAATTTATTCTTCAGATGCCCTCCCTCTGTCCTGTGGGGTGCCGCAGGGCTCCATATTGGTGCCCATGTTGTTTGCAGTGTATATACTGCCATTGGGAGAAATCATTAGGCAATACAGTTTGGGTTTTCAATATTAAGCAAATGATACCCAACTGTATATGTCCTTCACTCCCGGACAGAATGATGCAGTCTCTGTGCTTAACAACTGTCTAGCCGAGATCAAGAATTGGATGAGCACTAGCTGGCTGAGGTTAAATACAGATAAGACCAAGGTGTTGGTTGTGGACCTGGGTTATCCAGAGGCGGGTCTTGGGGGCTGGACACCCTTCTGGCCTATAGTTTGATGGTGTCCAGCTCATGACCTCAGACCGCGTGCATAACCTGGGTGTTATTTTTGACAGTGGTTTGACCCTGAAATCACAGGTATCTGCTGTTGTCAAATCTTCCTTTTACTATCTAAGGAATATCGCCCCAGATGAAACACCTGGTTCCTCCGGCTGACCTTCCTACACTGGTCTGCGCCTTCATAACCACCCGCCTTGATTACTGCAATGCCTTCTAACTAGGGCTTCCGAGGGGTTGATATCCACTGCTTGCAGCTAGTGCAGAATGCGGTGTCCAGGCTTTTGACTGGTACATTCAGAACTGCACTGGCTGATGGTGGAGTGGCGGATCACCTATAAGGTTGGTTTGCTGATCTATAAAGCCCTACACAAGCAGGGACCCCAATATCTGCAAGAGCTCCTTATTCCCTACTGCCCCTCACGCTCACTCCGATCCATCGATGAGGGATTGCTAGAGATTCCCAGGGTTTGGTTAAAAACATCTGGAGCATGTGCCTTTTCTTATGCTGCACCTACCTGGTGGAATTCTCTACCTCAACGGTTAAGGGAATGCCTGGCCATCTTGAGTTTTAAATCAGAACTTAAAACCTACTTGTTTCATCAGGCTTTTTCTGAATGATTGTTGAAATGAATTATTGTTTGTTTATACTGTATGCTTATTTTATAGTACAGAACCTTAATAATTTGAAAGGCACTTAAGAAATAAATTTTACTTACCAAAGTCTGCCCTTATGTCTGCAACACAGGACTCCACTCCATGTAGCACTTTTATAATACCACCTAATTTGGAGATGATGATATGCTGGTTGAGTGTGTCCATACTGTCTTCTGAGCCTGCTATGCTGGCTACAGGAGAGACAGATCAAGAATCATCCCAAAGGTCTTGAGTCTTATATAACTCCATCAGAGCTTTTATTTTTGCTGCTTGAGATGCTTTGCCTCTGTTTTTTGCTGTCACCATCGTGAGAAAGAAGACCAGTGCAAGATGAGTTCTTGTCAGTGTCAGTGGCTCAGTAGGTAGCACACTCGCCTCTGAGGCCAGGAGATCAGAGGGCTGTGGGTTCAGTTCCCACATCTGGCACTTGGGTTAATATCCCAGTACTGACACTGTAGTGCAGCTTAAGAGGGGTGCTGCACTTCTGAGGTGCTGTTTTTCGGATGAGATGTTAAACTGAGGTCCCATCTGCCTGGATTGGTGATAGTTCAGGTGGATGTTAAAGATCCCATGGCACTTATCGAAAAGAGTAGGGGAAATTTTTATTTAGGAGAAACTGTACATTACATTCCAAAGAAACATGATACATAAAAAAACAGAAACAAGAAATCCCCCCCAAAATGTCCAAGACAACTATCCTATTTTATCCTTAAGGAATGGTACCTCTGTCCAACGGAGGGCCCAACAATCTGAAGGCGTATGTTGTTTTTCAAACATACATTGTTTCAAGAGTTCATTCTCTATAATAGTAACAGTCTGTTTAGGGTCTTGATATAGTTGCTGTAAAACAAACATACATCTTGTTTGCCATAAAACAAACTTTATAAAGGCAAAAATGATACGTAATCTACCCTTATAAATACCCAAGTCCTGGAAAGTAAAGCCACCAACAATTTCTTCATACAAAATATTATTCCAGTATCCATTGTGCCACCTTGTGGCTATTGTACCCCATATAGTTTTAACATATGGACACTCAATAAAAAAATGTAGCATTGATTCCTCTTGTGTAATACAAGATACCCTTGGGCACATCTGTTCCTCTATTTTTTTATGTTTAGCATTACCTTTAACAAAAAGACGTCCATGTGCATAACCAACAAACATCCCATATTCTTGGTGGAATAAGGTCTTTCAAAGATTCCAATACAAGTTTAGTATAACCTGCTCTATTTATGTAAAGAAAAGAAATTGTGGATTAATAGATGTATGAATTGTAGAATAAAGTGATTTAGTGGTGAATTTAGACAATATATTAAACTGCATCTTCCAGGTTTTTAATTTACTAAGAGCAGGCCTGAAAAAAAACACAGCTCGTCTTAACCTGTGCTTTCAGAACCCCTTGTTCTTCCCAAACGTTATAAAGAGGCTTTAGCCATTCACTAGCAAATAAGGACTATATAGCAAGACTTGGTTTAGTCTACTCAATAAATTAACATGGAAAAAATTACAAAAGAAAAAAGTACTGGATTAATCAAATTTAACCCACCTTCTGCTACCGATAAATGTATTATTTCATGTTTAATAGGATTCAGACGGCTTCCACATATTATCTGGAATACGAGTCTTAATAGTGCAGTTTCCAAAGATTTAGGTAAAGGATAAACAGAACTAAAGAAAATAAATATTGGGAGAAAAAAAGTCTTAATTACCACCACTTTTTCTTTTTAGTCTGATTCCATTTTTTCCAGACTTCCACCTTTCTTTTTGCAAATTCTAATTTCTTTGTCCAGTTGTATACCCCATTATCCCCCTGTCCAAACCAAATTCCCAAACACTGAAAGGGGTCAGTAGACACTTGAATACCTTTCCAGGACATAGGAGAAATACTGGAATTATTTAATGGATAAATAATACTTTTTCCAATAGTCAAGCATGCACCAGATAATCTAGAAAATTCTTCAATACAATTAAGAGCCTGAATACCTGAAGCATAATCAGCTACTAGAATACATAAATCATCTGCATAAGCAGTCACCTTAATGTCCATATCACCCCCCAGTGTAGGGATCCCAACACTACGTGAATCCTGCTGGATAAGATGAAGCAGTGGATCCAAACACAAGACATAGAGTAAAGGACCGAGTGGACATTCTTGTTTTACTCCCCTTGATATATCACTATAAGAACCCAGATGCCCATTAACAAAGGGCATTGCCCTAGCATTATTATACAACAACGAGATCCAGTTTACAAAACTAGCTGGAATCCCTTAATGTGTTAATATTAAAGAAATGTAATGGTGTGGTACACGATCAAAGGTTTTTTACTGATCTAGGGACATGACAAATCCTTGAGTTTGACCATCCTTATCCCTTTCTATAATCTCTCGAAGTAATAATAAATTATGCATAATTGAGTGCCCCAAAACAGAACATGTTTGAGTTGATATGATTAGCAATGAGGCTATATTAAGCAGGCGAATATGCAAAATGTTCAATAATACTTTATAATCAGTATTTGACAAACTCAGTGACCTCCAATTATCCAGAATTCTCCTGTCACCTTTCTTATAAATCAAAATCTGTACTGCTATACAAGAATGCATATCCACCTGCAAGGTACCCAACACTGTATTAAATACCATTATTAATATAGCCTGTAATATCTCAGTGAATTCTACATAAAATTCAGAAGAAAGGCCATCAATGCCTGGGGCTGTGGACTTTTTCAAATGATTAATAACTTCTCCAATATCAACTTTAGAAATAGGTTAAGTAAGAATCCTTAAAAGATCCTCAGGTATATATGAAACATGAACCGATGACAAAAATGAAGTTAATTGTGAAATATCCATTGGAGCTGTTCTATACATATCTGATAAATATTGTGAAACAGTCTGTAACATTGCTGACCCATTGGACACACAAGTCCCATCTTGTAACCTAACAGAATCCAGAAGTCTATCAGAGGCCCTGTGTGAGCAGGCTTTAAAGGCCTCACCAAACCCAGTTTTCCCTGGGGAGCAAATCCTATGCTCATTTAGCATAGCTGCAGCTCTTGAATATTGTAAGGACAACATTTCTTTTTTTAAATTAGGGATCTGTGTTGTCAACCCAATGTGTTGAATATTAATAACAGAATAGAGTTTATTAAGTTGGAACCAGAGTTTAAGATCATCTTTATACTGACTCAACCTACCTTTAGAAGAATGTGTCTGAAACACTATTTTTAAACCTCTTTTTGTTTCCTCCCACCATGTACTAAGGTTACCTACTAAACATGCAACAGACATTCATGCCTTAAGATATTCAATAATCTTGTGTTTTATCCTCTGTTCCTTTAAAAGTGTATTGTTTAGTTTCCAGTGTCCTTTACCGTATCTTGGCCCAATATCCCCTCCCAGTACAATCAGAAGGACTGCATGGTCAGAAGTCTCTAAAGGAATGATATCTGCCCTTGAGATCCTAATGTTCTTTTTTGTAAATATAAAGTCAATTCTAGTAGAAAGTGCACCTCTATAATAAGTATGACCCCCTACTGTAAGAACACATTGAAAGCAATTTTGTAGGCTACTCTGGTTAATATGTGAAGTAAGAGAGTTGGAATCACAGTACATTTTAGTTGCATTCGCTCCCCTATCCAGTACACAGTTAAAATCCCCCCCCCCCACATCCCTATTTTTGTTGTGTAAAAATAAGGAGTGATTTTTTTATATAAATCAGTATGTTCCCTTTTAGTGAGAGTGGCATAGATGTTAATCACTCTCCACCCAAATCCCTTAAAGGTAAAATCTAAGAGAAGAGCTCTATCCTTTGATATATCAACAAGATGTGACACCCTAAACCCATCCCCTTTAAACAATATCCCCACTCCCTCACAAACCCCTATGCCAAATGAAAAAAAAGAGGGGCCCCAACATGACCATTGTTATGCTGAATGAACTAAAGAAAGAGTATTTAACCTAGTATCCTGTAAAAAGCAAATGTCACAATGTAGGTCTTTTAACACAGATAGTGTTATCAACCTACGTTTGGGATTCCGAATACTATTCACATTAATAGACGCTACCCCTAAACAGGGAAAGGCCTTAGGTGCAATATGTAGGCTATTTTAAGGAGGTTTCCTTAATCTAGAACTCCTATGAATTCTAGTATGAATCCTATGAGTCTGGTCCTCATCAGTTCTCTCTTCAATTCGTTCCCCATCAGATTCAGAGGAGAAAGGAGCAAGGGAAGAAGCCTCCGAGTCTCCTCCTTGTTCAGAATCTACCGTAGAGGGCCCAAGAACAGCAAATTTATTTGATAAAAATAATAACTTCATTCCCTGGGATGCTAGCTTTTGCAACTTTAGACTTAGGCCGAGTTTGCTTCATACCCCTCTTTTTCACATTACTCTTGACCATGGAGGGGGGGAGACATTTGGATTTCCATGTCCTTGGTCACTAAAGGCAATCCAGAAACTGCAGGAGAAAGTACAGTACCAGTACTCTGAGGAGGTACTATGGGGGGGGGTAGAAATTGCTTCTATAATCACATTGTGGGTTTCAGCACTAGACGGGCCTGAAGGGGTGGAGGTGGAGGTGAGAAGTTTGTATGCTCCGGAGGGGCCTGACTAGTTCTCTATTTTCGTTTCTGCATTTCTTTTTTTGGGGCTTGTAAAATAAAATCCTGACTAACACGATCATTTCTATTGTAAGTAACCCAAGGGCAGGCTCTGAAAGCGTGCCCAACAGTGGCCAAAAGCTAAACACAGATTGCATTTAATTCTGTTGCATGCTGAACCCAAATGAGTATATGCCCCGCACCTAAAGCAAGTTCTTGGCTGACCAGGGTAAAAACAATGGCCCTCTCATTACCTAAAAATGAACTATTAGAAAGATGTACTGGACCTAATGTATTGTGCCTTAAATGAACCAGTATAACCCACCCCCCATTCCAAAGACATTCCTCATCAAAAATAGGTCTAGGATTCCCCAACACTTCACAGCATTTCTGCAACCAGTAAACAATGTCATGAATAGAGACAGCTTCATTACGAAATAAAACAGTGACATATTTTATAGATGGTTTGTCAGTGGTATTGCCGTGAAAGGCAACCATAGTTCAATATACTTGAAAGCATCATATTTGGTCCAGAATCTGTCAAGACCCTGTAGGGAAGTAAAACCTATATCATAAATTACAGAGCCAGAAACATGTATCAAAGCATGTATTTCTGTTGAAAAAACAAAACAAAAGATCCCTTCAATAAATCATGACCAATATATAAGCAATCAGGAGCTACTTCCAGGCCCCCAAGGTATTCCAGGAGAACTGCATTGCGTCTTTGCAAGGGGGGGGGGGATCCTATAAAGGGGTCCTTCCTCCGAAAAGACTCCCAAGCAGTTTTTGCATGCTCTTGAAAATAAGGAGCAGTTCTAGGAGCTTCCTGCCCCTCACCCCCTGACTCAGCCCAATGAATCGATGTTACACCGTCATGTCCTGAAATTGAGGACTCTTAACTTTTTGGGGGCTTAAACCAGGCTGGGAAACGCTTTTCCAAGTAGAAGTACACTGCTGTGCTAATCCCAAGGCAACAGCTGTAACATTATCAGGTACAGACCCAACTGTACTAGGAGAAGAAGAGTCCCCTGGAATCGGGCTATGGGCCGGATCTGGGATCCAAATCCCTGCAGTGTCCCGCTTCCAACCTGCAGCTAGCAGGGAGCGCTCCAAAGATGACGGGGAAGATCCCTGAACAGGCTGTGCTGTCAAATCAGCCTCTCTACCTTTCTGTAACCCCAGTGAGGAAACAATTGCAACAGATGATTGTTCAGGAAGACTGTTAGGTGTACTTACAGAAGGTGTAGTTTGAGAAAACAATCAGAATTCATTGCTCCTGTCAAGGGATTTTGCTGCTGCAATTGAGAAGCATTCACCAGGGGTGACTCAGGTGTCTGGAATAAAGGTAGAGTGATGACCTCATTTGGGCGAGGCATCCCATCCTGAACAGAGCTTTTCATAGCAGTCTCTTGCTGTAAGGTTAGCTTTGCTGCTTCTTGCATAAACTCAACAGAAACATCCAGATCCTGCTCAGTAGCAGTATCAGGTATCGCAATTTTTATTATTGCACTTTTAGTAGTAGCACAATACAATTCCTTGTTTTGCTGCAGAATATTATTTAACCAACTGTCATCAGAATCAAAAAGTCCATGACATCCTTGTTCTTGGATCTGAGAAGTGGCAAATAGTTTCATACTCACTGCATCTGATACATCCAAGTTTTCTAGTGTGGTCTCCTGAGCTGGACCTGTGGGCTGGGAGACCTTCTCACCCACAGGTACACCAGCAGAATGATCCTCCAGTACACCTTCCTCCGTAGCAGCGGCTCCCCCTACTGACAAAGAGTAGGGGAATTTCCCTGGTGTCCTGGCCAAATTTCCCTCATTCACTAAAAATACCACCAACAGCTTAATCTGGTTCAAGGTCAGTTGGTATTCATCTGTATGCCCCTCCCGGGTCATGCCTTAAAATAGGCAGGATTTGTCTAGTGTACTTACCCGGTCAACAAAAACTAAATAAATAAATAAAAAGACGGTATTTTTTAACGATTAAACAGGTCGCGGGTCCTGGAGCGCTCAATATATGCAGTCATTCAGTGCATGACAACAGCGGAAGTCCTTTTTTGTCAACTTAAACTTTTAAATTATTTCCCAACCTTTTACAAATAAAGCTTACTATGTGCAATGAATGGAGGCTGATGGCTTGGATAAAAAAAATGTATTTCTGAAATCACAGACTGTAACCTACAGAATATGTCTGTAATGTTTATCACTGCTGGGCTTGATGGAGTGAATCGTACTAACTGGCACAGGTATTTAAGTAAGCATTAAGCCACTCCAAAGGAGTGTTCTACTGTGGAATTAATGCATGGTTGGAGGGTTGTGGCATGAGGCTGCAGGCTGAGTGCCTACAACCACCCAACCATACATTAATTCCATAGTAGAACACTCCTTTGGAGTGGCTTAATGCACTTGCAACATGGCAGGTGCTGTGGGACATGTGCATTATTGTTGAAAATCTATTAAATAGTGTGTAACAGATTGTTAAGACCTTGCAGAAATGAGACTGAGACTGGATTTCATATGATATTTCTCATTCAATAAAGAACAGTATTGTGACAGGCATAGGGATCCTATCAGCTGAGCGGTGGCTTTGATTAATGTCAAATATTGCTAAAACATATGAAAATAGGTCTTTAAAATTCCCCACTATAGACTACAATGGGGCGCATTCCCACACTCTTCCTGGTGAGACGTCATTAAACTTCTGAGCGTAGGGGCCGGACAGGAAAACAGGGAAGTGGAAGGGAATCTCTTGACAGTCTGTTAAGTATCAGGTATGATCCCTTCCATTCCTCAAACCAGTGAGAAAATCATTCTTTTTTTTTGCTTAGATTGACGATCGCAGCCATAACGTAATGGGCTATAAAGCCCATATGCTCATTTTAAATTACTGGAAATTTGCTTTAACAAACTTTGTGGAATCTACATACCTTAACATTCCTGTGTCATATTACAATATTTATACCCACCTGATTATGATTACACACTAATGTATTGTAGACTTAGTTGATGCATGATACATGTTACGAATTCTATGTTGTTTTGTTTGTTGATATATCATTTAAATAAAACATATTTACTAAAGAAAAATCACTTGACTATGGTTTAAAACACTGTCCATACATGGTTACATGTTGGATCTCCTTTCAAATAAATAAGTAAATAAGTAAGTAAGTAAAACTTTATTTCTTAAGCGCTCAGTCCCTGAGGCTCTGGGCGCTGCACTAGATGATGGAGAAATGAATAACAAACAACAATAAAACAAATGTTAATGACAGATCATGAGCAGGAAAATTATAAAGTAAAATATCAGTAAAATAACAATTTAGCAGTCAACTGATATCTAGAACTAGCATAACTGGTTCTCAAATGCTTATCTAAAGAGATGTGCCTTCAGACTCCACTTAAATGCCTGCACTGATTGGGCTTCCCTGGAGGATCTTGGAAGTGAGTTCCACAGGACCGGCCCAGCCACCTCAAATGAACATTCCCCAGAGGTCTTCAGCCAGACCCTTGGAAATGCTAGGAAGCCCTCAGTGGAGGAGTGAAGTGAGTGCCCAGGGTGGTCAGGAGGTCACACAGATAGCCAGGGCCTGATCCTTATAGGGCCTTATAGGTGAGAAAGCTAGCCTTGAAGGTGATTCTCCATCTTACCAGCAGCCAGGGTAGGTCATGCAGGACCTGGGTCACAAGGCAAGACCTTGGAAGGTCTGTCAACAACCTGGATGCTGCATTCTGCACTAGCTGTAGGCAACAGAGAATCCCTCCACTGACCCCGAGGTTTAGAGCATTACAGAACTCGAGCCTAGACATTACAAAAGCATGAACCAGTTAGGGGAAGGTCACCAGGTGAAACTAAAGCTTTCATCTGGATGAGATTCCTTACGTGATAAAAAACACTCCGGACAATGGACGACACCTGAGCCTCAAGTGTCAATCCATCATCCAGGAAGGTGTCCAGATTCTTCACCTTAGTAGAAGCTGTCAATGAGGTAGGGCCAAGGAAAAGCCCTGTTCTCACCCCGGCAGCATCCACATCATGCAGGTGATCAGGCTCAATCACTAGTATCTCTGTCTTGTCGGGGTTGAGTGTCAGACAGCTAGAGGATGTCCAGTCTTGGATCTTGGCCAGACAGTTATTGAGCACCTCCACAGCGTCACTCGTCCCATGGTCAAACGATACATACAGTTGTATATTGCCTGCATAACAGAGGAAATCCAAACTGTACCATTTAATGATCTTACCCAGGGGAAGCATGTACACTGTGAATAACACAGATGACAGGATCCAGCCCTGGGAAACTCCTAAAGGCAGGAGCTTTAGGCAGAAGTAGAAATTTCCCATCACTACCTTCTGCATCCTGCTGTGGGAAAGGACTCAGACTAGCTGATGACAGTACCAGGGAGTCCAGAGAGCTCCCTTAGGTGATGCAGCAGCACTACAAGGTCCACAGTGCCAAATGTTGAGAAGAGATTAGGGAGAACAAGGACTGGCCTATCTCCTCTGTCTCTTACCCTGAGGAGATAATTCTGCCCCTTGACTAATGCCATTTTGGAACTATGTCTAGACCTAAATCCAGACTGGAATGGCTTGTAGATGTCATAGGCCACAACATGTGCCTCAAGCTGCAGAACCAACACTTTCTCAACAAACTTACCCAGAAATGGGAGGTTGGAGATTGGTCTATAATTCGCCAAGACATCAGGGTCAGGAGATGATTTCTTTAGGATGGGCTTCACCAGCGCCTCTTTCAAGGAGCCAGGAAAAAGTCCCTCTCAAAGTGAACACCAGATGATCTCAGCGAACACTGGACCAACAGACTTGGCAGATTCCATTAAGAGATGAGTTGGGACCAGATCCAGTTCACAATATGTGGGCCACAGCTTCCATATCACCTCAACAACCTCTGGCACCCCCACCAGCCTAAACTCACCCCAGACAATAGGAGTGTCTCTGAAGATGCATGGCTCATCACTGCAGAGCTGAGCTGCCTTGTTGAGGGGATCCCAGCCCTAATGGAGGACACCCTGTCAGAGAAGAACAGTGCGAACTCCACACACTGAGAGATGGAAACTGCTCTTTTTGGCTGCAGACAGGCAGGATGAAGTAGCCCATGTACAGTCCAGAAAAGCAAAGCTAATGTGTTCTTCTCTGCACCAGTCACCCAGGACAGGAACACTGCCTTCTTATGGTTGAGTGCTCTTTGATAGTCATCATAGTGAATTCACAAAGCCAGTTTGTCCTCCTCAGACCGAATCCTCTGCCAACAGTGCTCTAACTTCTGACCCTTGACCTTCACCTCCTTGAGAGCCCCATCAAACCACGGGTGTCTCAAGTGGGAAGACCTGAGACATACTGTATACAGATAGGTGCAATGGCTTGGAGACCGCACTATTATAGGCTGCCGCCACCTCACGTGCACCCATCGCACAAGCAACACTCACACCAGAAAAGTCCATTACTGCCATCAGTCCCTCTGGGGACAACCCGTTCAAAGGCGATAGTGGACCATCTCAACTGGGGAGGGACTAACAGGAAGAGCCCTGAATGAGAACTCCACCGTGCAATGATCGGACCAAAAGACCAGATCAATCTTGAGGTTGGTAACCTCAAGCCTCAGTGAGAACACTAAGTCCAAGGCGTGGCCATTGCTATGGGTTGCAGAAGCAACAGCTTGTGCAAGGCCCAGTGAAGTCATCAACTAGAGGAAGTCGTAACCAAATTGCGAGAGTTTGTTGTCGAGCCAGGCATTGAAGTCCCCCAGAACTAACCATCTGGGCTATTCTGAATAACGAAGTCTGCAACTTTCTGCAGAAATTCCCCCCTCGCACCCCAGAGGTTGGTATACGAGGAGGATCCTGCAACCTGCACCTGGACCCCTGCACATAGCCACGCAGTCAAACAATGATGTAGAATTCACTGGGTGCATGGAGAAGTTCAATTCAGATTTAAAACAGATGGACACACCTCCACCCATGTGCTCTCTCCTTGGGCAGTGCACTACAGAGAACCCAACTGGGACCACTCCTCCAACACTGGACCTGTGTCATTCCCACCAGGTCTCTGTAAAGCAAGCCAGATCAACTAGGAAATCAAGTCCACAATAATTGTGGTCTTGTTCCTAATCACTCTAACATTGCATAGCACAGCCCGAAGGGGACTAGTAGAGGTTGATGACCCAGTGGCTATCTACCCACTTGGTTTAGTGGAAACCCTGGGAATGGGTAGCAAACATGCCTGGCCTCTCTCAAGGCCCCACTTTGTTCCAGGGTGCCTCCTGGTCCTAACTATCCCTATATGGTTCACACTTTGGCTATACATCCAACAACCTGCTGCCTACCATCCCGCCTTTTCCCAGTCTTGGCCTCCCTACAGTGCCTAACCACTGCAGCTGGTAAAGGGGGGAATCAGAAAAAGAGTGGAGGTCAAGCAGCAGGGATGTCAAGTAGGTAATCTGCAGGGGTCTGAAGCCAAGGCACACCTTCCGACTGCTGAATATGACAAAATTAAAATGTACCCCACTTTTAAATTACCAAACCCACCCTCAAATAAAATATAAATAAACTAAGAAAACCCCAATCACTAAACATAAAAGCCACCACTCACCCTATTTCCTACACATACAACCAAATCAATCAGACAGTTTTAATACACAACATCTTTAACCACATGCAACAACCATTCAACCACTAACCTAAAACCGTTCACACATCCCTCTTCCCAATCTCATACCCCTCCCAACAAATCAAATCAACAGGTGTAAGTTATAGAAGAAAACAATTTAAGGAAAATCCCTATAATTAACTGCAGGGGACAAATGTCCCCAAAATAATCCCAGAGTAAAACTGGAAATTAAGTTTCTTTAAATCAGAGCAAGTCCCAGGTTTTGAGGGCAGTCTCAGCAGTGCTCTCACTCACCACTGCTTTGATAATAATAACAGCAATCAGTTAGTGAGGGAAGGACTGTAACACTAGACTTGGTGCTCTCACCATCCCATTACTGGGAGTTTTAGATCTTTCCAAGTTCAGTTCAAAGTCATCTTGCTTTTTGCAACCTAATTACAGACCGGTACAACTCTCTGTCCCTTGGTTAAATTCCTTTTCATAGAACTGCAGCAAACACAGCAGTTTTAGTCCTTTAATCAGCACCTCAGCCCAAACCGCTCCCTCTCCCTCTTCGTCTCTCTTTTGCTCTCTCTTAAAGTAAATTTCTAAGATTTTAGTGTGGGTTTTTATTTGGCTCCTCCCTGCAGCCCCTGACCTGCCACTCCTTCTGGCTGCTCATCATCCCATTCTGCCTGCCAGTCTCACCCTTTGCTCCTGACTCCTGCCACCTGGCTCCCCAGGCTATTTCTGTGACCTCAGAGGATCTGGATTATCCCTCTGGGGGCAGGGAGTAGCACTTCTGGGGGTCCTCCGAGGCATGCAAGGCTGGGGGAGCAGCACCGGTGTGCTAGGGTGACTGTGGCATGGGGAATCAGAAAGCGTATGCTCTCCCCACTGAGAGGATCTGACTGAAGCCCCTTCATGCTGCAAAGGTGTAGCAACCAGGGTCCCACCAGAGAATGGGTGGAGAGGGACACAGAGCATCCGCCCTCCCCACCAAAAGGGTCCAATCAAAGCCCCTCCACGCTACACAGGTACGGATCCATGGCCACTTCAGTGAACTATACCTGATTGTTTTTGGCAGCACTGAGTTGCACAGGCACTCTCGGAGCATACAGTAGGGAGTGCTTGAACTAGGGTAGAGCCAGACTAAATCACGCTGTGAAGTGCAGATTTACTAAGGGCTAGAATCCCCAGGGGAAGCCATGTGTGTTGGTGAGATGCTGTAATGTATATGTCCCATAGCAGTTAACAAAGCTGCTTAGCATGTAGGGGGGGGTGTTAAAACTCTGACCCGGAACACAGTAGTAGAGAGCTAGAAGCCATGGTAAACTATAGACTAGTGTTCTGCCTCAGTGCTCAGAACTTGTAGTACCCTGCTCAAGTGGCTACTAAGGTTTAATTAAATAGCAAGCAAGTGTGTAAGGCAGCACACAGAACATTTCAGAACAAGTAGATGAGGCTATAATAATAAAAAAATTTAAAAAAATTACCAGTATTGCAAAACGATTTAAATAGCACTCAGGACATTTTATGTAAAGTAAATGAGGCTTGAAAAAATGCTGTAAAACATATGCCTAGGATATTTTTTGTAAAGTTCATAAGGCTGTAAAATATATTGTAAAACATGAAATAATCACACAGGGCATTTTGTAAAGTGCATAAGGCTATAAAACGTAGAGTAAAAAGAATGAAATAACACTCAGGATGTTGTATGTAAAGTGCATAAGTCTGTAATATAACGCAGGCTAGAGAATCACATTGCACTCAGGACTTACACCCCACACTAGTGGCTACTATTCTGTTGATGAATTAGCTTGTAAGTGAACAGCAGGGAGGAAAAGTTCATGGGTGGGCTAGATCACCATTTTGCCTGCTCATTTATATGAGTTCCCCTTCCCCCACCCTCTCTCTCTGTCTCAATTTATATTGCCCCCACCCCCCGTGTTACTGAGCAGATTCCCACCCATTCCTTCCCTTATGTGGCCTCCTCTTTTGTCTTCTATCAGGTGTAGCAGCCAACATCCCACCAGACAAGGGATCGAGAGGACCAAAGAGCGTCTGTCCTCCCCACCAAGAGGATCCAATTGAAGCCCGTCCATGCTGCACAGCTACGGACCTGCAGCCGCTTCAGTGAGCTGTACCTGATTGTTTTTTAGTGGTACTGAGTTGCACAGGTGCTCTGAGGCCTAAAATCATAATACCCACCCACTCTGGGGGATCCCTCATTTATCCTTGTTTGAACCCTTGAGTTGAGCTAATCATAACTATCTCCCCCACACTCTAATTGTCTTCCAACGACTCACTCTGCCACTCCCAACTGTGCTGCTTCCTGTTGAAATTGGCTCCCTTACAGCTCTCTAAAACTGGTTTCTCTCACAGTACTCATCACAGGGGTTACACTGGATGAGTCTCTCACCTTCACAGAGCATGCGGACAACATTGTTGGCCTGGCCAACAGAAAACTAGGGCTTTCTTCAGGTAGCACTTGAATCTAACCAATGAGGCCAGGTACCTAGCCATGGCCAGCTCTGTTCTCCCGCTCATCGATTATGGTCCCGCTGTGTACGGGGCTCCCTCTGACACTGTTATGGATAGGGTGAGGGTATTGCTCAATAAGGCCTGCTGATGTATCACAGGCTCTGACAGACTCACACATTGCTGTACTCTATATTCCCTCACTGGCTAGCTTTCCCTGCACGAACATTTAAAGTATCAGTGTATCTTACTGGTCAAAAAAGAACTTGCAGGCCTTGCCCCCCCACCCCCAACCACCACCACCACCACCACTGTGTCCTCTCTTTTCCACCCTGTCCACAACCAGTATACTACCAGGAGCATTTTTTTTTTACTTTGGTAACTGGAAAAGACGCAACCCAGCATTGGGAGCAATATAAAACATACATATGGGGGATGAAATACATGCGTATACAGGAACTGAGTAACAAATAATGTAATGCTACTACATAGAATGAATAATGCATTGACTAGCTAATAAAATAATTTATATACAAATATTGCATAGAGTGGACAGTTAGTTATCCACGACTGGTTTGATGAGTGAGAGGAAGTTCTTCTGTGGGGAGAGAGGGAGAGGGAGGGAGAGGGAGAGAGAGAGAGAGGGGAGAGAGAGAGAGAGAGAGAGAGAGAGATTTTAATGAAGTCATGGTTAGGCATGCGCTGATAGTCCCCAAATGTAGAACTAGCCAGGGTCAACATTCATTTGCCTGCCAAGCAGCACACTGGCTAAACAACCTTCCTATCTCCATCTTTAAGCTACCAAAAATGTCACTGTTCAAGTGTGCCCTCAAAAAGGAACTAGTCCATGAACCCTTGTGCAGATGCCTCTCCTAACCCCTAACACTCAAGCTCTGGCCCATCCTGTCTACCCTTCCCCTTTCCTACCCTCCCAGCCCACCAGTGCCTTCTTATAACCTTGTCTCCTGCTTCCCCATCCCTCTTCCTCCTCTACTAATCTTTTTTTGTACACTTTATGCTTCCGAGAGCAAGGCATCTCTCAGAGGTGCCCACTCGACCTACGCCTCTGCTCCCCGCCAAGACCTCCATCCTCTGGGACCCCCACCTGGACTTTCCATCCCTCCAGATCACCCCCAGGGAAGGGAGGGCCTGCCCACCTACCTGGTGGCCTGTCTTAGATTAGAGGGTCTGTCCTGGAAGAGGCCCTGGAGGACCAGAGGAGGGATGGTCCAGCGCTGGATATGTGGACTTGGTCCCTGGAGCCCTCATCACCTCCCTGTCCCTGTGGGGTATTTTAGGCTTTGTGGTTTCCCCTCTGGAGTGCAGACATGCTATGACATCTTGGTACAGACGTGCCAATGTCTGCCAATGCTCCACCCCAAGTCAAGGCACCACAAATTCTTTGTGCTGCCCTCGCTCTCCATCAGGGGCTGCCAAGGAGAGGCATGAAACCTGGATCCCTCTCCAGGAAAGGGAGAGCAGTCCTCTGGATGCTCAATCCCTTCCCTCCCCTGCCAACCCCTGATGGCCCGAGTCTGTTCCCAAACCTGGATCACTGGCATGGAGTGAGGTGTGGCATCCAGCACCTCAACCCTCAGCACTACTGGGGTCAGCACCTCCTTAATTAATCTTAGGAGTAATGACTTCTATTTTAATCAACTGATTTATTAAAACATAACATGCAATGTACATTGGATTATGGGTGTACTGACAAATGCTCACCTGAGCCGCCTGTATTCAAGTTACTGTTTGTATTGTATTGTATTGACAAATACTATTCTGAGCTGCCTGTATCCAAATTTGTTTGTTACAATACCTGACGTCGAACCTTTGCAAATGAGAACTTAGCTCAAAGGTTTACCAATATACAAATAAATAAAAAATAAAACATAACACTCGGCAGCCATCATCTGGCAGACTAAAACAGGCACTGTTTCCATATTTTTGACCCTTCTCCACACCCCAACAATATGCACAACAGTGACACCTTGAAGTTGAAGCCAGCCAATGTGTGGTTACTCATGCCAGCAAGGTTCCGCACACCACCAGGTGTCACTCTCCTAGCAGTGCTCCACAGCACCCTCTACATGTACTCCTGATCACCCTCCCTGTTGACCCGCAGTGTGGACTTTTTTTTAACCCACAGTCCATTACCTTAGCATGGCAATAGTTGTCTGACCCATAAACTAACATTTTTCTTAGCCAGCCCACTGGCGCAGTGGCAGGCGTCCACTCACAATGCCAACATCCCGGGTTCAGGAACAGACCCGGGAGTTGGAGGGGTGTCCAGGGCAAAGAAGGATTGAGTGCTGTCTGGCAACTCTCCTTCTCTGGGGTGGAGGGGGGGGGCTCTTGGCATATTAGCACCCGTGGTGGAGGCTGGGAAGCCACAAGGTACCAAGGCCACAAGTCTTGGGAGGTGGATCAGACGTCGGGTGTGCCCATTGACAACGTTGCATATCCTGCCTCTGGGGAAAGTCAAGCATCTGCAAACATCTGACCCATGGGTGATGCTCCACCATCACTCATGTGTGACAAAGATCTGCTGGGGGGACCCCTCCCATGGCCCCATCCTGGGGGGTGCTTGTGAGCTACACCTAATGTCCTGGGGAGGGGGGCACCCCACCCGGCAGCGAGGCTGTGGGTGGCATGGGGGTGAGGGCTGAACAGTCTCTGCCTGATTGGGCAGAGGTGGTGGGGTGCCAGGCAAAAAAAAAATTATTTTTCTTATAGTCTACTTCAGGAGGGAAGAGATCATAAATTGGGCAGAATAGATAACCAGCCAATCCCTTCCACTTGCCCTTATGCTCAGACATTTTGTGACATCTAACCAGGGAGAGCATGGTGGCATGCCCCATAGAAGTCTATGGGGAACATTTACTGCACTTTTTTATATATGATAAAGGAAAACCCACCACTCAACATATATGGGCCCAGCTGCTCAGTGAGCATAACTATTTATTCATTTATCCTCTAGGTACTGATTTAATTAGATGGAGTTATTTCTTTCACCAGTTCAAAACTGTAAAATCTCCTTTTCTTCTTCCCAGTTTTGCATGTGAATAGCAGAAATGATACACTTGATGTTTCATAATAATGCGTATGTGTAGTGTGGGGTTTAAGTGTTTTCACTGTAGCACTGTTCATACTTAAATTATAGATAGACTAACAGGGCAGCAAAGGATTACAAAGAAATAATCCCATCGAAGAGGGTCTAATGAGATCATTAATGATGATAACAAAGTTTCACTGGTTTATGGAATGCAACCAGAGAAAATGGAGGAGAGGATCGAAGTAAGGGCAAGCCATGGTGCAAACTGAAAACAAAAGTTACAGAACGAAACAGCAATGCACAATTAAAGAGGTGTAGATTAAACTTTTGGATGCTTTGTTTTCAGTGACTTGGTGTTATTTCTACAGGTGCACTGGTTTATGGAGTGCAACTAGAACCCCAAGAAGGATCCATTTGTTATCCCTGGTGCCCTATTTGTATTTAGTATAATAAATGGATCCCTTCAGAGTAAAACGTTGAGCAGTTTTACTGGTAAATTATGATTCACTTGATGTGACTGATTAGTGTATAAGGACTAATTTGACTTACAGGTAATAAATAATTCACGGATGAAGTATAACGTCTATAAAACTCCAGACAACATTATAGCAGTTGTCTATATATTATATGTTAATAGATTAATAAATTAAAAAATAATTGTACTGGAGTTTTCAGGTACAGTGTGGTACAATGTAGTTTACTTCAATTTAATAAACTGATGAGTAAAAACACTAAAGAGTATAAAATCCTCAGAGAGGCATATTTAGATGCATTTATGGAAGCAGCTGCAGCAAAACCTACAACATTTTAAATCAGATGTTTGTTCAGAACAGGGCTTTTTAATAATATCAAATCACTTAATAATAAAACAGATATTGCAGGTTTGAAGTTCTTACTTCTTATATTGCATGATTATTTTATGTCCAGGTCAGTCATGTAAATTGAAATTGTTTTCCTGCTTGCTCAACTCTAGTTAACAAAATAATACATATACACACACACATATATATATAGTGATATAACCAACTTTTCCTATACTGTGCTGCACTATAAAAGGTCATCTTATGATTATTGTGTTACTATTAAAAGCTCTAGTTCAGAACTAAACAATATAAAAAGATTAATACATTAGGAGTTGTACATTACATGGGTACAATTCCATTTCAGTGTTCTGGTGACATTATACCCATGAGAGCAAAGTCACCAGAACCGTAAAGATGGAATGATAGCCACGTTACATTGTTATTTTTTTGTAACATGCGGATTCAGAATGTTTTATAAAAATACTATTAGTTGGTTTGTCCTATGCATGAATCAACTTTTACTGTGTGTGGGGTACAGTAAAAGCCAACTTGGGGCTGCACATGGGATTTCATAAAAGTTTGATCCCGCTATACAGTATTATCATTCTCATATCCCATTGATGATATTCTGAGATGATGACATCACAATGATGGTATTACGAGGTTTGGATAACACCATCACCATATGAGAAAAGTGACCATCGGTGTTACATATGTATAGATTAATCTTTCACAATAAATTGATGTATTATCACTGATTCCATCTGAAAATGACATTACAGGTTCACACAGTACCTACATTGTTAATCATTATTCTGTCAAATCAAACATTTTACAACCTGGACCACCAATACAAGAACAGTACCACAGCAGACAACTTACTGTAAAAATATCATTCTTCAGAGGAACAGCACTTACCTGAACAATGACAATGTTTTAGTACGTTTGATAAATGCAGCAATAAGCACGCATTCACTTGCTGTTCACTGTAATCCAGCTGCTTAAATGACTGTTGAAAGCTTAACACCAGGCAAAAATTCTTATCAAGGTGAAGCAAAGGAACACAGGGTGTTACCTTTTGATCTGCCTTTGTCTTCCATCTGCTAAGCAATAAATCTCCTTTATGCACAAACTGACAGACTGTTTACCAAACATATTGCAATCATCTGCTCAAATAACATTGTGCTCTAAGCTCATGTAGAAAAAAAAATTATTCTATCTACAGGGTCTCCAGCCAGTTAATAATTCCTCCTATATTCTTGGGAACATAATAAAAGATGGAAAGGGTTTCTTTCTTCCAAAAATTTCAGACCAAAAGTTTTGCTTTTATCTTAGAGAACACTGGAATTCTGGGCACATACAGCACAAGCAAGCTAGAAGTTCACTGAGCAAGCAATAATACCCTCCAGGGTGGGTGGTATTGGGCAATACCAGACTGCCCAGGGGCGTAATGAGGCCCGATGCTGCAGGCGGAGGCCTTGTGGAAGGTCTGGTATTGCCCAATACCCTGGAGGGTATTATTGCACTTACAAAATGGGATTTAAAAAAGTCAAGAAAAACAGTTAAAAGATTTATTAATAATAAAGCTTAAATGTGTTCATGGTAAAGTAGCCCCAGTTTTTGTGCTATGCCATCTGTTGTCCACCCCCAACCATAATCTTCACAGTTTTTGTGCTGTACCATCTGTTGTCCACACCCACAATCATAATCTTGAAGTTAGCCCCCCTTCCCCAGACATGGCATTTGTACTTACTGTCTCAACAGCAGTGTGTTTGCTTTTTTGGGTGGTTAAAAAATTTATTCTGTGCAATGTTAATTATTTAGAGATGCAGCGTTATTTCAGTGTGCCTGATGACGTCATACCCGGAAGTAAAAGGCGTTTGAAGGAAAAACAAATTTCTTTGTTTAGTCATCTTTGTGTTAAGCTTTGGGTTGTTCATTTTATTGGGGGACATGTCATAGACAGTGATTGATGTGTGGGATTGGAGAGTTCAGGGTGGAGAAATGAGACGAGCGGCAGCACGAACGAGCGAGGAGAGATGACTGGCGGCCATGGATCTGTTCGAAGTCTCGAGAGTGCAAGGTAGCACCAGAGCTGTGAGCCATGGCACAGTGTGGGTACACAGTAGAAGTTTTTATTTATGAGGAGGTTTCTTTCGGTCCTACTGCAATAAATGTGAGTGTGATTGGGGCTAGGGGGAAGGTGTCCAGCACTGTAAGTGAAGGTGAAGATGAATCGTAATGGAATGGAGCACAGCTTCCACTGATTTTAATCCAAAAAAAAAAATTGTTTAGAGAAACAAGATTCATGAGTTCATGAATGCTCAGTATTTAAACAAATGACAGACTGTTGTGTGTGTTTAAGAGTTGGCACTGAAGTTGGGTGTTGGGGGCCAATATCTCTCGCTTAGCGAGAAAAAAAATGGCGGTTGATTCAACTTGAGTGCCCAGTGCTTCAGCCAATTGTGAAGCAGGCAGGGCACAATGATATTTGTCTGGGCATCAGGTAGGTTTGGGCTGGTGCTTTTTATTTCCTGGGCATCTATTTAAAGTTAATGTACCCCCCTGGCAAGGGTACTAGCCAATCAGATGCCAGGAAATAAAAAGCCCATTTTCTAATGTTGAGTAATTTTTCCTTGAGGTTGATTGATCAAGGGGAATTATTTCTCCTAGATGGAACAGATGGGTGATAAAGACTTTCTTGTATGTTGGGTCTGCTTCTCAAAATTAGCAGTTTAGCAAAATTTAGCAGTGTCAGTGGCTCAGTAGGTAGCACACTCGCCTCTGAGGCCGGGAGATCAGAGGGCTGTGGGTTCAGTTCCCACATCTGGCACTTGGGTTAATATCCCAGTACTGACACTGTAATGTAGCATGAGAGGGGTGCTGCATTTCTGAGGTGCCGACTTTCGGATGAGATGTTAAACCGAGGTCCCATCTGCCTGGATTGGTGGTAGTTCAGGTGATGTTAAAGATCCCATGGCACTATCGAAAAGAGTAGGGAATTTCCCGTGTCCTGGCCAAATTTCCCTCATTCACTAAAAAATACCACCAACAGCTTAATCTGGTTCAAGGTCAGTTGCCATTCATCTGTATCCCCCTCCCCCCGGGTCGTGCCTGAAAATAGGCAGGATTTGTCTAGTGCACTTACCCGGTCAACAAAAGCTAAATAAAAAAAATAAAAATAAATAAAATGAGCAGTCACGTAAAGCAGCACTGCAGCAAACACACTGCGTGAAGAAAGGAGATCACAGGTGATGTTGTTTGATCTGGGAACATGGTGGGCATTAGAGTTGACAACACTACTGAAGACTCCATCACTGGTTTGCCAAGACTCTGAAGACCCAAAACAACAATGTTCTTACTTTTTGCTGCTGGGGGTGAGGTTGGGGAGTTAGGGTAGGAAACTCTAATGCCACATTTCCCTACTTTTGAGGTATTAACTTGAACACTGACCAGTAACTTGTAACTGCTTTAGCTGACCTAGCTTCCGCAACCACCAATATTTTTGGCGTTTATTCTGGCACTTAGTTTGCCTAGTTCCCCAGTTAGGAGCTCCCAGCACTTGCCCCTCCCTCTCCTATTCTCCTCTCTCCCTCACCTCTCTCTCTCTCCCCTCTCTCTCCCCTCTCTCTCTCCCTTCCCTTTCTCTCCTCACTCTCCTTACCTTCTGCCCTCTCTCTCTCCTCTCTCTTTCTCCCCTTCCCTCCCTCCCTCTCTCTCCTTCTCTCTCATGCTCTTTTCTCTCTCTCTCTCTCTCTCCTCCTCTATATCTCTCTCACTCTCGTCTATCTTACTTTGACCTGGTATATACATACATGCGAATAATTTTTATTGAGATGTCTTTGCCAACTGCGTGTAATTTTGTCATCTGTATTTTATGACATGTATGACCTCCTCATGTACTCTTGTGATTGTCTACCTGTGCCTGTAAACTGTTGATGTCCAGGACCACCTTGAAAATTAGCTTGCTCAATGGTGTCTACACCTGGTTAAATAAAGTTGATTGATTGATTGACTGATTGATAGTACATTAATAAAGTTTTTTGCAAAGAATTTCCTTTGTTTTTGAGGTAGTAGAATTGTATCCTCATTCATGCAGGTCCTCAGGACTGTGTGAACAGATGCAGATGCACAGGGCCCTTTGTGCCCTTTGCCAAGGGAAGACTTCATCAGTCTATAGAAGTGCAGGGTCCTTGCAGCAATGGATATCAGGAATTTATGGGGCTGTATGGTGGGCTGTAGAAGCACAGGGTCCTCTGTCACTGTGCTTCCATATGGCCACAGATACAGATGCACAGGGCAAAGAATCCATCTGTCAATCAATGCAGTTGTCTTCACTATATAGTACCTGGGCCCATGTGGACAACCCTGCAGCTTTTAATTCCATGGCTGGGGGGGTGTCGCATTCCAGCACCATCTCCCCAACCTCACCCCATCCAACTAAGTCACCGAGTTTACCCCTGAACTCAGCTTTTATGGCTCCCTTTATAAACTTTACTTGTAGCATTTATAGTATATTAGCCGAACTATCATTCTGCATCAGAAATGCAAAAACACATCTCGTTCAGAATTGAACCTAGTAGGTGAAAATTTTCAGATCCTCGCAAAACTTCATTCTGCAACACAGGTGCAAAAATACATGTTGGCAGTATTTGGAAAATGACAGATGTCATGTTCATAAGGAGGTCTGAATAAAATAGCAAAGGTGAAAATTTGGGGTCAGAATATTTAAAATTACAGGTTATGAGCGAATGTAGACACATTTCAACACATGCTCATAACTTTGCCATTTTTACATATTTTCACCCCAAAGTTTTGACATCACCTTCTTATGTTCCCATCTCATGAACAAGGGTGGTGACAAGTTTTTTAAATCCTGCCTCAATGTGATTTCCCAAAGTGATTGTGAAATCACCTTTTGGGCCAGATTTGCATAATTCCTCCACCACTGGTCATTAGGTGGGGTCCCAAAAAGAGCATGTTGAAAATTTTGGGTCAAAATATATAACATGGCAAAGTTATGAATCAAAGTTCAAACCACATTGAAATACAATAAATCACACTTACCTGATTTTCTCATACCGCAGTCACCAGTTCTAGCACAAAGACATATCGGAGAGTGGATCTATGCCATGGAAGATGTTCAGGAGAGTGAGAGTATATGGCATGTGTGGGATGGTGGGTGCTGAGTGAGAGGTTGGGGTGAGGTGGGTGGGGTCAGATTTGAGAGGGACCATTTTCTTTGTTACAGGATACACAAAACATTGAGGCATGGTTTACTTTATTTCATGTGATATTCCAACAACTGGGAATTGGGCACCCTGGTGTTGGGATAGTGTTCAGCAACACCAGGGATGGGCACCCCAGTGCCATCATTTACATAGGGGGAAAGAAGGTGGGCAACCTGGAGGGGACTGGAGTGAAGAGAAGCATTACTGGGGTGGGCACCTCAGTATGTTTCATAAATAATGAAATAGATAGACAGGCAAATAGATAGATAGATAGATAGATAGATAGATAGAGAGCTAGACAGACAGACAGAAAAAGAGACAGACAGACAAAGAGACAGAGAGAGAGAGAGAGTGAGAGACAGCAAGAGCAGGGGATCATCTGCCTACTGCTTGAACTGAAGCTGGCAGCACAACTCTATCTGTAGCTTCAGTATTCAAGAAAGACCCACTGTTCTCATACAGAGAATATGGATGAATGGCTCCTTTCACTAAACTTTACACTCTGGATTTTGGGGTGCCCAGAAAAGGTATTTCTGGGGCAGAAAAAAAACACCAGAATTTAGCTTAACGGGTCCCATTTAGCTAGGTTCAGGTCTTTGTTTTTTGAAAATATATAATGTTTATGTATTTTCAAAGTTTATGAGTTAAAAAAAGGAAATGGCAAGATAGGGCAGTCGATAGGGAGAAGAGCAGGGGTAAATGGAGAAAATGACTAAGGCAGTGAGGACAGAGCAGAGATGGAGCAAAAAGAAATAAGGCCATAAAAAAATGGAGGGTAATGAGTACCGATGCCTGTAGTCTAGGTAAAAAGCTCCCCGAAATGGTGGCCTTGATGGAAGAGGGATGCCTGGATATCGTGGCAGTCACAGAAACATGGTACACAGAGAACCATGACTGGGATGTCAACATACCAGGGTACACAATCTACAAGAGGGACAGGGATGGAAGAAGAGGAGGAGGAGGAGGAGTAGCTCTCTATGTAAGGAAGGGGTCAAAGCAACAGAACTAAAGGGTAAACAGGGAGGACAGGAGACACTGTGGGTCACCATGGAGACTGGAAATGGTACCACAATCCACACAGGGGTTGTATACAGACCCCCATCTCAGGGGGAGGAAATGGACAAGGACATGATAGAAGGCATCCTTAGGATGGCAGAGAAAGGGGAGATATTACTGATGAGGGACCTGAATATACCAGATGTTAACTGGAGCACCTTTGCTGCAGTCACATCCAAGAGCAGGGCCATTCTTGATGCCCTACAGGGGATGTGCCTCAGACAGCTAGTTTTGGAACCCACTCAGGAGGGAGCAATCTTAGATATGGTACTCTCAAATGGGGATGGAGAGAGGATCTCAGATCTAGAAGTGGGTAGCCATCTGGGAACGAGTGACCTCCAAACAGTGTGGTTCATGATAAACTTAGCGGTAGAGTCAAGCCATACAAAAGTGTAGGTACTGGACTTCAGGAGGGCTAATTTTGTCAAAATAGGAGAGTGCCTCAGAAAAGCACTAGCAAACAGGCAAGAAGGAGGGGTGGAGTAACAATGGGGAAACATGAAAACCGCGATCACAGAGGCAACAAGCCTTTGTGTGAAGCAAATAAACAAATCAAAATGAAAGAAAAAACACTATGGTTCTCAAAAGACTTGGCGGGGAAGGTTAGGAAGAAAAAGATAGCATTCAGGATGTATAAGGAAAGACAGAAGGAGCAGGACAGAGACCTGTACCAGTTAAAGCAGAAGGAAGTGGGGAAGGCAGTCAGAATAGCAAAGGCCCAAACTGAGGAAAAGATAGCCAACTTGGTTAAGAAGGGGGATAAAACCTTTTATAGGTACATCAGGGAGCAAAGAAAGATTAAGGCAGGGGTACTGAGGATGAATAAATAGGAAGGTGGTTGGGCAGAGAGTGACAGTGAAAAAGCAGGGATACTGAACAAATACTTCTGTTCAGTATTCACAAAGGAAAAGCAGGGAGAGATACCTAATCCAGTCAATAGAAGCAATCTGGATAGGGGGGTTGATATTAGTCCTATCACAGAAGAAAGGGTTCTGAAAAAACCCCTAAAACTGAAGGTGTATAAAGCAATGAGGCCTGATGGGATTCGCCTCAGAATTCTAAAAGAACTAAGGGAAGAACTAGTAACACCACTGACTACACTTATTAATAAATCATGGGAGGATATGTGGTACCTGATGACTGGAGGAGGGCAGATGTGATTCCCCTTCACAAAAGTGGGAGCAAGACAGAGACAGGAAACTACAGACCTGTCAGTTTGACCTCAATGGTAGGGAAAATGATGGAATCACTTCTGAAGGAAAGAATTGTTGAGTACCTAGAGGCCAGTGGGGCACAGGACTCAAGGCAGCATGGATTCACAGCAGAAAGGTCATGTCAGACAAATCTAACTGATTTCTTTGACTGGGTGACCAAAGTAGTAGACCAGGGAGGGGCTGCAGACATGGTCTAAGTAAACTTTAGCAAGGCATTTGACACAGTCCAGCAGAAAAGATTAATAAACAAATTTGCAAGCCTGGGAGTGGGTCCCAGGGTGGTAGCCTGGTTAAAACACTGGCTGGACAACAGGAAATAGAGTGTAATAGTAAATGGAGCCCACTGTGAAGAAAGGAGAGTTACTAGTGGGGTACAGCAGGGTTCAGTACTGGGGCCGGTCCTTTTTAATGTCTTTATAAGTGACATTACAGAAGGACTGGAAGGAAAGTATGTCTTTTTGCAGATGACACAAAGATCTGTAACAGGGTTGATACGCAAGGTGTGGTGGAAAGGATGAAAAGGGACTTGACAAGGTTGGAGGAATGGTCAAATGTATGGCAGCTTAGATTCAACGCAAAGAAGTGTAAAGTAATGCACCTGGGAAACAAAAACCCAGGGGGAGAGTACACAATGGGGGGTGAGATACTGACAACAACAAAATGGAAAGGGACCTGGGGTAGTCATATCACACAGCTAAGGATCCTCCGAGGGTCCCAGTCCTGGGGCGAGAGGGCCGTGCAGGAACTGTCCTCCTCCACCCCCAAACTATCCAGGTACAGGTAAACTCCAGCAGCTGTTTTCCTCCACGCGGCTGCTTCTACCAAGCTAGTGCAACCCAGCAGTAGTTGGCGCCATTTTAATTCTAATTTGTGTCGCCACAGCAATGGTGTTAGTTTTTGTAACTTGGACTTTAAAAGATCTCAGCACAGTTTTAAGCACTTTCTGACTGGAGCCTTAAGAGGAGGCAGTGCTTTATATATAGACATTTAATAATTTTTATCTTTGCTTTAAGAACTGCAGCTAGCCTCAGCGACTTAGTACTAAACAAAATTGTGCATGTATTCCTAGAATCGCTAATTCAGGGGGTAGATCCTTAAGCGCTGTAGCCACACAAATACTTGCGTTGGATTTTTTTTTACATCTTACTTGCTCTGGCTGAATTTGCTCTGCATCAAATTCTGATCCATTTCAACTGAGCTAGCACAGACTAGGAAACTGTATCTTTGTTGGATTCTATTTTTACACATATAGCCCTGGCTGAACTGCTTCTACCTTGAATGTTTTAATTGCTATATTGTTTAAACTGCGTCAGAACTCCAAATTCTCCTGGCCAGACTAGAAAGCAATGTGCTTGCCTTGTATGCTAATATGCTCTGCCATTGCCTCTGGGCTGTATAAATATTGGCTTACTTCCCTTTCTGTCTCCACAGCTAAAGATCCTCCGAGGGTCCCAGTCCCGGGTCGCGAGGGCCATGCAGGAACTGCCCTTCCCCATCCCCGAACTATCCAGGTACAGCAAAGCTCCAGCAGCTGTTTTCCTCCACACCGCTGTTTCTACCAAGCTAGTGCAACCCAGCAGTAGTTGTCCCCCACAGTCGCTTCATCACTGCTCCCCCCAAATACCCTCCCACCCTTAGCTGGTATTATACTTATAGTGGCTCTTCTCGCAAGACACAAATTGCCATCTCTCTGGTTTTCCACCTGCTCCCTTATATAAATTAGCCACCAGAGGTCGCCGTCTAGCTTCTGGCATCCTAGCTAGCTCAGCCAGTGCTCAGTCTAGACTTTTTCCTCAAGCTGCCGGCATCCTAGTTATCTCAGCCAGTGCTTAGCCTAGACTTTTCCTCTGCCTGTCTCTCCCTCTCTATCTTTCCACCCACTAGCCCCTCCCAAATAATGGGTACAACCTATGCTGCTAGAGTACTGCTCGCTGCATGCCGCTAGCCATGTCTCTACTGCTAGATTACCTACCCCTCCTTGCTATCCTAATCATCTGCCACCCACTACTCCTTTCCAACTTACCACAAACATCCCCCAAACTTCAACCTCCCATCATGCTTTATCTTATAAGGCCCCATTATCACTTAAACTCTGCAACCTCCACTCCCCACAGCCAAACGTGGGTCCACTCAAACGTGCGACCCTGCCCCTTCCTGTTCCCTCCCTCGCACACTTGGATAATCCTTCAACTACTTAACTCCCATAGTACCTATCACAGTTGCCCACGTACACATACAAGATGGCGTTCAACCACTTAAAGGTGACTAAAACTAATTGAACACTACTTCACTATTGCCCTCCTGCTCCTTGCAGCTGGGGACATACACCTGAACCGAGGTCCCCACCATACCCCCACACTGCAAAATTCACCTGGACCCTCTCCAAACTCATCCACAAACACCAGTGGCAGCCCCCTCCCACGTGGCCTGTGCCTCTTGCACCTAAACATAAGAAGCCTAGCCCTCAAACTCGACTCCCTACAGGTACTTGTGACCCACTATGCCCCTGACATCATTATTCTGTATGAAACCTGGCTAAATAAAAATATCTCTGTGCCCTCAGTATCAATACCTGGTTACACTATGACCTGCCAGGACAGGGTTAACAGAGGCATCGGTGTGGCCATTTATGTTAAGGCACTTCTCCGTAGTTATAGCCAAGTCTGAACCTAATGCCCATGTACTTATACTGGTTCAACTGGACCTACCCTTCTCACTCACTATCTACATAGCCGGTGCAGGGTTTTAAATAATTGATTAGCAGCTTTTTCTTGGGACAATGCAAACTGTATAGAAAGTATTTATATAGGGTTTCTAGAAGTGTTATGCTTGATAAACACAGTGAGGCAAGTGCAATGCATTTTCACAATGTTTTAGCATTTTTATGAGCAAAACGCTAATCAATTTTTGGAGTTAAATAAAACCCTGCGGTGTATACTGCCGGCCGGGCATACCAGCATCTTCTGTCACCGACCTACTCACGCAAATCTCCTCCCTAACCTTGAAGGGGGAATTGTATGTTATGGGGGATTTTAACCACAACTGGTTATCTCAGTCTCTTAGCAAAACCCGTACCACCATCTCGGCCTTAAACCTGCCACAATCCATCACTGAGCCCACCTGCCTAGACCCCAAATCTGGGAACCACTCACTAATAGACTGGGCACTCACCTCCCACCCCCACCGGGTCATCCAAGCTGGTCTGCTCCTGGATTCCCTGAGTGACCACCACATTATATACCTGATCAGGAAAATTCACCATCCCACATCTGCACCAAGGTTTCTAATCCAATGGTCCTATAAATCTTTCAACCTTGACACCGTGCTCGAAAATCTAGCCCTTGCAAACTGGACCACACCCTATTCAGTCTGCTCCATTGATGATGTCATCATACACCTCCAAGAAATGTTCCTCAATGTCTGGAATTCACATACCCCACTGCGTCGCACAAGGGAACGCGGTAACAACCTGCCTTGGATCACCTAAGAACTTATAGCTTGCCAAAATGCCAGCGACAAAGCATGGCAAGCTCATAAATCTTTGCGCCTCCCACAAGACTTCACCATGTACCATGTACTGCGTAACAAGTGCACCAGAGCTACTCGGCTCGCTAAAACAGAATATTTCAACTCCTCCCTCCAATCAAATTTAAATAGCCCTTCCTAGTTTTGGAAGGTCATCCACTCCCTCTTCTCCCCTCCAGCTGCTAAACCAAAACCCCTCCTAAAAGTAAATAACTCACTCCTCTCAGACCCTGGGGCGGTAGCTGCCGAGTTTAGCACATACTTTACCTCTTGTTCCTCAACTCTCCTCTCCTCCCTGCCCCCCACTGCCCCACCCGACCCTACCACAGGAGTCTGGAACATGCTAGGGCCTTGCACCTTCTCCTTCTGACCTATCACACAAACTGTAGCCCTCGAGGCTGTACTGTCTCTAAACCCATCTAAAGGAAATTCCCCCAATGGGCTGGACACAAAACTCCTCCACCTCTCTGCACCAGCCATAGTAACTCCTCTAGCCAATCTTCTAAACCTCTCCTTTAACACTGCTGCTGTCCCACAGGCCTGGAAGCATGCCATTGTCATTCCCCTTCCTAAAGGGAACCCCCTTTTCTCCACTTCAAACTACTGCCCTGTCTACCTCCTCCCAGTCCTTGCTAAGCTACAAGAACACCTGGTGCTCACCCAATGTACCTCCTTTCTCGCCGTCTCTAACTTCTTCACACTGTTTCAGTCTGGTTTCAGAAAGGGCCACTCCACTGCATCCTCCTTGTTAAGATTCACTGACACCATCCTCTTTGGATTGGATAGAGGGCAGATCTCATCAGCTATATTTGTCAATCTCCCTAAAGCTTTTGACACTGTCTCCCACCCCTTGCTGTTAACAAGCCTCTCAGAGGCAGGCCTCACTATCTCATCCACAAACTGGTTCAGTGCCTTCCTCTCAGGAAGAACACAATCAGTAAGAATTGCAGATGCCACATCCTCCCCCCTCTCTGTGACTATTGGTGTCCCCCAAGGGTTGGTACTTGGCCCCATCCTGTTCTCCATTTTCCTCAACAACCTGCCACAAATCTGCACAGCATCATCTATACACTTGTATGTGGATGACACCGTTCTATTCACCACTGGCTCCTCTCTGGAAAAAGTAGCATCCAACCTCCAGACAGCCTTCAATAAAGTTCAACTGTGGTTCAGCTTGCACCAGCACTCTCTCTCAATGCCAAAAAAACTGTCACCATATCCTTCAGCACGAGACAGCGGTTATCCTGACTCCCCTCTTTCCACATGCTGGATGGGACAACCCTGGAGGACATCAATTCCTTCTGGTATCTAGGGGTATGGCTCGACCGTCACCTTACCTTCTCCGACCACATTGACACAATCATAAAAAAACTACACCCCAAGCTAGGTGCCCTCTACAGGAACCGCTCTAGCCTCCCCTTTTTGGCTAGGCGGGAACTAGTGCAGAAGATGATCCTCCTTTCCTTAGACTATTGTGACATAGTCTATAGCGCGGCACCAAAATCCATCCTATCTAAACTAGATCCCCTTTTCAATGCTTTCTGCTGCTTCACTTTAGATGCCCCCCCGTTCCCACCACTGTAACCTCTACTGCTCCCTCGCCTTCCCATCCCTAGAAAATCACCAAAAGCAGCACTGCCCCAAGTTTTTCCTCTACATTCTGGCTTGACGCTCTCCCCTCCTACCTGTCCTCCATACTGTTATCGACTTCCACCCCCCCTCATGCCCTCCAGTTCCTTGACACCCGACTACTAAACATTCCCAGTTGAAAGACCTCTGCTGGACAAACAGTCTTCTCGTACTGATTCCCGAACTCTGGAATGCTCTCTCCCCTCAGATTCATCACTCTTCTTCTACCCATTCCCTGTCAACTGTGCTGTCAAACAACCTCACAGTAAACTGTGCCTGCACACAACAAATTAATGCTCCCCCCCAAATTTCCACTGCCTGACCAGCGGCACCGCCCTATCCTTGGAAGCTGGTGTATATATATATATATATATATATATATATGTATTACAAAATACTTACTCGCATACACTCTTGTCTCTCTCTCTGGCCTGCCTAGTTTTAGTTTTAGCCCATGTGTTAATCTACAACGCCAATCTGTTCTCTATGTATGTATGTATGGAAGTATGTATGGAAGTTGTATGTATTCCTCTGGTATATGCTTTTAGCTGACTGTTACAAATGTTGTAACCAAGTATTACCATTCTCTTCTGTGTAACTGCTTAATTGTTATTATGATAACCTGCGTGTTATCCTCCCCTTGTACCCTTCCCCCAGATCACACCGGGAGATGAGCATTATTTTGCTCAGTGTGCCTTTACTGGTAAATCAGTTCATAGAAACATAGAAACATAGAATTTGACGGCAGATAAGGACCGCTTGGCCCACCCAGTCTGCCCATTTCCCTACCTACTGGATAAGCTGCAGATCCTAGTTAACCAGCAGCCTACTTCTTCCTACCCCCACCCCCCAGAATTGCCTTATGACTATCCCATGCATGCTTGAATTCCACCACTGATTTTGACTCTACAACCTCCTCCGAAGCCATTCCATGCATCCACAACCCTCTCTTTGAAAAAATACTTCCTTAAATTACCTCTGAGCTGCCCCCCCTCTATCTTCAAATTGTGCCCTCTTGTTCTTGCACACCTCTTTTTTTGAAAGATGCTACCCTCTTGGACTTTGTTGATTCCCTTGAGGTACTTGAAAGTTTCTATCATGTCCCCCCCTCTTCCTCCTTTCCTCGAGGCTATACATATTAAGCTCCTTAAGTCTCTTAATTCAATAAATAAATAAATATCAGATAACCTAAAGGTGGGCCAGCAATGTGAGAAGGCAGTAAGGAGGGCTGGGGGACACTGGGATGCACAGGGAGAGGCATCACCAGTAGAAAACAGGAAGTTGTTGTTCCTCTGTACAGACATTTGGTAAGACCACATCTGGAGTACTGTGTACAGTTATGGAGACTCCATCTCCGGAAAGACATAGACAGGGTGGAGGCTGTCCAGAGGAGGGCAACTAAAATGGTGCAGGGTCTGCACCAGAAGACATATGAAGAAAGACTAAAGGAGCTTAAGATGTATAGCCTCAAGGAAAGGAGGGGGAGAGAGGGGACATGATAGAAACTTTCAAATACCTCAAGGGAATCAACAAAGTCCAAGAGGGTACTAAGCATCTTTCAGAAAAAGAGATGTGCAAGAACAAGGGGGCACAATTTGAAGTAAGAGGGAGGGACGGCTCAGAGGTAATGTGAGGAAGTATTTCTTCACAGAGAGGGTTATAGATGCATGGAACAACCTTCCTGATGAGGTTGTAGAGTCAAAAACAGTGGGGGAATTCAAGAATACATGTGACAGACATAAGGCAATTCTAGTGGTGGGTAGGAGGAAGTAGGCTGTTGGTTAACTAGGATCTGCAACTTATCCGTTAGGTAGGGAAATGGGCAGACTAGGTGGGCCAAGCACTGACTTATCTGCCATCAGATTCTTTGTTTCTATGTTTCTATGGCAGCCATGTGAGTTTATAAAAAAGAAAATGGTGGCTGTTACTTTTTTCCCTACACAACAAGTAAATCATGAAAATAAGCCCTTATGACAGTTTTTTTTTGTTCACCATTTGCCTTTGTTGGCTAACTCAAAAATTTTTATAACTCTGAAATTGTATAATATTTTTTAAGGAAATCTTCCAAAGGCTCACTCTTGGCAAAGGCCCCTTCAGTCCTGAAAATTACCTGAAAAAAGTCCACACCATCAACTTTGTGGGTGAGAGCAAAAATAAAACAAAAAAAAACCACAATGTTAAATATATTTGTGTTTTTTTTCCCTGTTTTTTTGGCACTCCGTGTCTCGGAAACTGAACAAGATGCTGTCACTAGACTTCTCTTGTCTTGGGACTCAAATTTTGTGCTATTTCCTCAAATGACACCAAAGTTATTAAGTTACAAAACTGGACTTTAACATTAAACAACCTATTAAGTCCCAGCTATAGGGGTGCTACCGTGCTCCTGGGGTAGCGCAAGTATAGTTAGTGTTGAGCAGGCTGTTTAGTATTAACCCCACATTTTTCCATCTTTATAACTTTGGCACTGTTCAACAAAACTGTCTGCCATGTTGCATGCATGATCTGGGCGGCATGTTCTTACGACTTGACAAGTTTTGTGACGGATGTACATCCAAATTCCAAGAGACAGCACTTTAAAAAGCCTTTAAAATGCAATTTTGTGACATTTCCTAGCTCACCTGTGGAGCAAGAACCATGCTTTTGAAGGTTTCATGAAAAAATATCAGTCAGTTCTCAAGTTATAATGTTTTGAAATCTGACTTTCGAGCATGCTTGGTAGGGTTTTTGTGATAACCCTCTGATACAAAAAAATGTTACTTACACAAGTCATGTTAGTTTCTCGAGAAAAACCTATAGTGTTGTGAGTCTGAGCCTTAAAACTGCTGCAGTTCAAGGAAATTACATGAAATTGTGCATGCAAAGCCAGGGTGCTAAGTTTTTATGATCTGTCAAGTTTTGTGACAGCTGCTTGTCCAGATTCCAAGACCCAGGGAGTGTAAAAACAGGACGAAAACCCTCTCTTTTTGGGGGGCTTTTTAATTTTTGTTCATGTCTACGTCACAAATAGTTTGGAATTTTGTTCTGACATTTTTAAGGTAGAAGCAGCTTGACCCAACGAGGTGCCTTTCAAAGATTTCATGAAAAAATACCAATCAGTTCTTAAGTTATAAGGTTTTAAGAATTTAGCTTCTAAACATGGTCTGAGTAGGCTTTTTTTTTTTTTGTATTATTTCTTTATCTCCCCATAGGCCTCGTGACCCACCACTCCTTCGGGCTACCTAGGTCTGTCACCCATTCCTGCCTGTCCCGTCCTGAGCCCCCTCCAGCTTCACATCACAGCCACCCCTAGGGTAACCTGGATGTAATCCTTTGCCGGGTGGGTCCCCTTCCTCCGAAGGGGAAAGCACCAGAGGGGGCAGCCAGCACATACTTGGCCCCAGGGTGCTGCTGAAGTGGAGAGGCTCTTTTTCAGGCCATCAGCAGTAACGGAGGACTGGTAGCCATCATCCAGTCGGTCACCAGGCAGATTTCCACTTTTCTACGCTGTTCTCCGTGCGTCACTCACTGCAGTGCTCCCGGTCTCCAACGGGGGCCACTGCAGAGCGACGCCAGCCCACAATCCACCCCAAGAGAGGAGAGCAGTCCCTACGGACGCTCAATCCTCTCCCTCCCCTGCCAGCCCCCAGCGTCCCAAGTCTGTTCCCAAACCCGGGTCGACGGCGTGGCATGAGTAGGCTTTTTTTTTTTAAACTTCAATTTTTATTTTAGATCTGCATTAAGTCACATACTATTAACAGAGTCACATGTACAGGTTCATTATGATACGTGCAATCATGGCAGTCATGGTTATCTTATGGAACTTTCCATATTATATACATTGCAAATACCTCTAGTAGGCCTCCACCAATAATCTAGGGTGTTTCTCCCCAACTTTAAACCTTTGGTTATCTTTATCCAATAGCCTCTAGATGGCCAACCTACATCTAGGAGCACAACTCATGAAGTAGGATTGAAGAGGCAGTTAAACCAACATAGGACATTCAAGCCCAGGGTGAAGAGACACCACCCTACCTACCCCTCAGGGTTCCGCCTGTATTATTTCAGTGTTTTGTTGCCAGATTACCCATCTTGACCACCACTGAGTGAAAAGTAGATATCTCTGGTTTAATTTGAAAGTTAACTCTTCCAATTCTGCAATGCCCTCAATGATCGACACCCAGTCCTGCTTTTGTGGAACTGTTGCGCTGAGCCAATTTCTGGTTATTGCCTTAAGGGCAGCTGTTGTCAGTATTGCCCAGAGGTATCGTGAGTCTTGGTCCCTGAGATCTTGAGGGGGAACACCCAGAATCACTTCTAACCAATTCAGTTGTTGGGTAATGGTTAAAATTTCTTTTATTGCTAGGGTGATGTTGGCCCAGAACCCAGAGAGTTTGGGGCAAGAGCAAAGAATGTGAAGGCAGTCTGCCCTATCTTCTCCACAGCCCCTCCAGCACCCAGCTGATAAGGAGGGGTCTCCTCTTGTTAACATCTCAGGCATGTAAAAGTAGCGGATCCTCACTTTCCAAGTGAACTCCTGCCAGTGAGGTGAGCTAGTCACTGATTTAGCCATGTTAAAGATCAATTTCCAATTAAGGGGAATAGAACCTGGTCCCACCTCTGCTTGCCACTTATTTTTAATTTTTATAAGAGGATCTGCTTTTATGTTCCCCAGAGCCCTGTAAAGGGCTGAAATCTGACCCCTCTGGTTTATTGAAGTCTTTATTTGTTGGATTGCCTCCAGAAGTGATGCCGCCCTCTCTGAGCCCCCTGCTTTCTTCTGGGCTGAATTTATATAGGCCCGCACCTAAAGGAACCTAAAGTGATCTGAGTTCCTCAAAGCATGCCTATTTTTCAAGGAATCAAAGTCCAAGAGCAGGGCTTCTTGGGAAAACTGTCCCAAGTAGGTCAAGCCCATCCTGGACCAGTGCCTAAAGGTAGGGTCAATCTGGTTTGGGGGGGAAATCTTCCGCCCATGATAATTTTTTAAGTGGCCACAGGGAGGGTAGCAATTTCTATTTCTGCCACAACCTATGAACTGCACGGAGGGTTTCAGCTACTGAGTTTAACCTAGGGATGGGTTGAAACCAGGACAAAAAGGGAGTGACCACCTGAACCTCTAATGGAAGTCTCTCCTGTCCTTCCTCTTCTCCTCTTTCTATTTCTCTCCAGCTCGATAAGGAGGATGGTCCGGACCACAGAAGGGCTTGTTTAATTGTACCACTAGGAAGTAGTCTTCTAAGTCTGGGAGGGATCTACCCCCCTGTCCACGCCGTGCCTGCAAGGTTCTCAACCTGACTCTTGGTCTCTTATTTGACCAGATAAACCTGGAGATCAACTTATTCCAGTCTTGGAACTGAGATTTATGGATATGGAGGGGAATGCACTGAAATAAATATAAAAATGTAGGTAATACGTCCATGGTTATGGCTTGAATTCTAGCATACATCAGAAAGTTGATCAGTGACCATTTTTCAATATCCCTCTTCAGGGAGGTAGTTAGGGGGATATAATTTGCCTTAAATAATTTCGAAAATTGTTTGGTGATGTGGATCCCTAGGTACTTCATCCCATCAGAGTCTCAGTTTACAGGAAGAAGCTGACGGAGCTCTTTGGAGGGGTTAAAGAAGAAACCCAGAAGATCCATTTTTAATTTATTCAGGGAGTAGCCTGAGTGTCTTCCAAAGGTATCCAGTATTGACCAGACCTGTTTTATTGACTTATGAGGCTGTGTTAGTGACAATAGGACGTCGTCTGCGTACAGCTGTATTTTCCTCTGGGTTCCTCCCGCCTCCACTCCTGTCACCTCTTCTGATCTCCCAATAGCCTCGGCCAAAGGCTCAATGTATAGGGGGAAGAGTAGGGGTGAGAGGGGACAGCCCTGTCTGGTGCCCCTGCCCAATTGAAACCTCTCAGACAGTCCCCCGTTGACCCTGACATATGCCTGGGGCCTTGTGTAAAGGGATCTTATAGTATCAATAAAGGGTGCAGGAAACCCCCTATGTTCCAATACTAGGAACAAAAATTCCCAAGAGACCTTATCAAAGGCCTTTTCGGCGTCTAAGCTCAGCAAGCAGGCAGGGGTCTGGGATCGTTGATTCTTATCTATTAGGTCAAGGGCCGAGCGCACACCATTGGATGCCTGTCGGCCCATCACGAAGCCTGATTGGTCTGGATGTATCAATTCTGGAAGTATAGAATTAAGTCTTGTGGCTATTATTGAAGTGAAAATCTTATAGTCCTGGTTTAAAAGAGATATAGGGCGGTAAGATTCACACTTCGAGGGGTCCTTCCCTTCTTTATGTAGGATCATGATGGTTGCATACTGCCATGAAGGGGGGGGACCACCTCCGGACCAAATGGCCGAAAAGGCTTTATACAGGAGGGGCACCAGATCTGTCATCAGAGATTTGTAAAATTCAGGGCCAAAGCCGTCAGGGCCCGGGCATTTGGCTGATTTTAGTTTTTTGACTGCGGAGATAATCTCCTATTGGTTGATGGGTCTGATCAGGGATTGGGCTACATTCTGTGGGAGGGAGGGCAAGGGGATAGCGTTTAAGTAATCCCTTTAATCTTGTTTGCAGGTAGTCTCCGACCTCCTATATAAATCTGAGTAAAACTCCACAAAGGAATTGGCTATTTGAGTGGCCTGTCTGACTAGATTGCCTGTATGAGGTGAAACTATTTTAGTCACTGTTGCTTTGGCTGCAGACTGCCTCAGCCTGTGAGCTAGTAATTTGGTGGATCGAGGTCCACCTTCATAGAACCTTTGTTTTAAAAAAAACAAAGCTTTTTCTACCTCTACCTTTTGGAGTTTATGTAGAGAGTCTCTACACTTCTGTAGCTCCTTCCCCCTGGATTCTTCCCACTTATTCTTTTGGGCATCCTCTAGTTCCTTGATCTGGGATATTAATCTCTGTTGATTTTGTCTACATTCCTGTTTTTTCCTAGATGTTATTGATATTATTTTGCCCCAAGGGATGCTTTGATGGTGTCCCAAAGGATCTGAGGTGAAACCTCCTGTCTCATATTTTCCTCCAGGGTTATTTTCAGGAAGTCCCTCAGCTTCCTCAGGACCATTTTGTCCTGCAATATGGACCCATTTAGTCTCCAGTGGGTAGTTCGTCTAGGTAATCCCAGCTCAATCTCCAAGAAGACGGGGCTGTGGTCTGAGAGAACAGAGGTACCCACCCAGACAGATGGGAATCTATTCAGGTCTCCCCTGAAAGTAAAGAACATATCCAGCCAGGAAAAGGTCCTAAACCTGGGGGAGAAGTATGTATAATCCCGCGCTTTAGGGTACTTCTCCCTCCAAATATCACATAGTCCCATCTGCTGCAGTTGGATTCTAAGAGAGCGGGCTTTAGCGGCATCTGGTTTTGGTAACTGGGACGTTGAGTCTAGAGACCTATTAAAGGTTATGTTCCAATCTCCTCCCATTATTAATACTCCTCTTGCTTTTTCCACGACCAACTTTATGATATTTGAATATACCCTGAGTGGGGAACCAGGGGGGATATATAGATTAACTAAGGTTAAAGGTGTATCTTGGATGTACCCTACCACAATAATATACCTAGCCTCTGGGTCCTCGATCACTTCCTGTTGTTGGAACTGTAATTTAGTTGACAATAAGGTCGCCACCCCCCTTTTTCTACCCTCCCGTAGGGAAGAAGCAAATAACACCGGGAATTGTTTAGACTTGAATTTCTGAGCTTCTTGGGGGGAGAGGTGAGTCTCTTGTAAGAAGACACTTTCACAAGCCTGAGATGCCACAACGCTTTGAATCCTCTTCCTTTTCACTGGGCTTGATACCCCATTTACATTCAAAGTCAGAAATTTCGACGAGTGACTAGCCATGGTCTAACCATACAAAGGAAACATTTTTTTCCTGTGACTCAGGTTCTGTTTGCAGACATAATAAAACTGCAGAACTTTTTTTATAAAATAGTAACTTCTAACACAACTAATTAAACTTGAAACTATTTGAAACCAATTTACAGTTTGCTCCAGCTTCAGTTGTTTATGAGCCTTGAGCTGAAATACCTGGTGGGCCTCCTCAGACGAAATTCCTTTCATCCGGGTGACCCGTATTTTGATGGTATGACTTCCAAGGAGATGCTGGCCTGTGTTTGCCAGTGAAGGGGTGTCCAAAATTTCAGATCCAGATGGAGCACTCCTAAGTGCAATGAGTGTACTTCCTAGGTTGCCCGGGAAGCTCGGGTGCATGAACCTTTCCCCTTCTGTCAAAAGTAGTTGGTGCGATCCCTAATAGGCACTTTGAATTCCTATATGCGCCTGCCATCCTCCCTCCCAAATTTGTACTGCCGAGATATCATGAAGGGTATGAGAAAATTCCCCTCTGATGTGATTTATACTCTGCCCTGGATTGAGATGCTGCTTAAAAATTAAAAATATCCCCAGCCAAGTTGTAACTTTATAATCCCACCTCCCCCCTGTCCCCTAGTAACACAAACCCTCTTTTTGTGGAGCTCCATATGGTCCGACCCAGTTCCGCTGGTAACTCCTGTTTCCTCAGTGTCGAGAGGGAATCCGCCGGACCCCCACTCGCCCATAACCAAAATAAAAGTAATTCAATCCGACCTGATGGGATTCTAAACAGTTGAGGAGCGGAACCCCACCCGCCCGGGAGCGATACCCCGAGTCATTCCCCTGGGCCAAACTAAGTTGACCCAAGGAGGGCAGGGCAAGGTAACCGGAGCAGGAAAAACACCCGCCAATCGCAAGGCCCTCACCCTCCACTCAGCTATTTATGAGGAGGCCTGTCATTCTAACCTTCTGTACAATGGGAAAACAGCATGGACCCTACCATGGTGCCCTCAGTAAACGGTGGGAAATCTATGTTGGTGTTCCTAGAGGGCCCCCACCCCCCGGTATATTATTTTTCAAAGGGGGGATTAGGCCTCACCGAGGTCATGATGGAACCCCAGAACCAGGCGTACATGTGTTCCCATTCCAAACCCTTTTATGTATCGGTTCCCATTCCTTTCCTTCTTCCCTCTCCCTTCCCAGACCACGAGCCCCCCCCTCCCGATCCTGTCATTAGCGATACAACACATAAACTTATTTATAGATAGTACAGATCCTAGTGAGGCCTTAAGCCTGAAGCACTAGTTCCTTAGACATTTATGTATTATAAGTGTATGCATGTACCCCCACTCCCACAGGGACCAACAATCTTGACTCGGGTGATTTGCGCTTTAAGTCCTGCACACATAGGCTCCATGCTCAGTCGCTAGGCAAGCTAGTTTCAAATGGTATAGGTGCTGGTCAAGTTCACCAAAAAGAGAAATTACTTCATCATGTAGCCCCATGTCTGTATCGGGAAGGCTCTAGGCCTACGGAAGGCTAGTCCTGTGGGGAGGGACAGAAAACCATCGAGCTGCTACTGGGGCCTTTTAAATCAGCAGCTTTGGAGAATGGGAGTTCAAATCTCCCATAGGGAGAAGTGGGAGACTACGGTTAATCTTCCAATTCCCCCCCCCCCATCTTCTTCAGGTAGCCGGGGAGATCTGGGAATCGGAGGTTCCTGATTCGGCTGACGAGGGCATCAATTTCAGATGTGAAGTGTTTTTATTCTTTAGTGTAGGGTCACCTATCTTCCTTAAGATTGCTCCGATGTCAGCTTTTAGTGTGGTCTGGGCCTGTCTCACCAAGGATCCCCGTACAGCAGCTCCTTTCCTTGCAACAGACCACGCAGAGGCCAGCAAATCTCTTTCCATCCTTTCTTTTACCAGAGACGGGGTCGAAATTCCGAGATCTTCTAAATAAGAGGAGGCAGAGAGTAAGTCCTTAAAGATTTTTGACCCCTGGTCTGTTGTAATTTTCAGCCTCGCAGGGAACAGGATTTGGGATTTGATATTTTTAGCTCTCAGCTGCCGCACGATGGGCCAAATCACTCTCCGTGCCTCCTGAACCTCCGTTGAGTAGTCATTATCCAAATAAATCTTGTAGCTCTTAAACTCTAGGGGGCTTTGGGACCAGGCCTTTCGGAGGACCTCTTCTTTGCTGTTATATTTAGTGAAGCGGATTACAAAAGACCAAGGTTTAGCTTCTGGGTTGCTCGATTTTGAAACCAGCGATCTATGTGCTCAGTCTAGACTGATGTCGAGGTCTTCGGGAAGATCCAGCACACTTCTGAGCAATTCTTGAATAAATTTTATACTGTCATCAGCTTCGGCTTCCAGCCCCTCGGGCACCCCATAAATTCTCAAATTCTGTCTCCGACTCCTGCCCTTGAGGTCGCTTAATTTATGTGTTAGTTCACGATCCCTTGCAAGAAGGTACAGGAGGAGACAATCTTGTCTATCGGTCTGTTCTGAGACCTCCATGAGGCAGAGCTCCATTTGGTCAGTTTTGTGCTCCATTCTATTCAGATCGGTCCTCAGGTCAGAGAGGGTGTGATCAATTTTGGACACCGTGCGTGCTGTTTGCTTTATTGTTTCAGCTAGATCGTCTCCCACGAGGCCGCCATGGTTCTCTGATTGATTCGCCTCCCCCGCAGTCTCCGGCAAAGACAAACTTTCTCCGTTTTCCTCTTGTAGTAGTGCCTTCAGCTTTTGGGAAGGTGTTAAATAAAGCTTACCGGTTCTGTTTCTTTTAGTTTTGGCTGGGGATGCCATTTTTCCAAGGGCGATTTATCTGGATTTTAATCGGTGGGATACAGAGCAGGGAGATCATGCTGCCATAGCTGTTCCTGACGTCACTGGAAGTCGCAAGAGTAGGCTTTTTAATGCTGACCCCTGATTTTTGCACCTTTATAACTCTGGCGCCATTTGATAAAATTGCATGATATTTTGCATGCATGGTCAAGTGTCATGTTCTTAAGATCTGCCAATGGTTTGTGATGATCGCTTATCCAGATTCTGGGACCCAGGGAGTGCAAAAACATGAAAAAAAACATACTTTTGGGGCTTTTTTTTTTGTCTTGATCAAGACCAGAAATGGTTTGGAATTGTGCACTAAAATGTTCTCATCCCAAGGGGGTATATTTTGATTTGGCAAAAAAATATTAATTGGTTCTCAAGTTATGAGGTTTTAAAAACTTTGGCTTCTGAGGATGGGTTGAGTAGTCACTTTTATGTTAAACCTTGATTTTTGTACTTTAATAACTTTGGTGTCATTTGACAAAATTGCATTAAAATTTTTCATGATGGCTGCCCATCTTTGAATTTAAAAAGCCTGTAAAAACACTTTTTTTGCAGTTTTTTTTCTCACCTACAGAGCAAAATAGTTTAAAATTTTGTTCCTAAATTCTCAGTGTAGAGGTGGCTCATCCCAAGGGTGTGCATTTTGAAGGTTCCACCATGCTACGGTGACACAGATTTTGCCAATAATCACTTTCACAACACCTCTGGTACACCACACAGGTACCCACACTGTTTGCATTTATCACCAGGGCTGGTTCTTCTGGCTCGACCCTGGGGACCCCTGTAAAACAAGGTTAAGCACAGCAAATACTGTAGCAACAGTACAGTACTTTGAGTACAAACTGGAGCCACAGTCAGATTACATGCAGAAAAAGTTAGATCTGATTTATTCAGGGGACTTGAACAAGGGAAGGGCAAAATCAGGTTAATTAGCTTAAAGGTTATATCAATCAAGTAGTTATGTACGTGCTTTGAGTCCCCCCACACAGTCCACCTCTGGGTACCCAGGTTGAGAAGAGATGGGCTAGCCAGGACAGTTGCCCAGGGTTGCAGCTGGTGGGGCCCTGTGATGGAAAACACAACATGCACAGTACACAATATTTGTAATCCAGAGCCAGAGGGCTCAGTTTGTAAAGGAAATGAAACAACAAGACAATCAGATGAAAAACTCAGATTAAGCTGTTGTTGTTGTAGGGAGCTACCCTGGTATTTACTCACGATACCTAAGACTGGACACAGGCTGGATGAAAATCGAGACTGCAGGTGGTTGATCTGGAATGCCAGGAGAAGCAGGGCCCACACAAGTCACAGAGTCGTCATTCCTGTTCAAGCATGGAGCAGGGAGCTGATCTCCAGGCAGGTCTCTCGTTGATGGCTTCTCTGTGCAGTGGGTAGTCTGGCTGGGCCAGTCTGGCAAAGCCCAGACCACATGGAGCCAAGTTCGGAAGCAGTGCGTTTTGGGCTGGATACAGCTTCCAGCAAGCGGAACACAGTTCACACGGTAGGGAACTAACTCACAACCCACTAGCAGCTCATAGCACATTTACATGTATGGGAACTCTACCTACCAGGCAAAGCACTCCCCGAGCACAATCGCAAAGTCTCTTCACACACCAGGAGCTTAGGGGTAGCTGGAACTCCTGACAGGCCAATCGCATTCAGCAAAAAATATTCGGTCTTCTTCAGGTTGAGCCTGGCCCACTTCAGTAGCTTACTTTAGTCACAAAAACTTGGATTTATTCCAAAATAATTCTCTTCTCTCCCTCTCAGGAGCAGCACACCGGCATGCAGGCCAAAAACGTAGCCTTTTCAGAGTTCTCCCATGCAAGTCCACTAAGGATAGCTACTCAGAAACACTTCAGCTTCATCTTGCTTAGCTTCCAGCTTAGTTCTAACTGAAAACTGCAAGCAGCCCGGGACTTCTCCAAGATTCAAAAGATTTGGTTGGATGATTTGGCTGTCAGTCAAAGCAAGAGCTCCCCATTCAGTTGCAAAAAAGGCACAAAAACTCAACCACAGTTCCTACAGATTTTGAATTCAGACAGCTCCTGTAGTCCGGCTACATTTTAGGTTCCACCAGAACTGATTGGTCCAATTTGCAGTCCAGGAACAAGATAGTGGAGGCAAACAAAACAGTCCTTGCTACAAAGAAAGCAGGTTAGACAAACTACATTATCATTATCATTCTAAATGGTTTTCAGCAAACAGTTACATCTTTCAACAGAGCTCCATCTCTGATTACTTATGATGCAATCAAGCAGCTCTTAAAGAGACAGTACACAGAGGCTATACAGACTTTGGTAATCACATTTAAACTGCTAAAATGCAGGACACCAGCCTGGCAGTGAGCATTTAGGCAAGCTCAAGGAAGACTTTTTGGGAACCCCCATTTGTAGGGGGGGTTATACCCTTCCCTGCCTGGGAAAACTTGGCGTCCGCGTCAAGTCTGTACCATCATAACATTGAAAATGCAACATCTACAAGACATTTATACCATTAGCATGCTATACAAGTACATTCTAATTCATCAATTGGCATAACTTGTCACTTTACTATACATTTCAATGTACTCCACTGTATCATTTCCATTCTAACAATACATTATGCATATTTCACACAGGTAAATTGAACATTACTATACAGAATCATGTAATAACTTCTTGTACTCTAAACAATGCAAGAGGGAACCCTTCCCTATCAGCTAACTTGGGGCTGGATGGGGTAGGGGGCACTATGGTGAGAGGGCAGAGCAAGTAACTTGGTAATGGGCCTTCAAGCTCAATTTGGGCAGTGAGCTCGAAGAGATATAAACACCTTTGTGGACTACATTGAGAGGCAAATCCACTGGCCTCCCGGGGGAATCGTAACTGAAGCACACCACTGGCTTGACAGCTCGGCCAGTCTTTCTGGGATGAACAACCACAGTCTCCATACTTTCAGCAGTGGCCTTGGAGCTTTCATCACTTGTGAGGGGTGCCTCTGCATGAAGGGGAATGTCCAAGCTGGGAGCTCTGTCATCCCCTTGCTCTGTAGTCTCTGTTCCTATAACACTTGGTTCATTTTGAAGACACTCTGGCACTGAAGGGGGGGGGGTTGTCAACACTCTCATAGTGTTCAAGTTCTGGCACATCACCAGAAAGACTCACACAGTCAGCCTCTCCTTCAGGCAGATCATACAGTTCCATGATACACAAAGACTCAGCATCTTCAGACGTGATACTTTGCACTTCACCTTCAGGGAGCATTGGCTCCAAGGATGATGCCAGGGCATTAGGCAGTCCAGAAGGCCCAGCTTCATCCCCATAATTCAACATAGGATTTCCACGAAACAACTGACTGAGTTCATATGAGGGGTAATAGGCATTATCACACTCACTGTCATCTGAGTTAGACTGGCAGTCACCACCATTCTGGGCCTGCTGCGGGGGAAGTCTTAAATCGGCAACCATGGGAGCAGGCTGACTCTGCTTCTTTCTTGCAGAAGCATGAGTCACTGGTCCAGGGGAATCAGTCTCGGTGGGTTCAGCCTCAGTTATAACTTGACCAATAGGTAGCAAGTGGTTACGGTGCATGGTCTTGACAACTTTGGAGTTATTCTCTGGGTGCACTTTGTACACTGGCAAATCATCCAGCTTTCCCAATGTGACATGGGGAAAATGGTGCCATCGATCAGCAATTTTGTGTTTACCATGCAATCCCAAATTTTGCAACAACACATGGTCTCCAGGCCTAAGCACTTGAGCCTTTACTTTTCCATCATGTCTTTCTTTGTTGGCTAGATTTATTTTGGCAGCCATTGTCTGGGCTATTTGATAGGTATGGTTCAATTGAGCTTTAAGTTTTTGTACATATTGCAGGTAATCTTCAGCTTGGACCCCATCGGGAGAAACCCCAAAACAGACATCAACAAGCAGCTGGGCCTCTCTCTCGAACATGAGGCGGTAGGGAGAGAACCAAGTAGCATCATTCTTTGTGCAATTGTATGCGTGTACCAAGGTGCTAATCTGCTGGCTCCATTTATGCTTATCTTTTGGGTGGAGGGTGCCTAGCATGTCTAGTAGGGTGTGGTTGAAGTGTTCAGGTTGAAGATCCCCCTGCGGGTGATAAGGGGTGGTTCTTGACTTTTGCACCCCCCATAGAGAGAGCATTTCTTTGATTAGCCGACTCTCAAAGTCCTGGCCCTGATCAGAGTGAAGTTGCTGGGGGGCACCATAGTGGACGAAGAAATTTTCCACTAGCACCTTGGCCATGGTAGATGCTTTTTGATCTTTGGTGGGAAAAGCTGTGCATACCATGTGAAATGGTCTGTAACCACTAACACATTGCCAATGTTTCGCTGATCAGGCTCTAAACTCAAGAAGTCTATGCAGACTAGTTCCATTGGGGTGCTGGTAGTAATGTTGACAAGGGGGAAGCCCTCTGAGGCAGGACTTTTCTCTGCAGGCAGTGACAACAAGTCCTTACATGGTGCTCAACATTGGCCCCCATCTTGGGCCAGTAGAATCGAGATTGTACTAGGTCAAGGGTCTGGTCGATACTGAGGTGGCCCATATCATTATGGAGGGACCTCAGTACCAAATCTTTGAAGGCTGTGGGCAGGACCAATTGTTGCTTGTCTACTTGGCCACCCCGATCCAGAGTCTCTCTATACAAATGATTAGGCAACTTCAACCTGGGGCCTTCTTTAAACAATAAAGCAGTTCTCAGATCAGAGGAACGCAACTTGGAAACATCTTTTCCTGCATGAAGGGCATCAAGTGCTGGCTGAATCATAGGATCTTGGGATTGAGCCTGTTGAATGCTGTCATTGTCAAACTGAGGAAGTGCACTAATATCTAGGCAGAAAAGTGGCAATACGCAGCCGGTATGCAGGTGTCAGAGGGGCCCAAGCAACCTGCTAAGCAGACCACTGTGTCTGTAGACATCTGTTCATTTTTATCAGACTTTTGGCACAATGCTCGGATGTCAGGTTCAGACAGTCTGATCCAGTCGTGCTTGGAAATGGGCCTCCGGGATAGGGCGTCAGCATCAATATGATTCGGGCCTGGTCTGTATTCGACTGCATAACCATATGTTGACAATGCAGAAAGCTGCTGGTGCCCTGTGACGTCTAACTTAGCTGAAGTATGTACATAGGTCAATGGGTTATTGTCAGTCCCCACCAATATTTTTGCCTAATAGAGGTAATCATGAAACTGGTCAACAATGGCCCATTTTAACGCAAAGAACTCCAACTTGTGCACAGGGTAGTTTTGCTCTAATGGGGTCAGGTTCCTACTGGAGAATGCCACTGGTCTCAAACCATCCTCGTGGTCTTGATACAGTACAGCTCCTAGATCCTGCAGACTGGTGTCAGTATGCAGCACATAGGGTTTGGTGGGATAAGCATAAGCGAGGATGGGGGCGTGGGTGAGCTGGTATATGAATTTGTGGAAAGCTGCTTCACAGTCAGGCATCCAACGGAACCCAAAAAGTTCACCTGGGTGGAAATATGCTTTGTTTGGTTCTTTGATGGACTCTTTTTTGTATTTCTGATTGGTAGGAGGGTAACCCTGGGTAAGATTCAAGAGTGGCCGAATCACTTTGGAATAGTCCTTTATGAACCAGCGATAGTAGCCGCAGAATCCCAGGTAAAGTTGTAGTTCTTTTAAATTGTGGGGCTGGGGCCAAGTAGTCAAGGCTTCAACTTAACTGGGATCAGTCTTTATCCCCTCTGTAGACACTATGTGCCCCACATACTTCACAGAGGTTTGGAAAAACTGGCACTTGTCGATGGACAGCTTGAGGCTGAAATCTTCCAGTCGGTCTAGTACTTTGAATAGTCAACTCTCATCTTCCTCTAGGGAGCTCCCAAACACAATGACATAGTCCAAGTACACTAGGCATTCCAGCAAATTCATGTCTCCCACCGCTCGTTCTATCAGTTGCTGGAAGGTGGCTGGGGCACCCGATATCCCCTGTGACATTCTCAGGAATTCGTAGAACCCCAAAGGACAGATGAAGACTGTCTTCTCATGGCCCTCTGGAGCCATCTGAATCTGGTAATATCCACTGCGAAGATCCAACACCGAGAACCATTTGCTCCCATTCAAACAATCCAGAGCATCTTGTATACGGGGCAAGGTGTATTGACTGGGGATGGTCTGCTGATTCAGAGTTCGATAATCAACACACATTCTCACAGATCCATTCTTCTTATGTACAACCACAATGGGAGAAGCATATGGGCTCCTGGATTCTTGTATTACACCAGCTGCGAACATTTCCTGCAAGTGTCTTCTCACATCGTCTATGTCTACAGGGGCTAGGCGTCGAGACCTATCTCGAAATCACCGTTCATCGTGTAGGCGTATGTGATGCTTCACACCCTGGACACATCCCATGTCCCATTCCTTCAATGAAAACACTTGATCTCTCTCTGGGCAGGTTTCTGGCTAATTCTAGTCTTCCATTCAGCTGGCAATGGGGAGTCACCAAAATCAAACAAGTCGAGAGTCACTCTGTCTTGCCAGGGTGCTTGCTGCTGGGCAACACTGCAGTGTCTGCGCAGTGTACCATAGCTAGGGTGCATCCTCTGTTCACCCGGATCTCCTGATCTAACACATTATGAATCTGGACCACCACTCGTCATACATAGGCATGAGCATGAGCTGGCAAGTTGCTGGGCTTAACCAATAATCCTTCCAGCAATTTTCCATCGCCTGGTGCATCCAGCATCAGTATTTTGTTCTTGACATCTTTGTGGAGGCAGACCTCCCCTTGAATGGTACACTGGGTGTTAGGGGCCAGTACCATTGAATTGGGATCCTTCTTCCACACGACCCCTACCGGTTCATCCTGGTCCACTCCCTTGGGGTTCTGTTGCAAATCATAGGCCGTCTTGATCAGAGCGGGAATTCTTAGGGCCCTCCCAGTCCTTCGCCCTTATTTCTCATGACAGAGTTATGCCAGTCTCCCAAACATATGGGCATTGGTCCCAGTTAACAGGGGAACCCTATCATACAGTCCAGTAGGGGGACACACTAAGGCCAGTGGCTCGACTTGCTCCTCTACACCAGTTACAGCTGCAGGAAATGACAACCAGAGGTGGACATATCCTAGGTAGGGATAAGACTTGTCACTCAGCCCCCACACATGTAGGCCTTCCAGGGATTGTAAGGGCACAGCAGATAAGTGTTTGTCATACCAGTCCTTAAATACAATGGTCACTTGAGACCCACTGTCCAACACAGCCGGAGTAGGAATACCATTCACAGCCACCGTAGTCTCCATTGAAGAGCCCACTATTTTGGACCAGTCTGGAGGGACAGCAGTAGGGGCCTGGAGAAATGATTTATCCACATAGGGATTTGAGTTACTACTTCTTGAACCCTCACTGTGGTCCTTTTAGGTACTCCTTGACCGCTGATTAGTTCTCCGAAGCTCTCCTTGAAGCCTGTATACAACTTTATCTAGGTCTTTTGTGGACCGGCATTTAGTCTTCATGTGCCCATCTTTTCCACAATTATGGCAAAATATGTTTTCTGGGATTTGGGGTGGCCAAGGCATCACACTGAGAGCTGGGGCGGTGGTACTACCAACTGAAAACCTTGGTGCCATCTCTGTCTGCTGTGTGGTGAACATTTGGAGACATCTCGTCAATTCTCTTACTTCCATAGTCAAGGCATCGAGTTTTGAGCTGCTGTCAGCAGGAGATGCCTGGGTGGACACCCCCAACCCCATAGCAGATGAAGTTGGATAAGGTTTGGTGCCTGTACTTGCAGAAGTGGTCTTCGTAAAGAGACTGTGTTTTGTTTCCCTGAACTCCCTCAGCAGTTCATCCCATGGCGGCACACCCTCATTGGTCCCCACTTCAGAAGGGCCTTCCAATGCCGTGATAACTTGGGCTGCGCTCACCCTAGAATTACAATCCCCCTCTTCATCTTCAGCCTCCCAGAGTTCTTTTATCAAGTCACAATAGTCTGGTGGGTTGCCCCTTCTATCTGGGAGCCTTAATTGAAGAAGTTGCAATTTAGAATGTTTTGCATGTTGCAGTATATGCCCCAACCTCACATGGTGTAAGTCACTGGTGGCTACCCCACCTTTTCAGTAAGCCTTTTGCAGCGCTCTTTCCAGATGAGTAACATATGCAGACAAATGTTCCCCTGGCCATTATTTTGTACCTTGAAATTTCCACATCAAGTTCTCCCCTGACTCAATGCTCCCAAAATTGCCTTTGAGTGTAGATAGGTACTTCTGGGCAGATGCATCAGGGTTTGTGGACCTCAGAAATGTAATGGCCTCTAGGGCGGGACCCCTCAAACTTTCTGTGATCCTTTTCCATTTCTCAGCATCCGCACACTGCCATTCAGGTACCAAAGGGGCAACACAATCTATCTAGGTCTCTCAATTATCCTCCCCTTGGGGGGTGGTGAGGGTGTCAGAGAAGATTCTAAACCTTCAGTAAGAGTTGTGACTAATGGCAGGTACAGACATATAGCCAGCATTGGCATGGGCATAGAAGGAGGGGCAATAACGGGTGCTGGAGTGGGAGGGTATGCTGGGGGGAGGAACACCCCCACGTGGCAGGAATATATACTTTAAGTCCTCCACAGTTTTCCCTTACTCCAGCAACAACTTGACAAATTTCTCCTCAAAAGTCTCAGATAGTGGGGGGGGGGCTCATTCTCCCTGGGGTCTTTACTGTCTTTAGTTTTCACTCTCCAGGCAGTGAGGGCTCCTTCGGGGGTGATCGTCTGTGGCACTTTGGAACTGTCTACTGGGTCCTTACGCTCTACTAACACCATGAAACTTTGTGTGAGTAGATTAGCCTGTCGACCCACCACCACAGGGTTTTGTAAACATCTAGCCCTGGAAAGTACTCCCTCTACAGTGTCCTTATTGGTACCCAGGGGAATATCCAGGATAAGTATAGCATTTTGGGGTCAATCTCCTGCCCAGTACACCACCCCATCAACTGGTGTACAGCCACTTCTGTTGGGGTAGCCATTTATGTTTGACAATAATTCATAGTTTTGGCCACTAGAAGACACAAAATCCCAGTGGAAAGCCTCCAAGATGTAACCCCTAGGTGGCGCTATCCCAAGGGCTACTACCTCTGCCTGCTTGGCTAGTAGCAGGTTAAGGGGACTGAGTTCTGAAATGGGTGCCTCCACCCAGAGGTCAGGGTTGGTAGTGGTCAAGCTAACCTGGGCACAGCCCTCCGGGACAATGTAACCCCCCTTGTTCCCCTCTAGTGGCCTGAACACTGTACACTAATCACTTTCACAATACCCCTGGTACACCACACAAGTAACCACACTGTTTGCACTTACCACCAGGGCTGATTCCTCTGGCTCGACCCTAGGGACCCCCTGTAAAACAAGGTTAAGCACAGCAAATCGCAACAGTACAGTAATTTGAGCACAAACTGGAGCCACAGTCAGATTACATGCAGAAAAAGTTAGATCTGATTTATTCAGGGGTCTTGAACAAGGGAGGGGCAAAATCAGGTTAATTAGCTTAAAGGTTACATCAATCAAGCAGTTATGCATGCACTTTGAGTCCCCCCACACAGTCCACTTCTGGGTACCCAGGTAGAGAAGAGATGGGCTAGCCAGGACAGTTGCCCAGGGTTGCAGCTGGTTGGGGCCCTGTGATGGAAAACACAACATGCACACTACACAGTATTTGTAATCCGGAGTCAGAGGGCTTAGTTCATAAAGGAAATGAAACAACAAGACAATCAGATGACACACTCAGATTAAGCTGTGTTGTAGGGAGCTACCCTGGTATTTACTCACGATACCCAAGACTGGACACAGGCTGGACAAAACTCGAGACTGCAGGTGGTTGATCTGGAATGCCAGGAGAAGCAGGGCCCACACAAGTCACAGAGGCATTGTTCCTGTTCAGGTGTGGAGCAGGGGGCTGATCCCCAGGCAGGTCTCTCATCGATGGCTTCTCTGTGCAGTGGGTAGTCTGGCTGGGCCAGTCTGGTAAAGCCCAGACCGCATGGAGACAAGTTCAGAAGCAGTCCGTTTTGGGCTGGATACAGCTTTCAGCAAGCAGAATACAGTTCACACTATGGGGAACTAACTCACAACCCACTAGCAGCTCATAGCACATTTACATGTATGGGAATTCCTCTGTACCAGGCAAATTGCTCCCCGGGTACAATCGCAGTCTCTGCACACACTGGGAGCTTAGGGGTAGATGGAACTCCTGACAGGCCAATCGCATTCAGCAAAAAATATTCGGTCTTCTTCAGGTTGAGCCTGGCCCACTTCAGTAGCTTACTTTAGTCACACAAACTTGGATTTAGTCCAAAACAATTCTCTTCTCTCCCTCTCAGGAGTAGCACACCAGCACGCAGGCCAAAAACTTAGCCTTTTCAGAGTTCTCCCATGCGAATCCACTCAGGATAGCTGCTCAGAAGCACTTCAGCTCCTTTTTGCTCAGCTTCCAGCTTAGTTCTAAGTGAAAACTGCAAGCAGCCTGGGAGTTCCCCAAGATCCAAAAGATTTGGTTGGCTGATTTGGCTGTCAGTCAAAGCAAGAGCTCCCCCTTCAGTTGCAAAAAAAGGAGCAAAAACTCAACCACAGTTCCTATAGATTTTGAATTCAGACAGCTCCTGTAGTCTGGCTATATTTTAGGTCCCACCAGAACTGATTGGTCCAATTTGCAGTCCAGGACCAAGATAGTGGAGACAAACAAAACAGTCCTTGCTACAAAGAAAGCAGGTTAGACAAACCACATTCCCATTCTAAATGGTTTTCAGCAAATAGTTACATCTTTCAACAGAGCTCCATCTCAGATTACTTATGCTGCAATCAAGCAGCTCTTAAAGAGACAGCACACAGAGGCTGTACAGACTCTGGTAATCACATTTAAACTGTTAAAATGCAGGACACCAGCCTGGCAGTGAGCATTTAGGCAAGCTCAAGGAAGGGCTTTTTGGGAACCCCCATGTGTAGGGGGGTTATACACAGATGCGAACCTAACAGGTTGGGGAGCTACCCTAAATCACATACCAGCCCAAGGCAAATAGTCATGATCAGAACTGAAAATGCAGATAAATGTCCTAGAAATGAGGGTGATTTATCATGCCTTACATCACTTTCAAAAATCAATCTGGCACAAGACAGTGCTCATAAGATCAAACAACAGGGCAACAGTGGCCTACATATCAAACCAAGGAGGAACATGAAGTTTGCGACTACTGCAAGAAACAAAGAAAGCACTGGACGGGCACAGACCAACCTACAGTCCATCACAGCCATTCATCTGGCAGGCAAGCTGAACATACAGGTGGACTGGCTCAGCAGACAAAAAAATAGCACCCAGGGAATGGTCCCTACATCCTCATATCTTCCATTGAACACACGTTGGAGCCCATTGCAAATAGACTTAATAGCATCCACAAAAAACTCTCGACTTCTGCAATTCTACTCCAGATTCAGAGAATTGGGGTTGTTGGAGATAGATGCTCTATCACAGAAGTGAGAATTCCAAAGAGCATATGTGTTTCCAACTATACCCATAATACAGTGAACCCTAAACAGAATTCGACAGTTTAGGACCATTGTAGTGATAGTGACACCGTACTGGCCCAGAAGACATTGGTTCACAACACTGGTATCCATGGCAATCGACTCACCCTGGACAATACCTTTGAGGTCAGACCTGCTTATGCAGGGTCCAATCAGTCACTCAAACCTGCAATCACTGCATCTCATGGCTTGGCTACTGAGAGACAAAGACTGCTAAACAACGGCTATAGCCCAAAGCAAGTTGACACAATGCTCCAATCCAGACGTAGATCCACTACTACCACATACCAAAGACAATGATCTATTTTCTAAAAATGGCAATCAGAGAACCAAATGACAGAACAACCCATAATGATTTCACACATATTACAATTCCTACAACAGGAGTAGACAAGAGTTTCTTAGCATCTTCATTGAGGGTACAAGGAGCAGCAATTGGTATGGGTGCAGGCCTCATCGACAGTTACTCCCCAGGGTCTCACCCAGATGTACCCAGATTCTTAAAAGCAGTGACCAATATTCATCCGAAACAGAGTGACAGTGGCACCTTGGGATCTCAACACAGTGCTAGATGCAATCACAACCACACCCATCGAACAATGACAACTACAGACATCAAATGGGTATCCATCAAGACACTCTTCCTAGTTGCAGTTTGCTCAGCCAGAAGGATAAGTGAGATCAGAGCACTCTCCTGTAAACCTCCCTTCCTGAGAATTCATAACAACGGGGTTACCTTGAGAACCACTCCTTCCTTCATCCAAAAGGTTGTCACACAATTCCATATATTCCAAACCATAGAACTTTTTTTGAAATTTAAGTTTATTAGTTTCAAGTAATACAGCCCAAACAAAGAAGTAACAACGAACAAAACGGAAACATAACAAAACCCAACCCCCCTTCCCCAATAAACAAATATACAGGACATTCAGAGATGTTTAAAAGTTGAAAATGCATGAAATACATATCCTGCAACCAAACCTCCAGAAAAAATATATGATCCCCACCACTCATCCCCCCCCCTCCCACCTAAAGTGCACCAACAACAGACCACCAAACACAAAAGACCCTGAACTCTGGATATCACAATCTATATACCTAATACCTTTATAAGCTAGAACAACTTAACTTACTAACCAAGGAAAAGGAGCAGGTCTAGGAACCACAATAACATATAAAAACTAGAAACACTATATGTACTATATGAGGGCCAAGGGATCAGGTCAGCAGATCCAGGCATTAGGACAAACAAAGAGACTGCAGTTTACCCCATCTTTTGTGAAATAGATCCATACGATCCTTATAACTTGCAATCAAATTTCGGATTGGAGATACAACATTACCTCCTTTAACCATTCAGCGTGTGATAAAACCAACTGGTCCTTCCAATGTCTTAAAACCAGTTTCTTAACAGCCATAGATATTAAGGCCATGTGATATCTGCGCTCCACACTATCTATGTAAGAGAGGTCGCCCAGCACACAGATTTCGGGACGGAAAAACCTACTCAGACCCAAAAGGGAGTCCAGATTGTCTCAGATCGAAGACCACAGTGGAGCAACTTTAGAACATTCCCAGAAAATATGAATTAGATTGCCCTCGGCCTGTGAACACCTGAAACAGTCTGAAACGGAAACCAGTTTACGCTGAAAAAGTTTAACAGGAGTATAATAAAGGTTGTTAACAATATTATATTGTACTAAACGAAATCTATCTTGGGTATGGTATTTATATAAATTAGGCCAAAAATTTTTCCAAAGCGGAACCTCATCGGGAAGCAGACGTGTCCAGACCAAGGGACCCCCAACTTCCTCCTGTGAGTTAAAATCCAAGAGGTAGGAGTAAATCAATGATATGGAGTGAGGCTGAGAAGCCAGATTTATAATGCTAGATAGAAAGGGTACACGACCAAGCGTCTGACCTCAGTACCAAATTTACTACCCACCAAGTGCCGGAGCTGAAACACCTTAAAAATACTTTTGGTTGGTATATCAAACCTGGTAAGAATATCATCTGAGGTAAGAAGCGAATCATAACCAAACAAGTGTTCCACCCTAGAATCTTTGAGTTGTGGAAGCCAGCTTGCTCCTATCCAAGAGTTCCCTAATCGAATATTGGGGTTGAGAACTATCGCCTGCCCTAGATCCGTGAGATTAGAAATCCGAAAAGACTTAAGACACCATGCCCATGCTCTAAGAGAAACCGCCACCATCTCATCAGAGACCAGCTGTGAGAGAATTTTTGGGGTCTGATAGAATAAAGCGGACATATCAACTCTAAGTTCAGAAAGAAAGGCCCTCTCCATTTGGAGCCAGATTGGGCAGGAACTCTCAGTATTTGTAGAAAACCATTTCCCTAACTTAGAAAGTGAGCCCTAATAATACAGAAGGAAGTTAGGAAGTCTCAGGCCCCTTTCTCCTTAGGCATCGACAAGGTGGCATAGAACATCGCACCCTTTTCCCTGCCAGATAAAGTAGAAAGCAGTCGGTGCAGCTGTTGAAAGAAGGAAAGAGGAACCCAGAGATTAGTAAGATTCAGCGGATAGAAAATCCGGGGGAGAACATTCATTTTGATAATATTTATTCTGCCCCACAATGAGATAGGGAGAGCTGACCAACGTTGCAAGTCTTGGCTAATCGAGTCCCTAACTCTAATCAGATTTAATTTTTTGAGAAGTGAGGGGTCAGTGGAAAAGTGAATTCCCAAATATTTAATTGATCTGGGAGTCCACCTCATTCTGAAAGGAAGGAAATCTTGTTTAAACGTATAGTTATTTAAGGGGAAAATTTCACATTTGGAGATGTTTAATTTGTAACCCAAAAAAGAGCCAAATTGCTTAAAAATATCTAATGCTGCCTTTAAGGAGGATACTGGATCCATTAAATGGAGCAGGACATCATCTGCATAGGCAGATAAAACTAATTCCAGCTTGTAGAGCATGATACCTTTCACATAGGGAGAGGACTTAAGTTTAATCAGCAGGGGTTCCAAATATAGATTAAACAGCAGGGGAGAGAGGGGGAAACCCTGCCTGGTACCAGCAAAAAGACAGAAAGAAGGAGACAGGACCCCGTTACAGTAAATTTTAGCAGAAGGGCACCTATAAAACACCTGTATCGCGTTCAAGAAGGAGGCCGGAAAGCCCATTTCCTGCATTACTAGCCATAGGAAGGACCAGTCAACCCGGTCAAATGCTTTCTCAGCATCAAGAGATATCAAAGCAGCAGGACTTGAGATAGACCGGGCATGCTGAGAGATGTGTGATAAGGTCCTCAAATGATCAGCCACCGACCTCCCGGGAACAAAACCGGTCTGCTCGAGGCTCAGAAGTTCGAACCAGATCTTCTTGATCCTTTCGGCGAGTATTTTGGCTAGTATTTTAATATCATAGTTTTGGAGGGAAATAGGACAGTAACTAGCCGGATCAGAGGGTTCCTTATCTACCTTAGGGATTAAAACTATGGTAGCCTCAAATAAGGTGGGATCAAACTCAGATGAGACCGAGAGATAATTATATAGCTTGAGAAGAATAGGTGTTAAGTCCTTAACAAAGACTTTATAGAAGTTTGCCGGAAATCCATCCGGACCCGGCGCCTTGTCTGAGGTCTGGGAAGCTATAGTACACCTTATTTCTTCAGCTGAGATAGGGGCTAGCAGACTCACTTGTTGGGATTCTGATATGCATGGGACACCTATTTCTCTTATATATTCTTTGACATTTGCTTTGGGGTGGCATGCCGGGGAGTGGCAATAAAGACCGGAGAAGTACTCCTTGAAGACACACGCAATGTCTCTGGGTGAAGAGACACTATTATCAGACGGGGAGATCAGGAAAGGGATAATCCTTGAACTCTCAAGAGCACGCAAACGCAGAGCTAATAACTTACCAGATTTTTCACCGAGATCCAGATATTTAACTTGGGTTTTCAGCAGGCAGTATTCTGTCTTATCTTTCAGGAGGTCTGAGTATTCGTTCTTAGCTAAAAGAAGCTCCCTAAGGTCCGATGCCGAGGAAGTTGACGAATATCTAGTTTCCAGATCCCTAATCTTACCTACCAACTCCAACGACCTAGTTAAGCGTGCCTTCTTTCTAAAGGAAGCCATTTTGATAAAGTCACCCCTAAGATAACATTTTACAGCTCCCCATACCATATCAACCCGAGGGGTAGAGTTTACATTGTCAGCCAGAAAAAGAGATATCCGGGAACTGATTTCAGAGACACAATGACGGTCCTTTAATAATTGAGTATTCAATCGCCACATGGAATCATGAGAGTAGGCAGGGTTGAAAAACATTTTCATCCAAACAATGGCATGATCCGACACAATGATTGGTTCAATGCCCGATAGGGAAACATGCGGGAGGAGAGAGAGACTGACTAGTATCATATCTAATCTTGATTTAGTACTATGTGATTGGGAATGGAAGGAAAAACTCGACAGGAAGGGTTGGCAAGGTGCCAAGGGTCGCCCAGACCTAACAGCGAAATCATTTCACGGAAAACATTTTGAGCCGGGGAAGACGTGCGCCTATCTGGAGGTTCCCTATCTAAGACCGACGAGAAAGGTACTTTCCAGTCCTCCCCAGTATAATTTGGACAGGCAATAAGATAGCCAGCTTATTCACCAGCGTCATAAAGAACTCAGGGTTCCCCTCCACTGGTCCATATACTGAGCCAAGAACGATGCTTTCTCCGTTTAAATTGCTTTTCACTAGGACATATCTCCCTTCTGGGTCTGAGAGAACTAGGTCCTTGGTAAAGAGTACATGCCGTTTAAGAAGCACCGCCACTCCCTTACTGAAACAAGAATTCCCAGCGAGATAAAACTGAGAAAAACCAGATCGAGAGAGCAACCTAGTTTCATCACGACATAAATGTGTTTCCTGCAAAAAAAGGATATCAATGTGGAGCAGTGAGCAGTGATTAAAAGCCTGCAGACGCTTTGACCCGATCCCTAAGCCTCTAACATTCCACGATGCTAATTTAGCTGTACTTCTAGCCATTTTAAAAATATACCAAACCAGTTAGATATCCAGACAGAGTAATTATCAGACATAATAGTAAGGTGCACTTCCATATACAAATCTGAAACCCCAAAGTAACCCTCCCACCCCCAAAGAATCCAAAACCCACCAGCAGTCATATCAGCCAGAAAAGGCCTTTGAAAAAAATTGACCCAAATACAAAAAGATTAGGTGAAGAATCAACCCGTGAATCCTCACCCCGCATATCCCTTCCCCGAGCATAAGTCCTAAATATGGTGGAACATCGGCATATACCAGGAAAACCCCCTTCCCCCACTAAAGAGGACAGACAGACCAAAACTGTTGCGTACCATACATTAACCCACCCCCCCAGAAACAACCCCAACTATAAACCCCAAAAAAACTATATACAGTTGGAGGTCTAAAAAGACATGATCCCACATATAATCCATTAACCCGCATCATAGACCTCCGAAACCCCCATGCGAACCTCCCACTGCCAAAAGCCGGAAACGAATACCCATATGCTACTAGGTAAAAAAATATTCTAAAGGAGAGCAAGACCCAGATGCTAGCAAACCCAGTCCCTCCCAAATCCAGCCCCGGGCGGAGGTTAGCAACCCCCCTGACACACGGCTCGCGATCCCACATCCAGCGAGCAAGCCCACTAAGACCTCCCCCCCCATAGCCGCCATCCCCACCCCAACCCGCCAACATCAAAATAAAACAGACCAATACACCATAAGGATAGGAGGGATAGGGCATCTAAAGAAAAAAAGATAAAATGAGACACAAGGGACCACTAGGGCCGAGTTGTCCAGGGAAGCCAAGTCCCACTCACCCCCATGAAGCCAGCATGACTCCCACCAACTCTTCCTAAATTCGACTGTCAGGCCCACTGACCTGAATCCACGCCGTCCCTGGCTATCGAAAATCCCACTCACCAGGTACTGGTCCAATGTGCGATAAGGAGGACTCGCCAGCGCTGCCAGATCCAGGGTCGCTGTTTCCGCGGGGACCGCTATAATCACAGGACTCAGAGCAGTCCGACATCCTGGAAGTTCCCCCCGGAAACAGCAACCCCGAAACAAAAGTTCCTCCACGGAGACACCGATATTGAAAAAAACATACTGAGAGCCCCGATCAGGACCCAAACCCAGCGACTCATCCCCATCCAGCCCCGATAGACAGCCTGTAAGGAGGACCCCAAAGGGAAGACCAGAACAGCCCAAAAAGCAAGCGAGGCATGGCAAGGAGAGCCGAGACAGAAACAGGTAAGGAATTAAACAGGGAGACACAGGCAAAAAGCCAGAGATAAAAAACGGAACACCAGGGAGAAAAAAACAGAGCCAGGCACATTTAAATACACAAAATTAGATTAAGAGAGTATTTAGCACAACCATCCAGAGTCCACCATATAGCTTTTCAGCCAGTCCCTTTGAATAAGTCTGGGAGCCTGTTAGCAAGTTCTTTATGGGCCGCATCGGGAGCACTAAAATTAACAGTAGAACCTCCGACAGTCACTCTCAGCATTGCAGGGTACAGCATCCTAAAGGGGATTGCTGCTGCTATTAATTTTTGTAAGACAGGGTGGTACGCTGCCCTCTTCTCCCGGATCTCCTTGGGCAGGTCTTGAGTAATTCGGATCTTTGATGCTCCCCACAAGATCTCCTTCAGTTCCCGGGCCTTCAAATAGACGTGTTGCCTTTCCACGTAGCTGAGAAACTTCAAAATAATCGGACGAGGGGGAGATCCAGCTGTAGGTCAAGGGTGCAAGAATCGGTGAGCCCTTTCCAGATGGTAGGAGGCATTAATAGGGGATGGGCCCACTATTTTAAGGAAGAATTTTGTAAGAAGGCCATGAGATCTGGGCCTTCTTCCAGCTCAGGAAGGCCCATTATCAACAAATTATTACGGCGGTTTCGCCCCTCCAAGTCCTCAGTTTTGAGCTGCAGCCTCTTCACTTGCTGCCTGAGTTCCACTATTTCCTTTTCAGCCCGAGGAGACGACCCTGGCTTCAACATCAGAGACCTTTTTAGAAACCGAGGATAGGTCACTCCGTAATGATTTAAGCTCCCCAGTCAGCTCCAAAAGAAGATCCTTTAGAGGATTAAGCTCTTGGAGGAATTTATCCTTCGACAATGGAGTAGGTTATGGCATTTTAGCTCCTCCACGGTCCGTGCTAGTCGGGGCCTGGTTTCTTTGCTTTTTTGCGGCCTTCTCCAGGGAAGCAGGAGGAGTGTGTTTGGTTAGGGCCTGCTTCCCATCCACCTCCATCGTGGTCCAACCAAGTCTCAAATTCCCAAGATGAGATCTCAAATCGATGGCAGAGTATTAATGCAGCTATTTTCTGGTGAAATTGACCGAAAAAACTTCGGAATACAATATAAAATTATACAATAAAGACGGCCAGAGGGGGGAGCTCAGTATCCCAGCTGCTGCTTAGTTGGATGCCATCACATGACCCCCTCCAAACCATAGAACTGCCAGCTTGGAACACACAGAATGATCAAGGACAGGAAGGAGAAGTCAAGCACTAGGATGTGAAAAGGGTTCTCACCACATATCAGGACAGAACAAAGGGTTTCAGAGTATCGGACAGACTATTTGTGGTACCAAATAGCCCTAGAAAAGGCCAAGCAGTGGTGAAATCCACACTAGCAAGCTGGATCAAACAAACCATTAATGAAGCTTACAGGCTACAAGAACTATCACCGCCACAGGGTATAAGAGCCCACTCTACTAGGTCAGTGTCAACATCATAGGCACAACGAAACGAAACCTCAATACAAGACATTTCTGCAGTGGCAACTTGGTCATCAGTACATTCATTCACTAGACACTACAGGCTGGACATTGCAAATACTGAAAAAGTTAACTTTGCTAGAAAGGTACTACTTAGTTATGATGGATCTTAACTGGTACTGTACGTCATCCGATTCCCACCCGAGATATCTCACTCTGCTTCTTAGAACCCAGAAGGTAATGGATGGGGGATACTGTAAGGTGATGCAATATGTAATGATAGTTTACTCACCTGGTAAAGATGATTGCATAAGCACCACCTTACAGCGTCCCTGAACCCACCCCGGTATTCTACTTTGGATGATAATCCAGCTAAATCCAATTTTAAAGAAGGAAACATGAGCCATTAAATTGTTTTTTGGGACTGTCATCCAGCTAACGATCCAGCGTGCCACACGGGCTGGACATAATTTAGTTTGCAGCCAATAGGGTAATAAGCCAACATAGTACAAGTGACTCAGTGTCTATGGCACATTTACTACCACTATCCTTTATCAAGTTGCATACTTTTAATAACATAACAAGCTTTTACCACAGTACTTCTATAGATAACGCAGTTTTGGAAGAATCAAACTGGAGTCCTGTGGTAAGGAGGTGGACCTAGGCAGATCAGATTTTGAATATCTGGTCACATGTGCATCAGTAGCCTATAAGGTAGACATAACCCAAAAGTGTTGGGTGATATTGTAAGGTGATACTTATGTAACCACCTTTACCAGGTGAGTAAACTACCATTTTTTGCCCAACTTTGCTGCACTGTACTTTAAGCTGTGCCTGTGTGCAATTTTGGGTACAGTAGTTTTAAATCTGATAGATGAATACTTAAAGTGATTATCCAGTTTTCAGTGAAACACTGGCTGCTGGCACAGCAGGAAACAAATCTTGCAAAAATTCCCAAAAGTTTGAATTTCTGACATCCCATTCTTTATTTGTGAAGACATTTTGCAGGGAATTGGGCTCATTGCCCCTTAGACTTCATCTATTCCTGCTGCAGTACTTCTCCTGCTGTGAAGTCATAATCCTCTGCTATGACATCACAACCTGTTGCCACAAAAATTGCTTTAATGTCACACAAGTAGAAGATAATGATTCAAGACAGGAATAGCAGCAGGACAGATGAGTCTAAAGGGCTAAGAACTTGCTTTTATGCAAAATGTCTTCAGTGATATAAAATGGAATGTCAGGAATTCAGATTTTGAGGGAGTTGTGTGTAACTAAGTTTTGCTTATGCCAACTGTGATTTGTTGTACTGAAAATCAGAAAATCACTTAAAGGAAGAAACATGATCGTAAGTGCTGTGAGTAACTAGTTTGGGATTGTTACAGTGTTTTTAATGTTATTTTATTGTCCTGAAGGTGGACAAGGCTCCAGGGCTTGATGGTATTCACCCGAGGGTACTTAGGGAGCTAGCGGAGATCCTGGCGGCACCACTGGCAAACCTGTTCAGTAAATCACTTTACACAGGATGCATGCCACAGGACTGGAGGATGGCCCATGTGGTGCCCATTCACAAAAGTGGCCTGAAGGATGATCCAGGCAACTACAGACTGGTGAGTATCACTTCAATCGTGGGGAAACTCATGGAGTCAATCCTAAAAGAGAAGCTAGTGACCTTTCTGGAAGACAATGGGCTCCAAGACAGCCATCAGCGCAGTTTTGTATGGGGCAGATAACCTAATCGAGTACTACGACTGGGTTACCAGGGAATGAGACAGGGGCCATGAAGTGGACATCCTATATTTGGATTTCAGCAAGGCCTTTGACTCAGTACTGCATGGGAGTCTGAGGAGAAAACTGTAATACATTGGGGTGGGAACAAAAATGGTCAACTGGATCACCAACTGGCTGAGGAGTAGGCAGCAAAAGTTGTTGGTGGTGGGAGGACTCTCATCACCAAGGGATGTTACAGAGGGGTGCCCCAGGGTTCAGTACTGGGACTGGTGCTCTTCAGGATAGTCATAGCTGATATCTCAGATGGGGTCTGGAGTATAATCAGTCTGTTTGCAGATGATACTAAGATCGATGCTGTAGTAGATGACATAGAGGGGTGGAGGGGGCTGAAGGAAGACCTGACCAGACTACAGGAATGGTCGGAGACATGGCAGTTGGGAGTTCAACGACGAGAAGTGGAAGGTACTGCACTTCAGAGCAAGGAACCAGGGGAGGAAATATCAGTGGGAAGGTTACAGTTGGAAAACACAATGGAGGAAAAGGATCTAGGGGTACTAATAATGGGGAGTATGAACCATCAGCTCAGTGCAGTAAGGCGGCTGCAAAGGCAAACAAGATGCCAGGGTACATAGCGAGGGGACTCTTCTCCAGGCACAGAGAAGTGATCCTACCCCTGTACAGGTCACTGGACAGGCTGCACCTGGAATACTGCATACAGTACTGGCATCCATTCCTGAAGAGGGACATCAGATAGCTGGAGGGGGTGCAGCGTAGGGCAATGAATATGACACAGAGACTTGAGGGAAAATCCTATGAAAAGAGGCTGGGAGAGCTGCAAATGTATTCCCTTGAAGAGAGGAGGGATAGGGGGGATATGATCGAAACCTTTAAGTACCTAAAGGGTATTAACAGAATTAATACAGAAGGGATTCTTCAGATCAGAAGGGGGAGGGATACGAAAGGGCATCGGCTGAGATCTGAGGGGGAGATATTCAGGAGGGAAGTCAGGAGACACTTTTTCATGGAAAGGGTGGTAGACAAGTAGAACATTCTGCCCGAGGAGGTAGTATCATGTAGAATGGTGGGAGGATTTAAGAGAGGTGGGACAGAGTGTGGGGGTGGTGGTTATGAGGAGGGAGGGAGGTGGGGCAGCTGCAAGTTGAGGGGCTAGCTGCACAACTGAGCAGACTCGACAGACTGTGAGGCCTGTTTCTGCTGGCATTTCATATGTTTGTGTGTTCATATAATCAATACAGTAATCTATAATGCATGCACATCAAAGGCATAGGATATTCCATGTATAGTAGCACACTTTGCCTTTGGTTCCTGTAAATGAGATGGTGGGGGAAAGCCAGCAGGAAGAATACATATAGTAAGTGCTACAAAATGCTAGTGCAGTCCATGTTGACTAAAGGTTTGTGCCCATGCTTTCATTTCCACTTTAAATGGTCTTTTTTCTCTTTCTTTTGGAAGACACCATTCATTTATAAGGCTGATTGATGCAGCTAGGATACACTTGTTGGGATCACATCAATGTAGGTCACTGGAACCAGAAGAAATATTTTACCCAAGTTGTTACCACAGTTACTATAAGGTCTGCTTTCATGTCTCATCACAATAACAATTGTAGTGATACAGAGACTTCTGTGCCATCTTTCCAACTCCATCATACTTATATCACCAAAAAATCAGCAGCTTGGCAGCATTTTCTCCAGGGACATGAGACAACTGAAAGTCATAGCATTCAAGTCATGGCTTAAGAGATGGGCAAAGTGGGATGGTATGAATCCTTAAAGGATTGGTATCACTTCTGCAAAAGGAGACTATTTAAGAATGATAGCCTACATCTTACACATGGGGGAGCTAGTGCAGCAGGGAAGAAGTTTAATGTCTTCATTGACAGGTATTAAAACTGGGAAAGGGGTAGATTAAAGTTGAGGCTCCTGTAGAATTGTGAAAAGGCTAGGTGACTCAAATAGTACACCCCTGACTTTGCTGGACAAAAAGAAGGTAGGATGTGGGTCTGAAAGTGAGGCTGTTAGGGCAGGGATGAAATCAAGTAAAGGGACAGTAGCCAAAAGAGAAAGGTGGAAGGAGAGAAACAGTGGGATAAAGAGGATGGGTCTGAAGGGGAATGGGGAAGCAGGAAGGGGAATGCAGACCAGTGGATAAAGATTTGATGGGGAGTGGAAGGATGGCAATCAATGATGCTGTGCTAGCAAAAAAAAAGAAAAAGCACAGTTCCAGGGATCAGGGAATGCCTTGAGGAGACATATGAAGGGATATCTGCCTAAACACCAGGATCCTGGAGAACAAAATGAGTGACCTCTAGGTCACAGTTTTGTAGAAGTTAGCACAGTTTAGTTGCAGAGACAGAAACCTGGGCTTCAGCTAATGAGTGGGACCTCACAGACCCTGGGTTCTTTACATTCAGGAGGGCTAGAAAGGAAGGTAAGGGTGGGGGTGACCCTATATGTGAAGGAGTGCACTAAAGTGGTGGAGGATGTTTCCATCCAGGGGGATAGAGAGGTGGAATCTTTATGGATCCGGAACACATCTGGAAGAGGGAGGAAGCTCAAGGTGGGGCTGGTGTATAGGTCACCAGGTCAGTGAGAGGAGATTAATAGTCACTAGGAGAGGAAATCAGAAGGTAGTAGAGGATTTCAACCTGCCTAATTTAGACTGGGAGGCACTGGTGGCCAGGAGCACTAAGAGCCAGGCTCCACTTAACATCCTGCATGACTGCTTCCTCATACAGCTGGTTCATATACCGATGAGTGAGTTAGTGACCCTGGATCTGATGCTGACCAATACTGAACTGGTGGGAAGGGTTACGTGAAAGAATCACTGGGATCAAATGACCACAACTTGATATGGTTTAACATGGACATGGGGAGAGGGCACTCCACACAGAGTGATGTGATCATGAAGCTCAGGAGGGCAGATTCCAATAAAAAGGGAGTAAATTGGAGAAAAATTGTAATGGGGTAATCATAGAAGGGGTGGTAGACAAAATGGAACATCATTATTAAGGTTATTCTGTAAGTCATGGAAAGCAGTGCAAGAAGGGTAGCTGAGACACAAGCACTGGAAACCTCTCTGGTAAGTAAAGCAGTGAGGCTAAAAAGGAAGGCCTTGAGAAAATATTAGTGTGGGCAAAAAGGAGAAACTGGGAGGACTACTGGGGGACATTGAAAGAGATGAGAAAGGCAGTCAGAATGGCCGTGGTAGAGACGGAGCTAAAAATAGCAGTAGGGGAAAGAAAGCGGGGAAAAAGAAAAATAATTGTTCCAGTTTATTAGGGTATGCTGACTTTGTCGAAACTTCCATCACCTGAAGAACAACTCTGTGTACCCAAAAGCCTGTGGTCTGAAATGTTCTTGTTGGTACAATAAAAGGTATCAAATCACCTGTTTGTTATATCTGTTTATACAAGGGCTAATATGGCTACCAACAATTCTCTGCAGTATATTAGGCAGAAGAGGAAGACAAAGGAGAATTATCAGGCTGAAGAAGGAGGGAGGATGGGTAGAAAAGGATGAGCAGAAGTACCGAGCAGTTATTTCTGTTCAGTATTTTTGGTGGGGGGCACTTCTGGAGAGTCGCATCAAGGCTTCTGAGAGGATTGTGGGGGAGAATGGGGCCTGTGTTGATCACTGAGGACAGGGTAAAGAGAAATAGCTGCACTCAGGATGAGTAAGGTACAAGAGTGCTAGACTTCTACACCTGAGAGTGCTGAAAGAAGAGGGCCCAGAGCTGGCAGCCACCCTAACATATCTATCCTCATGTTTTATTGAGATGGGGGTACACAAAGCAGATGACAAGAAGGATGCAGGGAACTACAGTCCTCTCAGCCTGACCTTGATTGTGGGGAACCTCATGGAGACCATAACCAAGGAACAGCTAGTGGAATATTTAGAGGGGAGCAGGCTACAGGACACCAAAGAGCATGGCTTTGTATTAGGAAGATTGTGTCAGACAAATTGGATTGTCTTCCTTGACTGGGTCAGCAAGACTGTGAACAAAGGCTAGGCAGTTGCTGTCCTATACACTGACTTCAGTAAAGCCATTGTCTCTGTGCTACACAATGGTTTCCTGAAGCAGATGAAGGATTGGAGGTACAGTAGAGGCTGACTAGATGGATGGGAAACTAGTGGTGGTGGCGGGGGGCGACAACAAAGTATGGGGGTCAGTGGAAAGGAATCTGAGATGAGGGAGTCATGAGTGGAATGACGCTGGGGCTCCTTCTGAGGCTGGTCCTGTTCAATGTGTTCAGAAGTGATACAGGGGAGGGAATTAAAAAGAAAATAGGCCTCCTCATGGACAACACAAAACTATGTGGTAGGGTGGATAATGTGGCGGAGCCAGGAAGTTGGGCCAGAATCTGGAGCAATGGTCTAAGCTCTTGCAGTTGTGTATTACAGCAAAGTGATGCACATTGGCAATAGAAACTTTAGTAGAGAATACTGGGGGCTAGAGATTTATAGGATAGGAAAAGGACCTGAGAGTAATTATCAGTGACAGCCTCAGGGTCTCCACATGGTGCAAAAAAGCTCACAGCAAAGCAAACAGAATGTTTGGTTGGATTTGTAGGGGATTTGATATAAGAAGGGGTGAGGGGGAGACGATCTTGCCCTTGTACGGGTTTCCAGTGAAGTCACATATTGAGTACTGTGCACAGTTCTGGATACTGCATCTGAAAAGGGACTGGGATAGGAACAGCCTGGAGGTGGGTCAGAGAAGGACCATCAGGATGATCCAGGAGAAGCAGGGTAGGACAAATAAGAAATGATTATGGACAGAAAGTAAGAAAAGCCACAGCCAGACAATTTGGGGTGCTCTATAACAAAGACAGAGCTCCAGAACCATAAGTCATGGCACTCCCATATGCACAATAAGACTGCAATTGCAGACAAAGTTCCACAAGTTTTTATTCTCACCAGTGGAGGAAATAAAACAGGACAAAATCACAGTGCGGCTCCCAACGTTTAACACTATCAAAGTGCTTTGTCGAAGATAGTTCCATCTAGTGTTGCATGGTTTAAATAACCAGCAAATGATGGCACTTTAAATAAATCACTGTGATGGTATCATTTGCTGATTATTTAAACAACGCAACACTAGATGGCATTATCGACAACAAAACACTTGATAGTGTGAAACGATAGTGCAATTTTGTCCTGTTTTATTTCCACCACTGGCGAGAATAAAACTTGTTGAACTTTGTTTGCAATTGCAGTCTTATCGTGTTTGTGGGAGTGACATGACGCATGGTTCTGGAAGATTATGGACCTCAGTAGTTTGGGACCAGCCTACCTAAAAGATTTCTTAATGTGCTATGCACACAATTGCTTGCTCCGCTCCACTGAGAAGTTCCTTTTGGTCATCCTGATAGGAATTCTTAAACTTTCGGGCAATAGTGTGTGCTCAGTGACAGCCCTACTTATCTGGAACTCACTTTTTTGACATCTTAGACCCCTCAGTGGAGGCTTTTAAAAAGTGACTGAAATGTCATCTTTTTAATTTTTCAGGATAATGCCTCAGTCTCAGTGTTTTAGAACAACTTAAATGTTATCTATCTGATATATGTTATTTGTGTGTTTTCCTTTTTTTCTATTATTTGTTTTAGCCATCTCCCCCCCCCCACACATTTTTGCCCACCCTCATGTCCTTGGCATAAGCATGTACATGTGGAGGCACATGCACATCACACACACTGCAGGACACCCACCCTACCAGTCACCCAGTACCCACCTGCACCACCACCAGACCTCCACCTGGAGGTGGCGGGACTGTGGGAAGGCAAACTCCCCTCCCTTGGGGAGGAGAGCCACCATTAGGCAGCTTGATCCTGCTCCCCCCCCCAAGGCTGGCTCCCCGATGACCCAAGTCCCTTCCCAAACCTGGGTGACCGGTGTGGCATGAGGTAAGGCATCCGGCACCTCAGCCCTTTGTGCCACCATGCCTACCGTGTTTTCCTTTTTTTGAAACCAACCTCTGACTTGTAAAGCTCTCTGAGCCTTTTTTGGATAGGGTACTATATAAAATAAAAGGCCTTGCCTTTCCTTGCCGCAGTATGTATTCACTGTAAGACAAAAACAAGAGGGGAGGTTGTGTTAGAAACGTACAAGTTTCAGAAAGGGATAAATAAAGTGGATAGCAGGTATCTGTTCACCAGGAATGAAATGGTACGAGACATGTCAGGAAGTTCCACACTGTCTCTGAAGTACTCTTCTTGTCAGCACTACCAATACAGGTTAGATTCTGGCCCCAAACATAACTCAGAACCTCAGCATCCCTTACATAATGTTTGTACCCTTCTTGACACACATGGAGCCCATTACTCCCTTTATTATCTTCTGCTGTAGCCTGCAAAAGCTCTCCTGTGCCTTGCCCCACACACTTCCTGCATTCTCTGTACATGGGATGCCCGCTCCTTCTCCCTTCCCTGACCTCACTCGAGTTCCAGTAAGGCTGCCTTCTCCTTCTACTTCCCAAACCTGTGGAACTCCCTTCACTCCTCGTTATGATGGCTTCCATCTTTCAGCCTTTTTAAAAGGACCCTTTACCACTCGTCACCTCCACCCTGCTCGTGCCCACATCCTGACTAAACCATTCCCAGTCTACTACGACTCCTAATTCCCTAACTTCCTGTATGTTTTCTGCCCCATCTGCGAGCACCCTACCATCTTGACTATACTGCACTTTTTTATCCACTTAGTCATTTGTAACCTGCCTATAAGCACTTATATTCATTTGTTTTGAAATCCTGTATTCAAGCACTTGCCCTTCCCTAGTAATTTCTATTCCTTGTTCTACTGAAACACTGTTATATTTTAAGTTCACCTGCACCTTGTTCTTGTATCATCCTCATATCCAGGCATGTCTTGTTATCTGCTGCCGAATTATGCTAACATATTTTTGCTTTGTCTGATTCTGAATTTGTACCTTTGTATTTTTGCCAACTGCGTTGACTCATTGTAACCTGACCTACTCGCCATGTCAGTGGCTCAGTAGGTAGCACACTCGCCTCTGAGGCCGGGAGATCAGAGGGCTGTGGGTTCAGTTCCCACATCTGGCACTTGGGTTAATATCCCAGTACTGACACTGCAATGCAGCATTGTTGAGCACAGTGAGCACAGCACTGTTGAGGTGCCGTCTTTCGGATGAGACGTTAAACCGAGGTCCCATCTGCCTGGATTGGTGGTAGTTCAGGTGGATGTTAAAGATCCCATGGCACTTCTCGAAAAGAGTAGGGGAATTTCCCCGGTGTCCTGGCCAAATTTCCCTTATTCACTAAAAATACCACCAGCAGCTTAATCTGGTTCAAGGTCAGTTGGCATTCATCTGTATCCCCCCTCCCCCGGGTCGTGCCTGAAAATAGTCAGAAATTGTCCAGTGCACTTACCCGGTCAACAAAAGCTAAATAAATAAATAAATGTACTTCGGGTAATTGTACCACTTCTTCCCTCCTCCCTGGGTCACACCTGGAAAGGAGCATTGGGTCAGTGTGTCTCTCTGCACTTTTAAATAAAACAAAATAAAAAGCTAGGAAAAGTAGGGACTTTACAGTTACAGGGGAGAGTAAGACTGTTTTGCAATTAAGGGCATTAGCTTAATAAACATTAAGTTACAAACTATATAGTTTTAAATGAAATAATGTCCTATATTACCAACATTCAGAAAAAAACAATGTGTGTGTATGGATATATATATATATATATATATATATATCTATATATATGCATATATATATACACACATATATTTTTAAACAGTCTTGTAGACAAAGGAGGCCTTAAGGTCCCAGATATAACCTTATACTACTAGGAACTTTAACTATGAAATGCTTCATACTTGGGGAGTATGGGGATACCAGACCCCTTGGTGGCACATGTTCCAGAATGGGTGATGATAGAACAAATCATTTGTGAAACAGCAAACACTTCTCTAATTGCCTTTCTGTTTAGTCCAGTCCCACTGTTATTAAAATATACACCTCTGCCATGCACTCACTCACCAAATTCCTGCAAATGTAAATCTTCTTCAACAGATGTATCGAACAACCTATGTGGGGGAACAACAGTCTCAGGACAGCTGGAGCTAGAATCCACTGGATACACCAGAAGATAGTGAGTATTCAAACCAGGATATTCTCCAAGCAGATGGATATATCCCCTTCAAGATCTTACAACAAAGGCACAACCTAAAACCTATGTGTGCATTACAGATATACCCAGCTACAGCATGCCACCTCCTTGCACTGAGGCTCTCACATCCCATGAACACAATGCTAAGACTGGGAAACGGCATTCCAAACTCAAATTCAAAACCCCGCATTCATCTCCACTTGGTACCCCCTACTAGTGGCAAAACTACATAAAGAGGTTAAGATGACCAAGGCCTGGTGAAGCAGTGAACTTTGGTGCAGATACCATGAGCTGGGACTGGAGAAAAATCAGAACTTCTTCTAGGCAAGTCACTTAATAGACATGAAAATTCAGCCTTTCAAAATTCTTGGCAACATATACTACACCCCACTAAAATTACACAAAATGAAACTAATACCCACAGCCAACTGCTACAAATGTGACCACCCAAATGGATCCTTTATCCACTTGTTTTAACAATTCCCCCTCATTCAAACATTTTGGCAAGAAATAAAAACCCAAACTCAACACCATGTGGAATTACAAAGAACTAACAGAACCAGATATTTGTATAGTTAGAAATGTAGGCTATTCTAGAGTCATAGCAAGTCGTCAACACATCATCTAACTGGGTAGCTAACATGGCCAAAAGACTAATATGGCATCTTTAGCTTGACAAATACCCTCTGACTTACAAAGAATGGCTTACAAATATAGTACAATGCCTGAGGTTGGAGAAATTAGCACATGGCTTGAGAAACTCCCAACAGACCCACTGAAATAAATATGGCCAACTTGACACCCTGATCAACATTCCAGACAACTAACAATGGACCCTTCAAACTAGAGCAATACTATACCCCTTCGGTGCACAGCAACATGTCTTCTCTGTCCCACACTCCTCTCTCACTACAGATACTAATACCCATATCAAGAATATCAAGAAATACAGGCACAAGGTTATCATTTGTATCATGCATATACCCAGGCCTGATTGGCCATTGGGCTTAGGCATCTATAGCCAAGTTATCTTTGAATACAAAGTAGTGAGATCAATAGTTATATGTGGTTTTCTCTGTATTAATCAGCTCATAGCATTGTAACTTTTCTTTTGCCTAATTAATAAACACAGACATTTTTCTGTACAGGTGCACACCTCCCCACAGCTAACACAGCTAGTCCCTGAGTAATACCCATATCTATCCCTATGGTTGTGGGGTGTACAACCTTCCATTGTACTAGACAGCCTTCCACATTGAACCATACAAGCCTGCATACCACCACTGTGGCTTACTTGACTGGTCCAAACCATGAAATGGAATACCTGACTTAATATGGTTACCTAATTAACTATGTATGTTTCATGTTAGTGTCATTGGGCTAGATTCTTAAACCATGTTTGGATTAAGTCCCACACCGCAACTTCAGTTGCAGACTGAAATTTCCATAGCTGCAAAAGTTGCTGTTCACAACCACAGCAGTTGCAAAAGATGTTATGGCTGGTCCCATCAGCCATAACAGTTTTCCACAGCTGCAGGGAGTTCCATTGCAACACCACCCACAAGCCACTATAAATCGTGGAGCTGGTCGTAAACTGGCTTCACTTTTGATGATACCATAGCTGAGTGAGAAACTGTGGTTCTGTAAGAGGTAACTCACTTGCGCTGATTTTTTTCCACAGCAGTGGGATTTTCAAGTGCTTTGAGAATCCGGCCCCTTATGTTTTGTCCTTTGCTGAAATACTTTAAAATACGATTAAAAAAAAAAAAAAAACAGTAGTGTAATTTTTTTTATATCGACACAAAAAAATAGTATCAATACAGCCTATTGTTACAAAAAAGTAGTATTGATATTATGTGTTTGCTGTTCTTTGGCTGTGTCACAACTTAATCATGTACAGATAGTATACTCAAGAAGTTTGAAATAGTATTGATATGTACAGAATAGTACTGTTATATACAGACTTTATTGACAGGACTAATCCCTAATAACCTGACTCCAAGCTTTCATTTGTGAAAAACTTCTTGCCCCAACAGATCCATGCCAAATTTAGACCTTTCCAAGTATAATCTCTTTAAAATGGGATACCTTTGGAACTGTTAGGGTTAGAATCCTTTTTAAAATGATAGCTTGGAGTCAGTTAAGTCCATATATCATGTGTGTAATTAACCGTGTCATCGTTACATGTATGTACGTATGTACAGGACAACTTTGAAACTAGATCCTTCGATATAAAGTTATATCCTGTCTAAAAATAAAATTGTAACCAACTTTTAACTAATATCGATACATGATGTTGCTACATCTTCCATATATCGATTTCTAAAAACATGGAGTGGGGGCTCGTAATATAGCCTTGAGGTTAAAATAACAAGCTGCAAATGAGCTTGGTACACCCTACAGATCTGGATTTGATTCCCACGACTTCTACTTGCAAACTATGAGCAAGTAATTTAATCTTCTCAGTGCTCCCTACTCACCCCTGAAAACAGGCACTTGTGCCTGCTGGGCCTTACCTAGTTACCAAAGAATAATAATTAAAAAAGTGGTTAAAAACATTATTAAAGCCCTGTTATTTTTAACATTATTATGGTGACATCTATACACATGTATCAACATATGAGTATTGAATTGTTACAATCTATTCATGTTGACCAGACTCCAAGCTTTTATTTAATAAAAGCGTCAGTTTCAAAGCCTAAAATTTCAAAAGTTACAGGTTTTAAAGTATAATTTTAAGCATTATTAAATAAAATATTTTTGGAAATGATCAGACAATATTAGTAATTGTTCTGTTTAAGAATAAACAGTCTTTTCTAGTTCTTTACAGTTCACCTGTACGTGAAGTTATACCTCTGGCCAAAGCTTCTCTACACTGCTTTTGGAATTTACCAGATTTCCCATCTTGCTATACACTTTGGGTTACACTATTTTCACAAAATATTAATGACACCTTAGTGTCAGGTCAACTGGTGTACAGGAGGCTGCAATGCTATAGGGACTTTCAATCGGACATAACTGACAAGTGGCCACCACCTCTTTGGATGCCTCTCATCAACCAGATTCTTACTCTCACCAAACCCAAACAGTGTGCTAGGTGTCAGTGTGTCCATACATAGCTCAGTCTGCCCTTTGGCAGTAGTAGACAATCTTCCCATGTCCTCTAATCTAATAGAGGTACAATCTCCAGTTTGCATGCTGGCTTGGTTGAGATTCCCCAAAACAATAGGAGGTATACAGTACCTCCTTGTTATACCTGAATCTACAGCTCAACATCTATCACCAGAGTGATTACCATCTTCAGCATTGCTGGCATCTACTCTCTTGTGATTAGGACTTATATAACCCCAAAGTGTAACACCCACTTAGTTGAGATCCTCTATGCCTGCAAGGTCACCATGGAATACCCTTGAGGTGCAGGCAGCCCCTTAAGATACTCACTGTTTCCTAGTGATTCCTTATACCCCCACCAAAATGAATGTCAGTCTGCACTAAATGGCATTCAGACTCCAAATCCCCAGTCTACGCTGCAGTCCAGATGTCTGTCCCTGGAGACTTCCAGACAACCAGACACTGAGTTCTTTTGTTTTCACACGTACTGGATCCACAGACGGCTGCTACTAGTGAGGGGTGCTGCCTCCTCAGGCAGCCTGACTAAGACTTGGGGAAGACCTGGCCCTTCTATGGATATGCCATCCTGACATACATCTGCCAGCATCCAATAACTGGCACTCCCTGACTGTCAGAGACTCCATCAGTAAGTAGACTCCATGGTCTGGCATTCTAGTAAACAAGCCCACTCCCTCTAGTGGCTGAAGAGGGTTGTTACACAAATAGGAAAGAAAGAAGCCAGTTGAGGATCACCCCAGTGGCTCAGTGACTGGCACTGCACTCCTGTGCTGATGGCTCAGGGTTGGAAGTGAGCCCTTGCAGTCATGTCAAGAAGTAGACCAGGCTGAGACAGCTGCTGACCAGTTGTGCATCTTTGGCTTTGCCACCACAGCGACCCTTGCAGCTGGGCCAGGGGGCTTGCTTCTGCTGCTGGGGAAGCTGTGTGCATGTAAAGGCATCACCCCCTCCAAGGGAGGAGGGTGGTAAGAAAATCAGGGGAGACAAACCCAGTAGCAGTCTAAATGATGGTTGTGTACTGCCTGGTCAGAGTATATTCATGTAAAACAGGGTATATCACTGCAAAGATGAACTACCAGTTAGGGAGGAAAACTTATACAGATAAAAAATAGATTGCTGTTCCATCCAAATCTCTGTGTGCATGACCATTTACTCCTTTTTCCATCTAACTAGTCCTACTTTTGATTTGCTTGTTAGTAATCATGAAACCAGCATGAGTTTTCACTCATCTTTATTGTGCAGCCATCTTAAACACACTGCTCTTGCCTAGCAAACTTCCCATAACACCCCACACTCTAGGGGCTGTCTACAAATCATCAGCTTCTTACATTTACCTTGGGGACCGTCTAATAAGTATGTTAAATTCCTATAACATCACATCTTCCTCACTTAAAGAAAAGTTCTATATTATTTTCAAACTGAATTATTGGATTACAGTAACTTTGCTGAATTATTATTATTATGATTTTAACTTCTTAAAAACTGAGGTTTCTAATTAAACTAAACCTAATCCTGAGAGGAGAGGTCACTAGTACTTCACTCTCTAGTGAGTCTTTACCACTCACTCCACTGTACTTATCTAACAAGTTTCAATCAGTCTCTCTGGACGTTGAATTTCTCTTTTGGGTCTCGCTTCCTTCTCTGGTGGCTTTTCAGTGGATGCACACTGCTCCGAATCGTCCTTGCTATTAGTCTCTTTGGTGTTATCTTGACTGACTGCTGTGAAAGTTGATAAGTCAACTTCAGTCAAATTGGCATCTTCAACCTTTGGCAGAAATCTTAAATACACATGATTCCACCTCACCTCCGTTCCTCTTTCTGTTTCAATATGGTAAGACCTTGGTGCAATTTGTGCTTGTACAGTGCCCCTTTGCAGCCACATTCCTTTGCCGTAGTCTCTAAGGCACACTTGATCTCCAGGCCTTAAATCAGAAAAGTTTCTTGCTCGCCTGTCATGTAACTGTTTTTGCTTTTTCTTTTGTTTTTCTTTGCTTAGTTTCACCTGTTCTAAGTCATGAGTCTTCAGAAGCTCTTCATGTATTGGCAGATTTGTCCTGATCCTCCTTCCCATAAGCATTTGCGCTTGAGAAAGCCCATTCTGTAATGGTGCACTTCTGTAGATCAGCAGGCTTTTGTAAAAATCTTCTTTTCCATCATGTGTTTTCTTCATGAGACTTTTCACAGTTTTTACTGAGTTCTCTGCCAGTCCATTTGATCTTGGAAAATTGGGACTAGAAGTACTATGTAAGAATTCCCATTCATAGGCAAACTGTTTAAACTCAGCACTGGAAAACTGTGGACCATTATCAGTGAACACTTCATTTGGAACACCATGTCTTGCAAAGATTGACTTCATGCAGGTGATTACAGCTTTACTGGTAGTTGTAGGCAGTGTTGCTACCTCTGGATAATTTGAGTAATAATCTGTTACAACTATATGAGTTTTCCCATTACAATCAAACAAGTTGGCACCTACTTTCTGATATGGTCTGCCTGCCACTGGATGAGGACATAACGGCTGGCTTAGCTGCTTTGGTCTGTAGGTGAGACACAATTCACAGGTTGCAGTTACCTGGGCAATATATTGATTCATTCTTGGCCAATACATTACTTCTCTGGCTCTTCGCTTGCATTTTTCTTCTCCTAAGTGCTCTTCACATATTTTGCGCAGCATTTCTTTGTACAGTTTTCCTGGCATAACAAATTTATTGCCTTTGAAAATAATGTCATTGACAACAGATAGGTCACTTCTACACATCCAAAAATCATGAATAGACAGCAAACAGGCACTTTTCTGCTTCGGCCAACCTTTTAATATGGTGTTTCTCAGGATTCTCATTGTTTCATCTGCCTCTGTTTCTCTTCTGATCTGCTCTTGTCTCTCATTGGACACAGGAAGAGAGGTCACGATCATGTCAATACATGCCTTTATTATTTCTCTTTCTGTTTGACTTTCTGGGCTTTCACTCTTGTCTACAGCACGTGAAAGTGTGTCGGCAGCGTACATGTACTTTCCAGGACTATAGATCAACTGAACATCATACTTTAGTAATCTGATCAGCATTCTCTGTATTCTCATTGGACAGTCATTTAGAGACTTGGCCATTATAGCTACTAGAGGCTTATGGTCTGTTTCCACTGTGAAGGCCTGATCATACACATACTGACGAAATTGCTCACAAGCGTAAGTTATTGCTAGTAACTCTTTTTCTATCAGGGCATACCTTGTCTCAGCGCTCGTCAAGGCTCTGGAAGCATATGCTACAGGTTGCCAGATTCCTTCATAATTTTGCAGAAGTACTGATCCCAAGCCAAACTGTGAAGCATCAGTTGATATTCCTGTTTCTTTAGCAGGATCATAGAATCTTAACACTGGTTCTTTTGTAATAGCCTTCTTCAGATCTGTCCAGCTTTGCTCCTGTTCATGTGACCACATCCATTCATTTTTCTGCTCCAACAGCCATCTGAGTGGGGCTGATTGTGCTGAGAGTTGAGGGATAAACTTCTCTAGGTAGTTGATCATGCCTAAGAACCTCCTGACATCATCTTTGCAGCTGGGCGTTTGCATATTCACTATCACAGATGTCTTCTTAGGGTGAGGTTTAATGCCCTGATCTGTAACAATATCACCCACAAAAAGTCAGTGCTTTTACACAAAACTCATATTTTCCTTTGTTGAGTTTAAGATTTACTTTTCTTGTCAGATCCAGTACTTGTCTCAATCTGAAGTCATGTTCATCTTTTGGGGAACCCCACACAATGATGTCATCCATTATGGTTTCAACAACTGGAATGCGCTCAAAAATCATATGAATTCTTTTATGGTAAACTTCTGGAGCAGACAGTATCCCACACGGCAGATGAAGAAATCTGTATCTTCCTTCTGGAGTATTAAATGTACATAACTTTGAACTAGCCTTATCTAGCTTAATTTGCCAAAATCCTGAAGAAGCGTCCAGTTTGCTAAACCATTTAGCACCAGCAAACTGTGACATTATCTCTTCTCTGGTAGGTAACTTGAAATGCTCCCCTTTTTAAAGCTCTGTTTAAGTCTCTGAGATCAAGACATATTCTGAGCTGGACATTTTTCTTCTCAACTATGACTAAAGAACTCACCCAGTCTATAGGTTCACCAATTCTCTTGATTACACCTGTGGCTTCCATGCAGTTCAGCTCTTCTTTCAGTTTGTCCCTCAGTGTGAATGGCTCTTTCCTGCAGGGGTGTATAACGGGTGGCACTTGGTCATCTATGTTTATTTTGTGCTCCCCAGGCAAACATCCTAGACCTCTGAACACATTGCTGCATTCTGTAAATAACGATTCACATTTAACTTCAACTTGTAATGTCACGACAAACACTCTTCTCACTAAATTGAGTTTCTCACAGGCACTTATGCCTAGAATTGGTTGCACGTCCTTCTCTACAATTAACAGAGACACCTTGAACTGCTGGCCTTTGTGCTTCAGAGCTACCATGCAGCTCCCTTTTACTGGAATATTCTCTCCTGTATAACCAGTAACTTTTATCTTGGCTAGGTGAATTTTAGATATTACATGCAGAGTTTCATAGTCTTGCAACGAAATCAAGTTCAACTGTGCTCCTGTGTCAAGCCTGAATGGTACGATAGTCTCATTCACAGTTAAAGGTACAATCCATTCCTTTTTTTCAGAAACACACAGCTCTACAGAATCTACAAAGAACTCTTCCAGCTGATCTTCTTCAGCAGTGTGAATTTGATTTTGTTCACTTTTCTTTTGCAGCATTTAGCAAAATGGTTATTTTTGCCACACTTACTGCAGGATTTCCCATCGGCAGGACAAGCTTTAGGTTTATGGTTATTTCCACATCTACCACGTTTTCTGATTAGGCTGCTGCTCCTTCTGCTGCTTTGTTTTAGATAAATATTTCTTGTTTCTCAAGCTTCTTTAGTGCATGTACAGCGTCCTTGTTTTCTTTGTTCAACTCTTTAGCCTGTGATGTGGTAGTTTCAGCAGCTCTACACATGTTTATAGCTTTGTCCTAAGTTAAATCTTGCTCTCTAAGCAGTCTTTCTCTGAGCCCATTGTCTGTGATTCCGCATATAATTCTATCCTTAATCAATGATTCTTTCAGATCTCCAAACTCACACATTTTGCAGAGCAAATGTAACTCTGTTAAATACTGATCAAAGCTATCACCCTTTTTCTTGTCACATGTGAAAAACTTATATCTCTCGTAGGTTACATTTCATTTCGGTACAAAGTACTCCAGATTTTTTCTTAATTAAATCAAGATCCATGTTTTCACCATCATTGAACTGGAAACTGTTGTAAATGTCTAACACATCTTCCCCAACTACATGTAGAAAGATCGAGGCCTTTGTTTTGCCATCTTCACTTTCAGTGCCACTTGCAGTTAAATAAGTATTAAAGCTTTGTTTAAATCTCTTCCAATTTTCAGCTACATTTCCAGACAATTGCATACCTGATGGAGGATTTAGTTTATCCATCTTTTTTCTCTCTCGTTTTTTTTACCAGACTGTCTTCTTCTAGAGTTCTTTTTTATGTTCTTTTCCGTCTTTTCAGGTTTTGATATCCCGCTTATGACACCATGTTTTGCTTGTTAGTAATCATGAAACCAGCATGAGTTTTTACTCATCTTTATTGTGCAGCCATCTTAAACACACTGCTCCAGCCAAGCAAACTTCCCATAACACCCCACACTCTAGGGGCTGTCTACAAATCATCACCTTCTTACATTTACCTTAAGGACTGTCTAATAAGTATGTTAAATTCCTATAACATCACAACTTTAACTGACAGTTTAAGCTGATATTGCAGAGCACAGGTCTCAGTCTTATGCAAGTGGCCACAGCCCTCGTAATGAGAGTGGCTATGAAATGAAAATGCCACCGGACACAAGAGACTGAGGCTGTGTGGAGACAGGTTATGGTTGCTCCATATGAGCAGAATCAATCAGAAAGTAAGTAAAATGAGTGCCAGCAGTTTCATGAAGAGGCACATGGACTAACCCAGCTAGTGTTAATTAATATTGCCCGAGAGGCTTTAGTAATGGTCAGGTGGGGGTGTGTCCATCAGGCGGGGTTTGTATCACTAACTGTTCCAGAGCCAGAACTGCATAGACTGCTACAATCATGGCTAATTCACATTGCCCTGAGGGTCTTAAGTGAAGATTGTGGTAGTGTCACTTGAGTTGAGGTTTGTACCACTGACTTCCAAGAGCCAGAGCTTTGAAGACTGCCACAACCATGGTTAGTGGACACTACCACGAGGAGCTTTAGTGAAAAATTGGGGGTGGAGGGGTGTCCATTGGTTGGGGGGTTGTACTGTTGACTCCACCACAGCCAGAGACTCTGATCATGCAGCTCCTTTAAGAAACATAGAAACATAGAATTTGATGGCAGATAAGGACCGCTTGGCCCACCCAGTCTGCCCCTTTCCCTACCTAATGGATAAGCTGCAGATCCTAGTTAACCAGCAGCCTACTTCTTCCTTCCCCCAACCCCTAGAATTGCCTTATGACTGTCCCATGCATGCTTGAATTCCACCACTGTTTTTGATTCCACAACCTCATCCGGAAGGCCGTTCCATGCATCCACAACCCTCTCTGTGAAAAATACTTCCTTAAATTACCTCTGAGCTGCCCCCCCTCTATCTTCAAACTGTGCCCCTTGTTCTTGCACACCTCTTTTTTTGAAAGATGCTACCTTCTTGGACTTTGTTGATTCCCTTGAGGTACTTGAAAGTTTCTATCATGTCTCCCCTCTCCCTCCTTTCCTCGAGGCTATACATATTAAGCTCCTTAAGTCTCTCTTCATATGTCTTCCGGTGCAGACCCTGCACCATTTAGTTGCCCTCCTCTGGACAGCTTCCATCCTGTCTATGTCTTTGCGGAGATTGGGTCTCAGAACTGCATGCAGTACTCAGATGGGGTCTGACAAGCTGTCTGTACAGAGGGATAATAACTTCCTGTTTTCTACTGGTGATGCCTCCCTATGCATCCCAGTATCCTCCCAACCCTCCTTGCTGCCCTCTCACATTGCTTGCCCACCTTTAGGTCATCTGATATGATCACCCCAGGTCCCTTTCCATTTTGTTGTTGTTAGTATCTCACCCCCATTGTGTACTCTTCCCTGGGTTTTGTTTCCCAGGTGCATTACCTTGCACTTCTTAGCACTGAATCTAAGCTGCCATACATTTGACCATTCCTCTAACCTTGCCAAGTCCCTTCTCATCTATCCACCCCACCTTGTACATCAACTCTGTTGCAGATCTTTGTATCATCTGCAAAGAGACATACTTTTCCTTCCAGTCCCTCTGCAATGTTGCTTATAAAGACATTGAAGAGGACCGGTCCTAATACTGAACCCTGCGGTACCCCACTAGTAACCCCCCTTTCTTCAGAGTGGACTCCATTTACTATTACTCTCTGTGTCCTGTTCTCGAGCCAATTCTTTACCCAGGCTGTCATCTTGGGACCCACTCCCAGGCTGGCTAACTTGTATATTAATCTTTTGTGTGGGAATGTGTCAAATGCCTTGCTAAAGTCTAGGTAGGCCATGTCCACAGCCCCTCCCTGATCTACTACTTTGGTCATCCAGTCAAAGAAATCTATCAGATTCGTCTGTCATGACCTTCCTGCTGTGAATCCATGCTGCCTTGGGTCCTGTGCCCCACTGGCCTCTAGATACTTGACAGTTCTTTCCTTCAGAAGTGATTCCATCATTTTCCCTATCACTGAGTTTAAACTAACAGGTCTGTAGTTTCCTGCTTCTGCCTTGCTCCCACTTTTGTGAAGGGGAATCACATCTGCCCTCCTCCAGTCCTCGGGTACCACCCCATCCTCCCATGATTTGTTAAAGAGGGTAGTCAGTGGTGTCTCTAGTTCTACCCTTAGTTCTTTTGGAATTCTGGGATGGACCCCATCAGGCCCCTTTGCTTTGTCCACCTTCAGTTTTAAGAGTTCTTTCAGAACCCTTTCTTCTGTAAATGGGCTGGTATCAACTTCTGTATCCAGAGTGTTTCTACCGTTTGTTTAGGTACCTCCTCTCTTCCTTTGTAAATACTGAGCAAAATATTTGTTTAGTATATCTGCCTTTTCACAGTCACCCTCTGCCCACCCTCCCTCCCTTTATTAAGCCTCACTATCCCTCCCTTGGTCTTCCTTTGCTCCCTGATGTACCTATAAAGGTTTATCCCCTTCTTAACCAAGTTGACTATCTTTTCCTCGGTTTGGGCCTTTGCTGTTCTGACTGCCTTCCCAGCCTCCTTTTGTTTTAACTGATACAGTTCTCTGTCCTGCTCCTTCTGTGATTCCTTGTACTTCCTGAATGCTTTCTTTTCCTCTTGAACCTTCACTGCCACTTCCTTTGAGAACCATAGTGGTTTCTTACATCATTTCATTTTGTTTATTTGCTTCACACAAAGGCTTGTTACCTCTGTGGTGGCAGTTTTTATTATTCTCCATTGTTCTTCCACCGCTCCTTCCTGACCATTTGCTAGTGCATTCCTTAGGCCCTCACCCATTTTGGCAAAGTCAGCCCTCCTAAAGTCCAGTACTTTTGCCTTTGTATGACTTGACTCTATTGCTGTGTTTATTGTGAACCATACTGTTCGATGGTCGCTAGTTCCCAGATGGCTACCCACTTCTACATCTGTGATCCTCTCTTCATCTCCATTTGAGAGAACCAGGTCTAAGATTGCTCCCTCTCGAGTGGGCTCCAATACTAATTGTCTAAGGCATGCCCCCCTGTAGGGCATCTAGAATAACTCTACTCTTCGAAGTGGCTGCTGCAACTGCACTCCAGTTAACATCTGGCATATTCAGATCACCCATCAGCAATATCTCCCCTTTTTCTGCCATTCTATGCAATGACAGCTAACGCCATTCATAAGGAGATGTGAAGAAATTGCCCACCCTACAGGGAATCAGATGCAAGAGCCACTGACAAGACAGCTAATTTAAACAAGCATTTGTCAATGCCGAATGTTTACTTGCTGGTATTAGCATTGGAAGTGCAGGAGTTAGACATATGCAGAATAGGAATGGCAGTGAAGTATTGAACTTCACGCCAATCCCACCTCCACCATGCAGAGATGGACAGGCATTGTGGTGTGCCTTTAGGTCATTGCCCATAATGCTCATGCCATTTCACCTCATCCTATCTTGCAGACACTGACAAGTGTTGAGGTGTGCCTTGGAGTGTTTAGCTTTACAGTCACTCTATTCCATAAGGACATACACTGAAATGGGTGCAGTATGGGAGAATGGGGTGAACTCTGGGGCTGAAGAGTACGAGGCACACCTCAATGCCTGTCACTGGCTGCAGGGTGGGACTGGAATGACATGAGCATTACAGCCGGCAAGCCAAAGGTACACTCCTGATGCCTGTCAGTCTGTATAGGGCGGAATGTTATGGTTAGAAACCCCTAATGCCCCAGGCGTTTGTTGGTATTTGCACTACAAATTTTCAACATGGCCTTTTTTGTGACCGCTACCTAATGAAAGCATTTGGGACCTCTGCTCATGAATAGTGACACTGTGATTTTGTTAATCTGTCCCGAACGTTGATTTCCCACAGCAATGGTGCCATTCTGCTTCAGACGTGTGAAACCACAGTTCAGGCAGGATGTGAAAAATGACAGCTGCACCACTCATAAGGAGATGTGAAGAGATGGCAATGCTTGAAATCTGGAGTGAAAATATTAAAAATTCTCAAAGTTTTGAGCAAGCGTGAAAACTGCACAACACACGCTCATAACAGTCATTTTTTTGAATTCTTTCAATAAATTTTCAACATAGGCATTTTGGGCCTCTGCTCATGGACAGTTCACTATGATTTTCTTAATCTGTCCCAAACGTTGATTTCCCACAGCGACCGTGCCATTGTGCACCGGATGTGCAAAACCATATTTCAGACAGGATGTAAAAAATGACAGCTGCACTGTTCATAAGGAGGCGTGCAAAAATGGCAATGTTGAAAATCTGGAGTAAAAATATTCAAAATTCTCGAAGTTACAAGTGTGCATGGAAACTGCATAACACATGCTCATAACATAGTTATTTTGTGGAATTTTGTCACCAAATTTTCAACATAGGCATTTTGGGACATCTGTTCATGAACAGTGTCACTGTGATTTTCTTAATCTGTCCTAAACGTTAATTTTTTCACAGCGACCACACCATTGTGTGCCAGATGTGTGAAAACACATTTCAGGCAGGATGTGAACAATGGCAGCTGCACTGTTCATAAGGAGATATGTAAAAATAACAATGTGGAAAATCTGAAGTAAAAATCTAAAAATTTCTCAAAGTTATGAGCTTGCATGTAAACGGCGCAATGCACACTCATAACACAATAATATTTTGGCATTTTTTTACCAGATTTGCAATATACGCTTTTTGGGAGCCCACCTCATGAACAGTGGCACTGTCATTTTGCTAACTGGTCCCAAAAGGTGATTCCATGCAGTGACCACGAAATCACCTTTCCGGGACTGAGTAACACCATTACAGTGACTGAATTCAGGAGGAGGGGTCCCAAGAACCCCATGTTGAAAATTTGGTGCCAAAAGTTGAAAAAATGTCCAAGATATCCACATAAGTTGAAAAAAAAATTTATGCCATTATACAGCTTACCAGCATTTCTTCAGTTTGCGGTCGGCTTTGAAGAGTGCAGATGTGTTCCTAGTCCACCGAAGATCATTTCACCTGGCTCTGGAGATAAGTATGAGGTGAGGGGGTGTGTAAGGAGGGGAGGTGAGATGCGCAGAGAAGGGTGCCGGTTGGGGGAAGGGACTCGATGGCGAGGGATTGCTTTCTTTGTTTCGGGGAAAGAAAAAAAAGGCGTGAGAAGTTTTTTTTTGCAGGTTGCTTCTGGCACACTGGGTGGGCTCCCAGTGTGCTATCTGTGTTTGGGGAGGAGAACTAAGTAGACCATATTGGGCCCTCCTTTGAAAAAAGAAAGCCTGTTTGGGGGTGCATGATGCTGAGGGGGATTAGGCACTCCCCTCGGCACACAATAAATGGGGGGGACATTATGTCGATGGGGACTGGGCTCCCCTATCGGCAAATGAACTGAGGTGGGGGCATGCTGACAGGGGTATTGGGTACCCCATCTGCTTTTATGGGGACTGTGAGTGGACGGCGACAGCTGCTGCCATGTTTTTTTGAAATGTTACACCAGACAAGCCATTGCCCTGCAATGATGGGTCGCTCCCTCATTGCAGCAGCTAATTCGTTTCAAGTTGGTGGCACAATGGCTGAACTAGTGTCAGCAGCAGCATGCCTCCACATTGGGAAATGAGGGCCAAGCCCAAGAATGCAGTGGTGGCATTGGCCACCACAGTGCTGCACCTCCAAAACCCGCTTCTCTCCTATGCTGCCACATAATGTTTCTTGCGCATGCATGCAAGTAAACATAAAAATTCCCTGCCATGCAGGGAGACAGGAGCCAAAGTTGCTGATTTTGCAGATAGTTTAAAAAATTCTCTGCTGTGCAGCCATGCCTACAGCAGCCAAAGAGACTAAGTGCAATGTTTCTGTCCTTCACAATGTAGAGAGACAAACCACTCATTAGTTCAATAAGTGTGTTAAACAAAGTACAATAAACATTCCTAGTAGGGGCAATAAAAAGCACATGAACACATGATGTTCTGCTTGGCATTTTTGAGCACATTGATTTGTTGACTAGTCTACACAGGGGATTGGGCAGTGCCATAAAGCAGGTGGAGAATGGGCAGTGATTGATGGTTACAGTGCTGTGATAGTTTGAGGATGGTCAAACCTCTAAAAGCTCTACTCCCTGTGATTCCAATATGTTTGCTTATGTCTTTGGCAAGCAAACATAAAAATGTCCCAGGGCTGAGTCTGTGATGTACAATGGTTGCTAGAGATATGCCCCAGTAACTATCTAGATATATCCAGATACAGCACAGGAAATCCCAATGAAATGAATGTGGATTTTGGACACCAAAGCAATGCAAATGAACTGACTGAATGCCAATCAATGCAGGCACATGTGAGCATAGTAATTGTATAAATCACATGATTCTACAGAGAAGCAATAATAAGGATACTGGAACCTATTGGAAACCTTTAACAATGGTTAACAACTTTTCTATTTAAATCTTTCTTATGCCCTGGAATTTTGACTGTCATGTTTTAAGGTATATGTCAAAGATACATAGTTTTAATATTGTGACTTACTCTGCAAGGCATTGCTGTAAAGTTTGTTTTACTTTATTGAAGGTTTGTTTTAAATATGTCTACAGTGCTCCAAGCCTCCAGGGAGGGGCACTATATAAATAAAGTGTATCTATCTATCTATCTATCTATCTATCTATCTATCTATCTATCTATCTATCTATCTATCTAATGTTGTGCTTCTGGTTGCTGTTAGACTTGTATTGTAAAATTTATATTAATGAATCCACCATTATTTTATTTGAGCACTTGAATTTCCACCTGTGAGTGGTAAGATGCCTAATTTTAAACACTTAGAAGGAACTAACCAGCCCTTGTTGGCACTAGCCAACTCTTATTTGATACTGTCCCCTAGGAGTCTGATGAGAGGAAACCTGTGGATGGTGTGTATCTGAACTTCAGTGAAGCCTTTGACACAGAGCCACACCTGAGACATGTTCATAAAATGGATAACCTGGTTATACAGTAACTGGTTGTGTAATGCAGTGGATTAGAAACTGGTTGTAAGACAGGGAACAAAGGTTTATAATAAAAGGTAATCTGTCCACATGGAAACAAGTGACCAGTGTAGTCATGGGTGCCAGAACATGGAGAAGAGTGTGTGTGTGTGTGTGTGTTTGGGGGGGCTGTAGTAATGTTCATGGGCAAAAGTGGGGGTGCTGCCCCTCCTCCCCCACCCACAGGTTCTGGCACCAGTGAGTGTAGTCACACAAGGTTCTGTACTGGGGTCAACATTGTTTCTTATGTTTCTACATAACCTAAAAGTGGGAACAGGTAGGTGGGTTGCCATGTTTGCTGATGACACAAAAATGAGAAAGTTAGTTGTATCTCAGCAGAAGGATATCAAAATACAAATGGACCTGATCATGTTTCTGAAGATGGCAGAAAAATAGCCAATTAGCTATAACTTCAAATGCAAAGTGATGCATCTCATTAAGAAGAACATTAAAGTAAAATACTACCTAAACTACAAAGAAATTGCTGATATGCATCAGGAAGAGGACCTAGGGATAATGCTCAGCAACAACTTTAAATGTCGGGGGTGGGGGGCAGGTATGCAATGAGACACACCAGGGTTTGTAATTATGGGTCAATAATTGCACACCTCAATTGTGCTGTTAGGTACGAGGTGCTTGTGCCAAGTGCCTTTCAACACACAAGAGAAGAGTGCAATTGTTGATCATAATTACACATCCTTAAAGGGTCTTATTGCACTTATAACATGGGCTCTACTTAAGATGTTTTTCTAAAAGCTTGTTTTAGGATTTTTAATGAGAAAATATTGTTTTTATGTTTGCTTGCATGCATGTGCAAGAAACTTAGTGCCATCATCCGAGTTTTCCAGAGGTGTGTCAGCCTCTTCCAATTCAGTCAGTGTGTTTGCAGGCGTGATCGCAGTGCTCCAATCACTGCTCCAGCTGTCTATGACAGCAGTTGAAAATGCAGTGGCATACAGTTGAAAGGGAGAGCTCCACTTCAGTGAGCAGAGCTTCCCCCTTCAACACGCATGCACGCATATTGCGTGATCACGCGCTATCCCCCAAGCACATACTGTATAGCCGACAGGGTGCCCGATTCCCGTCGGCTCCACGCCCCCAAAAGCTTTCCAGGTGCCACGCTGGGAGCCTACTCCAGCATGGCACACGCCCATGGCCGACGGGGTGCCCAATCCCCATCGCCCAGCCTCTCAAACAGTTTACAGCTGCCACGCTGGGAGCCCACCCCAGCGTGGCACAAGTCCATATGGCTGACGGGGTGCCCAACTCCGCCAGCTCCAGCCCCTAAACAGCCTTCTAGCTGCCATGCTGGGAGCCCACCCCAGCGTGGCAAATGTCCCCATCGTCTTCCTTAAAAAAAAAAAAACTGTAAAAAGAAAACGTTCCCTCGGCGTTCTCCCAGCCCACCTGTGCCCACCCACTATGCACCCTGCCTTCCCACACCCCCCTCACCCCATACTTACCTCCGGAGTCAGGCGCGACGATCTTCGGTGGACCGAGAACACATCTGCACTCTTCAAAGACGAAAGCGAACTGAGGAAATGTCAGTAAGCTGTATAATGTAATAGATAGGGTTTTTTCAACTTTGCTGCATATCTCAGGCATTTTTTTGGAATTTTTGGACCAAATTTTCAATATGGGGTTTTTGGGACCCCTTCTCATGAATGCTGTCAGTGTTATGGCGTTAATCGGGCCCAAAGGGTGATTTCGCAGTCACTGCACGAAATCACCTTTCAGGACCGATTAATGAAACAACACTGCCAGTGTTCATAAGGTGAGCTCTCAAAAAGCCTATTTTGAAAATTTGGTGGAAAAATTCCAAAAAATGACTGTTTTACGAACATGCATTTCTCAGTTCCTACGCACACTCGTAAGTTCGCAAATTTTCAATATTTTCACTCCAGATTTTCAACATTGCCATTTTACCACACCTCTTTATGAGCAGTACAGCTGTCATTTTCATCTCGTCAAAATGTGTTTCTGCCCATGTAGCACAATGGCACAGTCGGTGTGAAATCAATGTACACAGGTTAAGAAAATCACAGTGACACTGTTCATGAGCAGAGGTCTTAAAATGGCTATGTTGAAAATTTAGTAAAAATTCCTATAAATTACTGTTTCTGACTGTCGTTGCATTCTACGCATGCTTGTAAGTTCAGTAATTTTCAATATTTTCCCTCCAGATTTTCAACATTGCCATTTTACCACACCTCCTTATGAGCAGTACAGCTGTCATTTTTCACACCTCGCCCACAACGTGTTTCCGACCATGAAGCTCACAATGGCGCAGTCGGTGTGCGTAATCAATGTATGGGACACATTAAGAAAATCACAGTGGCACTGGTCATGAGCAAAGGTCTTAAAATGGCTATGTTGAAAATTTGGTGAAAAAATTCCCAAAAATGACTGTTTTAGGAGCGCACATTGCGCAGTTCCTATGCACGCTGGCAAGTTTGCAAATTTGTAATATTTGCACACCAGATTTTCAACAGTGCTATTTTACGGCACTTCCTTATGAGCAGTACAGCTACCATTTTTCACATCTCAACCAAAATGTGTTTCCGCACATGTAGCACACAATGGTACAGTCAGTGTGTGAAAACAATGTTTGGGACAGATTAAGAAAATCACAGTGACACTGGTCATGAGCAGAGGTCTTAAAATGGCTATGTTGAAAATTTGGAGAAAAAACTCCATAAAATGGCTGTGTTACGAGTGAGCATTGCACAGTTTCCACGCACCCTCGTAAGTTCATGAATTTGTCATATTTTCAGTCCAGATTTTCACCAGTGGCATTTTTCCACACCTCCTTATGAACAGTACAGCTGGCATTTTCCACAACATGGCCAAAATGTGTTTTCACACTTTCAGTGCAGAAATGCATGGTCACTGTGGGAAATCATTGTTCGGGACAGATAAAGAAAATCACACTGACACTGTTCATGATTGAGGTCCCAAAATGCGGTGTTAACAATCTGCTGTAAAAAATCTCCAAACTAGTTACATTACGGGTGTCGTTGCACAGTTTCTACGCACGCTCATGACTTCACCAGTTTTTTTAATATTTTCACAGCAGATTTTCAACATTGCCATTTCTTACACCTCCCCATGAACAGTGCCGCTGTCATTTTTCACATCCTGTTCAGAATGTGTTTTTGCACCTGTGGTGCCAAATGCCGTAGTCGCTGTGCAAAAGCAGTTTTCGGCTAACAAACTGATATTGCCACTGTTCATGAGGTGGGGTCACAAAAGAAACATGTTGAAAATTTGGAGTGAAAATACCAATGAATGCCTGAAGCATTAGGGTTTCCAATCATAACGCCCCACCCTGTAGAGAATGACAGGCATCAGGGGCATGACTTGGGATTCTTGCCTGTAATGCTCATACTATTCCAACCCCACCCACACCCTGCAGCCAGTGAGAGGTATCAAGGTGTGCAGGGAGAGGCATCAAGGTGTGCCTTGGACTCTTCGGCCCCAAACTTCACCCCATTCTCCTATACCACACCCATCTCACCATATTTCCTGATGGAATTGGGTGCGCATAAGGGCCAAAGACCCCAAGGCACACTGTGACATTTGTCAGTGTCTGCAGGGTAGGGTGTGGTGAAATGGCGTGGTTGTTATGCCTGACGACCCAAAGGCACATCCCAATGCCTCTCACTCTCTGCAGGGTGGTGGTGGGGCTGGCTTCAGTTCAATACTTCGCTGCCATTCCTATTATGCAGCTTTGTAACTTCTACACTACCAATGCCAGCAAGCAAAGATTCGGCATTGACAAATGCTTGTTTATATATGAAATAGGAGTAGAAAACAGAAACATAGTTGCAGTTTAGGTGTTTGTTATTATAGCAGAACTTAGTGCACAGGCTAAACAAGTACATGTGCGTAATTATGGCCAGAAAATTAGACCCCTGTACATGACCTTTAACCAGTCAGATAACTAGTATGTTTTTACCCATGTTATAATGGGAGGGGGAGGGTAGCAGCTAGCAAAGCAGAAAAAAAACTGTGACATGCATTAAGAAAAACTTTGAGTAGATCAGGACATAGTGTAAGCCCCTATATAAATCACTTCCCCATCTTGAATATAGTGTACAGCTCAGACACTCATACCTACAGAAATATATTGACTGAATTGAGAAGGTGCAAAGGAAAGCAACCCAGGTTGTTGAATGGTGGGAAAACATGTTCTAGGAAGACTGACCAACAGAACTGGGACTGTTCTCTATGGGAAAGAGCAGACTCGGGTGAAACGGTTTTGGTATTTTAATATCTGCAAGGGATAATTCTGCCGGACCACACGCAGCTCTTCAGGATGCACAGGAATGAGAGGACAAGGGTACACCTAATGCCACTGAAGGAGGAAGATTCAAGGCGAATGTCAAGAATAAGAACTTCACATAATGAGTGGTTTATGCTTGTAACAAACTTCCAGAGCAAGTGGAGTCAGTCTATATCATGTTTACTTTCCAGCTCAAATTAGATGGGTGACTTGCAGAAAAAGGTAACAGAGTATTCCCACCGAGTTGATAGGGGGAAAGAACTCAGTGATCCAGTGGACTTCTGTCTTTTCAAAACGTCTACATTGGTATGTAATTTTCTCACACATTGATTATTTAATCCTCTGTTATTACTTTCCTAAAAACTCGCAAGAATAACACAAATGATATCCTAGTAATATGTATCATTTGACCCTCAAAAAAACAGTTTTGAAGTTGGAGCTACAGTAGGAAGCATAGGGTCAAACTCTACACAGTTTCTAATTAAATAATGTCCAGTATTACCAACATTCCCCCCCCCCAAAAAATATATATATATATGCAATAGGCGTGGACATAAATCCTATGTGATAAATCTGTGCTACTATGTGATAAATGTGAAATCTCACATTTATACACATAGTAGACGTATCATCACAGATTAATACACTTTGGCCTGGATATTCAGACTGAGCCGGGCAGGGGTGCAAGCCTAGGCGCAGCGCAACTGGGCTGCACCAGGGCATGGACCAGGTGATATTCAACGAGGCTGCGCCATGGCACAGCACCATTGAATATGGCACAGAGGATGCACACACTGTGCATGGCACAGTGGCACTGCGCCAGTGCAAGACACAGTACAGGAGCAGGGGGATGTGCCAGTGCAAGTGCAGTTGCGCTATGCACATGGCCCGCGATATTCAGCATGGGGCATGCAAATGAGGCCATTATGCATGCAAGGTGCAAATGGGGCCATTTGCATGTGATGCACCAATCCAGGGCAACCTGCGCCTGGCGCACAGCCAGGCTGCAGCCATCGGGGATCGACACCCTGCTGTCCCATTGTGGTCCCCTGCTCCCATATGCCCGATCACTGGCATAAGTATGTTGAGAGGCCCTGGTGGTCCAGTGGAACCCCCTCCTCCCATCGCCTGATTGCGGGCTTAAGTATGAATAGAATCCCTGGTTGTCCAGTGGAACCCCCCATCACCAGATCATGGGCATAAGTATGAATAGAATCCCTGGTGATCCAGTGGAACCCCCCATCGCCTGATCGCAGGCATCCATCTGGATGAGACCCCAGCGGTCGAGTGATACCTTCACTCGCCTCACTGAAACCACGCCAGCACCCCCCCACGCTGGGCAGTGGCATTCTCGCTCAGCAGCGCGTCAGGCCATCGCCGAAGACAGAGACACGGTTCAGGCCACCAACAGCCCACCGGCGACCAAGGGCATGCACCATACACACGCAGGCTCAGCGCGTGAACGAACATGTTCATTCACATATCAGGGTTGTGTAGTAGCATGGTCTGCACACCCATTGGTCCACGCAGTTGACCAATAGGCATACAGACCGTACTGTACACTGTCATTTGGCAGATGGCCGGGCAGCATGTGGGTGGGGTGCTGCCACCCACCGATGACGGGGGGTGCTTGGTGGCAGGGGACCTCAGTGGGCAGGTGGGGAGGAGGGTACTGCTGGACTGCTGTGGTCTCAATCAGATGGATGCTCATGATCAGGGAAGGGGGGCTTCCCACTGGACCACCAGGGATTCTAACCATACCTGTGCCCACGATCGGGCATGGGGGGGGTTCCACTGGACCACCAGGGACTTATGCATACTTAAGCTAGCAATCGGTGATGGGGTTACATTGACCACCAGGTGTTTAAGCCATACTGATACAGCTATCGAATACGGGCAAGGAGGGGGATACCACTGGACTACCAGGGTATTCAAGGTGCTTGTGCACAGTGTTTGGGGGGGTTGCCATCAATGGCAGGTGGCTGCTGTGTTGTGCCATGCAATACAGCAGCCCACCTGTGGGTGGCCTGGACTTGTGCCTTGTTTTTTCTGGCACAACTTTGAGCCCCCCTGTGCGGCGCAATACAGGGTTGTGCCAGCATATGTGCCACACATCCCGGGCTGAATATTAGGATGTGCCACATATGCATGTCCACGCCCCCTGCATTTGAGCTGCTTACACTACCACTGTGCCCTGGCACATCGGCAGTTGTGCATCACAACTTACCCCTTTGAATATCATGCCAGGGTGCATTGGTGGGTTGCGCATGGCACATCCCTGTTGCGCCATGCACAACTCCTTTGAATATCCAGGCCTTTGTAGATTTGTCACAATCGCTCCGGAACTCATTTAGAATGTTGGCCCCAGTACCAGTACTAACTATTCAAATGCAAATAACTTTAAAACGAAAAAGATAGCACAGTGCTGTGAACACAAAAGTTGTTCAGCACACAATTATTTACAAAATGAGTGGTATTTCATTTATAGATACCTTATAGACTTATTTATAATTAGCAAAAAACAGCAGAAAATTCAATTTTTTGGTTCACTTTTTGACAAACAAATGCAAATAACTTTAAAACGAAAAATAACAGCATGGTTTTGTGAGCACAGAAGTTGTTTAGCACAAAAATATCTACAAAATGAGTGGCGTTTCATTTATAAAAACCTTTTAGCTTTTTTATAATTAGCAAAAAACTGCAGAAAATTAAATTTTGTATCCACTTTTTCGACAAACAAATGCAAATAACTTTAGAATGAAAAAAGTAGCAAGGTGCTGTGAACATGCCATTTGTTCAACACAAAGTTTTCTACAAAATGAGTGATGTTTCATTCACTAACAACCACTACACTAGGCAGACATACACCAGGAAAGTTAACAAAAAGTCCCAGAAATTATCATTTAAAAAAACAAGATAAACAGTCAAAAGCAAATGTCCCTGCCCAGACAGAAAGCATCCCTATTGCATAAATGTGAGGTTACCCGAGATTAAACAGCACTTGTGTGGATAAATCATTTATCTGATAGCTCACCATTGTATATCTATATATACTACCTCATGGTTGATCAAAGGCAGTGTTTTAAAAAAAGCTGTTATAGTTGGGGCAGAGCATGTTAAAATCAATACTTTTAAAAATAAAGATGTCATAAAGATGCCATAAAATGTTCCGTTTCCCCAAGGGCCTTAGGTTTGTGTAGCCCCCTCCCCATAGAAATACTAGATGTGCCCTGGTTCACTTGATACTGTATGAAAACTTGCAGAATTACTGGTCTCTAGTTTATCACAGTGTGGGGGCTGAGAATGTCTTTCTCTGTCTGACTCTGTTCATTGCCCTGTGAGTGCAGGTGAGAGTGTGGTGAGGTACACAATGACGTTGGCTATTGTGTGCGTGCAGAGATAAGACTGCTTGACTGAACATCTGCTGTTGTGGTATCCTCTGGTTTGGTGGGGGAGAGGGGCAGAATGAGGAAAAAGGAGGGCTACGGTAAAAAATAATGGTGGGTATACGGCATTGCAGGCCTTTTTTTTCTTGTTGGGCCAGGAAGCAATGTGAGAGCAGGATAAAATGTACAGTAATCAGAATGCAATATTTCTCAGCTTGCATTCTTCCTGTACAAGTGATCAAAACTTATCATAATTGTGGACTACTACAGACATCTGCGGGCTAGTGCAAATTTGAATCTACATGTCCTGCTGGCTAGTGCAAAAAAAAGGTTAAGGTTGACCCATGCTCCAGGCAGATGGATATACAGTATCTCTTTCAGGATCTTACAACAAAGGCACAACCTAAAACCTACAGGTGCATTGCAGATATACCCAGTTACAGCATGTCACCTCCATGTACTGAGGCTCTCATGTCCTATGTGCACATTCATTGAGCCTGTACTATTTACAGTAGTACGCGCTCATACAGAGCTCAGTCGGTGACTGGCCATGATGGTGAGAGGTGGGCTGTGCCAGTCGCTGGCTGGGGATGGGTTGGGGGGAGTGGGGTGGTCTGGCACTGCTGGATGGGGGGCCACTAGACTACCAGGGACAATGGGGATATAATTGTCATTTTACTACAGATTGCACAACCGCCAGGACGTGGATTTGGGGATCGAGGCTGGGGGGCAAGATCAGCCCTGTGGGGTTGTTACTGATACATTATGGGGATCGGAATGGGGGTCAATAGCCCTGAGGGGCTTTCTTTACATTGGGGGACTGGGAGCTGGGGGTCCGATTGGCTGAGGGACTTTGTTTTACATTGTTGTGGGACTGGGGCATGGGGTCTCATAGCCCTGTGGGGCCTATTTTACACATTATTTGGGGATAGGGGCAGGGGGCTTATTCTACTGTTTGGGGGATGGGGCTGGGGGGTTGCATATACTGGGGGATCGGAGATGGTGGTACCTTGGCACAACCCCCGGAGGATGCAAAGTACACTTGCACTAGCTATTAGCTGGTGTAACTGTACTTTGACGGATGTCCTCCGGGGGTTGTTTTAGAACCACAATATTGGGGATTTGGAGGTTGCCCTTCCAGAACAGGGTGCAACTGCTGCTGTAAACCCCCTAGCACCGTATCAAAGGGGATCTGTGGCATAACTGGTGGTGTAAGTCCATTTTGGTGCAAGCAGCCTGTGGAATGTCGCAGGCTGCTTTGCAGAATGCCGAGTGTCACAAGTCCTGGCATAAACTGCTACTTGCACCATTTCTTTTTTTGGCACAAGTCAGTTTACACCAGGCATATCCCTTTGAGAATCAGGCCCCTAGTATCCATCATTCCCCTTAAACCTTGCTGACCTGGGGACAGACCAATCTTATTAGAACCAGACCTATCCAGGTCTGTTTCATAAACCAGATTTCAGTCACCTCCCCAAAAAATAGGCAAATGGGAAAATGGGACTAAGTTGGCCACCAAATTCACAAAAATAATCAATACTAGGGTCACACACAGAGCCCAATAAGACCTGAGTAATCCCCAATGACCATGCACTAAAATAAAGCACCCTTCGGAGTCCCAATAATCATGAATCAATTGAAAGGCAATCCCGCTGGCTAGCAATAACACCACACCCCCTTTCTTATTACTAACGCCCACCCCAAAAGCTTGGCCCACCCATTCCCTCAGAAACTGTGAAGCATCCTCACGATGCATGTGGGTCTCCTGTAGAAAAGCGACACCTACTTGGAGCTTTTTAAGCTGGTGTCAAACCATGTAATGTTTATGCTTATCTTGGGCACCTTAATGCTCCATGAAACAAATTTATATGTGCTATACATGAGTTAAAGATAACACTACAAAAGGACAATGTCCATACCCCCGCCCCAAAAATGGAAAAGCATGTCAGGGAGATAGAATTGTGCTCTGGGAGACCCTCCCTTCCTAGAACCCATAATAATGAAAAGGTGGCTACCCATGCCCCCTGTAAAAAGAGAGAACACCCTCCAACCCCAACCACCTAAAGAACCCTCAAAAACTATGATTCTAGAGGAGCAAATTACCCAAAAGGGAATCCTCCAACAACCCAAGACCCCATCAATTAACCCACAACACAAAAACATACCAAAAATACCCAAATATCCCCTGCCCAAAAGACTCCACCTCCAATATGTCAAGGTTCATGATGCTTGACACCATCTGCTCAAGAATACCCCCCAGCTCCCCCCTCCCACACACACATTTGTACCAGAGCAATACAGTAACATATTACAGATAATATGCATTCAGAACTTGGCAAATGAAAACTGGCATAGAACTACATTGAAAGCAGTCCAATAAGTTGAAGTCCAGGTACTGGTTATCTATAACAAATAATAGTAATGAAGGGCAAGCTATTGCTGTCCACATTAGCTTGAATAACACATAGAGCACAAGTCCCCAGGACATGAGGAGGTCATTCACAGAAATAAAGATGTTCCTAAAAGGAAAGGTATCCAAGGTGTATCCAGGATTATCTTTTATAAAGTCTTCATGGACCCTTGTAAAATGATAATGGACCATAAGGCAGGCTAACAGTTTCTAAGGGTCTGTTGGAAGAGGGAGGGTCTTATTTCTCTGATCAGCTAGAAGGCATTCTTGTGCAGAAGGATGTCTGCGCACCAAAAATGGGCAGAACCAGTGCCCAGCAGGACTGGGGGAGCTAGCCAGGAGAACATATGAGAGAATCAGGGGGGATTTAAACTAAAAGATAGGAAAGAGGGCTTGTGCTGGGGTTCATAAAGTCAGGAGTCAGGTGCTGGGGGCCACCAAGGAAAAGACAGCAGGGCTGAGTAATACCACAAGAGAAGACCCCAAGGGAGAGCAAGGAAGTGTAGAGAGGCAACAGTTTTCATTTGAATGCGGGCCAGGATGAGAATCCCATCCAGCAAAATTACACGTTTGAGAGCCTGATAATGTGGAAGGCTTTTGCTTTTATTTCACTAACTGGTAGGACTAGGGCTTGAATTTACCCCCAGCAACTTCTGCCCGTGGGATACTTTGGCAGGACTGTACCTAATACTTAGCTGCTTTTGCCTGATGTATTTTATTTTCTGCATTTACTGATCCTGATTTTGGGGTTTCTGCTGGTTCTTAGTTGTCCTGCTGATTTTATTTTTCTAGTACTGCCACAGCTTGTTTTGTACAATATTGCTGTTAAGTTCTGCAATTTTAATTCAGCCTAGTTTAATACCACAGATTAAGTTCCCGTTTAGGGTCTGTTTTCCCACTGCCTGCCCCTGTCTCTGACCCCATTTGTTATTCAGTCCTCTCCCAGACCCTGCAGGCACCTTGTCTTGGGCTGTGACCTGCCCCCCGATTTAGTCCTGCTCATTTATTTTATTTTTTAATGTAAGACCCCTCTCCCTGCTAACCCTCTGCCCGAGCTTAGCCTTTTTTAATCTTCTCCCTCTTTGTCCCTCTCTTCAGGCTGTCCATAGCCCATCGGAGTACTGCCACCAACGCGGCCACCTCTGAAGCCTGCCCTCCTCCCTCAGTGCAGGTGGAAAGGAGACTGCATCCGCCCCTGGAGATGAACAGCCACAAGGTCCAGTTGGCGAGCCAATCTGTTTGGCCCCCCCTCCCTACCCAACACTCTTTAAATATACTTTTGCTTCTCCTCTACAAGTTACCTTTCCTGTTACCATCCTAATGATGTAATTGGAGCTTAAGGTATATGCTCCTCTCAATTACCACAACCACACGTGTGGATCTTAAGGCCACAGTTGCCCTTAAGCAATCAAACCATACTTTACAAATAATCTTCTCCAGTATTAATTGCACAACTCATAAGTTGGCAAAATTAATCTGGTATCCTTTATACTGCTGGCCATTTCCCTGCCAGCCACACTGTTGTTTGTGGACTGCTGTGCAAATGTACTAGCTCAGGACCAGGAATCCCTGTTTTTCTTCTCAACTTCCCAGTCCCCACTGTTCCATCCTTCCTCATGCTCCATGTGGATACTATCCCCTTTTGGACCAGTCACCCTCTGCTTGCATTCCAACATTGATCGCCGTCTTATTGGCAACTACCTGTTCACATGCTCCTAGACTTTGCATGTCCCCGCTTGCCCACACACCCTCTTTGTCTCCCTCCTACTACTAGCATCGAGTGCAACCCAGGTCCACCAAATTCCTGTATTACCTCCTCTACAAGCACCTGGGTGATTGCCACAGGCTTGAAAGTTGCACATATCAATATCTGCAGTCTCCCCTCAAAGTTCCCTGACCTTGAGGCGTGGGTATCACTGCACAAGCCCCATGTACTAGCACTCACAGAATCCTGGTTAAAGCCTAGTCTGCCAGACGCGGCGTATCAGCTACCAGGATACTCCTCCCTCCACCTCAACAGGCCCCATAAGAAAAGGGGTGGAGGAGTAGCCTTGTTCCTCTGGGAACCCCATCACCTCTTCAATGATCCTCCACTCTGATCCCACCTCCCCAAGTGAATGGTTCCTCTCCGAGCTAACCCTTGGCTCCACAAAGAAGCTATACATTGGCTGCTGCTATAACCCACCAACAGCAGGGTCCAACGGTCTTAATAACTTTCTATCTGGCTTCAGCTCACTCACCCCCACCAGAGACTCTATTCTTCTTGGTGATTTCTACCTAAACTGGTTGATTGACCACCAGTTGGACCACAGCTGCCTTCTGAAACAGCATAATCTTGTTCAGACCATTATGCTACCCACCAGGCTAAATCCACGTAATGCCACCCATACCCTTTTGGACTGGACCATAACAAACATGGATGATTGCATATTGCATGCTGGAACTCTAGCTGACTCCATCAGTGACCACTCCCCTACATTCATAATCTGGTCAACCAGAACCAATTGCCCCCGTCCCAAACATTGACCTTTCAAAATTTTTGCAGTCAGGACACCTTTCTCCCACTCAGTGCAGCGTGGTCACTGTACTGGTCTGCACTCTACTCTGCCACCAATGTGTCCTCAGCAACAACTAGTTTCACACAGACCTTGCTGGCCCTACAAGAACAACATTTCCCTCTCACCACAAGATGAATGCGTGGCAGCTGCAGCTGCTGCATCACAAAGGACCTGCTCTCCCACATGAAGGACAGAGACCATGCATGGTTTGTCTACAAGGTATCCCCCTTCCCCACCCTTTGGGATGCCTTTAGGCACTGGAGAAACTAGTGCAAACACCTGGCTAAATCACTGAAGCAGAGTGACTTCCGTAACCTTCAGAAGGAGAGTCTTGGTGACCCCAGGAAGTTCTGGGAGTCCATCGGGTCAGTTCTAACCCCCCAGTCAGGCAAGTCTGCCCCCCAGCTGAACTCCTCCTGTGGCCTAGTGACCAATCCTCTGGAAGTTGCCCAGGCTTTCAATGACAAATTTACTGACCCCTCTGTCCTCCACTCCAAGCTCCCAAGTGGCCAGCCTAGCGGTGCAGCTTACCATCCCAACCCCCCAAACACCCACTTCCCCCCAGCTCACCCCCTCTACCACCCCTTTCTATTTCAAGGCCGTCTCCCTTATTGATATTGCTAAACTTCTCAAATGCCTCCCAAATCATGGTTCCCCCAGGGCTAATGGCCTCTTCCCCATCTGCTTCAGGCACATCTCCCCTGCAGTTGTTAAGGCCCTTACATTTATCTTCAGCCTCACACTGTCTACTGCTACCATGCCTGCCCCCTGGAAGACAACCAAAGTAATCCCTATTTTCAAAGCAGGTGACCCCCACTCCAGAGACAACAACAGGCCTATCTCCATTCTCCCCTACCTAAGTAAGCTCTTTGAAAAAATTATCCACCATCAGCTCACTGAACACATTGCTAAGTACAACCTCATGTGTAGCCAGCAACATGTCTTTCGCAAAAGTCACAGTGCCTCCACTGCCCTTGCCCTACTGACAAACCACATCCTTATGAACACAGACATTGGGCAAGCCACCGAAGCAGTTTTCATTGACCTTTCCAAGGCTTTTGACTTGGTAAATCATGCCCTTCTACTCTCAAAACTATGTCTCCTTGGCTGTTCTCATGAGGTAGTGATCTGGTTCCTGAGCTACCTCTCAAATCACTCTCAATTCATCTGTGTGGGCCCTGCTTACTCCCCTACCTGGTGTGTCACCGCCGGTGTCCCTCAGGGCTCCATTCTAGGTCCTCTGCTTTTCTCATTGTTCATCAATTCCCTTCCATCTGACAGTCTTAGCTGCCACTCCCTCCTCTATGGGGACAACCTTGTTCTTTTTTCTAGTGATAAATCCCTCTCCTGCATTTCCACCGTCCTTACTCAGAACTATGGAGCAGCCCAAAACTGGTTTGCAGAGAACCAATTCTTGGTTAATGTCAAGAAAACTAAGTCCATGCTGTTCAGTTCAAAGCCTTTCCTTTCCAAGCTCAAATCCTCCCACTATTTCAAAATAGTCTCCCCTGATGATAACATACTCGAAAATGTAGATACTTTGAAGTATCTCGGTGTCATTCTTGACCCATCCCTCTCCTTTTTTGAGCACATAAACTCAGTAGTTCACAGGATACACCAAAAGTTTTGTGCAGCATACAGGCTCAGGCACTGTCTCACCTCAGAGGCTAGGCTTGCCATTGTCTAGGGAAATATACTCCCCATGCTTGATTATTTTTCCACCATCTATGCCAGGTCTTCTCCATCCCTCACTGCCAAACTCTCCGCTGCATATAATAGTGCCTGTCGCTTCGTACTATTGTCTCCTTTTTCCACACACCACTGTTTTCTTTATCAGCCACTGGGGTGGCTTCCACTCCAAGGCCACTTTGACCTTGCCCTGTGCTACATGGTTGATAAGGCCAAGAGTCCCCTCTCACAGCTCTTTTCAGAACCAGAGCCCTGCATCACTCCCTCTGCTCCAATACCACCCCCACCCTTCAAGTTCCCAGGGTTTTCACAAACATGGGAGGTAGAGCCCTATCTGAGGCTGCCACCTTGCTATGGAATAAGCTGCCAACAGAGCTTTGCTCCCTGAGTACCCACTGTCTTTACAAATCTTGCCTCAAAGACCGGCTCCTAGCCCAGTCAAGCTGCCGGTGCTTCACTAGGTAGCCTCCTCCTTTCCTCCACTCCCCTTCCAGGCTGTTGCTTTTCTTAGTTTCCTTACGGAATCATATTTTTTTGCCTGTTTATCTAAGCATATTGTAACTCTTTTCGCCTAGTTCCACTGCTGCACTTTTCTCTTGTATTTACTTATCATCTCTGTGTTAGTTCCATGTTCTATGTGAATCATTGTATTTTGTATTCTATTTGCAGTATTGTATTTACTTTCATCGTCTCCTGTGCTATTATCATGGCCCGGGTCGTGACTGAAAACACACCCTGGGATCAGTGTACCTACCCGGTTATCAGAGTCATAAATAAATAAATAAATAAATAAATAAATAAGGATGTAGTGACACTCACAGAGGACTGGTGGTGGTCGTGGTGGTAAGGGGGTGATTGAAACACCATGAGTGGAGTGAGTCATGCTATTATGAAGAGATTGGTCTAGCAGGAAAGAGAGTGAGTGGCTCTCTTTTTAAAGGAGGGCGTTGTTGTGGAGCACATGAAAGATATCAGGGGACAAAAAGTGCCACAAAGCCCAGCTGTTTGTAGCTATGGGAAGGGTAGCAATGTAGTCACTCAAGGGTGTGCTACATGAACTCAAACAGCTAAGTAATGCTTGATGTCCAGCTAGTTGGGGAAATTAGGTGAGTAGCCACATCAGATGCAGTAGTGATTAGTGATGCAATACTTGGTACAATACTTGGTTTATAAGACAGAATGAGGCATTTGCCCATGTAATCTGTCTCCCGAGTTAGTGGGTCCATGTGGTAATGGTCAAGCTTAATACATACTCATCTAGCCTGTTCTTCAAATTCATGAAGGAATCTACTTCCACAACTTCTCTGGAGATAATGTTCCATACTATCACCCTCTGTGTGAAGAAGTTTCTCCTGATGTTCCTCCTAGGAAAAGTCAGTTTGAGCTGTCATTTGTGGCTTCTTAAACTGATATCTCTGTTATTTATTTCAAGGCCCAGACTATACATTAACTGACTATCCCTGGTTATTTTAAACATCTCTAGGATGTCTCCTCATAGTCCCATTGTCTCTAACGAGTAATGGCCTAGTTGTTGTAGCCTTACCTCGTGTGGAGTATCCCTTAACCCCAAGATCATCGCAGGGCTCTCTCCAAATTATTTATGTCCCTGCAAAGATATGGACTCCATAGGGGTGAACAGTAGTCTAAGTGTGGCCTTATAAATGACTTATAAAGGGGCAATATACAGCTCCTATGCCTGGAGACAAAAGCTCTTCTAATTCTTCCTAAAATTGCATTAGTTTTCATAATCACATCATTACAATGTGGGCTAAAGGTTAGGTGGTTATCTATAAAGATTCCCAGGTCCTTTTCTTTCTCAACAGTTTTTAGTGTTTTACCATTTGTACTATATTCTTGGGTACTGTTACTAGAACCTAGCTGCATTACAATGCACTTCTCAGTATTACATGTCATTCCATTTATATTTGCCCAGTAATCCAACTTTTGTAAATCCCTTTTGAGTTCTAGTGCCTGGTCAATAGAAATCACAACCGCCCCCAAATTTATGTCATCCACAAATTTAGTTATCCAGTTTTTTATGTTTGTATTCATGTCTGTGATGAAGAGCGAAAAAAGGGTGGGTCCAAGCACACAGCCCTGAGGCATTGCACTCGACTCCTCCCCAGGCCAGACATTGTTGCTTGTGTACGTACTCTCTGATTTCTACCTGTCAGCCATGAAGTAATCTGATTTAACTTAATATTGAGTCCCCCATTGACTAGTGTCTTTAATAGGATGTTATGGGGAACTTACTCAAAGGTTTTTTTGGAAATCTAGAAAGAGCATATCCACTGGCTTATTCTGATCTAAGGCATAACTCACTAACTGGTAGAAAACAAGTGTATTAGTTAAACATGATCTTTGCTTTTTAAAACGATGTTGAGTAGGGTCTATGAATTTGTTACCAATACAATCCTCCTCCCATTTATCCTTGATGATGGACTCCATGACCTTCCCCAGCAAGGAGGTCAGACTTATAGGTCTGTAACTGGATATACTACCTTTGTCACCCTTTTTGAAGATTGGAACCACTACTGCGGTCCTCCAGTCCCCCTGCACCTCCCCCCTCTCCAATGACATGTCATAAATTTTTAACAATGGGTCTGTCAGTCATTGCCTAATTTCCTTTAACAACTTAGGGTGAAGTCTATCAGGGCCTGCTGATTTTGTAGTGTCTAATTTGTCTGGTTTTGATATGATCTCCTCTTTTGATGTCAATTTTCCCATGTGTTGTTGTGGGAAGGTTCATGTCCGCATCTCCTACATTATTTAAATGGCCCCTTGATTGGAATATACTGAGCAAAAATAATGATTACAGCTTTCAGCCTGCAGTGTAGGATCAGTTATTTCATTATTTCCCTTTTTTGTTGGGACTACTGATCTATCTGTTGCCTTATTGTTAATGTAGGCAAAGAAAGCCTGGCCATTATCTTTAACATGTGCCAATTTGAATACAAGTGTCGTTTTTTTTCCCTCTTTATATCGTATACTTTTGTTTAGTTCTTTTTTGTAGCTATAGACATTGTAGTCACTGTTATCTCTCCTCATTGCTTTATAGTCCCTGCTTTTCTTAGCCAGTTTTTTTTTTATCCTGTAAGTATACCACTGTAGGACCTTTCCCTTTTTGTTATCAAGGGGTTTGTTGGGTACATATATATCTTCAAGTTGCAATATTGTTTTTTAAATCTTTACCCATAGTTGTCCTCCCAATCCCATCCTTCCAATTCTCAGCTAAGTGAGTTAAAATTGGCCTTGTAGTAATTCATTATGACTGTATGACCCATGACCTTTTTAGGTTTGACCATTATATCCACTAGTACCATATTTATGGTCACTGTTGCTCAGTGGTTCCAATATATCTACACAGCAGATAGTCTCTGAATGGTCAGTTAAGACTAAATCCAGGATATTTTTTTCCTGGTGGGCAGTTTCACCATTTGATCTAACCTGCTACTATTTAAAGTTTCAAGGAACAGGTGCTCTTGTGTCCTATTTGCCATATAGATTTCCCAGTTTATACCTGGCAGGTTGAAATCACCTAATAAAACAGCATTGTTATTTTGGTTCATACTGGATATGTTAAGTAAGTCAAGGGGGTCTTTAATGGGTGTATCTGGTACCTTGTGACAGATCCCTACTACACGTTTTTTGTGATTCCTCCTAAGTAGTTCTACCTATATCTCATTTTCAAAGGTACCTTGAGGAAGTGAAGCTAAACTTTTATAAGCTATGTTGTTTCTAATGTACATAGTTATACCCCCACCTTTGTTAAGAGTCTTGTCCTTAAGAAACAATCTAAAGCCAGGGATGTTTCTATTCCAAATGTTAATATCCGACCACCATGTTTTGGTTATGGTTGCCAGGCCTATCTGCTTTTCTTCTAATATTATTTCCAACTCTGTTTTTTGATGACATTAAGACTTTTAGTATTAGCTAGTAGTAGTTTAAAACCATCCTTATTTGTCTTGAATTCTGTGTATTTTGCTGCACCTGGATCCCCCTTCTCCCCTCTGATGTTAGTTTTTTGGGTGCTGTTATATTATTTATAGTCTTGAAAAACAGGGTACCTAACAGTTTACTGACCCTTTTGCTGAGATGTAGTCCATTGTTACAGTACAATTCATGTTGCCCTGCAAATAATTCCCAGGGCCTTATGCAAGTAATGTGATGTTCCAAGCACCATCTCCTGAGCCAGTAGTCAAATGCTTTATTTTGTTGTTTCTTTCTTGACCAGCTCTAGGGACTAGAAGAGTTTCTGAATATATAATTTTACAGTTTTTCTGTATCAGTATACTGTGCATGGGTTGAAATTCCATTATAATCTCATCAACATTTTGTACCCCCCCCCCCATATTATAAGTTCCAACATGAAGTAATACTGTCTGATTGTTGTTTGGACTCTTGATTATGTTGGGCACCTTTCCTGCAATGTCCCCAGTTTTAGCCCCTCTATAACTACAAGTAGTCATGTTCTCTTTATTATCCAACACAAATATTTGTCTTGGCCCTATATCATCTTGGTTCTTGATATTACCCACAATATTCACACCTGGATTTATCAGGTTGTTTACCTCATCAGTGTCTTTATCCTGATCTTGATTTGCTGAGTGTTTCATACTGAAATTCTGGTTGTTTTCTTTGGTGATGCTGCCCTCTGCCAGATTTGGTGGCTTTTACGACTGAGCTTCTGTATCCTTCAATAGGTTCAATAATGGGACAAAACAATTTTCTTCTATAAGGGTGGCTGTCATGGCAGTGGGAGGTTTGTGTTTATCTAGCAGTGAGGAGGCCTCAAACAAGTTACCACACAAGTTGTTTTCTATAAGCATTTGCTCCCAGCCTGTGCTGCTAGTAGTTTCTTTGGGGTGCAGTTTGAATACCCCTGCCTCACATCCCTTTTCTTTTTAGTTTGCCATTATTCTCAACTATGGCTCATTCAGATTCTGAGTCATCCACCCCTAGTTTGTCATCCTCCCTATCCCTTTTTCTGCTGTGGATATCAATGTTAGAGATTGTATTTGGTAATAGTTGAACAGAAATGCGGCCAGATTTAAGCTAGATCCATGGAAACCCTCAAACGTTAGAGTATTTAGGTAATCAGTGTACGTTTTCCATTCGTTACAGATTTTTGGTTCTTCAGTGTGGATAAGCTTACTAGATTCTTATGAGAGACAGGTATTCAAAGCTTTTAACCATGGTGCCATTTCATTTTTTTTATAACAATGATTTGTATTGAATAATAGATCAACTGTTAACAGTATAAAATATTCATATGTATATTTCTCAGTACAAAATATAATTAAACATATACAAGTGTGATAAGAAAATCATATGGTAATACATATACTCACCCCTGACCCCACCCCCACTCCCTCCCTTTCACATTCAATAATCAGCATCCAGGAATGCTAAATAAAAATTAATTTCATTATAATCAGTTAAATCAGTTTAAAGGGTATGATTTTTAATCTTGTAGCTTGGGCATAGAATCTTAAAAGAGGGACAAGAATTTGGAATCCTAAATTCTCATGATAGAAAGGACAGTATCCTGGATTTCTTTCCAAGAGGTACCATGTAAGTCATCGAAATTTGGGTACAAATCATAAATTAATTTCTCAAAAAATAAGGTCTCATTAAATATGGACCACCATTTATAATATTCAAATTTAGGAAGCTTTTTATCTTTCCAATGTTCTAGTATTAAACATTTCAGAGCCATTGTTGCCAGCATGAAGATCTTTTTGTTTGTGTTATAGTCCATTCTGTTTCGCTTAAATTATTGAACAGAAATTTGTCTAATTCTAATGGGACATCAAATTTCATTGATGAACTAAGTGTTTGTGAAGCTTTGTCCACCATAAATTAATCTTCGGACAGGACCAAAAGCAGTGCGCTAGGGTACCCGTTACCACAGTCATGTCAGCATGTCTCTGCATATTCAGCATTCATTTTAGAAATCTGAACATGAGTTACATGTGCTCTATCAGAAATTTTCCATTGTATTGACTTAGTTTTTGCTGATATGTAAAATGTATTATTCTGAATCCTTATAAGCTCCCATTGTTTAGGAGATAATGTGATGCCAGCCTCAACACTCCATTTTAAGTTTCTTTTGGTAAATACATTGTTCCTCTTAACTAGTCATATTTGACAGCAAGTAATTTAGTTGTTCCTTTACTATATAACATTGCTTGCTGACTTATTAATGTTAAGATCCTAGTCAAATTATTACTGAAAATATTTTTCATTTTTTGAAATGTATGTAAGATTGTATAGTATTAAAGCTGGCTCCATCTCTTATCCCTCAGTTTCTCTTTCAGCTGAGAATAAGACTACACTTAATCATTAATTATAATATCTTTCCATACCATAATCTCCTTTTCATGTAAGTTTTTAAAATTCAAGCTGATATGATGTTTCACCCTATTCTTTTATTGTATCATATTAGCAGAAACAACCAAGGTATCTGTAGTGAAATGGTGTGGTTTATATATTTCTGAATTAATATTAATCACAATGCTAAAAAATGGGATTTTTGTTTATACAACTCTATATCTAGAAATATATTCTGTAATTTTGATTCAGATGGCAAAGGATACCTAATCATTTTGGTATAATGTATTGTCCTTGTCAGGGAAGAAGGACTGGTGATAGAATATTGTTATTATATAAGCCCATATAACTTATAGGATCCTGGCATCCCATCCCACCCTTTTCTCTAGGGGTAGTTAATAAGTTCCAGACAATCTTCGGCTTTCCTCCTCTCCATATGAATTTACTGAAGATCCTTTTAACATCCTGAAGCAAAGCTTTGTTATAGGCCCCTAATATATTTTGAACCATAAAAATATAGTGAGGTAAAGTAATCATTTTTATGGTGTCAGTTTTGCCCCATAATGATAAAGATAGATTTTTCCAGTTCTACAGCAATGATATAATTTTTTGTTTTGCCTTATCAAAATGTATTTTAATATTGTATGATTGGTCTGGGATTAATTGTATTCCTAAATATTTTAATGGCTTTATGAACTCTGAAATCCTACTTGTTATTGTTTTGTATTAAGCAGTTTATTTTTAGATAGTTTAATAATAAAAGATGTATTTTTATTAATCTGATGACCTGAAATTATGGACTGTAGCTGTACTTCATCTAAGAAGAGGTCTTATGATACATTAAGATTTTTAATAATTAAGAGAATACCATCTGCAAAGACGCTTAGTTTTATATGATCCTGTCCAACACTAATTCCTTCTATTAATGAGTTACTTCTTATCTTCTATCATTCTTATCAACCAAGGTGCCAATTCGCTGGCAAAACTCTGGAAAAACTTATTTGTTAGGCCATCCAGTCCAGGAGATTTTTTCCTTGGTAGCGAATTTATAGTCTCAATAATATCCTGTTGTGTAACTGGGTTATATGCAAAGGTTAGATTTGTAATTTTAGCATATTATTAAGAAATTTTCCATATGTACACTATCTGGAACAAAGTTATTATGATAAATGTATCTGTATTTTTTGAAAAAGCTATGTGCAATGGACTCATCTGTAATTTGTAAATTTCCATGTTCATCTTTAATAGATACTATTATATATTTTTTGTTTTTCTGTCCTTAATAGAGAGGCTAATAATCTACGCAATTTATCTGTGTGATAATATCTGTAATTTTTATACAAGCAGCTAATCTTGTTGTCTCCTGTTGTATTACTTTTTTTTCATTTGATATGTATATCATTCTTTTTTATACTTATTATAGTTTGTTAATACTAAGCTATCTAGTTGTTTTAATCTGGAGTCAGTTTCCTCATTTTCTTTTTTCCTACTTTTATGGATCTTTATTTGCTATGATATAATACTCCATGCAAAGTAGCTTTGAAGGTGTCCCATACTGATAATATGGACCATTGTCCTGAGTAATTATAGGACCAATATTCTTGTATGGAAAGTCTTATAATTTGAGTAAATGTTGCATCCTTTAATAATTTGTTGTTAATTGATTCGGTATCTGTTAGACAAATAGACTGTACCAGATTATTTGATATAAAAAGTAATCTATAGTATTCTAGTGAATATCTTTATTTTTTTGTCAAAATGAGTATATGAGTTATTATTTGGATTTTTACATCTCCAGGCATTGATTAGATGTTCAGAGTTCATAAAGGAAAAATGTTTTTAGATGCAGATATATTTCCTTTTGTCAAAGCTGATGTTTTGTCTTGATATGGATTATAAAGGATATTGAAGTGTCCAGCTAAAATAACATTATCAGATTGTAATTTTTGTAGATCTTCAGTAAGTTTAGCCAAAAAATCTGAATAATTTTCAAATAGGGCGTGGAGCAAACAAATAATTAAATAATATTTGTCTATTTTAATTTTTAATAATATAATTCTGCCATCATTGTCAGAGAACTGGTCCATCATTTTGATGTTCATACCCTTTTTAATCAAGATAGCCACCCCCCCCCACTGTCAGACTACAGACAAGTCCATTGCACATAGCTTTTTCAAAGAATACAGATACATTTATCATAATAACTTTGTTCCAGATAGTGTACCCTACTGTGGTTACCTGTCAGACCTTCTAACACCCGCTGCCTCAGTCTGCTCTCTCTGTTTCTCCTCTAGGGGCCTCCTTGTGATTCCCAGGATGAGGTTGAAAACTGCCAGTGACAGAGCATTCAGTGTCACCAGCCCCATCCTGTTGAATTCAATTCCATCAACTGTAAGGGAAGCCCCTTCAGTAGAGTATATAAAGCCCGCCTTAACATCTTTCTGTTTAATCAGGCATTCCCAGACATGATTTTTTAGACAGTGTTCTTAGATTTTTATCTTTTAGATACTGTTTTAATGATTGTCCTGTTTTAGAAATTGCTGTTTGTTGCAGGTTATGTTTTCCACCTTGCTGTGTCCTGCTTTTATTTAATTTTGCTGTTTGTTTTGTGTGATTTTATTTATTGTTTATTTGCACATTTGTTTTGTACGGCACCCAGAGCCTACGGGATTGGGTGCCTAAAAATAAAATTTGCCTTGCCTACTCTTTTTATTTCCCATGCTAGAAAATATTGAGTCAACTAATTTTTTCCTTTATTTAATTATTTTGTATACTTTCAAATGGGTTTCCTGTATACACATAACATGGGTATTTTGTTTTTTGAAATTAGAAAGTATGCATGCTCTTTTAATGGGGGAATTGACACCATTAACATTTAATGATATTAGTTTAACATCATTGATTTTATCCATAATTACTGGTTACTTTGTCATAGTAAAGCACATAAACTCTGTATAAGCTCATATTCATCTTGATTTCAATAGTCTTCTTGACTTAAATTACTAGTAGATTTTACTATATTCCCTACTACTAAAAACACCTCCTGAGCTTGAATGTATTCCCAATAACACACCCAGATTACATTTTGAACCCATTTGTAAAGCCCTTTTGTTTGTTATCCTTCCCTGGTCCTATAAGATAACAAGGTAGTAATCCCATCAAACTTTTTGTACAAAGAATAACATAATCATAAGTTATGTAACTAAGAATCATGATCAGAACTATTGGGCGCATACCCTATTTTTGTAATCCAATGCGGGTTATGTCTGTCTATTACCGCTCCCCCCCCACAGAACTTACATTAATTGTCAGATGTAATCATGTGACCAGCAAGAAACATAATACACTAAAACATTCATGCATATAAGTTCCAATGGAACCACTATTATTAATAATTGTAGTCACATGATTAATAATTATAACATGTAATAGGACTAAACTGCTTCTTCTGTTCACACAGAGGACATTCCTAAAAAGCTGTAACCATCGTGCCATCACTAAAAAATAGGAAAACTGAAAAAGATTCATAAACACTTCCACCACCCCTTCACTTTTTTCCCCTTGTTTCATCCATTAGATTAACTGTTTGAAGAAAACAGCACTTATGCACTTATTTTGACTGACTTTTCCTTTGTGCACTTGTAATGAGAGTTTCACCCTTCACACTCATCCCCGGCCCTCCACAGTTTGCCAGAATTAAACTGATTCTTGATTCAAAAAATATTTGGAAGTCTGATTTTTAAGTCCTTTGCAGCATCTTCCAAAGTGTCATAGACATGACATTTTCCATTGATAATCACTTGCATTTTTGTTGGGAAAATCATCATGGCTGTATAGCCATTTGTCCAACGTTTATTTCATAAAAGATCAAACTTCTTTCTTGTAAGTATAATTTCTTGAGGCAAGTCATTGAAAATTGATATACCCACCCCTGAAAAGTAATTTTCCTTTTTTATATACTGTAGCCGTTAACTTTTCCTTATCAGACGACCTTAGAAATTTTAGTATTGTTGGCCTGGGGGGAGCAGAAGACAAAGGTTTGGTTCGTAAACCATGATGAACTCAATCTATTTCCATGTTAACATCAGTGGCACCTGAGTTTAAATAGGTTGCTGTAACTGATTTTAATGTATCTTGTAAACTTTTAGTAGAGTCCAATGATTCTGGAATGCCGAAAATTCAGATGTTGTTACTCCTTGCTCTTGTTTCCTGGTTAATCATTTTATCTTTCAGTTCTAAGTTTGCATTTTCCAAATCCTTAATTTTACTTGGTATAGATGATGTCTCATCAGAAAGCTTATTAAGAGATTGTTTTATTTGGGCTAATTCCATTTTCAAATCTTGGTTATCTTTTAGTAGGTCTTGCATTAATTTAAAGTAGCTATCAAGTTTACCCTGATGCACCAACATCGATTCCATTTTTTCCGAAATGTCATTTCTTTTATTAAATAAGAGTTTAGCCCATGCTAGGGGGTGGGGGGGCTTCACCTTCATCCTCACCTGAGGAGTCTGACACCTGTTCCTCATTAGGTTTTTCATTTTGCAGATCTGGTATGTGTGGGTCGTTGTTTATTTTTTCCTCCCTTGGATTGATTATTATTTGATGGAGTAGTTTTTTTGTTCCAGTACTATTTCTATTTTTTTGATCATTAGCATCACTTTTGGGGGGGTGGAATCTTTGGTTTAGACTGTGATTGCATATCTGTTTTTTCAGTCACAGAACAGGTAAAAATATCAGGTTTTTCATTCATTGTGCTGGAAAAGATAGGATTGCTTACCCCACCTGCTTGGGAGACTGTTGTCTGGATATTCTCAGGTAACAGGTAAGGCCTGCTACTATTACAGAGGTCTTTCATGATGTTGTTTGATATTTTCCCTTGGTTTGCCAAAAGTTGAGGCAAGTCTTTAGAGAACTCGATGAAAAGCTGCTCCACCTCATCAGGTAATAGGTTCTCCAGCCTCTCCTCCATTACTGTAGTTGAGTTTCCCAGGCTAGAGGCAAACTGTGAGGAAGTAGATGGGGGCATTCCAGCACAGTCACTGACTGCTTTGAGCTGGGCCCCAGAGATAGATGTTTGCACGTTGAGATTTGTTTGAGGCATTCCAGCACAGCCGTAGGCTGCAACAGACTGGCCCCAGAAACAGCAAGCTTTTCTGGTGGTTCCTCATTTTCAGCCTGCTTGTTGTCTCTAGCATCTTTTCCATCCTTTGTTTTTTTCATTTGCTTGAAACAAGGGGGAAAAGCCAGTTGACGTATTGAGAATGGTGGTGCTATCTTCATGTTACACCTCATTGGAGTTTTGTTTCAGTTGCAATGCTATCATTTTTCTAGTAGCCATATTGGTGGGGGGTTAAACATTTTAGGTTTGGCTCCACTATAGTTTCTTTTTGTTTCTTTTTCAGGAGTCATAATCCCAAATTTGAAGAGAAGTTTTATATTTTTCTTCTCAAGTTCGTCTATTTCTGTGAGAGGTTCAAAATCAAAGTTCATACCTCTGTAAACATAAGAGAATGAGACAAACGGGTGGTTTTTCAGCAGAGACCTACAGCATGCTGCCTACATGGCTAGTAAGTTAGCGCCATGTTGCTCCTCCCTGCTCATGGGCAGTGCTTCCCTGATGCCATTTCATTTTGACTTTTTTTCCAGTGACTCCAGTTTGTTACAGAATGTATTTATTTTAAGGAGTAGTTCTATATTACTGTTGCATTTATCGCAAGTATATGTTCCCAGAGTTTCCTCATTATACATTAATTTATACATACAACAGCTAGTACATTTAACTCCCACTTCTCCATCTAGTGTCGGTATAGTAGCTGCCACTATAGGTACCAAAATGTAGAGTACTTGAGTTTGTAGAAGTGGCCTACCTTGTGTAGACATCCAAAAAAATTCCAAATGCTGAGGGCTACTCTTTCAGGTTATCTATACCCTTCGAATTTCAACACACCAACTCAAGTTAGAGAGGCTTATTTCCAACAATGGAGTTAGTTTATTTTGTTTATTTATGTGAGCAAATCATAGCTAAAGAAAATCTATATATCCAAAGTGTGTTGTCTAATCAAAGCGTAGACCCTAAGGGACCAGAAACAGCAGTAACTGCAGTGCTTTGGTGCACAAGGGGCCCACACAAGTTCAAGTTTAACAACAGCAGCTGCTGTTGCTCTCCCCTACTATAGCAGGGGCTCGCAAATCATTAGAGGTGACTCACCCAGATCCTCACTTTAGTATTCCCCTTAACCTTTTCTCTGAGGGTACACACCCTATTCAAAGAGAAAAATATGCAGGTTCAGACGCCGCTACACCACAAAACACCTTAACTCTCGAGTGAGAGAATCACTAGCCCTAGAGATTGGACTAAGTTAATACCTCGCATACAGCTGGACACAAGGTTGGTACCGTTACAGTGGCAACACTGGGGAAGTGTCTATTCTAGAAATAAAAATATTTATTTTTTTATCTTACCATCAATACCGACAGTAAAAACTGACAAGGAAGGCAGCATATGATATTCTATAATCTACTGACTTTGAGCAGCCATTGGAGATAGGACCCTGCTTCCCTGCAGCCTCACCGGACACAGCAGACAGTGCTTTGCAAAAATTAAAATTCAACTAGTGGAACAGGGACAACATTACCTGTTTTACTTCCAAGTTTGAAAATGTTCATGAAATGTTGCCAGTGCGAAACCTGAGTTTTCCCCTTTAACTTTAAAAGTACTCGACAGACACTCTCCAGATTTGAAATGTTTTGGGCTAATCAAAATTGGGTAAGCATGCAAAATGTAAGTTCTATAAGGTAGCTGAGGGATAAGCATCCTTGTAAACAGGGTATTGCTGCTCTAATGATGTATTACCAACCTTTGCTGACTAAAAACATCTACTACATCCAAATGCTGGAAAAAATGTTAACAAAACTTCACGAATAAGTAGACTGTGAAATTATGACCCCTATAACTTAAAAACAACTTAACCAAATGTTGACACAATTAGAAGTTTTCAAGACCCTTCCAAAAATATTATGGCCGGGATTTTCAAAAGGGTTGCACCATGCACAACCCACCAATGCACCCCAGTATGATATTTAAAAGGGCAAGCTGAGCTGCCCAACTCCCAATGCACTGGGGCGCATCCTTAATGTATGCAGCGCAGTGGCAGAGGGCATGCCCATGCATATGCGGCACAACCCGATATTCAGCCCAGGATGTGCGGCGCATATGCCAGCATATCCCTGCATTGAGCCGCACAGGGGGACGCAAAGATGTGCCTACAAATACAGAGAACAAGTCGGGGACACCCACAGGTGGGCTGCCATGTTGCAGGGCACAACACAGCAGCCTCCTGCCTGTGGGTGGCCACCTGACCACCCCAGACATCATATCAGGGCACACAGCCCCCTGGTGGTCCAGTGGACCTCCTCCCCTCACCTGATCATAGGCAGTAGTAAAATAAATATCCCTGGTGGTTCAGTGGACCTCCCCCCCACCTGATCATGAGCATCAAGAATACATGGGATAAGCATAAGGGAACCTTCGTGGAGAGAAAGAGCAGGGTAAAGCTGGAGATCAAGTAGGGTCTGTGGCATAGCAGTAGGTAGGGAAAAAGGGAAAACTAGGTGGGCCAACTGGTCCTTATCCACCGTCAGATTCTGTTTTTCTGTGTTTCTAACAGGTTCCCACTATACCAAAGTTTATAGTAAACAGCTAAATAGGATAATATTCAGAACAAAACAGAGGAAATTCTTTTATATTGAGACAGTGGTCAGAACATGAAATGACCTAGCAAATGACACAGTGAACAGTACCACAAAGACCATGTTCAAGGACAGATTAGACAGATTCTTGAGGGACAGTAACATTAGTGGCTATTATGCCTTAGAATGGGAGTTTGATTAGCATCATCAGCCTCTTCCTGCCCTTTTGGCCTTAAAGAGCTAGTGTACTGTCTAAAACTAATATTAGATTTTAAAAGAAGCCAACCATTACCTTTCATATCTGAGGTACTGTTTATGTTCCCCTTTGTTTAATTAGAATATTGTTTACCTGATGTTAGTAGGTGTGATGTGTGGAACAGCTCTTAGCCTTAGCCTGGCAGCTGACATATCTTACCCTACAGCCCCACACTACATCATCAGCATTGCGATTCACTGTGACATCACTGCTGCTTAGGAAAAGCAATTCAGTGACTGCCAGGTCATTCACCTGTGATGTCACAGTCAGTGAGATCATAATGCAGATGATGTAGTGTGGGGCAGTAGAGTTAGATATGTCAGCTGCCAGCCTAAGAGCTGTTCCACACATCCAGCACAATTTTATCACATGGAATACTTTCTGATGAGTAAAAGAAGAAAGAAAAATACTTCAGAAATAAAAAGTTACAACTGACTACTACTTAAAATTTGTAATATTTTCCTGTCTGCGTGTTTTGGCCCCACTAGCTCTTTAATAAGTATGTTAGTATGTTCCTTAGAGTCACTTACCAAGTGTGAGGTCCCTAGATTTGGGGTTAGCTGAGTTATTGCCAGCGAAAAAATCTTACATAAATATCACAAAATTCCGCAAGCATTCCAGAAGTTCGTGGACTTCTGTGAAAATTACATGGAGGTGAATCTGATAATTTTGTCCAGTCCTAATTGGCAGGATTCACAATTATGTTAGTTTCTTTAATTGTAATTTACATTTTATCCATCTTAGCATGGTGTTCCAGTCCCTCTGGTTGGGTTCAGATCCATCCCTCCACATATTCAGAACTTTTCTCTGCATCCTGATCCCACAGCTTACCCCATGTGGTGGGGCCTGGCTGCAGCCAGGCAACATCCCCCACTTTTCCAATGAATGTACTGTTATAGACACCCACAGTGGCTGGTAGCAGAGAGCAGGGCCCGAACACACCAGCTATCATGTTGCTTTCTAAACATATTTTTCTGGTTGGATCCTTTCAAGGTTTGGCATGCAGCCAACGAGTGTCCTCTGCAGCAACCTGTAAGCAGGGAGCCATCAACGCTAGGTGTTCACCAAAAGCATCAAGGCAGTCCCTCTTTACTTCTTGCAGGTGGTGCTCAGAGAGCAGGACACTCAACAATGCCCCCCCCCCCAACATCATGTTCCAGACCCCATCAGTAGTGGCGAGGAAGTCCAGACCAAGGATCAGTCCTGGGTCTCCCACGTAGTGGAGCAGTACTCCACCAGCCAACGCCTCCAAGCCGGCGATTATGTTAGAGTTAAGCAAATCTAAAGATCATTTATGGAGTCTTTGGTCCCATGATTTTAAACTGAATCAACTGTTTACTCTCCCAGATTCTTGCAGAGGTTTATTACAAGAAATAATTTTATTTCCAAGTCATAGTTTTATAACCATGTTCTGCAAATCTGTGCACATTTTATACTGAGGAGCATCCAATAACAGACCTTTGCAAATATGTTTTAAATTAAGGCACAATCCAATTATATTTCAGTACAGCATATATAAGGAGAATGGCTGTCATAGTGATACCAAAGAATGCAGAGTTCATATCTCACTGTAAACTATACCTCGTTAACCAATAATACTCATTTTAATACCATTTTGTGTTAGCACAAAATGACGTGATTATGAAAGGGAAGGTCAGAATTTTATGAAAGAAAGGGCACTAGAAAACATAGAGTCAAATAATCTGGCAAAACAAACAGACATATATTTTTTTTCTAAAACAGTGGCCTTTTTTTCAACAGCGCTCTTAACTAGTCATACAGCATATTAGGTATAGTCTATGCATGCAGATAAACCCAAGGGAAATCTTGCCAATTAATTACAATATACTGTATACTATCCCTCAGAAAGGCAGCTACTTGGTACTATACAGTACTGTATGTTTAGTGCAAAGTCGAACAATAAGCTTCTTGAGCAGTCATTTCTCTTCACTGAGGAAGCATAAAGCAAAAAGGGTTGGGTGCAGCTACTGGTGGGCGACAGAGTTCAAAGTGCAGGAAAAGCTGGGAACAGCTCAATGCAGAAGTATTTCATTAAAAGTTAGAAACATAAAGTCAAACATTTAGACATCTCCAGTGTACTCACAGGGCTCTATCTATCCAGTAACAGTTTACACACTTTTTAGTACAGTAAGTGCCATTTTCCTTACCGTGGAACTCATATTTCCATTATTCCTTTAGGTCCTGACTGACTGACAGATTTGAAGACAGAACCACAATCAGCTAATGTTTAAAGAGCACAAGATCAAAGTACCATATCCTAGTGTAGATAGTAACCATGCCTTCCTTTCAAACTAGAAGCAGGAGAAAAGCACAGGACACCCTTGAAGTTACTACCTCAGCCAAGCAAGCAACAAGAGATTTTTTGTTCCTGTTAAAAGCAATGAAAGGATATTGCGAAGTTTGATGAAGTATGACAGGAAAGAGCAACAAGATGCAATACGATCAGTTTAGCATAAACTAGCTGCCTGCCGTAGAATACATGGGCTTCAATTATTAGGATTAATTTTTAAATTTTCTGTGGCACTGAAAAATGAAATGCTGGTGTTGCTCTCTTAGCAAAGTCCTGGCAAATGTTTTTGTTCTCTCTTGCTTACAAGTGCATTTGCTTGAAGTGTTACGCCGTGGAAAATGGGAAGACAGCTGTATGTTTCCTTGATGTGAGGAACAGCATCTTGGCTAGAAAAATCAAGCATGTTGTTGTTTGTGTGTCTACAGTCTTTCTTCATTGGTTTTACACTTTCTTCATGCCTCTCCCCATAAGGCATGCAAAGACTGTCATCACCATCTTTGGTTTCACTTCTACAAGATCTTCTGGCAGAGCATATACTCTGGCTCCAATTTTTCTTGCCATAGAAATGGCATATCTGAAAACAAAAAAACATATATATAAAGATATGTATCTAAATTTCTAAGACCAGCGGGAGTCTGAAAACAATTGAGTTCAGTTATAATAGGGCCTCCAAGGAATGTCTCTTACAGTATAAGAGACTCTAAGAATGAGGTTTGGGCCAGAGGAATGCAAAACGAAGCTGAGTGGTTTTGACTGCCCAAACCTCATGAAAGGAGTCTCCTATACCATAAGGGGCATCCGCCAGAAACTGTTGCCTTATTATAAATCACTTGAGTTGAGCTCGAGGATGCACACTACGTTTATTTTTTTTTTCAAATGTTATTATGCCGTCCTCCCCTCTGGTGCTGAAGTGGACCACTAGTTCCTAATGCCCCTGCATGAGAGCACACTGCATACAGAATAAGAGGCACAGTGGCTCTGCATGCTGATTGGCTGAAATCACATTAGTGATTTATAATAAATGAAAAGGCTCATCATATCATGCTGCTGCAAGCTAAGTGCACTGTATAAGCTAGAAAGTGCCTCCGAGATGGGATCGCTCGATGACTTGGTGGGTAGCATAAAATGTTTCTATGCTGGCAATCCAGTTTCAGGAGCAAACTCTGGAGCTGGCTGGGTCTCGGGGGGGGGGATGGGAGAGGCTCTGCTGTGCAGCAGCGATCCCATCCAGGAGGGGTTGATGCATAGTTCCGCTGTACTAGCAGACATTGCTGTGGGCCAGGGAGGTTGCCTCTTCTACAGGGATTTGCTATGTGCAAGCATGGCCTGCAGGGGCACTGCTATACACTGTACAGGTGGCAGAAAATGTTGGTGGAAAAAACAAGGTGGCTATCTAAATGATGACAGCAGCTAGTCTGGGCCCCTTGCCTGTCGCTCCCTTGCTGGAGTGTGTTCCAGCGAGTGGGGACACCTGTCCTCCTTGCCAGCTCTGCCATGGGGATAATCCATGGGCATTTAGGGGGTTGACTGACAGTAGGATCTGAGCAGTTGCATGCCCAAAAGATGCATAAATGCACTCTGACAACTGACAAGGACGATAAAGATGTCTAAAAGAGGGATGTCTCCTATTGTAGAAGACAGTCATCTTGTGAGGTCTTGGTGAGAAGTCTGCAAAGCTAATCTTATTGTTTCTGACTGTCTAAACCTGATGAGATTACTCTTTTATTCAATAACAGACTCTCACAGAGGTACTATTAACATTATAAATCTGGAAGGAGCTCCCTTCTATCCTATCTTGGTCCTTTGTGGCTATCTCAGAAATCCTAAAACCAGAAAGGAACCGTCTCTACTGCTCTTCATACTGTTCCATCTCAGACCTCGGCACCGGGTACAAATACTTTATGTTTATCCTGGTTACATGACTGGATAAATTACTCCCTTCCCCATCCATAGAAATCAGGTGGGGTTTGTTTGATCCTGCACCACTGTACCATGGATAACATATGCTAAACCCTTCATGTCCTACACCAAATGCATGGGTCCACATCCCCCTCCATGTTACTTTGCCTAGATGCTGAGATGGCATTTGACTGGCTGTCCTGGCCATTCCTGTACTTTTTTCTGGGGCAGCTGGGATTCCTAGTCCCATTTGTAGAGCTACTTCAGCAGATATATGCCATAATGCAGGCATGCATGAAGGTAAATGGACATCACTCACCCGACTTCCCATGGGACATGGCAGGGATGCCAGATGTCCCCCCTGCTGTTTGCAATAAATATTGAGCCCCTAGCACAGGTGATCAGGGAAGCCACTAATTTTCAGGAAGTTGTAGTAGTAGGTGAAGAAAATGGATTGCCCTATATGCAGACGATGTACTGCTGTACCTAACCAATCCAGATGTGGCCCTCCCACGTGTGTTTAACCTCTTGGGCAGATTTGGGGGGATATATCAGGGTACCGCCTGAACACTTCCAAAACAGAAACTCTCAGCTTCCACTTCACCCTCCTCAGCAACTCCAAACGAAATACTCTTAACACTGGGAATTAAGCAATCTAAAATACTTAGGTATTAATGTCTCTCACTCACCAATCTCAGGGTTCAAGGATAACTGTGCCTTATTCCCAGGACAACCTTGCCCTGTTTGCTCAACAAATGACACAAGATTTCACCTGCTGGGGAACCTTGCCCCTTAGCTTACCCAGAAGGACAGAAGTAGTCTGAATGGTCACCCTGCCTAGGGCACTATATCTCATCAAAAATTTCCCCTTGGCCCTGCCTGCCTCCACTTGACAGCAGTGGAACAGGGAAATTTCACATTTTCTGTGAGCAGGCCAACGACTGCACATTCAGCTAAAACAACTTCAAGCGTGCCTTGCAGTCACCAGGCAAAAACTGCACGATGAGGTGTCATGGCCAACACCTGGGCAGTAGACGCACGTGAGGTGAGGATCGGTGTGCGACATCTTCTGGCTGCAGGGGCACCGGCGAAATCCGGGGGAAGATTTTTCCTCCATAGTAGATGCGACAAAAGTGCAATTGCTAACTAGAACTAATTTAATTTTTAGTAAAAACTGACAGAATTCAGGGCCTACGATAAGCTGAGAGCACGAGGGAACCTGTATCTTCCAGCGGAAAGGAAGATCTGGTGTCATGGGGTGGAGCCAAGGTATATACCACCCAGGTGGGTGGGAGGAGCCAGCTTCAAGACTTCTGGCAAGATTTAAAGTGGAAGGGGACATGTCAAACAGTGAGGATGAACAACATATACCACTCCTAGAACTACTGTTACAGGTGAGTAACCTGTTCTTTCTCGCTAAGCAGTCTGGGGGCCTAACTCTCTCACACCTCCAGTTGTGCTTCTGGGCTGCCACTTCAGCCTGCTCTGCCCCACAGGTGGGTCACTGAGTATACATGGTTAGACACAGAGTGGGACCTATTTCTCAATGACAGATTTGTACATGCCATGTACCATTAGGCTACTCCAACATTCCAGACGTTATGAAACCAGGTAAAAGTCTGGCACATGATTAGATGAGCCCTACATCTGACTCCCTTTCTTCCTCTCTTGTGTCCAATTGCACTTCTGGAGGACTTTGCACCAGTCCGCCTGGATCCAGGCAACAGGACCCGGGAAAGGTACTCCCTCCAGTATTTTTACCAATTTGTGCTAGGCCCCAAGGTCCAGTCCTTCACAGTTCTCCAGAAGCAACACAATCTTTATGGAACAGAATTATTTTGCTACTTGTAAATCAGACACTTCATCCAAACCTCTACCCCTGGGAGCTCGGAACCTGGATTATGCACCCAGCCTTCCTAACCTACTGCATAAACTTCCTTAAATCAGAAACCCAGTTCCATATGATGTCATAAGTCTACCAGGCCTTAATAAAGTAATTAAGGGAAGATACTATGAATATTGCATCGAAATGGGAAGAGGAGGTTGGCTTTCACTTAGATAAGGATACCTGGACCCTGGGAATGTGAGGCCTCTTTCAGGGTCACCAGTTCTCATGGATGGAAAGCATATTCATGGAAATAGCTTTTTAGGTTCTTTAGAACACCTGTTATTGTGGTGCTTTTCCTCCCAGCACGCTCCTCAGAATGTTGGAGAGGATACGGGGAACCTAGGGCCTTGTATACACATATAATGTGGAGCTGCCACACCCTGTGCCCATTTTGAGATTCTCATGAAGTGGAATTTAAGGAACTTTACCTTTTCCTACAGTATCCGAGAGGGTTCAGAGACTCCAAAACATGCTACTTACTGGGAATTCACCTTATGGAAGCTATGAAATCTATCAGAAGACTGGCTAATGCCCAGGGTTCCTGATCTGGAAACATGGAGACATTACATTTCTCAAGTCTATCAAATGGGGAAAATTACCCACTCCCAAAATGACTGCACAGAGGTTCGCACCTCAAAGTTGGAATGGCTGGCTACTCCAAGAGACAAGTAAGGATCCCGGCCTGGTGTCATAGACCCCTTACATACATGGAGGTCAGGTTCACAGAATCTGGGCCTAGACCACAGAGGTGATATTTAACCCCTTGAAGGTCCACATCCCATGGAAGGAAGCACTGTGCAATGCTACCTGTCTCTGCTGATTGGTCCTCGACAGGCTCCCCACCACCACCATGAAGGGTCTACTATACAAATTCCTAATTTAGTCTGTGATAGGACCCACCAAATTGGTGCAGAACAACTTCCTACACCCCACTCAGGCTGTACCTAAGAGGGGAGGTGCCACCATATGGCTCCTCAGCTGTCTCAGTGTTTACTGCATCAACTTGTAAAGTATTAACCCAACACAGAATTTTACAAAAGTGCACTTTACTGAAATGTATCATAACTTGTGCAGACCTTGCAAAAAATGTTAATAAACATTATACTAACATTATAAATCATGAAAACTGTAAAGAAAATGGGATACTGTCAGTTCTGACACTTTGACAGAGGCCCACATATTCAGAGTCTGCCAACAGTGCGCGCAAGCCAGCAGCATTGCACCACATATAGCACACAGCCAGCTCTGAGCTGTGTTCAGACACCTAGCGTGTTCTAACAGAGTGCACTGCCTGAATATGGGGCCATGTCGATGCAGCACAAAGTAACTATGCACTGCAGCAACTCAGCCCAAGGTTGCATCAGGCCCACTGGAAGCAGCACACCCAAAAGGGGATAGCACCAGTGCTCCTGTTGGCCAGATTCAGCCCCAGCATGCAAATGAGCCCACTGGGCATGCATGACACTAAGGTGCCATTTGCATGCCCAGTATGGGTTCATTTTCCTGTGTGCAGCAGCCCCATAGCTCTTATGAAGGGCCATAGCAATACAGATCCCCCTGGTGTCTAGCGGTTCCCCTCCCCCAGACTGACCCAGTATGATAGTAAATATAGCTTTTCTTGGTGTTTAGTGGCCTCCTTCTCCTGAAAGTCCATGTCCTACCATAGAATACATTCCCTGGTAGTCTAGAGGTCCCCTCTCCCACTGACTGACCCTGATGCACATGTATACATACATCCCTGTTGTCTAGTTGTCCCTTCTGAGTGCCAACCTCCCCAACTGAGTGTCTACCTGTCTACCCACTGAGGACCAGCTTCCCTGCAACACCCCACCCTGGTCACCAGTTGTGCTGTCAACAGTGGTGACTGGAACAGCCCTCTGCTCACCTCCTCGACTGACTGCCATCTGACATGCACAGAGCTTGATCCCAAGTACTATAGAAACAGCTGTTTGTATGGGATATATACATACATGTGCATCAGGGGTGATCAGGAGGAAAGGGGAGCACTAGACTACCAGGGAATGTATTCTATGGCAGTTCATGGGTGACCAAGGAAGAGGAAGTCTACTACAGTACTAGGATTTTTGCCTACAATGCAGATGCCCAGTGTTCAGTGGTACATCCTTAGTGCACAGTTAATGCCAGGTTCTGGTGGCATTAATCAGTGCCATGCTGGCAACTGCGGAGCAAGGCCAAAAACTATGAATATACTGCTGCACCATTTATATGTGGCAAATCATCCATATGCATAGATGCAGTGGTATTGTCTGTGCGGCTGCACTGCTTAGTTTGGGGGCAGCACTACAGGGGCCTCATGACTGAGGCCCCATCCAGAGTGCCAGCACTACTCCCAGTTAACCCACTTAGTACCATGCTAACATTTTTAAAATGGGTGCATGAATGAATTTATTTTCATTTTAAAGGTCCCATACAGTTTTCTGGTTATACAATGGTTCAATTAAACACAGTCTGTGCAGTGCACATGTCTGTTAAAGCAAATTCACAGGACTGTGCATAGCCACCAAATGAAAGGATGATTCATCAGTAATAAAACTGATTTCAAGTTAAGCTAGCAAAATTATATGTAAACAGAATGGGGTTATACTAACAACTGTGTGAGGGACCAGTTTTCCTGTTAGTGAACTGCAGAGAGAGCAGCAGAACTAATTGATGGCCAAGGAAAGACAGGAAACGCAGCTTTTGAGAATGATCAGATAACTTGTGAGCATGAGACACCTACTTTACACAGGATATACACAGGATAAAAGCAGGTATATATTAGCAATTCTTGGATTCTGATTGGCCAGAATGGGGTCACAGTTTAAAATGATTACAAAATGAGCAGCATACAGTTATAATGCAGCTTAGATCAGACTGCTATATGGTGCCTACCAGTAGGACAGAGCTGTTGGGCCTCATATTCAGAGATGACCATTTGCACCTTGCACTCATTAGCAGTGCCCATGAGACAGCACATGGCAGGCCTGGAGGTAATATTCAGACAGGAAGTTTGCATCAACTGGAGCATGCTGCCTGTCTGAATGTGGGGCTGTTTTAGCACTGCGGACAGTGACTATGTGCTGGGCTAACACAGCCTCCTGTAGGAATAAGGCCTACAGAAGGAAATGGAGACATTGTGTCCCAAATGAGATAGCACCATTGATCCTATGAGCCATATTCAGCAGCCAGCATGCTAATCAGCACATATGGCATTCAAGGTGCTCAAGGGACCTTTTCATGCCATTATGTACCCATTGGCAGTTCAGCACAATACCACCATGGGCAAATGCATAGAGGCATTGTGCAGAGCCATGGCCATTGCTGATCCCCCAATCACCCGTCCACATTATCCTACTCTCTGGCATGGCCGCGGCTCCTGAAGTTAGCCGCCCAAGCCGCCACCACCAGCCCACCTTACAGCTCCACCACTTTGGATTCCAGCCCTTGACCAGGCTGCCGGGTCCATTTGTCGGCATTGCCACAGTTCCTGAAGTTAGCCACCCAAGCCGACACTACCAGCCCACCTGACAGCTCCACCACTTTGGATTCCAGCCCTTGACTGGGCCGCCGGGTCCATTCGTCGGCGTGGCCGCGGCTCCTGAAGTTAGCCGCCCAAGCCCGCCACCACCAGCAGCTCGCCTTGCTAGCTCCCACCCACTGGATTCCAGCCCTGACCGGGCTGTCGAAGTCCATTCACTGGCGTGGCCGCTGCCCCTGAAGTTACGCTGAGCTGCCACCACCAGCCCTGCCACAGCTTCACCACTGGATTCCAGCCCTTGATTGGGCTGCAGGTCCACCGTTCGGCAGTGGCCGTGGCTCCTGAGTTAGCCACCCAAGCAGCCACCATCAGCCCGCCTTACAGCTCCACCACTTCGGGTAAGATCCCTGCCTGGGGTTGGGGAAGCACGGGCAGCCACCATTGGTCTAGCGTTTGCTGCCTCACTCCCCGATTGGACTCCCGCTGACTACGCTGCTCCTGATTGGCTCCCGTCTCTCTCTGCCTTTTACTCTGCTCACTGGGCTCTGTGCCCATAGAAATCCATTGGACTTTGCCGTAGTTTTTGCCCGCTTTCTTATGCCATAACTGCCGTGTTACTCTACAGTGTTTTACAGCCATTTTAAGAACTGTTACATTAGATTGTGTAGTTACAGCCATTATTCCTGGTGTTTAAAAACTGTGTGTTAAACTTTGTCCTGATTATTGCAATCTGGTCTCCCCTCTCCCTACTTTTCTCTACTTTTCAGTCTCCTGAGGACACAGAATTTTTTTTTAAACCTTCCTGCCTCACTAGACATGCTGCTACTGTCTCTTTCTCTCTCTCACTCTCTCCTGGCGCCAGGTTCTGGAATATTCCATTGTTCCAAACATTAGCACTTCCCTTCTGTGCAATCTGCCTAACTTATCTCTCGCCCCCGATTTAGCCTCCTTCCCTACGTCACCTGCCTTTGTTCTTGCACTGCCTTATCTAATCTCCACCTTCCTCCTCTCCCTTAGATTCCAGCCCTTGACTGGGCTGCAGGTCCATTTGTTGGCATGGCTGCTCCTCAGTTAGCCGCCCAAGCTGCCACCACCAGCCCGCCTTACAGCTCCACCACTTCGGGTAAGATTCCTGCCTGGGGTCGGGGAAGTGCGGGCAGCCACCACTGGTCTAGTGTTTGCTGCCTCGCTCCCCAATTGGACTCCCACTGACTACGCTGCTCCTGATTGGCTCCCGTCTCTCCCTGCCTTTTGCTCTGCTTGCTGGGCTCTGCACCCATAGAAATCCATTGGACTTTGCATAGTTTTTCGCCCGCTCTCCAACCCCCCACCTTAAATTTGTATGTCTAAACCACACCCTTTCTCTCTCTCCCTTAGCACGTTCACTCTCTTGCTAGGTCATTCACGCCAACCCCTCTTTTTTCACCCCACACAGTGCCTGAATTTTTACCAAACAACATACTCCTCCTTCCTTGTAGCTTTCTCCGCCGCCTCTTATCTCCCTCTAACTGTTTCTGGCATGGTCCTTCCCTCTCTCCACCCTCTGCTAACACTATGCCTTCCTTGTGCTCACTCTCCTCCCTTTTTCCTACTCTCCTCCTTCTCCTTGTTATGCCCCCCATCTCCTCCCTCCCTAGCCCCTGCCTTCCTTTTTCCACTCCCCCCCGATCTACTGTCACATCACAACCTTCTGCTCCAAGGGAAACCTCCACTTCAGGCCTCGTCCTCCTAGTGGCCTGCCTATGACCAATACCTGGCTACTGCTAAAGGAAACAATGCCCTGTGGGCTCGCCTGCCTATCCATGCTAAAACTGATTGCATCACCTGGCTTCTACCAACCGGAGCATGCCAACGACTCCCTCAGCAAACAGCGCCATAAATTAGGTCTTAAGGAGCTATGCCTTTATTCCTTAAAACTGCTTCTTCTCATCCTACTAATCTCAGGCAACATTCACCCGAATCCTGGACCATGCAGCCCAAGTTTCAAAACATTGGTCGGTGATCTTCTCCTAGCAACATTAAACATCTGTAGCCTACTGTCAAAGTTCGACGCACTTCAAACCTTCGTTAGGCACCACAACCCTGACATCCTAGCTGTGGTGGAAACCTGGTTGATGCCGAAAGTGCCTGACCATGCAGTAACCCTCCAAGGCTATAACATTTTTAGACTGGATCGAGTCTCTAAGAAGGGTGGGGGTTGTGCCATCTATGTCAAAGACACCTTAATGGTTCACCCCCTGGATACGCTGATGCCTGAATCCTCGAACCAGATCCTACCCATCAAACTACTCCTTGGTCCTAATCACAAAGTGCTCCAAATCATCAGCATTTACATCCCACCCTGGGTCCAAGCCAACGGCCTTAATGATGTCCTCAAATTCATCAACTCCAGACCTCCTGAGTCTGAACTTATCCTCTTTGGAGACTTTAACATAAATTGGCTTGGATCTGATGTTGAGGCTCATAAAGATGCCTTAGCTGCTGCCAACCTCATACATATGGTTAACACCCCTACTAGAACAAACTACAAGACAGGCACAAGCACCCTATTGGATTGGATACTTACAACTCACCCATCCCGGATCTCTCATACCTCCGTACTCCCAGACTCCCTCAGTGACCACTCCCCAGTTGTTTGCGTTTGGTCCAACAAATTTCTCAAGCCTCCGCCCACTATCATAGGTAGTAGGGTCCTTCCACATAGGAAGCTCTCCCACTTCAAACAATACTTGAGACTACAAGACTGGCAACCTATCTACAATGCTACATACGTTAATGTGGCCCTCGACTTCTTCATTGCCACCTTTAATAATGCCAGTGACCTATTTGCACCTGCTAAAAAACGTAAAGTCAAAACACTAAGCAACCCATGAATAAACTCAAAGCTACTCTCACAACTGAAAGTCAGGGACCACCTCTGGGCGGTGGCCAAAGCCACTGGCCAGTCATCTGATATTCAGAAATATAAACAAGCCCAGAATGCCTGTACCAAAGCCATCCGGTTTACAAAAACCTCCTACTATAACGATGGTCTCACAAACACCTGGGGTAATGGTCATGCTTTCTGGGAAAACATCAAAGAAATCACAGGAAAGCAACCTAAAAAGACCCCAACCATGCTGATTGTTGACAATGTCACTATGCTTGACCCCTCGTCAATTGCTAACACCTTTAACGCAGCAGTCACTGAGCTAAGTGCAGTTCTACCCCCGATTTCTTCTCTGATGACACCTGTTCTGCAAATGCCCGTGTCCCCCTTGCAAAAAAACCCAATTTCTACTTTCAGCAGATCAACTTGAGTAACACGCGATGCTACATCACAGCTGCAATCTCAAACTCCAGAGCTAGTGGTGACACCCTTGACCTCAAGTTACTGTTGCTTACTATTGATGAAGTCCTACGTCCCCTAACTAAAATCATGAATCTCTCTCTCTGCTCCAGCCAATTCCCTGACAGATGAAAAGCTGCTACAGTCTCCCCAGTTCACAAAAGTAGTGAAAAGACTAACCATGCTAACTATCGCCCAATCTCTATTCTGCTCCCTCTCTCCAAGGCACTTGAAATGGATCATTGCAGACCAGCTAACCCAGCATGTCGTTAAATACAATCTATTATGTGATCAACAGCATGGACTCAGAAAAGGTCATAATACCTCCACTGCCCTTCTTGAATTTACCGGTGCTGTACACAGTTCCCTAGACAAGGGCCTTCTTACTGGTGAGGTTTACATCGACCTCTCAAAGACTTTTGATACGGTTCACCATCGGCTACTGGTCAACCAACTTCTAAATATTGGACTCTCTACAGACACAGTACAGTGGTTCAAAAGCTACCTGGATAACTGCACACAAAGGGTAAAAATCGGCAATACTCTCTCTGATGCCTTACCAGTTCGCTCTGGTGTTCCCCAAGGTTCTATACTTGGCCCACTTTTGTTCAGCCTATTTCTAAATTCCTTACCACAATCCTCCATGGAGAAAATCTTCCTCTATGCAGATAATGCAGTCATCTTCTCTTCCCACCGAGACCCCTTGGCATTACAACACAATCTCCAGGCTGGCTTTAGTGTCATCGAAAAGTAGTTCTCTAATCACAGGCTCATCCTTAACCAAAAGAAAACAAAGTCTATGCTCTTCTGCAGCTCTCAAAATAGACACAAGCTCCACCACCTAGCCATCTCCACTGCACAAAGGAATATCCTTGAACAGGTCTATTCCTTCAAATGCCTTGGGATACTGCTTGACACCAACCTCTCATACAAAGCACACGTTGATACTGTGGCTAAAGCAGCAAACATCCACCTTGGCCTCTTCCATAGGCACAGGCAACATCTCACACCCCAAGCGCTAAAGCTTGCCGTACAGAGTTCCGTGGTCTCAATTATTGATTACGGTCTTCTCATCTATGGCTCTGCCACTAGGTCTACACTCAGACGCATCACAACAACCCTCAATAAGTCATGTCAGCTAGTCACTGGGGCACACAGACTTACACATACTTGTGATCTGTATGCACAAACCCGCTGGCTCCAACTCTGTGATCGCATAAAGTACCTGACCTGCATAATGGCTAGGAAAATCAGCCTTGTACTTGTGCTGCCTAGAGTCACTGCCTTGCTCCACAACAGCAGAAACAACCTGCAGACCACCAGGAGGTCTAAAATACAACTCCTTCAAATCTCCTGCTGCCACACTGCTCAGGGTCAATGTTCATTCGCATACACGACTCTACTTTGGCTGAATAACCTTAACCCCGATATCTCCTCAGTTCCTTCTCTAGATACCTTCAAAACTCGTTTACAGCATCATCTTTTTGCCTCAAGCTCCTGCGACTGTTTCTCCAATGCCTGAGCTGACATGTCCAGCTGTTGATACCACCATTTATTCCCCCCCCTCCCTGCTGCTCTTATCCCATTTGCACTTATTGAATAATCTACCCCTTTCAACCACCCTCCCCCCTCCACCATTCCCCATGCCCCTCCTTCCCTTTCACCCATGTTTCCTTTACCCTGTACCCCCTCCTCTGACAACTGCCTCTGGCTGCATCTTTGTGTCCCCTCCCTTCGTTTTTCCTCCTTTCTTTGTTCTGTCAGCCTTCCTTCCAAGGCCACACTGTTCTTCAACTGGTCCGCTTCGTGGCTCCGAACCTAAGTGGTCCATGAACATTTATCTAATTGAAATGTCAGTTTACCACGTCTTTTTTATCTACCACTAATTGCACCTTATAGTGTTGTACCATGACTATGTGCTCCTATTGTGTTTATTGAGTCTACCTGTTGTTGTAACTACCACTGACGTGGAACCTTTGTAAAAGAGCCTGGGCTCAAAAGTCTTTGTAATCCTAAATTTAATAAATAAAATAAATAGATCTCTGGTAGTCTAGTGTCCTCCTACCCCCAGTCACACGTCCAAACATGGTAAAGGCTTAGTCCCCCTCTCTCTGGTAAACTAGTGCCCCCCCCATAGCCCCTCCAAGCATAGTAGTCCTGCACTCCCTGGCAGTCAGATGATCCCCTTGATTGCCTGTCTGAACACAGTACAGACATAGTCCCCCAACTCCCTGGTAGCCTAGTGGCCCCCACTCCTGATCACCAGTCCCAACACAGAAAATAGTATTGTTCCCTAATCCCTTGTTCTGTGGTGGTCTAGTGCTTCCCACCCCCTGCCCAGTTGCTGAGGACCCCTCCCGGCCCACCCCACCAGCACCCAAATCACTCACCCCACTGTCATCTGACTCACCACTTAGAACAAATTCAAACTTGTGTTGCCAGATAGAGATGGTAGTCTAATGGCCAGTCCAAACACAGTAAAGACATAGCTCCCCACTCCCTGGTAGTCTAGTGGCTCACCACCCCTGATTGCCAGTCAAAACACAGAAAAATAGTAGTTCCCTAATACCTTGTTCTCTGGTAGTCTAGTGCCCCCCACCCCCTTCCCAGTTGCTGTGGACCACACACTTGGCCCACCCACACAGTACCCACATCCCCCAACCCCTACTGTCATCTGACTCACCTATTAGAACAAATACAAACTTGTGTTACCAGATAGAGATGGTAACTGGCAGAGCCACTCCACTCACCATCTTGGCTGTCTGCTGTTTGATTGACAGGGAGTGATCGTGCACCTACTGTAGAAACTAGGTGCATGCTCACTCCCTGTTACTCTGTCAGTTGCAGGCCGAGATGGTTAGCGATGGTCCTGTGCTGGTCATGACCTCTGGCTGACAGTGGAAGTCTGTAGTCATCTTTAGGGATGAGTCAGGTGAACTTGGGTGGGGGGGGGGTTGCTAAGTGGGCGGGCTGGGAGAAGGGCTCTACAGGGATCAGGTGGGGGATGGATGGCACTAGACTACCAGGAATTAAGGGATTAGGTAACTATTCTAGTTTCCTGTCTTTGGACTGCAACAGGGGAACTCTAGACTGCCAGGGAGTGGGGGGGCTATGCCTTCACTGGGTTTGTATGGGCAATCAGAGGTTGGGGTGCCACTAGACTACCAAAGAGTTAGGTATAATAGTTTACTAAATGAAATCAAGCAATTGGGTATGAGGGGACACTAGCTGGGACTGTCACCTCTTGCTGCCAGTCTGCTACCCAGTGCTTGGCTGGACAGAGGTGTGTGTAAGTTGGTTGTTTGTCCGCCACTGTGCGCTGTGATACTAACATACTAAAAGCCAGCAGAATAGGCCTGTCAGTCTTTCGTGTCTGCTCGGTACATGTAGGGTTTACAGTATATGGTGTTAGTCCACTGGATCATTTCAAGAGGTTGACAGTCATCAAGCACTGTGTACCTGAACTACATCAGTAGCCTGTCTGGACCATGAAGTTAGATCTAACTTTTAAAACATCCTTTCTTACTTATTAAGAAGCCACCCATAACAATGGTCTTCAAATGTCTGATTTTATCCCTTGTCACCTGTACAGTTAGTCACTGTAAAAACTGAACATTGGGTGTAAAAGGGCACAGGGGTGGCTCTAGAATTTTTTTTAAGGGGGTAGTAATTTTGTCAAGGGGTTTCACAGTTTCTCAAAAAAATGTAAACTGGGCCGGCCCGGTGGCACAGAGGGTTGAAGCGCTGGACGTCTTATCTCGTGCTACACTGGTGGCCTGGGTTCGGGAACGACCTCGGTTCATCAAGGTGCCAGTGTGGGGGGGCAGAGCAGGATTGAGCATGCCAGTGGGCAGCTCTCCTCTTCTGAAGGTGGTGAGGGTGGGTTGGTGCCCCCCCATAGTTCTGCTCCCACTGGTGGAGGTTTGGTGGGTGGTGTAGGCAGAGAGGGGGTGGCAAAGTATCGGGAGGTAGAAGGGGCTGATATTGCACCACGGGGTGTAAAGCTTCCCTTCACATGCTTGCATGGCCATGTGCCAGGGCCTCGGGGGAGGAGGGGGGGTTAGGGGAGAAAAAAAAACTGTAAAAATACATATGTGTCCCCGTTGCCAGTTGGCGGGAGGAAGCGACAGGGACCAAAAAGCTAAATAAAAAAAAATGCAAACTGTTCACTTTCAAAGCTCTGGTTAGGTTAAAACAGCTATTGTTTGACAGTCTTTGGGGGGGGTGCATGTTACTCCGCTACATAGCTGGATCCACTTGTGGTATGACAGAATGGGACAGCAATAGTTGTAAGGTTATACAGGGAAGTGGTGTGATTTATCACAGTATAAAAATGTCCACAGTATGATAATGAACAAAATATTATGGTTATCGTATTATATTTCCTTCCCTTCCCTCCTACCGCTCCACATTCCTATAGTCCCCCCCCCCGTTCCATGTTCCCTCCGCTCCAGGGATTACTGAATTTTTTCCACTCCACATCCCCGCTCCTCCACTGGGCAATCTATCTTCTCCTATTGACTTTCCACACTCTGGAACCTGCTCCCATCTTCCCTCTACCACTCCACCTCCCCAGGCTCTCTCAAGCTTCACTGCAAACTCTCCCCATCCCCCACCTGCACCTGCTCCCTACAGGTGACACTCCCTAGTGGCACAGGTGTTACAAGGAGGCACTTCCCCCGTATATCAGGTTTCTAGTATACTACAGTTCTTGTCTGAGTGCTTTGATGCAGCACTTTTACACTTGTTTAGGTGGGCCATACTGTTCTGCAACTGCATTTTACTTTGCACTAAGTCTTGCAACTCTGTAGTATTCATTATCGTGATGTGCCTACACTTTATTTTGTACCAAAAATGTGTATGTGCTCTTCATTTCTCCTGTCCCCTTGGTCGCACCTTGAAATGAACATTGGCTGAGTGTGCATTTCCTGGTTATTAGTTTTCAACATAGAATAAATTAACAAGGTTCTGTTCCCTGAGATAAATCTTCCCACTTATGAGGGGGGTCCCAGAGTCAGCAGGAGGTTCAACAGACAGGACACAGTACAGCAGTTGTTGTGTCAATTGGCATCACACACAGATTAGTATATTATCATCATTACATATTTTACACAACACATTAAACATGACCTGTTGCACAATATACAGTACAGTCACACAGCTGTATGACAGGCAGTCCCGAGACACATCAGTGCTTAGGTGACGCTATACTTGACAGATGTACATTAGGGAAACTGCAAGAGTAGGTCAGAATGAAACTGATGTATACATTTGCAGTCAGCAGGTACACTTCGGCACACAACAAGCAAGCGCAACCATGGCCATCATACAGTTTGCTTGTCATGGTGCTTTTTAAAGTAATCAGGAATTTGGTAGATGTGACATCAAGAGGTAGGTTGTATCAATCCTGGGTAGCATAGTTTGTACAGACCTGTTTGCCTATGTCTTTTTTTTTTGGGGGGGGGGGCGTAGGTAATACAGTTGGCATTTATTTATTTTAAATTTTTTTGTTGACTGGGGCTAGCAAATACTTCTTGTTTTCAGCCTCATCCAGAGGGAGACAAATGCAAATGGACTGACATTCTGAAACTGAGAGCAGGCTGAGCTTATGGGAGGTTTTAGTGAATAGAGGAAATCTGGCCAGCACACTGGAGAACTGTCACTACTCTTTTCAAGAGCTGCCATGGAATCTTTAACACCCTCCTGCACAACCACCAGAATAGGCAGATGCGGCCTTTGTTTATGTCTCATCCAAAAGATGACACCTCCGACAGCAGTGTCCTCCAAACACCACACTAGGGCATCAGCATAGTTATTTTTAACCAAAGGTTGAGCGCTCCCAGCAGAGCTCCAACACCACTCCCTGCAGCACCTGGTGTTCACTGGAGAACTCCCACCCTGGTACTGCTGAGGCCCGACCCAGCTTAGCTTCTGAGATCTGCCGTGATCAGGCTGCAAGGTGGTAAAGCTTCTGGCAAGCTGTGAGGCTTTTGCACAGGCATGGGTGACACTTTCAGTGTCAGTTAACTACACTGTAACTGCACTGCAACTGCAATGTACTTGTATGCAACAAACATGTAACTACAGTGTAATTACCCTGTTGAATGTAATCAACAATTAGTTCCATTGAAATGGAGGGTATGTAAGGTAGGTAGGGTCAGGACTAGTACTGCACTTATGGGGCACAGTGTTCCAATAAAGCAGTTTGCATGCCTTTAGGTTTAACCAGCCCAGGTGGGCATAGTATTGTAGTGGTCCCTGTTTATCATATGTATTGACTACATCAGGCCCAGATGGGGAATCAAACTGCGGACAATTACTGTAGGTTTGGATTGCAGGGACTTGCGGCACAATATGCTTCAGGGGCAGTGACCTGAAATCCATGGTACGCAATGATAGCTACACAATATCAGTAAACTGCCTTTTCAAATGGCTACATATTGGCATCCTACAATATATAACATACTGTAACATCCATGGAATAAACCTCTATAAAAAAAATTACCTTAAGGCCACCTAGAGGAAGCAGGTTGTGCTTTCATGTGGGTGTCCCTAGTTTAGGAGCATACATACTGTAGGTCTCTGCAGGCAGGCCACCAAGGCTGGGGAATGTGCTGCCAACAGCAGCACACCACAGCTCAAGAAGGGTTGGTGTACCAGTGCCTGGCACCACTATGACCCCTTTAGACCTGAACTGCCTCTATGCCAAGGCTGAAAACTGGTGGTTCCAGGGGTGGGGTAAAAAGCTAGATCAATAAGAAGAAAAGCTTCCTTTGAGGTGTGGAAACAAGGCCTGCATCAGCAATATGCAGAGGTGTATTACTGTAGTTTCAAAAAGTTGCTTTTGGACAGCAAGATGCCGAGACAACATTTGCCTGGATGCACTCAGCCTCCAGATGAGGGTGGCAGGGTCTTATACTACGCTGCTGCTCCTTGGCTGCCCAGGAGACAGACCATCCATAATGCCTTGCTGGGTGAGTGGGGATGGCAGTTGGCTTGATGTTGGCACACCATTGCATAGGCGCGTTTGACCCCCTTTGCACTGGTGTCAGAGGGGGAACAGTGGCAATCAACAGCCAGTGTTCCCCATTCATTGTTTTAGTGTGGTGGGTCACCACCCTATATTTTGTTTACCACCACCCTATATAGTTTTGCCACGACCCTATATTTTTATCCATTACTGATAGTTTTTTTACAAACTCCTCCAAAATTGTCTTTTATTGACATCCTTTACTGCACTACTACTACCCCTGTTTGATATCCGCACACTACATGTTACTTAAAATCCACTTATGCACATGTATAGTGCATACAGAAGGTTTAGAAAAATAGCGCACCTTTTGACCCGATCACCATTGCCACCGCCCTATATTTTCTCACAGAGGGGAACCCTGACGTCAATGCCTGGATGATAGCCCCAGATAAAAGACTCAGGATAGTAGATGCCACCAAAGGTCATGCCATAGCAGGTAAGCTGGGATGGGGGAAGGTGGGTTGTCAATGCTGGGAGATTGCCCTGATGTGGGAATGTCCGTCAGGAGAGGTATAAAGAAAATATTTAAAACGAAAGATGTGATGGGGATGGATACATGTCAATCATGGTGAAAAGCTCACTCTGCATCAACAGAGCAAGAAATACAGGTTACTCACCTGTAACAGGAGTTCTAGGAATGGTATATGTTGTTCATCCACACTGTCTGGCAGGTTCCTTGCCGCTTTAAATCTTGCCGGAAGGTCTTCAAGCTGGCACCTCCCACCCACCCGGGTGGTAAAACTCTCAGCTCCCGCCCATGATGCCAGATCTAGCCCGCTGGAAGCCTAGGGCCAGCGCCGGGGCCGGGAGGTCGGGTGGAATGTAGACACCAACATATGCTCATTCCTAGAACTCCTGCTGGCAGGTGAGTAACCTGTATTTCTAGGGACATGGATATGTTGTTCATCCACACTGTCTGGCAGACTCCTAGCAGTTCTGGGAGGAGGGAGGAAAGGCGACACCCCTTAATACTTACTTGGGAAATAAGGACTGGAGAACCGAGGCCCCAAAACCAGCATCCCGGCGTGACTCAAGGTTGATGTGGTAGTGGGTAATGAAGGTGTTTGCTGACTTCCAGGTAGCAGCCCTGCAGATTTCCTGGATAGGGACATCCCTGGAAGCAGCCACCGATGCAGCAGTATGGCGGGTGGAATGAGCTATTATCCCTCTGGGAGGCTCTATGCCCGCCAACTCATAGCAGAGATCTATGCAGGAGGTGACCCATCTGCTTATCGTCCGCTTGGCTGCAGGTCTGCCAGGTGCGGCTTCAGCGTAGGTGACAAACAGCTGGCGAACCTCTCCCCGAATCCCAGCCGTGCGCTCCTTGTAATGGCGGCCCTTCTAGGGTCAAAGTATGGAGCCTATATTCAGCCTCCGGTGTGATTGGGGTAGAACACCGGCAGAGTCAACACCTGATTAAGATGAAACTCCGACACCACCTTCGGAAGGAATTTCGGGTGGGGGCGTAGGACAACCTTGTCCCTGTGGAAGATCAGGTAAGGAGACTCGATGCTAAGTGCCTGGAGTTCTCCCATCCTTCTGGCTGACGTGATAGCCACCAAGAAGGCGGTCTTCCACGACAGGTGGGGGAGACCACACCTGCGCATTGGTTCGAATGGCTTGCCCATGAGCTTTGCCAGTACCAGCAGTAAATCCCACGGAGGTGGGGGTTCCCGCACTGGAGGGGAAATGTGATCAAGGCCTTTGAAGAAGCGCCCGACCACCTTCTCCTGCGCCACTGACTGCTGACCAGCCCGCGCCCGGTAAGCAGAGATGGCTGCCAGGTGCACCTTTAGGGTCGTCGACCTAAGCCCTTGACTAGATAGGGACCATAAATAGTCCAAAATGCTAGCCGCAGAACACGAGGAAGGGTCCAAGCCCTTACCCCGACACCAAATGGAAAATCTCTTCCATTTGAAGGCGAGCATTTTCTGGTTGACTCTGGGACGCCTCAACGATGTTGAGGACCTCGCGGAAAGACCCAAGGCCTGGAACTCTAGCCGCTCAGGAACCAGGCCGTCAGGTGCAGGGATTGAAGGTCCGGATGGAACACCTTCCCCTGATTGACTGAGAGCAGGTCCGGGCGAGCTGGAAGCTGCCTCGGGAACCTGGAGCTGAGGCTGAGGAGATCTGGGTACTAGAACTGGTGGGGCCAGTCTGGGGCTATCAGAATCACCTGCGCCTTGTCCCTCCTCGCTTTGAGCAGGACCCTGTGAATCAGGGGAAAGGGGGGGGAGGCGTAAAAGAGGCCCAGGGTCCACGGCCTCGAGAAGGCATCCCCCTGCAGCGAGCCCTGCTGAGGGGGGCGGGCATGAAACAGCCTCAGCTTCGCGTTCTCCCTGGAGGCAATCAAATCCACCAGAGGTGTGCCCCAGAGGGAGAACAGATCTTGTACTACCTCTGGCAGGAGAGACCACTCGTGCGATGCAGCCCCTATCCAGCTCAGGGCATTGGCCAGGGTGTTGGAGGCTCCTGCCACATGAATGGCTAGGAGATCCGCCTCCAGGCTGCGCACAAGTGACCAGATGCGGAGAGCTTCCTTGCATAGAAGCATGGAGCGTGTCCCACCCTGGCGGTTTAGGTAGTACATGGTCGTGGTATTGTCCGCCTGACTCGGACCACTTGACCCCGGAGTAACGGAGCAAAGGCAGTGAGAGCTAGGCGGACCGCTCGGAGCTCCAGCAGGTTGATGTGGCATCGGGACTCCCGCGGGGACCAGAGGCCGTGCACTCGGTGTTCCCCCAGATGGGCACCCCAACCCATCAAAGAGGCGTTGGTCGATAGAGAGACTGTCGGCTTGGGGCGGACAAACGGGATACCCTCCTGCAGATGAGATGGAATGGTCCACCACTGGAGAGCGTTCCACATCTCCTGGGTCGTCATCACAAGCTGGTCCAAGGGATCGCAGCGTTGTGACCATTGGCTGGCCAGTCCCCACTGAAGGGGATGCATGTGCCAACGTGCCCAACGGACTACGCTGGTACAGGCCGCCATGAGACCCAGGAGGTGCAGGAAGTCCCGGGCAGGGCGCAATTGCCCAACCAGAAATGATTGGGCAAAGGAGGTAAGAACCTCGGCCCTGTCCGCCGGGAGCTGTGCTCTGTCAGAGAGTCGAGCTCTGCCCCGATGAACAGTATCACCTGCTTTGGCTCGAGTTCCGATTTGGCCTCATTGATAAGGAGGCCGACCTGAGAGCAAACCCGGAGGGCCAGATCTCTGGACCGCTCCACCTCCTGTCTGGAGGGGGATGCTGTCAGCCAATCGTCCAGGTAAGGGTACACCCGGACCCCTTGGCACCGCAGGAATGCTGTCACCACTGTCATGCATTTGGTGAAGACCCTGGGAGCTAGAGAAAGGCCGAAGGGCATGGCCTGGAACTCGAATAGGGATCCCTCCGCTCTGAAGTGGAGGAATCTCCAGTGAGACGGACGGATAGAGACGTGAAAGAACGTGTCCTGAAAGTCCAGAGAGCAGAACCACATGCCGTGTTCCAGAGATGGTATTATCTGAGCCAGAGTGACCATTCTGAAGGTTCGAGACCTTAGGAACTTGTTTAGGTCGTGTAGGTCGAGAATGGGGCACCAGCCCCCCCATCCGTTTCGGGACCAGGAAATACCTGAACACAAACCCCGGGTCTGAAGGAGGGTCCTCCACCTCCCTTATCACCTCCTTCTGGAGGAGGAGAGCGATGTCGGCTCGACGAGCCACCAGTAAGGCTGGGGACCCCGAAGCCCCCCGAGGGTCGAAAGCTCTGTAGGGCGGTGCCTGCTCGAATTCTAGAGGCAGGCCTCTTCCCACCACCTCCAAGACCCACCTGTCTGTGGTAACAGCGGACCAGGCAGAAAGGAAGTGCTGGAGCCATCCCCCCACGGGGGGAACCAGGGGTGAGGCGACGGGGATGGGGGCGACACCCCTCAGCCCGTCACTGAGCAGGCTTGGAGGAGGGACCGGCCGAGGGACCTCCTGGGCCTTTTCCTCCTTCCTATTGGAGGAAGATGACGGCTTGGGTTTGGGGTACCAAGGTCAAGCCTGCTGGCCCTGACGTTGCTGGGCCGGGCGCGCCGCGGGCACAGAAGGGCGAAAGGACTTAGGCTGAGGCTTAAGGCCTTTGTCCTTCTGCGCGGAAGAGACAGAGTCCAAGGTGGCATTGGACTTTTCGATCCTCTGGAGGTGACCTTCCACTCCAGGGCCGAAGAGGTCAGTCCCCAGAAAGGGAACATCCGCCAATTTGTGCTGGGTATCCGAGGTGAAGGTGGATATCCTCAGCCACGCCCGCCGATGCCATGGCCACTGCGGTCGCCACTGATCTAGCACAAGAGTCTCCAATGTCGAGAGCAGTCTGGAGCTGCTGCTTAGCCCCTGCCCTGATCCCGCACCTGCTTGACCGTGGTCTGCAGATCCGCGGGAAGATGGGGAACAACCTCATCCAGGGAGCCCAACAGGGCATGGGAGAAGTGTGCCATCAGGACGGCCGAACTGGCCTGACGAAGGCCGAGAGATGATGCAGCATAGACTTTCCACCCGGCGTAATCCAATTTCTTGGATTCTTTGTCGGGTGGTTTGTCCACGTCCCTGGCGTTCCCGGCGCGCCGGAAAACGCTATCAGTAACCAGCCCCTCGGTAGAGGGGTGTTCCGAGAAACCGGACAGGGAATCGGTAGGGACCGCGTATTTCCTAGCCATCCTGGCCGAAGGCACAGGGCAGGAAGCAGGACGCTGCCATAGCTCCAAGGCCGGACCAACGATGGCTTCGGCCACCGGAAAGGCCTCCGTCGGAGAATCCCCTCAGTCCAGAATCTCCGTGAGGGGATATCTGGCCCATTTGGAAATGGGTTCGAGCTTCATCCCGGTGGACTCCGAGATGAGTCGAAGTAGGCCAAGGAAGGACGAAGGGCTATCGTCCACTGACTGCCCCCCTGAGGACTCCAAGTCCATCCGCCTGGAGAACAGGGAGGAGTCATCTTCAGACTCCGACGAGTCTTCGAAGAGCTGCCTCGAGCCTGAGACACCCTCCACCTGCCGAGGTTTATCGGGAGTGAGAGTGACCGACAGCCTATGGGGCAGCCCCTGAGCCGACCGAGAACTCTTGGTCGGAGCCCCAACTAATGGCTGAGGAGGCGGCGGTTCCACCAAAATCGGTGGGGCAGCAGTAATAGGCCGAACAACCGGTCTGGGAACAGGCTCCTCGACCACCGCGAGGGGTTGTTTTGGCCGCTCCGGTGACAGCCACTTAATGGCCGGTGAAGACGACTGGGTCGGCTTATTCCCAGCCAACAGAAGCTGTTGCCACTAAGCTCTTCATATTTCCGGCGCAACTTGCGTCGAAGCCTCCTCATCCGAGGAGGAGGAAGAAGAAGAAGAGCGGCGGCGCCGCTTACCGTGGTGCCGAGACCGAGACCGCCTATGACGGCGGGATCGGCTGGACCGCGAGGAGGTCCGAGACCGAGACCGAGAATCTCGGCTAGGCCGAGGTCGGTGCGGCTGAGTACTGAGGATCGGTACTCCCTTCGGCTCGGAAGATTGCACCGACGGCTCCGGAACCGGAGGCACAGTCGAGCCGACGGGATCCTCAACTCTCGCCGGGGGAACCGGGGAGAGGGGATTTTCAGCTTCACCAGCTGACAACCCGTCTAACGGGTCGAGAAAAATCTCGATCGCGTCGTCGGGTGTCTCGGTCAACTGGCCTGACGGGGACACCGTGAAGCCAGTGGCTGTTGAAGGTTGACCAAGTCGACTGTCGACTAGGGGAGGGAGATCTTTCCCGCTCCCAAGAGCGTCGACGATGGGACTTACCCTTTCTCTTTTTTGACCGAGAAAACGGTCCAGAAGAGGTTGGACCCTCACCCTTAGTTGAGAGGGTCAGGCAAAGCTCCTTAAAAGAAGCCGAATATGAGGCGCAGAGAGAGAGCAGGACGAATGCCGCGGCCGAAGATGGAGCGGCCTGCGCCGCCTCCTCCTTGAGGGCGATCATCTGCTTGAGCTGTTCCGCAGAGCCCGCAGCCGCGGACACTGCCAATCGGGCCTCCTTCGATTTAACCAGAGGAAATCTCTTCTCGGGACGCCCCAACTGCAGACGGGCAGCACGATCTTTGAGGACATAGACCGAAAAAGAAGAGCACAGGTCGCAAGCCTGCGGTTCGTGCTCAAGGCCTAAGCAGTAGACGCACGTGGAGTGTGGGTCTGTCCAAGACATTTTCTGCCCGCAGGGGCATCTCCGAAATCCAGGAGTCGATTTATCCATCGCAGCCGCAAGGAGAAGAAGATCAAAGTGTTTTGGTAAATTTGAAACGAGTTTCAAAGTTTGAAGAGTTAGGCACCAAATCTTAATCGCAGAGCATTAAGGAGGGAACCTGAGCTTCCAAGCGGTAAGGAAGATCTGGCGTCATGGGGCGGAGCCGAGAGTTTTACCACCCGGGTGGGTGGGAGGAGCCAGCTTGAAGACCTTCCGGCAAGATTTAAAGCGGCAAGGAACCTGCCAGACAGTGTGGATGAACAACATATCCATGTCCCTAGAAAGGAAAATACTTAATCCAGTAGAAGGCTTTGCTGTCCCAGAAATTAAAGTTGTTAATTTACCCAATTATATTATTAAATTCGGGTTGATTCCCCCCAAAAATCACAAATGCCCATAAAAAGCAGTTATACCTCTACAACGGTTAGAGGAAAATGGTAACTGGATTGGTCGGTTTAAGGTTTCACATATCGTTTGAGGTGAATCCTATACATTATATGGCCCAGTATGATAACAATGCCGTACTTACTTTGCATTATTGAGTTTCTCCTCATCTGTCAGGTCCTCTGCTTTCAACAGGTCATACCTGACTGATCCCGGCTGAATGACATCAATCAGGTCCAGAACAGGCATACTTGTGCTGATTTTAGGGTCCTGCAAAAGAGCCCAATTCAAATCAAAATATTATAATACATTTATAACATATATAATTCAGCTTTTGCAGACATCAGTGGGCTGTCATGTGAAATATCAGGGTTGTTCTAAAGACAGGCAAAAAGATTCCAACATGTTCTCACCCCAGTTGCCAGACGTGAGCCTTCACAAAATTATTCTCTCAGTCTTTAATTATGACAACATTGTCTGTGGTGTAGTTCCTAATCCCCTCTAACTAGGCTGGACCCCTTTTCAGGGCTTTCTGCTGCTTTTCCCTTAAAGGTGACAAGTACAGATTATTAACAACCCTCTCCAGTTCTCACCTACCATGTCAAGCTGCCCCAGGAGTCAAAAGCTGCTATAACTAACATTTTATGACAAATACTTTATTATGACTTCTATGCCAAATGATACTGCTGATCCCAGAAGCCAGGTTAGAGTCATGTGGGTTTTGATTATGTCCACAAGGCTTCAAGGGCATTACATCTCATTTTGTGACATACATCTCTACTGCTGTGACTAAAACCACAGTGGCTGGGGAATATTACACTATTTTATTGCATCGGGGGTTCAATGCTTAAAATAAAACTTACACCAACACTTGGACAAATGTTGCTATAAGTATTATTTTAGGCATTAACATCCTTATGGAAGCAACAGAATTCATGTAATAATCCCCAGCCACTGCTGTTTCAGTCACTATAGTACTGATATCCACATCGCAAAATGAGTTGTAGCTATGCGGGTGCACAATCAGGACCCATATGGCTCTAACTAGACTTCCTGGTTAGGCAATATTATTCAGCAGAGAAAAACAAACTACTTGCCAGAAAAAAAACAGGTTACTCACCTGTAACAGTAGTTCTAGGAGTGGTATATGATGTACATCCACTCTTCTAGCAGTGTTCGTTTCCCCTTTAAATCATTCTGGAACGTCTTCAAGCTGGCTCCTCTCACCCAGCCAGGTGGTAACTCCCTTAGTGTCACCTCGTGATGTCAGGACTTTCCCACTGGAAGCAAGTCTGGTGTGCCACTTGCCAGGGGAGGTTGGGTGGGTCAGTGTGGATGAACATCATATACCACATCTACAACTAGTGTTACAGGTAAGTAACCTGTTATTCTATGGACACGGATATGAAGTAAAAATCCACACATCTGGCAGAATCCTAGCAGTTCTCCTAGGAGTAGGGGGCAAGGTGCACACCCCCTACTTAGGAAACAGAGATTGGAAAACTGAGGCCCCAAAACCAGATCCTGGCATGACTCAAAGTCGATGTGGTAGTGCGAGATGAAGGTGTGTGCTGACTTCCAGGTAGCAGCACTTCAGATTTCTTGGATAGGGGACGTCCCTGGAAGCAGCCACCAAGGCAGCAGTATGATGGGTGGAGTGAGCCCTTAGCCCTACAGGAGGCTACCTTTTTGCCAACCTATAGCAGAGCTAGATACAGGATACAATCCACCTGCCAGTCGTCTGCTTATCTGCCAGTCTACCAGGTGCAGCTTCAGCGTAGGTGACAAATAGCTGGTGAACCTCTCCCCAAACTCCAGTTATGCGCTCCTTATAACAGGTTAGCACCCACCTCAGGTCCAAGGTGTGGAGCCTGTGCTCTGCCTCCAAAGTGTGGTTGGTGAAGTCCACTGGGAGATTTATTACCTGGTTAAGGTGGAAATCTGACACAACCTTCAGGAGGAACTTCGGCTTATCGCTGTGGAAGACTAGGTAAGGAGACTGCACCAAGTGCGCCTGGAGCTCACTGATCCTTCTGGCTGACATGATAGCCACCAGGAAGGCAGTATTCCATGACAGGAGAGACATTTCATACCTGTGCATTGATTCGAATGACTTGCCCATGAGCTTTGCCAATGCCAGCAACAAGTCCCAAGGTGGTGGTGGTTCATGCACCTGGGGGGGGGGGATCGGGCCTTTAAAAAAGAATCAGACCACCTTCTCCTGCACCATCGACTGCATACCAGTCTGCGCCCAGTAAGCAGAGATGGCTACTAGGTGCACCTTAAGGGTTGTCGACCAAAGGCTCAACTTAGAGAGGGACCAAAAGTAATCGAGAATGTTAGCCACCAAGCAAGATAAGGGGTCCAGCCCCTTGCCCTGGCACCAAATGGAGTAACTCTTCCATTTGAAGGCATAACATTTTTTGGTTGACTCCTTCTGAGATGCCTCGACCACAGTGAGGACATCGTCGGAGGGATCCACAGCCTGGAACTCTAGTCACTCAGGAACCAGGCTGCCAGGTGCAGGGATTTAGGGTCTGGGTACAGCACCTTCCCCTGATTAGAAGAAAACAGGTCTGTGCATAGAGGAAGACACCTCAGGAGCCTGCTGCTGAGGCTGAAGAGATCAGGCAACCAAAACTGGGGTAGCTACTCTGGAACCACCAGAATAATCTGAGCCTTTTCCCTCCTGGCCTTGAGCAACACTTTCTGGATCAAGGGGAAATGGAAGGAAGGCATAGAGAAGTCCTGGGGTCCAGGGCCTCGAGAAGGCATCCCCTGCAGCATTCTCTGCTGAGGCGGGTGGGCACAGTACAGCCTCAGCTTTGAGTTCTCCTTGGAGGCAAATAGGTCCACCAGAGGGGTGCACCATTGGGAGAACAGGCTGTATACTACTTCCAGATGGAGGGATCACTTATGAGACGCCTTGCCCACATGACTAAGGGCATCTGCCAGCTGGTTGGAGATACCAGCCATGTAGACGGTTAGGAAATTGGCATCCAGGCTGAGTACAAGGGTCCAGATGTGGAGAGCTTCCCTGCACAGAGGAAGGGAGTGAGTTCTCCCTTTTGTTGAGGTAGTACATGGTCATGATGTTGTCCATCTGGACCGAATGACCTGACCCCAGATGTGCAGAACATAGCCTGTCAGCACCAGCCAAACTGCCTGAAGCTCCAGCAAGCTGATATGGCATCGGGCTGCTCTGGGGTTCGGAGCCCGTGGACTCTGTGTTCCTCCTGCTGGGCACCCCAGACCGTCAGGGAGGCATCAGTCATTGGGATGATCACTGGCTCTAGGCAAATAAACAGGACCCCTTCCTGCAGATGTTTGAGAACTTATCATCACTGGGAGGGCATCCCACATTAGCTGAGTGACAGTGACTAGCTGGTCAAAGTGGCCATTGCATGGAGACCACTGGCAGGCAAGCTCCCACAGCAGAGAGTGCATTCTCCACTGGGCCCAATGGACCATGCTGGTGCATGCCACCATGTATCCCAACAGGTGCTGGAAATCCTGAGCAGGTCGCAACTGCCCAATCCAAAATGATTGGGCAAAGGGGGACAGAGCCTCCGCTGGGTCCGCTGGAAGCCAAGCCCTGGCTCTGTAAGAGTCAAGCTCTGCCCCAATGAAATGAATCACTTGCAAGGGCACGAGTTCTGACTTGTCCTTGTTGACCAGGAGGCCAAGGGAGATGCAGGGTTGGAGGGCCAGATCCCTGGACTGCTCCATCTTCTCCTCCCTGGAGGAACCTGCAATCAGCCAGTCATTCAGGTAGGGGTAAACCTGGACCCCCAAGCACCTTGGGTGAGCAACCACCACTGTGATGCATTTGATGAAGACTGTGGGAACTGAGGACAAGCTGAATGGCATGGCCTAGAACTTGTAAAGGATCCCCTCCACACAGAACTGGAAGAATTGGCAATGGGAAGGATGGATTGGGACTTGGAGGAATGCAACCTGTAGATCCAGAGAGCAGAACCACATGTTGTGCTCAAGAGATGCTATGATCTGAGACAGACTGACCATCCTGAAAGTGTGCAGCAGAAGAAACTTGTTCAGGTCATGCAGATCTAAGATGATGTGCTGGTCTCCCATCTGTTCTGGCATCAGGAAGTACCCAGAGGCAAACTTTGGGTGTACTAGAGGGTCTGAGACAGGGGCCATGACCTCTTTGTGGAGGGGCTGGGTGATGTTGTCCTGAAGGGCTGACAGAATGTGGGAGGCAAGACGGGAGGGTGAGCTGGATGTCATTATCCACCTAGGTACTAATGACTTGGAAAATGGGGAGCCAAAGGAAGTTCAGGAAGAGTTTAGAAAACTGGGGAGGGGTCTCAAGCAAGTAGCTACTTCTGTCACTTTCTCAGAAGTACTACCTGTGAGAGGCAAGGGAGAGCATAGGAGTGCATGCATTAGGAACTTTAACTCATGGTTGAAGAACTGGTGCTGTGAGGAAGGGTTTGGATTCATTGGTGACTGGGACTCACCTGGAGGGATGGAGGTTTGTTCAGCCTGACAGGCCTGCATCCATCCTGGAGAATTCAAGCACTCAAGGATAAGTTTAAATGCTACATTGACAAGCATTTAAACTAGCAAAGGGGTGGCAGGCCAGCAAGGAGGGTACCCATTTCCACCCCCACAGCTAGCAGTGGAGCCAGTGAACCAGAGGAGTGGCTATCTCTGCAAGCAGTGTGCAAAGATGAAGATTAGTGTCCAAAGGTGGATAAGCAGAAAAGGGCAAATTCAGCAGAAGGGCAGACAGCAAGGAGAACCAGGGATAAATGACAACCAAGGAAGGGGCTGGAGTAGAACAATGCAGCAGTCTAGGGAGGTCAAATCATGGAAAGCCATGTGTGCAAATGCCAGGAGCCTTAGCAACAAGATGGAAGATCTGGAGGCTGTCATGGTACAGTCAGACCTGGACATTGTGGCCATCACTGAAACCTGGTGTAATGATAACCATGACTGGGAGATGGCCATACCTGGCTACAAAATATTCAGAAGAGACAGATCAGGCAGGAAGGGAGGAGGAGTGGCACTGTATGTGAAAAATGACATAAGGGCCACAGAGATCCAGGAGGAACAAAATGGGGGAGAGATACTGTGGGTAAAGCTGGAAAGGAAAATGGGGCCAGCCATCCGCATCAGGTGTGGTCTATAGACCACCAGCCCAGGAGGAAGAAACAGATAGAGTTGATGCTAGCCATCCAAGTGGATGGCAGACAAGGGTGAGGTAGTACTGGTTGGAGACTTCAATATTCCAGATGTAGACTGGAGCATCCCAGCAGCAGCATCAACTAGGAGCAGATTTATCCTGGACTCCCTTCAGGGTGCCTTCCTCAAGCAACTAGTCATGGAACCAACTCGGCAGAAGGCAATACTGGACCTTCTGCTCATAAACAGGGACAGTGTGATGGGGGTAACAGTGGGGGAGCACCTGGGTAACAGTGACCACCAGTCATTGTGGTTTGAAATCACAGAAAGAGCAGAACCAAACCACACAAAAACACGTATCCTGGATTTTAGGGGGCAGACTGGGAAAATGGGAGATACTTAAAAGAGGCATTAAGGGAATGGGACAGGAATCAGGGGTTGAGGAACAGTGGGCAGTATTTAAAATGGGGATTATAAGAACAACAGAATTATGCATTAAGCAGGTTAGCAAGACGAAAAGGAAGAGGAGACCATTATGGTTTTCCAAAGAGGTAGCAAAGAAAGTGAAAGCCAAAAGATTGCATTCAGGCAATAAAAAGACACAGGCAGAAGGGGATAGGGAGAAGTACCAGGAGAAACAAAGGAGGCAAAGGAAGTCAGTAAGGGAAGCCAAAGCTCAGACAGAAGAACACATTGCAAAATCAGTGGTTAAAGGGACAAAACCTTTACAGGTACATAAGTGAAAAAGAAAGACAAAGGGAGGGATAGTGAGACTGAAGGGGGAGGATGGGAGTCGAGTGGAGCATGACAACAGCAAAGCTGACATATTGAACAGGTATTTCTGCTCAGTCTTTACTGAGGAAGAGGGGGGTAATGGGTCTGAAGGGAGTACAAGGGGTGAGAATGGTGCAGAAACGGACACAAGTCCCTTTACACGAGAAAGGGTCCTGAAGGAACTGGAAGTAATAAGAGTTGACAAAGCAATGGGGTCAGATGGGGTGCACCCCAGGGTCCTTAAAGAACTAAGAGAGGTGGTGGCTGAACCTCTGGCTATCCTGTTTAGCCAATCACTGGAAACAGGGAGGTACCCAAAGACTGGAGGACAGCAGATGTAGTCCCTTATACAAAAGTGGGAACAAAGAGGAAGCAGGGAACTACAGACCAGTCAGCCTCACCCGGGTAGTGGGAAAGATCACGGAAGCACTACTGAAGGAGAGAGATTGGTGGAACATCTGGTTGTCAATGGACTACAGGACCCAAGGCAGCATGTTTTCACCAGGGGAGGTCATCGTCAGACCAACCTCATTGAATTTTTGACTGGATGACTAGGAGTGGATCAGGGAGGGCAGTGGACATGGCCTATCTGGACTTCAGCAAGGCCTTTGACACTGTGCCACATAGAAGACTATTATATAAACTGGGGAATAGGGTGTGGGCAGGACAGTAGTGTGGTGGGTAGGGTAACTGGCTGGGTGGCAGGACCCAGGGTGGTAGTAAATGGCTGTCACTCCACAGAGGAAGAGTGACCAGTGGGGTACCACAGGGATCAGTGCTGGGACGGTCCATTTCAACATCTTCATCAGTGACATTGCACAGGATCTAGAAGGCAGAATTTCACTGTTCGCTGATGACACAAAGCTCTGTAACAGAGTAGACACACCAGAGGGTGTGAGACAGAATGAGAAGGGACCTGCAGAAACTTGAAGAATGGTCAAGGGTTTGGCAGTTGAAATTCAATGCAAAGAAGTGCAAGATAATGCATATAGGGCACAAAACCCTGGCACAATATATCAGTTGGGGGTGAGGATATAGCATGCACCAAGCAGGAAAGGGATCTTGGGGTTGTCATCTCTGATGACCTCAAGGTAGGGAAACAGTGTGACAAGGCATCAGGTAAAGCAAATAGGATGCTGGGATGTATAGGCAGGGGCATCACCAGCAGGAAAAGGGAGGTCATAATTCCGCTTATACAAGACACTAGTGAGGCCCCACCTGGAGTACAGTGTACAGTTCTGGAGACCATACCTACGTGAAGGACATAGACAGGGTAGAGAAGGTTCAGAGGAGGGCAACAAAGATGGTGCATGGATTGCATCACAAGTCCTATGAAGACAGGTTGAAGGAACTGAACATGCACTCCCTGGAGGAGAGGAGGAGAGAGGGATATGATAGAGACATACAAGTATCTTACAGGGAGAAACAGGGTGCAGGAAAACACTATTTTAAGCGAAAAAGGTGTTCCAGGACTAGAGGGCATGGGATGAAGTTGGAGGGAGGACGATTCAGAGGAAACATGAGAAAGAATTTCTTCACAGAGCGGGTGGTGGACAAGTGGAACACCCTGCCAGAGGAAGTGGTGGGGGCTGAAACAATCACGGGATTTAAGAATGCATGGGATAGACATAAAGGAATTCTAGAGGTCAGGGGTAAGGGGAAACGGACTTCTAGGAAAACAAACTGAACTTACAAGCTCAAATGGGCAGACTGGGTGGGCCATAGGCCCTTATCTGCCGACACTGTCTATGTATCTATGTATCTATGTAATGTCGGCAGACACCATGTCCTCCCATGGGGCATGGGCTCAAGAAGGCAGGTAAGTCTCAAACTTCAGAGGCAGACCCTGACCAACCACTTCGAGGACCCACCTGTTCATGGAGACAATGGACCAGGTGGAAAGGAAGTGGCAGAGCCAGCCATCACATGGGATGACCCAGGGGAGTCAGGATGGGATTGGGGGAGGCACTTCCCCATCCCATCAGTGGGCAGGCTTGGAGGAAGGGCGGTCTGAGGGGCCACCAGAACCTTGACCATGTGGCTTCTGGATGACCGATGCAACAGACTTTGGCCGAGGATGCCAAGACTGAGCCTGCTGCCCAGCCGGGGCCTGGGACAGTTTGGACACAGAGGCAGAGAGAGGACAAAAGGGCTTCTTCTTCTGAGCTTTAGAGCCCCTGGGATGCCTCTGGGCTGAGGTCACCGAATCCAAGGTGACACTGGACTTCTCTGTCCAAGTGAGGTGCTCGTTGACCCTTGGCCTAAACACGTAGGTGCCCAAGAAGGGGACATCTGCAAACTTTGCTGGGTATCTGCCATGAAGGTTGAGATCCTCAGCCACACTCTGCGGTGCATTTCAACTGTAGCTGCCACGGAGCAAGCACTAGAGTCGCTGATATCCATGGCTGTCTGGAGCTACTGCTTAGCCACTGCTCGGCCCTGGTCCAGGACCTGCTTGACCATATCCTGCAAGTCAGCCGGGATATGAGGGAGCACTTCATCAAATGTGCCCAACAGGGCATGGGCGAAATAGGCCATTAAATGGGCCGAACATACCTGCTAGAGGTTGAGAGAGGAGGCAGCATAGACCTTTTTGCCCATGTGATCCAACTTCTTGGATTCCTTGTCAGGAGGTTTATCCACCTTCCTGACTTTCCCAGTGCACCTGAACACAGAGTTGGCTACCAGACCCTCAGCCAAGGGGTGCTCTGTGAAACCTGAAAGGGAACCGGTAGGGACCACGTACTTGCAGGTCATCCAGGCTGACAGTGCAGGACAAGAGGCTGGATGCTGCCAAAGCTCCAAAGCAGGGCCAATAATGGCCTCTGTGACTAGGAAGGCTTCCCCACGGGAGTCACCCCAGTCGAGAATCTCGGTGTGCAGTTACCTAGCCAGTTTTTCGACAGGTTCCATCAGCAGCCTGGTGGATTCCAACATAAGGCAGAGAAAGCCCATGAAAGAGATGGGGCCATGCTCCTCAGACAAATCCTCTGCCAACTCTGCATTCACTGGAAGACAGTGCAGAGAAGAATCCTTAGACTCCAAGGATTCGACAAATAAAGGCCAATCGCCAAAGTCCCCGTTGACCATATGGGGCCTGTTGGGAGTGATGGTGATAGACAGCTGATGAGGAAGCCCTGATGCCGTACTGGCATCCTTAGGAGGAAGGCTGAACTTTGCCTGTTTTGGTGGTGGCTCCACCACAATTGGTACAGAGGTCAGAGGACGCTGAGCTGGGGTAGGCTGGGGCCTCTGTGGCAAAAGCCAAGTGATAGCCAGGGTAGAGGCCGGGATAGGCTTCGCTCTGGTGAACATTAGCTGGTGCTACAAGAGCTCCCCATAGTGCTGATGTAACATGTGCCAGAGCTTCTCCTCATCTGAGGAGGAACAAGAGGAGGAATAGTGGTGGCACTGCTTGCCCGAGTGTCGAGAGTGGGAACATCGATACTAACATGGGCTGCTCGACCCGGGACTTCAGGATCGGAACTGCGACCTTGACCATTGGGGCTACCACAGGCAAGTCTCAGAAGGAGCTGGCAGAAGTTGAGGATCCTCCAGGTCCACTGGATTCTGAGGGAGAGAGGGCAGATCAGCAGGCTGGTCTGACCCTCCCAGGGAAGTAAAAGCAGGACCAAAGTCCTAGAAAGGGAGGTATCGTCCTCATCTTGCATCAACTCAAGAAAAATCTCGGTAGGAACGATGGTCTGCATCTCGAATAACTGGCCCGATAGGGAGGCTGTGGAGCCAGTGGTCTGAGCCGAAGGATAGACTATAGTCGAAATCTCTGTGGAAGCACAGGAATCCAAGGCTCGAGAGCTATTGGCATCCCACAATTGCAAGACTTCTTTTTAACCTTTTTCTTTGATTTGGATTTTGTGCCTGAAGAAGGACCCTGCCCAAGAGTGGGAGGGGCCTGGCACAAGTCTCTAAATGCCCCTGAAAAGGAGGTGCCTAAAAGGAGTGGAACAAATGGCTGAAGCTGAAAAAGCATGCTCCACAGCCTGAGCTGCAGCTTCTTCAAATGCCGCAATCCGTTCAGCAGACTCCGCAACAACGGAGACCACCCTATGGGCATCCTTAGACTTAATGGGAGGTTCCTGTTCATCAGTGTGCCCCAGAAGAAGTCAAGCATGCCGATCATTCAGCGTAGAGGATGCAAGGTGCAACACAGGCCACACGCCTGGGGATCGTGTTCATGGCCTAAGCATGGTGTGCAGGTCTGTCCTGGACATCTTCTGCCCACATGCACACTTCTTGAAACCGTGATTCAACTTCACATTGTACATCATGGGAGAGATGAAGGAGATCACCTAAAGATGAATAATTCGTAGTTCAAAGTTTTAGAAAGCAAAGGGCCTACTCTGCATGAGAGCAGTAAGGAGGGAACCTTCTTCTTCCAGCGGAAAGGAAAATCTGACTACATGGGGCAGCACTAGGGGAGTTACCACCCAGGTGGGTGGAAGGAACCAGCTTGAAGATGTTCTGGAAGGATTTAAAGAGGAAAGGAACACTGCCAGAAGTGTGGAGTTGTACATCATATCCATGCCCCTAGAAACTGTAGTTATAGCAGCTTCTGACTCCCACAGTAACATGGCAAGGTAGGCGAGAACAAATGAGGCTGCACCAACCTTTTCTAGTTATCACTAACAGCCCCCTTCAATAACACCACACTGTGATCTGAAATTATAGACCTACCTTCCTGGAAAGAAGGCAACTCATGTATGGAATCCTGCTAAGCCTGAAAGTCTGCACAAATAGTCTTTCTGACTATACTCCTTCCTAATGCCTACCTCCTCCTTCTGCCTACCCTTTGTCATTTTAATACTTGCTCTTTCCCAGCGCTCAGGTGATGCCACTCAGCATGGCATGCTGTATTCTTCTGGATAATTCTCTCTCTCCCTCCCCCCTCCCTCAGACCTGTTGGGAGAAGCTAGAGGATTTGGGTGCAGTGAAGGACACAGTTTGATGGGTGAGAAACTGGTTGAAAGGGAGACAGTAGAGATTTGTGGCGAACTTAGTCAAATCAGAAGAGATGGAGGTCACCAGTGGGGTGTCACAAGGCTTGATCCTAGGTCCAGTGCTATTCAATATATTCATCGGTGACATAGAAGGAATCCAGGACAAGATGTGTCTCTTCACAGATGGCACTAAGTTCAGTGGCAGGATAGACAGAGTGGGGGGGGGTTAGGGAAACGCAGAGAAACTTGCAAAGGGTAGAGAGGTGGTCAAAGGTCTGGCAGTTGAAATTCAATGCCAAAAACTACAAGGAGAAACATATAGGGAACAAGAACCCGAAACAGAGTAGTAAGGGGGCAAAGGTGTGCATGACTTGAGGAAAGAGACCTAGGGGTCACCATCAGTGACTCCCTAGTACAATCAATCCAGTGTAACTAGGCTTACAGTAAGGCAAACAGGATGCTGGGGTGTATAGGAAGGGATACTGACAGTAGAAGGAAGGATGTATTACTACCTCTCTATAGATTACTAGTAGTGATTCCTCACCTGGAGTGCTGTGCCCAGTTCTGGAGTCCTCACCTAAGGAAAGATAAGGACAGGCTTGAGGCCATGCTACATAGGGTGACCAAAATGATTCAGGGCCAGCAGGGCAGATCTTACAAGGAGTGGCTTAAGGCACTGAACATGTACTCACTGGAGGCTAGATGACAGAAGGGAAATATAATACAGACCTACAAGTTCCTGAATGGAATGAACAAGATAAACTGCATGAAACTATTTAGCGTAAGAAGTGGATTAAGAACATGGGGGCATGAGTGGAAACTACTGGGGTGGGGGTAGGTTCAATAGGGAAGTAAGAAAGCTTTATTTTTTCACAAAGGGTGGTGGAGCAATGGAACAACCTGCTAGCTGATGTGGTGGGTAGCGAAACTATCAATAGTTTCAAACACGGCTAGGACAGAGTGAAGAGGTTAGTGGTTGCTCAGGGTGAAAGTGGTAAGGCAGGGAGCATGGGGGTGGACAGTGTGGGTTAGGACCCCAAATGGACAATAGGCCCTGGGATTATTAGGGTTTATGGGCAGATTGGATGGATCAATGGTGTTTTTCTGCCATCAGTTTTTTTTGTCGTTCGACCATGTCTGATATCTACAAGCCCACTCCAAAAGTTAGATCCTCGCCAGTCCCTTAATAAGTGGTCTACTAGGCCCCCATTTTCGTTTTGTTTGAAGCATTCAAACAAAAACATTTTAATAAATTGTTTCAACTGCAAAATGGCTAAAGTGGTTTGGATCCCTTGCAGCACAATTGTGCCCTCAAGTGGTCAAAACCACAGCAACCGTAGAAAGAAACAAGTTACAGATGTGTAACTAAAATAGCTTTATTTAAAAAAAAATGACTTATAGCTTTGTTTGTCCAGGTGCTTGCAGAACTTTTGCCATAAGCTGGTGGAGCTTGCAAACTCTTCTCTACATGTATGTGCATGTTTCACTAGCTCACATACTGTATCTCCCTTGGTCCACATTTCAGAAGTTATTTGCACAGACCAAAGGGAGCACAAAGTGACTTGTCAAGGTATTTTTTAATTGTTTTATTCTTTCTCTTCCCCCCTCTCTTTCTTAATTCTTCCCAACCTTACCTCAACTTGTTGTTTCTGATATCTCTAGCCCACCATCGAGGATTTGCTGTGGAATGCATCAGTAATGTACCGCAGCTAAGATGTGCAGCAACGGCAGAGCTTTTTCCAGAAAATGGCTTTATCTCCAGCATCCTGGGTCTGATTTCCAACCTGGGTTGCATGCACGGCAGCTTGAATTTGCAGCTATTGGGACACTGAGTGGCCTGACTTTTTATTATTTAAATTTTTCCCCATTTTCCCTATGTTTCCCATCTGAGCAGCTGGGGGTACGGTACACCATTTCTCTGGCTGGGAAGGTGGGCATGTGGCTGTCTTCACAGCAAAAACTGATGCTACTTGCTGTTCCGCTTGCAGGACATGTAAAAAAAAAAAAAAAATACCGGGCAGCTTCAAGTTTATTGCAGGAAAACTCCATTGAGCAAGCTCATTCATAAGGAGCTTGTGCCCTCCCTCCCTGTTTAGCTGGCTGGGCATATGCAAACCACTGGGCAGCTTGTACCCTCTCTCCCTGTTTAGCTGGCAGGATGTTTGCAAACACCAGGCAGCTTGTGCACTCCCTCCCTGTCTAGCTGGCAGAACATGTGCAAACATTGGGCAGCTTGTGCCTCCCCTCCCTCTTTAGCTGGCAGTATGAGTGCAAACACTAGGCAGTTTGTGCTCTCCCTCCCTGTTTAGCTGGCAGAATGAGTGCAAACACCAGGCAGCTTGTGTCCTCCCTCCCTGTTCAGCTGGCATGGTGTGTGCAAACACTAGGCAGCTTGTCCCCTCTCTCCCTGTTCAGCTGGCAGGGTGAGAGCAAATATCAGGCATCGTGTTCCCTCCCTCCTTCCCTCCCTCCCTGTTCAGCTGGCATGGCACATGCAAACATCAGGCAGCTTCTTCCCTCCCTACCTGTTCCTCAAGCAGGGTGTGTACAAACAACAAGCAGCTTCTGCCCACTCTTCCCTGTTCAGCTGTCAGGACATGTGCAAACACCAAGCAGCTTGTGCCTTCCCTCCCTGTTAAGCTGGCAGGGAATAAGCCAACACCAGACAGCATATGCCCTCCTTTCATCCCTATTAAGCTGCCACGGTATGTGCAAACACCAGGCAGCAAGTGTCCTACCTCTCTGCTCAGCTTGCAGGGTGTGTGCAAACACCAGGCAGCCTCTGCCCTCCCTCCCTGTCTAGATGACAGGGTGTGTGCAAACACCTGGCAGTTTGTAACCTCCCTCCCTCCCTGTCTAGCTGACAGGGTGTGTGCAAACACCAGGCAGCTTGTAACCGCCCACCATCCTGTTCCAGCTGGCACAGCATGTGCAAATATCAAGTAACTTGTGCCCTTCCTCTCTGTTCATTCATTAGAGAGGGCAGCAGCATTCAGGACCCTGACCACTGATGTTCATTACTCTTACTGTCTGATATCCACCCTACTGCTTTTATAATATGATTGTGCTCTGTTAGAATTAAACATAATAATAAATGCATACAACTAAGCAATATAGAGTGTACAAGGGGTCTGGGTAACAAACATGGGTATGTCTGCAATGGGGAGAGGGTCAGCAAAAAGGCACCAAAGGGTTCCGCCTTACAAATTTAATTTTCCCAGCTGCACCACTGCCAGGGGTAAATCACAGAAGTGTTTTACTATAGCGCTTTGACAGTGCTAGCACTGACATCCCCCACAGCTACAGCTACTATGTTGACTGTCAGCATTATGTCAGTGCTTACTTATCAGGGGCTGTACCCCCAAACCCCCCACATCCCCTGGTCTCTAGGATTCTAACTCCGAGTCAGAGCTGGACCGGGGGAGCACTACACTGAGAAACGCACCACTGGTGTCTCCTTCACACCAGCACAGCAACACGCCGCAGACAGACGATTTCTATCACTGTGCTGATGTTCTCGGTGGTGGAGTCAACCGTGTGTCAGCACACCCACAGAACCTCCCAGTACTCCAATCTGCCCAGCCAGGGAAATGGGTAGAAGCAGCACCCCACTGGAAACTACGGGTTCGATTCTCAAAGGCTGATGCAGGCTTGCTACAAGCACTGTGTCAAACAAGCACTTCCCCAAACACACTGACGCACCTCACGCCTGATTCTCAAAAGTCACGTGTATTTGCAACACACCCCCTTTAAGGTGTCTTGTGCCAAATATTTGGTGCAAACCCTGTAAACAGGTCCTACGTTTGATGCAAAGTTAGACCAGCAAAAAGCTGGTCTAACTCACGGCATGTGGCGCAAGGGATCGAGAATCCCAACTGCCAGCCAGGGAATGCCGCAAGCTGCACACGTCATCTATTCAGCGCACCTGGGGCTTGCGGCTTTCTGACACCGTTGAGAATTGAGCCCCACATGTTGCATCTATTTTATGTTTCTCCGGTCTGACTTTGTGACTCTGTAATAATTTGGTTGTACAGATATTCTGGCTCTGTATTGATTATCTTACCTTATGTATGATGAGCTACGTTCAATAAAAATTATATTTAAAAAAAACTTTGAAAAATGTAATGTGTTGACATATTTTGTGTACTTTCTGTACTTACTGGAGGTTCCCCTTTTTGTTTAAAAGATACATATTAACAAGAAAACAGAAAAGAGAATCCCGGTCACCTCTGCTCTAGCTGCTTATGTACAGCTGGCATACTGCAACAATCCTCTGATTGTGATTTCATTTTGGTGGAAATGTTTATGATGTGACAGAGGATTATGATGTTTTCTGAAGTGTCCCTGAGACATGAGGAGCTCTTTAAAATAATGTATGTCACAACCACGACAGCTCAGGAATCTGCATGGTGCAGGGCAACCATTGTGAACCGCAAAACCACATATGAACCGCACAGCCACCATGAAATGTGAAAGGAGGCTCACAAATCACAGATTTCTACAAAATATAAAAGTGTCCTTTTGTCTTTTTTTTTTTTCCATCTACCTGTTTGGCCTCCAAGCCACACCTAATCCTATCTTTGGGTCATGCTGCCAGCAACCTGTCAGTCCTGTCTGCCACTCTCCCAACCATCAAGGTCACTGGTGATCCATACTGAGTGGGGCCTGAGAGTACCAGGGACCTTCACTTAATTGGCTCAGTGCACATATCTTTTTCCCTGTTTTTCTCCCCAGCCAGAGTCCCTCCCTCCACCCCATGGCATGAGCATTGCCTCTGTTGGCCTCACATGCCTACAGCATCCCTGCAACTAGAGCAAGTTCCCTGGCCCAACCACAGGGGTCATTGTGGTACTAGAACCTGTGGCAAACTCTCCCTAAGCTGAGGTGCACTGCTCCAGCCTTGCCTGCCTCCCAGTGTGGCAACTCAGATCCACTCCTGAACCCAGGTCACCTACCCAGCTTCATGATACACTTCTACTGGGCCATCGGGGTAGCCTGAAAGGAATCCCTTTTCAAGTGAACAGGAGTATAAAATGGCAAGGATAATTCCAGAGACCCCACTGGATGACAGCTGTCACTTGAACATGCATTAAAATACTAACAATGCACAGTCTGAAACCAGATCTCTTTATGAAGGCTGGAAAACCTCATAACCTGCAATGAGCCAACAATGCACTTCCCATGGGTGTAAGGCACTCAGCCTTTGTCCTCATGCCTTACTACATCCCTGGGTCATGTATCGCTAATCCTTTAATGCACTCACAATTGTGGCTTATTGCTTACTTCTTTTGCTGAGTACCTCCCCAGAAAGCTAAGGAAGGTTTTAAGTTCTTTTAGCGTCTGCATTTCAGCAGCAGATATACAGTACATTCTGATGCCCCATATGCAGTACAGTGGTATCTTTCTAACGTTTCTGGGAAAAAGTGTGTTTTAATGGAATACCACTAAGGACCCAATTTTCAAATGCACTTAGAATACTGCAAGCCCTTGGTGTGCGGAACATACGGCGCAGGAGGCTTGCGTCATTCTATCGGCGCCGACCGTAATTCCCAGTCAGGTGCACAAAATGCCACAAGTTAGACCAGCTCCCCCCTGTTCTAACTTGTGCCATTTGAGGGACCCTTCTTATGGGGCTTGTTCCAAATATTTGGTGCAAGCTGCCATAAATTGCGGAAACTGTCACAACTGCACCCAATGTACTAAAATTGGGAGCAGTTGCAGTAAAGGAGCTTGGCACAGTTGCGCTAAACATCGGGGTTGACACTGGGATTGATGCAAACCCAGTGTCAACCTTTGAAAAATCAGGCCTTAAGTCTCAAAATCTACAGCTACTATTCACAGTTTATAATTGTACCTTATTTTACAAACTTTAAAACACTACACGCACGCCTCTCGTTACTTTCCATCATGTACACATTAACAGAATTAATTGGGAAGAAAGGGTACCTTAAAGCCAGAGATAGCTGTGTGTTTCTCAGCTTCCCGTAATGTCTGATTCACCCAGTTTACAATGGTGTCATCGGTGACCTTCTGTCCATCGCCAAGTTCCTCAAGCATATTCAGGGTGTACCTAAATGAAACAACAAATCTGATCTGCTGAGACTATAAAAAGCAAGTGAGAAGGCTCTGTGTTACTGCTGTACGTTAAAAGGATGCATTCATGTTGAGTGGCCATCATAGTTTGAAGACCCATGAAAAATGCTTTCAAATGAGGTACTGGGCTCAGTAGGTGGCACCAATGCTACATGTAAGCAGCTTTCTTTTTCAGTGCAAGTAATGGCACAAGTGAGGGCAGGCAATGGCTTCAGATTGTAGCGTGTCATTGGGTCAGGGCAGAATAGGCCATGGCTATTTCAGGATGCCACCGTGGGTTGTTTTCGCTGCCAGTGGTGAACTGGGTTGTTCCACTGCAGCTTGCTTTCACCACCACTGGCAGCTGTAGGTTGCTTTCACTGCTGCTGGCTCATCTGGTGGGGCACAGGGGGAATGGCGAGAGAGCACTGGGTGACAGGAAATCCAGAATGAAGGCAATGTTTTTTGTTTCTTTTTAATACAGGCTAGGGAAATGAAAACGTTGTGGTTGTTCAGCTGCCCGTGTCATTTACTAATGGCAAGCAAAGAGTTCTTATGATTGCCAGGCATCAAGAACAGCTTTTTTTTTAAAGAGGCAATCCACTGTGTGTGTGTGGTGGGCGGCGTGATGATCGGCTGAGGTAGATGGCTCCTAACCTGAGTGTTGAGCCTGTTGGTCTGAGAGTACTTTCAGCTGGGCTGTCGTGCTTGAATAATGGCCCAGCTGAAACTAGCTCTGGACCAATCACAGTCCAGCATTCTTAAAACTCATTTCATAATTAAACAATAAGGCATGACAGGGGGTGCATTATGGTGGGATAATAGCCCACCTCAGGTGGGGTGAATGTATAATAAAAGTTTACATGCAAAAAAAAAAAAAAGCCCAATTTGAACATTGCATTATTTTCTCATTGTCAGCAGGTGGCGCCAATGCTGCATATAAGCAGTACTAAGAGCAAAGGAAGGACATTTAGTGGCTTCAGCCATTAGCATGTCCTGCCAGAAGGGTTTTCCTTCCCCGGGGCTGTCCCTAAGATTGGGGCGCTAATGTAGTGTCGGTGTCAAGAGAGAGCAGGCCACGTTCACCTCCAGTTACTATTTTAAGAGGCAGCAGTCGGATCAGGGCAGAGTAGTAGGCAAATGTATAAATTGCCAGCCAGTTTGGGAGCGAGCCTGTTTATTGTTTAAAAAAAGTAAAAGATAAAAATGGTAATCAATGACTCCTTTTGGTGCAGCATGCACGAGACACAGATGGAGCAGTTTGAGAGGGAGCTGCATATCTGCTGTGTTTAAAGTGAAGCAGGATATGAAATTTAAAAAAAGGAGAGCTGTTTGGCAACAGGGAGCAACAGGATGTGTGACACCAGGGAGACAGGAGCAGGGTCATTGCTGTCAAGAAAAGTATAGCATTGTGGGGGGATGAGCAGCCATGTGTTTTTTGGGGGAATTTTCTCTTTTGGGAAGGAACGGGGAGGGGTATTTCTTACTATTGAATTTCCTGACTGCCAGGAGCTACTTTCAGCTGGGCCACTGTGCTGGGGTAGCTCTGGACCAATCAAGAGCCAGCATTCACATTCTTAAAACTGGCACAGGGTCATGTCGCCCGCAAACAAAAAACACACGGCAATAAATGCCACAAGGAAAACAGCGGCCTCACAAACAACGTTGAGTACAAGAGTGAACTGACGACAAGAGCACAGCCCAATTGAAAACAATCAGAATTCTTTTTTTTTTAGGGGCTTCATCCCCCCACACCCCCCCCAGACTTAAAATAATCAACTCCGGGGGTGGGGCTGGGGGCCTGGACTTTGGGGATTGGGAGAAAATTGGAAGAGGGTGAATTATAGCTGGCATGCTAACAGCCATCCACTAGCAGCACCCTTGTAAAGTAAGAATTGTTAGCAAATCTACTGAAAACTGAAGGAATTATCCTGGGTTGAATGTGCCACCTTGAAATTTGCATACATGATTAAGGGAGAAATTACCTTTTCCTAATAGGTAACCTACTCCGGGTGAAAGCTATAACATACTATAAGATAAGTATGATGCTTTGTTGTAGTTTTTTTTTTATTCACAGTTTCTTAATTCCTGCTTGCAACAGACCATGGTCGCCTGACTCAATCAGGTCACTACTGCCCCTGTTGTTCCTGTTCATCCACAGTCCATCTCAAGGCCTGCCTATCCAGACCCCCAGCTTCCAGCAGAGCCTTGGAGCGTACTCCCTCTGGTGAGGACTAAGCCAGGCAAGTGGAAGACCTGGCCCATGGTCAGTCACAACCTTAAGCTCACACTACGACCCCAGGAGATCCTATCCTGCAGCAGTGGGTAGTTACTCCCTCTCCTCACAGACCCTAGATGTACTGCCTCTGCAGTCCTCACCTGACTCCACCGGCCTCAGGCAAGTGGGCTGGTTTACACTGCGAACCTGGGTCACCCTCTTGGGAGCACAATGAGCTTTGCAGCGCCACTGGCTCAGGAGATGTAGCTTTTTAGCTTTTATTCATGCTTACAAAGTCATAATGCGATGATGTAGCATTTTTCCTTATATTTTTTCTCTTTGTACCTTAGTATGAGCAAGCTAAATTTAAAATATAGGACAGTGCAGTAGTGGGCTGATTGGGGGTTACTGCAGAAATAGGGTTAGTTAAGAAAAGTAAGAATTAGGGCTGAGAAAGACTGCCTCAGACAGTTTTGCTGAAACTGTTTCCCATGACAATTGAAAAGTCAGTGAATATTACCTATTTCTGTTGAAAGGAATGGTGCGAAAATTGCAATTTTCACATAAAAACTGTCACTTTTGTGCAAAGTTGCTCTTTTCACATTTTTTTGGGGGTTAACAGCATTTTCTCACGAAGCTGCGATTTGTACATGGTTTTTGCCACTCTCATGAAAGTGGGAAAATACCATTTATTTTTCACTGAAATTAACATTTTTCACACACTTCTTGCCAGCACAAATAAAATTCCACTCAAATCTAGTAAGAAAAGGTTTTGGAATGAATTGCAGTCCCTTTCTGGTGCCATTTGCCTTGGGGGGAGGGGCCTCTGGGTTTTGTAAGTTTATATATGCCATTTACCAGCAGCATCCCTGTAAAATATAAGAATTGCCGTAAAATTCCCTTTTCGAATATGTACAGTAGCTTAGCTAACAGGAAATACCTGGGTTACCATTTGGCGAATTATTTATATATTGTACAGGGGTACTGCTATTATAGAAGGTGGCCATTTATGAACCTACTGTACAATGTCTAGCACTACCCCTCCCCCAAAGAACTTTTTCTTACAATTGGCGCTATTTACAAAGGGGCGGAACATATGCGCAGAGGCACCCCTGACAAATGCAGGGTACCTGTCCTGACCCCACCCCACCCCACCCCCGCACACAGGACGGCACAGGGTGGCTGGGGCAGAGTAGTGGACCCAGGCAGGCATCCAATCGGATGCTCATCCTGGATCCCAGAATGGATCACATACATGGGACGATGCGGGTCCAGGTGATTGAATAACCAACGCAAGCACCCGGACCCAAAAGTCCATGCCCCGGTAAGGAAAGAGCAGAACCCCCCCCACACACATATATAGGGGCACTAGCCCCATGATTGCTGTAATCCCCCCTCCATGCACACATATAGAAGCACTGGCCCCGTGAATGCTGACACGCTGACACACATAGGGGTACAGGCCCCCGTGAATGCTGTAACCCCCCGCACACAACCATGCCCTATCCTTGTGCACACACATGCCTCCCCTGCCTAGTACATCATGACCACCTCACCCCAACCCCATTGGTTCTCAGTGGACCCCCACACGCCCCAGCGGCAGTGATATCATCCACCCCATCCCCCCCATACCTGGCAAAGTCAAGCGCTGTAGCTCTGGATGGCCAGCAGCACATCTCTCCCTCACACCTCCATGGCTGCCAGCCATCCAGCTGATGATGCTGAGGTGCGCTGCCTGTATAGCGGCATGCTCCCAGCATCACTTGGACAGCCGGTAGCTGAGGAGGTAGGAGGGTTGTGCAACTGGCCATCCAGAGTCACTGCACTGACGGGCAGATATAGGGGATGGGGAGTGGTGATGTCAGTGCCATGGGGGGTCCACTGAGCACCAATGAGGGTCTGGGATTGGGGGTCAGGGTGAGCTGGTCATGATGTACTGGGCGGGGAGGGCATGTGTGTGCACATGGATGGGGCATCGTTGTGTGTGGGAGGGTTACAGTATTCATGGGGGCTGGTGCCTTTATGAGTGTTGGGGGAGTGATGGGGATGGGGCACAGCTGTGTGCTGGGGTGGGTGGGCAGGCATAGGAGACAGGTGCAGGAGTTCTGTTGCTTGGGGCATGGGACTGTCCACCTGGATCGGGCAGGGGTCTCTGTGCATGTGGTGTGCACAAATGTTATGCTGGGGTCCCCCCTGGTGTAACCTGCACCCTCCTCCACCCCCTGTGAGCAGCACTAAGCGCCTTTGTGAATGGTGCATAGTGCAGGCATACCCCTTGCTCACCCCAGGTGCATTGCTGGCCATGGGATCGGGCATGTACATATCTTGTGCACCCATGGTGAAATGCCGCTGGGGGTCTGTGGGACCCCTGTTGCGTGGCATTACGACTTAGGGTTTCCTATGTGCCTCTGATACGCGGTGCGTAGGCAACCTTTTTTTGTGTATAGGTGCCATTGTCTTTTTTTTAGTTCCCATGCTAAAACAGAGGGTTTTTTTTTCCAAATTTCAGCAGAGAACAGGGTTATGTCTGGTGTCTACTTCACAGTAATACATTTAACTTACTCATACTGAGCTACACCAAGAAAAAAGATAAGGAAAATGCTACAACATGGCATTATTTATAATGACTTTGCAAGATGAAATAAAAGCTCAAAACAAGCTATAACAAAACAATATACCTACATAACATACTTTATTGGTTGTTTGATGGCTATAGTGCAGCATGTGAGAAGAACAGGCTTTTTCAGATATCTTTTTTTATTTTTGAGAAATTCTGAGGACTGTATATACCTTTAGCCATGTTTAAGAGTAGTAACATTTAATAGTAGAAGAATTTGTGAATAGTAAGAGTCTGACACATCACACGCATTCTTGTGCTGACGTATACGACTTGCACAAAGTCTAGTGAGAGTATTATTGTTAAAAATATAAAATCAGTGAAAAAGCTTTATGCTAAAAGAAAAGCAAGTACAATGTGAATAATGGTGCCACATATTGACTTATGGCTGGATAATTTCAATGTGTAAAAAAAAAGTAATATTTTTCAGTTTAAATCAGAAATAAGATGTTAAAAAGATTTACCAGGATTCGTCATTCACGTATCAATGTGATGACATCATCACGACAGCATAAGCTACGAAAGGGATAAAAGGCTTAGAGTTGCAGCGAGCAGCTGCTGGCAGTAATATAGAAAGACACAGACTTCACGGTGAGTGAAGTGCTAATAAATGATTTTATTCAAATGGAAAAGGCAGTGAAACTAAACTAAACCGCTGATAATTTTTTTGCTTTTAGGAAGAAAAGAGTGAGTAAGCCAGTTACATGGGATCCAAAGAACTCTGCTTTGGAATCTATACTTACAGGTGATGAAAAATGTCATTGTTTTGCAAATAGTGTTTTTAAATTTAAAAAAAAATTAATGTTGAGATGAAAATGTATGTACACGTTTTCACACAGCTGCCAGCCAGAGTGTAATTGAGGAGACTAGCAAATAGATAAAGTGGACAGCAATATTAGGCGACTGTTTAGTTTATGTAGATTTAAATTGATTCTTGTGGCTGTTTTATTTAAAATAAGACACTGTATTTGAGAAAAATAAAAATATTAAAAAGTCCATACAGTCTTTATATCTACTGGCATATGAATAACGACTGAAATAGAATGCATTTAAATTACTGACATGTTTCATGATTTTTTTTTTAAATTATAGAACAGAAGAATATTAGACAGCTTATCTATGAGTTGAAATAGTTTTAATAACAGACTTATCTTTTATGTTTAAAGTCATATTTCCTAATGAAAGTGTGCAAATAAAAGCAGCAAAATGTTGAAAACTGATACGACTGATGAGCTGCAAAAAATGAAATTTAAATTTTGTGATGTTTGGTGAACAGGATCTACTTACTAGATTTTCTAGAAGGTATGAAGGAGAACCAGACTTGATAGGTCAGTCTCAATGAAGAGTACTGTTCTAAACATCACACCTACTACTGTCAGGTGGAAAAGTCTTCTAACTGGCAATAGCAGACAGAGCAAAAAAAAAAGTCTGACCTCTTCAACTGCTCCATAGAATTGGAGGTGGTTACAGCAGATTGGTGAGAGGCCAATGGGGTCCTGCTCCACAACAGTGGGAATAGAGAGGACCATTGGAACTACAGACCAATCAGCCTAACCTTAATCCTGGGGAAACTGTTAGAATCCATAATAATAATGCACGTAGTAAAATGGCTGGAGGCTCCTAACAAGACTCAGCATGGATGGTCTCAGGCAGATTATGCCAGCCAAACTTGATTGACATCTTTAACTGGATCACAAAGATAGTCGACAAGGGCCAAGAAGTAGACTTCTGTAACAGGACATAAACAAGGGTTTTAACTCTGTGCCATATGGGAGACTTATGAAACAGCTGAGGAATCTAGGAGGGGAGACAAAGTAGTTTCGGCGGATTAGTAACTGGCTGGGGAAGAACTCAAAGGGTAGTGATCAATGAGGAATACCAGGGATCCAAGAAGTCACTAGTAGGGTATGACAGGGTCTGTCCTAGGGACAGTCCTTTTCAGTATAGATATAGGGGAAGACCTCCAGGACAAAATAGTTCTTTTTTCACATGACACCAAAATCAGGGGCCAAGTGGGTATGGCGGAGGGAAGGAAAATGGACCTGGACAGAACTGAAAAGTAGTCTAACGTACGGCAACTCAAATTTAATGCCAAAATATGTAGTCATAAACACTCAGAAAAGATATCCTAACACACGATACTTGTTGGGGGGTGTAAGGGTGGAGCAAACATCAGAGGAAAGGGACCAATGGATCATTATTAGTGACAGTCTAAAACCTTATGTTCAGTGTCAGAAGGTAGCAGGGAAAACACGTAGGATGTTGAGGTGCACATGGAATGGGTCTGCTAGCATAAGAAAGGAGGCGAGACTGCCCCTGTACAGATCTTTTGTAAGATCTCACCTTGAGTCCTATTCATAGTTCTGGAGCCTGTACCTGAAGATAGACAGGAACCTTTTGGAAGCTGTTAAGAGAGCCAGAAAGATGATTCAGGGCAGCATGGAAAGACATGTGATGAGAGGCTGGAAAGTCTTAACATGTCCACACTAGAGGTCAGGATGGAGAGTGGAGACATGTTAAAAACTTCAAGTTCCTATGGGGTATTAATAAAGTGGACAGCAGGGACCTGTTTACAAAAATGATGGCAAAGTAACAAGAGGCCACGGATAGAATCTGGTGTGGGGGGGGGGGGCCTTCAGGGAGTGCTTTTCAGATTGGGTGGTGGAGAAATGGAATGCATAGCCAGAAGAAGTGGTCAGTGCAGAGTTAAACTCCAGCTCCAAACACAGGAGGGATGGGCTGTAGTGAGAAGGGGATAAGTGGACTAGGAAAGGGGGCATCCAGATATAGTCAGGGTGATCAGCAGACTTGCTTCAGTCCAATATCAGGCTGGATGTGGATACAGGCTGGTACTGGACAGACTTGATGAGCCTTTGGGCCTTTTTCTGCCATCATATACACACTACATTTCTATGAAACATAGTAACAAAGAAACATAGACTTTGACGGCAGATAAGGACTACTTGGCCCACCCAGTCTGCCCATTTCCCTACCTATTGGATAAGCTGCAGATTCTAGTTAACCAACAGCCTACTTCCTGCAACCCCCACTATAATTGCCTTATGTCTGTCCCATGCATGTTTGAATTTCCCCACTGTTTCAGACCCCACAACCTCTCCAGGAAGGCGGTTCCATGCAGCCACCACTCTCTCCGTGAAAAATAATTTCCTCACATTACCCCTGAGCCATCCGCCCTCTAACTTTAAATTGTGCCCCCTTGTTCTTACACATCTCTTTTTCTGAAAGATGCTACCCTCCTGTACTTTGTTGATTCCCTTGAGGTACTTCACTGAGAGGGTGGTGGAGCCATGGAATGCACTGCCTAGGGGGCTGGTGGAGGCAGAGACAGTGGAGAGGCTCAAGAGGGGGTGGGACAGGTACAGAGGAAGGGTTCTGGAAGCAAATTCCAATGCAGCGAGAATATCCGGAACTGGGAAGGGAGAAGCCAGAGAAGGTGAGGGGGGCAGCAAGGCCAGCTCCCAGGGTGGGGGCTGACCAAACGAGCAGACGTGAAAGACCATTAGGCCTATTCTGATGGCATTTTAGTATGTTAGTATGTCCCCCCGTCCCTCATTTTATCAAGGGTATACATATTAAGCTCTTTCAGTCTCTCTTCATATGGTTTCTGATGTAGACCCTGCACCATTTTAGCTGCCCTCCTCTGGACTGCTTCCATCTATGTTGTTTCAGATATATGAACATATGAAGAAGCCAGCAGAGGAAGGCCTTTTGGTCTATCATATAAAAACAGCAGTAGGCTACTCTTAAAAACTAGCAGCGTTTCCATAGAGTGTACTGTCTTTTTAAGCAGTGCAGGCAGCGTGCAATGGCTACACATGAATTATCCTGTCCTGTGCTTCAGCCAGCATTCTCAGGATCAAAACAGTCCTGGCCTGTGGCACTCCACACTGTGATATGGTGAGGGTCATGAGCAGTCTACAGCTGGCAGTAATTCTGTTGAACTGTAAATAAATTGTAGGGTATTTGTTATGGTAAAGACATTAACATAATTTATAATTAATTTTCATTTTGATTTCCTCGTGGACATCTTGAATCATCAAGCCAATGTTTAATGGCAGTTTAGCCACTTTTAAAGAGATAGTATTCCTATATGGTATATAAAAAAGGCATATACGCATTGATCATATATATGAGGCAAATTTGATGTGTCTACTTGCTGTAAAAGAAATCCTATTCCCATATACAGTTTTTTTTTATTTTGTTATGTCACTATACTGTGCTAGGTGATTTCTGTAATCTGGTCATAAAACAATCATTACTGTCATCATTTCATAAAAGCTCTGTTGAACTGTAACAAAATCATGTGTATTTATTATTGCAAAATTTAAAATGAGAATTCAATACTTTCTTCACAGCTCAACAGTACCCCTGTTAGCATGTGCTATTAGTTTGCAGCAGCTGTGCTGCCCAGTTATCAGGGCCGCCGCCGGTAAGGTTAATTGTGATTTCTTTGCAGTTTCTTTCCCGGGACAAAATGGATGCCACAGGAGAGCTCCCACATGGGTTAGAAAGGTTAGTTACGGTTTACAACAAACAAACACATAATCTAATCTACAAAATCCTGTTAATGAGTCACTGTAGTAATTTTAAAATAATTTGAGGGGAAGGCTACAAATACAGTAAACTGAAGAGTTAACCAAGGATTCCGAATAATTGCTACTGGCTTACAGTATGTTTAATGAATGACTTCTGACCCATTCATTTCCTGTTGATGGAAACTGATGTTCTGGAATTTCTAAAATCTTACATGTCCACCTGTCCATAAATGTGAGATAATATCTGCAACTCAAGCAGAGTAAAAACAAATCAATGAGGAACTCATTGTTATTTCGTCAGAGACACCTTAAAGGAGAACTGCTATAAGCCTGCAATTCTGAGTTTTTGGGAGAGCTGGTTTCAGATACCGACTCGCATTCTGTTATTGTTCCATAGTTACTGGACTTTTGGTAATCACAGTGGATGTTTCTGATTAACACACTGGTGATCAGTACCATTTCAGAATTGTATGATGTAGTTTATGTAAGGGATAATGCATGACAAAGTGTGTAGTTATAAGGGAATAATGCATGCCTCAGGTTGTTAGGTACAAGAGGTAGCCGAGTGCCACAACTACCAGAGAGAAGTGCAGTATTATGTTGTGACTGCACACCCTGGAGTATGTTCTTCCACTTAGAAAATGTTTTTTTATTGGTTAGAAAATATGTAGTTCGGGGGTAGGGGTGACCAACAGTCAACGCGTGCAGATATATTTTAAGCGGCCCCTACCTCGGACTCTGATTTAACCCTTAAATTTTACATTTTAGAACAGCAATTACTGTTTTAAAAGGACATCATTGTGAAGTAGAGATTCAACTTTACTTACAGACTGAGCAGGTCAAATTGAGCCACGGGAGACTATAAACTTTTAGCTGAAGGAGAGTGGGAAGGGAGGGCCCCAATGCCATCAACTAGCATGGCCAAAGGCAGGCAGTTGACAGGAGAAAGTGGTGGGGTCTTGGAGGCCACAGTGAAGGCCATTCTTGAAACAGTGCACCAGCATGACAAAATGTTGGACAGCTTCAATACCAGGGTGTCATTTTTTGAGAATATAGTAGACATCACCGAGGCAGAGCAAAAAGTACTGGCAGAGACAGCTAATAAATCTCAGACAGTAACTTTGTGGGTTCTTAAAGAAAATAGGTTACATCAAGCGTGGCACGGACATTTAGAGAATGGCACAAAAGCTCAGAATTTATGTTTCCTAGGGCTGTCTGAGGGAGTTTGTGGGATGGACACAACTGGATATATTAAATCACTCCAGAAAGAAATTCTGAACTTGGAGCCGGAACACTTTATTGTCTGAGCTTACCCCAGACAGTCTGCAAACCCTGACCTACCCGCATTATGCTTGCAGCAACACCAGGTGTGCACATAAGAGACATCTTACTTCAAAAAAGCAAAAAACATCAGCTACTTAAACCTGGAAGATGGAACACTAGTTCATTGCTTTTCAGATTCGAGGTATGCTACCCACCAAAGATGGTGGGCTTTCAATGTGATCAGGGCTGGCTTGTGGGAGTTGAGGGGGGGGTCTCACATGCTCTTCAGCTCCCAGTTCATCTTAAAGCAATGTATTTCAGTAAAGTTTTTCATTATGAAGATCCTTTAGAAGCAGGGTGTACACTAGAAGCAATATACTGTATATAGACTTGGGGAGAAACTCTGGGTATGAGGAATGTGAAGACAAAGGAGAAACATGAGTGCTTTTGAAACTGTTTACATAACATTTTTCTTTACCACACAGACTCAGAATTACCTTTATGAGTATAAAACGTTTATGCCAGTTTACAATAGCAATCAAGTTGCTCCGCTTTGTTTTATGGAGTAGGCCAGTAAGTTAGGAAGCTTCATACCCTCTTGTTTTTTTCCAACTGACCCAACCACATACCACTTCTTGGACACATGGGTACCCTCAGAATTTGAATTAGAAAATGATGGTGGCTGTGAGGCTCAGACTGCTGCAGGAGATCTCTCTCCTCTGCTGCAAGAAATCCGTATAGTGCAGCACATAAGGAACCCTGCATGAGCATGGCAGCAGCTAAGAGGTTGGGTAAGCCCTGACTAAACTGAGTATATCCCCTTGTGGAGCTAAGTGTTAAATGGGTAATATTTTCTCTCTTTTTAGGATGGAGAATAAGAAGCTGATTCAACCACTGTACACTGCCATAACCTTTAGTAATACTGAGCTTTACTCTGATAGTGACCTTACGTGCTGTTAGTTAAATTAAAATGATCTGCCTTTTATAACATAATACTGTTTGTTCACAGCTCATACTTGAAGGAAGGACAAACTTTGCTTGTTAGCTGGTTTGTTTAGAACTCTTTCTGGTTTCTAACTTACATGTTGCAGTGCTTTATGAACTATGACATGGGGGGTTGGGGGCAGAGAATGCTCTGGAGAACTTCCACCTAGGAAGATTTCTCTGTACTTCATTTGCAGATTCACGAACTTCAGGGCAATTTAAACTCAGTTAGAAAATGGGCTTTTTATTTCCTGGCATCTGATTGGCTGGTGCCCTTGCCAAGGGGGGAACATTAACTTTCAATAGATGCCCAGGAAATAAAAAGTACCAGCCCTAGTGCCCCATCACCCACTCATGTACCCCTGTGCTCATTCTGCATCCTGACTGGCTGAAAACACACAATTTAATTTTAAATCACTGCCATTTTTACTCTCGCTAAGCAAGAGATACTGGCCCTCAATGCTATGCAGTTCACTACTAGCTACCGCACCAGTCTGTCACACAACCTCATCGGGGCTTCTTTCAGTCACATTTTTTTTTCTTGTATAATTACGGTACTCTTTTAAGTAATTATCTATGACTCTCAATACCCGAGCTACTATCCCTCCAGCTTACCTCTTGCTCACACTAGAAAACTGCACAGGATACTGAGCAAGGCAGCCCCCCCCCCACACACACACACACAAGCGATCTCTCAGTTTCTGTTAGCTTTTCAAATTAAAAACAACATACACTAACCACACATACAACAAATAAACCAACAAAAGCAAAGGTCTCTGACAGATCAGCTTCATGGAACCGCCTGTAATCAGTGCGGTTTTGAAATGTGCAGCGCATGCATGCCTTTCCAAATGAAACCAAAACTTTCCTTCCTCCTCTCCCAGCTCACTTCTGCTGTCCGTTTACACTCTTCACAGCAGAAACATAACCAGACCCCAATACCCTACACAGAAGTGCTACAACCACAAGACCAGGGAGATGACTTACGGGAAGCACCAGAATCCCTTCGGCTCCCCGAAGGGCAAAACCAAGCAACTCCTGCCCAGTTTCAAACAGAAATGGGAAAACAACCAGACAGCACATTGGCACCTTCCTTGAACAACCCCCAAACCAATCACACTGACAAAGACTCACTCCAGGAAATTGAAGGCATCGACCGTAAGTCCACCATCCGGGAAAAGCACTCCATACTTCCTCGGGCAAGAAGATAACAAAAAGCCACATACAGCTCCTACAAGCCCCACTGAGAGCCCCGCAGCCAGGGAGACAACACAAGCACAAAGCAGGCAGGTCTAAAACACGTTCTTGCCGAAAAACCACAGCCGCAACTCGCTCAGTCCAGCAGCTTAGGTGAGAAACATGGCAGGCTCACCATTCAAGTAAAAAATAAAACAAAAAGTTATAGTGGCATGCAACTGGGGGGGTCGGTGAGACAACAGATTGTTACCAAGTGAAACGCGAAACCACCCGCCCCAATACTTCTGGATCAGTGATCCCCCGTTTGTACACACTTATTATTGGCACCTTATTTGTACCTGCAGTAAAACCACAGTTTCAGCCTTTCCAGTTTCAGAAGTTTGATGTCTTGTTTTAGATGATGATGGGGGAGAACAGAATGGCTCTGTCACCTGAATGAGTATGTGTGTGTGTGTGTGGGGGGTTAGGAGCTAGAACAACACATAAAATGAGGGACTACTTTATGAAACAAAAGTAAATTTTTGATATTTCTATTTATGTTCAGTCATTTCATTAGTTATTTAACAACCTAACAAAATGTACACATATGCCCATTTTCTAAGCACAATAATACCCTCAGGGTGGCGGTATAGGGCATGCAAAGACCTTCCAGTGGCTACAAGGCCCCGCCCCGCGGCATTGGGCCTCATCATGCCCCTGGGCAGTCCGGTATTGCCCAATACCGCCCACCCTGTCAGGTATTATTGCTTGCATTCCTCACAGGGATTCAAACTGTTAACGTCTTGTTTCTGTTGTTTCCAGACAGGCATTCACGGCCATGCTGCACATGGCCCATTTTGAACTCAACTGGGGACTGATAATGAGCTTCTGGATTCCCTCAAATGTCATAACGCAGGAGTTAGGAGATAAGCTGTGCAGTGATAAGATAAGCAATGTCAGTGGCTCAGCAGGTAGCACACTCGCCTCTGAGGCCAGGAGATCAGAAGGCTGTGGGTTCTATCCCCCACACCAGCCACTTGGGTTAATATCCCAATACTGACACTGTAGTGCAGCATGAGGGGGGAGCTGCACTCTTGAGGTGCCATCTTTTGGGTGAGATGTTAAACCAAGGTCTTAGCTACCTGTTCAGGCGGATGTTCATGGCACTTCTTGAAAAGAGCAGAAGAATTTCCCTGGTGCCCTGTCCAAATATCCCCCCATTCACTAAAAATACCACAGGTTAATCTGGCTCAAGTGAGTTGGCATTCATCTGTATCCCCCTTCCCCGGGTCATGTCTGAAAATAGGCAGAATTTGTCTAGTGCATTTACCTGGAAAAAAAAAAAGCTTTCCTATTGAAATATTGCTCATTGTCAGACTTCATATACGCTAAATCAAGTTTGATGCTTTATATTGTTCATTTGCCTAACATGAATAAAGTTAAAAACATACATATATGTGGCTGGCCTGGTGTCATGGAGGCCTGAGGTGCAGTGCATCTTATTTCCAGCCATGATGACCTTGGTTCAGGAATGGACCAGGATTGCTCGGTGGCCACCAGGGGAAGGAGGATTGAGCATCCAGAGATGCCACTTTTCCTTTGGGGGGGTGTGACAGCATGAGCTGCTGCTTTAACTGTCACCCAGCAGAGGCTGAGTGACATAGCAGGCAACCACCTCTCTCTCTCAGGGCCAAGGGCAGGCATTCAAGTACGTGCAACATCGCATGCCCATGGCATTGCATGCATGCCACCTTGGGGACAGGGACTAAAACAAAAAAGAAAAGCAGAGGCCGTGCACTAAGGAGGCCTTGACCACCTTTCCTTCCTTGTTCTATTGCCCCAGACCCTGCCAATCGGACCCGGACTCTCGGGGATGGAGAGGATGACCCTCCCTTTCCCAACCCCACCACACCCACTCTCTAGAGTAACTAGAGAGCTAAGACCTGGAGGGAGATTGTGGCAGGTCATGGGAAGGGGATTGGAGCTGAAAAGCCAGCCAGCACCTCGACCAGACAAAACAGATGAATAGGAAAAAAAAATGTAGTTTAAGCGAGGTGTGTGGTACTCTTGGTTACAAATACTGCATTATACTTTTAGTTGCAAATACTGTACTATACTCTTGTTTGCACAAATACTGTACTATACTCTTGTTTGCACAAATACTGTACAGAAAATGCACATTTGAGAATGCTTCTTTGTATTCCTTGTTTTAAAGCTCTTATTTTCTGTTTACAGTACAAACATTGTGATTGCTATAGACTTATTTTTGAATGTTAGATGTCACGTGCTGAGTTATATACTGTATTATGTACTGCTGCTGTATGTTTTGCTGTTGGTTTATTTTTGGTCACAGTTGTAAAGGAGGGTACTACCCTCAGTTTGCTCACCAAATTAATCTGAGTGATATTCAATAGTCATGTGACAGGTTTCAGCCAATGGCACTATGTTAAAACCCACAACAAAAAAACGTCACAGGCAAACACAGCACTGCATGGTCCTGTGTAATCTAGTGTGGTCCAAAACTGTGTTAGAATATATAAACAAACTCCAAAACCAAGCACGCGTTTATGCCTGCACGGTTTTTGACTGTGCGTATGTGCTGTCGGGGTTTTGACCGGATACCTCAACAAATTAGGTTGCAGGATCTTCAAGGCCCATTTTTTAACTCCTTATTAGGAACTTACATTGTTTCCACAATATATCCGTATTCTACTAGGGGAAATAAACTACATAACACAATTCTCAAATGGTATTCACTGTCAATGTATAAATCAGAAACATCCACTGAGTTTACTAAAAGGTCAGTAAAGTCAAAACAATAACATAAAGGGTTCCATTGTACAAACAACAGATTCTATTGAAAAGAAATGGCATACTGAGTCAACATAGTTCTACTATAAAGGACATTTAGAAATGTGTTTTCCACACACTGTATAATTTTTTTTCTAATACTCAAATTTCACAGTATATCTTTTGGGTTCTGTATGTAAATAAAGTAGATTAATGCCTCATGAGCTAAATATACTGTGACAATGGTCTGTATTTATGATACAGTATTACCTCCCCCAATCCAACAATGTGCCATTTAAGTAATAAGGCATGACTGGGTTGTGGTATGGTGGGATAACAGCCCCCCTCAGGTGGGTTGCAGCACAAGAAGGGCCACTAGACCACCATAACACATCCCTTGGAATGCCGTATTACGATTATGAAACGTGTCCTTTTTAGTAAAGCTGGATATTTTTTTTTAAACATATTTTTGTTGAGCTACAGTACTTTCAGCCAGATTGTTGTGCTGTGATAACGGCCCAGCTGAAAGTACCTCTTGGCCAATAAGGAGCCAGCATTCTTTCTACCCATCTCATAATGAACGACATAGGAGATGTTGAATCCAGTTAATTAGGGCAGCATAAGCGGTGTTAATTTTGGAGGCATTCTGCATGAATATAGGCCAGTAACATGAATAGTAATGCATGGCTGTCTAACGTTCATTCTACATGTAGTAACAATGAAAACAAGGGTTAGCAGTCAATGTTGTTATTTCTTCTATAAAAAATTCCCAGGAAGGGAAATATTTTTATTTATTATTACATTTGTGGAGTTTTTATGTTATTTTATGTGTTTCAAAATATATTTTAATGTAAAGCTCTCAAAGCCCTTAGGAAGGGGCTATCTACAAAGAAAGATGCCTTGCCATGCCCTATAGGAGAGATCATGTAAATGCCAATCTACCTTCTCATCAACTGCCAGAGTAAGGCCAAAGTTAGTGTACGGTTTCCTTCATTGAGATCTTGTCCTGCAATGCCAACCAGTGAAAACTTGGCTTGGTTCTTTCCCAATTCAACTGCATAATTGCAGTTTTCAAGCTGTTTCAAAAGAAATGGAAGAGTCCAGTTAAAAAAAACAAAGGTATATTTTTCCATGTTACCTTTCTCACAATACAGTTATTGTAATGGAGTGGAGGAGAGGTTAAAAGGCCAAATGGAATTTCTTTTTAGCTCAGCTACAGGGTCTTCCTTTAACTTTGGGATGCACCCCTAGGCCCTAGCTGTATGACTTGTTCCTCTGAAACTGTTAAATGTCTGTGTCCTAGATTTGCTTGAGGTTGCATACAGAGATGGACAACATATCTGAAATTCACCCCACAAATCCATTCATGACGTTGGCAAAATTCATGAAGTGTGATGAGCCGACTTCGAAAAGTTTTCTAAAAACTTTGCAGCATCGCTAGTTGTATGTTGCATGTAATGTGACAGATACAGATGCAGCCTTGTAATTTCAGAAATATTACAGGCCAGCACCATGGTACCGAGTGATGGGGGATCACTCTGGCTTGCTGGTGTCCAGGATTCATGCTCTGAGCCTGGGGCATCAGGAGTGCAGGACCGGCAGGGAGGACTGACAAGTATACCTTGGATGCTGTCCTGTGGTGAGGGGGGAGGTTGCTGCAATGGTGTGTAGCTGCTCCCGATTTTGGCGTAGTGGAGGTGCCTGTGATAGCATGTGTGACCATGTGCTGTTAGGCACACACCCCTGGCCAGCTCTAGTACATGCATGAGTGTGTGGAAGGGCAGTGAAGACGTGATAGAACTCTCACACAGGTACACTGGATGTCAGCCTTACCAGTCCTCCTCACACTATTGGTCACCCAGCACACCAGTCTTGAATCCCTTTAGCTTGTTTTATAATTGTCTCTTCCTTCCAGTCAAGAGGAAGCACCTGGCAAGGACAGGCAAGCAAAGCGGACAGAGGATGGAGAGGTATAGCTGTATCTGTCTTTGATGACATCAGAAGCGTGCCCCCAAAAGGGACAAGCCAGCCACATGAATGCTGGCTTGAGGTTTGGTTGGTCTCTGTGACAAGCAGCGAGGGGTGAGTCTGGCAGGGGAGAGGGCATAGGAGGCTTAAAAGAGTAAGTGCCAGTGGGCATGAGGAATTGGATAAACAGAGCAGGCAAAAAAAACAAGAAATATTACAACAGATGCACAAGTATACTGTAACAGGCACTTATAAACTGAACCACTGGTTTTCTGCAGCTCTTCTGCTCCTGCACTTCTATAGTAGAGTTTGTTTACCACTGCAGCACAATTAACTTGCATATGTGCCAGGTTTGATCCAGTCATGGGCTAAGATGCTATATGACGTCATGAGTTACATCAGTTATTGAGAGCGAGGGACAGGCTTCAGTATAAACTAAGACAGAAACAATGAATCAGGAATTATGGCAAAGCATTATTTTTGATTTAACCAAAAACTGTATGCAAGCCCTGATGCAGGATACAAATTCTGTGAATGCAGTGACAGAAGAATTCCAGAGACTTTGCTTATAAAACACATTTTACAGGAGACCCATACACATGTTTTGATACTAATTACTGTACCTAATGTGTGACCTGCCAGTAAATTATTTATGTCCATATTTCTATAAAACTCTAATGTGTTAATTATTTTCATGTCTTTTTTCTTCATTATATAACCACATGACTTTTTGGTACATAGTTGGAAATGAATTTTGGCTCAATTGAACCAGCCACTGAGAAGAGACGTTATCCCAGTGACTCATGCCCTGAAGTTCCTTATTGTTATTATAAAATAGATTCGCCTATGTGTTTGCCAGTCTACTTAAGCTATTTTGTGGGCACTGGTTTCACCTCTGAGGTTGTGCTAGGATAACATAATGAGTGAAACTGTCTCTCCACCAGTCAGCTTTCAGCATTTTTCTATCCATCTGATAATGAACTATTTAAACTCACATTGGATTAGTCCCTCATGGTGAATAACAGTGCTGGAAGCATTTAATTTATTGGGCAATGAATGGTCACAAGAGACATGCATTACAGCAGAATTAGTGTGCCCAGGACAAAATGGCAGCTAACGTAACACTGGGTTCTGAAAGGTTTCCATCACTGCTGGTTTTCCTCTCCATAGTGCCAAAATTCATTAAATCTATGGGTATCAAACAAAGCCTACAGTTATTTTACATGATACTGAACATTGTGGCTACCTGGGTAGCAGGAGGCAAATACAATGGGCCTTTTTGTCTCTCTTTTTGTATAGCATTTCCTATACTCCAGGGTTCCTTTGTTGTACTGCAGTTTTGGAAATGTTATATATGCACATATGTTTACTTGTACAGTACATGAAGACAAACTGATGAAAACAAGTTGAGATTTTTTTTTCCTATTTTTTCCTCCACCAATGGAACTGTACCCGACTCCCCTGCCCCATCCACAGTCCGCCCAAGGTCTCCTCCCATGGAGCTCTGGCCTACCTCCCAGATGAGGTCTGCAGCGGGGGGGGGGGGCTATACCTCTCCCCAAGGAATCAAGTCTTCATCTGGGACCTGTGCAGCAGCTTGGCTAGCTGGGGGAGAACCCACTATCAGGCCCTCACGTCGGTGTTGCTCCGGTGGTGTATTTTAGATGTATACACCCCTCCCGAGCATGACATGCCACTTTTGCCATGGCTTGTGCCAGCGTCCATCGCGCTCTCCCATTAGTGGGGCACTGGGGCTGTGATACTTCTTGGCCAACGCCAGAAGTCAGGCCACCCCAAGCCAAGGAACTCCCCTCCCCCAGAGGAGCTAAGCAGTCTGGCGGACACCCAGACTACCCCCCCAGCCTTCCCTCTGGCACCTGGGTCTGCTCCCAAACCCGGGTCGCCATTGTCGCAAGCGGAAATCTAACCACTGCCCTCGTGGGATGGCCAATTTGAGATTTTTTTAACCAAAAAAACTGTAACATCACTCTAGAACAGAACAGTGAGAAACCTCTGCCATCTGTTTGCACAGCAAAGCTTTGATCTACTTGCATCAGTAAGTTCTTGAATTACTTTACTGAATTACTGTATGGAACATTGATTGTTGTGAGCATTCCGTTTTGTCATACCACTGATATGACATACTCAAGAAGGGTTAACAACAGAGTGATGTTATAACAATGGCATAACGTTGAGGATAATGCCTACGTAACAGTGGTTAACCACAATGTAATCACCTCAAGCAGTTGCCAGAACAACTAGGAAAACCTCGAAAGCACAGCTTGAGAGGTTTACAGTTGTCATGGCAACTGCGAGAGGTGATTGCGTCCGTGGTTGACCACTGTTACTCAGGCATTGTATTCTATAGTGTATGGAAAACTAGCCACGGGAATACATTTTTTTTCAATGTGTATTTTTTGCCTGCTCAGCTATAAATATCTCCTGATTTGAATGTTGAGCAATAGAAGTGCTGAAATTAGCCACTGCAATCTATATGCAGTGGGTCTGTAACTGAATGGAATGTGTGTTTTGAATGAATGTCCAAGCAGCAGATCACCTTTCCTTTCCAAGAATTTTGACAGGTGGTGACATTCTATCCTCTAATCCCATCATTATGATGTAGTTAAGCAAGGGTTACATAGAGGATAATGGCTGGGGATCGAGTGATAACCACACTGTAATCATCTCGAGTGGTTGCTAGGGCAGCATGGTAAACCTCGAGAGTGGAGCTCGAGAGGTTTACTGTAGCCCTAGCAACCACGAGAGGTGATTTCAGCGTAGTTGTCACCCAATCCCCAGCCATCATCTTTTATAGTGTATGGTCCAAAAAAACATTGTTTGCATTCTATGTGTGAGAATTATGGAACTCTGGTGCATTCTTTTTTCTTATGCCACTGTTTGGAAGTTCCGGAGTGTGGTTAACAACTTTTAAAATTCTAAACAATGCATAACAAAGCTGTGTGACTGCTAATTATTAAGCAATAAGGCATGACCAAGGGTTATGTTAATGGTCTGTTAATCACCTTCTAGGGGTGTACTGTGGCACGAGGTGTAGCCAAGTGCCACATGCCTCTAGAGGGTGATTAATTGACCATTAACATAATCCCTGGGAGTGCCTTATTGCTATTATAATAAAAAATGTTTTTAAACAGTGTTAAACCTTGTTCATCATATGGCTAAACTCTACATGTATGTTAATAAAAGATTAACATAAGGCTGTTAGAATGTTTGCAGCTAATCAGAAAGCTCCATTTCTCAGACCCTTTTTATAATGGTGGTTAATGGGCACTTACCATACATTATAGCATACTGATGTCATAACAATGGGATTATCAGGTTATAAACTGATTGAAAACAGGGGTTAATAGACACTGTCCATACATTATAAGGTTGTAATCTACTTGATTTCAGTTAATAATAAGGGCTCCCCACACATTATATCTATTATCAATTCAGTTTTACCATATAATCAATAGTCTGTAAAACCTAAAACAAAAAACCTAAGGCTGAAAGGACATATTTCAAGAATATATCTAGACGCAGTGTTTTGTCCAGTTATCTCAGTAACATATGACTGATGACAAACCTTCTTCATGTTGCCTCCCAGTTTGGGATATGGTGCTCTGTTCACTTTGTTCCAGTCTACTGGAACTTTAATCTTTTCATAGAGCTGGAAGATCACTGAGGCATCTGACAGATCACTGCAATGACAAAACCAAAATGAACACTTGTTTTAGTAATACATGAACTCTTCTTTGCACATTTCAGTGAGATAAAAGAGAACGTGCCCTGTGTCAGCTTTTCTCCTCATAAGTCAGCACTGTACTAAGGATGAATGCACTGCACATGTGTCTATGTTGTGCTACTCTAACTTATTTGTATTTTATCATTTACTTACCTATGATATTCCAACTGAGATGCAACATTTTTTATTTCTAAATGGGGCTGCTATTTCTATCCTAATTTCATAGCTGGGAGCATAGAAGCACAGGAAAATCAAGCAACTTGCTCAATGGAACATGACAACCTGTGGTCTTGGTGGGATTTGCTTTTGTAACTGCTACCTCTTGTTCCACATGGTTCAGTATTCCAACCACCAGACCACACTGTTTTCTGCAGACATGCTGACCATCAAAAACTCAGTGTCTTGCTAACCTTTATTTACCATCATTGCATAATGAACATCAGAATTACTGCAGCACACATCCACAAGGTCAAACTCAGAAATGCTTTCAACAGCCTATGGTTTCATTGGTTCAGATTCATTAACAAGGGAAAGCTCTTCCCCGGTGTCAAGGCATTTCTAGAGAAGTTGCCACTCATAGCAGCAGGTGGTCATTTGTCTGGGGCCCTCCCCTCCCTGGACTAGGTCATTTGAGATGGTGCCACCTTCTGGGGTGGACATAGGGCCTGGCGACGCCCCAGGAGGAGGCACCAACAGGCTACCCTCAGAGTGGGAGGCATAGGCCAGGGGGAGGAGACAGAGGGGACATATATTGGTTTGTGGCTATTTGGTTCTCCTCTTTCTCCTCCATCTGCTGGATCTCCTCCCACCCACCCTTGTAAAAGCAGGGTAGGAGGCCAGGGAGGTAGGGCCCTCCCTTTGACCTACCATGGGTGATCACACTAGGGGTTGGAGAGTGACTTTTCCCAGTTTCCCTTGTAACATCAGAGTTTTCCAGGTTTTTCACTTCCTCCAAAGGGATGTTAAAACTAAGTACAAAAACTGTAAGGGTAGAGTTAGTTAGGGATGAACAATACTAGCGGATGCAAAAAAAAAATGCAGTAAACAAAATACATATATCAATAAAAAAAATAAACAGCAAATTGTTACAGTCATGTGAGGCGACCTGGGAGGAGCATAAATCAAAGGTGTTGGGAAAAGAAGGGGGGGGTGAGGCCAATTCCCCCGAAGGATTCGTTGTCCCTAGTTGGCATGAAGGTGGGGGACTGCTAGTGACGACCCAGGTGGGGGTCACGGTCTAACCTAACAGGTGATACTGCAAGGATGGCGGCGCCAGATGGGGGCGGCCACAAAATCCTTGGCCAGATGACCTCTCCAGGTGTATGGGTGCTTCCTCCTAGTAGCGCACACTGCTACAGATGGTGTCATATTAATAAAGATATGTATGTGTGTCTTGATTTGGGAAGGGGAGATGTGGGAGGGCTACCGGACAACAGAATTGATGTCTTGAGAGGGTAATTCCAGTGTTCAAGTCACCTTAAGTGAGCACCCTCTGCAGTTAATATTTGGAGAAAATGATCTATGATAGATTTTGATTTGAGTAAAAGTGAATAAGCAGGGAAAGATAGATCTTAATGTCAGAAACTGCCTTGATTGAACACTAAGCTTTACTATTTGACCTGACTTAAATCCAAGGAACCAAATTTTCCTGAAGGGACTTTTGGCAGGATGGAAGAAAAATAAAAATAAATATTTTGTATAGATTTTTTAATACACACTGTACCCCAAATTGCTTTACGAGCCCCAAACAACTGCATCAGCTATTCGGCATGCACAAGGTTTTAAGACATGCAGAGAAAGATTAAGGAGCACTCAGAAAGTTTAGGTTGAGGGGGAGGGGAGATAAATTTGGTGGAGAGAGGTGAAAAAACTTGCTCAGGGTCATGTAGTGAATTAGATGGTGCTGGTTCACAGCTCTGCAATTTAAACACTAGGCTATACTGCAATGCACCATCCAGTTATTATTCAGATTGTACAAATAACTTAGTAGTTACAAGCAGCAAGCCGACAATTTGTGGAGAGCAGTTTTCTATCTAAAAAAGTAAGAACTGCCAAATTAACTCCATGTATAATCTCAGCTGGCACTTTGCAGTGATCGCTGAAGCCCACTAATCACAAGCTCCAATTCCTGCCCTGAAGTTTGATGGATTATAATACAACATGTCCAGAAGTTACAGTACATTACCTATAAATATTGGTAATACATGATGATGTACTAATTTCCTATTGGCACTGTGTGCGAAAACTATACCCTCAAAATGTCATGTTGCTTGAATTGTTAAAGATTTGATACCTTTTAATGGACCAACATAGATGTAACAACAAGAACAAAGTGCTCTAGCTTTCGGACCAACCAGTCCTTCTTCAGAAGCTCATGGCAGTTGTTTAGAAAATACAATACTTATAACAGCTAGATAATGCAGAGAAAAACAGAAAAATATCCCCATTGGTTTAAAATACTCATTAAAAAAAAAAAAAAAAAAAAAAACAGAAGATGATGTCAGAGAAGTTAAACAGTACAATACTGCCCTCAGTCCGAATGAACCTTGGGTTAAGATGTGCTTGGTGCAACAAACATAAAGAATCCTACTACACATAAATTTAATTGACATAGAAGCAGATAACTCCCAAATCAAGCCATGAGTGTCACAGTCAGTATAAGGATGTGATTAAGCTGGGTGGGGTTGCCTTTCAGTAAAGACAAACTAAGATAGTTATAGGGCTCATGAAATTACAATGTATGCATTAAAGACAAGAATACCAGTAAAGTTGTCTAAAAACATCAGTGCACACTGTGTGATGTGTAAAACCTAGCTAGACATGTCACCCAGCTGTATTTTCAAGCTAAATAAAGGCCAAGAAATTACAAAAACCTCAGGACTATATAAATGATAATATAAATATAAATTGATAATATTAGTGTTAAACAAAAAACTCTAGTAGAGGAACCTCAAAGAATTCAGACCATGCATCCTGATATGTACTGATGTCAATATATACTGAGAATGTAGCAACTACATGTACCACAGAGAGAGAAAAGGAGGGGGGAGAGAGAGAAAGACAACATCTTGTTTAAGCTATGTATCTCCCCCACCCACATTATTGTGATGTGGGGTGGGTTAGGTTGTACTGTTTGTATGAGCAGGAGGAGATAAATTACTTTTTTATCTCTTTTTCAGATTCCCTAGACACTTGTGGTACATGTAGTTGCTACATTCTCAGTATATATTGACATCAATACATATCAGGGGAGAGAGAGAAAGACAACATCTTGTTTAGTATAGTGTCTCCCACCCACATTATTGTGATGTGGGTGGGTTAGGGTTGTACTGTTTGTATGGAGCAGGAGGAGATAAATTACTTTTTATCTCTTTTCAGATTCCCTAGACACTTGTGGTACATGTAGTTGCTACATTCTCAGTATATATTGACATCAGTACATATCAGGATGCATGGTCTGAATTCTTTGAGGTTCCTCTACTAGAGTTTTTGTTTAACACTAATATTATCAATTTATATTTATATTATCATTTATATAGTCCTGAGGTTTTGTAATTTCTTGGCCTTTTATTTAGCTTTGAAAATACAGCTGGGTGACATGTCTAGCTAGGTTTTATACATCACACAGTGTGCAATTGATGTTTTTTAGACAACTTTACTGGTATTCTTGTCTTTAATGCATACATTGTAATTTCATGAGCCCTATAACTATCTTAGTTTGTCTTTACTGAAAGGCAACCTCTACCCAGCTTAATCACATCCTTATACTGACTGTGACACTCATGGCTTGATTTGGGAGTTATCTGTTTTATGTCAATTAAATTTATGTAGTAGGATTCTTTATGTTTGTTGCACTAAGCACATCTTAACCCAAGGTTCATTCTGGACTGAGGGCATTGTACTGTTTAACTTCTGACATCATCTTCTGTTTTTTTTTTTTTTTTAATGAGTATTTTAAACCAATGGGGATTTTTTCTGTTTTTCTCTGCATTATCTAGCTGTTATAAGTATTGTATTTCTAAACAACTGCCATGAGCTTCTGAAGAAGGACTGGTTGGTCCGAAGCTAGAGCACTTTGTTCTTGTTGTTACATCTATGTTGGTCCATTAAAAGGTATCAAATCATTTGCTTCTGGATCTATTCTTGCAAGGACCAATACGGCAACTACTAAATCAAGATTTGAATTGTTAAAGAAAGTTTGTATAGACAACTTACTATTAGGTGGCCAGTAATGTTGAAATCAACTACTAAACAACAAATTTGTCACACTTCACAGACAATCTGGGTGATGCACTTCCTTACCTGTATAAGTGGTTTACACGTGGGGAAACTCCCAGGGAATTCATCCAGTTTCTGAATGTCCTCTCTTCTCTTGTTTCACCTGAAAAATGAAGAAATATAACAAACTGACCTCAGCTAAGCATATTTGTTCATGACTTTAGCAGGAAATTTCAGGTAGCATTGCAAATGCTGAATGTAAATGTAGGCCAGGGAAAATGTACCATCAAAAACTCAAAAAAATTCTGTAAATTTCTTGCAGATACAACGAGCTGGCTCAAGACAAGAAAGGCAAAATGTACAAATACAGAGAGAAGTCAATCATAACAGATGTAAATATAGTCTCTGGTCCCGCTGTTTAAAAGGAATGTGGATGCAAGTATACTTCATGTGAACATGCAGTTCAATAGGCTTGGGCAGATACTATCCATCAGATTTTGCATAGTTAAGATTCTTCACTCTGAGACTGCCCCAATGCTCCAGCGGTAGTGCATCACACTACCATGAAGGTTACCCGAGTTAAGAAGCGAGCTCAGAATGCCACCTCGGGGGTTTGGCCTGACTGCTGCAGCTGCCATTCGGCAGTGTGCTGCGGTCAGGAGGGATGGTGCTGCACCACCAGTGCAGTAGTGACCCCTGCAGTGGTTCAGGGGGCTTGAGCCCTCTGCAGAGTCTTTGCTGTGTGCAGCTGAGGCCCGCAGAAAGCTAGCATACATCACGGGGAGGATGGAGAATAGGCAAAAGCCAGGGTAGAAAACACAGGCTCTGTCCGTATGATGGGTTGGGTCCTTGGTCCCCCCTGGGTTCAAGTACAGGCCGACACTGGATCCTAGCCCTCACAAGTGGGCTGCCTTGGGGTGGGAGGACTTTCAAATAAATAGCTTGTTTATGCATTTTATCTCTGGTGCCAAGTGGCACCCTCCACCTGCTCAGTCAACTGTTTACAACGTTTAAGTTCGCCTTGGTGTAAAGTGGTTTCTCCCCGATAACCCATTGCCAAAAGTAAAAGTAATCATTGGTGGTCCGGTGCCCCACCCACCGCCCACTCACATACCACCACCCATCACACACACCCCTTACCAGGGTGTCCTGCGATGTCCAACAATGCCTGATATGGTGACTGGCACAGCCTTCCTCTCAACTCCTTGGCTGGCCACCATATGAGCTGTCAGTGAGTGCATATAAATATCAGGGATATCTATGCAAAATACAAAACGGGTGACATGAGGGATGTAGGGTACCACTGGGTACCAAGGAGATCCATTCAATATACAGAACGGGTGTTCACGCGGTACCACTGGACACCAGGGATATACTTTCAAAATACAGAATGGGTGTTTGGGGGTGGGGGCAGAGCCACTAGACACCAGGGAAGTCATCTTACACACTTGGGATGATTGCTAGATGCATACAAAATCTTAATGGGTATAAACATGGCCCCCTTAGCTACTTGCATGCCCAATGGGCTTATTTGCATGTTGTAGCAGAATATAGCCCACAGTGGTCTTGGTGCTATCCATTTCAGGCAGCATTATTCCCTGTGGGCTATATATAGCCCTGGTCTGTGTCAGGGCAGCATAGTTTCATTTAGCACTGCACTGACATGGTCCGCTATTCAGTTGGATAGCACTGCCTGCAATCTGAATATAGCAGCCACCGGGTTGGACGCTAGTGTAAGCGCAGTGCAATTATTTGCAGTGCACTTGTGCTTCTTTTGCAATATCAAGGCTGAGGTGTCTTAAAGGTAAGTTAGAAGAAAATAAGTCTGTCATTTAATCCAATAGGCTGCTGGGAACCTAACCTAACATAAACTTGGTCATGGCGGTTTGGGATGCTCAGGCACTGAAATTAAAGTTAAATCAGGATTATTATAAATATGAAGGTCTTTCTCTTGAAACACTCATTGATGATGATCAAATTCACCAACTATCCAGAAGTTGGATTTTGCATGAAGATTATTGAAATAAAAGAGCATAGTGTTTCAACCTTCTGTTATCCCTCTCACTTTACACAAGTGGTTAGATCAGTCCTCACCTTCGATTGAACTCCAGTCAATATCCTGGTTTTCAGGCTTTTGCAAGGCTGGATATTTGTTGAAGAGGTTGGCAATGAAAGCCAAGTTGAGTTTTGGGTTGCCACGGACAACATCAGTGGCTGTTACAAACTGTCGGCAGCCAAGTCGGTCTGCTTGCACTAGCATGCACTCTGCTCTCTGGAGATCATCCTTCTCCTACATGGACAAATGAGATAAGGAATGTCATCTTGGCTTAACAAGAAAAAAGAACGTAGTGCACATACTAACAGGGTTTTAAATAATTGATTAGCAGTTTTTTTCTTGGAACACTACTTACTGTATGGAAAGTAGTTATATAGGTTTTCTAGAAATGTTATGTTTGTTAAACACAGTGAGGCAAGTCTATGCATTTTCACAATGTTTTAACAATTTTATGAGCAAAACGCTAATGAATTTATAGAATTAAATAAAACCCTGTACTAACATCAGTTCTAGCGACAATTATTTTTTTTTTTCAATGTAGTGCTCTGGCATATTTTTTTCAATGAAGCTTTTGTACTCTGGCTGGTCTATGTCACTTTCCCCCAGTTCCCCTCTGGCCATCACCAGCCCCTTCTGCTACTAATGGCAATGCAACTGCCTACACACATGGTTCTCTCTCTGTGGGGGTCCTCTCCCTGGCGACTCATACAGAATCTAGGGCAGGTAGTTGGCTCCACAGGGTGACGTGTAGATGCACCACACTACAGCATCATCTAGACAGGGTACTGGATGCTTTGCTTGCATTTTTTCTTCCTTTGTCCCCTATGGTTTAGGTGATAGTCACCCCCACCCCATGTGGTTCCCCAAGCTTGTTCCTGAACCCGGATCACCTATGTGGCAGTACTATGGGCTACCACTTATTAATGATCTACCATCTTCCAGCCCAAATGGTGGAGTGATGATGTATGCAGATGACACTTGTCTACACTGCCAGTAACAGTAAAAAAAGACCTTCACAAACAGCTCCAAAACAGTTATAACCTGATAGAAACATGGATGGTACAAAACTAATACTGAACAAACTGAAACAAACTCTGGTCAGAGCTGATATGGCTGTGCAGAGCTTTTAGGAGTGATTGGTTCACCTGCCATGTCAGTGAACGCAGCTATGACAGGGAAATGAGATGTTAAAAAAATGCAAAGTGGCATTCCGTCAGCTGCTGTAAGTCTCACATGAAGAGTAGCATTTTCCTGACTGGCGTTTCCATGCCAGATGACAGTCAGCATCAGTTTCTGTAGTTCTGTGGGGAAATGCAGCTTGCTTTTATTCCAAAATAGTGTGCAGTTTTAACATGGAGTGTATTGGAGAGCCACTGGAGTACCACCGGTGAATGGCATTTTTAAGATGGCAGCGACAACAGAACTGTGTATGTGTGATACTCGTGCACGTGCAGTCTGAGTCGTGCATGCACAGTCATGTCGATGCTGCTATTTTGGGAATGGCATTCTCTGGTGGTACTCCAGTGGTGCTCCAATACGCTCCATGTTAAAACTGCACAGTATTTTGGAGTAAAAACAAGCTGCATTTCCCCACAGAAGAACTATAGAAAATTATGCTGATTGTCATTTAGCGTAGACGTGCCAGTGAGGTAAACGCTGTTCTTAATGTGAGAGTTACAGCAGTCCTTTCACAACATTTTTGTAATGGCTTCTTTCATGGCACTGTCACTTCCGCAATTGCAGAAGAAAAAGAAGTGCGCTGCAAAGTGGGTGTGTTTATGCGGCCAGTGGAGGGGAAGCACCGCATTAACACAACCACTGAAAAGTATGCCACAGCACTGTGGAAAAACACTGCATAATGGTCCAGTCACATGCTTCTACAGTGCTAGCATGATATAATGATTGATGTCATAATGTCTGTGGTGCTTCACCCACATAGTCGTAAAAAAGACAAAAGGAATGCTATTTGGACAAGATCAAAATTTTATTCAGAATGTTAATCGGACATTATTAAGAGTCTGTGAAACCCCTTAATTACTAGGTGTCATCCTTAACCAGCAATTGTCCATAGCGTACCATATTGAGAAGGTTACAACAAAGATTCATCAGAAGCGGTGTTTGAGAGATTTACTGATTAAGGAAACAAAAATACAAGTTCTGCTACCAGTGTTTGAATATGGATTTCATCTGCTATATAATATAATTCAAACCATCATCTATAGCTTTAAAATGGTATCTACACTGCAATAATATAAATGCAGGCTTGCAATGGGTTTACCATTCAGGACGTACAGGTGTCACCCCTACAAGGAATGCCATTTGCACCCTCTGGTTGCAAGAATCAAACCTAAAACCATTGGTACCAGGCCAATATATTGAATGCATAATGCCGCAGGCAAAACCATGCTGCATGAGCAGTGTGCAGAATAACAGCTACAGGGTACACAATGCCTCATGAAATAAATGCTGCGGAGCAGTAGTGGTTCCCCTGTAGCTGTTCCCTGGAAGGCACTGTTGCAGAAGATAAGACCTCTGCTGGGCAAGACTTTACCAAGCAGCTGCTGTGGCTGAGCAGATAGAACCACCAACAGTGGAAGGTAGTGGAGCATCTGTGGACTGGGATTCTATTCTCAGTCCCAGATTAGATTTTTTTACATCTTGCATTCACTGTTGTATGGCAGTGATGCTCTCCACCCAAGTTTCACCCCATCCCAGAGTTGCCTCCCCAATGGAGGAGGTTATTTTAATTGGGGGAGGGGGTTAGAGGGATATAGCATTTTACTGTTTTGCCTCGTGGTTATTACTGCTTGGTGTTTTTACTGAGTGGTGTATTTGTCATTGCTGTTTTGACAGTGCAGTATGTTGCGGCGCTGTTACTGTTTGCGACAAGTTGACCCCGTGCCAAACCAGTAGTCTAACTCACAGAAATGTTAGAACCCAGCAGCCAGTTGCACTGGTGAATAAACTATGAGCCTCTCTCCATGCACACAACTTAAGACACTCAGGTATGAAGAGGGGGCAAATAAAACTCTGGAAGATGAGAGCTGGAAGGCACTCCTCAAACTATAGAACTAGAATACTAAGTAGTCTAACTGTTTCCCTAGAAATGTCACTGGGCAGCCGGCCCGGTGGCGCTGAGGGTTGAGGCGCTGGATGCCACACCTCGTGCCATGCCGGTGACCCGTGTTCGGGAACGGGCATGGGTTGCCATGGGTGTGGGAGAGAAGATGGATTGAGCATCAAGGGACTGCTCTCCATCTCTGGGGAGGGATTCAGGCGGCTGGTGCTTGCCTGACCTAAGCGGAGGCTGGGGGTTGACAGCACATAGCTGCATGGGGGCAGGACGTGGCAGGCGGCTTGATTGGAGACACGCGGGAGTGCGTGCACCAGTCACTGGCGTCATTGCACGCCATGACCCGCCGGGAGGAAAAACAGTGGAAAAAGAGAGCCCGGCTGTATGACGTTGTTCCCCGCGGCACCGTTCCTGGAAGGGCATCTCCCTGGCATGGATCTGTTGGGGTGGGTTGAGTCACTCCCCACCACCCTGCCGCGAAGGGTAAGTCGCAGGGTGTATAAGGGAGGGGGTCTGATGTTCAGGGATGGCGCTGGGGGAACAATGGATGGTGGGGGTCGCAGCCGGAGCTCTGGAGGAGAAATAATAATATAAAAAAAGAAATGTCACTGGGCAAGTTTCAATTAAAATGTGAGCTTCCAAAATTCCTTGGAGAAGTAACCACCTGTACATGCATAAAATGGCTATGTCTGAAGCCATGCACTGTGTTCATAGCGTTAATTACTTGTAAATGTAGCACAGTAGCAGTGCAATTCTGTTATATTTGTTGAGACTTTGTTAATGTTCTCTGTATGCCACAGGCAAGGCTGGAAATGTGACTAATAACCCAGCTCACGTCCTGGGATAGTAAATAAAATAAATAAATAAATTCAGTGAGGACCCTTAGTGCTTTGTTTGCTAAGTCTAAAGTCAGTTTTACATTACATATACTGTTACCTGCTGGAAAACTGGATGTGACCCTGATAACATACAATATACCACATTCATACAAGAAACAAATACCTGACATGGTCTGATAACACACTCAGGGGGCCATGGGGACAGATATTCAAAAATCTTTGCACACATAATATGGTTGCTCAAGCAAATTCTAACTTTCAGGGGACAGAAAAATGACCATGTAGAATTTCTATGGCGATCGCCAGAATTTAAAATAGCCACAAATTCTGGTGATGTCCCTAGATAGTCCGGGCAGGCATATATTTACCCTCCTCCTAAAAATGGGGTTTCAGGATTTGCAGGAGTGAGTAAACTACATGTGCAAATGTTTGGTATATCAAAGTCTATAAGAAAACAGAGAAGAGGGGGCCCCTGATAGCTATGCAGGTAACTCAGGTTAAGCAGTGGACTCAGGGAGCCACGTCAGGAAGAGAATGCAGCCTGCAGTACTCTGCCCAAGAAAGGCTGGGGACAGGTCCTGGGGCCACAGAAAAACTTATGGTAGGGTTAGGGAGCTCGCTTTCTACATAGTGCGCTGTGGTGGCACAGTGCCCACATGGCTACTGGCCACACCGGGGGTGGATGAAGGGGAAGAATGTGGAAGAAAACACCCAGCCACAATCACAGGGACAGCCTTGGTGTGCAACAGGATGTATCCCTAATTCAAGGCATATTTCTGTCAGCCAGTTGCTGGTTGAGGATAGAAAAATCAAAATGGTGACAAAAAAAAAAAGAAAGAAAAGCCAGCTCGGTGGCACAGAGGCTGGCGCTGGAGGGCGCCTTACCTCGTGCAATGCCAGTGACCTGGTTTGAACCGGACTCGGGTCATTGGGGTCGGCACAGGGGGGAGGGGTGGGACAGGATTGAGCAGCCGGAAGGCAGCTCTCCCTCTCCTGAGGTGGTCGCTGCCCCCTACCATAATCCTGCTGCCGTCGGGTGGAGGTCCACTGGTCAGCGGAGGTGGAGAGGGTGACAAGTAGTGGGAGGGCACCTCGAGACATGGTATGTGCATGCCTCTGCATGCGTGGCTGGGGGATGGGTTACGGGGAGAAAATGGGAAAAACGCTAAAATATATGGAAAGAAAACAGACAAGAAAAGGTGCTTCAGATGAGAAATGTGCACCATATCTTTCTAAATATTTCTTTTGAATGGCATTTATTTATTTTTTTTGTGCCTTCCTGGTAGGGGAGGTCAACACTTCTTCAGTCCCCCAAGCCAAAGCTTTGGTATACCTTTGAAGGGTCTTTCTGCTGTAGGCTCCGTGGTCCAACCAATTCCCTACAATCCCAGGAGCTACACTTCTCCCTGCAGTGCCCCAGCTAACTGTCCTCAGTCAGTCAACCAGGGAAGCAATTCTGGTGATGCTGGTGGTGAGGGGGGGGGGGATAGGTATCTGAGCTTTATGGAAGCCCCACAGGGTAAGGGAGAAACATAGGAACATCATCTGCTTATGGCACATCCGTTGGTGGATCGGGGGTAGCAATTTTGTCACGTGCTACCATTTCCCAGAAAAATGCAAACTGTTCCATTTTAAAACTCACAGTAGGCTAAAACAATTACTGTTTCTAGGCCTAAGGGTGGTGAATGCTACTGCACTGCATAGCTGGATCCAACAGTGGCTGCATTTCATTTCCATTTACTCCCCACCCTCCCTTCGCTGGGACTGGGGCTGCTGGAAGGGGTATGCCTTAGATGCATCAGCAGGAAGTTTGACATCTGGAGCTACCACCACCTCTCTCTCCACACCTCAAGGTACTTCATTTCATCCCCGGCTGCCATGGGTGGAGCAGTGTCCGAGGCACCCCATACCTGTAATAAGGCATCACAGGATGTGTGTTATTGTGGGATAACGGCATGCATCAGGAAGTGATGCACACAAGGCAATAAATGCCTTATGCACCCAATAAGTGCCATTTATGCCACAATTACACACATTCTGGAGTGCCTTATTGTGACAATAAAATCATTCCATTGATTTTTGTTTTAAAAACTGAGTAATGAAGTTCAAACATTATATAGTTCTGATCTGTGTTGTGCTGGAATAATGCATGGTCAGGTCATCCCACTTTTTTTTTTTTTTACCATTTTATAATTCTTTTTGTTACAGTCTGCAGGGGGTGGACCTGATCTAAGGATGTGAATCCAGACAGCCAGAATGCAGGGGGTTTCCCAGCCGCTGTGTTATTCAGTGGGCTTGAATGAATGGTGTTTTCAATTATTTTTCTATTAATCCTGTTTAACATACAAAATACACTAAAATTGAGCACTTTCAAGCTCCATAATACACAAGTGTATATTATGAGTAGGGGCAGACCTAGATATCATGAAGGGGATGAAGAGGGCTACATATTTTTCATTAGGACCCCTGCTCACAAGAGTAGTAGCAGAACTGCCCAGGGTAACCTTCGCCCCATCTCTATCCTTCCCCTTATTTCTAAAGCCTTTAAAAGAATAGTGAATGATCAAATCTCTGAATATCTTGTCAAGTATAATCTGCAGTGTAGCCAACAACCTGGCTTCAAGAAGCACCACAGTACTTCCACAGCCCTCCTGGAGTTCACTAGCTTTATACATAAAGCTCTGGACTGGGGTCACTTGGTTGGGTCTGTGTACATAGACCTAACAAAAGCATTTGACACAGTCTACCATGGCCTTCTCTCTGCCTCCCTCTCAGGGCTGGGCCTATCCTCTGATGCTACTGCCTGGTTTAATAGTTACCTTTCTGGGAGGTCCTAGAGGGTTAACATCCTAGATACCCTCTCTTCCAGTAAGCCAGTTCGCTCAGGGGTTCCACAGGGGTCAATTCTTGGCCCGCTCCTGTTTAGTCTTTTTCTAAATACCCTTCTCCAAGCCTGCTCTGGCAACCTACTCCTCTATGCAGATGATGCAGTTATTTTCTCTAGTCATCCTGAACCCCTTATGCTAGAACAATGCCTGCAAAATAGCCTTACACAAATCGAGTCCTGGTTCTCCTTTCATAAACTTATCATCAATTACAAAAAGACCAAAGTAATGCTGTTTGCAAACCATCAGAATAAACATAAAGGAGTGTCACTAAACCTCCGAAATAGTCAACTCTCGTCACTTGAACAGGTTAGGAGCCTTAAATACCTTGGGATTACCTTAGACTCCTCCCTCTTCTACCAAGAACATATTAATCTGGTTTGCAAAGCAGTAAACACCAGAATCGGCCTCCTCTACAGGCATAGGAGCTGCCTGACAAATGACACCCTCCGCCTGGCTGTCACTAGTTCTGTTCTGTCCCTAGTGGATTATGATATAGTAATCTATGGATCTGCATCTGACACTGCTCTTAAAAGAATAATGCTCTCCCTCAATAAAGCATGTCATCTCTTAACAGGAGCACTAAAGCTAACTGTGATCTTTACAGTCAAGTGAACTGGCTAAACTTTAAGGGTAGGCTTGACTATCACACCTGCCTGTTGGCCAAGAAGCTTACCTCACTTTCCCTTCCCTTGGTCCAGCAGCTCAACTCCCCTGCCCCTACTCCTCATTCTACTAGAAACTCTGATAAGGCCCTTTACCTAGTTCCTTTCTGTAAGATATTCCTAGGGCAGCGAGCATTCTTTCACAGGGCCCCTGTCCTGTCAATTGCCTGTCTCCTCTGGTTTCCTCCACAGTTAAATCGTGTGCTGGGTATTGTATGTAGGGGGGATAGTGGTGGGCATGATGGGGGGGGGCGTGGACATTGGAGGATGAAGGAACAGATCTCTCGCATAGGGTTGGTTAGGTTTAGGAGATGCCCTGGGGCGAAATGGAGCCTGGAGCGTGGTGCTCCATGTCTAGTCCCCTTACCCAAGGGCACCATCTTTTTTGATGGGCAAGTAGCTGGGATGGCTCATGAACCCTGTCCAACTTGGGTGGTGCTATGCAATGCCAGATCTATTAAGAACAAAACCGCTATTATTGTGGATTTTGTTGGAACAGCTGATCTGGCTCATAGCACCGAGACCTGGCTGGATGAAAATGCTGGTCCCATTTTGAGCAACAATTCCAGTCAGGTACTTTCGATGACTCACACCTTGAGATTGGACACAGCGAGGAGAAGCGCCGTAGTGGTCTGTTTCAATTCCGAGTTGGGCCTCACTGGTGTACCAGTAGAGGAAACCGAATCCTTTGAATATACTGTGGTAGCTGGTGTGGGTTGCAGGATAGCTCTCATCTACCGAACACCCAGGGACGAATAGCGATTCCTGCAGGAAGTGGTGGACTTCGCCGTCGACATCAAATCAAATCAAATCACTCTTTATTTATATAAGGCACCTTTCTTAAACCAAGGCGCCTGTACAATATTACATACAACAATAAATAGTTAAAACAGCATTAAAATATTCAAAAATCATTATAGACTTCACTAAAAAGGTAGGTTTTCAAAGCTCCTTTAAAACTTTGGACAGTCGGGCAGTCTCGCGCCTGACGAGGTAGAAAATTCCACAGGGTTGGGGCCATAAAAACTAAATGATCTGGCCCCTGAAGTTTTTAAACGAACCCTGGGATCTCTAGCAATCCCTTGTCAGTGGATTGGAGAGAACGGGGGACAGTAGGGACAAATGAGATCTTTCAGGTAATCAGGTCCCTGACATGGCATTGGAGTCACCCAGACTGATAGTTCTGGGTGACTTCAATGCTTGAGTCGACGATGAACTCTCACCTTTTGGACAGCACTTCCTCCAGTTGATTTCATCACTGGGCTTCACACAGATTATTTCCTCAGCTACCCATAATCAGGGTCATTCCTTGGATTTGGTTTTCCTCCTGGGGATTGAGGCCTCTGATTGGGGGGTGGAACCTGTCAGTTGGTCCGATCATTACACCATGAGGTTCAATTTTTGCACCCCCCCTTTGTAGGTCTGCCCCTGTGGAGGTGGTCAGTTACCATCCTTTACGGGATGTGAGCCCTGAAGACCTAGTGGCGGTGATTGACCTCTCAGAGTTTCCTGATGCCAGATCAGGTCTGGAGCCGTTGATCCCGGCCTATAGTAAGGCCATCTCCATGACTCTTGACCTGATCACTCCTGTCTGGGTTCATCCCCTTCCACTTCACTCTCAGGCCCCTTGGTTCGATGGGTCCTTGAAGGAGTTGTGGCAGTTGGGACGACGGCTAGAACGTTGTTGGTGGAAATCCGCCCTGGAGGCCGACCATCTTAGTTTGGTGGAGCACTATCAGTCCTACCAATCAGCAATCTCCCATAAGAATGCAGAGTTCCTGTCCAAGGAGATTACTGTCACTCAGAATCGATCAGCTCAGCTCTTCCGAACTGTGGACAGGTTGTACAACCCAGTCTGTCTGCAGCTCCATCGAGCTTTTTCACAAAAGGAGTGTGATGAACTTGCTTGATTCTTTGCAAATAAGGTGGCCGACATCAGGTCGGAGATCCTCTTGAAACACTCTATAGGGGATGCTGTTAGTCGGTGCTCGGTCACTATATCTCGTACTTCCTGGAGTACCTTTGACCAGCCGGAGTTCGGAGATATTATGCAGATTGTCCAGGGGATGTGCCCTACATGCTGTGGTTTAGATCCTGGCCCAACTTCCCTGATTTTGGGTTGTTATGATATCATTGGCCTGGTCATACCTCTCAACTGTCCCTGATTTTCAGGGAAGTCCCTGATTTTGCCTCAAAATTTTACTCTGTCCCTCCTAAAAATTGTGTTTCCGTGACCAAACAGTGGGAGTTGAAAGCACAAATTAATGTCAAACATTAAAGTTAAAGAGTTGTTCTTCCTTAGAAAATGCATTTTGCACTAAGCTCCATATTCTACCAGCTTCCTGAGTGGATATCATCAAGTTTGAAGATGTGTCCCTGATTTTGGTCCTTTGTCCCTGATTTTTTTAAGCCTAGTCCCTGATTTATGAGGCTGGAGGTTGAGAGGTATGGGCCTGGTTCTGGCTCAGATTGTCCAGTGTTCCTTGGAATCGGGTGAGTTTCCAAGCTCCCTGAAGGTGGCAGTGGTGACACCCCTTCTGAAGAAAGCTTGTTGTACCCGGACACTCTAGCTAACTATAGACCTATTTCGAACCTTCCCTTTATAGGAAAGGTTATTGAGAAAGTGGTGGCAACTCAACTGGAGAACCATTTAACCATTCATAATGTCTACAAACCACTCCAGTCTGGTTTCTGTAAGAGACATAGCACTGAGACTGCTCTGGTTCGGGTGCTCAATGATCTCCTGATGGCGAGAGATTGGAGAAACCGTTCCATTCTGGTACTCCTAGATCTCTCTTCAGCCTTTGACACTGTAGACCATGGGGTGCTACTCGAGCACCTGAGGTCCATCTGTGGCCTGACAAGTACAGTCCTCGGGAGGTTTACATCTTTCCTAACTGATAGAACACAGAGAGTTGTGTTGGGGATTTTTTCTTCTGACTCATTTCCTCTGTCCTGTGGGGTTCCTCAGGGCTCGGTGTTGTCCCCCATGCTGTTTGCAGTGTATATGCTACCCCTCGGAGACATTGTAAGATGGTATGGGCTGAGGTTTCACTGTTATGTTGATGATACCGAGCTCTACCTGTCTTTTGCTCCCCCACCAGGTTAGTGCGCTCTCAGTATTTAATAACTGCCTTGCTGAAATCCAAGACTGGATGAATTCGAGCTGGTTAAAGTTGAACGCGGGAAAGACCGAGGTTATGGTTGTGGACCCAGGTCGCAGGATAGAGGGGTTGAGGACTGATCAGCCCTCTGGATTATTTTGGGGGGGCGCTCAGAACCTTACCTCAGAAAGGGTGCGTGACCTGGGAGTGGTGCTTGATGATGGGCTGACCCTTCATTATCAGGTGTCAGCAGTCGTTAAGTCTGCCTTTTATCATCTTAGGAACATTGCCAGGGTCAAACACCTTGTTCTGTTCAGCGATCTGCCTGTGTTGGTCCATGCCTTTGTAACCTTGCTCCTTGACTACTCCAACTCCCTTTACTTGGGGCTTCCTGGGGTTGATATCTGCCACTTGCAGGTAGTGCAGAACACTGCTGCTCGATTGTTGACAGGGGTGTCTTGGAGGTCGCATATCACCCCTGTGCTGTGCGGTCTGCACTGGCTGCCGAGTCAGTGGCAGATCACCTTTAAGGTAGGTTTATTGACCTACAAAGCCCTACACGGACTTGGTCCCGACAACTTGAAAGAGCTTCTGATTCCCTACACCCCTGTGCGACAGCTCCACTCGGCTGACAAGGGGTTGCTGGAGATTCCGAGGGTTACTTTTAAATCTTCTGGGGCCCGTGCATTTATGTTTGCGGACCCCACCCTCTGGAATTCTCTACCCCGTCAGCTCTGTGAATGCGTGACCGTGAGGGATTTTAAACAGGTGCTTAAAACTTTCTTTTTGGTGGAGTCAGGCTTTTCAGTGAATTCCTATTATTTGTGATTGCTGTTTTATTTATTAATTGTAATAGTTTTTTATGGAATCATGTTTTAACACTGTAAAGCACCTTGATATTTGAAAGGTGCTCAAAAATAGTTATTATTATTATTAATATTAAATTTGGCAGCTGAGGGACACACTGGCTAAAGCATCCCCTGGATTCATCACAACACTGGCACACCTTTGAAAGTGCTAGTACAGTGCTACTACTGCAAAATGTAATGGGGGGAAGAAATACAGAACTAATGTGATGTGAAATAAAAGCGGAATTGCTTTTCAAGCTTCTCCTGAAGGCATTGACTGCTTTTTAAAGCTTAAAGTGAACAGTAATGTTCAGAGTAACTAATAGGAATGCTTACCCTTAGTCCAGACATATCCACTGGAATGGCAGGAATTCCTTCCTCATCTCCCTTTGGTGCAATCTGATTGAGCAGGTGGTAGTAGGCCTTGGAGTCCTACAAAAATCAGAGCAAAATTAAACCATAGTCTATACTTGAGAACTGAGAATAAAATTGGAAGCAAGCCCTATTTCTAAGTAAAACTGTTCATGAAATTAAAGTCTGACCTATTAATAAGCAGAAATAAAATACAAAATAGTGTCATAGTTTCAAAATTAGTGTCTGTGGCTTTGTATATTGCACGCTTGTCTCTGGGGTCAGCAGATCAGAAGGTGGTGGGTACTTGTCTTACACCAGGAGCTTGAGCTACTACCCCAGTACTGACACTAAAGTTCTGCACTATTGAAGTGTCATTGGATGAGACATTAAACCAAGGTCCCTTCTACCTATCTCTGGTGGCAGTCCAGGTGGTAGCTAAAGATCCATGGCACTTGTCACAAGAGTAGAATATTTCCCCCAGTGTCTTGGCCAATATTCCTCCCCCTCATATAACAGTCCCATGTAACCCATACCCCAGGACACACTACAAACAAGCTGTCACCGCTCAGTGTGTCATTTCTTATCTAAAATTACAAACAAATAAATAATTACCACAGAGTCAATAAACTCAAATATGGTTTTGCATCATTTACAAAAGTTAATTGATTAAATGTTAAATGCTGCAAACAGTTATGTGAATTTTATGCAACAAATAAAGAAACAAAGACACAGCAGTACCTTCATTACATTGAAGAATTCATTCCGCTAGCGTGGTTAAGGAAATACAAGCAGTGGAAAAGAGCAGAAGTCCATACAGGAAAGCAAAGGAATAGAAAGTAGAGGTTCAGGATTTCAGGGATAGAGGTTGGGTAAGAATTGTTTTAGTTCTATTCATCATGTGGTGTCTCGAGCTGCAATAGATTTCTATTGTTCCTTGCTGAGATGTCTATCATATATTCATGCATGTTGTTCAATTACAGTTCTGACTTTAAAGCACAATTCCAACAGTATACAGTTTTGGGCCAGGTGTCCTCACTGCACTCTGTAATAAATGCCTGTCTTTAATATGCTATAAGCCTGTTGCTTGATTATTTCTGCCATGGAGCGTGTTGTTTTGTTTTCTCTGTGTGTGCTTGAACTGGCCACCTGTACCACATCACCCATATCCTCTGAGTCATGCTATATTTGTTCTCCTAACGATATACAGTGCATTTTTGCTCACATGAAGTACAGAACTCTACCTACCCAAATAATGCAAAGCATTATTGGAAGTATATGGAAATCCCCAAGAAAGAATTTACCCTGGTTCTGGCTTTAAGCAGGCATGTATGGTGCTAACGTTTAACGAACCAGTCTAAATTCTTTCATAGTAATTTGCATATACTATCCTACACATGACGCTTTGCACTATTGGGATATGTGCGATACTGAATTTCTTTGAAATCTTGGTTTTATTGCCAAGGTCCTCCCCGTGTTACTCTTGCCTCAGTGCTTTTGTGCTGAGGTTCTCTGTCTTTTAGAGTGCTTTGCTCACATGAGGTACGTCAGAAGCCTATATGGAGCTAAGTTAGGGCTGACTACCTGGCAGGCCTGTTTTACCATTTTCTCCACCCCCCTCCTATTCTCAAGTTTAGTCACTCACATTCCGTCATTACCATATCCTTTCTCACCTAGGCCTAAAGAACATGCCACTGTCAGCCCCTTGCAGTCTCATGTGCTGGCACGCTGTTTGCCAAGGCACCTCCTTGCCCTGGTGTAGGAGCTGCTGCTCAAGTGGCATGCTGTTTTACCCCTTCCTTGAGGTCGAGAGCACAGCTACTGACAGCAGTTCTACCTCTGGATGCCCACAACACATTATCTCTGGGCAATTCAGAAATCCAGATTTTACACTTTTTGAAGGACAGTGTAATGTTCTCTCCCTAGTTAATGGGGGGGGGTGCATTTTCTGTAATCTGAATTACAGGTACAGTAAGTACTGCACACTGGAACTGATACTTTCATCCCTGGTTTCAGAGACAGCAGCTCTAACCATTCACTTAAATTAAAGCATTTTTTAAGTTGTTTTTAGATGCTGGATCAATGTATTCCTGTTAGTGGTTGTATCCACCGGTCCACCTACTTTTGTGTCATAAGCTATCCTTTTATATCCTTGTTTAAGTTGCTAATGACAAAATGAGAACAATGCAAGTTCTACTACTGACCCCTGCCACACTCCCCACATCTGACATAATTCCTTTTATTCTTATTTGTTGTGCTCTGTTATTTAACCAATTGTACACCCAATTTACAATTTCGCTATTAAAACCCCCTTCACTTATTTTTGTTAACCAATATGTCATTAGGTACTGAGCCAAAGGCCTTTTGGGACTCTAAATACAGAACATCTACTGGAATAGTTTTGTCCGCACTACTAGTGACCCTTTCATAACATGACATTCAGTTGGGGATGCATGATCCATTTTTGGTGTACCCATGCAGTGATTTGTCTAGCAGTCACTTTTATAGTAGGTTATTTTTCTAATTTTTCCTTTATCAAAGTTTCCATTATTTTCCCAGCTGTGGATGACAGTCTAATGGATCTATAGTTCTTCACTTTTGACCCTGCTCCTTTTTCAAATATTGGCATAACTATCGCTATTTGTCCCATCACCTGCAACATCCCTTGTATGATACGATAGATTAAATAACTTGGTTAGTGGGCCTGCTATTAGTTCCCTACCTCTTTCAATAACATGGGGTACAGTTGATCTGGGCCTGCTAATCTGTTAACTTTTTAGCTGTCTATTAACCTAATTTTCTCTTCAATACTAAAAGGGTCCAATAGGGTACTACCAATGATATTCTCAGGGTTGCCTACAATGTTACTATTACGAGGCACTATTAAACACTGAAGAAAAAAGTTGTTAAATTTATTAGCCATTGTTTTAGGATAATTTGTTAGATTATTCTGGCCATTTATCGGCCCTACTGACCAGTCCTCCCCCCTGCTGGCGTTTATGTAAGCAACAAAATGCTTTGGAATTATCTTTATTATAGGCAATTCCAAATAGAATGTTTCTTCTTTACTCCTTTATTATTCTTTTTGTCATTTTTAATTCGCTCTTGTAGTTCTATGTATTGGCCTCAGACAGATCTTTTTTTTATTTTACTGTACACGTCTGTTGTACTTTTAATTTGTTTACACACCCTACTAGCGTACCACATCAGAATTTTCTCCTTATCTTCTGACGCTTTCACAAGTAAAACTTGCGAAAGCGAGGATGAATTGGTACTGTTGGGGGGGGGGAATAAAATGGCAGTAATGTAATTTAAGGTATAAGATGAATGTTTATATGTGTATATATATATATATATATATATATATATTTTATTTAGTTTTTGTTGACCGGGTAAGTGCACTACACAAATCTTGCCTATTTTCAGGCATGACCCAGGGGAGGGAGATACAGATGAATGCCAACTGACCTTGAACCAGATTAAGCTGTTGGTGGTACTGTTAGTGAATTAGGGCCAGGACACTGGGAAAATTCCCCTACTCTTTTCGATAAGTGCCATGGGATCTTTACCATCCACCTGAACTACCACCAATCCAAGTAGATGGGACCTTGGTTTAACGTCTCATCTGAAAGACGGCACCTCAGAAGTGCAGCACCCCTCTACAGTGTCAGTACTGGGATATTAACCCAAGTGCCAGATGTAGGAACTGAACCCACAGCTCTCTGATCTCCCGGCCTCAGAGGCGAGTGTGCTACCTACTGAGCCACTGACACTGCTAAATATATACACTGATATATATATACATATAACAATTACATTATGGAGCCTAATACCAAAATTTAGAAGAAGAGTAAACAATTTGTTTTTAATTTTACTTTTTTTTTTAGAAACTTTCAAGAAATTGTCCATGTCAAGATCATAAAAAATGTATACTGATATACTTTATCATCATGGGAAAAGTATACTGAAAACATTTTTTACAAGAAAACACTTCAGTTGTGATGTAAATATATATCAATATAGTGAGAAAAATGGCTGTTTCTATTTTGATAACATAATTACAACTATTACATAATAACAATATAATAACGATACAATTTTTTAATGGCTAGACTCCAAGCTTTCATTAAAAAAAGTTTCTAGTCCCAACAATTTCAGAGTTAGACCTTTCAAAAGACAATTATTTTAAAATATGATAACTTTGGAACCAGTAAGGCTAGAGTCTTATTTTTTTAATGAAAGCTTGGAGTCAGCTAAGGATATATATCACTACAGTGACCATATTTTGATATATATATAAAAAAAAAGTTTCATATCGATATTAAAAAAATGTTTCACTGCATTTTTAAAATCCTGTCATTTTTAACATATATTGACACATATATGCATGTAGCAACACAGGAGAACTGTATTAACTGTTCAAATCTTATAGCTTTCAAAATGTAGCTTCAAGCACTATAAAAATATCATAAGACTATTTTTGGAAATAGCCAGAAGATACTAGTGATTGTTCTAAGAATAAACACATTGTTTTCTAGTTGTATCATTCTTCTTCTGGCACACAGACATGTCCCAAAAGTAGAAGTTTTGATTTAACCAAGGTCAACCTTTCCTCTAAGCTAATATTGCCCATTATCGTGTCTCATTTCCACTTTTTGAGCTTCTTAATTTTACTAAAGGTAGCTTTATTGCAATTTTTTGCTACTGTTGTTCCATTACTATTAGTTTAAAAAGTGAATTTGATCATATTATGGTCACTGTTCACTAAGTTTTCTCTGATCTTGGCATTTTTTATCCCTTTTGGTTGATAAGTAATAACAAGGTCATATACATTGTTATCTCCTGTTGGGATATCGCACATTTGGTATAAGCCTTGGTATAAAATTGAATTTAGGTACAGTTGTTCTTGGGCAACATTTGTTGTTGTCATTTTGTGCCAGTTTATACCTAGCAAATTAAAGTTCCCCACTATTATGGTATTTCCTTTTTCAGATGTCTTAATAAGTTCCTGTATTATAGTATTATTTTCATTTTCACAACTATTTGATGGTCTGTAACATACACCCAGAATTGGTGTGATACTCCCATCAGGATTTATTTGAACCCATATTGTGTCTGCATTTTTGTTTTGAATTATAATTAATTTCACAGCTCTCGATTTTATTGTTAATATATAGAACCACCAACCAGTTTTTTTTATTTCCATCTCTGTTATAAAGATTATATCCTTCAGTTTCTCTTCCCCACAAATTATCTTCATTCCACCAGGTCTCGGTGATGACCACCACATATTATCCTATTCATAATTATTTCTAGTTTGGCTTTTTTTGGGCCCTTTATAAGATTTTTCTTTTCGATCCTTCAACCTTGGCATCTGACCAGTTAACCCCCTGACACTGACATTTCACCAGCGAGGTCCCCCACAGTGACTCCAGCACCAAGCCGCGTTGGGAGACCCGCTGGAACCCAACGCTGTCTGTCGGGGGGGGGGGTCCTGCACCCCCCCAATCAGCTGATTGGAGTTGAGAATCCTTAATTAGAGGGTGCGGGGGGCAAAGCCCCCCGAAGAAAACAAGAGAACAAAGTGCGAACCAGCAGCCGACTGCAGAATGCAGTTGACCTACCGGTGTTGCTGACGGGGCGTTTGACAAAATTTTTGTCAGACTCCCATCGTGGATCCGCATCTGACCTTGCACAATTTGTACCAGAAGCCCCCCACCTTAACTAGTTTAAATTTTGATTGACTGCACTCTTAGTTTTATATATAAGAATATGACTATCCCTTTTATTATATGGAGCCCATCTCTGTTACATAATTCTAAATTTTTGTTGAATGTTTCTCAGTGTGTGAGGCAATTCTAGCCCTTTTCTATTCCATTTTTACAGCAAGCTATTCATTGATTTAACTGCTTTATTCCTGTTTCTGTTTGCCCCGCGAGTACTGGTAAGATCTTGAAAATACTATTTCACAGCCCCTATCTTCAAGGGTTTTTCCCATGCTTTCAAAGTCTTTTATAACCTCATGTCTAGCTGCCTTTCCAAATTATTTATTCCTGCATGTATAGCTATCAAAGATGTATTTCCTCCATCCCTGAGAATATCTGGTATCATAGCTTCAATATCCTTAAATGTTGTTTCCAGGAAACAGGCAGAAGTTGTGTTCATTTTTTTTCTTTCTTTGTTTTACTTGCGTAAAATTTAAAAAAAAACTGCACCACTAACAGCATGCCATTTCAGGTTTGTTTTGCAGGGGCTATAACCTTTCACTATGTATTACCTGCTCTGGTTATGTTCTTGTTATTTTGATGTTTCTACTCTGTGCCGCCTTACGCAGCCTGGGTCATGCCTGAAAACGGTCCCTGGGATCAGTGCACCTACCCAGTTAACAAAGTCATATATAAATAAATAAAGTGTGGTAACAGTCCAGTGGGATATGGGAACACCCTCCCCAGGAAAATGTATCTTCACATGGCTACAAAATGTTGCACTCTATGAAAGTATTAGACTACAGAGTACACCATTTCCCAAATCATGTTGGCTTTATCTTGTTGAAACAAGTCAATATATGATTCTTTTTATCCTGGCTCAGAACTGACTGTCTCCCTAATGTAAGCAAACTGAAAAAAGCCCTAAATTATTTTGGGGGGAGATAAAAGAATATCTACCTGTAAACAACATAAAATGATTATACGATTCCACCTGCCAAAACACTTAAACTTATAATGTAGGACTGCATAATTTTTTTTATCTGAGAATCATCTTTCTCAGAAAGTCTACGTGCTCTCTATGATGTTAGCACTGCAGCAGCTTCCATTATGACAATTATTGGAATGTGAGTTTGTGAGGCACTGACATCATAAAGGGATCCCAGATGATCTTAATACAGCACTGCCCAATTTTGGTACCAAGCACACCTTTATTATACATAGAAAATCAGCCCAGGTTGCCCCATAGAGTTACTGAGGCATGTAGGAAGGGCAGAATTGCATTAGTGATACTTCAATAGTGCCTTTTATGATCTGAGTGTCCTCTGATGGATACCACTACATGTCTCTGAATCTAAGTTCCCTCTGACCAGGCTAAGATTTCGGATCTCAAGTCAGATTTTGAGGTTCCAAGGTCAGATACTGGAATCCAAGATCCGATTTTAAATCCAAGGGTTGGATTTTTGGATCTGACCCATGGATAGTTGGGATACAATGATGTGTATATGTCCTACTTGCCCAGGACCATCTTGCAAATGAGCTTGCTCAAGAATGATTTTACCTGGTTAAATAAAGATTGATTGATTGATCTGACAATCACATCCTTCAGAGCTTATCAGATCCTATGATTCTGACTGGATCCATACATGGCATTTGAGGTGATCTGATGCATGGTAAGTTGCCATCAATATCCGATGGCATCTGAAATAAAAAAGGGATTATATCCAGTAGTATCAAATATGGATACTATCAGAGCATGACTAAATTACAAATTGGAGACTGGAATGGAAGGTACGCATTCCATTTAATCTTTGTTTTATGACCTCTATATTTTGTTACTGTCTGATTACTAAAGGCATGGGCTTGATATTTAAAGAAGGCAGGTGCCGACACAAATAAGACTTTTACCTCCTTCTGTTTCTGCTCAATTAAGTCAACACTCAGGAGCCTTATTTTCAAAGATTCCTAATTTTTGGAGAAAGTTTCCATCAAAAAAATGACTCATATGTGACACAAGTTCTGATTTTCTTATCACAGTTTCACGCAGCTGTGCCCAAAGTTCAGAACAGTTTCCAGCGTCCAAACCTTAGATGCAGCTGTTCACAAATGTGCTAAAAATGTGATGGAATTCTTTAAAGATTTGATCCATGGGCTGTACAACTGGTATTGGAGATACTGGACAAATGTGTCAGGAAAGTATGAAAATGTTTCAAAAATGTAAAGGTAAAAGTAACGAACAGAGTAACAATCTAAGGAATGGATACAGTCTTCAGGCAGATCTAGAACAGATAGGCTTGTTATACTACTGGTTAACACAAGATGAGGGAGGAAGCAGATCTAGAACAAGTGGGCTTGTTAAATTACTGGTTAACACAAGATGAGGGAGGGCAGGAAGTAGATCCTGAACAGATGGGCTTGTTACACTACTGGTTAACACAAGATGAGTGAGGGGGAGGAAGCAGAAGAAACTTGAGAAATACCCTCATGGAAATACTCAAAGACATTCTAACTTACTTCCGTCTCTTCAACAGAAGGCTGAGATAAGATACAATGGCAGAGGCAAAGAAAATATATAATTAAAGAACTGAAAGGCTTTGCACATTTGAATAATATATACTATTAGTTGTAGTAATGCACATATTTATCAGGTATGCCAGCAGACTTTCCAGTTGCAAACCTCAGAAAGTTCATAGACGTGGCATGAGTCCCAATCTCACTGATCAGCAAAGGGGCCATTTAAGGAATCAACTAAACAAACAAATGGCATAGTGACAAAGACCATCTCAAGTTCCCATTTTGCAAGGAGATCCTGGGAGATCCTGTTTCGCTGGGAGACCCCGGGCTTCTCCTGCCAAGATTACTGGAAATGTAGATTGTGTCTAGTCAAAGTGGCTACTGTGGTTATTCTAGATTAATGGAGAGCTCTTGACTCATCAGACGCTCCTTTCCCCAGTGCATCTGATGCTTGCATTCTGTAAAGATTGTCCCACGCACAAGTGACCTGGAAAAGGAACATTTGCAGGTAGTTTTCAAAATGTTTAATATACTATTGAAAAATCTTGATCAATAATATATTAAATAGAGCTGCTGAGGTCACTCTTACAATTGAAGTGTGGCCTTACATTCTTAGGGTACCAAAATCACTCACTTTTGGTTTGCAGTTCCCTAAGAAAACATGTCATACCACCTTACAAACATCAAAGTGGGCCTGGTGGCCATATAACATATATGGTGAAGTCAGCCAGGATGCAACGTTCTTATCACAGGTTTTGCCAGTGACATGCAACAGAATACTGCAGGAATTTAGTGTAATCCAATGGCAATTATTGAGATTTGTCATCCAGGAAAGTGTGACATGATTAGCACAGAGCATCCTAGCTGATTATGCTGTATTAGAGTACAGGACTTTGAGGCCAGGTTCGCACTCCATTTAAAGGGACACTGTCAACCCCCTTAGGCCTCAAATTGTTCCTAGTTTAAAACACATTTTATTGTGATTGGTAACATTCTATAAAGATTACTGCTGTAGCTGGTTGTTTGATTCTTTTTTTCCATTTAAAAGTGATAAACAGGCTGTCCCCCATACTGGTGTTAAAAAAGTTTGCATTCCATGACCAACTTCCACTGCATCTTTCCTGGTTGAGAAGCCCCCCCACAGTCTAACCACTCATGATACAGTGAGAGAAAAGGAGACTATTTCATCATGTGCAGCTGCACTGTTTGGTGGTGTTTGTGTTATTCAGAAAGTATGCAACTAGAGAGATGATCAAGGTAGGATTGGAAACAAAGCAAGGCTGGGTATAATTTAATTACAAGCAGAACAAAATTGCGTCAGGGACTCAGGATCCTGTAATATGTAAAAACACTAATGGACACGAGAAGAGACTGTCCCTATCCAGTTTCTTCAATCAGAAAAGTAAAAACTACTTGGTTAGTGAGACCGCCTGGATTTTACTTTTATAATTTTATTACATCATTGCCATACATAAAAGTTCTACTAAGAAAATAACTAAATAAAACAACCAGCAATGTCAATGAATTTTAGAGAAGGTAAGCAATCCAAATTGTGGGTTTTCAACTAGAAATAACATGATGCAAAAAGGGTTGACAGTGTCCCCTTAAGCCGCCCACTCACTGTGTGGCCTAGAGCAAGTCATTTATCCTCCCTTGGGTTAAGTCCTCCCTGTTTAAAACAAAAAATTGGGTATGAAGTAAAATCCCACTCAAAAGAAGATATCACATTTCACTTACTCTATCCTTCCTGGGTAGGCATACTTTACAGAAAAAAGTCTTCAAACTACTGTGAAACAGATATGTATGAGAGTCTGACCACAGTGGCTATGTTTAAATGTACTGGAACAAATATCAGCTTTCCTTTTGCGTGTCTAGGCAGGTCACCCTGACAAGCCAAGATTATGGGCAGGATTTTCCAAAGGGTGGACGCAGCACTTGCATCCATATCTTTGACATGTGCTGCATCAACACACATGCGTTCAGATGTCAGGATCCTATTCACAAACATCTAGACACATCTGCAAAAAATCCAGCACTTTATGGCAATCTGTGCTGCAACTGTGGGACTTCAGTCAATTTTTAGGGCTATGGGCAGAGCCTACAGCTGTGTTGGGATCGCTCAGTAACTCTAAAAATGGCCGATCGTGGAATCTTCTGTTGGACCTTTGGAAGTATCTGTCCAAAAATCCAATGGAGCTTGAAACCCTCCACCATGATCAGTTGCTACGGAATAACAACCGCTGTTTGTCTGTACTTCCGCATTCGAAACATGAGCGCACATGTGCGAGTCACGTGCATGCGCAGTTCTGCTGGTGCCATCATGTTGTGAATGTCAACATACCATTCACTGCAACTGTGCATGCGAGTGCCATGAATGTGCAGTTGCATCACCGCTGCCAGCACTGGCAACAAAAAAAAGTCTTGCACCCTCCCACTGCTGCTGTCTTCCTTGCTCCCTCCATTCCCATTTACGCACCAACATCGGGGTCCCCAATCCCCGTGTCAGCATTATGTAGCCCCCTTACTCATGTGACACACTGGGAGTCCACCCCAGTGTGCCCAGATGTATTTTTTCCCCTTCCCCTGCCGACATCAGGGTGCTCAATCCCAGTGTACCATCATGTACCCCCCACTCATGTGGCACACTGGAAGCCCAACCCAGTGTGCCTAAATGTATTTTTTTTGTTCCCTGTAGATAAAGAAAATGGTCTCCCGATGTGTTTTTTTCTGTAAAAAAGAAAACAGTCCCTTGTCGTTGCTCCAGTCCCCCCTCCCCATCCTCACCCTCCTACTGAGCACCCACCTCCCCACACACCCTCCCCATACCCCATACTTACCTCCAGAGGTCATCGCTGTCATCTTCTCTGGACTGAAACACGTCTGCACTCTTCAAAGCCAAAACGCAAACTGAAGAATCAAAGGTAAGTGAGCTATAATGCCATTCAAAGGAGTTTTCAACTTATGTTAAGTCAGCCATTTCAGGGAATTTTGGCTCCAAATTTTCAACATGGGGATCTTGGGACCCCACCTTATAAAAACTTTCACTGTCATTTCGTTACTCGATCACGAAAGGTGATTTCTTGGTCACTGTGCGGAATCACCTTTCAGGATTGATTCATGAAATGAAAGTAGCACTGCCCATGAAGTGAGGTCCCAAACAGCCTATGTTGCAAATTTGGTGAAAAAATTCCACAAAATGACTGCATTACGAGCATGCATTATGCAGTTTCTACACAAGTTCATAACTTTGCCAATTTTTAATATTTTCACTCCACATTTTTTACATTGCCATTTTTGCACACTTCCTTCTCAACAGCATAGCTGTCATTTATCACATCTTGCTCAAAACATGTTTTCGTACCTGTGGCACAAAATGGTGCAGTCACCCTGCAAAATCACCTTTTGGGACAAGTAAACAAAATGACACTTACATGCTTCATGAGGAGGGGTACCAAAAAGGCCATGTGGAAAATTTGGTGCAACACCTCCAAAAAATGGCCATGTTACACCCGGGCATTCACTAATTTCTATGCACACGTGTAACTTTGCTCACTTGGCAGCTCATCACAGCCCTATCAGGGGTAAATGGAGAAAAAGGCAGTAAGGATAGTGATGGGGAAAAAAGGGGTAAGGCCATCAAAAAATGGAGGGCATTGAGTACCAATGCCTGTAGTCCAGGTAACAAGCTCCCTGAACTGGTGGCCTTGATGGAAGATGGATGTCTGGATATTGTGGCAGTCACAGAAACATGGTACACAGGGAACCGTGACTGGGATGTCAACAAACCAGGGTACACAATCTACAGGAGGGGCAGGGAGGGTAGAAGAGGAGGAGATGGAGGAGTAGCTCTCTACATAAGAGAAAGGATCAAAGCAATGGAACTAAATGGTAAAAAGGGAGGAGAGAAGGCACTGTGGGTCACCCTGGAGACCAGAAATGGCACCACAACCCGCACGGAGGTTGTATACAGACCCTCCCCCTCTCAGGGGAGAGGAAATGGACAAGGGAATGATAGACGGCATCCTTAGGATGGCAGAAAAAGGGGAGATATTGTTGATGTGGGACATGAATATGCCAGATGCTAACCGGAGCACCTTTGCTGCAGCCATATCCAAGAGCAGGGTCATTCTTGATGCCCTACAGGGGACATGCCTCAGACAGCTAGTGCTGGAGCCCACTCAGGAAGGAGCAATCTTAGACCTGGTACTCTCAAAAGGGGATGGACAGAGGATCTCAGATCCAGAAGTGGGTAGCCATCTGGGAACAAGTGACCAACAAACAGTATGGTTCACGATAAACACAGCCACAAAGTCAAGCCATACAAAAGTGAGGGTACTGGACTTTAGGAGGGCTGACTTTATCAAAATGAGGAGTGCCTCAGAAAAGCACTAGCAAACAGACAAGAAGGAGGGGTGTAGGAACAATGGAGAAACATCAAAACTGCCATCACAGAGGCAACAAGCCTTTGTGTGAAGCAAATAAACAAATCAAAATGAAAGAAAAAAACACTATGGTTCTCAAAAGAGGTGGCGGGAAAGGTTATGGAGAAAAAGATAGCATTCAGGAAGTATAAAGAAACACAAAAGGAGCAGGACAGAGAACTGTGCCAGTTAAAGCAGAAGGAAGCAAGGAAGGCAGTCAGAATAGCAAAGGCCCAAACTGAGGAAAAGAAAGCCAACTCAGTTAAGAAGGGGGATAAAATCTTTTATAGGTATATTAGGGAGTGAAGAATGACCAAGGGAGGGATAGTGAGGCTAAATAAAGGGGAGGGTGGATGGACAGAGAGGTACAGTGAAAAAGCAGGGATACCGCATGAATATTTCTGCTCAGTATTCACAAAAGCAGAGGAGGGGGAGGTACTTAATTCAATCAATAGAAGCACTCTGGATGGGGCGGGGGGTTGATACCAGTCCTTTCACAGAAGAAGGGTTCTGAAAGAACTCCTAAAACTGAAGGTGGACAAAGCAATGGGGCCTGATGGAATTCACCCCAGAATTCTAAAAGAACTAAGGGGAGAACTAATGACACCACTAACTATCCTTTTTAACAAATTATGGGAGGATAGTGTGGTACCTAAGGACTGGAGGAGGGCAGATGTGATTCCCCTTCACAAAAGTGGGAGCAAAGCAGAGGCTAGAAACTACAGACCTGTTAGTTTGACCTCAGTGGTAGGGAAAATTATGGAATCACTTCTGAAAGAAAGAACTGTTGAGTACATAGAGGCCAGTGGGGCACAGGACCCAAGCAGCAAGGATTCACAGTGGGAAGATCATGTCAGACAAATCTAATAGATTTCTTTGACTGGGTGACCAAAGTAGTAGACCAGGGAGGGGCTGTGGACATTGTCTTCCTAGACTTTAGCAAGGCATTTGACACAGTCCCACACAAAAGATTAATAAACAAATTAGCCAGCCTGGGAGTGGGTCCCAGGTTGGTAGCCTGAGTAAAAAAAATGGCTGGACAATAGGACACAGAGGGTAATAGTAAATGAAGTCTACTCTGAAGAAAGGGGTTACTAATGGGGTAACGTAGGGTTCAGTACTGGGTCTGGTCCTTTTTAATGTCTTTATAAGTGACATTGCAGAGGGACTGGAAGGGAAAGTATACCTCCCTGTAGATGACACAAAGATCTGAAACAGGGTTGATACACAAGTGGGGGTGGAAAGGATGAGAAGGGACTTAGCAAGGTTGGAGGAATGGTCAAAAGTATAGCAGCTTAGATTCAATGCAAAGAAGTGCAAAGTAATGCACCTGGGAAACAAAAACCCAGGGGAAGAGTACACAGTTGTGGGGGGGGGGGGTATTAACAAAAACAAAAATTGAAAGGGACCTGGGGGTGGTCATATCAGATGACCTAAAGGTAAACAAGCAATGTGAGAAGGCAGTAAGCATGGCTGGGGGGATACTGGGATGCATAGGGAAAGGCATCACCAGTAGAAAACAGGAAGTTGTTATCTCTCTGTACAGACAACTGTTGAGACCTCATCTGGAGTACTGCATGCAGTGCTGGAGACCACATCTCCACAAGGACATAGACAGGATGGAGGCAGTCCAGTGGAGGGCAACTAAAATGGTGCAGGGTCTGCAACAGAAGCCATACAAAGGGAGACTAAAGGAGTTTAATATGTATACCCTTGAGGAAAGGAGGGAGAAGGGGGACATGATAGAGACTTTCAAGTACCTCAAGGGGATCAACAAAGTCCAAGAGGGTAGCATCTTTCAGAAAAAGAGATGTGCAAGAACAAGAGGGCACAATTTGAAGATAGAGGGGAGATGGCTCAGAGGTAATGTGAGGAAGTATTTTTTCACAGAGAGGGTTGGGGAAGTATGGAGTGGCCTTCCTGAGAAGGTCGTGGAGTCAAAAACAGTGGGGGAATTCAATAATGCATAGGACAGACATAAGGCAATTGTGGTGGGGGGGGTAGGAAGAAGTAGGCTGTTAGTTAACTAGGATTTGCAGCTTATCCAATAGGTAGGGAAATGGGCAGACTAGGTGGGCAAAGCAGTCCTTATCTGCTGTCAAAGTCTATGTTTCTATTGGCTGGCCAGAACTTGTTTTTGGATATAACTGCAGAATTCCATCCTGGGAGTTAGACCAACTTTTTATGGTCTATATTCTTGGGCGCAATTTTGCATTCTCATCCAAGAAATGGATGCAGAAGCTTTACAAAACTCACCCTATATAATTAGGTTTAGCCAACATGCATTCTATTATTATGTATTTGTCAAGAAAAACCTGGTATATATGCAATTTAGTGTCATAGGGCTACACAACTTAACTTGCACCAGGAAATGCCAGCCAGGGATATAATGAAATTCACCAAAGTCTGACCACCAAGAAACATAGGGAATAATGAATGGGGAAAGGTTAATAACAATGCTGTGTTCCCTTTTCGAGGCTGTTATGCCAACCTTGTAAACCTCGAGAGCGAAGCTCAAGAGGTTTACCATTGGCATAACAACCTCAAAAAGGGAATGCAGCATTGTTGTTGAATGTACCCCATTCATCGGTCTTTACAGTGTATGGACAGCATTTCAACAACAACACTGCATTTGCCCTCCCATCCTGCCTATCCTGCTCTGCCTCTCATCCAACGACTGACTGCTTTCAAACCCTCCCACTATATTCAGTCCCTTCAAAAGCACTATTGCGACGTGCGCCCTGTAAATATGAGTGCCATTATTTACTTCATTAATCACTCAGCGTCAGCATTCATCAACAAAACAAGCTGCCGCAAGCTCTGAGAGACGTGCAGGCACAAAGGCACCGATGTTGTTATGGTATCGTTGTGACATAGTTAAGAGGGTATAACAACCTCTTGATGTCATAACGCTACCATCACAAGGACAGGAATTCATTGAATTCCATCCTTAACAATGCACTCCCATACATTATAATAAAATTCATCAGAGTATGTTCTTCATCGTGTGATAGTGAAAGCTACCAAAGTCTGTCCTTCACTGTGCAATACTGAAGACCAGCAGAGTCTGTTCTTCACAGTGCAATAGTGGAATTAATTAGAATTTGTTCTTTACATTATAGTAGGACAGTAAAATTCACTAGAGTCAGTTCTTCACAGTGTGATAGTGAAGTTCACCAGGGTCTGTTCTTCACAGTGCAATAGTGAACTTCACCAGTCTGTCCCCAGAAATCTCATGGAAATCAATTTTGTGTCAAAATATTTGCAACAGCTCTAATCTTAACCTCAGTGAAACTATAAGAAAAGAAAATGTATCTCTCTATACAAGTGTTAGTCTCACCATTTTATATTATAATATCTACTATGCAGATTTCATGTACAGTACAAGTGAAATACTGAAATAACATGTGAACTGGCAGCAGAAACAGGCCACATGGTCTCTCAAGTCTGCTCAAATGTGCAACTAGCACCCTTACTTTGCAGCTGCCCCACCCACCCGCATGTTTACCTCCCCCCTCACCCTGTCCCATCCCGTTCTGAAACTACCCACTGTCTTACAGGATATCACCTCCTCTGGCAGAGTGTTCCATTGTGCCACAACCCTTTCCGTGAAAAAGTGCCTCCATATTTCCTTCTTATAGCTTCCCCCCCTCCAGTCTAAGAACATGACCCCTCGTGTCCCTCCCCCTCTTTAGCTTAAATATCCCTTCAGTACCTGTCTTGTTTATCCCCTTTAAGTACTTAAAGGTATCAATTATATCCCCCCGATCCCTCCTCTCCTCCAAAGAGTACAAATTCAAGCTCACTCAGTTGCTCCTCGTATGGTTTGTCCTCCAATCCCTGGATCAACTTTGTTGCTGTGTGCTGTACCCCATCCAATAATCTGACATGCTTCTTTAGATATGGGTGCCAGTACTGCACACAGTACTCCAGGTGTGGTCTGACCAGTGACCTGTAGAGAAGCAGGATCACTTCCCTGCTCCTTGAGGAGATTGCTCTCACAATACATCCCAGCATCCTTTTGGCCTTTGCAGCTGCCTTCCTGCACTGCTCTGTGCTGTTCATTTTCCCCATTATAACCACAACCAGATTTTTTTTCCCTCCTCGGTGGTACCTAGTTGCACTCCTCCCAGCTGGTAACCCCTGCCAGTGTTCTTTGCTCTGAAGTGCAGTACTTTGCACTTTTTAGCATTGAACCCTAACTGCCACTTTGCAACCACTCCTCCAGTCTTGTCAAGTTGTCCTGCAGCCCCTGCCACCCTGCTATATCATCCACCATTGCCCCCAACTTGATGTTATCCGTGAACAGACTAATCTTATTCCTGACGTCATGTGAGATGTTCACTATGAATATCCCAAACAGCACTGGCCCCAGTACTACCCCCTGTGGCACCCGGCTCCTCACAGCCCTTGGAGATGAAAGATCCCCCCACCACCACTGCCCTCTGCTGTCTCCCCTGCAGCCACTTCTCGATCCAGTTGGCCATCTTATTCCCCACCCCCATGTATCTCAACTCCCCTCCAACCTCCCATGTGGCAATGAATCAAAGGCCTTCCTGAAGTCCAAGTAAATGACATCCATAGCATGGCCCTTGTCCAATTCCCTCATTACCCAGCCATAATACTTAACTAGGTTGGTCTGACAGGACCTTCTTGAGACAAACCCATGTTGATGACTGTCCTGGAGCCCATTGTCTTCCAGAAAGGCCACCAGCCTTGCCTTCAGAATTGTCTCCATTAGCTTCCCCAGAATGGATGTAAGACTTACTGGTCTATAATTGCCCAGTTCATCCTTTGGGCCACTTTTATGCAGGGGCACCAAGTAGGCCATCCTCCAGTCCTGTGGCATGCACCCTGTCTCCAGGGAGGTATTGAACAGGTCTGCCAGTGGTCCAGCCAGGACCTCTGCCAATTCCTTCAGCACTCTAGGATGTATGCTGACAGGTCCTGGTACCTTATCCACCCTTAGAGCCCTTGGACCGTCCAACACCCTGCCCTCAGTTATTACTCCATCTGTCACCCTCTCCCCCCCCGCCCAGCCTCCACATCCCCCTCCCTCTTGAATACAGAACAGAAGTACTCATTTAGTGCCTCTGCCTGTTCTGCTCCTTTTTCTGCCCCCCTCCCCCATCCCTCCTAATCCTCACTATCTGGTCCTTGTAGCTCCTTCTCTCCTATATATATATATTTTTGAAGAAGTCCTTTTCCCTGTCCTTAATGCCCTGTGTCAGCCTTAGTTTCCAGGAAGCCCTGGCCACCCTGACTCCCCTTGTTACTTCTTTGGACTTCTTCATATACTTCTCTCTATCCTCCCCCCTCCTGGACTTCTTGTATCTCCTAAATGCTACTTTTTTTCATCCTCTCCTTTTCCAAGGGTTCCCTACTCAACCATCCTCATTTCTTAGCCCTTCCCTTCTTGCTTTGCTGTTTGGTACAGATATCAGTTGCCTCCACAAGCTCCAATTTGATTTTTTCTAATTTCCAGTTCACAAGCCAGTGTGCCTGAATTCCTGTCAGGTGCCCCTCTAAGATCACATCCATCCTACCAAAATCAGCCTATCTGAAGTCAACCACCTTGGTCCCTGTAGCCACTGTTTCTCTGCTCATGTTGAGCTTGAACCACACCAAGTGGTGGTCACTCCCTGCCAGTGGTTCCTCAACCCCAGCTCCCTTACAGCCTCACCACTGGACAGTATGAGATCCAGCATGTTTCCCAGTCTTCCAGGAGTATCTGTTCCCTAGCACTTGAGGTGGCTGGGGTTCTCCAATCCACTCCAGGTAGACTATAGTCCCCCAAGATTACTGTGTTACCCTTCTTGAACACCTTCTTACTTTACTCTGCTAGCTCCCTGTCCCAGTCCTCCTCCTGAGCCGGTGGCCTGTATACCACCCCCATCCTGAGATTCGTATTTTTCATGTCTTGGAATTGCATCCACAAGGCCTCTCCTCTACCCTTCTCCCCCTCTTCACTTGTGCACTTTATCCCTTCCTTCACATCCTGTAAATTTTATAACCTAGGATCATCAGATCCCAGTCCTGGTATTGGCTGGCCCATGTTTCGGTGATGACCAGTGTGTCCACCCCCCCTCCGCTAATAAGGCCTGTAGTTTTGCGGTGTTGTTCCCCAGACTTCTTGCATTCAATAAGGCAACCTGCCAAGATGTTCCCTTACCATCCTTACCCCTTTTCCCACTTCTCTTACCCCCCAACCCTTTCCTGATAGCATCCGTGATCATGTGGTGGGGGTAAGCTCGTTTGGCTCCCTTCCAGAGACCCCACCTACCAGCATATAAGAAAGAGAGAGAGAGAGAGAGAGAGACAGAACATCTAATGTGCCACATTTCTTATAACAAAACTCCCAAGAACCTCTTTCTATGAGAATGCTGACAGTAAAAGTATGGTCATATCAACATTTAGTCATCTGTATTTTACTTCAAAGAAGAAGTGTTTTACTTGCAGAAAAGACAAGAACAAGCAGGCTTGCAAAGAAAATATGCCTCTTTTACAAAACCCATGTTCAGAGCCTTAATTTTCCCAATCTCTTCCCAGTTCACAGTTTGATGTGATTTTTACCTTGATGTCTGCGCTGAAGTTGTTGATTTTGTTACATCCAGCCTTTTCCAAGTGGTGGTTAGCCCATCTCAGTAGCAGCTCCTCAGGGGACAGTTTCATCAGATCTTCTAGGCTCTCTCCTTCCCGCAGAAGTGCAACCAGAGCTAAACTCATAAAAAGAATGGAATATAATCAGCACTTTCAATAATCTGTTCATTTGTGAAAGGCACACTGGCAATCCCTTATGCCTCATATTGTTTCTAGTTTGTAAAACACATCCATTTATTTGCTTATTTATTAAAATTAATACCAAAGTGGTGATGGACTGACTTCAGAATCCACAATATCTCCTTTTTGTGGGAGTACAAGAGGGCATAGTTTAAATGCAATATGTTGGCAATGAGCACCAGCAAGGCATGGGGTTATGCTGAATTAATGCATGCCACAGCTGAGTAGTAAGGCACAAGGTCAATGGCTGAGTGTCTTATACAGCTGGTGCATGCATTAATTCCACATACACCCATGCCCTGGTGTGACTTATTGCAATTATAAAATGGGAAATATATCGTAGGGGCAAAAATGGTAGGGGAATTGAAAAACGCATGGGACAGACATAAAGGAATTCTAGCAACAGGAAAGAGAGGGTAAGTCACAGATCATTTAGGATCTGTGGTACATGAAATAGGTAGGGAAAATGGGCAGACTAGGTGGGCCAAGAGGTCCTTATCTGCCGTCAAATTCTATGTTTCTATAAAATAATAAAATATATGTAACCCCCATGCAAATGGGGGTTCCCAAAAGTCTTCCAAGAGCTTGTCTGAGTGCTCCAAGTCTGGGTGGCGTTCAGCTAAATGCCGTTTAAATGTGGGCACTGTGAGTGCTTTCAGAGCCTCCACATACTGTCTCTTTAAGAGCTGTCTGCTTGCAGACTTAATTAGTTTGTATTGGGGGACTGTGTGTTTTAATGCCTGAATCCCGCCCGGGCTACTGTCTGATCGCTCCACTTCTGCAGTCGCAAAGAGCGCAGAGGGAGCCTAATTGAAAGATGTAACTGTTTACCAGAAATTATTTGGAGTGATAGCTAAAATGCAGTTTGTCAAACCTGTCTTTATTGCAGCTACAAACAGTTCCATATTAGTCCATTCATTTTGGTCCTGAACTGCTGAATTGGACCAATCAGTGTGAGGGTAGCTTTAAAATGGAGCCTGCTGTGGGCAAATCAGAGCTTGGACTCTCAATTGGAGCTTACTGTAAAGGGACTGTATGGCAGGTGCCTCTGGGACATGTAGTTTGGGCCTTGGTGCCTTTTTGCACCAACAGAGGGAGCCCTGCTGTGATTGACAGCCGAACCAACCAACTGAACTTGTGTGAGCCTAAAGGAAATGCCCTGCACTATTCCTGGCAAGGCAGATTCGAGGTGGCTGTGAAAGGAGAAGGAGCTCTGTTGCTAGTACAGCGAGTAGTTCACGCGGGAAGCGCGTGTGTAGGCCCCCAAGTCGGTCTGCGGCCATTAGTGCAGTTAAATCGGACTGAATCTGAGTTTGTGAGAAGGAAGAAGGAAGTCAGAAGTGTGGAAACCAGGCTAACCCTGTAGAAGACCGACGATTTTGCTAAAGTGCAATCGGCCTGTCAGGAATTGGAGCTGCTGTGTGTGTGCTCCTGGGTATTCTGCAGTGTTTTGTGATCGGGATCGAGGAGCAGCCTGCCTGGTATAGTAATTTCCTTTACATATGAATGTGCTTGGTGCTTGTGGGGAATTGAGATCTTACTTCCCCCTCACTCTGCAGTGTGTGCTATATGTTGGAAACCCAGAAATCACACCATCCATCCTGTAACTGTCTTGGGTATCGTAAGTACCATTCTGTGCAAACCCCTGCAACACCATATGAATCAAAAGTGTGCCATCTGATCTGTTGCGCTTTCTTTTTACTTGAACTGAGCCATCTGGCTCCAGATTACAATTTGGGTTGTGTGTGTTGTTTTCTTCTACAGCGCCCCATCCAGCTGCACCAGCTGGCCAACCCGGCAACAGTCCTGGCTAGCCCCAAATCCTGGGTACCCAGAGAGTGTACTGTTGGACCTTGATTACATGCATAATCCTTTTATTTATGTGGCTTTACTCAAATTAACCTGATTTCCCCCGTCCTTGTTATATGCCCCCTAAATAAATCAGATTTGTTGTTATTGAACTATATGCTGTCTGTGGTATCAGTACATATTGAGCCAGCATTGCATTGTGTTGTGTATGTGCTTAACATTGTTTTACAGGGGGTCCTCAGAGACATGCTGCAGAATCAGTCTCGAGGGTAAGTGGTATTTATATGTGTAAAAAGAGTGCATATGTGGGGTATTGGGAAGGTAATTCCTGTGTACTGTGTGGGCCACTAGTGGGAACGGGGGGAGGGTCACAGTGTCCCAGAAGGCTGTACCTGAGCTAGTTTAACCACTACCAACCCTGACCTCTGGGTGGAGGCACCCGTCACTGGACCTAGGCCCCTTAACCTGTCACTAGCCATACAGGCAGGGGTAGTAGCCCTTGGGATAGCGCCACCTAGGGGTTACATATAGACAGAAAGGTTTTTAAACAACTGAGAAATGGATGAAACTGATGACATATACATCCATTTGTTAAAGTAGTTTCTATTTTGCAGTTCTAACTCACTAAGATCCTCCCATTTCTATCAGGCTGCCTCATTAACAAAGGGTTGGGCTGCTCCCTGTGCAGGCTGTTTACAGCTCTACCAATTAGAAGCTCTTGTCAGTGACAGTCAGCATATCTGCTTCTTGTACAGATTACATGCAGCTCAAATAATTAAGGACTGTTTTCAGGGTGGGTCAGTAGCCTGATTTGGTAGAGAAACTGCAGCGTAGTGATTTTATGTTTTACCAGGAAGTCACTACAGGCTTTAGAATGTAGTCCAGTCACCTAACTGCAGAAAAAAACAGTGGAACTAATCTATAGTTGGTTGATGTATTTAGATCAGTGAAGTTTGTAGGATTCCAAAGACCATTTTATAAAACAGGATACACATGTATTAGCAAAAAAATAGAGGATACATAAATGCAAGCTCAGCACAGAAAGGTTCATGATAACAGTGGAGGACACGTAATCATAGAGAAAGTAAGTGCATGATAGCATCAGGCTTTATGAGATGATCCTTAGAACGTACATGCATTACAATAAGAGATAGGGAGAGAGAAAAGAGGCAGGTGCTAGTATTCCATACTACTGTACAAGAAAACGATTAGGGTAACAGACAAGTACAGGGTTCAGGCAGAAGAGCATCTATTAACTATCACTGAGACGCTCAAGCAGCAGCAGCATTTGGAAAGTGGGATGGTTCAAGGTTTACTGAAGGGCAGCTGGTAGATTATTCTATTCTGCAGGGCCTGAAAAGGAAGAAAAGGTCAGTCTACTAAGTTTCTTTTTAAATTTAGATACTATCCAACTAGTTGCATCAGTTGACCTTAAAGAATATGCTGTAGAAAAATGATCAAAGATAGATGTGAGGTATGTGGCTGTGGGGCACTTATAGAAGAATATATATATATATATATATATACTGTATATATATATACACACACACACACACACACACGTGTATATATATATATATATATATATATATATATATATATATATATATATATATATATATATATATACACATGTATATATATATATATATATATAAGATAACTGTATAGCTGTCAATGATGGGTCCTTGTATCATTCTCAGGGGTGAACTGACAGAGCATGTTGTACAGGGTATCCAACTATGCAGTGTGGCTTTAGGGGCCGAACAGAGGACCACATCACCACACTCTATTAGAAGGAGATGACATTGTCTTCTTACCTCTATTCTTGTGAGAGTGCTGAGTCTGTTCCTGGCCCTGTAGAGGGCTTCTGATCTAGGGCCCACCAAAGCAAAAGTATGTCGTGCATGCCTCTGTTCAGTTAATGGTGGGTCCAACCACACTTTGTGTATCTGAAGGGTTAGAGCCTGCTCAAAAACAAGATCATTCTTGGTGTGAATGGACAGGGAGGTACAGTATCAAGCATTTGCATTCGGCGACTGGATGCCAAAAATGACATTCTTGGTGATTTGGGAATTGGAATAAGGTTGTTCACATTTAGCAAGGCTTCCACTGACTTAAAGTCTGTCTGGAGCTAATTTTCTATTTATCCAAGTGTGGGGCCACAGTAATCGAGGACTGTGTCATTGGTGCAAGTGTGTACTTCACTTTGGATACATTTGTTTGGTTGCTTAGTAATTAACACTGAGAAATGCAAGGGGCCTAGGACAGAACTTGAGATGCATCTTGCTTTAAGGGCTCATGTTTGGAGAGGGTAATGCCAACAGAAACATTCTGTCCGCAGCCTTAAAGTAATTCTTGAGCCATACTACTGTAAGAAGATCTAATCCAACCCTCTCAATTTCCTGAGGAGCTGGTGATCAACTAAGTGAAATGCTTTAGTTTGATCAATACAGATTGCTCCACTGATATGAACTTTCTCTGCAGCCTTTTGGATATGATTTGATAAATTAAGGAGTGCTGTGGCATTTGAATGTTTGGGATGGAAGAGAAGTCTGGCTGGACAGGGTTTGGTCGGAGTTGGTGTGGGAGTAAGTGTTCTGAGATTTGGGTCTAAAGAAACCTCTCCAGAAGTTCAGGCACTGCAGTCAGGATGGGGATAGGTTAGTAGTTGTTGGCACCAGTCTATCTCAACTTATATGCAAGGGTGTGGCCATAGCACACTTGCAGGCTCATGGTAGTCAGTGTCTGGAGAGGGAATGGTTAAAGAGGAAGGTAATGGGATGGCATTGGGTGTGGCCATGGCTGGGGTGGTAAGCCTAAGTAGTTTTGGTTCTATATTGCCTGGCCCCACACTCTCATGGGTGTCAAGCTAATCAAGGCTTCGAGCAGATCCGCAGGGTGTTGGAGTTTGAAATGCACACTTAATGGAGACATGGGAGGGGATGCAAGAAGAACACTCATCAAGTGACCTGGTATTTGAGGAGGACTGGCTTGGCTGCAGGAGGTTAGTGAAGTGTGAGTTTATAGCATTAACAATATCAAATTCAGGTATTGGCCTGGGGGACATGATATGGTGATGGGGTCTCTGTTGGAGTTTCTAAGGAGCTTCTTGGTACCATTCCAACTATTCTTGGTATAATGCACAGCTGTTCTAGAACTCCAGATATTACTGGGCCTTGGCAAACCTAGAGGCAGCCTTACCATGATTCTGTAATTTTGTAGTTATATTTTAAAGGTCTATATAAATAAAAGACACAGCTCAACTAACAAAAACCTTGTTAATTGAGCATTTGGTTTGATTTTAAACAAATGGACCACAAATATATAAAACAAAAGACTTAAAAAATGCTGCCATTGTTTTTAATTGTGTGTGTCCTTGCACTCTCCAAGCTAATAAGACATCTGACCATGGGGGCAGGGCTGTGGCAGACCAGAATGTGAAGGGACCAGGTGGCCAGATCCTTACAGCAAAATTAGGATTCCTTCCCTTATTATTTATTGAATGTTATTGACCCAGTAGGCCCACCGAGGCTAGAAGTCCCTTTTTCAGGGGCAACCGGGTGTGTGTGTGTGGGGGGGGGAACACAGATGGTAACCAACTGAAATTGAACCAGATTAAGCTGTTGGTGGTATTTTTTTTTACTGAACAGGGGAAATTTGGCCAGAACACTGGGGAAATTCCCCTGTTCTTTTTTTCAAGGAACGCCACGGTATCTTTAACATCCACCTGAACAGGCAGACAGGACCTCGGTTTAACATTGCATCTGAAAGACAGCACTACAGGAGTGCAGCACCCCCCTCATGTTACACTACAGGGTCAGTATTAGGATTTAACCCAAGTGCCTGATGCAGGGATGGAACCCACAGCCTTCTGATCTTCCAGCCTCAGAGGCGAATGTGCAACCTGCTGAGCCACTGACACTGCTTCTTAAGCCGAGCAACTGAAACATTTAGAAATAAGAACTATGTAACTCTTAAGGATGCCAAAATGTGGGGGCTCTTTCTTAATTAAAAGTGCAGGAACTGGTGCTATTTAAATAATAGAAATGAAAAAGAAAATTACATAATAAACTATAAAACAAAATAGCATTTATACAGATATAAAAATTAATATAATGATAAAAGAAATAGAAATTATTGCTTACCTACGGTAGAATTGTTGGGTATAGTTGGTTGTTTTGTATCTTATTTCTTTTTTCTTAGTGAAATTGAAAAACTGGCCATTGGCCTTTTCTAATCATACCAAGGCTAGTTTTGTTTCAGAGCCTTGATTTTGTTTCAGTGTACCTATTCTGAACTTTAAGAATGGTCACACATAGTCCAGCCATTCACGATGCTGCAGTCTCCTCCCACTGTGTCATGAGAAGCTAGACTGTATGGAAGGATACCGTGGGGGTAGATCAAGCACTAGAAACAAACACGTCTTCACGTGATAACATTAAAATGATGAACAGCAATTTTTTCCCTTTTATTCAGGAAAAAGAAGCAAATGCAAAACAACCAGTTCAGTTTGCAAATTCTACAGGTGAGCAATCATAAAAGAGGTTTTTAACACTATGAAGAATTTGAGGCCTAAAGGAACTTACATAAGCCCTTTCATTTATTTACTTAGTTATTTAGAACTTTTGGCCAGGATAGGAATGCTGAGGTGAGGCTAATTTTCTGGTGTGATGAGGGGAGGGGGGCGCTACGGTGGGGGAAGGGGTACAGATAACATGGTGTAAAAAAGGTCATAAAAGGAAAACCAACAGTATCAACAGTAGAATCAGCCAAAGAACGCAGAAAAGCAATATCAACCAAGGCGAAATGGCTAAAAATCGATACCACAAGTATGTATAACTAACCATGAATTAAATACAAGAGTCATAAATACATAAAATGCAAGTAACATATTATATACTCATCAAACTAGGATAGGAGGAACGGTAAAGGGAGGTAGAAGAGCAGTGTCAAAACAAGGTGGCCAAGTAGAAGGGACGTAGGAATGGGAGAGTAACTGGGGGGACTGGGAAAGAGGAGGGGCTAGTTACAGTAGCAGGAATGTAAGGAGAGTTTATGAAGGAGAGATCTGAAGAAAAGGGAGAAGGAGGAGGAGGAGAAGTGGAGAGTAGGGGACAGGGTATTCCAGAGGTAGAGGAGACAATAGAAGATGGTTGCTTTCCCAGCAGAGGGTCTGCAAGGAGGGATTGAATTGGAGGGGTGTCAGCAGAGAGGAAGGAAGGAAGGGTCCACCCGATCGCTCAGTGGAAGCATGTCATGCTTCCATGCTGGTGACCCAGGTTTGCTAGTGAGCCTGGAGATACTGGGATTGGGTAGCCAGACTGAGGAGTGCTCCTGAGGGGAGAGTGAGCCAGGTAGGGAGGGAGTCGGCCAGGCTCCAGTGCAGCAGCAGCCCTCAGCGGTGAGTCAGTGAGCTTGTTCCCTTGCAGGGGATGTCATTAGCCCAGTGTGTGTGATACCATCATCGAGGCTGCTGGAGGCTACACTTGGGGTGGTGGGAGGGATGAAGGAAGAAGAGGGAGAAAAACAAAAATATGTGCCGGTCGGTCTTCGGGCCCTGCTACAGGTGGATCCTCGCCAGTCATGACAGCAAGGGGAGCCAACAGCCAGGGCTGGAGGTTGGCTCGGGATCCAATGAAAAGGAGCAGGCTGCAGCCACAGGGCCAAGCAGCTCTATGGAAAGCCGAGAGGAAGGAACAGGAGGATGGAAGAGAAGAAGGGAAGGGTGAGGAGGAAGGAGAGTTAGTACTAATTTGGGAGAGAATTAAACCATTATTTGGAAAGAAACAAGACATAATGGACGAGGCACCTACCCTCAGAGATGGAAGGGATTCTTAAGTACAGGGAGCAATGGTTGGTGTGAGGGGTATAGCTTAGGGTGAAAAGGCAGAAGGGATACAAGAGAAAGTCAAGTCTGGCAAGGTGTTTTTTGGAGTGATGCTATATACTGTGCCCCCCTAGTCAAAAGTCAGCAGATCTGACTGAGGATGATCTCATGGTAGACTGGGAGTGGAAGGCAGGGCTTGTTATGGGGCAGGGCCCCAAGCCTAGGGAGAAGCTTGGAGTGATTACTGACACTGACTCATAGAAATCTAATCTGCAGTCTTCATACTGGTTCTTGGCACAAGTGGATGCTGGCATCCATTTATTGGGAGAAAAGCCCTCCAAACCCTACTTTACTCCTGATCCCCTCACTAGTTTTTTAGGTTCAGTAGTCCAGTATTGTATTCTGTAAGCTGTACTGGCCTAGCTATGTGTGTGTTTTGATATCGATGTAATCTTCTTGTGACATGGACACTTTCGATGTTGCAAACTATGTCTTGTTGTTACGGGTTGTGTAGGGAAGGGGATCACCAGCAGAAGGAGGGAGGTTGTGTTACCTCTGCATAGGTCACTGGTGAGACCTTATTTGGAGTACTGTGTACAGTTCTGGAGACTACATCTCCTGAAGGACATAGACAGAATGGAAGCGGTCCAGATGAGGGCAGCTAAGATGGTGAGGTCCCTGCAGCATAAGACCTATGAGAAGAAACTGAGGTAACTCAATATGTACATCCTGGAGGAAAGGAGAGAGAGAGAGAGAGGGGGGATATGATAGAGACTTTTAAATACATAAATGGGGCAAATAAGGTGCAAGAGGGGAGTATTTTCAGAAGAAAATGTGCTTAAGAATAAGGGGGCATGGAGTGAAGATCGAGGGGGTAAATTCAGAAGGGATATAAGAAAGTTTTTCTTCACAAATGGAGTGGTGGATCCCTGGAACAGGATGCCAGCCAAGATATTTAGGGCTAAAACAGTTAAAGGATTCAAAAAAGCATGAGAGAGGCATAAGAAAACCCTAGGAGAAAAGAAACAAGGGATGGGTGGAAGAACTGGAGATCAGGTAGGGTCTGTGGGTGATACTGTGCACAGGGTTAAAAAGGCAGACAGGGCGGACCAAGTCCTCATCTGCCGACAAATTCTGTTTTCATGTTACCATGAGTCAGCATCTAAAATCTACCCAGAGATTTTTATGGTTGTTATCAATGTGGGAGGAGAAATAGATGTTTCAATCCATTCACACACTAAGGCACTTGAAAGAAGGGACATCTTCAAGGGAGTAGTTATCCAGAGTTACAAAGACAGCGATTTTGTAGAGCCTAGCAAGCCACTTTATCTTACCAAGGATCATGGATTCCATGTGTGGCACTGAGTGAGAGCTGGTTAGAGCAGAATCAGTGTTAGACACTGTTAAAGATGTCAGTTTTTCACACGTCCAGTATGTGATGGGAGAGAAATGACGTGATCACATTCAAGAACAGCTCAAGCTCAGATTACACTAGCATGCTATAAATAATAATTATTATCAGAACAAATGACATTTGAACGCTATCTGTTGTAATTATGAGAGCCCTGTTAACTTCAATTTGGTATTAGTGTTGAAAGATTATGGCTATGGTCTTTCACAACTATCTATAGATTTACTGGATGTACTTTGAATAAACTGGTTAGCATGTTTATTTCAGCAAACATTTAAATACTGTTTTCACTTACAAATAGTAAGTACAACACTAATAAAAACATTAGCAGAACATAATAAATATTTATAATACTGGCACCAGTTACCTTCATTTCTGCTGAGTTCAATGTCTGCAAACAGGCCAATTTTAATAACCTGCCACAAAAGACCCAACACCAAGTGAGGCCGTCCCTCCTTTAAGTCCTCCGCACCAATATTTACAACATGGCATCCAATGGCTGAAGCAGAATTCAAAGCCAGATTAAGGTTTTCCTGTAAGAAGGTCAGGAGGAAACATTACTTTCACCAAATATTACATAAATGGTATTTTTATTTAGGATTTGCATGACACTTTTTTTTTGTCCTTCAGAGTTCAATTGCTTCAGCTGGTTACTCGCCGTCTGAGGTCATAAAATGATCTACTTGTGTAATTGCAAACATTTTTAGTGCAACAGATTGTGAGTCACAAGCAAAAGATTATGGGCTCGATTCTCAGAGGATTCTGAATGCTGCATGGGGCTTGCGGCATCCCTGGCCGACTCGCCGGGTTCTCAATCCCATAGCCCCCAGTGCGCCACATGCTGCGAGTTGGACCAGCTTTTGCTAGTCTAACTTCATGGACCTTTTTACGGGGTTTGCGCCAAATATTTGGTGCAAGCCACCATAAAAAAGGGTAAAGTGTTGCAAATGCGTGCAACCTTTTAGAATCGGGTGCAAGGTGCACCAAGACAGTCCATGCAGAGCAGGGTTTGATGTAGGGGTTGTACAAGCCCTGCTTCAACCTATGAGAATTGACGCACAGGCAGTTTTCAAAAACAGGGTACTCACCTGTAACAGTAGTTCTAGGAGTGGCATATGGTGTTCATCCACACTTCAGGCAGTGTTCCTTTCCCCTTTAAGGCTTGACAGAACATCTTCAAGCTGGCTCCTAGCACCCACCTTGGTGGTAACTCCCTTGGCACCACCCTGTGACTTCAGATCTTGCCCACTGGAAGCAAGACCGGTGTGCCACTTGCCTGGGGAGGTCGGGTGGGTCAGTGTGTATGAACACCATATTATACCACTCCTAGAACTACTGTTACAGGTGAGTAACCTGTTTTTCTAGGGATGTGGATATGGTGTTCTATCCACACTTCAGGCAGACTCCTAGCGGTTCTCCAGGAGGAGGGGGCAAGGTGCACCCCCCCCCTTATTTAGGAAACAGAGATGGGGAACTCAGGCCCCAAAACCAGCATCCCGGTGTGACTCAAGGTTGATGTGGTAGTGGGAAATAAAGGTGTATGCTGACTTCCAGGTAGCATCCTGACAGATTTCCTGGATAGGGATGTCCCTGGAAGCAGCCACCGTGGCAGCAGTATGATGTGTGGAATGGGCCCTTAGCTCTACAGTAGGCTCCCTACCCACCAACATGTAGCAGAGGTCGATGCAGGATACAATCCACCTGGCCAGGGGCCACTTCAGTGTAGGCGACAAATAGCTGGTGAACCTCTCCCCGAACTCCAGCTGTGCATTCCTTGTGGTAGGCAAGTGCTCGCCACAGGTCCAAGGTATGGAGCCTGTGCTCGGCCTCTGAGGTGTGGCTGCTGAAGTACACCGGGAGATTAATCACTTGGTTAAGGTGAAAATCAGACACAACCTTCAGGAGGAACTTCGGGTTGGTTGTCCCTGTGGAAGACTAGGTAAGGAGACTCCATTGAGAGCACATGGAGATCACTGATCCTTCTGGCTGACATGATAGTCACCAAGAAGGTGGTCTTCCATAACAGATGTGACATCTCACATCTGTGCATAGGTTCCAATGACTTGCCCATGAGCTTTGCCAAAACCAGCAACAAGGCCCAAGGTGGTGGTGGTTCACACACTGGAGGGGAAATGTGGTCAAGGCCTTTGAAAAAGCACCACACCACCTTTTCCTGTGCCACTGACTGCATGCAGCCTGTGCCCAGTAAGCAGCGATGGCTGCCAGGTGCACCTTAAGGGTCGTTGACCGGGGCCCGACTGAGAGAGAGAGCAAAGGAAGTCAAGAATGCTAGCCACCGGGCAAGATAAAGGGTTTATTCAAAGTTTTAATAAACAAAGAGCCTTCTCAACATGAGAGCAGTGAAGAGGGAAACTTCTTCCAGCAGAAAGGAAGATCTGAGATCACGGAGCGGTGCCAAGGGAGTTAGCACCTGGACTGGTGGGAGGAGCCAGCTTGAAGACATTCCAGCAAACCTTAAAGGGTAAAGTAACACTGCCTGAAGTGTGGCTAGAACACCATATCCATGTCCCTAGAACAAACAGTTACATTTACTTCAAAAAACAAAAGCAAAGAAAAGTTACACGTTTCTCACAGGAAAAAACACTTCTTTCCACTTCAGCAAACCAAGCACCAGGAAAGAGCAGCACATAAATTCTAAACCAGAACTAACAATCAACATGGAATTCACCTTATCTGATGATCTAGGTAAAACCTGGACTGGATTCTGTTTAACAACTAAATGGTTGCTGCATTACACTAACAGCCTGTGGTCAGTATTCAAAAACATATTTTCTCCTAAATAAATCATGCAATATAGCTTATTGTGGCTGTGTGCCTATGCTTAACTCAGTTTGCTCATCAGCCCCTCTTATTTCAAGATCCTTCTTGGTCCATTTTGTATCGATAACTGTGAGTGCTATTAATAACAAAAAAAACTGTATATTAGGTATTACAGTATATTCACTACTGTACCTATTAGTAGCTCTCTGTGTATATCAGCTCTGTCGTTATTTCATATATAAATACTCCTGCTGTTTCTGTCCTTGCATTACACTGTATCTGCTAGTATGTATTTTTAAAAATAGTTTCTTAATTTCCTGTATCATGTGAGTTTGCCTTGTTCCTCATAGTATGTTATCTGTCCTATCCAGGACCACCTTGTAAATGAGCACTGCTCGATGGAACTTTCTTCCTGGTAAAATAAATACAGATACTTGGTGGTAGGTTCATCTCATGAAGTTGGGGGCAGGTTTATTCAACCCCCAGCTTCAAGTGATGAAGTCTCCGTCTTGCTCTACACAGCCACCCATGCATATTAGTTCCTTTATGTGTTCATGTGTATATATATATATATATATATATATATATATATTTATATATATATATCTGTACACTCCCCAACCACACTGTTAACCACACAAAATAGCAGAGCTTGCATCTGTGGACTGCCTGCTACAGGCTTGTGTAGGGCATGGGTGTTAACAAAGAAATCAGTATTTACTAACACTGTTCTACAGAACGTCAGTGTTGCTATGTCAGGGGAGCCCCCATCATTTACCTGGTATTGTCTGTATAGTAGTGCACTAACTTACAATGAATCATTGCCTTTGTGCAATTGTTAATTTTTGTTGTTTATTTACCTATAATTTGTAATATTTGTATTTTTCTACCTCATTTTACTCTGATACTCCCTTCCCCCCATCCCCCAGGACACATCTGGAAATGAGCTGTATTCAACTCAGTGTGTCTTTCCTGGTAAAGCTCTTGACATAATTAAATAAACAGCCGATGGAGTGCAGGCAATGGTCTGCACTGCCCCCGTCATATCCAAGGGACTGGCATGGGTGCAAATCAACTCGTGCAGAGGGGCACCACAGTATTCACTCCATAGCTAGTTTTGCCTGCTACCAGCAGAGGATGTGATCCTGCATCCTGAATCCACTTGTATGAAAGCAGTGCAAAATAAGCTCACAGAACTCATGGAATGTCAGGGATGCCTAAATCCAGCCCAACGTATGACATCTAAAACTGTAACTTAATATATTTTTTCCATTGTTTTCCAAAATGAGTCAGCTGACCTATAACCAAGGCTCATGCAACATGGAGCTAAACATTGCTTTTACCCTGGCAACTAAAAATAATGAATGCCATTGACTATACAAAAATAAACCTTCAGACTCGTGCAGCGAATGCTGAAAACACATTGTTTAAGGCATCTAAAAAACAACAGCTAAGTCTGTAGTCCATCTCATTAGGGTTAAATAATTTCATGTTGGAGACATTGGAATACCTGTATGGTGAAAGGGGAGAGCTTTTTTTTGTTAATTGTTCTTTCATCGATGGTGTCTGGCACTGAAAGGTTGATCATTTTACTGAAAATGAAAAGAAAAAGAATATTACCAATTTGGAAAAGAAAACAGCAATTAAACATTCAAGTTATCTGAGCCATCAGAGCAACGGAAAATATCTAGAGAAGTGGGATGGACAGAGAAATGTTTTAAATTTACCCAGTGCAATCTGAAGAGCAGCATAAAGATTTTAATTAATTTATATTATATTTTAGTGATTGAAGGACACATTGGCGCCCTGATAAGGCCATTCCTGACTTGTTTTAACTGTCCATTTGTATTTTTAAAATGTAAGAAATAATGCAAATTATTTTTTATCACTAACACATTATAACCATCAAAGTAAGGTGACCTACCAGAGCACAATGCCATCACCAACGGCACTGAAAAGGTCATCAGAGTTGGGGTCCATTGGAATGACATGCTTGCAGTCTGGATCTTTCTCCAGTGCCTTGTTAACCCAGTTAACAAATGCATACTTTTCTTCCTCTGTAAATAAGAAAAGCACATGTAATATAATTTTTTTTAAAACAGTTTTACACGAATATAAATTGAAAAAATCTAGGGACATGCTTCTTGTAAAGGGATACCTCTGATACTGTATGAATAAACAGACAGAAGAGTCACGTGTATAACTTTACAGTCTATTTGGGGGACACCAAAGGGCTTTTTTTTGTCCAGAAATGGGAAACACACAGACTTCCCCTACAGGGAACTGTTTGCATCTGGTCCCCTGTCATTCCAGTAAGCCTCTAGTTGCTGAAAAGAGGGTGAAGACCTTGTTAGGTTACAAAGGTGGACCATATTGGTTGGTGCATTGTGTCTAATTGGTGACTACATGGGTGAGGTGAGGGGGCTACATTATACAACTGGCACACCTACCCTCCCCCCCAATCAGATCACAAGACCAATAGGTTAAGTAACAAATCTCAGGGTATCATGGATTTTATTACTGTTTAGAAAATGGCAGAGAAAATTCCTGGCAGCTGATTGGCTGCCAACACTCCAGAACTGGGCATTTATTTTTTCAATAGATGCCCTGTTAAAAACTAGTGCCAACTGAATTCCCAAAAAGAAATGCGATATCCTTGTGCGCAAAAAATCAAAACAAAGTGGCCGACATGTATTTTACATTTGGCAACGGAACAAACGACATGGACAGACCCCCTCTCCCAAGAGAGAGAAAATTCACCCCCCCCCACATCCTGTAGATAGAGCCAAAGCATACATTTACAAGTAAAACAAGCTCCTTAACATACCAGTTTTTAAGCCACAGCACAGTTTTTAAACTGGACACAAGTACTCATGGCTTGCGCTTGCTTAAGAGCCTGTAGTTCTTCATGAAACCAGCAAGCAGCCCACCACTCTGGGGGAGCTAAAATCAGTCAAGTCTGCCTCTCATCCTCAGTTCCATTCTCCTGATCCCGTAAAAGCCCTGATAATCCCCAACTTCTTGGGTACATTTCCTTACCTCCTGCATCCTCTCTTAAAGGCTCAAGACATTTTCTTTCTTACTTTTCTTTTGTCCACTTTTACAAGCCATGCCAGACTTCATCACTGCCAGGACTCACGACGATCTATACCCCACCCGCTTTCAGTACAGATGCACATAATTTCACATTTCTCCCATCCTCCCAGCAACCGGAAATACCCTTCTCAGTCCCGAGTGTGCTGATACTCCCAACTATAGGACTACACGTCCCATAAACCCATGGGGCAACTATGCAGTCAACAAAATAGTATCTCCTAAACAGAAGCACCCTCTACTGACAAGGACAGCACATTTTACTCTTTTTTTTTTAAAACATTTATTACACTTGTTAAAAACATTTTTTTAATTTATTAAAAAATATAACTTTTGGGCCATTTTCTAAGTGCAATAATACCCTTCCAGGGTAGGCATTAATAGGAAATACCAGACCTTTCAGGGCTATAAGGCCCTCCACCTGTAGCGTAGGGCCTCATTACACCCCTGGGCGGTCCGGTATTTCACAATAATGCCCACCCTGTTGGATATTATTGCTTACTTAATACAAAAAGAAAGTAACATAAAATAGAAGAAGGGTGGGGGTTAAATTAAAACTGGGCTTGGAAGTGATGGAGCATTTATTTGACTGGCTCCTAGTTCTGATTTTATTTTTGCCCATTGCTGGCACAAACTATGACTTTACATGTCCTTGTCTGCTTTGCAAACCAAACTGGGTCATGCAGTGTTACTTTTGTGCCCAAAAATGGGCAAAAATTGAGTTCAAAATGGAATGAATGAACTGTTTTTGAAGTTTTAATTCAGTTTCACTGTGCTCAATGAGAAATGTGGTAGCCTTGTTAGTCCCGTCGATACAGAAAAAAAAAATACATTGCAAGTGATACCTTTTACTGGACTAGCAAAATTGTTTTTGAGGCTACTTTTCAAGAGTTAAACACTCTTTATCAGGGCAGTGGAACAGAGCTTAATGTTATACCAGATATAGTAGTTTCATCCTGATATAAATGAGGTACAGAGGGCTTCAGAATCCATTCTAAGTCATAAAAGCCTAGCCACTGGGTTGCAGAATATCCCTGTTGTTGTTACAGTAAGAGGTAAGGTTTGTCATCTCTAAAGCATGAGCCCTCAGGATTAAAGTAATGGTTCTCATGTCCAAAGGGAGAGAGGGGATTAAGGTGGTTGTAGACAGCCAGAGAAAACAACTACCCAAACATCTTATTTTCTTGTGGTTCAATAAACATTTTTCCCATAGCAGTTTTCCTGTAAACCAACATCTTTATTTGGGTCCTCTTCTTTTAACGCCACGTCATTGGTTCATGTTTAGTGTGTATATCCATTATTCCCAAGCAGTTTGAAAGTTACGTTTTAATACCCTGATCAAGTCGTTTGCTCCTAAACAATGTTCCTCTGCTGTTGTAGCCTCATCGTTTAGAGGTGATTGTGAATTTGTGAGATTCATTCTTGTTTAGACCTTTTGTCTAGTTTCACCAGTTGTGCACTATATCATCCACACTGCATTGCTAGAAGAGCAGCAGTATGAGTTTTGGAGTCTGAATGTTATTTTCATGACAGTAACCAATAGCTCCGTAGCTATATGTGCACATGATTTGCAGCAATATTGTGCCTTTCTCACCTTGGTGGAGCTCGCTGTGGGGTTTACTTTATATCAGTTTCTGCTTCACATTTGTTGTCTGATGGAAGGCGAGTACTGATGGTGTGGGAAATATTTTGGAGAGTCTCATCCTCACCTAGTTGTGGCTGCAGATATTGTATTTATTTTCATCATTATTTTTCCAATTCTGGATTGTATAGGTGTATGCTCAGAAGGTCTTTTTGGTTTGTACTTTAATAGTTCTTCCATGGCTGTGTGTCAACAGTGCCAGAGTTGCAACCCTTTGGCTTGAAAAATTATTTTACTGTACTCAGATGTCTATCACTGTTTTCATGATTTGAACACATTCTGTGGTATCAGACAGTCTAGCTGTGTATTATAGATGTTTTGCTGTGTAAAGAATGGAAGCTTGAGCTTTAAAGATAACTACATCTATATGCATGTTTTCTTTACAATGATGTTTGCCATGTGCCATTCTTTTTGAGTAACTGTGGTATCCAGGGAATGCACACACTTTGGAGAGATACTTATTTTACATTTTATTGAAGGATGGGACTTAAAGTATGGGACTTACTGAAGCTATTTAAAAACATTTTAAGATCTCCTCTTCTGCCGTTCAAATCATGAAGATATTGTCAGTGTATCTTCAATACTTTAATGGTTTATGGCGTATACTGAGAAATTTTTCTGTAAGATCTGTCATAAGGAGATTTGCACACTGTGGTACCATTCTGATACTCATAGTTGTACCCATATTTTGTAGACATGTCTTAGTGTCGAAGCCGAAGCAATTGTATATTAGGATATGTTCATTACACCTGGTGGGTACTGAGCACGGTTGTGTTATGTAAGTACTCATGACATGCAATTACGCCATTTGCCATCTCTGTAATGAATGTTGCTATATAAGGAACCAACATCCATGGTGACTAAAATGGTGAGAAGTGGTAACTGGTCAATGCTACGTAGTTTGTTTAGAAAGTCGGTTGTATCCTGTATGAAGCTGCTTGTGTTTTTACTAAGGGGTTCAGTACACCCTCTGTCAATCCCCAAATCTCAATTTATCTGCCAGGGTTTTCAGGTTTGTGGATTTTTGAAAACATTTAGAAAGATCTTAGTGCTGTTTTTTCTTTTGGTCAGGTTTTCAAATTCATTGAATAACTGTCTTGGAAAACTGCCAAAAAGTTTTGTTCCCCAGTTCTTTGGTGAAGTCTTGTGTGGGATCTGTGGTAAGTTTTCTGTAGTAGACGCTGTCCAAAAATTGTCTGTAGCCTTCTTATATGTAGTCAACAGTATCCATAATCACAATAGCACTGCCTTTATCTGAAGGTATAATGATGCTGCTTTCATTGTTTAGTAGGTTACTGCTTGTTGCTCTTTCCAAACGTGAGTCAGTGAATAGAATGTTCTTCTGTTTCCTGGAAATTTTTGCTATTTCACCCTTAGTGTAACACTATGTATAAAGTTGTCTAGAGCTCTGCTCACTTTGTGGAATAAAGCGAGAATGCTTCTTTTTGTGCTTAAAATATTCGTTACTTGATTTGTTCTTAAATGTGAAAGAATTCCTAAAGTCATAGCCCTCTAAACAGTTCTTCCAGATCAGAGTATAGCTGCATTTCATCAAGCTGGTGCAGGGGCAGAATGTCATTCCTTTTGAGAGGACTGAAATCTCTAGTTGTGATGGTCAATGGCTGGAGAGGTTGATTATTTCAGGAGGTCACATTATGTTTTGGTTTCTGTGAGTCTGATTTAATGTATTTTTATGGTTCAATATCTGGGGTATTCATTTACTACCTTTTGGTAGCTGCTGTGTATCACAGTAGGGTATGATGGATGCTGTGTAGCACAGTAAGGTATGATGGACGCTGTGTAGCACAGTAGGGTATGATGACGCTGTGTAGCACAGTAGGGTATGATAGATGCTATGTAGCACAGTAGGGTACGATGGACGCTGTGTAGCACAGTAGGGTACGAAGGATGCTGTGTGGCACAGTAGGGTACCATGGATGCTGTGTAGCATAGTGGGGTACGATGGATGCTGTGTAGCACAGTAGGGTATGAGGGACGCTGTTTAGCACAGTAGGGTATGATGGATGCTGTGTAGCACAGTAGGGTACGATAGACGCTGTGTAGCACAGTAGGGTACGATGGAAGCTGTGCAGCGCAGTAGGGTACGATGGACACTGTGCAGCACAGTAGGGTAAGATGGACACTGTGCAGCACAGTAGGGTACGATGGATGCTGTGTAGCACAGTAGGGCATGATGGACACTCTGTTGCACAGTAGAGTACGATGGACGCTGTGTAGCACAGTAGAGTGTGATGGACTCTCTGTAGCACAGTAGGGTGTGATGCACGCTGTGTAGCACAGTAGGGTGTGATGGACGCTGTGTAGCACAGTAGAGTGTGATGGACGCTGTGTAGCACAGTAGGGTGTGATGGACGCTGTGTAGCACAGTAGGGTGTGATGGACGCTGTGTAGTACAGTAGGGTGTGATGGACGCTGTGTAGCACAGTAGGGTGTGATGGACGCTCTGTAGCACAGTAGGGTGTGATGGACTCTGTGTAGCACAATAGGGTGTGATGGACACTGTGTAGCACAGTAGGGTGTGATGGATGCTGTGTAACACAGTAGGGTGTGATGGATGCCGAGTAGCACAGTAGGGTGTGATAGACGCCGTGTAGCACAGTAGGGTGTGATGGATGCCGTGTAGCACAGTAGGGTGTGATGGATGCTGTGTAGTACAGTAGGGTGTGATGGATGCCGTGTAGCACAGTAGGGTGTGATGGAGGTCGTATAGCACAGCAGGGTGTGATGGAGGCCGTGCAGCACAGTAGGGTGTGATGGAGGCCGTGTAGCACAGCAGGGTATACTGGAGGCTGTGTAGCACAGTAGGGTACGATGGACACTGTGTAGCACAGTAGGGTACAATGGACGCTGTGTAGCACAGTAGGGTATGATGGACGCTGTGTAGCACAGTAGGGTACGATGGACGCTCTGTAGCACAGTAGGGTACAATGGATGCTGTGTAGCACAGTAGGGTACGATGGAAGCTGTGCAGCACAGTAGGGTACGACGGACACTGTGTAGCACAGTAGGGTATGATGGATGCTGTGCAGTACAGTAGGGCACGATGGGCACTGCGTAGCACAGTAGGGTACGATGGACGCTCTGTAGCACACTAGGGTGCGATGGATGCTCTGTAGCAGAGTAGAGTGTGATGGACGCTCTGTAGCACAGTAGGGTGTGATGGATGCTCTGTAGCACAGTAGAGTGTGATGGATGCTCTGTAGCACAGTAGGGTGTGATGGATACTGTGTAGCACAGTAGGGTGTGATGGATGCCGTGTAGCACAGTAGGGTGTGAATGATGCCGTGTAGCACAGTAGGGTGTGATGGACGCCGTGTAGCACGGTAGGGTATGATGGATGCTGTGTAGCACGGTAGGGTGTGATGGATGCCGTGTAGCACGGTAGGGTATGATGGAGGCCGTGTAGCACAGTAGGGCATGATGGAGGCTGTGCAGCATAGTACGGCATGATGGACGCTGTGCAGCACAGTAGGGTACGATGGACTCTGTGTAGCACAATAGTTTATGATGGACGCTGTGTAGCACAGTAGGGCACAATGGACGCTGTGTAGCACAGTAGGGTACGATGGATGCTGTGTAGCACAGTAGGGTATGATGGAGGCCGTGTAGCACAGTAGGGCATGATGGACGCTATGTAGCACAGTAGGGCATGATGGATGCTGTGTAGCAAAGTAGGGTACAATGGATGCTGTGTAGCACAGTAGGGTATGATGGATGCTGTGTAGCACAGTAGGGTATGATGGACGCTGTGTAGCACAGTAAGGTATGATGGATGCTGTGTAGCACAGCAGGGCATGATGGATGCTGTGCAGCACAGTAGGGTACAATGGATGCTCTGTAGCACAGTAGGGTACGATGGATGCTGTGTAGTACAGTAGGGTATGATGAACGCTGTGTAGCACAGTAGGGTATGATGGACACTCTGTAGCACAGTAGGATGTGAAGGACACTGTGTAGCACAGTAGGATGTGATGGATGCCGTGTAGCACAGTAGGGTGTGATGGACGCCGTGTAGCACAGTAAGGTGTGATGGACGCCGTGTAGCACAGTAGGGTGTAATGGACGCCGTGTAGCACAGTAGGGTGTGATGGATGCCGTGTAGCACAGTAGGGTGTGATGGACACCGTGTAGCACAGTAGGGTGTGATGGATGCCGTGTAGCACAGTAGGGTGTGAGGGATGCTGTGTAGCACAGTATGGCATGATGGATGTTGCGTGGCACAGTAGGGCATGATGGATGCTGTGTAGCACAGTAGGGTATGATGGACACTGTGTAGCACAGTAGGTTATGATGGATGCTGTGCAGCACAGTAGGGCATGATGGACGCTGTGTAGCACAGTAGGGTATGATGGATGCTGTGTAGTTTAAATCAACATGCTTGAATCCACTGGCCTATTCGGCCAGTCACTGGCAGCAGAAATGCTGGAGGACTGGAAGGTGATGAACCTGGCTCCCGTGCACTAGGGTGAGGCTATGGGAACCCAGAAAATGATAGATCTGTGAGCCTTACATCAGTAATGGGCACGCAATAGGAGACAATAACAAAAGAACAGATAGGAGCCCCTTGATGGCCCAGCAGAAGCGCAATGCGCTCCCATGCTGATGGCATGGGTGTGAGAGCAAACTCTTGAAGTCAGGTCAGGTAGCCTTGGGGCTGGGGTGGCACTGCCACACAGCACTGTTCCCAGCCAGGAGAGGGTGGCAGCCAGGTTCTGCCACCATCGCTACCTCTATAGTGGGCCAAGTGAGCTTGTCTCCCCTGCAGAGCATCATTATGCGCTTGCGAGAGTCCATGCATGGGGATGCACAGCTTGCGCAAGATGCCAAGGGAAGGGGGGAAGGAGAAAACACAGAAAAACCCATGTCTCTCTACCGATGAGCATGATGTCTCCTGGTGCTGTTGGGTCCTGCACCATGCAGCTCTCCATCAGCTGGATTGTGTGTGTGTTGGGGGGGGTAGAACAGACTGGCAGTGACCAGACAACAAGAGCTTGAGGAAGGGCAGAGATGACAGTGGGAAGCAACAAGCTATATTAAAAAAATAAAATAAAAGAACAGTTAGTTGACTTCTTAGAGGAAAACAGTCTTATGGACAGGTATCAATATGTGCTCACAAGAGGCAGGTAGTGTCAGATGAACTTGCAGTATGTTTTCAAATTCAGTGACATAGATGGCAGATAGGAACAAAGTAGGCAACATCGTGTTTGTGGACTTCAGCAAGCATTCAAACTGATGCTGCATACTGTAGGTGGAGAGTAAAGAAGATAAAGTAGGTGTTTTAGGATTAGGGGAGGAGTTAACTATGTGGATTGGGAATAAGCTGTCGGACAGGATTCTGAGAATAGTCCTGAATGGAAAAGTCTATGATATGACCAGTTCTGATGGGGGGAAGGGGGTTGTTGCAGGATCAACCAGAAAAAAATACAGGTTCCAACCATGTAAGTTGTTTAAAAAAACATTCAAGCATTGTGTGTTTTTTCTAACTAGGGCCTACAGGTCCCGCTCCTTTTCTCCTGGGGAGTTGACAGTTCCCCTTTAATTTCCATGTGCTCCCAGGATGCACCTGGAAACATGCCTTGGCTTAGTGTGCCTTTCCCAGTTACAAATTATAATAAATAGATAGAGTTTTACCATCTAAATCTGGAAATGCACAGAAAGAAGTTAGAAAGAAAGGTCTATGAAAATGATTCAGGGGCAGCAGGTTAGATCCTATGAAGGTAAACTGGACAGACTCAAAATGTACTCTCTGGAAGACAGGAGGGAAAAGGGGAGTGTCACAGAGTGGTTCTCTCCCACAACTCAGTCTGCACTGCTACCAGTTTTCACAGCCCTTCAGATGCTCGAATGGCTTACTTTGGTATGTTGTCACCACTCAGCATGACTCTCACTCTCAGTAGCTCTAGGTCCAGATCCCATTAGAGCCACTGCTCACACAGTACAATGCTGTTTCCCAAATGGCAAGTGACCCACCCTTTTGTCACAGCAAAGAACACTTTGCTTTATAATAACTGTAACCTGCCTCTTCAGAAATGGATCACTGACTTGCCAGTTTAGCCCTGGTTATCCATCTCTGAAATGATTCAGTCACAGAAAGTATGAAGTATATAAAAAATAACATTTAATACTCCATCATATTTACATATGTTACAGAATAATGCACACAATAGACTATGGGGAATACAGTATTTCTACACAAATAAAAATAAACACTTTTGAAAAGACAGAGATCACACAAAAACTAACTCAAAGCAATCTTGAGTCTGAGTAAAGAAAAAGAAGCTTACCCCCAACTGGGAACTGTATAATTCTGTGGTGAACTGCCTGAAAAAATTTTGGGAGAAAGAAATGTGCACGAGCAAGTGGTAGTGAAACATTTAGACACTGAGAAGCTGAACTCTAGGAGAGGGGAAAATATATGGTGCTATAAAGTGGAACTTGTCCCCTTTTGTATCACTGTCAGTATGGTAGGATGTCATGTTTTTCTGTGACTTTATGTGTGCAAGAAATGAGAAGTGGATTTTAAATATGTTTATTCAAGCTAAACGATATTTATTTTAAAGTAGAGCTGCTGGTGGGAGACTTGCAGGTTTTTCATATTTCTGAGTACTTTAGGAAGGTGTGGTGCCTAACAGTTTAGAGTACCAGAATGCCATAGCATATGAGCACACTGGGAAAAAAAGCAGTTTTGTTTTAACTCCAGTTTTTATTCCAACATGTTGAAGAGTTACTATTTTAATTAACAAACAAAAAAAAAAAAACTTACGTATTAAAAGTTGTAAAAGTTGTTTTTTTTCTTTTGGCACCTTGATTTAAATTTTAGCTAAAAATGGCAGCAGTTATAGGCTGTTTATTTCTTTTCAGGCCCAGTTCTCTAAAATCAACTCCCAACATGGAAAGAGAGAAGCGTCTATCGGCAGGACTTGGTAGTTGTTTCTGAAAGAAACTTCTCAGTCTGTAGTAAGAACTAAACTGACAAAGGGCTAAAAGAAGTACTGATTTTAAAGTAAGCAGCTTTCTATTCCATATACTGACAGTAAACAAAAATGGAAAAGTATATGGCTTATGTACATTTGTACATGGCCAAGTTTTAGAGGGTGTACAATGTTACAGTATATATATTTATAGATTTTACAAGTGTTTCTGTTTTACTTAATGCTTATAGTACAGCTCATACAGCCCTCAGAGCAGACAGCAGAATACTGAAGAGCCTTGAAAAAACCACAACACTGGTTGGAAAAATACTGGTGAAAAATAAAGTCTTAAGGGAAAAAAAAGGAATAAAAGAAGACACAATATGCACTGTGTAGTTTGATGATATAAATCATTTTATTGGTTTATTATTTTTAAGCTGTGTAAACAAGTGTGTAGTTTAGATCTTATATTTTATTATATTTCTGGACAGCTTATTACTTACTGCACTGGAAAATGGCAGCTAAAAAACCCTATACTGAAAGGTAACTCAGTAAAGTCAAAGAAAAAAAAAAAAAATAAGGCAGGCAAAGTTGAAATACCTTATGGAGAACAGCAAGCTAATTACAAACTATGTTATTGTATCTGAGTCTGCATTGATTAATGAAAAGATTAAACAGAAGACCAGCTTGTTATGGGCTACTCCATCTCATGTAAAAATTGTCCCCATTACAGATATGACGGAAGGGAACCCTCTGCTGCAACAAATTAAGGTATTGGCAGAATCAACTACTAAACAGATAAGCATTTCCTATTTAATTCCATTCAAGAACAAAACAAATAGTCAGTGAGGATGCTGGGGATGTGGAGAGACCAGGAATCAATAACAGGGAGAAAACAGAGGGGAAACCAGATCCAAAGGAAAAAGAAAATACAGAAAAAGTAGTACAAGAAGTGGTCAAAACTAACAACAATGACCACCTAACTTCCGGTGATAATGGAAACGGAGGTGATAGGAATGGTCAAATCAGGGAAAACAGGGAATTGAAATCCTTTTAAAATGATTTTGAAACTTTCATCTCCTCATACTTGCAATGGTTCAGCCTAGGCCCTCCCACTACAGTACCCCCAGATATAACACATCTGTGAAATTCAACAGATAATCTAAATAATAGTGCAAATGAAAGCATAACAAAAAGGGGGGTATTATATAGAACACATGCTGAAGGAACCCAGCTTCCATCAGCTGCTGAATCATTTGTTAATCAAAATCTCATGCTGGCAGGATTGTCAGAAATTAAAAGGGAAATGCAATACAGCAAATGAACATAGAAATAGTCAGGCTCATAAAAGAAAAGGGCAGAATGAAGGAGAAAAATAAGGCAAAAAAGAAAATCTGCAATCTCTCTTTCAAAAAAATAAAAATAAAATGGGGGCATTGGAAAAAAGAAAAGAAGAAATAAAAAGAACCACAGAAGTCATTACAGAAAGAGCGAGAGCGGCAATAGAGAAGTTAATTGGCGTTAATAAGAGGAAGAAACAGGAGGAGTCAAGCAGATGTATACCAGACTCAGGAAGGGAAGAGGAATTAAGAGCTCTAATTGCTACACAATCAGTAAAAAGGAAGAGGAAGCCAGAGATGTTTGGGGGTTTGAAAAAAAAAAAAGGGAATACATCGCTGACAGTGATAGATTCAAGAAATAAAAACACCTCCCTCATACAGCTACAGCAGGGAAAAGGGTAACATTCAAGTTCAGTGATGGCACAAAAACTGTAACACAAGATACACTTAGGAGTAAAAGGAAACTAGCACTATGGGCATGATGATCCAAGACATGGTAGTTTCCTTTATTTCATTTTTATGGTGTCACTTTTTTTACTGATTTTTTTTTGTTTGTATCTTTACCAGAAGAGACACACTAAACTGAAAACTTATTTACAGGTGTGACCTGGGAGCACAAGGAAGTTAAAGGACTTGCTCAGAGTCACACAGTATGCATGTGGGGGCTGTGGGATTCAAACCCAGGTCTCCAGGTCTGCAGGAAGCCATTATAGTTCCTTTTCTTGTCTTCAGTCTCTTTCCTGTCTTCCTGTCACTGGTTTTGAAGGATTTAGTCAGTTTGTGACTGTTATAATTTTTCCCTATACAGTTGGTGTATCAATTTATTCTAAAGTTTCTCACTGGTACTTTTGCAGAGTTTTTCCACACACTGTGAGTTGTGTGTAGTGGCTAGTGGGTCTTGCTCAAAAGACCACCAGGTCTAATATTTCATTTCTTGCAATTCAAGGGGTAAAATATGCCACTGCTTAGCTTGGTTTCCTCATTGGTCATCTTGTCCAATTCAGCCTTTTTATGGCTAAATGTGGTATCCTCCATGTCTGACAAAGAAATACGATAGTTGTGTTAGTCCAGTCAAAGATGCAGGGGGAAAAGTACCATATATGTTGAAGGTGATACCTTTAACTGGGCTAACAAAATTGTTATTGAGACCAGCTCTTGGGAGTTATACTCTCTTCATCAGGACAGGGGAAACCAAGCTGAATGTTATGCCAAATATTTATTTATTTATTGAAATTGTTTCACCAGGAAAAGCACACTGAGCAAGAACTGCTCGTCTCCCGGTGTGACCTGGGGGGAAGGGTACAGTGGGGAAGAGGACAAGGGTAGTCCAAGTCCTGACATATATACATACAATTACAATACAGTTGAAAACATTTGACAGAAATAGTTGGGTGTAGATGACAATATGCAAGCTGGATGTTACTTCAAATGAGACACAGTGTCGTAAACATCAGCGTGCTTCAGAGGCGGTTCAGATTCATAAAAAACAGCCTGCAGGAGTGTAGGAATTCCCCACTGTCATTAGGCGAGCTGGCAAGGTGTGTCAGCTATAGAGAGGTACCGTCAAGATTAAAGTAATAGTTCCCATGTCCATGGGGATGGGGAGGAGGTGATTGGGAGCTATCAGACAAAAACTGTCCAAATGTCTTTTGCTTTTGTTAATACGCTCAGTAACAACTGGTGCTGGGAGTCTTCATGGGCACTGCTCGATTGACATGGGCTGACCTCATTTGCCGGCCTCTACAAGAGAAAGGGTGACGTCAGATTAAATATGGCCCATTTGGTCCACTTTGTTTCTGAGGTGTACAATCATTGCATGGCTGTGTACAATGGGCAAATCAGGAATACTGAGCCTTAAAGCAATATACAACTATTCATTCCTCACAGCTCAATAAGAAGACCCTAACCAACACCCAGCCAACATATACTACTTTCTTTTTAAAATAACTTTTATTAAAAGACATATTAATTTGTCAAGCAGAAAACTTATCTCCTCATGAAGAGCAAACATGAAGTGCACTATGATTAACTTGAGCATAGCTACCAATAACCTCCTTATGACATTGTCCCATTATGACCACTTTTAATATTAACATATTGCATTTGTAGTGATGGGACTGTGACGTTGGCAGGACATTATTGATAATTATAGTAAAGATAACTAGATTCAAACCTTTCTGCCTCACTACCATTTGCATTTTTGAGAAATATGTACAGTATATTTTTGCCCGCACAGTTTTGTAGGTGTTTACACTGTTGGCCCCTGTCTAAACTACTGCTAGCCAAGGAGTTTTCTTACACTGTTGTTAAAATTGTCTTATTTACTGCATCTGTAGGTACTAGCCACTATTTTTGCCTGCATAGTTCTGTTGATATTGCCACTGTTGGCTGCTGCCTGTAGGCCCCCTTAGCTACTCCACTATGTACCAGTATCTGCGACTACACCCTACCTGCATGGCTGCCACTTACTGCCCCATATCCCCAACAGTGTGAGACAGTAAACACAGTCGCACCCTTTCTGCACTGCACCCTTACCTACAGGACTTAGAAAACTGTGCTACACCCTATCTGGATAGCTGCCAATTACTGCACTGCACCCTTACCTGCAAGAGTTAGCAAGCACTGCTATACCCACCTGTGTGGTCCCCCTCTGCAGTGTGCCCTAACCTCCCATGTATTTTGGCTGTAAAAGGTTACTATCAGGCTCACTATACTGTGCTCTGTTCATACTACTCTTGACTGGTTACTGATCTCCACCTCTGTCATCCCTAATCACAGCAACTATGCTCATGACTTCAGTCACACTTTTGAGATTTGTCCGCACCAGATGAGCTTACCACTATCTGGCCTGTGCACAAAAAAAAGAAGTGTGCCTCATTGGTTACCAGCTGCACCTACTTATTCCACCTCGCTCTGCCTCACGTGCAGAAATCTGTCTCCTCATCACACAGCATGTCAGTTGATGTTGAGACTAATCCTAGCCCTCCTCGCACTGACTGCATATCTGCCTCCAAGAGCAAATTCTGGTATGGTCTAAAGGGTATTAGAAGTTTGCAGCTAAATGTGTGTAGCCTAATTCCAATACTTGCAGAAGTCACCAGCCCGTTGGTGCAGTGGTAGCACTACCACTTGCGACACCGGCGACCCAGGTTCAGGAATGGGCTCAGGTCGTCGGAGGGCTAGCCAGGGGGAGGAGGCTCATGCATCTGTAGGACCACTCATCTCCTCCAGGGGAGGGGGGAACATTGGCTCAGTACATGACCAACCTCTAGCAGAAGCTGGAGGTTCAGCATGCCCGACCACCTAGACCTGGGGGCACAGCGTGACAGACACCGATGTAAGCCATGGTGTCATGCACACATCATGTTCCTGGGGGGCATACAGGGAAAAAAGGCTTGGCCCCGGAGCGACCCCGGCGAGAGAGCTGGACAAACGGCTCTTGCCCACTGGTGCACTGATCCATGGAGGAGGACCTTGACAAATTCCAAAGGTACGACACGGGGGTTGGAGTTGAGCCAAGGGGCCCCTCCCCCACTTTGTCCCCACCTGCGGGGTAGAGCCACGGCTCAATGGGGGGTCCTCTTGGGAGGTGGGGTGCTGGAGGGTAAGCTGAGTGACAGTGCTGGCTATCAAAGGGCACAAATAGAAATTATAAACAAACAAAAAACTTGCAGAAGTCGAAGCCCTGATCACAAGGTACAAACCACATATGTTAGCAATAACCAAAAGGTTGCTGGAACCTTAAGTCAAAGAATCAGAGTTAGCTTTCTCTAATCATGTAGTGTTCAGGAAAGTCAAACTAGCAAAACAGGGTGGGGGAATCTTATTTTTTGTCCAGTTCAACCTAACTGCTGAGTTGTTTACCAACTTCTGTCCCTCAACCGAGTGAAAGTAGTCTACTATTTGACTATGGATTGGCCTAAGCAAGAAATCTGCTGTTTGTAATCCACCAAACAAGGGCACTGAAGGACTCAAGGATGTACTTAACATGGCCAGCACCCTGGGTCTCCATAAACTGATTATGCTAGGGGACTTTAACCTGAACTGGCTCAAAAACACAACACTGTACAGAGATATTTTAGACAACTGCTACCTCAAACAGCTGATCAAATAAAAAAAAAAAATATTCCATTCTGGACTGGCTGCTTGTCAGTAATGATGATAGAATTAAAGTGTTTGACCTGTTGTCAGACTCCATCAGTGCTCACACAGCCATTTTTAGGGCTGTGGGTGGAGCCTACAGCCATTTTGCGATCGTAGCTCTAAAAACGGACGACTGTGGAACCATCCGTTGGACTTTTGGAAGTACCCTTCCGAAAGTCCAACGGAGCTTGAAACACTCTGCCACGATCGGCTGCTACAGAATAACAGCTGCACTATTTCAGCTGTTATTTCTGCATTCCATAGCGTGAAATGCGCATGCGTGACTTGCACACATGTGCAGTTCTGCTGGCACCATCATGTTGTGAATGCCAGCACCAGCAACAAAGAAACCTCGCCAACATTGGGGTCCCCAATCCCCATGTTGGGATTATGTAGCCTCTCCCACTCATGTGGCACACTGGGAGCCCACCCCAGTGTGCCCAAATGTTTTTTACCCCTGCCAACATCGTGGTCCCCAACCCTTGTGTCAACATTATGGCACCCCCCAACCCCACTCATGTGGCACACTGGGAGCCCATCCCCAGTGTACGCACATTTATTTTGCCCCTGCTGACATCAGGGTCCCCAATCCCCATGTCAGCATTATGGCGCCTCCCACTCATGTGGCACACTGGGAGCCCACCCAGTGTGCCCAAATGTCTGCTTTTTTGTTTTGTTTACCTGTAAATAAAGAAAACAGTACCCCGACGTGTTTTTCCATTTTTTTTCTGTAAAAAAGAAAACGGTCCCTCGTGGTCACCCCAGTCCCCCTCCACTGAGCACCCACATCCCTGCATCCCCCCCTTACCCCATTCTTTCCTCCAGAGGTTGGCACTGTCATCTTCTCTGGACAGGGACACGTCTGCACTCTTCAAAGCTGAACTGCAAACTGAAGAATCAAAGGTAAGTGTGCTACAATGCCATTCAATGGGGTTTTCAACTTATTTTGATAACTAAGCCATTTTCTTGGAAATTTGACCCAAAATTTTCAACATGGGGTTCTTGGGACCCCACCTTGTGAAAACTTTCACTGTCATTTTGTTACTCAGTCCCGAAAGGTGATTTCGTGGTTGCTGCATGGAATCACCTTTTGGGACAAATTCATGAAACGACAGTGGCACTGTTCATGAGGTGAGGTCCCAACAAGCCCATGTTGCAAATTTGGTGAAAAAAATTCCAAAAAATGACTGCATTATGAGCGTGTGTTGCACAGTTTCTACGCACACTCCTAACTTTGCCTATTTTTAATATTTTCCCTCCACATTTTCAACATTGCCATTTTTGCACACCTCCTTTTAAACAGTACAGCTGTCATTTATCACATCCTGCCCAAAATGTGTTTTCGCACCTGTGGCACAGAATGGCATGGTCGCTCTGCAAAATCACTTTTTGGGACAAGTGAACAAAATGACACTGGCACACTTCATGAGGAGAGGTCCCAAAAAGGCCATGTTGAAAATCTGGTGCAATACCTCCAAAAAATGGCCAAGTTACACCTGGGCGTTCAATAATTTCTATGCACACGTGTAACTTTTCTCACTTGGCAGCTCATCACAGCCCTATCGGCTCTGGCCAGAACTTGTTTGTTTATGGCATAACAGTACTACCCAATCCCCTATATCAAAAACAAATCTCCTTCCGTAACTCTCAAATTTTGTTTTAAATAACTTCCTGCATAACCTTGACTTAATTGGTTGGCCCCGCCTTGATTGAGTACCAGATGTTGACAACACTCCACATTTTTTCTCACATTTTTTCATGCAAGTACTAAACCATCTTGCCCTTATCACCAAATGCAGGTTAAAAAACAAAACATCACCTTAACTCAACAAAGATCTGTGCACGAAGATGAAGGTCAGGGACTTGGCCTGTTCTAAATCTTTTTTTTTTTAATCCATTGAACAGGCTGACTGGCTGGCATATACTGTAGATACTTCAGGAATAAAAGCAAAAAAATCAGCAAATAAGGCCAAAAGCATGTACTTCCTAAACCAACAAAGAGGGAATCTAAGTGATCCCAAAAAATATTGGCACAGTATTAAATCAATCCTAAACCCCAACACTGACACTGCCTCTCCTTAATATTAAATTAGGCAATAAGAAATACACAGAACCCACGGACGTCACAAACTTGTTTAACAGATGCTGCTGCAACGTTGATATGTACAGACAGTTCTTAAACCTAGGAGTCATCCCCCCTCCCCCACCGATACTCCCTTAGACAGTGTTATGAAGCCCTGTTACTGAATTATTACCTCAGAAAGGCAACTGTCATTGAGGTCCTTGTTCTGCTCAAAATCTTACAGTCTCATGGTAGTGACAAGCTAAAGTTCCTTAAACTGGCTGCCCTTTTCATCACCATCCCCATAGCCAACATCTTGAACCTGTCTTTTATGACACAGCAAGATCCAGATATCTGGAAGCTGGCTTACGTCATTCCTCTACACAAGAAGGGTAGTCAAGCCTCTTTCAACAGTTATGGGCCGATATCCATCTTACCTGCTTTACCCAAGCTACATAAAAGAGTGGTGCATAACCAGCTGGTTCAATATGTGGACCACGACAATCTCCTGTGCAGCAAACAGCATGACTTTAGAAAAAAAACACAGGACATGCACAGCCTTGGTGAGGTTTGTGGACACGACCTACAAAGCTATAGACAAGGGCTTGTTAATGGTGGTGGTATCTGTGGACCTACCCAAGGCCTTAGATCTCACAGATCTTGAATACCTACTCTGGAGGTGCATACCATAGGCCTGGGTGTCCTCTCGATAGCTTGGTTCAATGATTACCTACCAAACAGAACACAAATAGTTAAGCTTGGTACTGTTGTCTCTGAAACCTGTGCCACAAATTGTGGGGCACCACAGTGATCCATCCCTGGACCATTGCTTTTCTCAATCTTTATCAACAACTTGCCCCAAATCTGCAACTCAGTCAGCACCCTATTATACACAGACGATGCTGTGCTATATGTATATAACAGGGACATCAATGTCATCAACAGCACCCTCTGCAGTAGCCTCCATGCGCTGCAAGACTGGTTTCTAAATGACAGGTAGATCCTCAACATACCCAAAACACAGGTCATGCTGCTAGGATCAGCCCCTACAGTTAAGAAGTATTCACAGCCTCTGTGCATCACCACCAAAGATAGCATCCAACTAGAGGCAGTGATGGCCATCAAGTACCTGGGAATCTATATTGACCCCTGCCTCACTTTTGATGTCCACCCGAACTACATCACCATCCAAAGTCACCAGAAACTTGGCTCCTTGCACAGAGTTCACAAACATCTCACCACTGCTATGAGAATTGCCAGAGCTCAAACCACCCTGCTGCCCCTGATTGATTATGGGCCTACAGTAATTGATACTGCTATGAAATCAGTCCTGAAACTTGCAAAATCTGTTTTTAGCCTCCTCTACAAAAACAAAAACCTCCATGCCTATATGGCTCACTCAGTTTGGTTAACCTGTCTTGCCCATGCTCCAAAACCAGCAGCCTATTGTCCACCCCACTGTTCTGGACCACTATGGGACAAAATTATGTTGGTTACTGTACAGCAATGCTCTGGAGCAAAATACCTTATTCAATCAGGCAGATACCAGCACTAAGTGCTTTCTCAGTCTCAAGAAACATTTACTTTGCAACCATTGTTGTGCCTGCTATGGCTAATTAATGCAGTCGCCTGCTGTCTACCTATTTTGACTAATGCTTAACTCTGGAAACTTATTGTATGCTACCCTATGTGAATGTATGCTACCTACCTTGTACAACTGTGCACATATTTGCATTCTGTACATTTCAGGTGCCCAGGTCATTCCTGAAAAAAGGCACCCTAACGCCGCCAGTGTACTTACCCAGTTAACAAAAATGTAAATAAATAAAGTATATTATAGAAACACCATGGGGATTTTACAATTGAAACATGTCACTCTAATTCATTTGCATATTGCAGTTGGTAAGTTAGAAAAATGTTGGTTTACTGATTGAACGTTTGGGGCATAGCATCCGTTTACATGTTGGAACTAGCTGCGCACTTTAGCTCTTATCTGGAATTTCATGTTGCTGACTCTTGCAGTCTACTTTTTTTCCTAGTTTAGAACACCACTGGTGGTGTTTAGCAACTTCAGGAGATGAACAAAAGACCAGAAAGAAATGTACCCAAACGTGTATTCTAATGAGCATACCCTGGATAAAACAGTGACATTTCACCTGGAGTAGTTTTCTTCTGGATCTCATGAGGTAGCAGCAGCCAGCCTCCAGAATGCCAGTCCTCTCAGGGGATTCCGATTGTCACACAACCAAAAAAAGGGACTACAACAGACTAATACTGTAGATCCCAGATGCAATGACACTATATGGAATTTGAAAACAATTATGAATGAATACCTGAGTAGGAGTGCTGTGTCCCTGCACAGTACTGCTGTGAAGTTCCACCAATGGCAGTGATGCCTTCCTTTTTGTTAATTGCTTTTCTGAATGTTTTGGCAATGTCACCGCTTTTCAGGTCACTGAAAACCTTTGAAAATAAAAATATCCCTTTTTTAGTAGAATTTTTACACATATCTGTTCTGTCATTGCATTATCATTAAGGATTTAAGGATGTTCCCTGGTGTTTTTATTTTTTTTTTATTTTGATGTATCTCATAAAGTTTTTAAGGCCGTTTTCTGGCACAGATACATCTGTATATGTATGAAACCATTATAAGACTAAGGATTTACACTATAATGTAATGTTTACATATAACTAAGAATCTAAACAGGATATCAGTGACAACTGAGGCTGCAATTGTAGTCACTCACGGTAATCATTACTGGTAACTTTCAAGACTTAGTTTCATTTATGTTTAAGTCATTCTCATTCTTTTTTTTTAATATTTTTTTTATTATGCATTTGAGTTTGTGTAACATCTGGAACAACTGCTATAGCCCTCACACACCCATACTTAATTAGACACACCCATCAATATCCAGCTTTATCCTCTCAATTCCCCTGTGTCTTGCCCCATGTTAAGGCCTCAGCAGTTAACCTATATTTTGCCAACAGCTGAGAGCCGCTGTAGTCACAGAGGCAGAGAGGTGGGTGCCAGGCCACTGCCCACATCTGGGCTGAGCAGGTGCCATCATTCATGTGGGCAGCTGCCATTTTCCTCCATTACTGCCCTCCCTCCTTCCCTGGTGACTGCCATTGAGCTAGTAGGACAAGAAGGTGTTCTGGTCAGAGGTGTAGGGCCAGGGTGCCGCTACTGGGACTAGCCAGGCCCCCAAACCACGAACACTAGAACAAAGTATAGCAGCACTTAACAGTAAAAATGCACACAGAGCCAACCAAAAGATCAAGGGTAATCCAGGAATTGCACAGATGTGAAAAATGTTTATTGCTAGTGAAAATCATGAAAACGGTCAGGAACGGTGCACAAGGGTAGGAACCACAGTCCAGACATCCTGGTGCTTTGCTCAACTGGAGCTTCCTCAGGGGATGGACAGCTGGAAAAATCACACCCCTTATATACCTAAACATCCATAATAATTACAGACAATTCTCTTCTGATTCTACTGTCCACCTCCCCTGACCACTGCCGATGCACACCTGTGATGCTCTCTTGTGAGCAGACATACTGTGGAAAGATGTCAATGCCACCCCTGTTCCTACCATATGCTGCCCCTGTGGAGTGCTCAGCATCCCCCTCCTAGGGTTGAGGGAGCAATGCCTCTGCATCCTGCACCAGATTCCAATGAACCAGGGCTGGGGTCTCAGGGCTGAGACTTGATCCTGGGACAGGAAGTATGAGGTGGAGAGATGGCCATATAGAGCAGATTTTTCATCAGTTATTATTTAGGAGGGAGGCCTCTGAAAAACTTCAGTAGTCAGAAAAAGAAAGAAGAGGAGGAAGCAAAATTCAGAATTCAATTTTCTTTTCCGCTTTAAGGGCTTTACCTCAAACAACAGTGTTTGGGTCATGAAGTAAATAGTTTGTGAAGTCTTAAAAAAATGTGTGCAGATGTGGGTGAGGGATTGTCCTAGCTATTCAAGAAATAAATTTGCTGTCTGTGAATCCTAGGTGCAGAAGGCTGGGGCATGGTTACAAATGACATTTCTACATAAGGTATACAGAAATCAAGAAGTATGCTCAGAGGAAAGCCATTATACTCACAGCAATAAATTCATCAAAACTAATTTTGCCATCTTTATTCAAGTCTCCCTTAGCCATGAGACTCTCAATGATTTCTCGCACCCTATATCCTGGCAAAGCAAGGTTGGCTGCTTTGAACAGATCATCCAGCTCATTGGGGCTGATGAAGCCATTGCCATCAACATCTGTGGAGAGAAAAAATAAATATCTCCTTAAAATCCGATCAGCTGGCTTTAGAAGAAAATGTTAACAATAGTAACAAAACCACCAGATTTCACAAGCTTTAAATTAAGGGCAATTTTGCTAGATCTGTGGCCCTTTCAATAGTACTACCCATGTTACTGTCATTTAAAGAGATGTTCCAGATGTCAGCAAACGTTCACAGCCAGAATCAGTAGAACTTAGTGACACTAAACTCTCCCAAAATCTGAATCTCAGGACATTCCTTATTCTTTATTACCAGAGACAACTTCATAAAACAGGGAGCTTGATTTTCAAAGGTTGATGCAGGACTTGCATCAAGCCCTGGGTCACTTCTGTTCTTTGGCGCAGCTGCGCCAAACTCTTCTGACACAGCTGTACCCAATTTTAGTACACTGGGCACAGTTATAACAGTTTTCATGCTTTACGGCAACTTGTGCCAAATATCTGGCACAAACCCCGTGAAAAAGGTCTCCCAAATGGCACAAGTTAGACCAGGGAAAACCTGGTCTAACGTTTTTCTTTTGATCCTCAGGATTGAAAATCCCTACGGGCAGCCAGGAGAACACGGCAAGCCCCATGTTCCAAACAATCGGAGCTCCAGCGGCTTGTGACATTTTCGGGGCTCTGAAAATTGAGCCCAGAATCTCTTCCCCTTAGACTTCATCTGTTGTTGTTGCTTATTCCTGCCCTGAAGTCATTATCCTCTATTTGTGATATCGCAGCCTGTTATCATGGGAATAATTCTTAAGTCACAAGTGGAGGATTAGTACTCTAGGACAGGAAAAGCATTGAGACAGATGAAGTTGTAGGGACAAATGCACTGATGTTTAGAGCCAGCTGACAGTGTCTCGCAGCCAGTAGCGCTGGGCGGCAAATAACGCTTGGCAGGCTCTGAGGAATATTCAGTTAGCCAGCGCTGATGGAGCCTGCTGTCTGAATATGGGGCATTACCAGTGCAGCAGATAGTGACTGTGTGATGTGCTGACATGGCTCAAGACTGAATATGGCCCACAAGGGAGCCCACTGGAGATAGTGCCACCCAAAACTGGATGGGACCATGGTTCCTGTGGGCCATATTCAGCTGCAGAATTCTAATGAGCTCATTGGGCATGGAAGGCGCTAAGGAGCCATTTGCATGCTCATTATGAGGTCATTAGCATGTCGCACAGCGCTGTTTCCCCTATCTAAAGTGAACAGGTTTGGCATCTCTACAGACAGCTGTTTCTACAGTAGTTGCAATTGTACTCATTGACAGTCAGATGGTGGCCGGTTGGGACGGTGAGTAGAGGACTGTGCCAGTTGCTGTTGCCTGAAGTAAAACAGGTGACCTGGGTAAGGGGGGATGCAGGTGGGCAGTTGGAGGATAGCAATTCATCGAGGGGTGGGGGGGTCAGTAGACTACCAGGGAAAGGTGAATATTATTACAACATGGGTGATCAGGGGAAGGGGAACCACTAGACCACCAGGGAACAGGGCACTATTATTACAATATGGGTAATTAGGGAGAGGGGGACCACTAAACACCAGGAAATGGGTATGATAACCACGACATGGGTTGGGGAGGCACCAGGAAAGAATGTTAAAGAAGGCCAGCATAGGTGATCTGGGGGGTGCAGCCACTGTGCCTGAATAAGGCCAGGGTTTTGACAGTGGTAAGCAGCACTGTGATGGAGGCTGTTCAGTGCTGCTGAAACCTGTGAATATTCCACTATGCCTTTTATACATGAAGGATCCCTCATTTACATAGGCACAGTGGTATATTTTGTGCAGTCACACTGCCAGGTTAGCATGGTACTACATGGGCCTCTGAATATGGCTCTGCCCTAACTGTCAGTGCTATTTGTAGCGCGGCACTAACCCAGTGATTAAGGGTCTAACTGGACTCAGACTTTGAGGCACATGTTGACAACTTAACAAAGCACATAGATCAAAAGCTTGGGGCTTTCTGCTGTAGAAGGCAAAATCTATGCAGAGTCCAGGAAAACGCTTGCTCAATCCTACCTTTTTCCTATCCTTGACTATGGGTCCTTTGTAGGGGAAAATAGTTTTGTCTAAGGTCCAGCAAAGGAAAATGTGCCTTTAAAATCTAATAGAGCATTCTGCACTAACTGCTTACAGGTCCAAACACCACTGTAGATTCTTAACCGAATTACTCTGTTGCCATTGGAGCAAAACGTTGTACTAAATATGTGTACTTCTGCCATATAATTCTAACCTTGGGCACTAAGTATTCACTTGCTGCCTTACTAGAAAAACAACTACAACACTATGATCAGCCAACTCAAACACTCTGGAAACACAGAAAATGAACTTAAACACAGGTTAAGAAATCTTTTAGCTTTCTTGCTCCAAAACTCTGGAATACTATTCCTGCACCAGGCTAGACATTTAGTTTTAAGTTTGGTGTTGCACATAAATTACCTAAATTTCAATTTTTGTATTCTATCCAAAATTCTGGTATACTGCCGCAGTCGTTGGCACTTTCAAAGATATTGTATGTTATAGTGCACAACAGTGTGCTATCAATCCAAGAACGTGCCATCTGATGTTGGAGGAGCAAATGCTGAATTTGTAGTTCTTTAGCCTGTCGTTAGGTATTCTATGATCTGTTGCTCATTTTCGGCATCATTGTGTAGCCACTTGTGTCACACAGTACACATCTAAGATGCTACACCTAACAATAACCAGTGCACATTTGTGCCTGCTTGCCCTCATTTTTGTAATTTGTATACGATCATCCTTGCAACCTTCCTGCCCTCCCCCTTCCCTCTCCCTGTGTCTAGCTAGAACACCAAGCCAAAAATCAACAGCTACATTAAACAGCGAGTGAAAATAGTGAGAATTAATTTTACTAGCACTGTGAAAAGCAAAGGTGACAGTCCCCCTTGTTTCAGTGCAAGATCAAATATTTTATTATAAAAGGTAAAAAAAGTAATTATAAACACATACAATAAATAAAATAGTCAAGTTCCTATCTATTAGAACCTGCTCTTTAATAAACATAGCCCATGGTATCCCATCCCTGTTTTTGTTATTGCTATATTTGTACCCCGCACCCCCCCCCCTTTATGTTGATTGCATGCATGCACAAGAAACATGCTGCAGTAGCTTGCTGCAGAAGCAGGTTGTGGGCGTGGCACTGTGAAACTGGCTTGCTTTCCCCAATGGGTGGCATGCTGCTGCTGGCACTAGTTCAGACAGCGTGCCACCACCTTGAAATGTTTTAGCTGTTGCAATCAGGGGCCACCTCATCATTGCAGCATCAGCCATTCCGCTGCAATGAAGGGGTGACCTGTCATTGCAGGGCAGTCCCTTGCATCCCCCTGACCCAGTCTGCCGACAGGGAACCCAGTCCGCATCGGTTTCTGTTGTCTGTCGAGGGGGTGCCCAATCCCCCTTGGCATCATGTCCCCTCCCCTGTTTCTTTGCCAACAGGGTGCCTAACTCACGGCATGTTCCCCCTCATTTTGTGTGTGCTGAGGGATGCCCAATCCCCCTCGGTCATGAGACCCTCCAGTATGTGCCAACGGGGTGCCCAACTCTCTCGCCCAGTCCCCCACCCCAAACACGCCGAGGTGGCATGCTGGGAGCCCACACCAGCATGCCAAAAGTATCTGCTAAAGGAAAACCATCCCGCGATGTCTGTTTTTTTTAACCCTGTAAAGAAGAAAATGGTCCCTAAGCTGTCTGCTCCCCTCCCAACCCGCGCCCACCCACTGCGTACCCCACCTCCCCACACACACCCTCATCCCATACTTACCTCCGGAGCCCAGCACGATGATCTTCGGTGGACCGGGAACACGTCTGCACTCTTCAAAGCCGACCACGAACTGAAGAAATGCCGGTAAGCTGTATAATGGCATAAATAGGGTTTTTTTTTTCAACTTTGCTGCATATCCCAGGCATTTTTGGGAATTTTGGCACTGAATTTTCATCAAGGGGTTATTGGGACCCCTTCTCCTGAATTCAGCCACTGTCATGGCATTATTCGGTCCCGAAAGGTGATTTCGTGGTCACTGCTTGGAATCACCTTTTGGGACTGATTAACGAAACGACAGTGCCAGTGTTCATGAGGTGGGCTCTTAAAAAGCCTATGTTTCAAATTTGGTGGAAAAAATTCAAAAAAATGACTGTTTTACAAGCATGCATTGTACAGTTGCTACGCACGCTCGTAACTGTGCGAATCTGCAATATTTTCAAGCCAGATTTTCAACATTGCCATTTTTTCACACCTCCTTATGAACAGTACAGCTGTCATTTTTCCCGTCTTGGCCGAAATGTGTTCTTGCACTTCCGGTGCAGAATAGCATGGTCGCTGTGGGAAATCAGTGTTCAGGACAGATTAAGAAAATGACAGTGACAATGTTCATGAGCAGATGTCCTAAAATGCCTATGTTGAAAATTTGGTGATGATAGTCCATCCAATGACTGTGCTACAAGTGCAAAAAAATGTTGTAAGTGCCGTATTGGTCCTTTTAAAAACAGATCCAGAAACAAAAGATTTGATACCTTTTATTGGACCAACATGGATGTTACAGAAAAGAACAAAGTGCTTTAGCTTTCGAACCAACCAGATCCTTCTTCAGAAGCTTTGTGGCAGTTTTTTCAAATATCCCATATTATTAACACCAGATTACATAGAAAAAGCAGAAATAATTCTCATTGGTTTAACATATACATTTAAAACATAATAGAAGATTACGTCAGAGAAGCTAATTAACACCAGTATGCCTTTAACTGAGGAGCCTCAGAAGGGCAAAGGTTATCAAGAATTCTCTACAGCCAGAGAGTTCTTGTCACATAAATTCAAAATGTCTCAGTATGCCAAGAAAAGCATTCTAGTGATAAAAACCTTGGAGTGGCATTCTCTCTAATACATGTAAGATGAGCTTACAACTTACATTCCAATTGTCCTGGTATATTAAAGGACAGATAATGAGAGACAAAATCCTGAAATTAGGTATAACTGCAAGTTGAAAGCAAGCCTCAAATTAACCTACACATATAAACATGATGCATGAAAGTATCACTTGTAAGTGTAAGTGCAAAAAAAAAAAAAAAAAAATACTTGTCAAGGACCCCCAAGAAAACGAGACCATGAGCCTGATAAATGCAGATTTCAACACAGAGTCTGTGTATAACAAACATGCACAGAATCAGTCTAAGCAATCTAAATGAAAACCCAAAGGAATTACACCTTTAATGAACCCCAAGTAAATGAGATATGCGTCTAATATAAGCAGTTAAAATGTGACAGTGTGAAATCCATCCACTGACAACTAATAGAAGGAAATAAATGCACACTATATGTGAAAACTAAGTGTTCTAGCCACATAACAACTGCCCCATGCCACGCTCCACCCACACATATGTGTGTACATACACCACACCACAACCCCCCACACACACACACCTGCACACCCCACACAACCACAACACACAAATATAGCAAACACATTCCACACACACACCACGCACAACAAACAAAACACACATACACACCATACCCACAACACACAAAAACACAACACACACAAAACACACACATACATACATACATACATACATCAGTATACACACACACACACACACACACACTTAAACGCACTCACCACAGTGTTAAGGTGAAAAGTCAACAATGTAGATAACCATAAACTTAAGCTCATCTTACATGTATTAGAGAGAATGCCACTCCAAGGTTTTTTTTTATCACTAGAATGCTTTCTTGGCATACTGAGACATTTTAAAATTTATGTGACAAGAACTCTCTGGCTGTAGAGAATTCTTGATAACCTTTGCCCTTCTGAGGCTCCTCAGTTAAAGGCATACTGGTGTTAATTAGCTTCTCTGACGTAATCTTCTATTATGTTTTAAATGTATATGTTAAACCAATGAGAATTATTTCTGCTTTTTCTATATAATCTGGTGTTAATAATATGGGATATTTGAAAAAACTGCCACAAAGCTTCTGAAGAAGGACCTGGTTGGTTCGAAAGCTAAAGCACTTTGTTCTTTTCTGTAACATCCATGTTGGTCCAATAAAAGGTATCAAATCATTTGTTTCTGGATCTGTGCTACAAGTGTGCATTGAACTGTTTCCACACATCCTTGCAACTTTGCAGATTTGTAATATTGTCAAGCCAGATTTTCAACACTGGCATTTTTTCACACCTCCTTATGAACAGTACAGCTGTCATTTTTCACATCCTACCCGAAATGTGTTTTCGCACTTTGGGCGCAGAATAGCGCGGTCGCTGTGGGAAATCAGTGTTCGGGACAGATTAAGAAAATGACAGTGACACTGTTCATGAGCGGATGTCCTAAAATCCCTATGTTGAAAATTTGGTGACGAAAGTCCATAAAATGACTGTGTTACAAGCATGCGTTGTACTGTTTCCACACACCCTTGTAACTTCGCAAATTTGTAATATTTTCACGCCACATTTTCAACACTGGCATTTTTTCACACCTCCTTATGAACAGTACAGCTGTCATTTTTCACATCCTGGCCAAAATATGTTTTTACACTTCTGGCACAGAATAGCACGGTTGCTGTGGGTAATCAGTGTTTGGGACAGATTTAGACCAAGCGAGTGAGAGGGGGAGTGACTGAGCTCAACTGAGCTCTGTCGGGACTGCTGTGGATTTCTTTGTGGGCAGAAAAAGGTTCCAACACAGGCAGGAGCCCAGTACAGAAAGGCAGCCTGCAGCACCGGGAGAAACAGAACGAGAGAGCGAGTGAGGGAGGGGGAATGAGCAAGCTTAACGAAGCTCTATCAGGACTGCTGTGGATGTCTTTGTGGGCAGAAAAAGGCACCAACACAAGCAGGAGCCCAGTACAAAAGGGCAGCCTGCAGCACCGGGAGAAATGGAACGAGCGAGTGAGAGAGGGGGAGTGAGCGAGCTCAACAGAGCTCCGTTGGGACTGCTGCGGATTTCTTTGTGGGCAGAAAAAGGCACCAATGGAGGCAGGCACCCAGTACAAAAGGGCAGCCTGCAGCGCCAGGACAAACAGAACGAGCAAGTGAGAGAGGGGGATTGAGCAAGCTCAATGGAGCTGTGTCGGGACTGCTGCAGATTTCTTCGTGGGCAGAAAAAGGTGCCAACGCCAGTAGGAGACCAGTACAAAGGGGCAACCTGCAGCGTTGGGAGAAATAGAACGAGCGAGTGAGAGAGGGGGAGTGAGTGAGCTCAATGGAACTCTGCCGGGACTTTACAGTTGCCCACTCTCCTGCCCAGGGTCCTCTGTGGTCCTATATTACAGCAGGGTCTCTGGAATGGAGACAAAGCAATGATTGGGTACTTTTAGGATTGCTGTAATAATACAGATTAAGTTGTTCTGTTTATTTCTCTAACTGAGCTAAGTACTGCGCTATACTGTTATAATTGCTGTAATAATACATATTTATTTGTTCTGTTTATTTCTCTAACTGAGCTAAGTAATAAATATGGTAGAAAAGATCCAAAAAATGACTTTTACGAGCGTGCGTTGCGCAGTTGCTATGCATGCTCATAGCTTCGCGAATTTGCAATATTTTCACTACAGATTTTCAACACTGGCATTTTTCCACACTTCCTTATGAACAGTACAGCTGTCATTTTTCACATCCTGGCCAAAATTCGTTTTCGCACTTCCAGCGCAGAATAGCGCGGTCGCTGTGGGAAATCAGTGTTTGGGACACATTAAGAAAACCACAGTGACACTGTTCATGAGCGGAGGTCCTAAAATGCCTATGTTGAAAATTTTGTGATGAAAGTCCGTAAAATGACTGTGTTATGAGCGTGCATTGTGCAGTTTCCACGCACCCTTGTAACTTTGCAAATTAGTAAAATTTTCACATCAGATTTTCAACACTGGCATTTTTTCACACCTCCTTATGAACAGCACAGCTGTCATTTTTCACATCCTGGCTGAAATGTGTTTTCGCGCTTCCGGCACAGAATAGCGCAGTCGCTTTGGAAAATCAGCATTTGGGACACATTAGGATCGAGCGAGTGAGAGAGGGGGAGTGACCAAGTTCAACTGAGCTCTGTCAGGACTGCTGCGGATTTCTTTGTAGGCAGAAAAAGGTGTCAATGCAGGCAGGGGCCCAGTACAAAAGGGCAGCCTGCAGCGGCGGGAGAAACAGAATGAGTGAGTGAGAGAGAGGAATTGAGCAAGCTCAACGAAGCTCTGTCTGGACTGCTGCAGATTTCTTTGTGGGCAGAAAAAGGCACCAATGGAGGCAGGAGCCCAGTACAAAAGGGAAACCTGCCACGCCAGGAGAAACAGAATGAGTGAGTAGAGAGCGACCTCAACGGAGCTTTGTCGGGACAGCTGTGAACTTCTTTGTGGGCAGAAAAAGGCACCAGCGCAGGCAGAAGCCCAGTACAAAAGGGCAGCCTGCAGCATCGGGAGAAACAGAATGAGCAAGTGAGAGAGGGGGAGTGAGCGAGCTCAATGGAGCTATGTCGGGACTGCTGCAGATTTCTTTGTGGGCCAGGATCCTGGGAGATGCCTTGAGCGACCATTCGCCTATATTTGCCATTTGGAAGAATAATGCTATTAAAGTCCCTCCTAGATCTTTTACTACCAGAGACTACTCCAAATTCCACCCTGACCAGTTCATAGGCTACCTAAATAGCACTGACTGGAACCCCATTAGACACCTACCTAACCTGGAGGAAGCTGTAAAATTTTTCCAAACCACCCTCACTAAAGTCACTGACCTCGTTGCCCCTATGAAAACCTATAGGGTCAAAGGTAGCTGTTATAAGTGGATCTCACCCTCCCCCAAAAGCCCTGATGTCTACTCAGGACAAAGCGTGGAAAAAGTTCAGGAAATCTAAGTTTCCAGTGGACTTTGCTAGCTACAGGGCCCTCAGAAACCAATGCAAACTGGCCATAAAGAAAGCCAAGAAGGAATAAATCACCAATCTCCAAAAAGCTAACCTGGGAAACCCTAGATACTTCTGGTCACACATTAACAAACTCCTAAAAGGAGGTACAAAACCAACAACTGGCCCTATCCTGGTGAACGGGCAAGTACTTGAAGAGGCGCCTCTCATCGCAGAGGCCCTAAACGGTTTCTTCACAAACCTGGATGCGTACAAGGTGGGTCCCTTAGACAACAAGAACGAATCTAATAGGCACCTGCCCCTTGAACTAGACTGTCCTCTGTTTCATCTGCGGCTGGTTAGGGAAAGGAAGGTTCTGCTCATCCTTAAATCCCTGTGGGTGAGAGGCACCGGGGGCCCTAATGGGATCCAGACTCGAATCCTCAAGGAGGGCGCCCCATCTTTAGCCAAGCCCCTAACCTGGCTGATAAACCGGTCCTTTATGGAAGGGTCTGTCCCTGAGCCACGGAAGCAGGCCCTAGTGATCCCCATTCACAAGGGAGGGTCCACCGAGCCCCTTGGGAACTACAGGCCTATCTCCCTGTTGTCCGTAATAGCAAAATTACAAGAGAAGCTTGTATACTCTCAACTTCTGTGAATATCTGGAAACACACCAGATAATCTCTTCATCGCTACGGCTTCAGAGCCAAGCATGGGACCGACCTGCACTAACCAAATTTTCGGCTGATATCCTGGGCAATAATGACTCAGGGGTCAGCACAGGCGTGGTCTTCATGGACCTGTCTAAAGCATTTGACCTGGTAAACCACAACCTCCTTTTACAAAAAATGTGCACTCTTGGCATGGATGCACATGCCCTAGGATGGTTTGCTAATTACTTTACGGGCCGGACCCAGAGGGTCAAGTGGAAGGACTATGTCTCCCAGTCTGCACCGCTCAAAGTAGGAGTACCTCAGGGGTCAATACTTGGTCCCCTTCTCTTCACTTTGTTTATAAACGATCTGCACTTACATTGCGGGAGCAGCAGCGTCATCCAATACGCGAGACGATGCTGTCATTTTCCGAGCCTCCCTAACAGGAGAACTGGGAATGCCTTCCAAGAGAGACATTCTTCAGATGGAGGACTGGCTCACTCGGAATAAAATGGTATTAAATACCAGTAAAACTAAAGCGATGTTGTTCGGGCCCAGATCCTTGGGAACTGAGAGGTCGCTGCTCCTTCAGCTGCAGTCCAGAGGGGGTGATAAACTTGAGGTGGTTACCTCCACTAAATACCTAGGGCTAACCTTGGACCAAGGCTTCACCCTAAAAAATCATGTTGACCAACTTACCAAAGCCATACATGCAAAACTCGGTATCCTCTACAGAATAAAGGACCCGATTATCCCTGAAGCCAGAGTTGCCATCGCAACTAGCGTCCTTCTCCCCAAGCTCACTTATGCGGCACCTGTTCTTCAAGGCATAGCCTCTACGGAACTTGGCAGGCTCCAGACCTTATACAATAAGATTATCCGATTTGCATCATTATCACACCCTAGGACACACCACTGCGAGGCTCAATCCAAGCTCAGCTGGCCGTCATTGGAAGCCCGCCTCATCTACCCCACACTATGTCTCACTTTTAAGCTTCTGGGGCCCTTACCTCCCCCTAGTCTCAAAGGACTAGTTAGTGTCAAAACCAACCTGAGGAGTCTCGGTTCCTCAGGACAAAACCTCCTTGTGGTTCCCAAAACAAAGACTAAAGCTGGGTCCAGGTCCTTTGCTTTTACTGCACCTTCCCACTGGAACAAACTCCCACTGGAGGTATGGGAGGCAGGGTGAGACCCCTGCTTCCGGTCTAAGCTCAAAACACACCTGCTCGCCAGGAACACTTGCCAATGCGCAAGGAACTGACCTTATGCCACGGCCCCTCCTCCCTCTCCACCTTCCGTATTGTAAATGCCATTAAGTCTTTCACAGTTATACAGTATGGAATTTGCCTTATGTGTGTTATCACTGTTAAACCATTTGGTATTTACGCAAGTTTACAGCTCTGCTTACCTACTTGTACTGTCTGTTTACCTGTATGTTATTTTTACAGCTCTGCTTACCTGCTTTTACTGTTCTGTTTACCTGTATGTTATTTTTACAGCTCTGCTTACCTGCTTTTACTGTTCTGTTTACCTGTATGTTATTTTTTACCCCCGGGTCGCCCCTGAAAAAGGGACCTCCGGGGCCCAGTGGGCCTACCCGGTCAACAAAATTCAATAAATAAATAAATAAATAAAAAGGTACCAACGCAGGCAGGAGCCCTGCACAAAAGGGCAGCCTGCAGGGTCAGGAGAAACAGAACGAGCAAGTGAGAGAGGGGGAGTGAGCGAGCTCAACAGAGCTGTGTCGGGACTGCTGCAGATTTCTTTGTGGGCAGAAAAATGTGCCAATGCAAGAAGGAGCCCAGTACAAAAGAGCAGCCTGCAGCGTTGGGAGAAATAGAATGAGCGGGTGAGAGAGGGGGAGTGAGCGAGCTCAATGGAGCTCTGCCGGGACTTTACAGTTGCCCACCCTCCCCGCCAGGTTCCTCTGTGGTCCTATATTACAGCAGGGTCTCTGGAGTGGAGACAAAGCAATGATTGGATACTTTAGGATTGCTGTAATATACAGATTCAGTTGTTCTGTTTCTTTCTCTAACTGAGCTAAGTACTGCGCTATACTGTTATGATTGCTGTAATAATACATATTTATTTGTTCTGTTTATTTCTCTAACTGAGCTGAGTAATACTTGGAGTGCAATAGGATTTCTAACTGGGCTAAGTGAAACTATATGAAAGCTGAGAACAAAAAGTATAGTAGCTGAGGGGTGAAAAACAGATAAGGAGGATTTAGGATTGCTACAGTAATACAGTATCTAACAGATGAGATTTGAGACTGAATTACCCCGGTCGGCAAGGGGTCAGTAGGGGGACTAGTGTGGGGGCAGAGACAGGAATTTGAGTAAATAGGGGCATAAAAGTTATAGCAGGATATAGAACCTGGGAGTAGGAGCCCGTAACATAAGATGGGGGCCAAAATGGGGCAGGTGCCACATGTCAATAGGGCCGGCATCTTTGGAAGGGTTTAGGGGTGTACAGGGTGTGGGTATGCCATGTTCCTGGACTGGGCTTGGAGGATGGGGGGGGGTGTATGGTCTGTAGATGACTGGCTAGTTTGAGGGAGGAACTGTGGAGGTTAGGGATTAGTGTAAGTGACAAGGCAGATAAGTATGGTAGACATCCTGAGGGGGGAATAGTGGATGGCAAAGGGGGATGGAGGAAGAATAACTAGGGACTGAAACCGACCCCAGTATCGGAGGCACTAGCAGAAAAGAGAGAAGAAGGGAGGGGATGCCCAATGCGAGAGCGGGAGGCCTCCTGATGGGGGAGGAAGAGACCCCGAGGAGTACCGGGGGGGGGGAGAGAGCAGATGGCTGCAGGTAGGGAGGAACCAGGGGTGGCACAGAGGGGAACAAGTAGGAGGGGGGGGAACCTATAGGGGAAGAGATGTAGGACAGGTATTGACTATGAATAGATTCGAATCTCTGCTATGGGACAGAGAGAGGGAGCAGGAACATACTGAAGAGGGGAGGACAAGCGAGTCATGAGAGGGATGGCAACAGGCAGGGGAAGAGATAGCGAGGACAAAAGGGTAGAAGGGGGCTAGTAAGGAAGGAGGGGTGGTGACTGAAAGAGAGAAGGCTACGGGAAGGGGGAAGAATGGGAGGGGCATCACTGTCAGGGTAGAAGGGAATGGGGGTTCTAAATTGACAACAGCGGGGATAGGAGAGGGGTTGGAAATCAGCAGGGGAGGAGGGGAGGTTGACATGGGAAGCCCAGTAGGAAGTAGTCAGGCTAGGAAGGGGTTCAAGGGGGATGGGAGGAATAAGGCAGAGAAAAGGGGTGAGGCGGAATTAGGGGGTACAGATACAGAAGTCACAGAGGGTGCAGTTGGTCAGGGTAAGGGACAAGGAAGAACAAATACTGGGGTGGTGGAAGGGCATTAGAAAGGAAAGGGGTAAGGGGTGGGGGTACTCGTCCTGGGGAATTCTATACTGAAATGGGTGAGATGGAGTGGAGAGGGGGAAAGGCACAGCCATATTTGGGTTGAAGCTGTCCCTAGGTTGACTGCAGGAGGAGCAGGGCAGGCACTGCTCAAGCATGCAGCGAGGGGGAGGAAGAAACCTCATTTACTGTTGCATGTGGGTACAAACGACTTGGCGGGAGACACTGTGTAAGTAGTGAGGGGGAGGTTTGGTACTTGGGCAGGCAGTGTGAGGGGATGAGGAAGTCGGTGGCATTCTTTGAGGTACTGTCGGTACCATGTGCAAGCATGGGGAGGAAGGGTAGGCTTCAGGAGTTCGAGTGGCTGAGGGATTGGTGCCACACGAAACATTATGGGTTAGTGACTAACTGGGGTAGGGTCTGGGGGGAATAGTGACTTGTACACGGGGGACAGGGTACACTGGAGCAGGAAGGGGAGAGGAATATTAAAGGCAGCATTGCTGCAGGGCCACTGGCGCTGAGGGTTGAGGCACTGGACGCCACACCTCGCGCCACGCTGGCGACCTGGGTTCGGATGCAAGCCCAGGCAGCCAGGGGTTGGCAAGGGAGGGATAGGATTGATCATCAGGAGGACTGGTCTCCTATCCTGGGGCGATATCCAAGGACCCATTGCTCTGTACTGGCCCCTGGTGACAACCGTGGGTGCTACTACAGTGGTGTAGTACAGGGTGGCAGAATGTGGCGGTCTTTGGCACGCTGTGTCTAAGCGTCATTGCATGCCTGCACTCCGCAAAGGGGAGAAAAGTGGAAAATGGCTACGGTCAGGCAGCATGAGCTTCCGACCCCCTGCCCGCCCCAAATACGCGCCTCCTCAACCAGTTCTGCTCGGTTAATTCGACCTGGGAAGCTCCTCACCACCCGCCATGGGGTAATCCCGTGCAGGTGAGCATGTCGGCCCGATGTTGGGGTGCAGGCTGGGGGCCGGGTCGGGCACTGCCGACTGAGCCTGTGTGCAAGAAAATATGTTTAAAAAAGGGTAGGATTGGAGGGTATATCTCTACTAAGGTGGATTTAAACAAATGGGGGTGGCTAAAAGACTGAGGTTGGTAGAAAGGTCCAGACAGGGGAGACTGATGAGCTCACCACCCTAGATATAGGTAAAGGTGCAGGCGTAGTAACCCTGGAAGGAGGCGGGCAGAGTGGTCTGAGAGTAATGCAGAAGGCACCACCACCCAGTAAGAATAAGGAGGAGAAAGGCTGTGGACTACCGGGAGAAGGGACATAGGCAAGGAGGAGGAGGAGAAGAGTGAGGAGAAGGAGTGGTACGGGTGGAAGGTGGTCTGACTAAATGGATACAGAACTGGTTACAGGGGAGGGTGCAGAGGGTGGTGGTGGTGAGGTAGCTCTCGGCACCCAGAGCAGTGACAAGTGGGGTGCTGCAGGGCTCAGTGCTTGGCCCAATGCTATTTGGGCTCTTTATCTGCGATATAGCACATGGAGTGGGAAGCAGGGTTAGTCTGTTCGCACATTATACCAAATCAAAAGCAAATAGTTATAGTAGCAGAGCCCCCCCCACACACACACGCATACACACTCCCCAAAAAGCTGATTAAAAGCCTGCAATTCAATCAAATCAATTCCATTTTCTTACTTACTTGGGGTTCAATGCCAACAAGTGTAAAATCATGTACCTAGGGCATAGGAACCCCGATGCTGGGTATAGGATGGGGGGAGGTACCGATATGCACTAGACATGAAAGGGTCTTTGAAATTATTATATCAGAGGACCTTAAGATGGCAGTACAGTGTGACAAGGCTATGGGCAGGGCAAATTGGATTCTGGGGTGCATAAGGAGTAGCATCTCCAGCAGGAGGAGAAAAGATGTTGTGCTGCCATTGTATCACTCCCTGGTATACCCCCAGCTGGAGTACTGTGTCCAGTTTTAGAGTCCACACTTCAGCAAGGACATAAGGTGGAGGTTTTCCAGAGGAGGGCAACTAAAATGGTTCAGAATTTTCACAGGAATCCCTACAATGAAAGGCTGAAGACCCTCAACATGTACACTCTGGAAGAGAGGAGGGCGAGAGGTGACATGAACAAGACCTACAAAGTACCTCACAGGGTTAAAGAGGGTACAGTTGGGGAGTTTCCTTCAAATGAGGATGAGCACCCAAACCAAGGGACATACAATGAAGCTGGGGGAGGGGGGCATTCAGGATAGATGTGAAGAAATATTTCTTTACTGAAAGGGTGGTAGACGCCTTGAACAGACTGCCAGGACAAGTGGTGGAAGCTAAAATGGTAGGGGCGTAAAACATGCATGGGATAATAAATAAAAGGGTATATTAGAAAAAGGGGAAGGAGGGGGTCAACGGAGATCAATAAGACTATGGAAGTGGAGTAGGTTCAAGTTCATTGCAGGAAAAATCCAGTAAGCAAGGTCATTCACAAGGAGGTCCTGATGGACGCAGGCAGAATAAGACATGCAGTAACATATACAGGCAGGAGTTACAAATAGGTATAGAACACTTGGGCAGACTGGGTGGGCTGAGCGGTCCTTTTCTGCTGACAAATTCTATGTTTCTATGGCATCATGTGTTAATTCAGGTGCAGTGTTTATTTAAAGTTGGGCCTACCATACATCTAGATGTAAGGTACAGTAAATTACCGAATTAGATGCAGCCCACTTACAGTACAATAAACAGAACCCCAGTGCTTCCAGAAGCCTTTACTCTTCATAAGGCTGCTTAAGGAGCTGGAGTTCTATTTGTAGTGTCCACACCAGTAAGCTGATCTTAAAATTGACGCCGCATCTGAATGAGTACTGGATACTTGCTCACTCTATTTCTTCCCCACTTTGAAACCTGTGTGTCCTGAGTTAGTTTTGGGCTGGCAGTGCCTCACCGCTGTTGGAAGCTGACTAATAAGCGACATTGAAAGATGTCAGACTTCACAGACTGTGAAGGCAGCTGCTCATGGACAGACATAAGGCAATTCTACTGGGGGGTAGGAGGAAGTAAGCTGTTGATTAACTAGAATCTGCAGCTTATCCATCAGGTAGGAAAATGGGCAGACTAGGTGGGCCAAGCGGTCCTTATCTGCCGTCAAATTCTATGTTTCTATGTTTCTCACCCGCCATCTTAGCAAAAAGAAGGCTGCAGCTGTGGCCACTGATGACTGTTGGGGTGTGGGGATGGGGGGACCAAAGGAGAAAGACATAAGGAGATAAAATCATAATAAAAATTGTGAGACCTTCACCAGCTTTCCAAAACACCTACCAGTAAAAGAACACTCTATGAAGTTTTTCAAATGGCAACACAATCTGGTGAGCCCTCTGTCTGACATCTGACACCAGGCATCAACCTGCATAAAATTGCCTAAAGAAGGCAGTGTGGTCATGTGGTTACTGAAATACTGGAGATTACAGATGTAACCCCTCTGTTACCAGGGGTTACTAGAATCCCAGTAAGACCTAGTGGTAGGCAGGGAAGGCAGCTTGTGAAACTCCAGTTAAATGGATTTCACACTGTCTCACTCTGTTCTCAGTCTCAGCTGAGACTGAGGGATGACATCATTTGTTGCAGCTGCATAAGCCACACTGGAATGTTGCAGTTGGAGGTTAGAGTAGAATGTTGGGGAATTTGAAGTCAGTCTGTGAGTTGGGTAGAGTCTGTGCAGTCAGTAGAAGAGGTGCTCTGCTATAAGCAGGCTCTCAGAGCTCTAAGCTCTGTCAAAGAGCTATTTTTGCTGTATAGGTGTGTGTTCTCACCTGAAGAGGAACACAACAAGAGCACATTGAAGTGGTGGAAACTGCTTTCAGTGGTTCAGGACCCCATCCCTGCAGGGATGGGCGGAATGAATCAGCCTGCTTCCAGGGCAACCCCCCTGGTCCAGCTACAGAAAAGAAGCTGCCTGATTTAAGTTCGTGCTGAGGCACCAGAAGCTCTGGACGAGAGTTCTTTGAGGAGAAAACGCCTGTGGGGCACCTACAACCAAGGGGTGAGTTCGCTCTGCTAAAGGGCTAGGAAGGGGTTCAAGGGGGATGGGAGGAATAAGGCAGAGAAAAGGGGTGAGGCGGAATTAGGGGGTACAGATACAGAAGTCACAGAGGGTGCAGTTGGTCAGGGTAAGGGACAAGGAAGAACAAATACTGGGGTGGTGGAAGGGGCATTAGAAAGGAAAGGGGGTAAGGGGTGGGGGGGGGTACTCGTCCTGGGGAATTCTATACTGAAATGGGTGAGATGGAGTGGAAAGTTTCAGGTGTGTTTTCACCTGAATCAAGATGAAACTAGAAGGGACTGCTGCTGTGTGGTCAGGAAAAGACAGCCAAGTACAGTTTGGAAGATGTGGGGATTGGACTGTTTAACTCTGTGGGGGGTCTAGAGTAATGGACACAGCCACTTATTAAGTATGTTCAAGTTCAGCACAAATGGGATGTAAAGACAGTAGATTTAATGTGGAATACATTTAAAAAGAATCTACACAGCAAAGTGTTTTAAAGGATGAGGTGTTACAGTCCAGAGAAATGGCCGGGTATGAATTATGGGAGTGAGAGACCCCCCATCAGTAGTAACCAAATTCACCTCTACGGATTTGCTCTGGGACCCCTGTTACTTTCTCTCAGGTACTTGGCCAGTGCCTGAGGAAAGTACCCAGATGTGAGATTGATGAGGAAGATTCCCTTATGGAGCAGAAGTGCTCATAGGTGGTTTAGGGACCCACCAGTAAATGTTTCCATGCTATATGGAAATTGTCCAAGTGGCTAGCAAGGGAGCCGAGCTAGGGAAAACCCAGAGCAGCGTACAAGTTCGGGCTATGTGCCCAGTGTGTTTCAGAGCCTGAGGGCTAAAGTAATGAGGATGTGTTCTGGTCTCCTTATTTCTGCATTACCAGAAGTGTAGCCCCGTGGGGGTCCATCTATGCTTTGTTTATTCTGTTGGATGTGAATAAAAGCCACACTTTAGAATCCCACTTCTGGTATTGGACATTACAGTTATTGCTTCCTTTGTCCGGAGTTACTTGGGTGCCCCTGTGCAGAGTAGCCAAACCTAGCCAATGTGCCTAGTGACATATTCCTCCCCGAACCCAGCCCACCAGGTAGAGCTGCCAAGATAGAAATGGCATACCTGGGTGGGGAGGGTTACAAAAATGGAGGCACCGCTGGGATTTGGGTTTGGAATTTAGGGAGAAATGTAAGAAAGGTCACTCGTACAATGGCTAGCATTTTGGTTATCTGGCAGTGGGTAGCCCAAAAAGCTGAAGCAACATTTAACTAATGTGCCGCTGTGTGCTATTATCCATGTGTACTATTAAAATGCCAACTGTTTACCAAGGAGCAGTAAAGCCTGAGAGTGTATGCCCTTGTCTTGCATCAAATTACAGCATTTGCCAGCTTTTAAAAGTGTTTGTGACAAAGAAAAGTGTGGAAAACTGTGGGTAGCAAAAGGAAAATTATGCCCTAGACGTTGGAAATGCTTTCTGTGTGAACTGAGAGACTTGTTGTGCTTAATGGCCATGAAAAATGGTTGAAATGGGCTCCCGCTGAGGAGTCGTTGAAGAAAAAATAAAAGTATGGTTTTGCAGTTTAAATTTTGCCTACTCGACGATCGCCGTGAAGAGAAGAGCACGAGAGGAAAGAGGCTCATTTGCATGGCGTTGAGTGATTGGTGAGACTGCAATCAGTCCCGCCTCCAAGCCAGCTCTAGAGTGACTGCACAGCATTCAAGAGGGAGAGTGAGTGGAGTGTGTGAACTGGCTTACCAGGAGGAGCATCGCGGTGACTGGAAGCGCTGTAAAAAGGTTAAAAATGGACTTTTCTGTTTAAATTCGGGCTCAACCCACACCTCGATCAACTGGACTGTGAGTGTGGTGTTCAGAGGGACAATCGGCAGGACTGCCAACCCACTTCTTTTCAGAGGCCTCCAAGACTGGCTGCAGGCCGTTTTTCCATCGCAGCAAACAGCTACTGATAACAGTGAGTACTAACAGAAATAATTGCTCAAACTAAGTGATTTTGACAAAAGCCAGCTGAATCTGTGTGTAGCAGTGTAATCGCTTTGCAAAGAAGGACTGTGTTAAGTTTTACCAGCAAAAGCAAGAATTCTAAGCAATCAACTGTGAGCATAATTATAGGTTCAGCGTCAGTATAATTTTCAAAGCCATGAGAGAGACTGTGAGTTGTATCAGATATGCATCAAGAAATACAGGCAATCCTGTGCTATGAAATACTGAGGCTTTAAGGGACTGTAAGCTACAGCAATGTCTTCAGTGAGTAAAAAGTCTGTGGTAAACCATATAAATGTGCTAGGAAAAAGAACAGTGCAAGTTAGTGCAGTTTGAGCAAAGTTATTAGTAGAGTGTGTAAATCGGATGCGCAGTGGCTTGACTCAAGTTACAGAATGTTGATGCGTAGGAGTGCTGCCACCGCCATTACAGGGTGGGGTAGTAATGTAAACACAGCAGCAGAGGAGCCATTTTGAAAGAGAAAGAAAGTTTTCAGTGATGTGGGACTTGAAATAACAGTGAGCGTTGTTTGTTTTTCTCTGCAGTCATGGCTTCAGGACCAGCCTGCTACCCAGATCATGCCCGGGCTGTGATAGCAGTAGAAGTTAACAAGTTAAGGGACATTGAGAGATGTTACTATGGGGGATGACTGCCTCCTCATGTGGTGATTCCTGGATATCCAGTGCAAGTATATTTGATGTGCTTAAATGCTGGAAGGAATGTCTTCATGGTACCTCACTGTTCTGGGTGCATAGAGAAATATGGTTTGTTTAAAGCGCCCAAGATTTGTTTGGCTCCCACATGGACAAAAGTTCAAGAATCTACAGTTGGCAGCACACATCACCAGGTGGAGCCTGTTGGAGAAGGCCCCTCGGAGTGTGGCACAAAGCAAGAGGGTGCAGATTTACAGACAGAACAATGTGCTGATGTTCCAGAGTCTGAGTCGCAGAGAGACATTTCAGGAAGAGCATCAGTTGACCCTTGGAGAGAGGGGCCTATCCCAAGCCTCATAGGTGAAGACGAGATGAGGGAGGCCTTTGAATGGCAGGTTTCGACCTCCATGCCCAGCGAAGAGTGGACAGTCTCAGGAGTGAGGATGACTACTCACACCTGGGCACAGATTCTCAGTGAGGAAGAAGAAGAGGGGGAACCTATGTGGCCTTGTGAAAAAGTAACTGGTACACAGCCTCAAGCTCTTGCATCAGAGGAACGTATGGAAAGAGTGGTGATTCCACCGCCCTGGCTGTGCAAGAAGAAGCCAGGGATCCATTTTTTGTGTAGTTAAGAATGCGTAGCTGGCAGAACCAGGATTGGACACCCCTAAGCCAGGCCAGAGGTCTCAGGTTGACCAAAGCTAGTAAAGAGGAAAGACTGGTTCATAGAAAAGCGAATGAAATCTATGAGATGTCCTTTCCTACCTTTCCTTGGAGAGTCTGGGAGGAGATTGAAAAAAGCAGGAAATCCTGGAAGCAATGAAATGTGTGCATACTGGTGCAAATAAGCATGTCAAGAACAGAATGTTTCAAGAAAAATATAGCCAGTGGAAAACAGGCAGGACACTGTTTATGGACACTGTTCGAATTGCGGATGGAGAGGGACATGAAACCTTTCACAGTGTGAATTATGAGTGCCCAGATGGGGTAATAATTCAAGCGCCTGGCCCATTGTGCTATTGGCCACAATGCAAAGACCTTCCTGCGAATGTGCCCATGTCTACCAAATGGAAAGCAGAGCAGTGGTAGCCAGTGCTGCCATTCCAGCAGTTGCCGTACCTATGTTGTTCCACCAGTCTTGATGTCCAGGACTCAGGTGCCCCACATTCATCAGTTCTACAGTGTACTGGCTTTCCAGAATCCATCGACTGGCCCACCAGATGACTTCAGATCCAGAGAGGACACCAGCCCAGCTGTATCCCGATTTATCACCTGGGTATCGGATGACTTCAGACCAGCTGTTTTCCTTTTTGTTTCTGTTCCAAGGTTCCATCTCCAGAGATGACATCAACCCAGCAGTTTCCAGATGTGCCCTCCTGTAGTTTCCCAGAAGATGTCTGCCCAGCTGTATCGGAAGAATGCTGCCAGGGAGAGTCTTCGGCTGAGGACCAGGTGTGGTACCATTTTCGTTCTACAAGGGACTGGTAAGTTCAGACTTTGTTTATTCTGTTGGATGTGAATAAAAGCCACACTTGGTATTGGACATTACAGTTATTGCTTCCTTTGTCCGGAGTTACTTGGGTGCCCCTGTGCAGAGTAGCCAAACCTAGCCAATGTGCCGAGTGACAATTTCCTCCTCGAACCCAGCCCACCAGGTAGAGCTGTCAAGATAGAAATGGCATACCTGGGTGGAGGTTACATAGATTTATAAGAACAAAAGAATATCACACAGAAGCTGGCACATATGCCTACAGCAGCTGTCTCCTGCTTCTCAGTAGTTATATTTATACCCTTGATGTACTTGAAGGTTTCTATCATATCCCCTCTTTCCCTCCTCTCTTCCAGTGAGTACATATTGAGGTCCCTTAATTTCTTGTGATGCAAGCTCTGTACCATCTTATTTGCCCTCCTCTGGACCATCTCCAGCCTGTTAGTATCTTTACCAAGGTGTGACCTCCACAACTGCACATAGTACTCCATGTGAAGCCTGACCATGGTTTTATATAATGGCATCACTACCTCCCTCCTTATGCTGGTGATACCCCCGCCTATGCACCCCAGCATGTCACTGGCCCTCCCAGCTGCCTTACCACTTTGACATTTTCAGGTCATCTGAAATAAGAACACTCCACCCCCCATCCTGTAGCTTTCCCCAGGGTTTCTGTGTCCCAGGTGCATAATTTTGCACTTTTTTGAATTACACTTCAGTTGCCAGTCCTCAGACCACTTCTCAAGCTTCCCCAGGTCCCTCCTCATTTTCTTTACCCCCTCTCGGGTATCCACTGCGTTACAGATCTTGGTGTCATCTGCAAACAGGCAGTCCTTTCGCTTCAGCACTTCTGCAATGACACTAATGAAGACACTGAACAGGACTGGCCCCAAGACCAATCCCTTCGGCACCCCACTGGTCACCCCCTCTCCCCAGACTGTGCCCCATTTGCCACCACTCTCTGCCTCCTGTCTCTTATCCAGTTTCTAACCCAGTTTACCACCCTTTCCCCCATGCCCCACCTACTCAGCTAGTTTATCAGCCTCCTATGTGGGACGGTGTCAAGGGCTTTGCTTACATCAAGGTAAGCGTTGTCCACTGCCCCACCCTGATTTATTTCCTTTGTCACCCAGTCAAAGAGATCAACCAAATTTGTCTGACATGATCTCCCCACTGTGAAGCCATGTTGCCTATGGTCCTGGGCTCCGATGGCTTCTAGATGCCCCACTATCCTTTCTTTAACCAATGTCTCCATGATCTCCCCACTACTGAAGTGAGGCTGACCAGCCTATAGTTCCCCGCCTCCTCCCTACTGCTGGATTTGTATAGAGGGACCACATGTGTCCTCCTCCAATTCTCTGGTACCACCCCTGTGTTGAATGACTCAGTGAACATGGCTGCCACAGGTACCGTTATTTCCCTTCACAGTTCTTTTAATATCCTTGGGTGTATGACATCTGGTCCCATCGCTTTGTCCACCTTCAATTTACTTACCTTCTGCAGGATTCTTCTGCCTGTCAATGGACTATAGTCCACCGCTTCACGCCTTTGCAACTGCTGTACTGCTGTGGCCCTTGCCCCTCCTGCTCTTCTGTGAATACCGAACAGAATGACACAGTGGATGTCTTGAGGAGGGCAGGGTACATGACAGTTCTTAGGCATGGTACTTTCACTTCTAAATACCTAAACAGCACATATAAGCAATCAACATTCGGCATTGACAAATGCTTGTTTTAAGTTGTGGTGAGTCAAACCATTATTATCTTAAAAACAGTTTTTGTTTACAGAGTAACCCAGAAGTCTGAGTCTTTTAAAGACTTTCATTTTCAAACAACCAACTGGTATTGTACAAGCAAAAACAAAAACACACAAATACCCCACCTTTTGGTATTTATGCAGGACAGCAAAATCCACAACATAAAAAATATTTCAGTATACAGCATCGAGCAAAGCAAACAAGTAACAACTCACAAATACAGTGCTCTGCATTTCTGGTGAAAACTGAAGAGGATAGCAAGATATTACGCAACATACTACAGCACTTTTTACAATGGTGATTTTGCAATGTACAATGACTATACATGTTTTTAAGGCAGTAATATGACAACACACATTTCAGAGGACAAAAACAAAAATACACATGTAGAAACATGAAAATACAACTGGAAAAATATTTAGAAGCCAGTAATATGAAAATAGTCATTTCATGGTCAGATGGTGCAGTAGTATGCCTGTGGGTGTGTTTTGCCGTTCTGCACCATTCATGGTTTTTCGTTTATTCTGTTTCTTATTTTCACAAGAATTGATGGTGTTAAATCAAAGTGCTGCCTGACATGGATTAGATAACATTGATCAGGTTTCTAGGTAGCCCTTTTTTGTCCCTTGTGCCATCATAGTATACTTTATTTGCCAAATGCACATATGTGTTATACGACACAAGGGCACAAAAAAATCAGTGCTGCAAAGCGTTCTGGTTTGTTTGAGCTCCAGCACCTGAGATCCCTGTCCTTTTCACTTGTGAGAGGCACAACATCCATATCCAGCAGAATGTTCATTGTACCCATGATGTGCCCATGGACTGCTCTCAGTGGAATCGACACAGGTACCCTTTCATCTGCCATTGCTCCAGCACCGTGTCACTGTCTTGCAGTGAGTCTGGCATTTCCTCTACCTCTATATTGTTAGTTTCTTCTAAAAGACTAGCCGTACTGTGCCTTTCTAGTGGGGCTGATGTCCATGGTGTTGACATTTGCTGCTACATCTCCTTCATTCCCCCTTTTCATGTCTTGAATCATTGCATGCAGATGGAGTTGCCTGCCTTTAGATATTCCATAGTATCCCTCATCTGTGGGCATTCTTGTTTCCATTCTTTTATGCTCTTCCGCATAAAATGCTTGAATTCGGTTCTCTTTCCCACTCTTTGTGTTCTAGCATTTTTCACATCAGCCCTTGTCCCTTGCTGCCCTGTAGCTGCCCTTTCTCTTCATGTGCCCTCTGCCTACTGCTCTGGTGCTTCCTAGTCCTCTGGGTCCACCTGCTGCTCGGGCGATTCCTTGTCCTCTGGATGGGTCAGCTACTCTGCTGCTTCTATGTCATCTGGCTGGGCCTGCTGCTTGGGTGCTGTCCTGTCCTGTCCTGTGCTGCTAACTTCTCTTCTGCATGGCACACTGACACAATGTTTTCTTTACACTCTTTGCAAAAGGACAGTTCATTGTCCCTGGTGATGATATTACACTATTTGGAACAAAGAAATTCAGTTAGAATTGAAATACTTAAAACAGAATATTGCCTGCCTGTGAACTACACTTTCAGTGTCTGACTGAAGTGCAGGGTGCCCATCTGGATAACTGGACGAGGGCTCACCTGCAAAAAGAACAATAATTAAAAAAATTGTGGTCAACATACTGTGTGTTTAGTGTTAAGGACAGTTTCTATCACGTTACTTGGAATTTATAGTAATCCATATGCACATAACTAGTGTTAACTTTATAATGCAATGCACATCAGTAAATACAGTAATTGGTGTGCACGGGTAAATCCATGTGTCAGATTTGTGGTGCTATATGAAATTCATACCAGATGAAACTAGAAGATTAAGAGGTAATATGCTTATGGTTTTTCATTTAATAAATTCACCAGATCTAATGGAAAAATGTGGTCTAACACTCTCCAAAAGGAGACATGTTCCGAGACTGCATAATAAACAGCTTGAAACATAGAAACATAGACTTTGACGGCAGATAAGGACCGCTTGGCCCATCTAGTCTGCCCATGTCCCTACCTACAGGATAGGCCGAAGATCCTAGTTAACCAACAGCCTATTTCTTCCTACCCCCACAAGAATTGCCTTATGTCTGTCCCATGCATTCTTGAATTCTCCCACGGTTTTAGACCCTACAACCTCTCCTCAGGAAGGCTGTTCCATGCATCCACACCCTCTCTGTGAAATAATACTTCCTCCATTGCCCTGAACCACCCTCCTTCTATCTTTAAATTGTGTCCCCTTGTTCTTGCGTCTCTTTTCTGAAAGATGCTACCCTCTTGGATTTTGTTGATTCCACTGAGGTACTTAAAAGTTTCTATCCGTCTCCCTCTCCCTTCTTTCCTCAAGGGTATACATATTAAGCTCCTTTAGTCTCTCCTCATCACGACTTCTCTTGCAGACCCTGCACCATTTTAGTTGCCCTCCTCTGGACTACCTCTATCCTGTCTATGTCCTGCGGAGATGAGGTCTCCAGAACTGGACACAGTACTCCAGATGGGGTCTCACCAACTGTCTGTACAGAGGATAACAACTTCCTGTTTTCTGCTGCTGATGCCTCTCCCTATACATCCCAGTATACCCCCAGCCCTCCCTACTGCCTCCTCACATTGCTTGCTAACCTTAAGGTCATCTGATATGACTACCCCCAGGGCCCTTTCCTTTTTTGTTGTTGTTACTACCTCCCCACCCATTGTGTATTCTTCCCCTGGGTTCTTGTTTCCCAGGTGCATTATTTTGCACTTCTTTGCATTGAATCCTAGCTGCCATACTTATAAAACCAGCAAAAGGGGAAACTTTTTTCCAATAAGAGCATCCATTGTATGGAACACCTTGCCACAAGAATTGGTAGAGGCAACTAGTACCACTGTCTTTAAAAACAAGTTAGATGTTTGGTTGAGGGGTAATATATAAATAATGTCCCACATAATGTGGGGAACAGTCTCGATGGGCTCTGGCCTTCTTCTGTCCTTTCATACCAAGTAAAGTAATACAGCTGTCAGAATGGCAATTATTCAAAACAATAATGCAAAAGAATATTGTCTTGCCATGTATTTCTTGGACTGCTTTCTGAAAATCTTGTGTTTTGCTGGTGATGTGGCATTTTCCTTCCCCTCTATTTTTCTGTTCACAGGTGTGCTGTTCTTCAGTTGCATTACCGCTCTTCTCTTCCTGTCAGGTCTGGTTGTATTTGGGGCCCATAAAAGTCTGAGGCTCCAAACCTGGTAGTCATCTTTAATCCAATATACAGTGATATAGAGCACTGTTTTTCAGTCAGATGTACAGTATGTAATCTCGTTTATCAAGTCTAGCAAAGGCCCCATTATATGCGGTTCCCCAACTTCAAGACAGCTATCAGTCTGGAGCTGACTGGCTAACACTGTTTCTTGCATCACAGTTATGTCATGCCTCCCTGATCCTCAGCATCTCTGTCTGCTCCTTAATCCCCAGCTTGTGATTCATCATAATTCATGACCACGCCTACTGTACCTGTCCCTCTACTGTATAAATACTGTACCTTTTTGTGGCATGTAACCACATCTTTTGGAAGGGATTTGCAAATTGAGAAACCACCACTTTTACACTATTACTATGACCTAGAAGTCGGATGAGAGACATAGCAATGCTCTCCATGAAATGTGCAAAAATGGGACTCCAATGCTGGTTATACAGCACTACCTTGCAGTGGCCAGAATTATGATTGCTCTCTCTGCCTTCTACAAACACATTCGAGCACACATAGAACATCCACACAAGGTGTGTGTGTGTGTGCACCAGGTGGGCATCTTTGGCATCATAAGCACTATAAGCAAGATGGTCCTGTGCTGAGTATTTGGCCTTGAGCAAACCACACTACACTACAAGGCAGTGATATGGTCTGGGGCTGCCTCTGTGGCCTTCAGCAAGCCACACTACACTACAATGCAGTGAGATGGTCTGGGGCTGCCTCTGTTGAGCAAGCCACACTGCACTACAAGGCAGTGAGATGGTTCAGAGCTGCCTCTGTGGCCTTGAGCAAACCACACTACACTACAAGGCAGTGATATGGTCTGGGGCTGCCTCTGTGGCCTTCAGCAAGCCACACTACACTACAATGCAGTGAGATGGTCTGGGGCTGCCTCTGTTGAGCAAGCCACACTGCACTACAAGGCAGTGAGATGGTTCAGAGCTGCCTCTGTGGCCTTGAGCAAGCCACACTACACTACAAGGCAGTGAGATGGTCTGGGGCTGCCTCTGTGGCCTTGAGCAAGCCACACTTCACTACAAGGCAGTGAGATGGTCTGGGGCTGCCTCTGTGGCCTTGAGCAAGCCACACAACACTACAAGGCAGTGAGATGGTTCGGAGCTGCCTCTGTGGCCTTGAGTAAATCACACTACACTACAAGGCAGTGAGATGGTCCAGGGCTGCCTTTGTGGCCTTGAGCAAGCCACACTACACTACAAGGCAGTGAGATGGTCCGGAGCTGCCTCTGTGGCTTTGAGTAAGCCACACTACACTACAAGGCAGTGAGATGGTCCGGGGCTGCCTCTGTGGCCTTGAGTAAGCCACACTACACTACAAGGCAGTGAGATGGTCTGCAGCTGCCTCTGTGGCCTTGGAGTGAGCCACAGTACACTACAAGGCAGTGAGATGTCCAGGGCTGCCTCTGTGGCCTTAAGCAAGCCACACTACGCTATGAGGCAGTGAGATGGTCCAGGGCTGCCTCTGCGATCCTGAGTAAGCCACACTACACTACAAGACAGTGAGAAGGTCTGGGGCTGCCTCAGTGGCCACACTAAAAATGTATAGCAATGATGTTAAAATTGTATGTTTTAATTCATAGGAACACTTTTGGAACATGAAGGCATGTCATTAACTAATGTCTATAAATGTCTTTTGAAGTGAGGTTTCCCAGACTGTGGATCAGCTAACAGCGGAGGATGATGAGAACAGTGAAGCAGAGATCCATCAGAAACTCACAGAACAGGGGTACTAAGTATCCAGATCATCAATCAGATGAATGCAATGCCAGAATGGATGGGGTTATGGCAGAGCATGATAAGTACAATGCTGTGCCCACCGTAGGAATTTATGTAATCAAATTTTCTGGGTAGTGTATGCCAAAAAATCAATTTAAAGCCTGCCTATTTCTGTAAGCTCTTTGAGTTTTGATAATGTAGTGACCAACTGTATAAGAATCTATACAGTATGTTGTACTGCATGTACTGCAGGTGTTGTACTGTACCTAAAAAAGGAAAATACTGATGGTCCTGTCCCCCAACAGTATATGCGCTCTCATTTGTGAAGCCAACAAACATAAGAGACTGGAACAGGCGCAGGCATGGATGGAAGAAAATATGCAGTTCGTGGATGTTATTTTTACTGATAAGAGAACCATAGCAATGCAATCTTTTTGCCTCAGGGCTTTCTGGAAAAAAAGGGTTTCTTGTACTGAAACCACAGACCACCCCGAAAATACATGTCTGAGGTGTTATTCCATGCCTCGGGCCAGGGCTGATACTACTATTCAGTGGCATCATGAAGGGCGATTTCTTCAGAGAGGAGATAGCATCCGATACACTGGTGCCCTTTAGCAAGTGAGTGTTTGCAGATGGGTATCGGCTTGTCCAAGGTACAATACTGGCAGAGCAGGTTGCACGGCCCATTTCTCCATGTTCATGGTGGGGATATAACGCACAGTACTCTATTTGTTTACTTACATGTGTGTTCTTTTTGTACAGTTAATACATGTTTGTACAGACCCAAAGCATGCAGCATCTGGGGTGTACATAAAGGATAAGAGAGTGAACTGGGTCAGGACACCACCCAAATTGCCAGACCTAAATGGTGTTGCATCAGATCAAGCACTACATTTGGAGATGTCTGTGTTAAGCCAAGGAACTGTGCTCAGCTAATATGGTGTACAAGACACTTTTGGAGGAAAGTGCTGACAGTTGAAGACTGTAATAAATATATTGATCACATGGATAAAGTGATGCCAGCTGGTGTTCATACCAACAGTTATGCCACTGCACTGTAAAAATAATAATAAAATTAAACTTTGCTTTTCCAGCTGCAAATGGGAAGGGAGAGTGTGTCTCTTTGCAGACGATATGAAGATATGCAACAGGGTGGTTACTCCAGGAGGGGTAGAGAAATCAAGAAGGGACCTAAGCAAGCTTGAGGAGAGGTCAAGGGTGTGGCAGCTAAGATTCAATGAAAATAAGTGCAAGATCGTGCACTTGGGGAACAGAAATGCGGGGGAGGAGTATATGATTGGGGGAGGTACTGATGTCCACCAAAAAGGAAGGGGACCTGGGAGTAATCATATCTGATAATTAAAGGTTACCAAACAATGTGAGAAGGCTGTGAGTAGAGCTAGTGGAGTCCTGGGGTGCATAGGGAGAGGTATCTCCAGCAGAAGGAAGGAGGTGGTGATGCCACTGTATAGAATATTGGTGAGAGTTCATCTAGAGTACTATGTCCAGTTCTGGAGGCCACATCTCTGGAAGGACATACATTAGAAGCGGTTCAGAGAAGGGCGACACAAATGGTGCAGGGGCTTCACCAAAAGTCATATGAGGGGAGACTGAAGGATCTTAACATGTATTCCCTGGAGGAGAGGGGAGAGAGAGGGGGGATAAGATAGAGACTTTCAAATACCTCAAGGGTGTAAATAAGGTTCAAGAGGGAGCATCTTTCAAAAAAAAAAAGATGTTCAAGAACAAGAGGCAATAATATGAAAATAGAGGGAGTGGACTTAGGGGTTATGTTAGAAAGTATTTTTTCATAGAAAGGGTAGTAGATCCATGGAACAGCCTCCTGGCAGAAGTTGTAGGGGCAAAAATGGTAGTTGAATTCAAAAATACATGGGACAGACATAAAGGAACTCTAGCGAAAGGAAAGAGAGGGTAAGCCGCAGATCATTTAGGATCTGTGGTATATGAAACAGGTAGGGAAAATGGGAAGACTAGGTGGACCAAACGGTCTTTATCTGCCGTCAAATTCTATGTTTGTATGTTTCTATAAGTGCTTTGTTATTTTTTTGTATCCCACATCTTTGCTGTATTAGGATATAGCACTTAGCCTGTCAGCATCCTGAGGCGTGATCTCAGGTTTGCTAACCGCAGCTGTGGGGGATTGGTGTCAAATGAGTCTAAGGAACTACTGAATAGTAACCCATGTTGTGTTGCAGGTGTCATGTTCTAACACCTAGCAGGGCAGCACCCTCAGGTGTGATTTCAGGTTCACTAATGCTGTCTGTGGGGGTGGGGAAAACCAACGTTGTAAAAATCATTATGACGGAACAGCAGACTGAATGAAAAAGTACACCAAGAAATACGTGCATGTCCCTAAAATCATCAGCATCAAAGAACAGACTATTTCTCCTGCCTTCAAATGATCTTCACAATTATATATATACATTAGGGCCCTGTAAAGAGCTTCCTTGCTTTCAGTCAAAACTGTATCCCTTGGCCTGCTGATTCATTATGTATGCAGTTGGGAATAGCACAGGGTGTTCTCCTGCCGCTCTGTATTCCACTGGGAATGTCACAGACTGTTTCACAGGGTGCTCTCCTGCCCCCCTGTATTCCACTGGGAATGGTACAGAGTGTTTCACAGGGTGCTCTCCTGCCCCTCTGTATTCCACTGGGAATGTCACAGAGTGTTTCACATGGTGCTCTCCTGCCCTTCTGTAATCCACTGGGAATGCCACAGAGTGTTTCACAGGTTGCTCTCCTGCCCCCTGTATTCCACTGGGAATGGTACAGAGTGTTTCAGAGGGTGCTCTCCTGCCCCTCTGTATTCCACTAGGAATGTCAGAGAGTGCTTCACAGGGTGCTTGCTCTCCCACCCCTCTGTATTCTACTGGGAATGTCACACAGTGTTTCACAGGGTGCTCTTCCACCTTTCTGTATTCCACTGGGAATGCCACAGAGTGTTTCAACATGCTCCCTCTCCTCAGTTAAAGCTGTATCCCCTGGTCCACTGAATCATTATGTATTCAGTTGGGAACAGCACAGGGTGTTTTACAGGGTGCTCTCCCACCCCTCTGTAGTCCACTGGGAATGTCACAGAGTGTTTTCATAGGGTGCTCTCCTGCCCCTCTGTATTCAGTTTGGAATGGTACAGAGTGTTTCACAGGATGCTCTCCTGCCCCTCTCCATTCTACTGGGAATGTCAGAGTGTTTCATGGGGTTGTCTCCTGTCCCTCTGTATTCAGTTGGGAATGGTACAGAGTGTTTCACAGGATGCTCTCCTGCCCCTCTCAATTCTACTGGGAATGTCAGAGTGTTTCATGGGGTGCTCTCCTGTCCCTCTGTATTCCACTGAGAATGTCACAGAGTATTTCACAGGGTGCTTGCTTTCCCACCCCTCTGTAGTCCACTAGGAATGTCACAGAGTGTCACAGGGTGCTCTCCTGACCCTCTCAATTCTACTGGGAATGTCAGAGTGTTTCACGGGGTGCTCTCTTGCCCCTCTGTATTCCACTGGGAATGTCACAGAGTGTTTCAACATGCCTCCTCTCCTCAGTTAAAGCTGTATCCCCTGGCCTGTGTCGTCGAGGCACAGGTCAGGAAGCAGAGGAAAACCAGGAGCATTTGTAGAATTCACCAAAAATTATTTATTTACACTAGCAGTATCATAAAATGAACTTGTTCAGTATAGCTATTTACAAAGGCAAAATAAAATAAAGTTTTCTTTCAGTCCCTGTGTCCCTTGTTCTCCTAATCTTTCTTGCAGTTACAGTTTAGCTGTTTCATAAGTCTTTTTAACCCACATTCTTAGCAAGCATCCTGTTCTTGTAAGTGTTATGTTCTTGTAAGTTTCAGGAGCTGTTAGAACACAGTGTGCTTTGAGCTGAGGCCCCTACTGCAGCTTTTTTCCAAAAGCTTAAACATTTGCACTCAAGTAACCTCTGGAGTTTACAACAGCTTTCTGCAATCATCTCAAAATACAATTATATATATTTCAATAGTAACACCATGTATTTTCCGAATAAAAGTGATCCCATTAGCAGTTACATTTTCATACAATAATTTGCACATATTTTTATATTAGCATATATGCAAGGGAGGAAAAGATGGACAGCAAGGAAAAACTGAGAGACAGTGAGGCAAAGAACTGCGAGACTGTTCGGGTTGATCAAGTCCGATGTCTCACAGGAAAATTAGGTTGCGCAATGAGACAGAAGAGACAGAAAAGGAAAGATCCTTGCATTTAAACACTTCCTCTAACAGATGGGACAATGACCTATTCCACCCTGTCACATACACACACCCTCCTTAAGAGGGAACCTGTTTTATTAAACAGGTTTCCAAAACACCTTTTATTCTCTACTAACATATGCTGCTTTCAGGCATTAAGCACATGTACATCAGCCATTATTTTCTAGAACAGTGCAGCAAACAGTAAAGTTCAAACCCACACATTTGCGTTCAACCATCAGAACCCTCAATTCCTGATCCATATCATGACAGAAATTCAGCATTGCTATTCTCTTTACCAGATTTGTGAATCACCGTGAATTTAAATGGCTACAGTGCCAGGTACCACCTTGTGATTCTGGAATTTTTAGCTTTCATCTGGTTAAGCCAACAGATAGGATTGTGATCAGTTACAAGTACAAAGTAAGTTCCTAGTAAATAAAACTTAGAGGACTCCATGGCCCACTTTGTTTCTAAACATTCCTTTTCAATAGTGGAGTATTTTTTCTCTCTGTCATGCAACTTCCTACTTACAGGTACGTACAGAATAGGATGTTCTGTTCCATCTATAATTTGACTTAGTACTGCACCTAGGCCTACCTCTAATGCATCTGTCTGTAACAGAAATGGTTTCTCAAAGTCTGGGCTTCTTAAAACAGGGGCTGAACATAATGCAGCCTTTATGGCTTGAAAAGCTTCATCACACACTGCTGTCCATTTCACATTATTTGGGTACCATTTCTTTGTGAGTTCAGTGAGGGGAGTAGCTAACTCAGCAAAGTTGGGAACAAATCTCCGATAAGAACCAGCCATACTAAAAATGACCTGACATGTTTCTTTGTTTTAGGTACAGGGCTGTTAGCTACAGCTTCTATTTTAGAAACCTCTGGTTTAACTTCTCCATTTCCCAACACATAGCCCAAATATCTGGTTTCCTGCATGCCTAATGCACATTTGGTAGGATTAATAGTCAGACCTGCATTTTTGATAGCTTGGATAACTGCTCATAGTTGTTCCAGGTGGCTTTTCCAGTCTGGACTGCACACCACAACATCATCCAGATACCCAGCATAATAACCAGTGTGAGGGGATAAAATTACATCCATGTACCGCCGGAATATAGCTGGCGCACCATGTAAACCAAATGGCATGGTGGTGAACTGATAGAATCCTATAGGGCTGGCAAATGCAGTTTTATCTCTGGATTCTTCAGCTAAAGGTATTTGCCAGTAACCCTTGGTGAGATAGAGGGTATTGATATACTTTGTACTCCCCAGCCTGTCCACCAAATTATCTATTCTGGGCATAAGATAACTGTCAAATTCTGACACTTGATTGAGTTTCCTAAAATCAAGACAGATTCTAACACCACCTTCATTTTTGTTTACAATTACCATGGGAGATAACCAAGCACTCCTCGACTCCTCTATGATACCCAGTTCTTTAATTTTTTGTATTTCCTTAACTATGCAAGCTTTTAGCCGTTCTGGCAAGCTGTATGTCTTTTGCCTAATAGGACGAGCATTCTTTGTCACTATTGTGTGCTCAACCCCTTTTGCTTGGCCTGGTACCATAGTAAAAGTACTGTTAAATGTCTTTAACACATTACGAATGTTTGCAGTTTGTTCTGAGGTTAAGGAAACATTCACCTTTACAGCATCAGCATTTACAGTTTGTTCCAGTCTATCATAAGCTACGTCAATATCTTCCTTATCAGTTTCTGGTAAAACTAGTAAAGCAGCTTTTGCCATCTTTTCAACCCATTTCTTGAGGAGGTTAGCATGGTATATCTTAGTAGGATTTTTCCTGTCAGGGTCCTCAATCTCATAGTTAACAGTGCCAGTACGTCTAAGCACTTTATAAGGCCCTTGCCACTTCATTAACAGTTTATTTTCTGTTGTGGGCAACAGTAGCAAAACCTTTTTACCTGGCTCAAAAACTTTTTCTTTTACTCCATGGTCATAATATACCTTCTGCTGGTTTTGGGCCTCTTCCTGATTACCAAGGGCAATTTCAACATATTTGCCAGCTTCTTTCTTAGGGCACACATATGAGAAGTTATAGATTGTTTCTGAGTGGGGTTATCTTCCCACATTTCTTTTATCACATCCAGTGGTCCTCTTGGTTGCCTAACATACAGCGTTTCAAATGGTGAAAACAGTGTTGATGCCTGTGGCACTTCTCTGTAGGCAAAAAGTAGGTAAGGCAAGTATTGATCCCAGTCTTTCTCTTCCTCTTCCTCTTTTACAAACCTTTTTAACATGCATTTTAGGGTTTGGTTAAAATGTTCAACAAGACCGTCTGTCTGAGGGTGATAGGGGGAGGTTCTTATGGCAGTGATACCTAGCAGTCTGTACAGCTCCTTAAATAATGTAGCACCAAAATTACTACCCTGATCAGTAATGATTTCTTTAGGTATGCCCACTCTGCTGAAAATTTTGGCAAGCTCTGCTGCAACTTTTGGGGCTGTAACAGTACGCATTGGAACTGCTTCTGGGTATTGAGTAGCATAGTCGCATACTACCAGGATAAATCTATTTCCTTTTTTACTTTTGTCTAAAGGACCAACCACAGCCATTGCAATTCTCTCAAAAGGCACATCTGTCAAGGGTAGGGGCACCGGGGCACCTTGTCTTTTCTAGTGACTGGGGCTACTTTCTGACACTCAGCACAGGAATTACAATAGGCAGCGACATCTTCATGAATTCCAGTCCAGTAAAATCTATACAGCAATCTGGCAAGGTGTGATCCCTCCCCGAGTTACCAGCCATAGGACTTTCATGTGCTATCTGTAACAACTCTGTTCTATACTTCTTTGGTGTAACCAGCTGTTCTGTCTGTTCCTGTGTCTGAGGTTTAACTCAAACTCTGTACAGTAACCCATTACATTTTTTAAACACTGATCCACCCTGTTTTGGTTTTACCCCCAGCTGCTTAAAATAACCCTGGAAAGAAACATTGTTAGCTTGTTCTGAAAAAAAATCACAATCAGTCAACAATTTAGTTTCAGCATTTTCATATTTTAACCCTTTATGTCCATCAGTCATTTGCTGCCACAGTTTCTTCAGGCATCGTCTTTCTTTCTTTCTTTCTTGGATGGCTGGATCTTGGAGCTGTGCTTAAACAAGTCTGAATCAATATTACTGAAAGGAAAAGTGTCCCCACCATCTGAAATTTTCTTTGCCTAAGCTCTTGTCACCACAGCTGCTGAAACATCAGGATTTACTCCCGCTTTGATCAGCTCAGTAAAACTTGGAAAGTCATTTTCAATAATCACAGGTACAGGTAACTTAGGTACTACCCCCACTTTCATTTAGTGCGACACACCCTTAATGGTCAGAGTCACTTGGGTGGTGGGATAGTATCGAGTGTCCCCATGGATGCAGATGACACCAGTACCTGGTCCCTTTGCACAGTGTTTTCCCAGCACTTTAACATGCACTAGGGTCTGTCTGCTTCCCGAATCAATGAGCCCCTTCACAGTCTTATCCCCCACCTTCACATCTGTTAAGTACTTGCCCCATTTTGCCAAGGACAAATCTGCTCCAGTGCCACTCTCCTTACTATGGCAGTTTCTTGCAAAATGGTCTGGCTTATTACAGTTATAGCAGATAACATCTTTGGGCACAGATTTGTTACCCCCACCAGAGTTCTGGTCAGACTTGGAGTTTAAATGGGAAAAAGAGTGTCTTACTGGTGCTTGGCTGTTACCACGCTGCTGTGGCATCTGTCTGGCCATTTGGTAGTCCTCGGACAAAGAAACAGCCTTTTCCCCACTCTCTTGTCAGTGTTCCTTTACCCAAAGCTGCACATCTGTAGGCAAGATGTTGATGAATTGCTCCATGGCAAATGTGTTGCTATGTGGGATTGTTTTGTGCTCTGGTTGGAGCCATTTTTTCAGGAGTTCTCCAAGTTGGATGAAGGCTTCTCGAGGATTGTTGATCAAGTTGTACCTCAGCGATCGAAATCTCTGCCTGTATGTCTCTCCTGAGATGTCATACATTTTCAGGATTTTGCTTTTCACCAGGTCATTGTTTTCTGACTGTGCAGTGTCCATACTGCTGTAGGTAAGTTGGGCTTTCTCTGTCAGGTAGGGTACCAGTCTGATTGTTCACTGCTGCTTTGGTCATTGGCAGGCTGTGGCAACTCCTTCAAAAATTGTCAGGTATGCCTCAATATCATCTAAGGGACACAACTTTGTAAGTTTAATGGCTTTCAAGTTGCTTGCATTTTGTTGGTCTTCTGGATCTGTGCCAGAGCCTCTGCCTTGGATAGCGTGCAAGGCATCCAGCCATCGCTGCTCCTGTCGCTGCATCTCTTCTCTCATCTGCTGATCCTGTTGCTGAATCTCTATTTCTCTCTGCTCCTCAGTCTCTTTTTGCTGTATAGCCCACCATTTGAAAAAGTCCATCAGGCTTTTAGGTTCTGTCACTGCATGTTCTTTTTTCATAATTTTGCTGGCTGCACAATTTCAGATTGGACTTCTGTCACTGCTAGTTTGGCTGCCATTCTCCTGGTAATCACTCCTGGACTTGCTGCTGCAGAATCCATACCTTCCTCTGTGCTTCCCTGGTACTAGGTTCAGTACCCATGCACAAAACTCCTGTCTTAGGGTATGCATGGTGTAAATCCCACTTAGGCTGACACCATCTGTCATCGAGGCACAGGTCAGGAAGCATAAGAAAACTAGGAACAGTTGTAGAATTCACCAAAAAAATATGTATTTACACTAGCAGTATCATAAAATAAACTTGTTCAGTATAACTATTTACAAAGGCAAAATAAAATAAAGGTTTCTTTCAGTCTCTGTGTCCCTTGTTCTCGTAATCTTTCTTGCAGTTGCAGCTTAGCTTTTTTATAAGTCTTTTCAACCCACACTCATAGCAAGCATCCTGTTCTTGTAAGTGTTCTGTTCGTGTAAGTTTCAGGAGCTGCTAGAACACAGTGTGCTTTGAGCTGAGGCCTCTTCTGCAGCTTCTGCAAAAAGCTTAAACATCTGCACTCAAGTAACTTCTGGGAGTTTACAACAGCATTCTGCAATCATCTCAAAATACAATTATATATATTTCAACAGTAACACTATATATTTTCCAAATAAAAGTGATCCCATTATCAGTTACATTTTCATACAATAATTTGCACATATTTTTATATTAGCAAATATGCAAGGGAGGAAAAAAACAACAGAAAGGGAAACTGAGAGACAGTGAGGCAAAGAATTGTGAGACTGTTCGGGTTGATCAAGTCTGAAGTCTCACAGGAAACTTTGGTTGCGTAACCAGAGAAGAGACAGAAAAGGAAAGATCCTTGCATTTAAACACTTTCTCTAACAAATGGGACAGGGTCCTTTTCCACCCTGTCACATCCCACTGAATCATTAAGTATTCAATTGGGAATAGCACAGGGTGTTTCAGAGAGTGTTCTCCCGGCCCTCTGTATTCCACTGGGAATGTCACAGAATCTTTCACAGGGTGCTCTCCTGCCCCTCTGTATTCCACTGGGAATGTCACAGAGTGTTTCTCAGGGTGCTCTCCTGGACCTCTTTATTCCACTGGGAATGGTATAGAGTGTTTCACATGGTGCTCTTCTGTCCCTCTGTATTCCACTAGGAATGTCACAGAGTGTTTCAACATGCCCCCTCTCCTCAGTTAAAGCTGTATTGCCAGGCCCACTGAATCATTATATATTTAGTTGGGAACAGCACATGGTATTTCACAGGGAGCTCTTCTGCCCATCTGTATTCCACTGGGAATGGTACAGAGTGTTTCACAGGGTGCTCTCCTGCCCCTCTGTATCCCACTGGGAATGGTACAGAGTGTTTCACATGGTGCCCTCCTGCCCCTCTGTATTTCACTGGGAATGTCACAGGATGTTTCACAGGGTGCTCTCCTGCCCCTCTGTATTCCATTGGGAATGTCACAGAGTGTTTCACAGGGTACTTGCTCTCCTGCTCCTCTGTATTCCACTGGAAATGTCAGAGTATTTCACAGAGTGGTCTCCTGCCCCTCTGTATTCCACTGGGAATGGTACAGAGTGTTTCATTGGGTGCTCTCCCGTCCTTCTGTATTCCACTAGGAATGTCACGAGTGTTTCACAGGGTGGTCTTCTACCCCCCTGTATTCCAATGGGAATGGTACAGAGTGTTTCACATGGTGCTCTCCTGCCCCTCTATATTCCACTGGGAATGGTACAGAATGTTTCACAGGGTGCTCTTCTACCCCTCTGTATTCCAAAGGGAATGGTACTGAATGTTTCATATGGTGCTCTCCTGCCTATCTGTATTCCACTAGGAATGGTGCACAGTGTTTCACAGGTTGCTCTCCTGCACCTCTATATTCCACTAGGAATGTCACAGAGTGTTTCACAGGGTGCTCTTCCACCTCTCTGTATTCCACTGGGAATGGTACAAAGCGTTTCACAGGGTGCTCTCCTGCCCCTCTCTAGTCCACTGGGAATGTTACAGAGTGTTTCACAGGATGCTCTTTGCCTCTCTGTATTCCACTGGGAATGGTACAGAGTGTTTCACAGGGTGTCCTCCTGCCCCTCTCTATTCCACTGGAAATGCCACAGAGTGTTTCACAGGGTGCTCTCCTGCCCCTCTCTATTCCACTGGGAATGTCACAGAGTGTTTCACAGGGTGCTCTCCTGCCCCTCTCTATTCCACTGGGAATGTCACAGAGTGTTTCACAGGGTACTTGCTCTCCTGCCCCTCTGTATTCCACTGGAAAAGTCAGAGTGTTTCACAGGGTGGTCTCCTGCCCCTCTGTATTCTACTGGGAATCGTACAGAGTGTTTCACAGGGGGGTCTCCTGCCCCTCTGTATTCTACTGGGAATGTCACAGAGTGTTTCACAGGGTACTTGCTCTCCTGCCCCTCTGTATTCCACTGGAAAAGTCAGAGTGTTTCACAGGGTGGTCTCCTGTCCCTCTGTATTCTACTGGGAATCGTACAGAGTGTTTCACTGGGTGCTCTCCCACCCCTCTGTATTCCACTGGGAATGTCACAGAGTGTTTCACAGGGTGCTCCTCTAGCCCTCTGTATTCTACTGGGAATGGTACAGAGTGTTTCACAGGGTGCTCTCCTGCCCTTCTGTATTCCATTGGGAATGTCACAGAGTATTTCACAGGGTACTTGCTCTCCTGCCCCTCTGTATTCCACTGGAAATGTCAGAGTGTTTCACAGGGTGGTCTCCTGTCCCTTTGTATTCAGTTGGGAATGCCACAGAGTATTTCACAAGGTGCTCTTCTACCCCTCTGTATTCCAATGGGAATAGTAAAGAGTGTTTCATAGGGTGCTCTCCTGCCCCTCTGTATTCCACTGCGAATGTCACAGAGTGTTTCACAGGGTGTTCTTCCGCCTCTCTGTATTCCACTGGGAATGGTACAAAGCGTTTCACAGGGTGCTCTCATTCCCCTCTGTATTCCGCTGGGAATGTCACAGAGTGTTTCACAGGGTGCTTTCCTGCCTCTCTGTATTCCACGGGAATGTCACAGAGTGTTTCACAGGGTGCTCTCCTGCCCCTCTGTATTCCACTGGGAATGTCACAGAGTGTTTCACGGGGTACTCTCCTGCCCCTCTGTATTCCACTGGGAATGTCACAGAGTGTTTCACAGGATGCTCTCCTGCCCCTCTGTATTCCACTGGGAATGTCACAGAGTGTTTCACGGGGTACTCTCCTGCCCCTCTGTATGCCACTGGGAATGTCACAGAGTGTTTCAACATGTCCCCTCTCCTCAGTTAAAGCTGTATCCCCTAGCCCGCTGAATGATTAACTAAAAGGTGCTGCTCACACAGAGAATGTGCTGTATATTCTGACTATAAAGTTGAAATTCATAAGGCGGTAAAGATGGACAGGTACAGGGTACTTTTTATCCAACATCCTGGTTCTGAAATTTATCATGCATACAGTACATACAGCAGACAGATCTGGGTTTGATTCTCACAACCTCCACTCACATACTGTGTGACTCTGAGCAAGTCACTTAAGCTCCCCGTGCTCCCGGGTCACTCCTGAAAACAGGCACCTGTGCCTACTGGGCCTTACCCAGTTAAGAAAAGAATAAAATAAAAATAAATTAAATAAACTGTACTGGGTATGTGGGGATAATTTTTTTTTTTGCATTTGGATTTGTGTCCATGCATATTGTATAAATATGAAAAACAGTTAATTTCTCTGAGCAAACAGCTCAATTATTTCATAAACTTTTTTCAAAGTCAGAAGAGCTACTGAATAGTAACCCAGGTTATGTTGCAGTATCAGGGTCTAACACCTTGCCAGATAGCAACCTGAGGTGTGATTTCAGGTATGCTAATCCTGTCTGTAGGTGTGGAGTCTCACCGAAAAATAAAGTACATTTCCTAATTTCTGCTGTGAAAGCTCAGGCATCATGTTATCATGTACATCATTTAAACTCTGAAATTCTGTTCATTTATCTTTTTTCTTGCTAATTAAATGGGGTATGTGGGGCAGTGGTGGTAAATGTAATATACAAACAAACAGCGAGTGTATCAAACCTGCTTCCCAGATACTATACAAGGTCAAATTTAATCTCTGAATTCAGCCACAGGGATGATGGAACTCTAACTGTGAAGTAGAAGCAGTGTCCCACATTTGCACACTACACAATCACACACCACCATACCCGGCGATATAGTACCTGTAGAGTGCTGATGCTGATACAGACTCCAGTTTCACCTACTGCATTTTGGAAGGGAGAATGCTGGGACAGGTACTAACATTTGTACAGTAACTGCAACAGAGGTAATGGCCCTGAACTGCGCTTCTACTGTGCTACTCTGTTGGATGCTGATGCGTTTATTGGGTGTCTGATGTGTAAAGTTGTGTTTAACTTTGTTCAAAGTGTTTTCCCCCGAAATGTCACCCCTGCCATATGAATTTCACAGAATATCTCACCTGTAAGACCTTTGACATTCAGCTTGCTGTCTTGGTCTGATCCAATACATTGCAATAAAATGTCTATGCAAGTGTGTGGTGCATTGGTGGAGAGTATGGGGAGGCTTGGGGTATATCCCAGAGAATTGTGGAGGGTGTCCCTCTTCACTTATCTGGACTCCCTGGAGGGGGTGTGATCTGGTAGGTGATCAAACCTGCAGACTTATGGACAATACACACCTGTCATGGGTTGCTGTTGCATGCTTTCCGTGTGTGTGTGTGTGTGTGTGAGTGTGTGTGTGTGTGTGTATGTGTGTGTGTGTGACCGATGTCTCCGTCTTTAAGCCTCTACAGAATTTCCAAGAACATCTGGGATGGATAGTCCTGGAATGTCTATAACAGATAGTCATGGAAGGGTGGAACCAATCTGACGGGGCAAAATCTGTGTTGGTGGCACGGAGACACCAGTGGCCATGGCCAAATCATATTCCAGACTTCCTGTCCTGGATGGTGGGTAGCCAGGAAGCCCACTATAAGGATGATGTAGGAGAGCTGTAGGCCCTGTAGGAGCCATCAAAGGTATGTGCATGGTGGGGGCACCGTGTGTCAGCTTTATTCAGTTGCAGGCTTGCATGTGCAGCTCGCTCATGACCCATCATCTGTGTTCTTCTCATTTCAGTGGTATCGTGGTCCTCTGTGCACATGGTGTTGGTGGAGAGGGGATACACAGTCACTACCCTCAAGGGTTCAAGTGAGGATTCACAGGAGGAGGAAGGAGAAAACTAGGCCTACAGTAATTAGTCCATTCACTGGCATGACATAATGTAATCTTGTTTTATATAAATAAATATTTATATACTCTACTACATCTGTTTGTTTTTTTCTTCTGGCAGGTATTGACATGCCACCTGCCAGGTCTGTCATAGCATATTCAGATGGGAATGTGACAGAATATTTCCAAGGGTACCCTCTCCTCACTGAAAGCTGCATCCCCTGGCATGCTGATTTATTAAGTGTTCATCTGAGAATGTGACAGTGTTTCAAGGGGTGCCCGCTCATAAGCTGGGAATGTGACGGAGTGTTTCCAAGAGCCCCTCTCCTAAACTGGGAATGTCACATAGTGTTTCCAAGGGATCCATCTCCTTAGAGGAAGCTGTATCTTCTGGCATGCTGATTTGTTAAGTATTTAACTAGGGATGTTACAGAGTGTTTCCAAGGGCCCCCCTCTCCTCACTGAAAGCTTCATTCCCTGGCCTGTTGATTCATTAAGTTTTCATCTAAGAATGTGACAAAGTGTTTCCAGGGGAACCCTCTCCTTAGCTGGGAATGTGACAGCATGTTTACAAGGGCACCCTCTCCTAAACTAAGAATGTGACAGAGTGTTTACAAGGGTATCTTCTCCGAAACAGAAAATGTGACATAGTGTTTACAAGCAACCCCTCTCCTAAACTGAGAATGTGTCAGCATGTTTACAAGGACACCCTCTCCTGAGCTAAGAATGTGACACAGTGTTTGCAAGGGCGCCCTGTCCTAAACTGAGAATGTCACATAGTGTTTTCAAAGGCCCCCTCTCCCAAACTGAGAATGTGACACAGTATTTCCAAGGGACCCCCTTGCTTAAATGAGAATGTGACATAGTGTTTCCAAGGGACCCCTCTCCTAAACTGAGAATGTGACATGGTGTTTCCAAGGGACCCCTCTCCTAAACTGAGAATGTGACATGGTGTTTCCCAGGGCCCCTCTCCTCAGCTGGGACCTTAAAAGATTGAGAGATATGCACCTCTCTTCAGCCAAAGCTATATTCCCTGGCCTGCTGAATCATTAGTATTCAGTTGGGAATGGCATGGAGTGTTTGTAAAGGACCCCCTCCACCCCACTGGGGTATTCCGCTGGGAATTGCACAGATGGTTTTAAATGGCCCACTCTTTTCATGCATCAATGCACAGCTACAAAGTGTGTATTACAGTGTTTATTACCTAGATCACCTATTACGTGGTACACCTGCATGCTACTGTCCCCACACCATACTTGAGGGTTACACATGTGCAGCATAAATGCTGAACAGTGACATCTGCAGGCCACTGCTGGAACTTCTGTGTCCAAGAAATACCAATATCAGAAAAACATGACACCACGAATATGATGCCCAGCATCATGGCACAAAATCTTTGAAAATGATGATGGCTACCACTGTAGTTTCTCTGTGCATTTACATATATTGCAAAAAGATTTTTTTTCTCAAAATCTTATATTCAACACAGAATATCAGCAGACCAAAATTGGCATTTTGGCCTCCCCAACACAATTTTTGGTATGCGCGGAACACAAAATGAATGCAAAATTCGAGCCCTACTGCAGATGTGAAGGCTTTTGTACAAACTTGCAATGTGTTTGTAATGGAACTTGAACCTATCTATGTACTTCTGCATGTAAGCAACCCCTCTGGGGAGTGCTTACTAAAGTGACCCTCTCATCTGACTCTGCCCATTTTCGGTATTGTGGGCTGGCCTGCCCGCTGGTTGGGCGGGGCCAGTCCTCCCTTTGGGCATTTAATGGGCTGGGTTTCTGGTGTGGAGGAGGTCAGTTGGGGAGAGAGTTCAAGAGCATCCAGTTGGGCTAGGGCTGGAGATTCCAGCCTTGGCAGCTCAGCAATGTAGTCCACTCGAGTGTGGTTGCATGGCCTAGGGATCTACGGTGTGGCTGGGTTGGGAGCCGCGGCCTGGGGAGGAAGAAGTGGCCCATCTGTGTGCACCACAGTACCAGGGTGGGAATGGGACCTAGTTCCTGGTCAGAGGCCTGGAGATGTAGTAACAGTGGGGGGTGGCACAGTGGTGGCAGCCTGCATTGTGGTGTATGGTGATGGTGGCAGTCCACTGGTCCCGTATCCATGTGGCATTCCATTTCTTTGAAGACGGCCTGTGGGGCGAGATTAAGTGGTGTCTGGTGAGTCCCTCAGATCGCCCATGTTTTTTTCTAGATTCGGTGATGCCAGGGTTCTGGGTACTGTAGGCCCTGTGTTGCAGGAAGAGTGGGATGACTGGGAAGAGCTACAGCCTTGGTGTGTGCCACTGCGAACATGTGAGGAGGTAGTGGTAAGCCTTGGTTCAAGCTACTGAGGTGTGTATAGGTAGAGATGTAAAGTGAGACCGGCCTGGCTGTGCTGCTGTTAAATTATGCTCTGAGCTCCCCGGCTCAGCAGGATCCAGCATCACGGCCTTCTCAGCCACAAGTGTGGTGCCGTGGGTCTGTGCCAAAGAAAAACTGTTTCTCCTTAAAAGCTGTGCCCCCAGCTCCCAGGAGCTGCTTTGTTATTCAGATGAAAATAAATTAATTTGTTGTTTACATTTTACTCCAGTGTGCCCTCCTGCTGCTTTAAATGAGAATTTGGAGGTCAGACTACTCACTCCAGCTTGCCTCCACAGCGCATCTGTTAGTTCCAGTACCCCCCTTTTGGTGCACTTTGCCACAACCTGTGAACCCTAATAGCTACAACAGGTATGTGCCATTTTAATTTTGTGCTCAGAATGGGATTATGCTACGAGTTAGTGCCCCCTCCCCTGTTTAACCATCAGGACCCTAGACATTGGGGAGGGGATGGTTACATACACAGTTTGTTTCCTACACTTGCACACTGTTGTACTCAAGCTGCATTTTACCCCTGTTGTGAAATCTCTGTAAAACTGTAATATGACAGTGCATTTATTTATTCATTGAACTTATGTTACCAGGTAAACAATACAAAGAATCATACACGTCTGGTTCACAAATACAACCTGTAGCGTGGGGGGAAGGGACTAAGGGCAGTGGGAGGGGGAAGGATAATAGGGAGAAAATTAATAAATGCAATCATATCAATACATATAATTAATCTTACAAATCAAAGGAATACGTAGCACTAAACAGCATACATTATTTTATAAAATGGCGTTAAAAATGTCCTGCTTCCTGATAGGCTTAACAAGTTATGAGAAACATATCTTAATTCTTCACAACTGCACAGGCTTGAACAAGTTCAGGCATTGTGAGTTGGAATTTAGGCAACTCACACACAGAATCCATGAGCCATTTCACTCATTCCTAATTGCCATCACAAACATGACTGCCACCTTGCTTTAGCCATATAAAAAACTTCAACTAGGCCCTAAAAATAAAACTTCCTTAAAGGTGATAGGGAACAGTTTTTACACCTCTAGAAGCCCCCTAGTTGTTATTTTATTGGCTACCCAGTATTCTGATATGTTTTGATCTTTTTTGTTAAATTAATATTCTACTTGTGTTGCCTTTTTAAAGACCCCGAATCCCTCTCTCCTCAGCAGTTGCTGCTCTCACTTTTCATACTGCCTGAACATTCTGTGACATCACAAACACCTTTCCAGGTCATTTAATGAACAGCGTGGAATGGGGATTCCTAATGCCATATAATGTCTTAGAAATATGAAAATCAAGAGCAGTAGCTGGTGAGGAGAGTGGAACTCAGTGTAGATCTGAGGGTACCCCAAAGCTAGATTATTTATTTATCGAAAAATCATCAAAGTATATCAGAATACATAACTGGCATGGAAAGGAAGATAGAAGAGCGGTTAACTATGTACAAATCATTTCCTATCTCCATTAAATTAAACAAAATAAGTAACTAATTGAATGTTCTTTCCACTCATGAGAGCCTCCTTATACTCATAAAAAAATGCAAAAAGCAAGTACTATTCAGAGTATTATTCATTTCCAGTGTTTCTTTGATAACCATAAACATATAGGGGATGGATGATAGGGGTTTCTGGAGCACAAGGGAGGGGAGGGCCTCAGCGCCCAACTAAGGATCTGAGGTTCGAGCAGACTCGATAGACCGTAAGGCCTAATCTGCTGGCAAATAGTATGTTAGTATATCTCCCCTCTTATCCTTACCAGTTTGCTAGAGAACTCCCTGCTCCTTACCCTGCAACAGCTGAAACAGAGGTTCTGTCTCTACTTGAGGACAGTGTGTATATGTCTGTGTAATTCTGCAGAATTTTGAATCATGTATTCCACGTTACCATTGCATGAGTGTGGGGATGGATGGAAAATTCTACTAGTGAAATATTACAGCATTTTGAAATTTTGTATTCCATGGTAGACAAAAACACAATGTATTGAATGTGTAGAAAGACAAGGGACTGACAGATGGAAACTATCTGTGGAGGGACTATTTTGCTTTTAAGCAATATTTTATCATCTTTTTGGCATTTTTTAAAACGCTGAGTGTTTCTTTTTAAAAGCTGCCTATCGACCCATTTTATAAACACAGTAAGACACTCAGGGTGTTGGTTGTGCTGGTTTTACCACACTTGCAGGGTCTGAAGACACTCAGTCTGTGACCTTGTGCCTTATTATTCCCCATGGCATGTGGTAAACCAGGACAACCAACACCCCAATGTGTCATATTACACAACATGCATGGCTATAGACATGCAACAGTATTGAAACGGACTGGTGTATTGAATCTGAGCACATACAGGAAGAAGTTATGTTTCAGCTGTAATTTGCACATAGACAGACTAGGGCAGGTAGTTATGTCAGATGGTAAGATATTCCAGATTTGGGGAACCTAATTACTTTTCACACTGGGGAACATACAACCTTTTTTGGCCGGTTGAGATTTTAACTTGTGAGAGGAGTTAGGGTTAGAGGCAGGGGTAAATACATTACAGTCATGCTATGTCTGTGTTTTCAAATGTCCACATCACTCCTGTAAATGAAGATTGAATTCATCAATGATTAACCTGATTAACAAATTCCAAACAAAAATAACAAAAATCTAGCCCTAGGGTTTAAGCAGTCTTGCAAGCATATCTACATAACAATTTCAAACATTTAGGAACATGACAAAGGCTGTAAAAAGATTATGAATGCAATTTTGCTGCTGGTTTCTTATGATAAAATAGAAATATTTATTTAAAATAAGCATCACACAGATGACCACAAATGGCAGAATGACCCCATAAGATACAGTATCTGATTTTAGTGGGTACAATAGAGGGCTTAGTTTATAATACTGCCCTCTAGAACATTACAGTTAAAGGGCTGAATTTCTAAGTAGTACAGCACGCATGCTCTCATTTAACAGTGGGCTCTGATCATTTGGGGGACTGCTCAGTCTGGCACTAGTGACAGTGAGCATCAGCAATGCTCAGTTATCATAATATTTTCATGTTACTCACCAATTTTTTGAAACGCCTCTCTGAGCTCCTCCATCTCATCGTGGGAGACCTGCACTGTTGTTGCCATTTTGTTCTTCTTTCAATCTCAGCCTGAAAAAAATATACGTGTTATAATACAGTGCTATCTATTTTTTTTATTTTAATATTTTTATTCGACTACAAAGCCCATCCGTAAAGGGGACTGGAAATGTGTACTAATTGGCAGCTGTTAGTAATGTTCCTATTTAGAGCAATGAAATTAATACTTCCAAAGGATCACATTAAACTATACCTCAATAAACACTGATATGAAAAATTGTGTTTTCCGTTATTTAATTATAACGGAACAAGTTAATTAATAAACAAGTTATAGTGTCCTAGTTTTTTTTATTTTCAAGTCAAATCTGGATAGAAAGAGCATAATATTTTCAGAATCATAACACATGCTCAGATTGTTTTTATTGTCTTTGTCCAGGAAAGGCACACAGCTACAGCTTGTTTCTGGGTGTGTTTTGAGTGCACAGAGAGGTGAAGTGACTTGCTCTGGTCACGCAATATACAAGCTGAGCATGTTGTAATCAAAACCCATTCTGCTGGATGAACAAAGCTTGTTCACAGCTCTTTTCTTTAACTTCCAGGCTGTACTGCCAGCTGTTAATCAAAAACTACACATTTCAAGGCTGGCCCCATGATACTAGGTAAGTAGCAACATTTGCATCTTGAAGACCTGAGTTCACACCCGAAATTGTAAGAGAAAAGGCTGTAAGACAGGGAACGGAATAAGATAGACGTTGGTGCTGTGGCAGCCCCTGAAATCTGTACTAACATGAACACAGCCGGGGTTTAGAAATCCTGATATGGGGCCCAAATACCTGTTGGCACCACAGAGCCAGCCTTGAGATGTTGTTTTTAATGATCAGCTGGCAGTACAGCCTAGAGGTTAAAGCAGTCCCAAAGATGGATTATTTTTACTAACAGTTTGACATGTAAAGGTGATAACTCACTAGTTTCAATGCATATTTTTTATTTATTTATTTATTTATTTTATTCTTTTGGTAACCAGGTGAGACCCACTAGGCACAAGTGCCTGTTTTCAGGGGCAACCCGGGAGCACTGGGTGGTTAACTAACTTGCTCAGAGTCACACAGTAAGCAAGTGGAGGCTGGGAATCTAGGTGTGCTGGATGTACCGAGCTCATTCACAGCTCATTACTCTAACATCTAGGCTATACTGCCAGCCTGACATACAAAACAATTATTAAAAATTTAGAAAATGTTGTAATAACACCTTAAAACATACTTAATAAAACAGACAATTTCCTATTTAACCTACAGTCAGTGGAGGGCCAAGACCCTCAGTGACATCATTTCCTGTCAGAAGCCTAAAACATATGGCTGCCCCCAGCCTTTCATTACAGGCTGATTTACATATGAATAACTCTGGACTGCAGAGACTCACAGATAAACCCAATGGCTCACTCAAATTAGCTTTTCATGGGCTTTCAGCCATTAAGAAACCCTGTTGATGACCGTTCTCCTTTGAGGTTGTCCTTGAACCCATTTTCTGTTCTATAGCATCCCTGCTTACCATTAAATAATTCTAGTAGTTATATATTATTATACTTCTAATGATGCAGATGAGATTTGGCAAGCTTTATGTATGATGCAAAGGGTTTGGTGTCAGTCTACTTTTATTACATAATTATATGTACAGTTTCTGTGTCTCCTGTGATTTGAGAGTGTATGCTCAAGGTCTTTGTGTGAGAGAGCTGCTAAGTGAGGCTGATCAGTTCTGGCACAAAACTGACTTGAGAAACAATTCTTATAACCATATAATACACAGTCACTGTACATGCAAACATGTTATAAATCATGTTAAAGACCATCGTTTAAAAAAAGTGAATTTCTATTTAAAATAAAATGTTTTATTTTACAGAAAATTACAGCATACCCTTTGCAAGAAATGGAGTCTACCAATGGAACTTGGAACTTTCAAATTATAGAGCCACATGCATGAGAAACCCCCATGTGGTTAGAACAGTACCTGAAACGTTTAGAAATAAACAATCCTAACTGGCTAAAAATGAGGTCATGGTTTATTATGGACTTCAAAGAGCTCCTGGAGCGACAAGAAAACTGAAAAAAAAAGTAATACTTGGGCACAACCTCAGCTCATGTTTCATCTACATTTTGTAATTCTGTTTAATTCCCTTTTTTTCTATATTAGTAAGTATATCTGCATGCTGATCTCCATGTTACATAATAAATTGTAATCCTCTGCTTGTGACAGCATAATGCTTTCCAGAGCAACAGGTTGCTACCACAAGCAGAGGACTACAGCAGCAGGTTTGACAAGCAGCAGGTGCAGGTAAAGTCTGAAGGATAAAGAATCTTTTCAGACCAATGTTCTTAGTAATAAAGCAAGTAACATAGAATCTGACGGCACAGCCCACCCAGTCTGCACATTTCTTCTACCTTCATTTTTGCAGCAGATCCACTTGAGAGAGGCAAAGCAACAGGAGAGGCATGTAATTGTATAAAATAGATCACATATAAACAAAATTATTTATAAGGATTACATTTGTCAAAGTGGTGCAGGTTCTTTAAACCCATCACCCTTTTTAGATTCAAGGTCACAATTCTTTGCTATGCTTTTACTACAGATGATTATGAGTCTGTGTGCACCGCATTTCTCATGTCAGCTTTAAGTTCAGCAGTGAAGCAGCGATGGTTTGTTTGCCGAGCAGTAGTGATACTTACGCCTTTGTACATTCTGAGCAGGTATACCATCAACCTCGGATTCATTACAATTTTATTATGGTTTGGTTGAATGAGGTCTGCCATAATTAGCTTGTAGTTCTTCATAGAAGATGCAGCAGCAATAGCATATTTATATAACATTATAGCACATTCTTGTTTATTATCTGTGGAACACTGCTGAATGCTGATAAATTTAAGGGAAACTGGAAGTTCAAAAATTGTACTGTGAGATGTAAGTAAACTGATGTAGTAAAAACTGATAAATAAAATATATAGGTAAATGGATAGAAACACTAACCAAGGAGGACCTAGTAGACTACTTGGATAGTAATGGGCTTCAGGATAGTATGCATCATAGATCCAGAGCAGGGAGGTCTTGTCTTAGGAGAAGGAATACATGTCAAGATGTGTCTTTTCACAGATGACCCTAAGCTCTGTAGCAGGGTAGTCAGTGAGGATGGAGTAAGGGAGTTGCAAAAGGACCTGCAAAGGTTAGAGAGGTAGTCTGAGGTCTGGCAGATGAAAGTCGGTGCCAAAAAGTGCAAAGTGATGCACATATGGAATACAAATCCCAGAATAGAATACTAGAAGGGGAAGGGTTAAGTTTGATGCTACTTCTGAAGAAAGGTACCAGAGAGTCATCATAAATGACTCACTAAAGCAATTCAGTCAATGCAACAAGGCCTATAGCAAGGCAATCAAAATGTTGGGGTGCATTAGGAGGGGGTTTGATAACAGAAAGAAAAAAATGTGTTTTACCTCTGTACAGATCACTGGTGAGGCCCCGCCTGAAATAATGTGCCCAGTTCTAAAACCCCCATCTAAAGAAAGACAAAGACAGGCTCATGACCATGCAGTATAGGGCAACCAAAATGATACAAGGGCAAATCCTATGAACACTGACTTAAGGATCTAAACATGTACTCACTGGATGCCTGAAGGGAGAGGGGAGATAGGATAAAGAGCTTCACATTCCTGAAAGGAATAAACAGTATAAACCGTGAGGAGCTATTCAGCAGGACTGGTGAGCCAAAAGCACAAGGACTTGAGTGGAACCTGGTAAGGGAGATTCAGGAAGGATGTGAGAAAATTTTATTTTACATGAAGAGTAGTTGAGCTGTTTAATGGCCTACCAGAAGATGTGGTAAGTGCAAAAAACAATGATTTCAAGCACATTTTGGACACATTTAAGGGTATCGTAGTTTCTTAGGTGGCTCACAGGTCACAGTAGTGAAGGGCCAAGAGAGAGAGAGCTGAATGTGAAAACCCTGTTCAGACAATAGATTTCAGAGTAACATTGGGTATAGCATGGTAGACTGGATGGATCAAGTGGTTTTTTTTTCTACCTTCATTGTGTATGTTTCTGTGTGCCAATAGGCACTTTAGCACAGTTTACCACTTGTGCACTGAAAGACAGGATACCTGTCAGCATATGTGCAAGGTGCAACATTTCTAAGAGGTATGTAGGTACTGCCTGCCCAAATATACACACCTGTTCACATTTCAGTCTTTCTTGTTTAACATTTTTACAGCCCTGTTTCTAGTTGTAACCTGTCCTGATCTATATTGGTTTATATTATTCCCACTGTATTGGAATTATTTAGTTACAAAAATCCTATTTTTTTATTTGCTCTGTCTGAACGTGTTGAGCTGTTAGATTGTGCTTGTTATCTAACTATATTATTTTATCCCCTTTTATACGTTTGTATTCTCTGTCTGTATTAGGTTGTTCCTGTCTCAGACTATAGAGGGGGTGGAGCTGAGCAGTTGATACACTACTGCTCTGCTCCTGCTTGAGGTAAATATTGTGGCCTTAGCTTGCAGCTTTTCTAAGTTAAATATCTTTATATACGCTATCTACTCATTTTCCTACTCCTAGGCATACAAGGTGGAACACCAAAGATGTATTTATGTGTCAAAATAGGATCAGGAACATAAAGAGGATACACAGTTATACAAAGGGATTTGTTCATATATGAATAGCTTATCAGTTACAATTTGACATCTTAGAATGTAGAATTCTGGAAAATTAGGAACATTAGTACAACTTGTGATACCTGGGTGAGGCATGCATTTTAAAGACTTGTTGGCAGTGTTCTAAGTCGATTGGGAGAGGGTGGGACTGGTAAACCTTCTAGCATCTTTCTTTTTTAGGCAAAGTACAATGTTAAATGAAAAAAGGGCACATGATTGTCTGTGATGCGTAGGTCTTGCAATGCCCAGTTTGGTATAAAGCACTGTTTGTGCATGCTTGACAAACACAGGCCTTGGACTAATGCTGTGTTAGGAAACCGAGTTAGTACTCTTCTTTTAAGAGCATTCTTTTGCGGGTTTTCAGCTAACAGAATTTGTGAGTTCTTCTAACCAGAAACATCTTGTTAACATTGTGTGGGTACTGAGTGTTGAGGGCTATTGACAGGTTGCATTATAATTCATATTACATTCATTAAGGATTTTGTTTTATGATAGATTTGGGAATTTATTCCAGTGGTACATTTTCAGCTCAGTATCTTGTTCCTAGTATTGATGCCTTTCTAAGCTACTGTATAACAATAAAGTATAAGGTGCTAATTATATCAAAAGGTTTTATGACAACAATCAATGACAGTTTGGGAAGATGTTCTAAATGACTGTTCTTTAAAAGCACTGAAAACACACCACAATATATAGTAGTTGAACTCTCATTCTCAAAGAGTTTTGCCCTTATTGGTGGAGAGCTATCAGATGTAAACCATGCATTGGGATGGTTTCTGTTCTTTTGTTATTGTAACATTATACTTTCCTTGGTTTTCTCACACAGAATTAACTCCTATGTTTCAAAGAGCAGAAAGCAGTTTTGAATGCTTAAACGTAGCTCTTCAGATTTTATCTAACTGCAAACAGATCCCTCTATTCACTCCATCCTTCCAATATGTTATTAATAGGATTTGTTAGTTAGCTATTTATGTAAAGAACTTTTAGATAATTCATAATAATATATAAGTGGTATGAAGTCATTGCCTATTATTTAAAACCTAATTGACAGGTTAGTCATAGATACATACCTTTTTCCTTATTATTTTATAAAGAGTGTATATAATATATGCTTTTTAACATATTTTACAGGTAGGCTTTTTAATATATTGGTTTTAGTAGTTCAAAATCTGTTAAACGGAGACCCATTACTAGAGAAAGATAAATATTGTAAGAGATATCGAGGATTTAAGAACAGATTACTTTTTCTTACTTTATACTAATTGTTACCCCCCCCCCATTCTGAGAGAGAGATCCTATTCATTGCCTTCTCCCTCCTCTGTATTGTTGCCACAAGCTGTTCCATCTTCTGTAAACTGTTTGATTAATTTATTGCAGAGAAATAAGAATTAATTCCTGCAGGCCCAAGCATTAAGAATAATTATTTACACTATATCTCTAGGTGGTCATCTGAAGACAGAACATCTTTGGTCTCCTGACTGGAGTTTAGAAACAGCAGTAAGGGAGGAGAAACACATAGTTAAATCATTATTCAGAAGAATAAAAGGAGACTAAGGACATAATGAATATAAGGAGGCAATAAAGAAAATAAAGAAGGTAATAAGTCCAATGGTTAGTAATACATAGACATGGTAAAGGAAAATTGATACAATAATGTATTCTTGAAAGAATCTCTTCTATCATTGCAGTAATTAGAATTCACTAGACTATTAATCTCTATTATTTTTGAAATGCAAGAAAAGATAATTCCAGGATGCCCACAGCCTGCACTGTGGCTGTTTCTGCCAATTTCATTTGGAAGAGCTATTTCCTGTGGTTGCCAACAGATGTGCAGACAAAAATGTGGAGGTTTTACTCCATACAGTTCAAAATGATGCTTAACTATTTATTATTTGTTCACATGTGAAATCCAACATTTGTAGTAAATTACCACTCCATTGGGGAATGGTGGCAACTTCATATACAATGCTTTTATACAAACTGTGACCATCCAATCTCCGATCATATCTAATCTGTGACATCAGCTAATCAAGCTTCCCCCTTTCTTTTAAATATCGAGGAAAATTTTGATGTCAGATTTACCTTACTAATTTCTTTTCAATACAGGTATAGGAGAACCACCCACTCCTCTGCTGGGGGATAAATAATAAATACCTAAATATCATTTTGAACTGCGTAAAGTGACACCTCTTCATTTCTCTCCCATTTATCGATTTTTATTTTGCAGTACCAAAATCCAGTGGCGAAAGTGAACAGGAACACACAGGAACTCAGTTCCTGTACCTTTTTTGGAGCAGGAACAGAGTTCCTGTACTTCTTCCCACTGACACTGGAACTAAAATTCTTAAACCAGCAACATAATGACAGTTTCTGGACCTGTGACCTGAAATCAGGGTTTCCATAACAACATTTGACTTGTACAACAATGCCTGTTTTCTTAGAAATACTTCAGTATCTCTAACTGAATCTACTAGTGTCTAAACAGACAGATGTGTCTTGACACCGCTATCCTTCAGATTGAGGATCTTCATTCTGCATTTCATATTTGCCAATGCCTGAGTTCCTGTACTTTTTGTCCACCACTTGCACCACTGCCAAAATCTACATGTACATTAATAATCAAGCACACAACAAGACACCATCAGGTAAATGACTGAATTTTTAAGCACAGTTGCAGCACATAAGCAGAAGCTTTTAAATGCCCAAAAGAATTGCATTGTAATAAATTCTATATTTTTTTCCAGCTCTAAAAAGCTTTAATATCTTATTGAGAGCTAAAAACTCCAGATGTTTTATTGAAAGAGTTGTGCAGTCAGGTATGGGCTCACAGAGTGAATAGGGTGAAAGCGCACCTTGTTTATATTAATACAGGCACAGTCGGTGATGGGCCTAAACACTAAGTAACAATACATTTCATCTGTATTTCTTTGAAGAACAAGGCATTTATAAGTGTTTTTTTCACAGACTGATTGAATAAATGTAGCATAAAAGCTTATAAGTAACACAAATAGTAACTTACAAGCGGTGCAAGATATGGCACAGAAAATGTTTTTCAAGGAACATAAACTGAATTATAACTGACAGATTCATTTTGTTTTACTTTATAGAATAAATCTGGTCATTGAGAAGGCAACAACCCTCTGTGTCAAGCAGGTTACTAAGAGCAAGAGAAGAAAGAGACCGATATGGTTCTCCAAGGAAGTAGCAGAGAAGGTAGAGGAAAAGAAGCAGGCATTCAAAAAGTACAACATGACACAGAAGGAAGAGGACAGGGAGTGTTATTAGGAGAAACAAAGGGAGGCAGGGAAGAACTAAAGCACAAATGGAGGAAAATATTGACAAATCATCAAAAAAGGGGATGAATCATTCTTCAGGTACATAAGAGAAAAGAAGCAAAGCGAAGCAGGGATAGTAAGACTAAAAGGAAAAGGGAGGGGGAGTGTGGAAGAGGACCAGAAGAAAGCTGACATACTGAATAAGTACTTTTGTTCAGTACTTACAAAGGAAGGGGTAGGTGATGGGCCACAGATGGGGACACTAGCCCTTTTACAGAGGACAGAGTCCTCAGGGAACTAGCAAACCTAAAAGTAGACAAGGCTATGGGGCCAGATGAGGTTCACCCTAGGATACTGAAGTAACTAAAGGAGGAACTGTTTGCGTCTCTGATGGCCCTGTTCAATTCATCACTGAATACAGGGGACATTCCAAGGGACTGGAGGAGGGTGGATGTGGTTCTACTACACAAAAATGGTAATAGGGAGGAGGCTGAAAACTACTGACCTATAAGCCTGACTTCGGTGGTGGGCAAGGTTATGGAAACTATACTTAAGGAATGGATTGGGGAATACCTTATCACCAGCAGACTGCAGGATCCAAGGCAGTATGGGTTCACATGGGGTAGGTGAGGGAGGAGCGGAGGATGTGACCCACCTGGATTTCAGTAAGACCTTTGACACTGTCCCACATAAAAGAGTGGTAAACAAGCTAGGCAGTATGGGAGTGGGTCCAAAGATAGTAAAATGAGTACAAAGTTGGCTAAGTGGCAGAACTCAGAGGGTGGTGGTAAATGGAGTTCACTCAGAGGAAGGTAAAGTAACCTGTGGGGTGCCACAGGGGTCAGTACTTGAACTGGTCCTCTTCAATGTCTTTATTAGTGACACTGCAGAGGGTCTGTAAGGAAAGGGATGCCTGTTCACGGATGACACAAAGATCTGTAACAGAGTGGACACACCCGGGGGGGGGGTGAAAATTTAGGAAGATATAAAACAACTGTAAGACTGGTCAAGGGTTTGGCAACTGGGCTTCAATGTCAAAAAATGTAATATTATGCACATGGGGCACAGAAATCCAATGGCAATGTATCACTAAAGGGGGGAGGTGTTAACAACAACAAAACAGGAATGAGATCTGGGGGTCATCACATCTGATGACCTGAAGGTATCAAAGCAGTGTGATAAAGCAGTAGGAAAGGCTACTAGGATGCTGGGGTGCATAGAGAGTGGTGTCACCAGCAGAAAAAAGGAGGTAGCATTACCCCTATATAGATCAATGGTGAGGCAATACCTGGAGTACTGTGCCCAGTTCTGGAGGCCCCATCTCAGGAAGGACATAGACCGGATGGAGGTGGTACAGAGAAGGACAACCAACATGGTGCATAGCCTGCATCAGAAGCCCTATGAGAAAAGACTCATGGAATCAAATATGTACTCACTGGAGGAAAGGAGAGAAAGGGGAGACACGACAGAAACATTCAAATACCTCAAGGATATAGATGCATTGGAGAGGGTTCAGAGAAGGGCAACCAAGATGGTGCAGGGTATGCAGGGAAAGTCATATCAGCAGAGGTGTCAGGAGCTGGATCTGTACATGCTAGAGATAAGGAGGGAAAGGGGAGACATGATTGAAACTTTTAAATATGTAAAAGGGCTTAATAAAGTGGGAGAAGAGTGTTTACTTAAGAGGAAGGGGGGGTCAAAACTAGAGGGCACAGCCTCATACTGCAAGGAAAAAGATATGGGGGCAATGTGAGAGGGTGTTTCTTAACAGAGAGGGTGGTGGAGCCCTGGAACAGACTGCCAGATGGAGTGGTGGGGTCTAAATTGGTGGAAGAATTCAAAAGGGCATGGGAGAAGCATATGGGGCTGCGTATTGGGGGGAGATCGGGGGCTGGCAGGGAGGGGGAGATGTAGGGGAAAAAAGGGCAGACTAGATGTGCTGGTATGGTCCTTTTCTGCCATCAAGCTTCTATGATTCTCAAAGGTATCAATAAGGTACAGGAGCGTGGCATATTGCACAGAAAGAGACGCTCAAGGACAAGGGGGCATGACATGAAGCTGGAAGGGGGGGAAACTTAGAGGAGGTATGAGAAAATATTTCTTCATAGTAAAGGTAGTCAACACCTGGAGCTGCCTCCTAGCAGAGTAACAAGTTTCAAACATGCATGGGATAGACACAGGGGGCCCTTAGTAACAGGGCTGGGGGTGAGGTTGGAGTCTAATTAGGGTCTATGGTAGCACAGTAAGTAGGGACTTTAGGGCAGACTTGGTGGGCTAAGAGGTCCTTTTCTGCCGACAACATCTATGTTTCTATGTTATGTTAAACTAACTCCCTGTATATTTTCTGCTTTAAGAAATACAGGAACTTGAATTAAAGCTACCTTGAAAAAGCCCTAAGAGGGCAAAACATCAGGGTAAAATGAAAATAAAATTTAAGAATGACAAGTCTATGAGAACTGCGGAGTGGCTTATTTTGGAAAGCTTTTGAGGCAACCCCACCCTACCTATATCCAAGCATAGTCTACCATGTCACAGGATAGCTTTTAATAATGTACTTTTAAAGGCCTATCCATAGGATACAGTTTTCATGAGTAGGCTATAAAAAGATAACCTGGGGTATTGTAGGCCATCTCTGATGAAGTGCCCCCATGGCACAAAACATTAGACTGCTTATGTGCCAGACTTTTTTCACTGCATTTGTGTGTGTACCATGTTTTACCACAGCACTGAAATAAAAATAAACTTATTTCCTAAAACCTGACTTGTGCAGTTTATCTGGACCCTTGGATACTAACGTATATGAACAAGGCACCACTACAGCTATCCCCAAAAGCAGACGGGCATTAAACGTCATTCTTCATTTTGAATGAAAATCTACTGTGTTACTGTGGATTATTCCCTGCATGAAGATATGTTTTTTACAGAATGCCAGGACTACAGTGAGCACAATATTGGCCCAGCATTAGGCCCATCTTGGCATGAATGAGGAGAGAGTTAAAATGGTGGTTGGGTATCTGGTTGCCCTCCCTAGCTTAAAATGGATAATATATAAGCTACAGTAGTCAGAGGAGTCTACCTAGGGCACAAAAAAGTGCAATCTTTTTATTGGAGGAAGACCAGACTCCTGATAATGTAACATTGATATGATTTATTAAATTCAAACTTAGAAATGCCTGCTTATTATATTGCTTAACCACGCCAGTATCTTTAATCTTGTTTTGATTCCTGGTAAGTTTAAAAGGCTTGCCCGTCTGCATCACTGTTCCTTCTACTCAAATTCTCTGCAGTGGGGCCACACTTGTCCCTCTTTGAGTCTTGCTGCCTGAGTGACACCTGCCCTCTACTCTGCCTTCAGCAGTCGATATGTATGAGGAGAGGCCCATTTAAGATGTTTGGAAATTGCTTTGTATCTTCTCCTTGTATTGCTAGCTCCTGTACAAGGTACATTTGTCATCTGCAGCAGTTCAAAGAAATCATTATGGACATACAATATGAGCATATGAATTTAGAAACGAAAGAAGGCTACCTGCCCATCAATATCTTTCTCTCTCCAACTTGGGGAGTACCATGTCACTGAGTACAATGTCACTGGTATAATATCAGGGAAAAATATCAGGGAAGGCTCCTTGCTAAGAGTTATTTCCCAAGAAAGTATATTCCAGATCAAGTCTATAATTCAAAGGATATACAAGTATTAAATTCTCTATCCAAATATTTCCTTGTTGCTGGTAAAATCAGAGAGAGAAATGAAGGTATCATTTTCTATCTACTGTCTTACTGAGTATTTTGTTCTGCTTTTTGCACTGGAGACCCAATCTCCACAACGGATGGAGGCAGTCCAGAGGAGGGGAACTAAAATGGTGCAGGGTATGCACCAGAAGACATATGAAGAGAGACTTAAGGAGTTTAATACGTATACCCTCGAGGAAAGGAGGGAGAGAGGGGACATGATAGAAACTTTCAAGTACCTCAAGGGAATTAACAAAGTCCAAGAGGGCAGAATCTTTCAGAAAAAGAGGTGTGCAAGAACAAGGGGGCACAATTTGAAGATGGGGGGACAGCTCAGAGGTATTGTGAGGAAGTATTTTTCACAGAGAGGGTTGTTGATGCATGGAACGGCCTTCTTAAGGAGATTGCGGAGTCGAAAACACTGGGGGAATTCAAGAATGCATGGGACAGATATAAGGCAATTCTAGGGGGTAGGGGTAGGAAAAAGTAGGCTGTTGGTTAACTAGGATTTGCAGCTTATCCATTAGGTAGGGAAGTGGGCAGACTGGGTGGGCCAAGAGGTCCTTATCTGCCGTCAAATTCTATGTTTCTATGCTTATATCACATAGGAGGGTTCTTACAATATAGATCTCCTTTTTTTGTCATATATGCTTTTAAGTAATCATGTAATATTTTTCCTGTGTTGCTTATCATGGATTAATGATGTATTTTATCTGAAACTGTAATGTTTTTACTGATCAACAAACTATTTACTTACTTACCCTGTCACTCCTTTTTCCTCAAAGGTACTTATCTAGTGTATGCTGGAAAGTTGAAATAGTGCTGACTGAGACCACTTGTTCCGGAAGTCTGTTTCCAAATTTCCACTATTCATTCTGTGAAGTAGTTCTTCCTTATACTTCCTTCGAATTGTTGTCCTTTTAATGACATTTTATACCCCCTTGTTCTCTCATCCAATGTTCAAGTGTTAGCTAACAATCACAGTTTTGTACCTAATTGTCGTTTCCGATTTCTATTTCTTTTCATGCGTGTATTATGATATTGCTTTTACTGTTACTATCTTCTGATGCTTTTGTTAGCAAAGGTTAATGGGTGGGCAACGTGTGGATTTTTATAATGTAGAGTGTTTAGCATTTTGAACACTAGCCTATTTTTATCATTTATGCTTTTTGAAAACTGTAATGGTAATAGCGTGTATTGATACCAACACCGATATACTAAGCTGTGTATCGATATGCTTTGTGTGCATCTATATAGATGCCTGGTGTTTTGATAATTGCATTGTTTCTTATTATCCATTTAAATTGATATTTGATGTTTACAGTTTATTCTATTGGGGTAACAAGTGCATTTTTTAATAATTTGTTATTTTAAACTTTTTATTTATGATGTGGTGTAAAACTTATAATAAAGTACACCAACAATTCATTCCCATGTCAACTCGCTTCTTCTCATTTATGCTCCAGTCAATTCACTCCTGGTGAGCTCCTCTAACAAGTCCCATGACAACGCATGCCAGATAAATGATGTCACAGGCTGCAAATGATGTGTTGAAACTCTTGAGGAAATAAGAAAACCTGTATAAAGCTGAAGGTATTTTTTGTCTACTTCTTGTGGTTTGCTTTTTTTTTTGTCTCATTGCCACATGTTGTGCTACTCAGCAGTGGCAGGCAGGCAGCAAGCTGAATTCCTGTGCCCCCCACCCCCAGCAAGTCTATTTTCCATTGAACTCCCGCTCTGCAGGGAGAGACGTTCATTTTTTTTACATTTTTACTGGACAGTAAGGATTTGAGTATTGATGCCAGATATTTCAGGCCCTGTCACACTACGCCTCTGTAACATTACAGAGGGTGTAAACGTTACCGTAACAGGTCTCGTTTACACCTGTAACATTACAGGAGGCGATTTCGTAACCGTTGTTGAAACCACATATGAGGTGGTTTCAACAACGGTTATGAAACCGTCCCGCCCTGGTAATGTTACCGGCAGTAGTGTGGACTGCGATAACGGTCCTCCTGAGGGCACCAAGCGCAGCGCGAGTTGTGATCAGGATCGGCGCGCTGTAACGGTCGCCTGATCTCGACATGTGGACCGACGGTGCCGGTCCCATAACAGACACCACTGAGTTGTGGACACACTGCACCGCTCCGCGGCCATAACGGATTGCATCCGTTAGCGGGCGCAAGCGGTGTAGTGCGGACAGGGCCACAGTCAGTCTAGTTCTCCTTTAGGAAATGCTTGTCTCACTACGCCCAGCATGATAACAGGTATCAGCATCTGATACTACCCATTTTGAGAGCTTTCAGAGGAGCTTACTGGGAGTGAATTGATGGGAGCATAAATGTGGAGGAGCGAGTTGACGTGGGAGTGAATTGTCGGGCGTGAAATGTCAGGGAGCCAATTGTCATAGACCCGGGCAAGAGCAGTACACATACTGAATATGCCATGTTATACACAGGATTTAAAAGTTGTTTATCTTATGACACAAGATAGAATGGAACTAAAGTGAAACTTTTTATCTTTTTAAAAGAAATTGCATATATGGCAGCTAGTACAATCAATGCTGCTGTGGTATGTCCTTAGTCTGTACTATGTCAAGAATAATAGCTGGCCCTTATGGCCTTTATTGACATTGTTCTTAACTTTTATGGGATTCTAACTCTCTGGAGCTCCTACAGCCCCTTATAGCTGCTATGCACTCTGTTGTTTAAGGAACATGGGTCAAAGAGTTTAGCTATTCCTGCTAGTGCCTCAAGTGTGCTATGCACACATCCATCAAAAATATCTTGGTAACAAGGAAAGAACTCCCTCCACTGCCTACTGTGCTCCAAGTTGTCTCTTGTGGCTGTACTACATTAAAGTACCCAACCTCTGTTCCTTATAAGCCATCTCAGCAAATTAAACAGGTAATCAATCAGAGCATTACCATTCTTTGAACATACCTACAACATTTAATAGAGAGTTAAGAAGAGAAGAAAAAAACAGTAAATAATTGCCAGAGCCAACATACCCATTTAGTATATGGGCTTGAGTCTGAGGCAAGCATTACAGTAATAGGAGCCCAGCTCCTCAGCCCAGCATGCCTTAGGGATTAATATCAGTCAAGCAAGAGGGAGCAAACTACTCCACCCCCATCTTATCCAAGATCATGTGGGCATGAAAGGAAATGTGGTCAGTACCATGTTAACCACAGTGAATAGTACCACATGCATTCTTTTTTTAATGTAAAAAAAACACTGATTTGCATTTTATTTAATTTGTGCTGTTTTTAATTATCATGGCATGGTAGTGTCATTATATTTAGGACTGATGGGCTGTTAATGTTAAACCCCTAATTTTGCACTTTAATAGCTTTTCCCCTGTTCAAAAGATTTGCATGAACATTTGCACACATGGTCTCGGTTTGTTTTTCTCTTGACATGCCAAGTTTCATTCTGGCCAAATATGCAGATTCCCAGACCTGGAGAGTGAAAAAAATAAAAAATAAATGGGGGGAAGGGAGGTTGCTGTTCTTTTGTCATTGCTTTGTCATAGCCTTTTTCAAGATAGAAAGGGCTTGGCCTAGGTTGGTGTCTTTCATTGGTTTGGTGAAAAAAATATTAATCCGTTCCAGAGTTATAAGAATTTGAAACTTTGGTTCTAAGCATGCTCAATGCACTCTTTTAAATAGCTGTTTTATATGAACAAATAATTTAGTCATACTAAAAAGGATTCTGTATTGTGGGGTAATCTTTTTTTGTGAGAAATTTTTTTTTTTTGTATGGCCGCCATCTTGATTCTATTTTTCTTTTATGAAAACCCATAAAAATCATATCATGTAAACACACCAAGATATGTATCTTGCTAATCAGGACCCCATTAGCTGGATTCTGCAGTTTGTTTTTGGAAAAATGACTCAGAGATGTATTTTAAACACATTTTACAAATATTTTTTCATAACATAATTTTCTTCTTTCATATAGCCATACAAAACAGGAATAGAGCCATACAAAGCAATATTGCCTTCATATGAAAAAAAAAAAACAGTTTGGATTTAGTGGGCAGGATTTTTGAATGTCTTAGATTGCCGCAAGTCCCACTTTACCAATGATACGGTGCATGGGGCTTGTGGCAATCTAACGGGATTTTTTATCTCGTGTGGCAACTGCCGTAAGACCACCTTTTTCTGGTCTAACTTGTGGCAATTCTAGGAGCCTGTGTTATGGGGCTTGTGCCAAATAGTTGGTGCAAGCTGCTGTACTTCATGTACACTGTCACAACAGTGCCCGAGATTGTAAAATCAGGCGCAGTTGTGGCAAAGGGTTTGGTGCACCACCAGAACCAAAGCTGTAGCACAGGGCTGGATGCAAGCCCAGCACCACATTTCTAAAGTCCTGCCTAGTGTTTTTTTTCACATTCTGTTTTCATATGAGGAATCTTTTTTTTGTGGGAACGACACAATCTCATGAAAAAAAAAAACTCCTTCATACAAAGAAAGAATCTGGACTTGTTTTTTTCCACATTCTTTTTTCGTACAAAGAAATCTTTTTTTGTGGGAATGATACAATCTCATGAAATAAGATTTCTTCATATGAAAAAAGAATCTGGACTTATTTTTTTCACATTCTGTTTTCATGTGAAGGAATCTTTTTTTGTGAGAATGACACAATTTCACAAAAAAGGTTGCTACATACAAACAAAGAATTTGGACTTCCTTTTTTTCACATTCTTTCTTTGTATGAAGGAATATTTTTTCGTGAGATTGTGTCATTCTCTTAAAAAAAGATTTCTTCAAGCAAAAAAAGAATCTGGACATAGTTTTTTTTCACATTCTTTTTTCGTATAAAGGAATTCTGTTTCATAAGAATGACACAATCTCATGAAAAAGGGTTCCTTCATACGAAAAAAGAATTTGGGCTTAGTTTTTTTTCCACACTGCAACTTTAACAAGCCATAACTTAGCCAGTATTTGCAATTATGGGACAATCGATATATCAAAATAAAGGTATTCATAAGCAGAACAAGAACTAACACATACTACCCTATGAAATAATTCAGGGGCCCTATAAAAACTAAAAAAAAAAAATACAATTCCCATAGGATAACATTGCAACTTTAAAAAGCTGTACATCTGTCAGTCTTTAGAGTTAATGGATAATCTACATGAAAAAGTGTCTGAATGAGTAGTACAACAGTAACAGATAATACCCCCCCACAAAAAATAGGGGTCATATAAAAAAAACATAAAGATTACAAAATGAAAATTCCCATAGGATAACATTGCAACTTTAACAAGCCATAACTCCATCACTCTGTGGCATTAAGGGAGAATCTATATTTAAAAAAAAGTCAAAATGAATACCACAAGACTAAAACATAATACTGTACCCCCCGCAAAAAAAAAAAAAAAAAATAGGAGCCATATAAACAATGAATGAAAATTCCCATAGGATAACATTGCAACTTTAACAAGCTATAACTCCATCAATAACTTGAGTTAAGGGACGATGAATATAAATAAAAAATAAGGTGTCAATGACTACTATGACATTAACACATAATCCCCATGAACATTCATGGGGTAGGCACTGCTCCCCCAAATTACCTCTAATCTTCACTATAGTGCCAAATGCACAGTGAACGTGTGATCATCATCAAAAATGCTCGAAAGGTGTATCTTATCTTCCACTACAACCATAGAAAACTTCACACCAAACTGACAAATATTTATTGACTTATGGATGACAAAGTGAAAACCACATTTTTGCCCACATACAATGAACCACTGGCACTTAAGAGGGAAATTTAATATATTTTTTCCTTTGAAGTGAACCTCACAAAAAACAACTACAACCAAGCATGTACATTGCTTTTCTGGAGGCATGGAAGTGCAGGGCCTCTGGGCCCTGAGCTTCTCTAGCCTGATGGATGTATTCACAAAGGTCCTGAAGAGACCTGCTTGTATAAGGATATGATTCTACTATTGCAAAATGTATGGAAATTGTTTGCAAAAAACTGCATTAATGTATTAGGGTTCAGATTAAACCAACAAAAGTAGGCAAATGTGGTGTTAGGGTTTCTTGGAGAATGAAGGGTGGGGTTTTCCTTGGGGTTCTCAACCCTAACGCTCACACAATTCCATTACCAAATAAGGGGACATGTAATATTTTTTCTTCAGCCAGGGCCAACAGCTTGCTGGCAGCATGTGGGGAGACGCAGTTCTGTATGTTTGAAGGCTATATCACAATAATAATAATAATAACTTTATTTCGCATAAGCACCTTTCGAAACATCAAGGCGCTTTACAACAAGATACAATTAAATAAAATAAAATAAGATAAAAGAACAATGATAAAATCAGTAAACAACTATATAACAGCAGCCTGAGGATCATCTTAATTCGTGTCTGTAAACGCTTGATGCCATAAGTAGGTTTTCAGGCCATGTTTAAACCCTCCCACAGTCATGCACTCCCGGAGCTGACGGGGTACAGAATTCCAAAGGGAAGGGGCCGAGTGCATGAATGTGCGGGCCCCTGATGATTTCAATAACACCCTTGGAATCTCCAGCAACCCCTCGTCAGCTGAATGGAGCTGTCACACACGACAATAGGGGACAAGAAGCTCTTTCAAGTAGTCAGGACCAAGTCCATGTAGGGCTTTATAAGTCAGTAAACCAACTTTAAAGGTGATCCGCCACCTAATTGGCAGCCAGTGCAGATCGCGCAGCACCGGAGTGATATGGGAGGCTCGAGAAGCCCCAGTCAACAGTCATGCTGCCGCGTTCTGCACCAGCTGCAGGTGGCAGATATCAATCCCAGGAAGCCATAGGTACAGGGAATTGCAGTAATCCAAATGAGAGGTCACAAAGGCATGGACCAATGTAGGCAGGTGCCCAGACGGAACAAGGTGCTTAATCCTGGAGATACTCCTAAAATGGTAAAAGGAAGACTTGCCGACTGCTGACACCTATATAGATACATAGACAGTGTCGGCAGATAAGGGCCTATGGCCCACCTAGTCTGCCCATTTGAGCTTGTAAGTTCAGTTTGTTTTCCTAGAAGTCTATTTCCCCTTACCCCTGACCTCTAGAATTCCTTTATGTCTATCCCATGCATTCTTAAATCCCGTGATTGTTTCAGCCCCCACCACTTCCTCTGAGCTCCTGACCATGGTAATGGACCATCTCCACAGGGGCAAGCCTTCAAAGAGGAGTGCAAAAGTTCACACCTGAGCTCGTAATGTCAGCCCTTCATCAAGCACTACCCCCAGGTTTCACACCCATTCAGAAGAAGTGATCAGAGAGCCACCTAGAAAAAGTCCAAATGGCTGTCCAGCCCACAACCCCTCTATCCGGTGCCTCGGGTCCACCACCATCACCTCAGTCTTTCTGGCGTTCAACTTTAACTAGCTCAAATTCATCCAATCCTGGATTTCGGAGAGGCAGTTATTAAAGACCAGGATGGCTCTATCCTGGTCAAGTGCAAAAGACAGGAAGAGCTGGGTATCATCAGCATAGCAGTGAAACCTCAGCCCATACCATCTTAAAATATCTCCAAGGGGCAGCATATACACTGCAAATAACATGGGGGACAGCACTGAGCCCTGGGGTACCCCACATGGCAGAGAGAATGAGTCAGAGGAATAAATCCCTGAAACCACTCTCTGACTTCTGCCAGAGAGGAAAGATGTAAACCATCTGAGGACCACACCTGATAGGCTGCAGATGGACCCCAGGCGACCAAGCAGTACCCCATGGTCCACTGTGTCAAAAGCTGAAAAGAGATCAAGGAGCACCAAGATAGAGCGGCATCTCCGATCTCTCGCCATCAGGAGATCATTGAGCACCCGAACCAGGACAGTCTCGGTGCTATGCCTCTTTCGAAAACTGGACTGGAGAGGTTTGTAGATGTTATGGATCGTCAGATGGTCATCCAGCTGTACTGCCACTACTTTCTCAATTACCTTCCCTATAAAGGGAAGGTCAGAGATTGGTCTGGAGTTAGCCAGGGAATCCGGGTCCAGAGACGCTTTCTTTAGGAGGAGTGTCACCACCGCCTCCTTCAGAGAGCTTGGAAACTCACTGGTTTCCAAGGAGCACTGGACTATCTGTGCCAGGACTGAGCTGATAGTATTACAACAACCCATAACCAGGGCCGTTGGGCCCAGACCCAAACTACAGCACATAGGGTGCATACACTGGACAATCCGCATGACACCCATGAACTCCGGCCTGGCAAAGGTACTCCAGGAAGCACTAGGTGGGGTGACCAAACACCATTCACCAGCAACCCCCATAGAGCGAGTCATAAGAATTTCAGACCTGATGTCGACCACCTTATCCGCAAAGAACCGAGCAAGTTCATCACACTCCACTTGCGAAAAAGGTCTTCAGAGCTGAAGACAGGTCGGGTTGCACCACCTGTCAACAGTTCGGAAGAGCTGAGCTGGTCAGTTCTGAGTGGCAGCAATCTCCCCGGACAGGAACTCTGCCTTCTTACAGGAGATGGCTGATTGGTAAGTCTGATAATGCTCAACCAATCTAAGATGGTTGGCATCCAGGGCCAATTTCCACCAACATCGCTCTAACCTTTGTCCTACTCGCCGCAACTCCCTCAAAGACCCATCAAACCAAGAGGCCCGGGGGCGAAGGGGGAGAGGATGAACACGGACTGGAGCAATCGAGTCCAGAGCCACAGAAATGGCCTTATTATAAGCCATAACCAAAGTCTCTGGACTCAAGCTGGCCACTGGAAACTCCAAGAGATCAATCACCACCACTAGGCCTTCAGGAGTTATTCCTCGTAAAGGGTGGTAATGGACCATCTCCACAGGGGCAGGCCTTCAAAGAGGAGTGCAAAAGTTAAACCTCACAGTGCAGTGATCAGACCAACCAACAGGTTCCACCCCCAAGTCAGAGGCCTCAATCCCCAGGAGGAAAACCACATCAAGAGAGTGACCATGTTTGTGATTGGCAGAGGTAGCAAACTGTGTAAGGCCCAGAGATGTCATAAGCTGGAGGAAGTGTTGTCCAAACTGAGAGAGTTCATCATTGACCCAGGCATTGAAGTCACCCAGAACCATTAGTCTGGGTGACTCCAATGCCATGTCAGCCATGAAATCCGCTACTTCCTGCAGGAATCACTTCTCATCCCCGGGTGGACGGTAGATGAGAGCTATCCTGCAACCTACACCTGCCACTACAGTACACTCAAAAGATTCGGCCTCCTCAAATGGAACACTCGTGAGGCCTAACTTGGTCTTAAAACAGACCACTACCCCTCCCCCCCGCAGTCCAATCTCGAGCGGTGTATCTCCGAGTACCCGGCCGGAATAGCAGCATCCAATTTAGGGCTAGCATTTTCATCCAGTCAGGTCTCGGTGATGCAAGCCAGATCAGCTGTTCCAATAAGATCTGCAATGATTGCAGTCTTATTTTTAATAGATCTGGCATTGCAGAGCACTGCTTGAGTTGAACGGGTTACTAGGGCCGTCCCGGCTACTTGCCCGCCTCAAAGGGCGGTGCCCTTGGGTATGGGAACTAGACATGGAACACCACGATCCAGATAACAATGGGATGAGTGTTAGGGTTCAGAATCCCAAGGAAGACCCTACCCCTGATTCGCCAAGATTCAGGACAGCAAAAACCATAATGTTTTTGTTTAATCTGAACCCTAACTGATGCATTAATACAGTTTTTTGCAAATAACATATATATAGATACACTGTGGTTATATTGAAGATTGCTACAATTTAAAGCCCAATCTAGACAGAAAACGTATGATACACAAATGAACACTCACCAATGTTACAGTTTTTTTAAAAAAATGAATAATATCATGGTTTGATATATGCAGCAATTACCTCATTTACTAAACATTTTTTAAAAATATGAAGAATAAGGCTTGATTTACTGAATGTTTTAAAACAGATAGTCTTTCATTAAACATACAGGCCTCTCTGCTGATAGTGCACTATCCTATGAGCACATATTTCTGCTGTTATAAAACATTTATAAGTGTTTGCGGGCTTTATATTGTCTTAATGGTGTGCTACTTCCTGAATTTAGGAAGCTTTTGACTCAAATTATTTGGTTTCTGGTACTTGATTCTAGATTACTGTGTTATTTTGCTGCTCCAGATGGTGCACTCTTGAGATAGAAGGCCCTTTATAATAAAACTGCTCGATTATGTAATTGTCTTCTAGAACACACCACTGCATACTTTCTAATTCACTGAAATGGTTACCACTGGCCCAATGATATAATTACTTTGCTGAAGTATTCTTGGAGAGAGAGAGTTTCACTGGATCTGTTCCATTGTGTCAATTGGATCTTTCCCTATGGTTAGCTCAGGATTCAATACCAGGTCAGCATCTAACAATCTTTTTCTTGTTCCACACATGAACACCTAGTTTGGTCAGAGAACATTTCATTTACAAGGCTGCTTAATTTTTTTAATTTGTTATGTTTATCACGTATTATCTACATCTGTTCCTACTTTTAAGATTTTGTTAAAACATAATTTATCTTAAAATTCATGAAACTATTTTGGATTGTTTCATAGTATATGTATGTAATGTGTTATTGTTCCTGGTCATCCTTGAAAATGGTCTTTCGAACTCAAGGGTTCTACCAGGTTGCCAAATTAAATCAAATATAACCATGTATCTATACACATTGTTTATGAATAACCTATACGCTGAATTTTATATTACAGATTACAACATGTATCGAAGCAAAATACTTCTCCATGTATCGCTATACCTCATGTGTCTACTGACTCACCCTTTTCAACAATTTTGTTTAAACTTCCATTATCTTGATCTCAGCAGGTAATTGTGGTTATTTGCCATTGTCATCTCTTTACATTCAGGGCCCAATATTTAGAATTGCACCTGGCAATGGCGCAAGTGGTGATGCAGCGCAACTGAGTTGTGCTGCAGCAACAAAGGGATATATTCAAAAGAGATGTGCCATGGCGCATCTCTTCTGAATATATCAAATAGTGTGCACTGCGCAAATACAATGCACTGGCGCATCCCCCAGACAGGTCTGACTACCAGGAACTGGATATGTGCCAGCACATGAGAGATACGTCATGCACAAATTCCTGATATTCAGACACCAATATGCAAATGGGACCATAATGCATGCAAGGCACAAATGGGGCCATTTGCATGTCATTATGGCCCCATTTGCATGAGTTGTGCAGGGCTGGCCAGCAAAATGTGCCTTGCGCCCTGCACAGCATGCGGTCCCAGTACCAGGTACTGCAGTAGTACTCCCTTCCCCATCCCTACCACCGATCACCCTAATGCATTAGTTTAAATATCCTTGGTGGTCCAGTGGTCTCCCTCTCCCCATCCCGTAACCCTGATTGCACGCCTGTACTGTGTGAAAAGTCCTGTAGCCTAGTGGTACCCCCCATGGTAACCCAATCACTGTATTATAATAATTTTACTCTCCCTGGTAGTCTAGTGGTACCCCCCTCCTGCTGGTAACCTCGATCGCCATAGAAATGGCAATGTTCAGTCCCTGGTGGTTCAGTGGCACCCCCACCCACATAGGGACCCCAGCCCACCCAGCTCTCTCGTCATCGGCAGGCAGCAAACCCACTGCATACCTCCATGGCTGCCCACCCGAATGACAGCTTATAGTATCAGCTGCAAGCCCATTGGTCCACACTGCAATTGTCATTCAGCAACAAACACAATTAGTATTGTGAACTCACATACAGCAGAACAAAAAATTATATATAGAATGTGTATGTAACATTTTGAATATACTATTTGTTTTATACATGTTTACATGGATGACACACAACATTGAAAGACACTAGTGGTGTTCCTTCAAGGTGAACCACATCCTTTTTTCTAGGCTACTTTGTCCTAGAGCACAACGAGGCTTTTGCACAGTTCATGGATTTGTAGGTTTTTAGAACAGACTCAGGATTATACCTCACTATCTGTATTTCAAATCCACAGACTGGAATATTTCCCCAGCTTTCTAATAATTACCTTCCAGGTTCTTTAAATAAGGGGACACGCAGTTATTATTTATTATTATTGTTCTTTGGTAACCAGGTAAGGCCCACTAGGCCCAAAGCCTGTTTTCAGGGGTGACCCAGGAGCACTGGGGTGGTAAAAAGACTTGCTCAGAGTCACACAGTATGCAAGTGGAGGCTGTGGGAATCAAACCCAGATTTGCTGGATGTACCAAGCTCATTAATCTAATCTCTAGGTCATACTGCCAGCCCCAAATCTTCTTACACATTTTCAAATGTCATCATAACACTGGCTGCTGCACTGACCAGGAATCAAACCCAGGTCAACTGCTTGGAAGGCAGCTATGCAAACCACAATACCACCAGTGCTCTGTAGGTGGATCAGCCACAGATTCAGGTGATTCATAGATACAGTGATGACATACACGGGGGGGGAAAGCACTCCAGGTATTCAATCAAGTGAAAATTGGTTACATTTTGTTGCATCATAGCAACAACTTTGCTAAAACCCACAAAGGACAGGAGAAGACAAACAATCTGTGACTCTTTGAGTTACACATATTTTCCTCAGGGGCCATAGCCAGACCTCAACACAATGCCTTTTAGATGGCACTTCAACATTACCCAGTGCAAAATTAAATAAAAAGTATAGTCTGAGTAAATAATGAATTTAAAACCTTATCAAAACTCCTAATGGGGGTGAGGCTGGGGGGTTAGCTAGCCACCAAGCTGAGAGGCAGCCTTCTCAGAGAGCTCTAAACAGAAGATATTTTACAGAAAAACAATATTTTGAAGCAGTGGAACACAACAGATTTTACTTTATTTTGAAAAACAGACAGTGTTGAGTATGTCATTACTAAATGTGTATATTTTCTACGATCTTGTACAGAATGGTGAGCAGCCAGTGTCAGATCTAGGATTTTACAATGGAGGATGGTGTACATACTTAAAATGCAATTTTTTTAAATCTTTTTTTAATCTTTTATAAGGTCTGCAATTACTTTTTTCATTACATTTTTGACAGAAAATACAAATGTAATCTATAGTTTTGAATTTATATTTTCTTACAATCAATGAATCAGACTACTTCAACAAAGTGAAATATAGTACCAGCAAGCAAGTTACAATGGGGGGGGGGGTTATGGCTACCCCTTGGCCCCCTTAGATCTGCCACTGTGCGCAGCAGCAGCAGGACCCAATGGCTGGGGATGGAGCAAGACCTAAAGAGGGGGAAAGCATGCACGAGCAAGTAGCAATTGAACACTGCGACTGAATCATACCCCGGGCAAAGTAAAATGCAGCTCTGTTAAAAGCAATTTGGGGCCTAGAGAAAAGAACAAAGGACTTTTCAAACAAAATGCAGCACCTTGATGGTAAAATATCCAATCTAGACATGGAGGTTCAGGCCACCAAAAACCAAAATGGCAGACAAGGCCCTGAGCACATCAGCAGGCCTTGTCAAGGAGAACACGGTGATGTAGGGCCATTTTGAAAACCTCAAGAATGGGGTAAGAGCCAAAAGCATAAGGATCCTGGGCCTTTCTGAAAACATCAAAGGAGAACTGCCTAATGACTTTCTGCATACATGACTCTTGGAGGTCTTCCCATTGGTCGGTCTGATTACAGTGCAGCAGGCCTACTGAGTGACATTTTGTGGCTCCCGCAGTGCCTCAGGTGTTGGTTCACCAGGTTTCCGCATGCTGCTAGCAGTGCTGGGTTTCATGAAGTGCAAGACCTCATCATTAAGGAGGCATAGCAGTGTGGTGCTCTTCAGTGGCAGGATGCCACAATCCATGTGTTCCCAACCTGAGCTTTACCAGAAGACAACGCCGAAAATGTTTTGATGGTGTGCAGGCAAAGCTATGGCACGTGGGGGTGCACCACATCGTGTCACTCCTAGCAAGCCTTGAAGTTATCTATGTGGAGAATATGTTCCAGTTCTCAGACCCGGCGGATGTCAGGTATATGTTTTAAAAGACTGAAGACTACTCCTGTTGTGAGGGAGAATCAGACTCTGATGAAGATTATAGGCTGGATTCTCAAAACTCCGATTGTGACGCAAAGTGCCTGCATCAAACGGAAGTGATGCAAGGGGCACCTTGCATCACAACTTGTGGAGTTTGCGATTCTGAAAGAGCTGCTGCAGCAGCAAAGGGACCCCCTGTGCCAGACTGGCTGTGTGCCAGGCTTGCACCAAGGTCAGGAGTGTGCCAGGGTGATAGAGGGGGCTTGCTGAGGATGCTGCCTGCAACATCCCCTTAAATGGGATTCTGACAGGCAGCAGGACCTTCCAGGACTTAGACCATCCAACAAGTGGTCTAAGGGCCCTTGCACCACCCTTGGAGCCTTGATGGGGTGGGAGGGAACATGTGCTGCTGCCTATCTGCAGTATCCAACACCCCCACAGCACCTGGAGCACTCATATCCAATGGTGTAGTGCCTGCAGATTTCCCCCTATGGTGCCAGGCATGAGGTAGCTGCCCCCCCCATGGACAGCACAGGCATGGCTGCATCCTGCAATGTCCCCTTTGGGGGCCTGTTGGCTCCCCCCAGCACCCATCCGTGCCCTACCTGCCCTCCCTGACTCCTGTCCCATCCCATCAACACTGCTAGCCTCCAGGCTTGTCCCCATTACTAGGCACCAATGCCGCCTAACTTCCCCACAGTTTGCAGCTAACCTCTCCTGTGTGCCTTGCCTTTGGTGCATGGCACCATTTGCTGCAAGCTGTGGGAGTTTTGCACCAGGACCCCACCTGTTTGTGAACCAGGTGCAGGGTTCCTTGTGTATTGATCTGCCGCAGTGTGAATTGATCTTTGTGAATTGAGCCCAAAGAGTCCTAGAGACACTATTGCACTGTTCAGAACTTGCTGAATTAGGAGTGTGAGGGAACTATTACCACTGTGGAGAGCTTTCAGTAATACCTCCTTTTGTCTCAATTTTGAACTTGTTCAGCACCTAATTAGTTTTAGGCACATTGTGGAGACTGGGGAGTAGGGGAGATAGAAGGTGCTCAATCCCAAGTCTGAAAAAATGGCAATAGATAACAGACATTTTCAGAAATACCCTGCATTCTGCACAGCCACAAATTCACTTTGTTATGTCTGCAAACATTAGGGGTCACTGGACTGAGGTGACGATGATTTATTTCTTTTCATTAAAACAGAACTAAGCTGGCCCGGTAGCGTAGAGGACTGAGGCACTGGAGCCTTACCTTGAGCCACGCTGGTGACCCGGGTTCGGGAACAGATGCGGGGAGCTGGCAGGGGAGGGAGGGGACTGAGCATCTGTAGGACTGCTCTCCTCTCCTGGGGTGGGTAGAGGGTCGGTGTCACTCTGCCGTGGTCTCTGGTGGAGACGGGGGGCACTGCAGATGTGACATTGGAGGGAACATCACCAGAAAAATTGAAATACCAGCTTCATGTCCAGCCGGATGATGGCTGCTTGGCTATCTGAGGCCCATCAATGTCTTGCAGAGCCATCTGTCTCAGCAGCACCCCGGGGCCAAGCATAGTGCTGGTCTGGCCCCTCGGCTGCTGCCTTCCCCCTTGGAGGAGAGAGACCCACCCCATGAAGGGTTATGTCGGGGTTACCCTGGGGCTGCTATGTGAGATGGTGGCTTGGGAAGCAAGATGGGTTGGATCCAGCCTTGGCACAACGCCTGAAGGAGTGGTAGGGTGAAGGAGTGGTAGTGGTAGGGGTGGAGCATGTAGGGGGATAAAAAAGATAATGCAAAAAAAAAAAAACAGAACTAGGTATTGAGATTGCTATGCTCATATACCATGGTGAAATAATTGTTTTAAAGCTTGAATTTATTATTGTTGCCAGTCTCACATTTTTTTTGCATTCCATCACCATCAGCTACCAGTGCTATCATTTATTTAACATTTATTTATTTAAGCCGGAAAGGAAAATGGGGACCGCCATCCGCACAGGTGTGGTCTATAGACCACCAGCCCAGGAGGAAGAAACAGATAGGGAGCTGATGCTAGCCATCCAAAGGATGGCAGACAAGGGTGAGGTAGTACTGGTTGGAGACTTCAATATTCCAGATGTGGACTGGAGCATCCCAGCAGCAGCATCAACTAGAGCACATTTATCCTGGACTCCTTCAGGGTGCTTTCTCAAGCAACTGGTCATGGAACCAACTCGGCAGAAGGCAATACTGGACCTTGTGCCACAAACAGGGACAGTGTGATGGGGGTAACAGTGGGGAGCACCTGGGGAACAGTGACCACAGTCATTGTGGTTTGAAATCACAGAAAGAGCAGAACCAAACCACACAAAACACGTATCCTGGATTTTAGGGGCAGACTTTGGGAAAATGGGGAGATACTGAAAGAGGCATTAAGGGAATGGGACAGAATCAGGGGTTGAGGAACAGTGGGTAGTATTTAAAATGGGGATTACAAGAACAACAGAATTATGCATTAAGCAGGTTAGCAAGAGGAAAAGGAAGAGGAGACCATTATGGTTTTCCAAAGAGGTAGCAAATAAAGTGAAAGCCAAAAAGATTGCTTTCAGGCAATGCAAAATGACACAGGCAGAAGGGGATAGGGAGAAGTACCAGGAGAAGCAAAGGGAGGCAGGGAGGTCAGTAAGGGAAGCCAAAGCTCAGACAGAAGACCATATTGCAAAATCAGTGGGTAGAGGGGACAAAACCTTTTACAGGTACATAAGTGAAAAAAGAAAGACAAAGGGAGGGATAGTAAGACTGAAGGGGGAGGATGGGGGCCGCGTGGAGGATGACAACAGTAAACCTGACATATTGAACAGGTATTTCTGCTCGGTCTTTACTGAGGAAGAGGAGGGTAATGGGTCTGAAGGGAGTACAAGGGGTGAGAATGGTGCAGAAATGGACACAAGTCCCTTTACACGAGAAAGGGTCCTGAAGGAACTGGAAGTAATAAGAGTTGATAAAGCAATGGGGCCAGATGGGTGCACCCCAGGGTCCTTAAAGAACTAGAGAGGTGGTGGCTAAACCTCTGGCTATCCTGTTTAGCCGATCACTGGAAACAGGGGAGGTATCCAAAGACTGGAGGACAGCAGATGTAGTCCCCTTATACAAAAGTGGGAACAAAGAGGAGGCAGGGAACTACAGACCAGTCAGCCTCACCTCGGTAGTGGGGAAGATCATGGAAGACTACTGAAGGAGAGATTGGTGGAACATCTGGTTGTCAATGGACTACAGGACCCAAGGCAGCATGGTTTCACCAGGGGGAGGACATGTCAGACCAACCTCGTTTAATTTTTTGACTGGGTGACTAGGGAGGTGGATCAAGGGAGGGCAGTGGACATGGTCTATCTGGACTTCAGCAAGGCCTTTGACACTGTGCCACATAGAAGACTTACACAAACTGGGGAATATGGGTGTGGGCAGGACAGTAGTGCGGTGGGTAGGTAACTGGCTGGGTGGCAGGACACAGAGGGTGGTTGTAAATGGCTATCACTCCACAGAGGGAAGAGTGACCAGTGGGGTACCACAGGGATCAGTGCTGGGACCGGTCCTATTCAACATTTTCATCAGTGACATTGCGCAGGACCTAGAAGGCAGAATTTTACTGTTCGCTGATGACACAAAGCTCTGTAACAGAGTAGACACACCAGAGGGTGTAGACAGAATGAGAAGGGACCTGCAGAAACTTGAAGAATGGTCAGGGGTTTGGCAGTTGAAATTCAATGCAAGGAAGTGCAAGATAATGCATATGGGGCACAAAAACCCTGGCACAATATATCAGTTGGGGGGTGAGGATATAGCATGCACCAAGCAGGAAAGGGATCTTGGGTTATCATCTCTGATGACCTCAAGGTAGGGAAACAGTGTGACAAGGCAGCAGGTAAAGCAAATAGGATGCTGGGATGTATAGGCAGGGGCATCACCAGCAGGAAAAGGGAGGTCATAATTCCGCTATACAAGACACTAGTGAGGCCCCACCTGGAGTACAGTGTACAGTTCTGGAGACCATACCTACATAAGGACATAGACAGGGTACAGAAGGTTCAGAGGAGTGCAACAAAGATGGTGCATGGATTGCATCACAAGTCCTATGAAGACAGGTTGAAGGAACTGAACATGTACTCCCTGGAGGAGAGGAGGGAGAGAGGGGATATGATAGAGACATACAAGTATCTTACAGGGTGCAGGAATATGGTATTTTTAAGTGAAAAAGATGCTCCAGGACTAGAGGGCATGGATGAAGTAGGAGGGAGGACGATTCAGGGGAAACATGAGGAAGAATTTCTTCACAGAACGGGTGGTGGACAAGTGGAACACCCTGCCAGAGGAAGTGGTGGGGGCTGAAACAATCACAGGATTTAAGAATGCATGGGATAGACATAAAGGAATTCTGGAGGTCAGGGGTAAGGGGCAACAGACTTCTAGGAAAACATAAACTGAACTTACAAGCTCAAATGGGCAGACTGGGTGGGCCATAGGCCCTTATCTGCCGACACTGTCTATGTATCTATGTATCTATGTTATGGACCAGAAAGTATCTGTTTGTTAAGAACATTTACAGATGCTGTTATTATTGTTTTTTTACATAGGTCTTAGCTCAAGAATGTGTATGTTTCATGGTTATAAGGGTCCAGTTTCCTTTAGTAATTCCATTTAGATGCTTAACTGAAATGCATTAAAGTGTGGGTGAAATCCTATGGGAAGTTTTAAGGGGTCTTTTAACCCACTAGATTGGGCGCACAAAGTAATTACTGTAGTTTCTTATCATGAAATAGACCTTCTCATGGAGGCAGGTTAGCTTTTCTAAGAAAATCCACTGTTCACACTTTTAGAGTCCCCCTGTGCAGTAGCAAGAGCAAGGATGTGAATAGTACCTGTCTGTAAAAATGCTGCACCCTAATGATACAGCTGTACCTACTTGCAGATTACTGTATTGTGTTGTTAAGATGCAAAATGAATAAAATATAATCGAAAACAAAAAAAAACTCCTTATAAAGAACTTACGCTGTACAAGACAGGGCTCAGAATAGGAATTTGACTGAACAGCCATGACAGCGAGGTAAGGCTCCAGTGCCTCCGCCCTCTACGCTACCGGGCCGGCCTAGTTCTGTTTTAATGAAAAGAAATAAATCATCGTCACCTCAGTCCAGTGACCCCTAATGTTTGCAGATATAACAAAGTGAATGTGCGGCTCTGCAGACCAGACTATCATATACTTCCAATACAATCCACAACCACCTCAACTGCTACAATAGGTTACACAAATAATGGGTGGGGGGAGTCTCAGTATACTTAGGCTAGATGTCACTATGTCCGCTTGGTTTAAAAACTGAAAACGTTGTCCCAATTTACAATACTGATTAATTATCAAACGGTTACTTAAGCTAAGATCGTAGCTGCTCAAACAAAAGAGTAAGAAATCATTCAGTGAATTCATAGCTAGCTAAAAGTTACCATGACTTAGGAGATTCAAAAAAGAGATGGCGGTGATGCAGAATGGATAACTAATGGTAAATTAAATGCCCGATCCCGAGAGCACTGATCTTACTAAAACTGATGGAAACAAGGAAACGCACTCAGTGTAAAATCTAAAAAGGGAACCCCTGAACCTTAGGGAAAATGAATAAGCACAGTCAATAACTGAAAAGCAAGAATGTGAATAAATACCAAAAGATGTGCACAATAATTCAAAGAGCAGTTACTTTAGTGCCAGAAAACCAAACAGTGGGAGAGCTATACTGACTGTTGAAAAGGTATCAACAGGTGAGAGTACAAAAATCTATTCATTGAACAGCAGGCTATTAACAGACTTCTACAGAGTCAACTTTGTAATCTCTTACAACAAGTCCTCCAGACTAAACCTCATTTCTGCGAACAGACCCAGCAAGTTCTGAGGGATTTTGAAATCAGGGGGTGTTCAAGATCTACAGCCCGATTTCTAAAGGGTGTAGCAAGGCCCAGGGACCAAGTCTCCCTGTGCAACTCAGTAGTACAGGACAAATCCTCACAGTAGAGCAAGTGTTATTTTCAGCATTTTTTTTTGTTTACAAGCAGCAATTTCCTTTTTGCTTAAGTGCTCAAAAAATGCTACAACTAACTGGTAATACCGGGCATATATTTTCTTGAAGTTCTTCAACTAAATCTGTACACGCTGCCATAAAATATGGAAAAAGCCACAAAAGGCAACCTTTCTGAAAACTGTGCACGTGGAATAGCCTTTTGTTTGTCCCTTTGTTAATTTACTATGTTTGTCACATGGGAACTTCCTGTTTCTCTCCCTTGCTTCCTCTTTTAAAACTGCTGTTAGTTCTAGCTATAGTTAATACCTAAAGCAGATCAAGCAGGAATGCCCTTTACTTCAATATGTACATATTAATCCACACTTTTTTTCAGGAACAACTGTTTCCGGATAAAACCCTATATATGTGTCTTATAGACGCAAACAGCACAGAATAAAAAAAAATGCAAGCTGAGGGTCTGAAATCAAATAGTAGACAGCAGTGTCAGTGGCTCAGCAGGTAGCACACTCACCTCCGAGACCGGGAGGTCAGAAGATTGTGGGTTCTATCCCTACACCAGGTACTTGGGTTAAATCCCAATACTGACACTGTAGTGCAGCATGCGGGAGGATGCTGCACTCCTGAGGTGCTGCCTTTCGGATGAAACGTTAAACTGAGGTCCCATTTGCCTGTTTACGTGGATGTTAAGGATCCCATGGCACTTCTTGAAAAGAGATGGGGAATTTCCAGGGTGCCCTGGCCAAATTTCCCCCCATTTACTAAAAATACCATCAACAGCTTAATCTGGTTCAAGGTCAGTTGGTATTCATCTGTATCCCCCTACCCTGGGTCGTGCCTGAAAATAGGTGGGATTTGTCTAGTGCACTTACCTGGTCAACAAAAACTAAATAAATAGTTGACCCTTAGGGCATGTGAACCTTAAGAAAAATCCTTAAATATTTGTTACGTTGCTTTATCTCTCAGACTGTTTCGTATTTCCAAGAATATGTTTCTACTTACCCCAAATAAAAGTCTTTACTCCATCATTTGCTGTGCAAAATGAGCATTTTTAGTCAAGCACACATGGCAAGTTACACACATTTGTAAGAACCAGCCTACCTACAAAATCTCAACTGATTTAGATTACAGATTTGCAACACACACACACAAAAAAAATTATACAGTTGACACAGGAAGTGATATCACTTCTTGTGTCAGGTGCCAGTCTCTAGGGGTGTGGGCAAAGGGCGTGGCATAGCTTTTTATAATAAGGAACATATTGAAGTAGTAGAGAAGGGGTCCATCAGGGAGGGAAGGGGGGGAGAGAGAATCACTGTGGGTGCAGCTCATAACCACATCAAGTCAGAAGCTATGCATAGGGGTGGTCTACAGATCACCACGACAGTGGGATGAAGGAGATGGAGAACTAGAAGCAGAAATTCAGAAGGGGCAGAAAAGGGGAGATGGGGTGGTAGTGGTGGGGGCTCTGAATCTACCAGATATAGACTGAAATATTCTGGCAGCTAACAGTACCAGGATTCATGCCCTGCTAAATACGTTGCAGGACTGCCTGCTGGTGCAGCTGGTCGGAGAACCTGCAAAGCAAACTGACATTCTAATTTGGTGCTCACCAACTCGGGAATGGTAGGTAGGGAGATGACTGGTGAGCCACTTGGGCCCAGTAACCCTAACACCATATGGTTCGAACTGGAACTGGGTACCAGTATACCCTCTTCAAAGGATGTGGTTCTGCATTTCAGAAGAGCACACTTTGACCAGATGAGGGAACTGGTCAAGGATAAGCTGAAGAGAGTGCATGATATCGGGGGGGGGGTGGAAGTGAGGTGCAAAGCAATTAAAGGAGCCATTCTAGAAGCTACTAGGCCATGCCACAGAATGGTTACCAACAGTAACAGGCATAAGAGACCAATCTGGTTCTCAAAAAAGATCATTGAGGCAATGAGAGCTAATAAAAAAAGGGCAACCAGTAGATACAAAAAAAAAAAGGGACACAAGATTGGCGTGATTACCAGTTAAAGATAAGGGAAGGCAAGAAGGCAGCCAGGGATGCAAAAGCAGACACAAAACTGCTTGTCACATACGGAAGAGAAAGGGTTGCACAGGATTGGTCCAACAGCATCCTGTGACCATTGATTAATTCTCAAATAATCCATGGTTGCTTGAGAAATAATCAATGGTAAAGTGCACCCACATTCTGTTCCCCATGTTAGTTTCCTGTCCCAAAACAATCTTAGCCTGCAATTCACGGCCGACCAACAGATAGCTGTCAAACAAGAATAGATATGCTTAAGCGAAATTTCTGGTAGTTCCATCATAAGTAGTTTGAAAACATCTTTATAACTATGTAATGTTTTTTTTTCTTGGTCTATTGGCTCAGAAACACATACCCTTTCAGTAACTACACAGTAATGTATGCCACATATGATTTTCCAGATTGCCTCCATGTCTTGTATTAAATATTTAAAAAAAACTACTATAACAGTAGAACCTAAAAACCACAAAAACACACACCTTGGAACAATGTCTATTAAACCAGAAAGTTTCAGGTTTCAAAGTCTCCTATTTTTTAGTTATTGAGGGGCAAAACAAAAAAAAGGCTTAACATTTTCAAAAACTGAGACCTTTGCATTTTTTGTACCTCTGTAACTTTGCCTCCCCTGAACTGATCTACATGGAATTTAAAGGATCAAGAGTTCCTGCCACAGAGGCTGTGCTTTCTAATTTTCATGTAAATCAGTTGAAAGGGGGCAAAGTTATTATTGTGCAATGTTGGCTGTAAAATTCACTAAAAAAATTATAAGCCTCAGTGTAGTACCATCTGTAGGTTGGCCAAGGAATTGCAGCAACATCTAGCAGATCTCAGATCTCCACTGCATTTAAATATATGCATTTCCCATAATGCACAGTAGCCACATCCCAAACATCAAACATAGCAAAAAAATAGAGATGATTCCACAGTTTGCAAAACTAAGTCAAAATGAGCACATTTTCTGAAATGTTGATCACAACTGCATGTAATCAGCAATTGTTCACCACTGCAGTCACAATATACAAAAATTAAGCATTAATTTCTCCAGTCAGGTGCAACACCCTTTCTCTTCCCCATGGCAGGTACCTTAATATCCTCCCAGAACCTTTGCAATTTTGCACTTTAAAATTACTTTTATGCAAATGTAGCACAAGGAAGAGAAACATATAAAAAAAGTGCTAAACCCTTTCTCTTCCCCATATTCCAAGAGGATTAACCCACTCCAGAGAGTGGGTCTCTCAGGGATTAATGTATGGCTGGGTGGTTGGAACCACTCGGCCTTCGGCCTTGTGGTCCAACCCCCCGCCATACATTAATCCTTGAGAGACCCATGCTCTGTCGTGGGTTAATCCTTACATATTGCAGAGGGATTCAAGGGGGAATCAGTTCTTTAGATACATTAAGGAAAATGAGAGGTGGAATTGTTAGGCTGATAGAGAGGGTCAGAAAAATGAGAGAGGGAACTGTTAGGCTGATAGAGAGGGTCAGAAAAATTATAGGGGAAATTGTTAGGCTGATGGAGAGGGTCAGGATAATAGAGCAGAAGGACAATGATGAGCAGAAGGCAGTTATTCTTACTGACTACTTTTGTTCTGTATTCATAAGGGAGGACAGTGGGCCCTTGCCCGAAAACAGCATAAGACTACTGCAAGAAGGATGCCAGAAGCGGGGAAGGTAGTAAATATGAATGAAAGGGTCAGAAAAGGGTTAGCAGCCCTGAAAATAGACAAGGCTCCAGGGCCAGAGGGGATGCACCCGAGGATGTTCACGGAACTGACACTGGAACTAGCTAAACCCCTGGGAAGGCTATGCAATAGCTCCCCACAGTCAGGGTTGGTTCCACTGGAGGGTAATTAACGTAGTTTTGCTCCACAAGGGAGGAGACAAAGAGCAACCAGGGAGCTACAGTCCCATTAGTCCATAGTGGATAAACTAATGGAGACACTAGTCAAACAGGATGTAGTGGACTACCTGGAGAGAAATGGGCACCAGCACAGTAAGCAGCATGGGTTCAAGGCAGGAAGGTATTATCTCACCAAACTGTTAATGTTCTTTGACTGGGTAACTAGGGCAGCCCAGTTCTGGAGCCCTCGCCTAAGAAAAGACAAAGATAAGTTACAGACTGTGCAGCGCAGGGTAATCAAAATGATTCGGGGCCAGCAGGGCAGATCCAGTGAAGACTGGCGTAAGGCCCTGAACATGTACTTGCTAGAGACCAGAAGGGAGAGGGGTGATACGAAAAGAGACCTTCTGAACAAGATACATTGTGAGGAATACTCAGCAGGACTGGCAAATCAATATCACGGGGGCAAAAATGGAAACTAGCAGGGGGGAGATTCACGAGGGATGTGAGGGATGTGAGGGATGTGAGAAAGTTTTATTTTACAAAGAGTGCTTTAGCCATGGACCAGCCTACCACCAGAGGTGGTAGGTACATGAACTGTTAATGGTTTCAGACACGGCTGGGACCAAGTAAAAAGCTTACTAGTTACCCAGGGAGAAAGCAGTAGGGTGATGGGTGAGAGGTAGGATAGCATAAAACAGCAGACTTGACGGACAGAAGGCCTTTTTCTGCCAACATTTTCTAGGTTTCTATATTACTTCTTTACTTTGCATTCCAAGCCTTGGTTTAAAAGTACCATGACTAAAATTTGTAGGGCTGGTGTAGACAATACTAGCTGTCCCCTCTCTCAGATAAAGAGAAAACCCAGGCACCCACTGGCATCAGCAAAACTAAATAAAACAACATTCTTCAAACTTGGAATTTCAAATGATCAATTTATTACTAATGGCATTTGCATGAAACAAAATCTTTTACCTTTAGAGTTAAGCTGCTCCTATTCACTAACTGAAGTCATCATCCCTGCTTGTGACATCGCATTCTGTTGAGGTGGAAATGACTGTGATGTCATAAGCATGGCCTTACAATTTTAGTTAGAGAATAATGAGCTGGAGCAGCAAAAGTTTGCATCACTGGTGATGACAAAGACACTTTTGTCACTATGTTCATGAATTTCTGTAACTTACTTTACATTCCTACTTCCTGTTGGTAGTTACATCATTCATCATAACTGAAAGCATACCTCTCAACCTCCAAAGCCGCAAATCAGGGACAATGCCCTCTGAAATCAGGGACAAATGCTCAGAATCAGGGACACCATTTTTCGCGCCACGTAAAGTGCTGCGTCACATGAGTTAGAAGGAAAGCACAGTGAGAAGTGAGGGATGCAGTAAGTGCAAGAGAAGTGGGTGGTTGGTTGCCAGGGCATCAGGGAGCTTAAAGTTGGACTATATTATAATAAGAAGTGACTGCCATCACTGGCTATCTCCAGTGCCTGCAATGTTTGTGATGTTGTGCCATGTATTTTATCAATAAAAAAAAGAAGAAAAAACACTTGTGGTGTTTGTTTTTTGCTAGCCCTCCCCCTGAAACAGCTTCTAACCCAGGTGAACTTCAATACTAATTTAAAAGTAGAAGACCTCAGTCAGCACCAGAGTGTGTAATACACATTTTAAAATTAATTCTCATTAAAGTGAGGAGCTCTGCTGTACCAGTCCAGAGGCTTGAACTGGCAGCTTAGGGTTCTGGCTACTGCAGTTTAAGTGAGCTAATAGCCACCAAGAGAGATGCCAGCATGGGGGGGTCGGACTCTGAGAAGGCTTAACAATTTTGGAGTTTGGTAGCTCTCCAACATGGAACACAGCTTAACAGTAATAATTATTTTCTAATATAGAAGAGCTCAGCAGGCACAACACTTTAGTTCTGCAGACAGTCACAGATCAGACAGCAACTTGCAGGGTGGGGGGTCCTGTGGATCATTCACTTGTCTTTGTTATTAATTTTAAGTACAGAATTTAGTTCACATCACCACCAGCACCCATGCACCTAGATGCTAGACCCCCCAGCTGCTGTCTCATCTGTGACTGTCTGCATGCTGAACTAAATGTGTTGCTGCTGCCATCTGGGTTCTTCTTTATTAGAAATAAATTATTACTGTTAGTTGCTGGGTTCCATATTGAGCCAAAGGACTTTCAAACTCCACAATTTTAAGCCCACTCCACTCAAGAGTCTGATCCCCATGCTGGCATCCTCTTCATGGCTATTAGCTGCCGAACAATAATTGAACTGCAACATACCTCCAAAGGTTGGCTGTTCAAAACGCCCAGTCCTCGCTCACTGACAACGGGCGTGCTGCCACTGTGTTGTGACTCCTGACTGAGCTGCTACTAGCTTGCTGCTGAGCTGCTTTTTAGTTCTGTATTGCCAGAGAACTAGAGCTTTTGCTAGCAGCAGCAGCAGCTGGCTGGTGAACTGCAGGAGATGGCAGGTCTATCAGGGGTCCACAGTCTGGCTAAAATCACTGGTTGCAGCAGTCGGCAATGTGCTATTCTCTCTTGAATGAACAGCAGCTTCTAGGATGATTTTCTCTCCCATGCTCTGGAATTCTCACTCGGCTGTGAGTTCCAAGAGCGCCAGACAGCCTGCTTTTACAAGCCAGCGACAGACTTTAAGGGGGGGACCTAAAAATTAAGGTCCGCAGGGGCTGGAGGTGTGATTTCAGCCACGAACCGAGCAGAGCCCAGTGATTGGTCAGAAGGGCTCACACGTCATCACCTGTGATGTAAACAAGCTCAGTCTGTGCAGCAACAACAGGGGAACTCCAGGAAGAAGCATTCAATTATGGCGTGGACCACGTGGCTCTGTGAAAACAGGACTTTGGCAAGGTGGTTCGGGACAGTGGGAAGAATGGCATAAATCCGTGATTTCACGGAAAAATCGGGACAGTTGAGAGGTATGACTGAAAGTAATGCAGCATTCTTTCTTCATGACAGTGGAGGGGTTTAAACAAGCCTAGAACAAGCACAGGGGAACCTTGGGTGGGAAGGGAGTGATGAAAAGTCATTGACCACTTAGGGTGAGTGGATGCATCCATGTATAGGGCCTACGGGCATACTGGATTGGCCTAGTGGTCCTCATCTGCTGACAGTTTCAATGTTTCTACTATAAACCACATTTTTTTCAGTTCTGTTCATACATGCAGCAGTGACTGAGCACCACATCTGCTGGCTAGTAGTCAGGGGTCAATCTTAACATTGTTTTACTAGCCCAAACACTAGTGCAAATTGACCAGGGCTAGTGCAGCTAACTCTCTACTTGTCCATCTTGACTAGTGCAGGTTTTCATGGCTGTTAATGAAGTTAAAAAAGTCTCTACTTTAGCAGGCTCTCTCTCAATATTCCAGATGGCCCAGTGTGATTAACAGCTCATTAAGTGCTGCAGTTATCTGGCAGTTGAAGAAGAGGATCCCACAAAAGACTCAATGTGAGTCATTATCACTCCAGTGTTAGGACTTTCAGCTATTGTCCAGGGTGTGATCAAGGGTAGAGTGCTGTTAAGTCACTGGCTTCCAGTTGTTTGAATGTGTCTCTAACAATTTGTCCCATATTATTAAGACCAGTGCCCCTCATTTTCTTATGTTTGTGTGTCTGTATCCAACATTTCAGTGACAAAATGTGAGGAGGTATACAGGGTCGGCCCTGCAGGTGATGGGTTTTATCCCATCCTCACTATAACCTCCCTCTCCCCTCCAAATCTCTTAACGCTTTTCTTTCCCTGGACACCACTACAGACCAGACTCTGAAATGACCATCCACAGATCTGTAGCTGCCATTACTTGGCAAGTGTAGGGGTCCCCAGCCCTTCTAAATGGGCCATGCCAGCCATCACCATCTATACAGTTCTGCCCTTATCCCACCCAGCATGTCATTTCATCCTAAAAACAAAGCTTTGGATCATGTATGGTACAAAAATAAACCTTAATAAAAGACATCATTTAAAAGCTTAAAATAGGAATTCCTGGGGTATATAGATCATCCTATATAGAAACAGAGAGAGTATATCATTATGCCTGTGTACTGTTTCCCATGGGCTGATGAAAGGACAATGTAAAACAAAAATATGTTATTGTTGGGGCAGAGCATATTAAAATCAATGCTTTTAAAATGAAAATGTCATAGTTTTCTATTTCCCAAGCCCCTTAGATTTATGTAGCCCCAATCTTAGCTGTGCTCCTGGCTCACTTGAGACTGTACAAAACTTCCAGAAATGCAGGTCTCAACTTGACTATAGGGTGGGGCTGAGAGTGTCTTTCTCTGCCTGACTCTGTTCATTGCTCTGTGGGTGGTGGTGACAGTGTGGTGAGGTGCATGATGTCAGCTATTGTGTGTGCAGAGCTAGGACTGCTTGACTGAACATTTGCTGTTGTGATGTCCTCTGGTTTGGTGAGGGAGGGGGTGGGGGCTGAAAGAGGAAGAGAGGAGGCCAAGGTACAAAACAATTGGGGAAGGGCTCACTGTGTGTGATGGGATTGCAGTCTTTTTTTGTGCTGGGGAGCTGGAAGCAATGTGGGAGCAGGATACATGTGCAATAATCAAAGTATTTCTTAGCTTACATTGTTTCCTGTATAAGTGATCAAAATTTACCATTATAACTAAGGGCTAAGGCAGCCATCTGTGGGCAAGTGCAATTTTGAATCAACTTGCCCTGCTGGCTAGTGCAAAAAAAGGTTAAGGTTGACCCCTGCTAGTAGTCCTCTTCGTCTTCTCCCATCCAGTAAACCTGTGCCTGCCACCCTGAGGGCCATGGTGACGCTACTCCATGCCACCATTAGCTTACCCCCATTCATTATTGTTTACTGAATTTTGTTGACCCGGTAAGCCCACTGGGCCGAGAAGTCCCTTTTTCAGGGGAACTGGGGGAAGGGGGGATACAGATGGTAAGCAACTGAAATTGAACCAGATTAAGCTGTTGGTATTTTTTTTGTGAATTCATGGCTGGGCTTAGCCCAGGATAAAGCTACTTAGGGGGCTGACGTATTTCTTGCTGGGGCAGCACCTTTGTCCCAGGGATGAACATACTGGGAAGTAAGTTTGATCACAGATATTCTTACTGGGGGCAGTAACTTTCTCCTAGGGATAAAGGTACTGGAAAGTAAGATTGTTTCAGATATTCTTACTGGGGGCAGTAACTTTATCACAGGGACAAAGATACTGAGGTGTAAGCTTGGCCAGAAATATTCATACAGGGGGCAGTAACTTTGCCTCAGATATAAAGATACTGTCACTTTTTTTACCCTGGCCCTAAGGGAAGCCTTTTTCTCTTTCCCTTGCCCGCTACTATCTTACTACACTCAGGTGCCTGTCAAACTCTGGTTTGCCCCCCCGCCTCCAGTTTTGTAGTCGCCACCTCCTCTGGCAATCTTTTGCACTTATTCATCATCCTTTCTGTGAAAAAGTGCCTGTGGACATCCTTGAATCCCCTCCTCTGTGCAGTTTCAATGAGCTTCGTCTTGTGCCTGTATTCATATTTAATATTGTAGATTGGCTCTGGCTATGGGCCCATGAGCAGAGAGCCCTCAGTGTCTGCAAGGATTGCAGATGCCTAAAACTAACATGCCAGTGCCCTGTAAAGGGAGGGAGAGCGTGCAAACTTAAGAAAATCAATCGATTTCTTTAAATACAGATGTTAGACATGACTAACCCAGGTTTACTTTTCACAACCACAGATGAACATTTTTGCAGAAGAGAGAGCTTTGAAAATAACCCATGGGCCCACAAATGCCACAGGCCCGATTTGCAAGAGATAAGGCACTTTGCATATTATTTTTTTTAAGTATCATAGGAACCCAGGGCTCGATTTACTGTTGAGGAAGCAGAACTAGTGCAGCTTCAAACCCTGTGCACTGTGCAACCCTGGCCCCAGGAGTACATTTACAGTGATGGACCAGGCATCGATAATGCTCCACAGTCTTGTCTGATTATTTGTTTTTATTATTTTATAATTAATGGCTTCCATTTTTTTTCAATGTAAAAATCCATGTGTTAAATACCATAACACCTGAGTAGGTGTTACAGCATTCACACGCTCTCTTCCCCTACGAATGTGCTCGAGACACTGAACAAACACAGCTCGAGCTTAAAACGCTCCATTTCTCTTCACACACTACTGACCACAAAAACCTTAGGCTGCTTCTTCAGCGGGTCAGGAGGCGGGAGGTATTCTCGGAGCGGGAGGGAGTAAAACAGAAGTTGGCAATACGAGGGACAGCCTGAGGGCCTTACACAGCCGACAGCCATACAGGCGCGATGCGGCTCTTCAGTGTTGCCAACGGGGGACCAAGTTTAAGCTAAACCTCTAAAAGAAAAAAGTCACCCTTCAATTATAAATAACAAAATATGGGATGCAGTGTGTTTTACTTGAATTTACATACTCCCTCGTTGTTGGATAGCTAATAAACCCCTCGAGCCTATCCAACAACTCGGGAGTGTATAAATTCTTGTAACACACTGCACCCCATACTTTATCCTATATTTTATTTACCAGGTAAGTGCACTAGACAACTGAAGCTGTTTTTTCAGGAATAACCTGGCAGAGTACAAAAAGCCACATCATTTGAGTAGCAACAAAGCAGAAGCGGATTTCAAGTAATAATGAGTGGAAGTAAGAATTCCACATTATGCAAATAAATTAGATTGCAACTGATCCAGCGCATGATAAACAGCTTAGCCAATACCAAAGAGTATAGACAGTATAAATACATATAGTATTGTAGATTATATAATCAGAAATATGTACATCATATATTAAGTATAATACATTCTATCACAGCGTTTACTGAAGAACAAAATACCAAATAGGGATAAAACTAGCTACTTCAGTAGTGCAGAACTGAAATTCAGTAGTCATGACTAGCAGTCAGAAGTAGGGGGTCTTTAGTTCCAGTGATGCTGTCACAGCAATAACCAACTAAGTTTATCAACGGTACAGAGTACCAAGAAACATATGGGAAGCAAGTGCTATAACTTGCTGTAATAACAAGGCATTAAAAGTGTCAATTTTAGCAGCATTTTCCTACAGTACCTCCCTTCTTGGCTTCAGTGGGACTAACAGTTGAGTGCGGCACCTTCAGAAAGGCAGATTGTTCCTGTGTAGTTAAAAGGGACATTGTGCCCTCTTCTGCAAAAAGCATCAATTACTTTCTGAAATCTTTGAAAACAACAGCTTTATAGTAGGCAAATCCCCTGAAAGGAGCATCAGTTATTGTTTTTTAAAACCATCATCCACTTTTTTACGCTTCCTTCCAAGAGAAGGTAATTTCTCTGTGTAAGATATTCAACTCTCTATTTTGAACTGCAAATGCATCTCTCTGACAGTTCCTTAGTTATTTATTTATTTAGTTTTTGTTTACCGTGTAAGGTTCTGTATAGTTTGGGACTACAACTGTAAGTAAAGCATTATCCCAGTTCGAGCTGTGTTCCATTGTTTTTGCTTCCTTATTTATAGCCATGTTAACTCAAAGCATAGTACAATTATTTATTTATGCAATAGGCGTGGACATAAATCCTACGTAATAAATCTGAGCTACTATGAGATAAATTCAACATTTTACATTTATACACATAGTAGACACATCATCACAGATTTATATACATAGTAGATATGTCACAATCACCAGAACTCATTTAGAATGTTCAGCCTCAGTACCAGTACTAACTATATTCAAATGCAAATAACTTTAAAACAAAAAAAAGATAGCATAGTGCTGTGAACATGAAAGTTGTGCAGCACAAAATTATCTACAAAATGAGTGGTATTTCATTTATAGATACCTTATACATTTTTTTATAATTAGCAAAAAAGAGCAGAAAATGCAATTTTTGTTAACTTTTTTGACAAACATATGCAACAAAAATATAACCAATCAAAAGCAAATGTCCCTGCACTGACAGAAAGCATCCCTGTTGCATAAATGAAATATACAATGGTGAGCTGTGAGATAAATTATTTATCTACACTCGTGCTGTTTGAGTTCGGACATCTCACTCGTGACTTACGCCACTCGTGAGGTTACCCGAGGTCAAACAGCACTTGTGTGGATAAATCATTTATCTGACAGCTCACCATTGTATATCCCTTATTTATTTATTTATTTAAAAGTTGGTAACTGGGAAAGGCACACTGAGCCGAGGCTCATTTCCAGGTGCAACCCAGGGGAAGGGTATAAAGAAGGAACCACTTACATTGCAAAATAAGAATGCAAATTACATCTCAAAATTATGGATGAAGGTATAAAGAAAATAAAATTTATATATAAATACAATGGCAGCAGCAATTGGAGTGGCAGCATGAAATGGCAGCATAAATACAGCAGTGAGGGGGGTCGATATAAGTGAAGCAAACTGCACAGTGCATGTTGGGGTAGGGACTATGCTATTGAGCCTCAAACGAAGGGGGCTGACAGGAAAGGGTCAAGAAAGAGGGTTTGAGATTAGGAAGGGGATTTTCAGGAGTAGGAGGGTATGAGGAATTGCCTGAGTTGACATCTAAAGGCAGAGAGTGGGGTAACAATAACCAAATTCATCATACAAACACATCTATATGAAAACAAACAACCCTCACATTTAATCAATGAAAAGGCAAGAGTAAATACAAAGTGTTGCAGGCTTGGTCCAGAACTAGAAAGATCAGTTCAGCTCTGAGAATTCCTGTGGGTGACAGTTCCATGGCTGAAGATCATAAACAGAAAAGGCCTAGTTACTATAGGTGAAAAGCCCAGCTAGAGTGATTAACAATAAACGTCCCAGAGGAATGACGATTTCTGTGCATAGAATGCTGTGGCTCATGATCAGGAAGGTAAGACGAAGCAAAACCAGACATGCACACAACAAGCAGAATTTTGAATGCTATCCTTTGTTTTGTTGGCCAGCAATGCAATTAGCAATTACAGGCGCTATGTGTGAAGAAGCCTTTTGTTGTAAGTAGCCAGGCTGCAGAGTTTTGAAACAGGATGGTCTGTACATTTTCTGCAAGCAATGGGATTGTTCTTTGGGAGACAATAGCCTAATGTCAAGAAAGCGCCAGTGGGTGTAAAACGACGGATGCTGAATTGTTTAATTTTATTCAGTTGTTAACCAGGTAACATGACAATAGATCACAGTGAAATAGATGGTAAAACAGGGCAGACTGGATGAACAAATTATCTTTTTCTGCCCACATTGTCTACTTTTCTAAGAACTGAACCAAAGACCCATTTTTAGACGAGACCTGGGGGGTGTCAGTGGGTTCCACAAAGCAAGGCAGTTACACTCGACAAAAGATTACACTAAAGAAGTACAATTACAAACAAGACAATTATCATTGATTAAAGCAGAAACACATTAGGGGTTCTCTTCAGCATTTTGTTTAAAATCAAATGAGTCTTAGGGAATCAGAGTATGGATGACTGGAGCATATATTGGAGTATGGATGACTGGATTCTGGCTTTCAGATTTGGGTATATCAGAATCCAATCTAAAACCAACCAGGAAATGCATTGATAAGACCCAGCTAGAGTTGCTATGATCACGGGGGGGGGGAGAGAAAAGGCAACCTGGGAACATTTAGTTATCAAGGTTTCAAGGTCTGAGGTTCAGAGTATGGACGACTGGATTACAGTTATCAGATTCAGATATATCAGAATCTGATCCAAAATTTTGAATTTATGAATTTCAGGTTTAGGTGCCGAAAATCCTAAAACCTAATCAATCACATTCGTATTGGATTTGGATTCTAAAATGTGTTTCCAATCAGAATATTTCAACTTCTAATTTCAACTTAGAAATCTAATGTTTAATTTGGAAGCTGAAGTACCGTACTTGGATTGGAATTCGATTTTGGACTTAGACACTCTGAACATTTAAAAATGGGCTAACACATTGGATTTCAAGATACCCAGTCTCCCCTAATTTAGAGCAAGAGAGGAAGGAGGTATCTTCGTAGATCATTTCCGGGTTCACCATCCGATGTGGCTAGTTGCAAGTGGACCATCCAGACTTAGCATGTAGAGCCCTTCAGGATTCTCCAGCCCACTGCACTGGCTGCTTCTGGTCACAGGGAACCTGCTAGCCTTGGAGTATGGTACTAGGGGCCTTGAATCTGAGCTCAATAGACTTCCTGCTGGGAGGTGGGGGGAGTGGTAACCATCTGGAGAGGGAGGAGTGAGGTGGACAGGAGAGGAAGAAGAAGGGTGGTCAGGAAGGGCACAGGTGGTAAAGAACTTGTTGAAGGTGTCTGCGACAGCCTTGGGGTCAGAGACTGATAAGCTGTTCACAGTGAGAACGGGGGGGGGGCTATCTGGGAGGGGAGGTTGAGTAGGGAGTGGATTATCTTCCAGAAGCTGGAGGGGGAGCTAAGATCAGGTGGTCTTTGAAATAGGCTGCTTTTGCTGCATTGATATTTTTGGTACATGTGTTTCTGAAGGTTCTGTATGCTTGGTGACTGGCTGAGATCTTGGAGCATTTGAAAAGGGCCCAGACCCAATCACACAGTTTGCACTTGGTGATTAGGGTTGGCAGAGACCCATGGGTGATGGATTCATCTAACACTAGATTTTTGGGGGGGCGTTAGAGTTCCAGGCTTGAGTAAGGATGCTTGTGAATGTGTCTAGGGCACAGTCGACATCCGAGGCAGAACGCACTACTGCCCACAGTGTTCAGAGCTTATATCCACATATTTGATGATGTGTCCCACATTTTGAAAGCTGGTGTCCCACATTTGAGGTTCAGTGTCCCGTATTTTAGTGACAAAATATTAAGAGGTATTTTTTTTTTGTTCTGACTTTTATCATTCTTGCTAAAGAAAACCTCATGTTCAAAGTCTGCTGAGACAGAGAAAGAGAGAGAGAGAGAGAAAGCAGCCAAAGCTTCCTTAAATCAAGGAGGTGATTCTCTAGACTACACTGAATTAAATGATTACTTTTTGGACCTGTGTAAGTAACTAGTATTAATTATGTTTTTGGGGTTGACTTTTCTTAGTTTAACTTTAATTTGCCAGGGAGGAACTGTAACTAGGAGATATTTGCAGTCATTTGTGACTAGACCTGTTACTTAACCTCTGTGAAATAGGTGTCTGTTAAGGGGAGGAGCTAAACTGTGGATTTAAAACAGGAGTTGTTTGTGGTCTCTGTCTGCTGAGAAAGAGACAGAGAGAGAGAGAGAGAGAAAGCAGCCAAAGCTTCCTTAAATCAAGGATGTGATTTTCTAGACTACACTGAATTGAATTATTACTTTTTGGAACTGTGTAAGCAACTAGCATTGATTCTGTTTTTGGGGGTGACTTTTCTTAGTTTAACTTTAATTTGCCAGGGAGGAACTGTAGCTGGGAGATATTTGCAGTCATTTGTGACTACACCTGTTACTTAACCTCTGTGAAATAGGTGTCTGAAAGGAACAAAGGCACTCCCCGGGGTGGAGGGTCAGAGTTGTAGTGACTGTTTCTGGACAGCATAGGTTTAATCCCACTCACCCTGCCCCTCACCCCACCAGCCCAAGCACATTACTTCCTTTATAGCAGGGGTTCTGACATCACTTCCCCAAAACTGCTAACAGCATACACCTGTTCATATCCTTAAAGGTACAGCACACTGAACAGGGGGTAGAGACACTCACAAGCTTGCACACACTAAAACAAGAAAAAAAAAAAAAAAGCATCTGTAACAGGAAGGGACGCAGACATGTGAGGAGTGGTGCAATGCACTGGCTGTGGAGCAGCAGTCTTCCGGGAGACATTCTGGAGAATGCATTGCTGCCCTATTTACAGGCACCTCTCTGGTCTGAGGGAGGAGATTGTTCGTTTCCATGCTGACCTGGCAAGGATTTGGGAAACCTGCTCCCGAACCCAGGGACCATCCAGGCCGCCACCACTACCACAGAGGTTGCCAAGAAAGAGGAGTGGTTGGACCACAGTGGGCTCAGGGAGGGTGAGGGTGGTGGTGGAACAGAGGTGGATCCCTCCAGTTGTGCCTCTCCACAATTCATTCGCCACTCTGGTAGAGCATGGTTCCTCCATGGAGGCACCCACAGTGGACATCAAGGAGGATGCTGGGAACCTCCACAATGCAGACCCACAGGAGGGTGGCACAGGACCCCACAGGGGAAGTAAACAACTCCTGGTGGGGGACTCAATTGTTAGGGGGTAGAACTGGGGGAGGGAGGGAAAAGGGAGGTAAGGTGCCTCCCCGGCACCATGGCTTGGAGGGACAGGAAATGAATCCTCAGGATCATGGGAGCAGCTGCAAGGGGGGGGGAGCTGGATGTCATTATCCACCTAGGGACAAATGACCTGGCTGCGAATGGGATCAGAGCAGTGCAACAGGAGTTTGTGGAGTTGGGAAGGGGCCTTAGACAAGTAGCACACACTGTAACTCTCTCAGAAGTGCTACCTGTATATGGCATGGATGAGGCTAGGGTACTTCACACCATGGGATTCAATGACTGGTTGAAAAACTGGTGCAGAGCTCGGGGATTTGGCTTCATTGGGTACTGGGGCTCTACCTGGAGGGATGCAGGCCTATACAGGTGCGATGGTATGCATCTATCCAGGAGGGGAAACCAGGATCCTAGGTGATAGGTTTAAATGCTTCATTGGCAAGCATTTAAACTAGCCGGGGGGGGGGGCACTGAAAAGGAGAAGGAAAATCGTAGCCCCCCCCAAAAAATCAGGGTAGTTAGTGAGGTAAACACCAAGACAGAGCAGTCGATAGGGAGAAGGGCAGGGGTAAATGGAGAAAGTGACAAAGGCAGTAAGGACAGGGCTGGGGCAAAAAGAAATAAAGCCATAAAAAAATGGAGGGTAATGAGTACCAATGCCCGTAGTCTAGGTAAAAAGCTCCCCTAAATGGTGGCCTTGATGGAAGAGGGATGCCTGGATATCATGGCAGTCACAGAAACATGGTACACAGAGAACCATGACTGGGATGTCAACATACCAGGGTACACAATCTACAGGAGGGATAGTGAGAGAAGAAGAGGAGGAGGAGTAGCTCTCAATGTAAGGGAAGGGATCAAAGCAACAGAACTAAAGAGTAAACAGGGAGGAGAGGAGGCACTGTGGGCCACCCTAGAGACTGGAAATGGCACCACAATCTGCACAGGGGTTGTATACAGACCCCCGTCTCAGGGGAAGGAAATGGACAAGGAAATGATAGAAAGCATCCTTGGGATGGCAGAGAAAGGGGAGATATTGCTGATGGGGGACCTGAATATGCTAGATGTTAACTGAAGGACCTTTGCTGCAGCCACATCCAAGAACAGGGCCATTCTCGATGCCCTACAGGGGGCATGCCACAGACAGCTAGTTTTGGAACCCACACGGGAGGGAGCAATCTTAGACCTAGTACTCTCAAATGGGGATGGAGAGAGGATCTCTGATCTTGAAGTGGGTAGCCATCTGGGAACAGGCGACCACCAAACAGTGTGGTTCACGATAAACTTAGCTGTAGAGTCAAACCATACAAAAGTGAAGGTACTGGACTTCAGGAGGGCTGATTTTGTCAAAATGAGAGAGTGCCTCAGAAAAGCACTAGCAAACGGGCAAGAAGGTGGGGTGGAGCAACAATGGGGAAACATTAAAACCGCCATCACAGAGGCAACAAGCCTTTGTGTGAAGCAAATATAAACAAATCAAAATGAAAGAAAAAAACACTATGGTTCTCAAAAGAAGTGGCAGGAAAGGAAAGGGAGAAAAAGATAGCATTCAGGAAGTACAAGGAAACACAGAAGAAGCAGCACAGAGAACTGTACCAGTTAAAGCAGAAAGAAGTGAGGAAGACACTCAGAATAGTAAAGGCCCAAACCGAGGAAAAGATAGCCAACTCGATTAAGAAGGGGGATAAAATCTTTTATAGGTACATTAGGGAGCAAAGAAAAACTAAGGCAGGGATACTGAGGCTGAATAAAAAGGAAGGTGGTTGGGCAGAGAGCGTCAGTGAAAAAGCAGGGATACTGAATGAATACTTCTGCTCAGTATTCCCAATGCAAAAGCAGGGGGAGATACCTAATCTAGTCAATAGAAGCACTCTGGATGGGGGGGCTGATATTAGTCCTTTCACCGAAGAAAGGGTTCTGAAAGAACTCTTAGAACTGAAGGTGGATAAAGCAATGGGGCCTGATGGGATTCACCCCAGAATTCTAAAAGAACTAAGGGAAGAACTAGTAACACCACTGACTACCCTTTTTAATAAATCATGGGAGGATGGGGTGGTACCTGAGGACTGGAGGAGGGCAGGTGTGATTCCCCTTCACAAAAGTGGGAACAAGACAGAGGCAGGAAACTAAAGACCTGTCAGTTTGACCTCAGTGGTAGGGAAAATGATGGAATCACTTCGGAAGGAAAGAACTGTTGAGTACCTAGAGGCCAGTGGGGCACAGCACCCAAGGCAGCATGGATTCACAGCAGGAAGGTCATGTCAGATGAATCTAATTGATTTCTTTGACTGGGTGACCAAAGTAGTAGACCAGGGAGGGGCTGTGGACATGCCCTACCTAGACTTTAGCAAGGCATTTGACACAGTCCTGCACAAAAGATTAATAAACAAATTAGCCAGCCTGGGAGTGGGTCCCAGGGTGGTAGCCTGGGTAAAACACTGGCTGGACAACAGGACACAGCAGGTAATAGTAAATGGAGTCCACAGTGAAGAAAGGGGGTTACTAGTGGGGTACCGCAGGGTTCAATACTGGGGCTGGTCCTTTTTAATGTCTTTATAAGTGACATTGCAGAGGGACTGGAAGGGAAGTATGTCTCTTTGCTGATGACACAAAGATCTGCAACAGGGTTGATACGCAAGGTGGGGTGGAAAGGATAAAAAGGGACTTGGCAAGGTTGGAGGAATGGTCAAATGTATGGCAGCTTAGATTCAATGCAAAGAAGTACAAAGTAATGCAAATGGGAAACAAAAACCCAGAGGAAGAGTACACAATGGGAGGTGAGATACTGACAACAACAAAAATGGAAAGGGACCCGGGGAGGTAGTCAAATCAGTTGACCTAAAGGTGGGCCAGCAATGTGAGAAGGCAGTAAGGAGGGCTGGGGGGATTCTGGGATGCATAGGGAGAGGTATCACCAGTAGAAAACAGGAAGTTGTTGGCCTCTGTACAGACAGTTGGTAAGACCACATCTGGAGTACTTTGTACAGTTCTGGAGTCCCCATCTCTGCAAATACATAGACTAGGTGGAGGCTGTCCAGAGGAGGGCAACCAAAAGGGTGCAGGGTCTGCACCAGAAGACATATGAAGAAAGACTAAAGGAGCTTAAGATGTGTAGCCTCGAGAAAAAGAGGGAGGGAGGGGGTACATGACAGAAACTTTCAAATACCTCAAGGGAATCAACAAAGTCCAAGAGGATAGCATCTTTCAGAAAAAGAGATGTGCAAGAACAAGGGGGCACAATTTGAAGATAGATGGGGACAGCTCAGAGGTAATGTGAGGAAGTATTTCTTCACAGAGAGGGTTGTAGATGCATGGAGCAGCCTTCCTGAGGAGGTTGTAGAGTCAAAAACAGTGGGTGAATTCAAGAATGCATGGGACAGACATAAGGTAGTTCTAGTGGGGGGGTAGGAGGAAGTAGGCTGTTGGTTAACTAGGATCTGCAGCTTATCCGTTAGGTAGGGAAATGGGCAGACTAGGTGGGCCAAGCGGTCCTTATCTGCCATCAAATTCTATGTTTCTATGTTAAGTCATGGCTTGGAAATAATACCACTACCTGGACATGTCTGAAATGAGTTGATTCATTTCACTAGTGAACATACAGCAGCAAGAAGGAACAGTGGTGATGAAAGCATCTTAATGCAAGTCATTCTCAGTGGTTTTCCTGAATTTAGAGCCTTACTTCACAATTTAAATTGCAACAGATCTGCTTGTTCTGCATTTCGTCTATAGATGCTCCCTTGAAAACTGGAAACACTGTGTTCAATAAAGCCTTTTTTTCCACTTTTATTTCTATAAATTTCAAATTCAGCAAATTGTATATGCAGTTTGACAAATACTATGTGTGTGTGTCTCCACTTGCTCATGCTGTCATAAAGAAGAAAGTCCATTGAAATCTTTTCTAAAGTGTTAAATATAGAAATTTCAAGATACTTAATATATAAAGTTAAGGCCTCAAATGGGAGAGGATCCAAGAGTAAAAAAATCAGTTCAAAACAATTTCATTATTACCAGTCATAAAGTATAGTTATTACCAGTCATAGAGTGTATATAATGACCAGTCATAGAGTGTATATAATGACCAGTCATAGAGTATATACACAGCAGTCAGCCAGGATGTAGCACAGTAAAAGGCATCTTACAAACTTCTGCATAACAAACAGTACTGCACAGTACTGCTGAGAGCTCCTTTGTAAGTGTTTATCCATCCCCTTGATTCATCATAACTGTTTTTCACAGGGTTGCAGTACAGTATTTCATTTATCATTTTTTCATTTTTATTAAATGGGTTAGACCATTGAGAAAACTCATTTAAAATGATGACCCTTGGTTAAATAACAAATAATTACAACGAAAAATAACAAAACACAATACATAAACACATTTCAGGTTACATCTTCAAATATAATACAAACAAATACCACACACAAACAATTAACCACAACAAGACTTAACCTGAGCTGAAAATGTCTCCAAGAGCCAGGATTTAAAAACATTTTGTGAAGGGCTTTTGCTGTTAAACAAACGAAATTGTAAAGGCAAGTTATTCCAACATTTTGGGACTAGCTGGCTAAAAAAGTACCCAGAGCGTTCGTTTTTGTCCTTGGTATTAACAGCTCTCGATAGGCTGCATTCCTTAAAGAGGAACTCACATCCCTAAATTCTAGCCTTTCGGCCAGATAATCTGGAATTTTTGCTGTAATGCATTTATAAGCCAAACAATATATGTAGATATTGTCTGCCCCATCTACATGCTGTTAAACATGCTCTTCTCAAGTGTTAACTGGTGTGGCACATACAGGAGGTGAGCGCAGCCACTGCACTCCCAATATTCCACTGTGGCATGTATGCATGGCTCTGCCCTTCATTTACCTTTCAGTGGATGCACTGACTGCATTGTGCCGTGCAACCTGCAGCTTTCAGTACTGGGATAGGCACACAAACTACCTCCAGATTCCTAACATCACAGTTTACGTGGCACAAATACTTCAAATATTCTGCCCATTTTTTGTCCTAGACCTTATGAAGGGACCTTCAGTTTTTCAACAGCTCACTATCTTGTTTTTGAGGGATCTGCCAGTTCCAAAACCCTTTCTGTGATGCCCCTCCGCTCCACTAGGGGGAGGATGATAGTTACTTATCACCTAGGGCTCTGTGTAGAGCTTAGCTACATAGTTAGAATGTAAGGGTTAACTAGTTAGGTTCCACTAAGAGGAGGAGCTACAGACTATAAAAGTAAGAGACTGTAGCCATTTTGGGGTTGGGTCCTGAGGGTTGTGTGAGAGGGGGTTCTCCAGGTTCCCATGGATGAACTGGACTATTCTCTTGTGGTAGAGCCTCCCACTGATGCAGAATAGCACAAAACAGAGAGAGAATCTAGTCATGAGGAAACCATTGTTGGAGTCTGCTGGATTCTGGGGTTGGAATCACTTGAAAAACAGTAATGTAACTACCCCCATTGGATCCCCAGTGAACCAGGGTGGTAAAGGCCCCTTCATCCGCACTTGTAAGGAAACTAGAAAATGTTTCCACAGTTGGGAACGCTTGTTCTGGGTCAGAGTGCTAGGCTTTAAGATCTATCATGTAAGTGATTATTCTGTTACCTCAATGGATGCTGCTGTTTCAACTGTAGATATGGTTCTAGTTATACTGGTGCTGCTGTGTGTACCATAGTGGTAAACTGAACTGGTGCCATGGTACAGCATATTCTGTGCTTCAGTCTACAGTAAAGTATGAGACCTCCCTAGACCTGGCTGGATATAAATATTCATTGTAGGTGCCCCTCCCTATGAGATCCTTGAACCCCTACTAGGGGAGGGGGCGCTACATTTCTGTGTGTTTGCTGGCTTGCATACAGTATCACTCTCACAACAAAAAAAATCAAGCAACTGCCAGCATGGCCATGCAGGGTATGTAAGAATAAAATCCAGTAATAATGTAACAAGAAAAAGTAAAGTTTTAAAAAACTACACAGTTGGAGCATTGCCATGGTCAGATATTCCTGAAATTTCTGTGATATTTCTAGAGAAATCCCCACCTGCCTAAAATACCACTGCAGATAATACTGTATGTAAAGCTTATGTAACATATTTTCTAGTTACTATCTCCCCCCCCCCTTTTCCAGGTCTCTGACTCCATTCATACAGGGCTGGACCAGGTCAGCACTGCCATTTTATAATCCTTGATGAAGCCTCTAATACTGCGACCCTGCCCCACTTCATCCTTTGGGATAAACTTGGGGGGAGAGGAGGACTAACTGGCCTTGCAGTAGGATAGTTATGTTCCTACTTGCTGACCAGTACTGGTCAGGTCAGTTCAGGTTGGTGACGCCTTACGCTGCCCTCTCCCTATCAGGTTAACAGTCACGCAGAGCTCCATCCTGGACCCTAAACTCTTTTCAGTTATCTTCAGTGATCTCCCCTCAGTCTGTGTCTACTGATGCATTAACATACACATGGATGACACTACACCTTTACTCTGGAGCTCCATCCCTGAACTGGAATCTTCACTTCAGCATGACATCGATAATTTCCAACATTAGGTCTGCACAAATCTGCTCTCTTTTAATTCCAAAAAGATTGTGTCCGTGACTTTTGGCTCAAAGCAGAGACTAGCTTTACTCCAGACATTCCGTCTTCAAGACCCTTGATGGCTTCCCCTTGAAGTGTACCCCACTTCAAGAATCTCAATGTACGGTTGGATCAAAGCCTTGATTTTTCCATCCATATTGATGCCATGCAACTAAGCTCAGCCCTACACTAGGCACACTGCACACAACATATCCTGCCTCCCACTTCTGGTCTGTGAGTCATCATCCTTAAGATGATGTTGTAGGTGTTATGACTACAGAAATGTACCCTTGTACTGGTCACTGGTAAGGCCACATCTAGAGTATGGAGTTCAGTACTGGTGCCCACACCTCAAAACGGACATTAACCTGCTGGAGAAGGTCCAAAGGAGGACTACAAATATGATAATGGGTCAGCAGGAAAAGGCATATGAGGAGAGGTAGAGGGCACTGAATACATACTCCCTGGAGGACAGGAGAGAAAGAGAGGGGACATGATTGGGACTGCCAAGTCCTTGAAAGGGATAAATGAGGTGTATAAGAAGAGTCTCTTTAAGCTGAGTGGCAACCATAACACGAGGGGCACAGTCTTAAGCTGGAGGGTAGGAGGTTTAGGAGGGAGGTCAGGAAGCACTTCTTCACAGAGAGGGTGGTAGACATTTGGAATGCACTGTGGGAAGAGGTGATCTTATTGAAGACAGTGGGCACCTTTAAGAGAGTCTGGGATAGGCATGGGGGAAGGTAAGGATCGTGGCTAGGGAGGATGGGAGGAATGGGGGGGCAGGGACAGTTGCTCAAGCTGTGGACCCTGCTATAGACTAGATAGACCAAATGGCCTTTTTCTGTTGGCTTGTTCCTATGTTTACAACGCTGCCCCCAAATCTACCCTAGCCAGACTGGATCCTCTTTTCCATTCCTTCTGCCACTTCACTCTCAATGCCCCACCTCTTATTCATTACTGCTCTTTCTACCTATCAGTCCCTTGAGTTTTGTTGCCGCGCCCACTGATCCTTCCTCTTGAAATTCAAGTTCTTTTCCTCTTATCTTTCCTCACTCTTCACCTCTTCTATTCCCTTTTTTAACTTCCATTGCTCTTCTGACTCTCACTTCATATTATCCCCCACTGCAAAAACTTCACTGGGAAATCTGCCTTCTTTGTCCTCCTCCACAATATTTTGAACTGCCGCCCACTCCCTACTTGCCTTTACTCCTCTCTCTCTCTCTCTCTCTCTCTCTCTCTCTCTCTCTCACACACATATACACACTCTCTCTGAAGCCCCACCTTAGACCATATTTTACCCCTTAGACTCCACAACCCAGTATGGATTTTGTAAGGGGAAATAATAACAAATAAATATAGACAGAGAAACACAGATGCTGTCAACAGATTAAGACAAGGGTCCAGCCAGTCTTCCCATGAAAAAAATACCTACCTCTCCCCCTGACCTACAGTCTTAAAGGGGTATTTAGCCCTAATGCCTGCTCCACACCACCCCTGCTCCCTCTAACCCCCCCCCCTTGCCATAGCTCTTCTTCTTGGAATTACCAACCCTCTAAACCTGTTTTTAAACCTGCTTAAAGTCCCTGCCCCAACCATATTCACTGGTAAACTGCTCCATGGCTCTACCACCCTCTCAGTGAAGTAGAACTTCCTTATATCGCTCCTGACATTTCCACCAATGAGCCTCCATTTGTGTACTCTTCTTACTGCTCTACTGTTCTGGACAAACAGGTCCTCTCACTGTTTAATTAGGTTTTCCCCTCAGAAACTTGTATATCTCTATCATGTGCCCTTCTCCCTTCTGGCCTCTACCAAGTACATATTAAGGACCTCAAGCTGCTCCTCACAGGATCTGCCCCGCCGCCCCTGGATCATCTTTGTAAAACTAACTATGTTGTATGGGGTCCAGCCTATCCCTGTTCTTTTTGAGGTGTAGACTCCAGAACTGGGCACAATACTTCAGGTGGGGCTTTACCTGGGTCCAGCACGGGGCAATATCACCTCCTTCCTCTTACTATCAAATCATCTCCCAATGATTTCCAACATCCTTATTGCAAATCAATTGCTGTTTTTTTTTTTTAAATGCCACCAAGGAACTTCAGTACAGCAGTTGGTACTGTACCACACAGGAAGCGAGTTCATAAATTAGAGCGCAGAAGCATAACTGGGGATGTGGTGAAATGGGTTAAAACTGTTTGCAGGGCAGGAAGCAAGGTGCTGTAATAAACAGAAACCTTTCAATATGGCAACAATTGACCATCGGGGTCTCGCAGGGTTCAGTCTTGGGTCCTATAGTACACTGTTCAATACCGTATATTTATAATTGACCAAGAGGTTGACACCAGGAACTGGATGAATACGTTTTCTGATGACATAAATATGGAAAGAGTAATTTAAGTCACAACAGGAGGCAAATTAAATGCACACAGGTCAGGAGCTCCTCTGGCAAAGAAATGGCAGGTGAACTTCAATGCTGAGATTTGAAAAATGCAAGGTGATGCATCCAAGAAAGAAGAATATGAAGGTAAACTCTACCAACTATGCAGAGATTATGGAAGTCATGCAGGACAATTCCTGGGAACACTGATCAGCAGCAACGTAAAATGGGAGCAATAGTGTGTAGGGCAGCAACTGTGAAGCAAACGAAATGATGCACGCATCAGTGAAAGATGTCAAAACCAGGCCAAGAGATATACGGTCCCTTCACAGGACAGGCCCCACCCTGAATAGTGTGGGCAGTTTTGATCACCAAATTCAAAGAAGGCATTGACATGCTTGGGAAAGCACAAAGGAAAGCAGCGAAGGTGACTGAAGGTTTAGGAAATGTGCATGTGGACTAACAGGAAGAAACGAGGCTGTTTTCCATGGAACAAAAGTGGAATCTGAGGGGAAATGAGAACAGTCTTCAAATATCTAAAAGGGATGATATTGCCAGGTCAAATGCAGTTCTTCAGGATGCACAAAAGGCTAGGAAGGGACTACACATTGTTGAAAGGAGATTATTAAAGGGAAAAGAACTGTTTCACAGAACATGAGGACATGACACTGGAAGTAAATTTTCACAAGTGGCATCATCCAGTACTGTAACACGATCAGACTTGACAAGTACTTTTTTTGTTACTGCCTGTTTATGCCCCCTCTCTGTAAGCAGCATCTCCTTCAGGTGCTCCCAAGGTGTACCCCATTCCCCTGCCTCACTTAACTATGTTCACTTACCTCCATCAAGCCTTGGCGTCCCCACAAGGTGGGGACACAGTGAGGGGAACTGTCAGGAGATTGTGTCGAGGAGGCAGAGTCCAGATGTACCGGGGTCCATTGTTGCAGGTGCTGGGGCCATTTTCCTTAGTGTCTCTTCAGCCCCAAGGGACGTTGCAGACAAGGATGTCAAGCCACATGCATGCTATGCATGATGTTGCACCAACCTCAGTGAGGTCCTCGCCCTCACACCAGCCTTCCAGCTGCACAACCACCTGTGATCACCCAGATGGCAATATTGTGGTGGAGGACAACCCCCCCCCAGGGTAGAAGAGCATCCTCTAGGACACTCAATCCCCACTATCTAGCCCCCGATGACCCTAGCTCATATCCAAACTTAAGTCACCAGCATCATGAGCAGTAACCCAATTGTTGTGCTGATGGCCTGGCAGACAAGTACTCTGAAGAAAAAAGGCTGATAGGGTATTTCCCCTATAGCTGGTGGGAGGGAAGCTCACTGGCCTTCTTCCTCCCTAAAAGCTGCATATATTTATATGTGTGCATGTCTGTGAAATACATTTCTGAACATAAAGGTAGACTAGAATGACCAATGGTCTTTTCCAGCCTTCTAGTGTCTGTGGATCTATGGCTTGCTTTCATGAATATAAGCAATGTAAAATGAATATACAGTAGACCTGGGAATTATTTCATTTATATATGGTAAACTATTACATCTTTAATTCAATATAGTCCGTATTACTAGTTGAACAGTTTATTAACCTGCCCTTTATTTATTTATTTATTTATTTTATTTTAGTCTTTGGTAACCAGGTAAGGCCCACTAGGCACAAGTGCCTGTTTTCAGGGGCGACCTGGGAGCACTGGGCGGTTAAGTGACTTGCTCAGAGTCACGCAGTATGCAAGTGGAGGTTGTGAGAATCAAACTCAGGTCTAGTCTGCTGGATGTATCAAGCTCATTCACACTTCGTTCCTCTAACCTCTAGGCTATACTGCTAGCCCAGTTAACACTGCAATATACAGTTTCATGTCATAATACACAGAAAACCATGTATAATGATACACTGTAATATGCTTTTTTCTGTATATTACTGGTGTCTAAAAAGCCATCATTTGTATTTCTTAGAATGACTCTTTAGGAATCTTTTCAGTATATAGAATACAAATTAACCTCAATAGCAGTGCTTTCTACTTACTTTGTGGTTACTTATCAGTGTGGGCAAGAGTCACTCTCTGCTAACTGCCGACTGTCATGATTTTGTTATCAGATGATTTAAAAATTTAAATTTAATTTCTTCTGAAACCAACAGGTAAGCCCAGTATCTCATTTAAAAGATCTTTTCATGGACTTTCAGAATTTGAGTGACCATGACAATGTAAACATCCCCTTTAATAAACTATACCAAAAGAGTAGATGGAAAGTCTGTAATTCTATTCTGAGGCTTCTGTGTAAAATATAAAACATTTGTGCTTCCTACCCATGGTTTATAATGGTCCTCAGAAACCTCTGACAGAATTACAGCCTTATTATTTACAACTAGGTATGGTTTACTCTTTATCTAATCTGAGGGGGCAGTTTAAAAAGAGTAAATAGCACACACCAAAAAAAAAGAAAATTCTCCAAAATACACCATACAGTTTCACATCCATGTTCACTATGCATAGCCTTGAATAAAAACCTTATGAAATAAAAGATTTATCAGGTTCCTGGATGTTTACTGTAAGCTTTTTTCACTATTAAATATTTAACTGTTTAAAATGTTGTAAATGTTAAGACATGGATAAACCATGTATGCCATTTTAAAAAGACATGGACACAGTTAAAGCACTGACAGGCTACGAAAGGCACATGTAATTTACCAGGAGAGTATACAATGTGCAGGTGTCTAAGGGCTTTGCAAATCCAGTCCCTATCCGGGCAACGTACAGATCTTCACATAAATTTGCAAACTCTGTTTGTGCAGAAAACTGTCTTCCCATGCTACAGCAAGGACAGCACTGTATTTCCTAACACTGGCATACTGTAATCGAATCCCTGCATATTTTGCATGAAAAGAAGGAAAGGACTGATGCTACGTAATATGTATTCCAAACAAAGCCTCAAAGTGCATCAAAGGAAAGCATAAAAAAGCAACATGCTGGGGAGCAAAATACCCCCCTCAAGATTTTGTTTTCTATACCACATGTGGTAAATTAACCCAGTGCTATTTTTGTTCATTGTTACCCTTTTTCACCCCACTAAAAATGGTGTTTGGAAATTATGATGACAAGAAGAAACCAAGTCATGCATTCACTTGCTGGAAATTGAATTAACTGAAAGATGGGAGTAGGGAAAACTCACATGATTATGATGAACATTTCAACATTTTTTGCCACATTATAATCTTGCGAGGCTTTCTAATAGTTTACAACTAGCTACTAATTACTGTGTGACCTGGGAGCTGTTTGCAGTGCCCCAGAGTTGGGCGTCCTCTGGTGCACTACTAAAAAAGGGTATCCAAGTGCTCCAGGGGCACCAGTGTTGCCAGTCAGCATCCCCAGTGTGTCCCAGTCTCTCAAGTGCAGACCAAGGTCCCCAGGTTGTGGAAGCATAGGTGCCCCTCTCAGACCCCCTTGCCCAGTACAGGAATAGAGAGGCAGGATAAGGGAACAGAGAGTAACTGAGGGACTCCTAGGTAAACAGAAGCCCCAGCAGGGCTTGGTTTAAAATGCTTCTCCACTGTCATTGTTTTTCTGCTCGCACTTTCAGAAACCCCCACTTGTTGCCAGGTACTGGGAACCTGCTCTGGTGGTTCCTGAGCAAGTGGGCAGCAGGAGCAGGCAGGCAGCATAAGGCTCTTAAGGATTTTGTTTGGAATCCTCAGCCCTTTTGAATGGCAACATGCATTCCCTCAGTTCAGTGACAAGCATCAAAAATAGGACAGATGTCCCTACTGGGCCAGAATGTCAGCGGCCCTCCCATTCCATAAAGGAATTCTGGAGGTCAGGGGTAAGGGGAAACAGACTTCTAGAAAAACATAAAGTGAACTTACAAGCGCAAATGGGCAGACTAGGTGGGCCATAGGCCCTTATCTGCCAACAGTGTCTATGTATCTATGTATCTCCTTTCCTCGTCAGTGGGTGGCAGAGGCAGTAACCTCGGTGGCTGAGTGAGGACAGACAGAAGAAGAGCAGTGGATCTGGTGGGTTCCCAGTGTGTTCAGCAGTCCCTTCCTGTCAGGCAGCAGCAGTCAGTTGCAGGTGGTTTGAGGTCTGTCTAGCTCTTTTTTTATTTATTTTTTTTTTATTTAATTAAAGTCCCACATCTGCAGTGTCAAAGCAAAAGGTCACGATGGTAGGAGAAGCCAAGAAAGGTGGCAGTCAGAGGCAGTCAGAAAGAGAGAGAGAGAGCAGTGGAGGTGGAGTCACTCAACAACATCAGGCCCCAACAGAGCTCCCACAGTGGACCACCTACAGAGACTTATCTCTCAGCAGCCAGAGAAAGAGCCCCAGTCAGCACGGCGACTCAGTGGCAGCACTACCGGGGCAGGTTTTAATACTGAAATTACCCCAGGAAGTGGCCGAGGCCATGGGGGTGTGAACAGGGCCCCAGCTATAGAACCACCCTGGAAGCCAGGAGTAACAGCAGGGCAAGACCATCTCATCAGACATGTTTGGACAGGTAGAAATGGGGCAGGGAAGCCCCAAGTATGTAGCCATCAAGTGGGTGGGGCTAAAGGGCAGACAACCTCCAAATGTAAATGCCTTGTAAGGACCAGGGTAGGGCCAGGCTAGTATCTCAAAGAGAGGAGCAGTTGCCCAGAGCAAGGAGCTGATAGGGACTGAATAAAACTTATTTTACTGTGTATACTAGCTCCAGCCAGGAGCAGTAGGGGTAGGACAGGCCCCAGTTACAAGAATGCCCAGATGGGCAAGAGAAAAGTCAGGCTAGTAGCCCAAATGAACATCAGGTGACCCAAAGCCAAGGGGCCAGGGTAAACAAATGGAACTGAGAACTGCAAACAAGCTCCAGGCATGAGTAGGGGAAGGGGAAGCAGACAGGTCCCCAGACCAGCAGCATAGCTGCCAAATGTCCACTGAGAGTAAAAGCAGCCCCAGAGCATCGGTAGCTCTAGTATATGTCTGGTATGCAAATTTTCCAGCTGTCATTTGGTCCAAGGAAGGGAACTAAACAACAGGAGCCATGAGATGGGCTATAAGAATCCCACATTTGCATGGAGTATATAGGAGACTGCTCCCTGCCTTTTAAATATAAAACTAAAAGTGTACACCCGAGGGAAAGGGGTACATATACCATGGTCCACATGACAGCTAGATATATCCCAGCCAACTGAGTTCAGGTTTTCCCCCCATGTAGCATCTGCCTTGGTTCAGTCTCCCTGGTACTCTTATAATACTAAGTTATTAAAGTGACAGTGTGTTCTGGCTACTAGCCTTTTGCATGGAAAGCGGATCTGATCTCTCAGTTGGATCATCCAGATGGAGTTGATTTTATGGATGCAATGGGTCGGATTTTCAAAGGCCGGAGAATGACGCAGGGTGCTTGCGTCAAAAACAACTGATGCCAGGAGCAAGATGCATCAAACCTTGCACCAATTTTGATTTTTGAATGGTGCTTGCATCGAGAACAGGTCTGCATGCACCAGAGTGGCTTGCACCATGCTTGCACCAAAAAATGCCTGCGCCATGTCAGAAGGGATGCCTGCATCACTGAAATGATGACCCATCCCTTTATCTGGGATTTTCAAGGAATGCGGGTTCTGTCCTTGTGCCTAAGATGTATGTCGCTGTTGGGCCAGCCAGAGCTGGTCCAAGGAACACTAGAGCATATAAAGAGGCCCACAACAGGCAGTCAGACATGACTATACTACTTTTAAGGGTCAACATTCTCCTGCAGGACTAGTTTAAAACATTTTAGGGGCTTAGTCTTGGCCAGTTCATCTGCTGTATTTTTGGACTTAGCTTGCATCATTCTTGTCCTTTGCATCATTTTTTAATCAACTTGCACCATTTTCTTTTGACTTAGCTTGTGTCATTTTCATTCCTTGAGTCATTTTTTTTACTCAACTTGCACCATTTTACATGATTTATTTTGGTGTAGCTTGCGTCATTCTTGTCCCTTGAGCCAATTTATTGACGCAGTGGTACTCATGCATCAGTTTGGGGGACTTTGCCACAGAACGCTTTTCTTGCAAAATACGGTGCACAGTATTTGGTGCACCTAGATCTGGCACAAGCTAGTTGTTTGATGCAGCTTGCCTGGATCTAAGGGCACTTTGAAAATCCAACCCAATGGGCAGGGTTTTCAAAGCCCTTAGATTGGCACAAGGTGCTCGTGTCCAGCATGATGGACGCAACAAGCACCTTATGCCAAGAGTAAGGCCACAAGCTATTTTACAAAGCAGCCTGCATCAATCAGCAGGCTGCTTGCACCAAGCATGCTAGCACCAGCCTTGCACCACAAAAGTGGCTGCGGCATGGCGCTAGGGGTCTTGCAGCAGTCCCTGGCTGCCACAACCCGAATTCGCAATTTTCAAAGCTCTCCCCAGGGACAAAGTGCTAAATACCATTAGACCAGCCGAGGGCTGGTCTAAGAGTACTTAGACATCCCCTGGGAGAAATGTCCACTGTGCCCCTGGCCCTGATCTACCCCTACACTTAATGATATCAATAATACTGCAGTAATATATCACTGCCTAGTGATCTAGTGGCCCCTCTCCCCACCCCGATCAGCTCCTATACATAATCATACATAACATTCACTCCTTGGTGATCTAGTGGCTCCCCGCCCCACCCCGATCAGCCCCTACACATAATCATATATAATCTTCACTCCCTGGTGATCTAGTGGTCCCTCTCCTCACCCCAATCACCCCTACACATAATCATATTTAAAAATCAATCCCTGGTGATCTAGTGGCCCCCCACCTGGCAAGTAGTGCCCATCACCCCGCTCCCCCCACCAATCCGAGGACATTATTCGGTGACTGGTTCAGCCCTCCGCACACCACCACGGCTGCCCACAGAATGAACTGTTAGAGTGGCAGTGGGCTGCTTCCACGGTTGCAATAATAGTTGACAAGATTGAAAGACCATCACATGGGAGATGTGGAGGGTTACAGCAAAAGGAAAAATAATAAACTAATGAAATAATAATCATACTTTATGAGGGGGAAATTGTATTTAAATAAATAAGCTACCACTTGACTGAAAGTGGGAGAGTGCCTATAATAAACGAGGAAGCCTCCATCCTAATGAAGGGGCATTGGAAGGCCTGACAAACATCTCAGGCTTATCTGTCTATTTTAGCTACTTAAATAATAATATACTGTAGTTATCTCTATTTTAATGCAAAGTTATTAAAACATTTTTTTGAGAAGTAACTCCCGTAGCTTGTAGGAACACCACACAAATGTGTAATTTTTTTGCAGTCAGGTGGTGTCAAGGGCAGGTGTGCAAGAGACTATCCCTGAGCTCTCCTTGCAAAACTGTTCCGTTAAACTTATATTTTTGTCTACTGCATGCCTTGCCTAATATTTACACTTTCTTTTGTAGGGGAAGCAGTTCTTGAAAATACAGGCTACACTTCATTTTTTACTGACCAGGAAAAGTCAGGACTAGGAAATTCTTCCAGTTTTAGACCTTATGCAGGGGGAAGGGACACAGATGTAAACCAATTGATACTGAACCAAGTAAAGCTGTTGGTGGTTTTAATGAACAGCAGTGTTTGATCAGAACACCAGGGAAATGCCCCTGCTCTTTTCATGAAGCGTCATGGTATCTTTTAATGTCCACTTGAACAGCCACCAGGACAGACAGATGGGATCACAGTTTAACACCTAATCCCAAAGACGGCACCTCCCACCACGGTGTCCCAAAAACACCATGCTGGGGCATCAGTATGGTCTCTTATAACCAAGTGGAAAGTGCCCGAGCAGAGCTACTAACACCATTTGCTGCAGCATCTTGTGTTCGTCACCTCCCATCCTACTAATGACCAGGCTCGATCCTGCTTATTTTTGACAGGACCAGGGTCCAAGATGGCAAAGCTGCAGGCACATCCTTGGATGGCTCAAAAGAGGTATGCAAGTAAAAAATGCTTTTAAAACTAGAAAATGCCATTAGAAATAGAACACTAAAGTTTTTTTCACTTGAATACTTTCGATGAGACTTCTTTGCATAGATCGGTTTCACTTGTGGGTTTTTGACATCTTGATGACCACTGAGACAATACAGCTCTTATCTCTAAACCATTAGTCACTCAAATGCAACATAGTAATGTCATGTTTGTCCCCCCCCCCACACTTTCTAACCAGGAATAACAAAACTTAGTCTGCACAAGCGTACTAATTCACGAGGAATTGTCCCTCTGTGACAGAGATACAGTGTGTGGCACCATGTCAAATCAGTATGTACACCAATTCACTATTTTAGTGCAGTGGGCCGCCACCTATTTTTTTGGTTTTTTACCACCATTCTATATTTTTTGCTAGCAGCTGAAAGTTTTGCCCATCACCCTGTTTTTTTTATAAAATCTTCCGCAATTGTCTTGCACCACCATCCTTTATTGCACTACTATCCTGCTGTGATACCAGCATGCAATACCTTAATTAAAACCTGCTTACTATGCACATGTGCAGTGCATGCAAGAAGTCCATGGAATAATACAACCCTGATCCCAATCACCACAGCCACCGCCCTATATTTGCAGGCAGTGCAGCATCCTGCAAATCATGGTGCTAAAGCTCTGGAAACTGTGGAAAACAGTGCTTGAGTGCTCCTGAAGTTCATTATTAATGGTGTTTCACAAATTAATTTGAACTTCTACTTTGAAATCACAGTGTAAAGTCAGGGGGCGACACTTTCTCCGTGTGGAACTTAGGGCTTTTGAGGGGTAAGATGAGTGGCATCACTTGAAATGTGACAGCTGAGAGGAATGAGCACCACCTGTTTCTTTAGGGACTCAAAAAGGCTTTGCTGCATCTTACTATAGTATACATATGTACTTACCCACCAGGAAGTACTCAGGGAACCATGATGGTTGTAGCCCATCCCTGTTGGTTGTAGTCCTACTGTAGTTCCCATCATGCCCAGTGGGCAGCACCTTGCCAGCTGTCAAGCTCCAAGATTAAAGATGATCACTGCTTAACATCGCCTGTGTCCTAATCCATCCATCTAAATTACTGCACTTACGATTCCTGGAGTACGCCAAAAATGTTAACACATTCAAACATACTGGACCTTAGTTACTCTCAGTCCTTGCAACTGCTGGTGGCCCCTTACCCATAGAGGTCCCAGAGCTAGAGAAAAGCATAAGTCATTGAAATGTCAATTGTTTTAATGTACATCGTACATCATGGGAGCATCATGTGATGCTTCCATCCAATCATGGTGCTTCTTTCAGTTGCACGTGAGATACTCTTATTTTTGTAAGAGTATCTCATCAGCTGTGCAGAACAAATGGGCTTCTTGTAGCACAGCTCACAGTTAGGGACTGTTGTACAGCAAAAGGTTATTAAAAAATACAAAATTAGCACACTATCCATAATAAGTTTATAGGGATGCTAGGAGGGCCTCTTTTGGTATAAAAGTGTTGCCTGTTGCATGTTTATGGCACCAAAACTTCTCACTCTTGGTTCACAGTCCTCTTGCCTAAGAAGACATGAGGCAACACTTTTATATACAAAAGAGGGCCCCTCCCCACCTGCGTCAACTAGTATTTATTTATTTCCTGTGCTGAAACAGCACTCAAGGGGCATCACAGAGTGCTGAGCAGAAACTTCTAAAATAATATTAAAATGCCAAGAGGTTATGGCATATTGGGTCCTAACTGAAAATTTAGTATTTAGTCAACAAAGGCAGTCAAATGCAAATTCTGAAATGGGTAGAAAGAATGCTGGCATGTGATTGGCCAAGAGGTTCTTTCAGCAGGGCTGTTATCCCAGCACAATGGCCCAGCTGAAAGTAGCTCAACAAAAATATGTTTTAAAAAAATATGGAGTAACCCATGGGGGATTACCAGGAGGGTCGGGTGCAAAAGAGTCGGGGACAGAGAGTGGACCTTTCCAAGGGAGGGGCCAAAGCTGTCTGCCAGTTCCACTGGAGGAGGAAACAATGTACATGGAAAAAAATACATCCAATTTACTGAAAAGGACACAGTCCATAACTGCAATAAGGCACTCCAGGGAGTGCATTATGGTGGGCTAACAGCCCTTCGCAGGTGGTGGAAGCAGTTAGCTTTGCCTTGTCCTTCAACCCACCCACGGTGGTCCGTTATCCCCCCATAATGCACTACCTGTCATGCCTTATTGCTTGTGTCACAACAAATGGGAGAGAAAGTCACTTTATAACAGAGTGCATCATACATGGTGTAAACATTTCTCCGCTGGAATTAAGTCAGGCTTCCGAAAACTGCTGCTTGACTTGCTGTCAGCCCCTAAATATATCATAGTTTCCAGTTTTTACACAAACTGTGAAGTGCAACTTTTCAAAAGATTCTGCACTTTGCCCACAGCTCTGTGGTTTTTGAGTTCCTAAATGTTTCGGCTCGCAGCTTCCCACATCGAGTCATCACTTCTGCTTTCTTAAATACGTTTCACCTTTACAAAAAATTAAGAGCAAAGATCACGATAGCATGTATGCAATGCTTGTAAGTGCATGAAGTATGCATAAAACCACTGCTACAACAAGCTATGCTACATCAGAAGAAATAAGTTCATAGCATTTTAACTAAGACACAGGCATGCTTCAGAAACCCTGATTTCAAGAGGGGAAAAAATGGTTGTTAAAAGATTTCTTCTGGAACAAAGGTTGCTCTGGCTCATACCCTTCTTGGCCTCTGGAAGATAGATGACATACCAGCCTGTCCCTTAGTACCTGCAGTTGACTAAGCTAAGTCCCAGTACAACCACCTTTTGGCTAGAGATAATTAGTAACCCAGCAGTGTAAAGTCAAAAGGGATGCTAGATCCACTAAATCCAACCCCTGCCACACCTCTAAACCTTTCGTCACTGAAATTAGGGACACGGACATGCAACATGAGGGACAATGACCCTCATAATGAGGTACACACAGCCTCAAACATAGAGGTACTGCCGGCCCGGTGGCACAGAGGGTTGAGGCATCTAGCCTTACCTTACGTCGTGCTGGTGACCCAGGTTTGGGATTGACCTGGTGTTGTCGGGGAGGGTAGGAACAGGATTGAGCTGCCTATTGGCAGCTCTCCTCTCCTGGGGTGGACACTGTCCCTCCCGTAGCCCCATCACCAACCTGTGGAGGTCTGGTGGTGATGTAGGCAGAGAAGGGGGCAGCTAGTAGGCTGGGACATTTTGCAGTGCCCGGCATGTGTGTGCTCCACACGCGCATGTCAGCACCTTGGATGCACGGGCGGGGATGGGTGAAAAAATGGAAAAACCTACAAAAAATGTAAATAAAAAAACATGGAGGTACAAACTCAGAATACTGTGGGAACCATTGTGTTATTACTCATGCAAAGTTTTTTTTTATTTAGCATCTTGGCATATGATGTATTTGTGCTTCTAAGTCTGAAATTGCAGCCTATTTTCTGGGAGGGCAATACCTTTTCCATGAGGGACAGAGTGCAGGGGTAAAATGAGGGACATCCCTCGTAATTAGGGACAGTTTAGAGGTATGCCCTCCCCCACTTCACAAGCAGGGATGAAGTAAGTATCCTGTGCAAAATCGTACCAATTTATAGGGGTCCCCTGCCTCCTCTTTTACCCAGGGTACACTGTGATTCCTTTGGTAAGCAGAAATGTTTCCAGGCTTACCTTAATGGCCTGCTGTGCTGTCCATGTCTACTATCTCCACTGGTAGATTGTTCCATAGGTTCACTACCATTTAGGAGAAATGACTCCTAACACTACCCATAAATTTGTCACACCTGAGTTTCAGGGCATGTCCCCACATCTTGCTGCAGGACATCAGTTCAGACATCTCCAAGTATTTCATATCGTCCATACCCTTCAGCATGTAAAAGACTGAGATCACCCCCCCCCAATCTCCTTTGTTGCAGAGTAAGCATGTTATGGGCCTCCAGCATCTCCTCATAGCTTTTGCCCCTTCCCCATCTGCTGATCATTTAGGTGGCCCTTCGTTGCACTCTGTCGACTGACTAACGTCCTTTTTGTATTGAGGAGACCAAAATTGCATGCAATACTGCAGATGGGGCCTGACAAAGGCCTTGTAAAGTGGCAAGATTATTTCTACTACTTTGTTATTCACCCTATTTGATACACCCTACCATTCTGCTGGCTCTCTTGACAGTGGCCCTGCATTGCTTGCAAGAGGAGGAGCATAGGTCCTACCTCTGTTTTTTTTCTCCCCAAGTGTGGCACCTTGCAGTTGGCTATGTTGAATCTGAGACTCCAGGAGTCAGACCAATTGCCAAGCTTATTTAGCTGCTCCTGAGGTTTGTCCCTATCCTCAAAGGAATCTGATACCCACCAAGTGTCATCCACTCCACACCCTCAGACACCAGGTCCTTCATTATAGCAAATTCTGCCTTCCTAAAGTGTCTTGTCCTACTGGCTGAGGTATGGTTAGTTTTCCCTGTCAACAGGGGGCAGGTGACCAGGCTGTGATCACTGTCTTCCTCCAGCTCCTTCACTTGTACACTGGCAATGACCCTAATTAGGGCCCAATTTACAACATATTTTATTTTCCATGGTACAGAAACAAATGGGAGAAGCCCTACAGAAATTAGGACCCTTGCCCCTTAATGTATAATTTAACTATCATGCCTCTGCCAAAGTGGAACACCAGACCCAAAACTATAAGCAGAATCCTCTACCATGTGAACTAAAGGAGACAAATCCTAGAAACGCTAACAGCAGACTACACTCCACACAGATAAGGTCCATCATAAACAGATTAGGCAACATTTGTGTAAACAAAGGAAAGGATTCAGAAATGTTAGAGTTACAAACTTTACATTCACTTACAGCAGCTGTTACAGCGGGTGCAAGTTTGTATGACCTGATACATCAAATGATGGAGAAAATATCAAGCTAAATAAGGACCGCTGGGCAGACTTGGGGAGGCCAAGCGGTCCTTATTTGCCATCAAAGTCTATGTTTCTATCTATGTTTCTATGTGACATCGTTTGCTTGAACACTTCATTTTTGTTCTCACTAAAAAGTGATCTCATATCCTGCACCCTATCTGATCTTAACACTTGTCTAATTATGTTACACGTTTTTCCTCATGTGGTAATACTTCCTCATTAAAAAAATAAATGGTTCCTAACTGAACAAAGCTGCAGAGGGAAATAATATAGCATGAAGTTTGGAACAGCATGTGAGTTTGATCCAGCTGAAACACACACATACATTCATAGGGACGTTATATTGTTACCAATCAACTCATACACCCAGCACATCGCCTGAACCTGGGCCTTCACCAATACTTAATTGGAAAGCTTGTTGGAAGCACAACACAAAGAAGGAGTATTGTCCTGGAGTACAGTGTACAGTTCTGGAGACCTTACTTACTTAAGGCATACACAGGATAGAGAAGGTTCAGAGGAGGGCAACTAAGATGCTACATGGATTGCATCACAAGTCCTATGAGGATAGGTTGAAGGAACTGAATATGTACTCTCGAGACGAGAGGAGGGAGAGAGGGGATATGATAGAGACATACAAGTATCTTACAGGGAGGAACAGGGTGCAGGAATACACTATTTTTAAGTGGAAAAGATGTTCCAGGACTAGAGGGCATGGGATGAAGTTGGAGGGAGGACGAGTCAGAGGAAACGTGAGGAAGAATTTCTTCACAGAACAGGTGGTGGACAAGTGGAACACCCTGCCAGAGGAAGTGGTGGGGGCTGAAACAATCACGGGATTTAAGAATGCATCGGATAGACATAAAGGAATTCTGGAGGTCAGGGGTAAGGGGCAACAGACTTCGAGGAAAACAAACTGAACTTACAAGCTGAAATGGGCAGACTGGGTGGGCCATAGGCCCTTATCTGCCGACACTGTCTATGTATCTATGTAAGGATTTGGTGAGTGAGTGCTTTCCATGTCACCTTTTTTGAAGAATACTGCACACTGGATGGGCCTGGCGGTCCTTTTCTGACGACAATTCCTATGTTTCTATATACTGCAGTATCCAATTTGATGTGCCATGGAGCTGCATGAATAGGGTTACATGGCTTGGAAGCTATGTAAATGTTTGGGTATATACTGTAAATACTGTTGCAATACAGTGCATCCAAAACATGGAACTTATTGGCACTGAAAACAAGAAATGTTACTGCTCAAGCTACCTTTCTGAGCACTCAATCATAAAAATGGTTTCAATATGCAATTGTGCATAAAACCTTTTTCTTTCTCTTGCCTATTTGTAATTATGTTGTTATATTTGAAATTGTTTTACTTTGGGTATAGTATTCTTTTGTCAGTAATTGTTATTTAATGTATTTGTGCAATATTTGTTGCAGGACAACTTTGAAAATAGGGCCTCTTCTAGACCTAATAGTTACAGCATGTGGGAAAATAAAGCTTTCTGCTACTATTTCTTCTACCAGTTGCAACAGTTTCTCTCCCCAAAATCTATTATTAGTATATCATACGTCAGAATTGTGCAGTTATATACTACAAAATTTATCTGCAAAAGTTTATCTTACAATACTGGACCGATAGTGCAGTAATACCACAACTGCTCGATATGCCAGGGATCTGAGTTTCGGAATGGACTGGGGTCACTCAGGGCTTGCCTGAGGGAGTCAAGATCGAGTTTCTCTAGGAGAGCTCTCTTACCTCACTGAATGGGGATAAACAGCATTCCAGTCTTAGTCTGCCACTTGGCAGAAGCCAGGAGACAGCACAGCGGGACTGCTGCAAGAGTGGGATAGCCACTGGATGCCAGTATGCATGCCACTGTATGTGTGTGTGTGCACGTCATTACATGCCGGCACCCTGGGGGAGAAAAAAACAGGAGCGGGAGGAAAAGCCCTGGCCCGCTATTGTGCTGGCACACCCCTGCAGGCCCCGCATGACTGACAAGGTAGGCCACCCATCACTATCCTGGTCCTGGGCAAGTGGTGGACAATCGGTAAGTCGGTGAAAAGGATGCTGATGGGGCTGTGCTATTGGGTGGGTTAGGGAGTGAGAAAAAGCTTGACTAAAAAATGTAGTGAGGTCTATGGTCAGAGCACTGAACTGATTTGTGAAACAGGAGATCATGGTTTTGAATCCCATTACTGCCACCAGCTCTCAGTGAGCTTGAAGAAATCCCTTGAGCTCCAAGTGTTTCAAGAGGGGGCCCAACCACCAGGCAGAAAACACAGCTGGCATCAGAAGAACTCAACTGCGCAGCAATCCCCCCACCCCCAAAAAAAAAAAAAATAATTATAAGTGATTCTATTTTGTATTAAAAGGGGCATTTGCTTGAGACTGCTGCTCTTTCACGTTCATCTGCTCCAGATGCTTATCCCTAGCTGATGTCCCCACTTCAGATTGTGACATCACTATTGTTTATAACAGTGACGTCACAGCCAAGGGATTATGACCTCACATAGGAAATACTAATCAACAGGTGAGGAACTCTCATGGGAAAATAGTTTGCTTTATGAAAACACCACCAATAATAAAGAACAGCATGGTTTCAAATTCAGAATGTTCAGCAACGTTGTATGAATAAGTTCAGCTGATGACTACATCCCTCTTTCAGTCCCCTGCAGCCTAGCGCTGAGTAGAAAATGGGACTCCAGGAAAAATGATAAACATAGGGAAAAAGATGGGTTTTGGAAAAGGGTAAGGTTCCTCACAAGGATTAGCCCTTCACCACAAAAGGCCAACACTAAGTGTACTATAAATACCTACATGACCATAAAGTTAGTATTCTAACCTTTGACTGGTGATGCCTAATCTAGAAGTCTCACTCCAAAAACAGGTCATTCACTTACTGCACACCCACCTCACGTTACTGTCATGCTTACATCAATTTCAAGTTTTATTTAAAACAGGAGATCACAGAACCAGTGAGTCGAGACTTATTTTCACTGATGTCCCAGGCATATAAAAATGCCATTCTTGTACACATTACATAGTCATTTACATGCAATAAATGACAACAATACAGAGTGCACATTAATCAGATTGTAAAAAGGAGCACAGTACATTTATGGAACAGCTCAAGTTACAGAAACATGACAGCTGTTACAAATTACCCAATTGCATGGCTATTAATTAGTTTGCTACTGACTTGTGATTGCGGTAAAACTCGTGTATCAGTACTGAAGGAACATATGAACATATGAAAGTTTTCAGCAGCAAAAGGCCATCCTGATCTATCTAGGCTGTTCAAGATTGCAGCTAGCTCCCTATTCAGCAGCTGCCCCTCCTTCCCTCCAGTTACCCTCCCCTTTGCCCTGTCCCACCTCTTCTTGAAGCATGCCACTGTGTTACATGCCACCATCTCAGTAGTGCGTTCCACTTTGCCACCACCCTCTCCATAAAGAAATGCCTCCTCACCTCCCTCCTGAATCTACCCCCCTCCAATCTCATATCATGGCCCCTAGTGTCTCTCCCTACCCTCCTCCTGAATAGACCCTCTGTGTCTGTATTTGAAGGTCTTAATCATGTTCCCCCTGTCCCTCCTCTCCTCCAGTGTGTACATGTTTAACTCTCTTAGTCTGAACTCATATGACAATTCCCCATGACCCTGAATCATCTTCATTGCCCTACGATGCACCCACTCCAGTAGCCTAATGTCCTTTTGTGGGTACGGACACCAGTACTGCATGCAGTATTCCAGGTGGGGTCTAACCAATGATCTGTATAATGGTAGAATAACCTCCCTTCTTCTCAAGGTAATTCCTCTTGCAATGCACCCCAGCATTTTGTTGGCCTTTGATGCTGCTTTTTTGCATTGCGCGGAAGTGTTCATCGCTCCTGTGATGAGCACCCCCACATCCTTCTCCTCTTCTGTTACCTCAAGCCGCACCCCTCCCACCGATGGCAGCTTCTCCTCAGATTTTTTGTTCCAAAGTGCAGTAGCTTGAATTTTTTTGCACTGAACCCCAGCTGCCATCTGGCAGACCATGCCTCTAGCCTTGCCAGATCCTTCTGTAGCCCCCGCCACCCAACATAGTCATCTACCACCGCTCCCATCTTGGTGTCATCTGCAAATAGGTTGATTTTGCTGCTGATGCCCTCTGAGATGTTTGTAATAAATATGCCAAACAGCACTGTGCCCAACACCAACCCCCTGTGGAACACCACTTGTCACAGGCTTAGGGGATGAGTATTCCCCACCTACCACCACCCTCTGCTGCCTATCTTTTAGCCAGTTTTCCACCCACCCCACCAGTTTTGCTCCTGTCCCTATGCCCTGTAGCTTGCTTCCAAGTCTCTCATGCAGTACTGAATTGAAGGCCTTACTGAAGTCTAGGTACAGGACATTCACCGCATGACCCCCGTCAATTTGCCTAGTCACCCAGTCATAGTATTCCACCAGGTTGGTCTGGTATGACCTGCTCTTGACGAAGCCATGCTGTCTCCTGTCCTGCACCCCATTCACCTCCAGTAGTGCCTCTAGCCTTTCCTTTAGGATGGTCTCCATTTTGTTTCCCCACTATGGACGTTAGACTTACTGGCCTATAGTTCCCCAGTTCATCCTTGGGTTCACTCTTGTGGAGAGGAAACACGTGAGCCAGTCTCCAGTCATACGGTATGCATCCTGTGTCTAGAGATAAATTAAATAATTCTGCCAAGGGTCCTGCCAGGACCTCTGCCAGCTCCTTTAGCACTCTTGGATGTACTCCCAACTGATCCTGGTGCCTTGTCCACCCTCAATGCCCTTAACCCTTCCAACACCCTCCCCACTGTGATTTCTCCATCCATCATCCCCCCATCTGTTTCTATCCTCCCCCCATACTATGGGTAGCGCCCCCCTCCCTTTCTTTGGTAAAGACTAAACAGAAGTAGTCGTTGAGCACTTCTGCCTTTTCATCCCCTCTTCTAACCATCCCCCTCCTTCTTAATTCTTACAATGTGGTGCTTACAGCTTCTTTCCTCCTGATGTACCTAAAGAAGTCTTTTTCCCCTTTTTGTATGCCCTGCACCACCCTGAGTTCTCTTGCTGCTTTGGCTGCCCTTACCCCCGGTCACTTCCTTTGCTTCTTGCAGATATTCCTCCCTATCCTCCTCCCTCCCCGATTTTCTGTATCTCCCGTAAATTGCCCTTTTCCTCCTCACCCTGTTTAACATCCCTTTGCTTATCCAGCTCGGTTTCTTACCCTTAGCCTTCTTACTCTGGGCCCTACAGCAAGTTTCTGTTGCCTCCACTGTCCCGTCTTATCAGTTCCCACCTTTGTTGTGTGTCCATACCCAGTTGAATTTTGCACAGGAACCCCTGTACCACTTCCCTCATCATCTTAAAGTTGGTGTTCCTGTAATCCAGCATCCTTGTGCCAGATGACCCTTCTCTTTACCCATCTGTAACTGGAACCATACTGACTGGTGATCACTCCCCCCCCCCCCCAGTGGTTCCTCCACTCTCACATCCCTCACCCATAGAAACATAGACTTTGACGGCAGATAAGGACCACTTGGCCCACCCAGTCTGCCCATTTCCCTACCTACTGGATAAGCTGCAGATTCTGGTTAACCAACAGCCTATTTCCTGCAACCCCCCACTATAATTGCCTTATGTCTGTCCCATGCATGTTTGAATTCCTCCACTGTTTTAGACCCCACAACCTCTCCAGGAAGGCGGTTCCATGCATCCACCACTCTCTCCGTGAAAAAGAATTTCCTCACATTACCCCTGAGCCGTCCCCCCCTCTAACTTTAAATTGTGCCCCCTTGTTCTTACACATCTCTTTTTCTGAAAGATGCTACCCTCCTGGACTTTGTTGATTCCCTTGAGGTACTTAAAAGTTTCTATCATGTCCCCCGTCCCTCCTTTCATCAAGGGTATACATATTAAGCTCTCCCAGTCTCTCTTCATATGGTTTCTGATGTAGACCCTGCACCATTTTAGTTGCCCTCCTCTGGACTGCTTCCATCCTGTCTATGTCTTTGCGTAAATGAGGTCTCCAAAACTGCATGCAGTACTCCAGATGGGGTCTCACCAACTGTCTGTATAGAGGGATAACCACTTCCCTTTTTCTACTTGTGATGCCCCTCCCTATGCATCCCGGTAACCCCCTGGCTTTCCCTACTGACTTCTCACATTGCATACCCACCTTTAGGTCATCTGATATGACTACACCCAGATCCCTTTCCATTATTGTTGTTGTTAGTACCTCCCCTGCTATTGTGTACTCTTCTCCTGGTTTTTATTTCCCAGGTGCATTACTTTGCACTTCTTTGCATTGAATCTAAGTTGCCATATGTCTGACCATTCCTCCAACCTTGCCAAGTCCCTTCTCATCCTTTCTAACCCCCTTGTGTATCAACTCTGTTACAGATCTTTGTGTCATCCATAGAGGCATACCTTTCCTTCCAGACCCTCTGCAATGTCACCTATAAAGGCGTTAAAGAGACTGGACCCAATACTGAGCCCTGAGGTACTCTACTAGTAACCCCCTTTCTTCAGAATGTGTTCCATTCACTATTACCTTCTGTGTCCTGTTGTGCAGCCAGTTTTCTAGCCAGGCTACCACCCTGGGACCCACTCCCAGGCTAGTTAACTTGATTATTAATCTTTGTGCGAGACTGTGTCAAATGCCTTGCTAAAGTCTAGGTAGGCCATATCCACAGCCCCTCCATGGTCTATTACTTTGGTCACCCAGTCAAAGAAATCGATTAGATTTGTCTGACATGATCTTCCTGCTGTGAATCCAAGCTGCTTTGGGTCCAGTGCCCCGCTGGCCTCTAGGTACTCAATAATTCCTTCTTTCAGAAGTGATTCCATCATTTTCCCCACCACTGAGGTCAAACTAACAGGTCTGTAGTTTCCTGCTTCTGCCTTGCTCCCACTTTTGTGAAGGGGAATCACATCTGCCCTCCTCCAGTCTTCAGGTACCACCCCATCTTCCCATGATTTGTTAAAAAGTGTGGTTAGTGGTGTCACTAGGTCCTCCTTAGCTCTTTTAGGATTCTAGGGTGAATCCCATCAGGCCCCATTGCTTTGTCCACCTTGAGTTTTAGAAGTTCTTTCAGTACTCTTTCTTCTTTAAATGGACTGGTATCAACCCCACTATCCAGAGTGCTTCTACTGTTTGGTTTAGGTAACTCCTCCTCTTCTTCTTTTGTGAATACTGAGCAAAAGTATTCATTCATTATCTCTGCCTTTTCACTGTCTCCCTCTGCCCACCTCCCCTCTCCTTTATTAATCTTCCCTATCCCTCCCTTAACCTTTCTATGTTCCCTAATGTACCTATAAAAGGTTTTATCCCCCTTCTTAACTGAGTTGGCTATCCTTTCCTCGGTTTGGGCCTTTGCTTTCCTGACTGCCCTCCCCACTTCTTTCTGCTTTAATTGATACAGTTCCCTGTCGTGCTCAGTCTGTGATTCCTTATACTTTTTGAATGCAGCCTTTTTCTCCTTAACCTTCCCTGACACTTCTTTTGAGAGCCATAGTGTTTTTTTATTCCGCTTTGTTTTCTTTATTTGTTTCACACAAAGGCTTGTTGCCTCCATGATGGCAGTTTTGATTTTTCTCCATTGTTCTTCCACCCCACCTTTATGGCCATTTGATAATGCATTCTTCAGGTATTCACCCATTATGCCAAAGTCAGCCCTTCTAAGGTCCAGTATCCTTGTATTTGTATGGCTTGTCTCCATGGTTGTGTTTATTGTGAAGCACACTGTGCAGTGGTCGCTTGTTCCCAGGTGTCTACTGACTTCTAAGTTTGTGATCCTCTCTCCATTTGATAGTACCAGGTCTAATATTGCTCCCTCCTGAGTGGGTTCCACCACTAGCTGTCTAAGCCATGCTCCCTGTAGGGCATCGAGAATGACCCTGCTCTTGGAAGTGGCTGCAGTCCATGTTGCCCAGTTAACATCTGGCATATTCAGGTCCTCCTTCAACAGTATCTCCCCTTTTTCAGCCATTTTGAGAATGCGCTCTATCATTTTCTTGTCCATTTCCTCCCCTTGAGACGGGGGTCTGTATACAACCCCTGTGCGGATTGTGATGCCATTCCCTGTCTCCAATGTGACCCAGAGTTCCTCTTGTCCTCCCCCTTTACTTTTTAGTTCTGTTACTTTGATCCCTTCCCTTATGTGAGAGCTACTCCACCTCTCTTTTACCTCCCTGTCCCTTCTGTAGATTGTGTACCCTGGTATGTTGACATCCCAGTCATGGTTCTCCATGTACCATGTTTCTGTGACTGCCACAATATCCAAGTGTTCCACTTCCATCAGGGCTACTAGCTCTGGAAGCTTGTTTCTCAGACTACGGGCATTGGTACTCATTGCCTTCCATTTAATGTTGGCTTTATCCTTTTTTACCCCATCCCTGCTCTTATTGCCCTTGTCCATTTTTCCATTTACCCCGTCCTGCCCTCTGTCAAGCTCTGTAACTCAGTGTTTACCCTACTACCTGCCATGCTTTGCTACCTGCCACCCATTCCCCGTTTGTACGTACGAGGTCAAGGGTGTTCCTTTCCCTAGTTGGTTCCTTGACCAACTGTACCAGAAAGCTTCATGGAAGGCATCCAGCATTACCTGCTTCTTTCTGTTCTTTGTGGTAGGTGTGTCCCACTCCACCTCCAGTAGGCTGAAGTCCCCTACTATAACCATCCCTTACTTCCCACAGTTCCTCCTGATCTGTTCTGCCAGTACCCTTCACATTGAGAGGGTGGTCTGTACACCAACCCGTCTTAGTGATCTATTTTTGGGATCCTGTAGTTGCACCCACAGTGCTTCTGCATCTCCCTCGTCTCCCTCCTCCCTTACACATTTTAATCCCTCCTTTACATACAGTGCTACCCCCCTCTACCATTCCCTTTATCCCTATCCTTCCAGTGTAATCTGTACCCCGGAACCATCATGTCCCAGTCGTGGGTGGCCAATGTCTAAGTTATAGCTGCCAAGTCCACTCCCTCCCCAGGAGAGCCTGTAATTACACCCCCTTATTCCCCAGACTCCTAGCATTTAGTGTTACCACCCTCCAACCCTTGTCTCTACCCTCCACCCTGCCTCTCTCCCTTTATGTCTGCTCCCTTAGTAGTTGCCTTCCTCCTTACCTTGCTATCATGGGGGGGTAAGCACATTAGGTTTCACAACACTAGGCCTCTGAACTTCTCTATCCATCCTGTTACCTCCCCCCCTCCTAGTTTAGATGCTCCTCAATGTGCTTCCCTATCCTTGCCTTCAGTACATTTTTTCCTTCCTCATTTAGGTGCAGTCTTTCTTTTGCATACAGACTGTTGTTCTCCCAGGTGCCCCCCAACCCTCCTACCAGCCTGTAAGCCTTTTCCCAACACCAGGCCCCCAGCCATTGATTAAACTCTTGAATTCTCCCTTTTCTTGCCATATGTGCCCTGGGAATGGAAAGCACCTCCAAGAAGGTGACAGATCTGTCCGCTCCCTCACACAGAGGTCCCAGTTTCTCAAACTTCCTTTTCACCGCCCCTTCTATCCCATCAGCCATGTCATTCATCGCCAGGTGTATTATTAGGTGAGGCCTTTCCCTTCCTCTGCTTGCATACCTTAGCACAGATTGCCCCACCTTTTCCTCCTTCATTCCTGGCATGGCTGCCACCCATATTCTACTGTGCCTCTCCCTTTTGCTGCCCCAAATGAGCCCTCTTAATAAGTCAAGTAGAAGAATATTTTATAAAAGATAAAACACTGTATATACAATTGCTGGACTTCATTACCAACACAGCATATCTTCAAGTGTGTCACAACATTTATCCCGCCCCAATGAATTTCTCCACTGACTGGTCCCCCTCCAGGGGACACATCATTATTCACTGCAGGTTCTATGTTGGTACAAGGATGGGTGCTGCACCACATGGAGAAACTGAGGTGCCAGGTCCCATCATACCTTTGGGAGCTTCCCCTTACTTTCCACAGAGCCCCATGCAAGAGACGTTACCAGGAGGGCAACTGATTGGGCCACTGTTATCCTAAATGGAGCATCCAAGGCCCACCCACAATCTACTAATGACAGAAGCTGCTCGAATTACCTTTGTAGGCAAAATAAGCAGGTTTTTTTTTTTTTATGTGACTACAGTTTCACATACAGAACACTAGATGGGCAACCACGGCATAAGGTTGCCCATCTGGTATCTTATATAGTGTATGGTTTGTTTTAGTTTTACATTTTTTTAACAATGAAAGTGGTCTCAAAGCACTCTGCAGCAGCGGTGAACATGCTGGCAGGCTCAGTTCAGCACACGAACTGATTGCTGTGCATGTGGCAGCACAGTGTAAAACACCAGATGCCTTGAGGATTTCCGATCAGATGGAATGCTGCACCACAGAAAGGTACAACAAGGCTCCATGGCCTTTGAACTATGGTATAACAACATTTCAACTGGGGTGGAAATCCATATGGGATAAGGGCCAAATACCTTTTTTGTTTATACAGTGCTGGCCTGAGGTGTTGTTCTTCTCATCAGATGAAGAACAAGCCTTAAGCCTTGCCTAGAGCTGGTTACCCACTGCCTTAAAAATGCTGATTTGAAGCTGGCCCAGTAGTCCAGAGGGCTGACACACGGGATGCCCTACCTCACACTATGCTGGCGACCTGGGTTTGGGAACCACCGGGTCATCGGGGGAGCCAGCAGGGGGGCATGATTGAGCAGCCTCATGGAAGCTCTCCTCTCCTGGGGAGGTGGTTGCCCTCTGTGTCCTGCCACCACCAGGTGGAGGTCCAGTGCCAGCACACAGGTGGGAGGCGGCTAGGGAGGCGTCTCGTGCACAGTGTGCGTGCCTCCTGGCGTGCATGTGAGATACAGGGTGGAGGGTAATAAAGCCTACAAAATATATATAGAGAAAAAATTCCTGATTTTTATGTGTTCATGGTCTTGCACATTGTGATCAGTGCAAAGTGTAGGGGTAGGTGCCATTTTGAAAATTGAAAAGATTTGTGAATACCAAGGGCACAGTTTAGGAACATAGATACACAGAACATTGACGTCAAAAGAAGGTATTCCAGTCTATCTTCTTGTCTAGCTAGGTAAGGTAGTTCTCTGGACCCTAATAGTCCATGAAAATTATCTCTCTCACACTGTCCTCCCCTGTGCACTTAATCAGTCTAAAAAGAACAGGAGAATAGCTACACACCAGGCAGGTTTAACAGCAGCGGCAGGTGAATAAATGGTCTGGAATCAGGAAAAAAATATGCTGCAACAATAGATTTATTGCTCCAAATGTTGCAGTACAGGCATATCAGCAAGTGGGGTCCTGAGTGAAAAAGGAGGGACCTAGACCGTGGTGGTCAGCTTTCCTTTTTCACTCTGGACTGCACTTGTAGATATGCTTGTGCTACACCTGGAACAATAAATCTAGTGTTGCACCATGTCTGGACCATTTATTTTCCTGCACCTCCTGTAAAACCTGCCTAGTGTGCATCCACTGTCCCACATCTGTTCCTTGTGTTTGGGCTGCTAACCACGTGACTGCACCCAGGGTCCTGTACCATTGAGAGTGAGCCCCTCCTGAACTGAATTTTGTACTTAACCAGTCCCATGCCTGTTCCTATCCTTTTTCAAATCCCTGCACAAAATTCGCACTGACCACCTCAGTGGTTGACAGTCCGTTACAGTTTTTTTGCCACCCCTTTAGTAAAATAATACTTTCTGATGTTCTTCTTAACCTCCTCCACTTTTTTCCTATTTCTGCCCCTGGTATTATTGTTGCCACAATTACTGAACAGTTTACTAGTGTCCACTTTATTTATTCCCACGTGTATGTTAATGTTTTATTCATGTGCCCTCTCTCCTCCTGACCTCCAATGAATACATATGGAGACTCTGCGGTGTCTGGTCGTACAGTGTACCTTGTTGCCCATGCACCACCATAGTCACCCTGCTCTGCACTGATTCCAGTTGGTCTGTGATCTTCTTTTGATGAAGACTCCAAAACTGTACACAGTTCTCCAGACACAGCCACGCCAGAGATCTATACTGGGGAAAAATTACCTAATTTCTCTGACTGCTAAATCCTCTTTGGTGCCCAGTCAAAACTGCAACAGCAAATACGTGTGGTCATAAACCACGTAGTCATAACAGCACCATGTGGTTTTGGAGTTAGTACATCTAATCTAGCGCGATTCTGGACCATGCAGTTTTGGACTGACCACGTGGTGCAGTTATTCACAGCCCTGTTTTTCACTGCGTGGTCTTGACATAGCGCCATCCTCTCACAGTGCAACCCCACATCCTATTTGCCTTCCCTATAGCTTCATTGCATTGCAAAGTAGATGTGAGGTTGTCTGAAATATTTACTTCCAGATCTCTTTCTTCCTCAGTCTTTGCAATCATTATTTCTCCCACCCTATCGTTTCTGCAATCCACATGACTTTACACTTTTTGGCTGTGACATCCTTGACCACTGTTCCAGCCTATCCAGATCCTTGCTCAGTTCATGAATACTCTCCTAATGATCCACTCTGCCACACAGCTTAGTGTCATCCATGAAAAGGCAGATCTTCTCTTTGATGCCCTCCCTTATGTCACAGATATAGGTGTTAAAGAATGCCAGTCCGAGGATCAATCCCTGAAGGACCCCACTTGTGAAATCTCAGTTCCAAGTACTTCCCCATTTACTGCTACCCTCTGTGTTCTCCCCCTAGCCAGCTTGTTTGTTCCCCACCCCTCGTTTTTTCTTCAATCTTCTGTGCGTAACAGAGTCAAATGCTTTGCTATAGTGCAGAAACAGTATGTCAGCTGCCTGTCGTTTATCAACAGCCTTTGTCACCCTGATAAAGAAATCAAGTTTTTTCTGACAGGCTGTACCTGCCACAAACCCATGTTGCCTTCTGTCCCATAGCCCAGTTGCCGCCAGGAACTTTATTAGCCACTCCTTAATGAAATATTCCAACAGTTTGCCTACTATTGAGGTCTGTAGTTGAGTGGCTCATCCCATCCCATCCTCCACTTTTGTTCTGAGGTACAACATCCACCACCCTTCAGTCAAAAGGCACCTCTTGTGACTCCAGCGAACAGTTGTAGCAATCTGCCAGAGATGGTGCCAACATGTTTGCCATGTCCATTAACACCATGGGGTGTTGTCCAACTGGCCTGGAACTTTAGGGTCCTAAGCCCCTTGAGCACTCTTTCTGCAGCTATTGGTTCTATGTTCATTTTGGCTCCCCTTCTGCTCAAGGGGTTATTCTATCCTCAGGTAGTGGATCTTCCTTCTCCCTCATGAATTCTGAACAGAAGTACTAGTTCAGTATTTCTGTCTTACCTATATTGTCCTCCACCCACCCTTCTCCCTGTCTTAGTTTGACTATGCCTTCTTTTGTTCTCTGCATTTCTCTGATGTAGCAAAAGAAGGCCTCATCACCTTCTTTAACTCCCTCTGCAGGTGAAGAACTCAAAGGAGCATACCAGTTTTAGTCTTTAGTTCCATTCAAGATGTAGCTTTGCTCATCACCCTTTTGACCATGCTCAGCTTCTCCAGGTCAGCTACCTGATGATTTAAGACTGGCTCCTTTTAAATTTCCTGAACACAACCATTTTTCTGTGACTGCTAGTCGGATCTACCTTGTAGTAGTAATATCTTTATTTCTATGGTGCCCTTTCTCGTAGACTCAGGATGCTGAACGATACAGAACATAACATACAGAACTACAGAATAAGAGGAGCAGTAGTGAAATAACAAGATTTTAAAATAATAACTATCAATAAATGCGTGCAGTAGTGTTGGCAGGTCCTTGGGAGGGATAGGGACTTAATCCGACAGATGTTCCTAAGATGGTAAAAGCCATTCTGCACTACAGCTGATATCTGAGCCTTAAATGTCAGCTTCTCATCCAAAATGACCCCAGATTTTTAACCTTGGTAGAGGCCAACAGCCTAGAGGACCTGAGTCAAAGCCCAGTCACGTCTTCAGCTACCTCTGCCACCCCCCTTTTGACCCGGCTCAGTTACCAGTACAGTCTTGCCTGGATTAAGTCTCAGCCAGCTAGATGCAATCCAGTTCTGAATCTCAGTCATACACAAATTAAGCACCTTGGCATCCCAGGTGCAAATGACAGATACAGCTGGGTACCATCAGCATAGCAGTTGAAAACTCAGACTGTGATGCCTGATAATCTTTCCCAGGAGCAGCATGTACATTGCAAAACAACACAAGTGAGTGGACTGACCCTTGGGGCATGCCATAAAGCAGGGGCATTGGAGGCAATGAAAAAGTACTCATCACCACCTTCGGTATCCTGTCCCTGAGGTAGGACTCAAACCAGCATGTGACTTTGCCAGTCAGTCCTCCATACTTCCTTATCCTGCACCACAACAACAACCCATGGTCCACAGTACCAAACGATGAAGAGAAATCCAGAAGAATATGAATTGACCATTTACCTCTCTCCCTCACCCTGAGAAGGTTACTGTGCACCCTGACCAGCACTGTCTCAGTGCTGTGCTTAGATCTGAAACCAGACTAGACAGGCTGACAAATGTCATGAGCTGTCAGGTATTCCTTAAGCTGCAGTGCCACAATCTTCTCAATAGCCTTACCTAACACAGCATGTTAAACACAGAATAATAATTCACCAGGACATTCGGGACCAAAGATGGGTTTCTTCAATGCCACCAGGAAGACGCCTTCCAATAAGCACCAAACAATCTTCACGTGAACACCAGACCCAGTGACCCTACTCAACTCACTAGTAGATGTGTTTGGCATGGGTCTAGTTCACAAAATATGAGCCACAACTCCACGATAACCTCATGAACTTCTTCCATCATGACTTACCTAAACTCATCCAAAGACAGCTGAATACGTCTTAAAGATGCAGGCTCTACCCGACCGGGTTGCAGCAGCCCACTTGGTGAGATCCCACCTGAATAGAGGATACTCTGTCTGAGAAAATGTGAGCAACCTCCTTGCACTTTATGGATGAATCCACTCTAACTGGCTGCAGACAGGTCAGGTTTAATAACCTATCTACAGTATGGAAGAGTTGGGCCAGTCTAATGCTCCCAGCCACAATCTTCTTGGACAGAAATGCTGCTATCTTAGAGATAATTACCCTTTAATATTTATGATGAATCTTCAAAGCCAGTTTGTCCTCCTGGGCCCTGGATCTCCTCCAGCAGGGCTCTAACCTCCAACCCCTAGTCCTCAACTCCCTGAGTGCCCCAAAACACCATGGGGAACCCAAGCATGAGACCTGGGGTCATATACGAATGGGTGCTGTGGAATCAAAGGCCCCAGTGATGACCCTGTAATAGGGCCACCACCACCTCTTCCAAACCAATCTCACAAGCTGCCAACATCTCTGAGATGTCCATCAACGAATGCAGTCCTTCCAGCCAAAGCCCTCTTAAAAGGCAGTAATGAACTATTGCCAGAGGGGATGGATTAAAAGGGGGTTCCTGAAGGAGAACTTCACTGTGCAGTGATCCAACCAGCTGACTGGATCAACCATGAGGTTGCTAATCTCAAGCCCCAGGGAGAAAACTAAGTCCATACCATACCTAGTCCAAATCCTCCTCCCACTGAAGCACCAGCAGTGAAAGCCTCACTACCTAATCCTCAGCAGCAGGAGGACAGTAGTGTTGCCCTGGTTCTGGCACATTAGCAGCCGTGGCAGCAGCCTAAGCTGGAAGAAATGGAAGAGATGGAAGAACTCCCTCTGCCCCCCCCCCAATGTGGTTGCAGCACTATCACCACCATCTCCCTACTCTGCAAAGTAGCCCTGTCCAGCAGCAGCACTCCGCCACCAGTGCTGCCCATACCCCAAGTCCCTGCTTGTTTTTTTTGCAGACCCAAGTGACCACAGTATGGTCACTTGCAACCTATGTGGAGGCATGTCCACTGGGGCAAGAAGGGGACCCATATGAGTAGTGGGGGCCAGAGGACCCATGTAATGTGCCAATAGTGGGCCGAGTGGGAGGCAAAGGTGCGTGAAGCAGTAAGCGGGGGGAGAGGGTGAAGAAGGCCTGTTTGCGCTGGCAGAGGGTTGTGGCCATGGACGGCATGGAAGTTCCTGTGCCACGGTGGGGTGGCAGGCAGAACCACATGAAACAGTACCCCCTGTTGTAGTTCCAGGTCCTCCTCCTGAAGTAGCAGCAGCAGCACCTGCACCACCACCACCACCGCCAGCAACAACAGCTGAGCTTGCCTCACTGAGGGAGGAAGTGGGAGACCTCCATTAGTGGCTTAGTGAGGTAGAGAAGGATATCAAAATAATGACAGCGAATTAGGAGAAGCTACTGGTGGGCATGGAGGAACTCTGCCGTGTTGGTGTGGGTGGTAGTGGTGGGCCTGTCTGATCTGTTTTTTAAATTCATTTATTACATCTTGTTTGTGTTCCACTTTAAGCATATCCTATCCTCTTTCAAGCCTTTCCAAGTTTTGTACTTCTTTGCCCCCCCAAGATTACAGCACACTTTACAAGACTTTACTGATGTACAGTAATCAGTAACAGTACCAATTTTTTTTTTTTTTACACAAGATGGAAATGGGTTTAAGGGAGATGGGGGACATACACAAGATGCAACAACTCAGGTAATTATAACGTTACTGTGTACATGAAAAAACGCTAAGTTCAATCAATAAACAAAAATGAAATCATTATAGTCAAACTACAGTTTCAAAAATAATTCAGTAGAAAAAACACTCAACCGTTGTAAGAACTAAAGTAATAAACCACAAAAAAGAGGAAAAAAATTCATACAAAACACTGACTACAACAGCACTAGTGCTGCTCAGAAAGAAAAGGCTGCCTATCCTGCCTTTTGGTGATGCTGCTAAACTAATACATCTCCCCTCCCCCCACAGCACTGCCTCATAATACAAAAAATGAAACTACAACTTTAAACTAACTAAATCACAAAAAAATACCGCAAATAATTGGTAATCCAGAGGCACAAGGCACAGCAGACACTTAATGGAGTGATTTGTTTGGGGAAAAAAACGTGTTTTAAATGCTTTCAAGTTCCTAGGCATAAAGATACAGAGCTCACTGGACACCAACTCTCTTCATCACACTGCCCTGAATTCAGCCTACACATGGTAATACAGCTCATTGTAGCACCATGTGACCTCCAATCCTATGAACCATTGCAAACTTCCCCTTAGTGCTCTAATTAGCAGGCAAAGTTAGCAAAATAACCATTTACAAAGATCTACATTTAAGGAGACTACGCCTTGTGGATTAAATTTGTGAATTTGGTCACATTTGCAAATTTCTTCACAAAGTGAAGTTTTCTAACATCACCCACCACTATCTAAGGACAGTGCACCACATAATTTGACTAGGACCACTGCCTCCAAGGTTCAATCGTCGTCATCATTCAGCCAGGTCTCTGTGATGCAAGCAAGATTGAACGAAGAACCAAAAAATGAAATCGTCCACAATGGTATTCTTGTTTCTCGTTGATCTTACATTGCAAAGTAGCACCCAAAGGGGGATGAAGTGAAGCAGCTGGCCTGACAGCTACATCCCTACTCAGTCCAGTGGGAGCCCTAGAGATGGGAACCAAACATGTCTGGTCTTGTTCTGGGTAGCATTTCACCCCAAGACTTCTCCTGGCCCTCACCATCCTAATAATGCCCCCCCACCTAGCACCTCCCTTACTTGACCACTAACCACTGCGCCTCCTCTCAATATCCACCTCCCTGCACCAACAATACACTGCATTGAGCAGGGGGCATAATGAAAGGGCCATAGGTCTCAAAACCGGCACTGGGAGTAGCTAAATTTGGGGGGTTTAAACCCAACACACATTTTGATGCTGCTAATAGCTAATGTAAAGTGCCCTAATGACACCCACCAACTCAATCCTGCCCTTAATAATAAAATAAACAACCTTCCCAATCCTATCCACAAACAAACAAAGCAAACCAACCCCCAGAACCCCACAATCCCTTATTAGTTGACTGATGCCCTTGATTAACCTCCAAATAGCTATTATTATACTGTATATAAAATAGGGCTCTACAATGCCGATTCGACAACAGTTTTGTCGACCGGCATCACAGCGACGGAATGAATGTCGACTGCAAGTTACGGCTGACATAAATCCAAATGAGAATCCAGTCCTTGTTTCTATCGGGGGCCTTTGCCCCCTGAACTCCCCCCATGAGGGAGGCTCTGCCCCCTGCACTCCCCGTACCAAATATAATCAACTCTGAGTCAGAGTTGATTCAGGGAGAGAGTGCAGGACTGGAAGACAGTGTGCTTGGGTATCTGGCACACCATTACAGTGAACTGTCAATGTTGTCAGCACCGACGTTGTTCACTGTAATGGTGTCGCTGTCGGTGAGGTATACCATAAAATAGTTCTTAAAATTCACCCCATAGGCTTTAATGAGGTGCACCCCCCATGCTCTTCCTGGGCATACATCATAACGTGCCTGAGCATGAGGGCGGATTGATCAACCAGGAGGTGGTAGGGACCAACTGGCTATCTTAGCTGAGCTAAAATACAATCCCTTCCACTTGAAAAAGACTGCACAGAAAATTATGAATTGTACAGCCTGAGGCATTCACCAATGTGAGGTACAAGAACAAGTAATACATACCTGAATCTTGGAAACATTTTTGAGCTTGTAAAAAACATGAATACCTTAAAAAGAGCAAATTTGTCTGCTACCTGTTTGTTTCTTTACACATCACTTCTTCTGGTGTACATTATATCCAAAGTACTGTGTTCTAATGTTTCATTTACTGCTTTTAACTTTTTCCAGTTTTATTTATATTTATTTGTTTTACCACAAACAAAAATCTGGCAGTATAGCCTAGAGGTTAGAGTAATGAGCTATGAGCGAGCTTGGTACATCCAGCAGACCAGACCTGGGTTTGATTCTCACAACCTCCACTTGCATACTGTGTAACTCTGTGGAAATCACTTAACCACCCAGTGCTCCCAGGTTGTCCCTTAAAACAGGCACTTGTACCTAGTGGGCCTTACCCGGTTACCCAAGAATAAAACAAAATAAAAAGCTTCATTGAACAGTACTCATTTACAAAGAAGTCCTGGTTAGGACAGACAAATAGTACAGTGACAACAAAACATTATAAAATACATTGATTTGAAGAGTGACAACAGTTTACATTTTACAAAGGATCACAGAAAAGTTAATACTAACATGTAGACAATAATATACAGAAACATTACAATAGAAGAGCATTGAGTAAACAGTATTTATGCTCCTTGTTGCCACTCTTCCCCTTAGGTGTTGCTATGATTGTCCTTAGTCCCATGTCCTGACACTATCTCTGGAGGGGGTCCGACATCCTACCCCCGGTTTTCACTCCACTATCCCAGGTACCCTAGGTAATGCCCACTCCCTGGATAGGCCTTTGATCCCTAATTAGGAGGTTCTCTGTACAGGCCACCCAACTCAACTCCTTGGCCACACCTCTTGAGTCACAGTCAAGATTTGGTGGGCAGGAGGAACCAAGCATCAGGGATGGCCCCAAGTTGGTGAGGGTTGGTGGCATCATTAACTGGGAGTTTATGCCCCAAAAGGATGCAGCAACACACCTGTGCTTCAGCTTAAAGGGGAACTGCTATCAACAGCATTTCTTAATGTCTGAAAGCCCATAAAAAGCTAATTTGATTGAGCTATTGTGTTGATCTGTGAATCTTTGCAGTCCAGAGTTATTTGTATGTAAATCATCCTGTAATTAAGGGCTGGTGGCAGTCATATGTTTTGGGCTCCTGACAGGAAATTATGTCACCGAGGGTCTAGGTCCTCCTTTGACTGTGTTTAATCCAACAGGTTAAATAGAAAATAGACTGTTTTATTAAGTGTGTTTTGAGGTGTTATTACAACACTTCCTACATCTCTATATTTCAAACTGTTAGTAAAAATAATCCAGCTTCAGAACTGCTTTAATCTCTAGGATATACTGCCAGTGTCAGCCGATCATCAGAAACGACACATCTTAAGGCTGGCTCTGTGGTACTAACAGGTATTGGTGCCATATATCAGGATTTCTAAACCCTGGCTGTGTTCATGTCAGTACAGGTGTATAGCTCAGTGCCCTTAAGCACTGTGCTACACTGCCTCCTAATAATCCAATAGAATTCTGGAATTTTTACACTAGAAAATCACATTCCATCCAACGTATTTCAGTAAGAAACTGTTATAATTTTAATGTCCTCAAAAGAAGTAAAATACTCTTTAATAGTGGCCAGTCCAGTGGCCAGAGGGCTGAGGCGCTGGTGCCTTATCTCGTGCTATGCTGATGACCTGGGTTCAGGAATGACCTTGGGTCACCGAGGAGCTGGCTCAGGGGAGGAGGGTTGGAGCGGGATCCATCTGTGGCTATCCCCTTCTAAGAGGTGGATACCCACTCCGCCACAGTCCCGCTCCCACTGGTGGAGTTCCGTGGGCAGCGCAGGTGGCTGAAGCTGTAATGCAAGTCTGGGGAAGGGCAGATGGAGCCACCGATCCTGGAATGCGCATACATGCACGGTATGCTGTGACCCGGGGGCAGGCAGGAGAGAAAAAAACTGAAAAATACCATAAATTACAAATGAAAAAAAAATACTCTTTACTTAATGGTGATAACTTTTTATATACAGATAACGACACATTCATCTCCAGTTACAACCTCCCGGTTGATATTTGTGGTTGCAACCAGGAGGCTGTAATCAACATCTGTCAATCAAGCATCACCACAGAAAGCCAACTGTTGTGTAGTTTCACTGTGGGCGGGCTGAACATCTTGCCCAACATGGTGGCTCCATTACCGAGCACAGGTACCAGCACTAAAGCTTTGCCACACACTGTTAAGACAAGTACAATTTTAAATATATTTAAATAGCTATCTAGTTGATTGTGCCTTGAAAATGAAAAAAATCAATCTGGTTGATCCTGCTGCTCATACCCTTCGAGCGTGTCTTACACTATACAGCAATGCTGATGGACCACGATTTTCCAGAATGCCATTACCACTGTAAAGTAAGGGAAAAAACAAAAGAAAAAAACAAAAGGGAGAGACAGGCTGTGTGTGTGTCTATCTCTGACAGAAGTGCTGCACTAACTGAACTGGAAAAGGGAAAAAATATCACCATTAATTAATTAATTAAATAAAATAATATATGTGCGTGTGTGTGTGCGCGTGTGCTTGTGTGTGTAAAAACCAGAATTTTACACACACACTTGGTGTGCGATGCTTTTCTAAACCCCTCGGGGTTTATGTTGCATCCCACACCTCGAGTTTGTGTAAAATTCTGGTTACACACACCCAGCCATATATTATTCTATATTTTAATAATACATTTCAAATTATGCATGTTTTAACAATGTTGTCCATCTATGTGTTTTTGTCATTAATAAACAAGCAATTGTGTCCTATTTTTTTCTTTTCAAGTCAAATCTGGATATAAGGAGTACAATATTTTCAGAATCTTAACACGTTCTCAAAACCCATTCTGATGGATGGATAAAGCTTATTCACAGCTGTACTGCCAGCTGATAATCAAAAGTTACACATGTCAAGGCTGGCCCCATGATGCCAGGCCAGTAGGTACGTAGCCATATTTGCATCTTGCAGACCTGAGTTCACACCTGAAATTGTAAGAGAAAAGGCTGCAAGAGAGGGAATGGAAAAAGCCCAAAGTCAGTGCTGTGGCAGTCCCAGAAATCTGTACTGACATGAACACAGCCAGGGTTTAGAAATCCTGATATGGGGCCGCAATACCTGTTGTTTCTCACCACAGAGCCAGCCTTGAGATGTGTAGTTTTTGATGATCAACTGGCACTGGCAGTAAAGTTTAGAGATGAAAGTAATTCTGAAGATGGATTACTTTTACTAACAGTTTGAAATGTAAAGGTGATATCTCACTAGTTTCAATGCACATACAAAACAATTATTATAAATGTAGAAAGTGTTGTAATAACACCTTAAAACACACTTAATAAAACAGCGAATTTCCAATTTTACCTGTTGGATTAAATACAGTCAAAGGAGGCCCTAGATCCTCAGTGACATCATTTCCTGTCAGGAGCCCAAAACATATGGCTGCCCCCAGCCCTTAATTAAATGATGATTTACATATAAATAACTCTGGATTGCAAATATTCACAGATCAACACAATGACTCAATCAAATTAGCTTTTTTTGGGCTTTCAGACATTAAGAAATCCTGTTGATGACAGTTCCCCTTTAATGACACATTAAGTATATACTGCTTCCTTCCCTTTGTCTAGTGCTCCCCACCACACTCCCACTTATGGTCATAGAACTACAAGCACTAGAACGGCAGCCTTGTGTATGACGCACTCAGATATGTTGAATCTCCAACCTAATACATGACGTTATAATCAGGCAGCCATACTTCTGCTGTATGGGCAAACACACATAACGGAACTGTGCATTCCTGGATAACGTCCTCATTATTGATCACATCGTAGTGCTGTTCTTTGCCATTGTGGTGCTTATATTCCTATGCATGTGGTCAAGTTGTGATATTGCAGTTGGTGCTGCTGTCCGCTTCCTCCATGAGAGAATGCTCAAGCCTTCAGCTGGCCAGAATCAGTGGCCCCAACTAGGGGCACACATGATCTCCATGGCTGCTGGTGTGCATATTTCATACTCTTACTTGATGGGAGTTGTTGTGGAGACCAGCTGCTGTAGAGCTTCCTCAGAAATGTGCTACCAGCTCATGCAAGAAGACACCCTGCATAAACATTCCTAATAAATAAGGAAAGAAGGTGAGGCAACCTTCCAGTCCCCCCACAAGCTAATCACAACTCATATTCCAGAGTGGCAGATCCTTGGCTTACAGGGAATTTGCACATTCAAATCAAAGATCTAGTATGTAAATCCACACTACCTGAACTCTGAGGCTGGCAGTGCACCCTACAGGTTAGAGTAATGAGCTGTGAATGAACTTGGCACATCCAGAAGACCTGGGTTTGATGTCCACAACCTCTAGTTGTGTACTATGTGACCATGAGCAAGTCAATCAACCTCCCCAGTGCTCCTGAGTTGCCCCAGAAAACCAGACCTTGGGTCTAGTGGACCTTACCCAGTTTAAAAAAAAAACCCTCCTCAATCCTGCAATGAGACAGCCAAGTCTGACATTTGTTTTATACTATACTGTAGGAAAGTTCCCTGCGGAGGCTAGGCACAGCAAGCAGCACTGTTTTCAGAAAGTCTGGGCCCTTGTAATGGTGTCTTTGCCTCACCAGCTCCCATTCCTACTGTTTAGTATGGAGTTTAGGCAAGGTGGAATTATATGATGGATTTTCCATCCTTGTCTGCCTTTTACCAGCACAAATAAATGCCTACCTTGAGCACCTGTTTTAAGTGAGAGGTGTTATAAATTGTTCTTGAACTACAGCTTATGTTACCTTACTTATAATGCTGCTAGCTTTTTTAATGTTTGAGACACGGGATGAGTTATACAACTTTAGTACTGTATAAAGAAAAAATGGAATGACTTGGTAGTTCTCACAAATTGTTATTGGCTGCTATTTCTTTTTTAATTTTGCAAAGGTCAACAAAATAAAGATTTCTCATCGGTGAATGTTGATGGCTGTCACAAGCTACTGTAGTTTTATCCACTAGTAAATTTGAGGTGATTGTCATCTCACAGTAGGGCAGCAATAAAATGATTTCTAACACTTTTGTAACAGTGATTTACTTTGGTTTTCCAGTTCTAGGAAGAGTCACAAATCACTCTGTACACCAAATGTCCAGTATAATTAAATAATCTTATGCATCGTTTCACATTACTACACTGAAGTGTCTGGAAAAAAAGAACTGGCACGTGTCCTTTGCACAGTGTTAAGCAAGACAGATTTACCATAAAATTCAATGTAAAATGAAAAAGATGGAAAAGAAGCTTCATTTTTCAGTAATGAACTGAGTGCTTGTGAAATGTAAGGGACTAAATATTAAACTGGAAACTAAAGTCCACGGTCTGCAGCCAAACATACATTTAGATATTTTCCAGACACTTCACAATGAATATATCTAAAGAGATACTCTCTTGTGGCCCATAGTAGCACTAGTACTAGACAGAGAATTTCTCTGGAGATGTCACAGAAACTTCAGTAAACATCTGGCCATGTCTTTGGCAGCAACTTCATGTACAGGACAGACAGTACCAGTGCTTCTATCCCCCCATCTATACTTCAGTACAGACCCACCTCTCCAGGGTGAGAAGGCAAATCGACATCACTAGGGAGTGCATCTATAAGGGTGGAAGGCATGATATGCAGTTGACAGGAGAACAATAGAGTAATTGTAGCTTATTTTTTATTGCACCTTTTCCCAGTGGCTTTGAACACCTTAAGGACTACCAGAAGGGGTTGTCGGTTTAACCTGAGTGTGATCACAATGTGCTAATTCCCTCCCAGTAACTGTGGTGTCATGTCAGTCAATAGCCAAGTTTAAAAAAAAACTGAATCTGCACTTGAAAGTTAAGTGCCCTAACTGTTATTACCACTGAGACAATGGCAAGCATATTAAACCCTTCAATAATTGCTTTGCTCGTACATCTTTCTACGATTACTATGGTAATAGTTATTCAATCAGTGGTATCTTTTGAGCACACACTGCTAACAGTACATTATACTGTTTTCCCACACTGTTCAGGCAACCTGCAGCTAGAGTGTAACATTTTAGGGGCACCGCCCAATGCCATGCTTTATTTTTGTCCTTTCCCACACTGAAATACGTCCAAATATACCACAGCCATATTCCGTCTAGCTATGACTAGCACCCCCCGAACCACTCCATATATTTTTACTGGCTATGGGTTTGCTGTACCACTAAATTGCGCTTCGCTACGGCCCTGAAGGGACCACCTCTCCAGGGTGAGCTGGTAATTCAGTCTCATCATACATTATTTCAATCCAGCTCCTCTTTTTGTGCAAAACTCTTTCAGTTTTTGTGAAATCTTACTAGGCTAAGCTGTGTTTTTGGTTTTTTTTTTGAGATGGGGCTCCCATACAGGATGAATGGAGCTGAGAAAACTTAGCTTTTTTTCTCCATTACCTGTGCCAAGAAATCAGTGCCACTCTTTCCATCATTTACAAGCAGCCAATGCCCTGAAACTGACATTGCCATATACAAATGACATATTTTCCATCATGAATAGCAGGCGACACCAGAAAATATTTATAACCAAGGCCAGCCCCAGTATTGAAAGGTAATGGGACAGCTAATGCTCAAAACAGCTGCAGATGTAATTTGGCAGCTAGTACACATTTTCAAATGCTTTTTGTTCCTAGCAAAACACCTAACAAGAATTTCCAGGGTTACTATCAACAGAATTTATAACAGCTAATAATTCTGGGCATGTTCCTGGAGAGTCTGCCCACCCCCGAAAAGATTTTTAGAATTTCTTCATGGAACAAAATTGCTTGCATGAATGTTTTTGATTATCTGGTATTTTTACAATTAGCAGTCAGGTATATCAAAGATACACTTTATTCTGCTCCACTGCAAATAGCATAGGCCACCTTAACAAAATTATGCCACATTAAAATAAGTACACGACTTTTGCTAATTTATTCCACATTGTTCATACAAAGACTTTGTCAAGAAAATCTCAGCAATGAATAACAATCTTACAAATGAATGCACTTTTACAGGTTTTCAGACTGCAAAGGCCTACAGTACATATCAAATGTAACAAGCACATGTTCTAGAAGGCCCTGTCACAGTTCAGCACTCCATAGCCTCGATCAGATACACTGCAGTGCCACAGGCTTCCTGTGCAGTTGAAAGTACAGAAACAGCTTACCTTCTTTAGCTCAAACTTTAAGTAGGAGGCTGCAGAAAGTGCAAACCCAGCAAAGGTCAGAGTGCTCAGAGTGAGGTGCACCAAGTGGCAGGGGAAAGGAGTTTGTAAAATACTTACCTTGCGTAAGCTGTAATAAAAAAGGAATTTTAGTTGCAGTCTCTGAGGTACAGGAACCGCCCTCACCGATCTGCTGCAGGACAGCTAACGAAATGACAATTTGTCAACCTACTCAGTTGAGGAAGGAAGTGACTACCAGAGTGACACATCCTCACCCCTCAGAGCAAGATTTGTCTTTATAAGGACATTTTACAACTAACGTTTTGTCTCAGCACCCATATCACCTAATTCACTCACTCCGATAGGTCACAGAGATAGCGTTATGTTTCTCTGCCTTTTTGTTAAAACATATTTCTATTGAGTAAATGACTGCTCAACCTTGTTTCTGTAGCTGACAGTTGTTAAGACTTCCTTTTAGCAAATCAAGGTGCCAGAACAAGGAAGATGACTTTGGTTATATTACTATTCTATGTGTACTGAGACCAAAAGGTTTAAAACTTTATACTATACCAATTTAATCTTATGACTGATCTTAAACTATAATATCTTTGGGGGTATTATTCATCTGTTTAAAATAGTAGCCACAAGAGGACATTGGAGTGTGACTCGTTTGCTTCTGCATTTGAGTAGTTTCCTTTTTGGAAGAGTTACACAGCAGTTGCCGTTTTGCAGAATCTAAACTGATAATTTGGTTCCCCATCAGTTAGAATCTGTCTTTCAGCAGAAAAAGGCACTTCAGTTCATCAAGTCTGTTCAGCCCTACCTAGCTGCATAAACGGCTCTTCACTTCTCTCTTCCCCCTTCCCTTTAGCCTCTGTGCTAATCAGCCACACATGTCTGTACTGCCCATGTTTGAATCCCTTTACTGATTTTTCACAGACTACCTCCCTGGGCAGTCTAGTCCACCCCTCAACCACCATCTCTGTGAAGCGATGCTTTCTGATGTCCCTATTAAATCTCTGCCAGTTTTATCGAGTTTCCTCTGGTGCCTGTGTGTTTCCACTCAGTGTGAACAACTTTCTATTAACTACTTCAGATTGTCTGATATTATTGTCCCCCAGATTCCTCTTCTCAGTCATATGTTCCATGGTAACCCTCCCCATTCTGTATTCTGTTTTTGGATTATTCGCCTCCTTGTATATTACCTTGCACTTTTTGGCATTGAATTTTAACTGCCACACCCTTGACCATTTCTCCAGTTTCTCTAAGTCTTCCTCTATACATTTAACCTTTCATCACCATGCATTCTTCTACAGATCTTTCTAATATCCCTGTAAAGGAAGAACGTCCCGTCAATCCCCACTCCAATATCACTGATAAAAATGTTGAAGAAGACCAGTCCTTCCTATAAGCAATGAGATTATGACTCTTTAAAGGTGACATGAAGCAATTTTTAGATAGCCAACTGCCCTCCCACCTTCCTTTCCATGCCAGTTATGTATTCTGATAGGCTTTGATAAATTTTGGATAAATAAATAGCATTGGGTGCGCTGAGCTCTACATCGAGTTCCACTCTTCTTACAAGCTACTGCTTTTTCTTTTCATATTTCCAGCATTTTATGACATCAATGACACCATTTCATGTTCTTCATCTGACTGGCCTCGAATGGTGTTACAGATGTCATAGAATGTTCAGACAGTATGAAAAAAAAAGACAGCAGCAACTGCTGAGGAGAGAGCACGATTCATGGTAGTTACAAAGGCAACAAAATTATATATATTTTTTATGCATTTCTTTATGCACCTTGTCATCGTCAGCTAGGTGATATATTCCACACTGGGCTGCTGGGTCCTCACAAGGATCCTGGGCATCATACTGCTTGCCGTCACGGTTCTTTTCCTCTAGGTGTGGTTCCTCCATGGCTCCACTTGACAGAGGTGGATGTGCAGTGATCTCAGCTCAAGGCCACATGTACTTCCGCCCCCCTAAGTGTGGACTTTCTGCCACCTCTGCCAATCGATCATCAGTGCTGGTTCCTGGCTCACCTGACCCTAGACATCACTAGAGGTTGCTGTGTGCTAGGCACCAGGTTCCTTCCCTTCCCAGAGAAGGTCAGCCATCTGACAGATGCACTGCCTTCTCCACCCTGACTGGCCCTCCAACAGCTCTGGTTCTCTACCGAACTGGATTGTCGGGTGTTACAAGCGGTAGCGCTATTGCTGTGCTGGTGGGCTCACCCTAACTAGATTATTTTAACAGAAGAAGTCAAAAACATATCAAAATGTTGGATACACACCAAAAGGACATCAGGAGAGCAACTCGAGATGTTTTCTGTCACCTTTAAATGACCTGGAAGCTGCTTCTTCTCTAATCCCTCCACCCCTGCCTGCTGCCCCCTCTCCTTCCATCATTCCTCCATCATCCCACCCCATCTACTCCCTTTTTTCTCCCTTCCCCTTCCCTTTCCCTCTGGCCCAATTAATGCTGCTTTATCCACTTGATAACTTTATATTTGTAATATTTTGACCCCAAAATTTTCAACAGTCTTTTTATGACCCCAAATCATGAACCCAGTAGGTGAACATTTTCAAATCACCGTTGAGATGTCAGTTTGTACCACAGGTGCAAAAACACATTTTGGCATGGATGTCAAATGTGACAGCTGAAACATTCATGAGGTGATGTGAAAAAAATGGCTATGTTGAAAATCTGGTGTCAAAATATTGAGAATTACCAAAGTTATGAGTGAGCATAGAAATATTTAAATGCATGCTCATAACCTGGTCATTTTTAATACTTTTTGAGACCCCCACCTCATGAACGAGGGTGGTGACATTAAATAAATCCAGCCCAAAAGGTAATTCTGTGCACAGCCAATAAATCACCTTCTGGGCTGGATTTATATATTATTACCATCATAGTTCATAAGGTGGGATCCCAAAAAGTCCATGTTAAAAATGTGGGCAAACAATATGAAAAAATTACCAAGTTATGAACAAAAGTTCAAAACACATTGAAATATGTTGTCTGGCACCTACCCGTTTTCCTCAGTTCCCAGCCCGGTACTGAACAGTGAAGACATGTTTCCAACTCAGAGTGGATTATGGCATTGGACCTGGGCTGGGTAAGTATAGGGTAATGGGGGGGTGTGGAGTGGTGGGTGCTGAGTGGGGAGGTTGGGGTGGGGGTAGGGATGGTGGCAGACAGTGAGGGACCTTTTTTCCTTTTTTCAGCTTAAAAAAAGCAAACCATGTCATGGGACAGTTTTCTTTTTCAAAGGTACCTCTGCCACCAGGGATTGGGCACCCTAGTGTTGGCATGACAATACTTGGGAGCATGTGGGGGTGGGCACCCCAGTGTCCAAGACTGCTGGGTTGGGGGAGAGAGGGACTGTCTATGTTGACACAGGGAACTGGGCACCCTGGTATCAGCAAGCTGAATGCAATGGAGTTGGTGGGGCATTACAGAGTGGAGGGAGAAGGAGGGTTTTTCTTCATTTTACATAATGTACCTCTGACACTGGGGATTGGGCACCCAGTGTTGGCGAGATACTTGGGGCATGGAGGATTGGATAATCCCTGTGGGCAGAGACAGAGGGGGGCAAGTACCTCAACACTAGGGATTGGACACCCTGGTGTTGGCAGAATAACGTGGTTGGGGTTGAAAATAAAACAAAAGAGGGAAGATGAACCACCATCGGTGGGCACCCCAGTATTGGTATACATAAAAACAATAAAGACACTTAGCTGGCAATGGGGATTGGACACCCTGGTGTCCAATTCAAATGTATGAAACCGCTCAACTGACTAATGGCACCACTCCACTGATTAACAAAAAAGTCAGATGCACAGCACATTCGGCAAGAGTGTGGGGTTACACACTGACACATATCCCATCCCTGCTGAACAAAAACAGCAGGATGGCATACACAGACAGGGAATTGGCCCTGCCTCCTGCTAAACAAGAGCATTTTTGTAAGATGACCTCATGATTTCATGTGGTTGTAAAAATTCAGTTATTTTTAAAATGTTGATTTCTTACCTGTGCATACTCAGAAACCAAACAGTTTTTCTTAAATATTTTAAAATCTACTATAGTTTAGGATATAAAAAGCACAAAAGCAGAAGCCTTGGGCCAAACTCTATCAAACCTGCAAGTTTCAGGTTTTAAATTCTGTTTTTTTATTTATGACTGAGAAAAGAAAAAGGTAATAATTTCAGTGATTTGGGGAGTTTTGCCCCTCTGTTACTTTACTCCCAGTGAATAGATTGCCACAAAATTGTCCAGATCCAGAGATCCTGGCACTATCTTTGCACATTCCAAATGTCAAGTAAAACAGTTGAACAGGGGCAAAGTTGTTAAGGTGCAAAAATTGTGGTTTAACATTAAAGTGCTTACTCAACCCTAATATATATGTGCTACCACACCAGAAGTGTGGGCTAGTGTTTGATAAAGGCACAACTAGGGGTGTAGTGAGGCATGAGACCACAGGCTGAGTGCCCTTACTCACCCTAGAAGTGCATTTATTACACACTAACCCACACCCCGGAGTGTGTTATTGCACTTATAAGATGGGTTTACAAACTGATTTTTTTTGAATTGGTGCAATAAAAAAGGTGTAATTTCATTTGAAATAGTCCCTCTGCTTTCACTGGGTATGCTGCTGTATTTACTGGTGTTACTAGGGGTGATGTGCTGTGTTGCAGTGCGATTAACAGAGCCACTGGGGCAATATCTTAGGCAGCCAGCATCATCACAATTTCCTCAACATCTTGCCAGCAGCATGCTACCATCTGTGATAGTGTTTCTCAACACACTCCTGGTGGTCTCACTTTACTTGCCAGTTTGGGAGGGAGTTCCTAGAAACTGTGATCTGTATGGCTCAGGAGGGGGAAGGAGTAGTTCAGGAGTGACAGCAAGAGGAATTTAACAGCAGAAACAACACTTTTTAAGTGTTGTTAGTGTTTTTCTGGTATTCTGTGGCTCCTGATTTCACTCATTAATCAGTAAAAAAAAAGAAAGAAATGGCAGCCAAATGGTTCCAAAGGATTGGCATTGATGGGGCATGTATCTCTCCTGTGCTAAGAGCACAGTATTGGCACTTGTTATTTACTGTGCACATAAAGAAAAAAAAGCATGGCTGGAACATCCTCTCAGCCAACTAGAATACATAACTGTCCCCACCCATTTTACAAATATATTTATTTTTACATATATTTTCTAATGTCCCTTTATATCTTGTGATTATTATATATGGTCTGCTAAGGACTGTTGTTTATGTGTTATCACACTTTTTAACACACCACTTAATTCAGTGTTATGTACTCTGAATTTTCAGAAGGGTGCTCTAAAAATAAAAATGATCATACTGTACCATACCAAGGCACATTCACCCTGGAGAGAAGGAGGCTGAGAGCAGACACGATCTGTCTTTTACACATTCAAGGGTAGCAATAAGATCGAACAGTCAGAGTTTGTTGAGCAAGTGTTCTGCAGCAGGACATGTAACATGCCCCAAAACTCAGGGGTAGTAAATTTGGGGGTAAATTTAGGAGGCCTTTTTTCTGCCAGAGGGTGAGGAACCTATGAAACAGACTACCACTGGACAGAGTGAAGGTGAAGACAGTGCAGGCCTTCAGGTAAGCCTGGACATTTTTCTGCTTACCATGAGATTCACTGGGTACTATGAATAGTAGAGGGAACAGAGAATACCTTTAACGTTTTATGTGTGTAAGCGCCCCCTCGTGGGGGTGGGCTTACTTTCCTTGCTCTGTCCCCTCCCCCTGTTGCTTCCATCAGCCAGCTTAGGGGAGTGATTCCCTTATCTGCCCAGTAGGTGGTCGAGTTTGCTGGTATTTAAGCCCAGGTTTGAGGGGTTGGTGGGGAGTTGGGAGATTTGGTGGGCTGGAGTAGGACCAATGTGGCTGGGGGGCCAACAGTCTCCAGTAAGTGTCAGCTTGCAGCGTTGGTGTGACACATAGAGAGGGCCCAAGGGAAGGTGGCAGGAGTTGGCAGCTGTTTTGGGACCAGAGATTCTGAGGCTGAGCTGGGTGGAGGAGTATGAAGGAAGACATATACTGGAACCATCCAGAGGCCTGTTACCAAAGGCATGGAGAGGATACAAGGCATTGGGGCTGTTGTGGTGGCAGCACCACGGCAGGGCTTTCCCGAAGGTGGCAGGTTTGGGGGGCCGTTCCTGGCGGCATGCTGCTGAAGGTAAGAAGAGGGGTGGGACCGCATCCTGGGATTTGCCTTAGGGCATGTCGTGCCTGTGTCTGGGGCAGGACCCGTTAGACCCATTAAGGGATGGGGGTCTACGGAAACAGGACTGGAAAGGAGGGGACCATCATCATGCTCAAATGAGCTTGCCTTGGCTCAGGATAGTGGGGACAGCACCTGGAGTGGCTCTGTTGGAAGGCAAGGTTTTTTGGAGCAGCCGTGGAGGCATTTAGGCTGCAACATACCCCGGTACACAGTAAGGTCCAGTAACAAGGAGGAGTAAGGCACTCCCCTGTAAGGAAAGGCAAGGAAAGGAAAGGCAAGGAAAAGGACAACCAATTTGGAGGCGAGGGTTTGAGCTAGTTTTCAGCTCATTCTGGAGAGGTGGAGCCAGTTCCGGTCTAATCTCTAGGCCAAAAGAATCAGACTAGCTGTGGCCAGTGCAAGTGTTATTTATTTATTTATGTATTTTTTTGGTAACCAGATAGGCAAACTGATCCAAAGGACCATTTTCAGTTTTGACCCAGGCCATACAGTGGCAAACAATACAAAGTCAGACAATAGGCACAAGTTACAATAGCGTGGGTGTACATAATACATTGAGTGCAATGGAAATCAAAAACAGTGATACATATGCAACATATCTAAGAGAGAAAAGAACAAGTTTCGTAACAAATTCAGCAGTGCATGTCTGATTACAGATAATGCAGTCATTTACATGTAAAGTGAGTCAAAGACATCATTTAGCCAGTCAGGGTATGCACCAGTGTGGGGTGGAATTCATTACAACAATCAGCATTTACACAAAGAAAAGCAAAAAGAGCCAAGTAATATATTTAGTAGTCAGTGCATGGGAAGTAAGGCATGAGATACAGTTTTGCCTCTAAGGTGGATTTTTGGTGAGGGTGTTACCTAGAGAGCATGTACAGGTGGCCTGGGACTTAAGCCAATCTCTTAGCTTCAGTTTGAAGGACTGATGAGAGGGTGACATTCTGATGGCAGGTGGAAGTCTGTTCCAGAGAGAGGAGGCAGAGGCAGAGGCAGAAGCAAGTGCCCCTTGCCTGCTGTTTCTCCAGCTCTAAAACCCCAATGGAGCTGCTCTGTTTAACTTATTTATTGTTCTAATCATTTTGAACAAAAATCAAATTTGCTGTTTTTCACTTTTACCTAGTAGTGCTGAGTGTTTAAATGAATTAATTCCTCTGTTTCTCCTTGAGAGCCCCCCATACCCCAACTACTTTGAAGCCAGCTCAAGCCGCAGTGCCTGAGTGTTTGCACCTGGGCAAGAGGAGGCCAGATCAATCAATCAATCAATCAATCAATCACAATCTTTATTTTGTCAGGCAGAACATCATTGAGACAAGCTCATTTACAAGATGGACCTGGGTGAAGATCATCTTCAACAAGATAAGGGGCAGGATTCTCAAAGCTTTCAGAAAGTGCAAAACCTTCCCTAAGTCCCCAAAACTTCCTCAGCTACAGATAAAGAGGGGAGTTTGCTCCGTGCCATTCACAAAACCCTCCGCAGCTGCAGGAAAAACCACTATGGACTGTGGAAAAAGTGCAGTTGCGGAAGTCTCTCAGGACAAAAAGGTGTGAGATAAGGAAGGCACAGCTCCTGAAAGGCTATTCACAATCATTTTTTTCCGCAGCTGAGGAAAGAGTGTTACGCACAGTGGAATGAGGTGTAACTCTCCCTCAGCACACTGCAGTAGTGCCCCAACAACTGGAATCAATTAAGGTGGAGGTGTACCACAGGTAATAGCATCTCAGACAGTACAGCAGTGGCTGATGTTACAGCACTGAAAGCACACATTGCCATGATATGGCAACAGGCAACAACCACTAGACTCAGTGCAGCCCATGACAGAGCCCCACAAGCAGTAGAGCCTGACCAGCCAACAGTAAGTGCTACCCCCAAAGGCCACAGGAACACCCCAGGGAGGGACAACCAGCAGGGACAGTCAGCCACTGTGGTGCCAAGGTATCGCTGGTACCTGTGGTGCTGCTGTGGTCCCAGTTGGGGACTGGTTGCTGGTCTCTGTGTGTGCTGTCAACTTCATATTATGGCAGCAATGTTAAAGTCTTCTGCTTCAGCTACATAGATTTACTATTGCTGTGCCTCCTCAGTCATTTCCACAGCTGCGGACCCACAGCTGCAGACTCGCAGCACTTGCTGGATTCCCGCAGCTGCTGAAATTCCGCAGCTGCGGGACTTTTTGTGGAATTCCCTCAGCTGCGGGATTTTCTTTCAGAATAGCACACAACTGCATTTCTGTAGTGCTGCAAGCTTTTTTTTCCACAGCTACGGAATTTTTGATGTTCTTTGAGAATCCTGCCCCAGGTCTGTCTTTATTCCAGTGCTAGGAAGTGTCTGGAAGGTACTCATGAGTCTGTGTGCACCCCCCCTTTTCGTATTCCATCGGGACCACTATACACAAAAAGAGAATGGGGGTTGGCCTACATTTGCTTGCATAGCATAATAACTGCATCCCTGCTTATGAAGTGGGGAAGGAGATGGATTTAAGATTAAGATTAAGATTTCCTTCCGACTCATAATTACTGTGTTATTATGCCATCCCATTACAAGCTTATTATTTAACTTTCTAGAACAGGATCTGGCCAATTCTGCTCCCAAATGGTTAAAGCCTGGTTACATGCATTCTGTAAGGTAGAAAATACATCCCCCCCCCAGGAAAGTTAAACTCACTAAACTTTTAAAAACCTTCAGATCAAACAAATACAGGTTCATCAACCCAGTACACAACTCTCTCCCAAGCAACACAGGAAAACAATGAAACTGAACATTTTCATTACTTAAACATAATAAAATATAGTACCAGGTGCAGTTTCTCCATACCACCATGGAATGCACATTGAAAATGAGGCAAGCAAAAAGCCAACTGACAGATGTACCATAAGCTTCCCTTAATTACTGTCTTGCAGCACTTTTGCAGGCCTGCGAAAGTAAGGAAGAATAGGTACTGCTAGAAGGGAGACTGAAATGTTCGCAGTGCGCTTAAAGGCACAAGATGAATTAAAATTAAGTTGAAAACTACACAATTACTAATTAAATAATGTTTAGTAATGCCAAAATTCAAAAGTATGCTTTATTTTTTTACACTGTTGTGTAGTTTGTAGTGTTGTTACAAGGGACAGTGTTGACATGCTCTATCAGCATTAAAAAATCATGTCGATATGCTAAATGTTTCAATTTTAAACTGTGTTGCAACTAAAGAAATTAGATCAAAAACTTTGCTGAAAAGCAATTTCTGATACTGTCAACATGCTTATAATATTACTGACACATAAAAACAGTACCGACACAGGGAGCCTCCGGGGTTCAAACCAAGTGAGTTTCGAAGAATGTCCGAGTGCATTTAAAGCTAATGGAGCGAATATAAGGATGCACAAAGAGTGTGCGTGTGTATGTGTGTGTGTGTGGTAATCTGTGCACAGTAGGAGAGGAGCTGCTGATTCCCTGCTACTGACCGGAGGGGAGAATGGGTCAGGGTATTGTACATAATGTTCCACAATGTTCTTACATGGGTACAGGCAGGGTCCAAGGGATGGTTTGATTATTTGGACACACCTAAAGCAGATGTGCGAATCCAGGATGCTATGAAAGTTGTCAAAGTTTTGTTGATATATGTTTGTTCATTGTTTTATAGTCATTCTACTAAAGGGTCACACAGAGCAGGGTTACAATCACCACAGATTACTAGACAAAGTGATGATGTGGTACAGGAGGGTTCGAAGAAACCTTAGGATTGGTAATGGTAGTAGGAGTAGATTAATTCCACAACCTGGAATGTGAGAGACTTTTCCTCCCTGAATAAGAGAAAGAAAATGTTAGTTGCACAGAAGTGACAGCGGATGCACATAGTCCTCCTCCAGCCAACCCACCTCATAAAACTGGAACTGGACCTGGAACATGTTAAGCTGGTGGGAGCATGTTATGCCATGTCATATTCTTCACACAAGCGAGGGGCAGCCATTCTGATCAGCAAGCCCTTACCTTAGCAGGCAACTAGGATGGTAGTCCGCTGTAAGGAGGGTAAGTATGGCTTTGTGGTGATGCTGAATTTTACAAGCAAATCACAGATGTGGTCTATAGGGAGCAGTTCCCTAATCATACTATGGAGAGGGACTTCCAACGGTATAATGGAGTCACCTTTGGACCACTCTGAGGGTACAAACCAGCATGGGAGAGCACTGGCTGCATGGAAATGGGGTTTAATTGATTTAGATCTGGTGGATGGCTAGAGGACTGCTAACCTGAGGAGAAAGACTACATACTTTACTCTGACTCACACAAAACATGGTCCAGACTGGACTACATCTTTCTCCTCAGGGCACAGTATTATCAGATAGTGAAAGTGGCACAAAGCCCCATTTTCATCTCAAACCACTGTATGGTCCTGCTGACCATCACAGCCAAAGGAGAAAGGTGACTCCACCAATGTGGAAGTTCCCCACATAGTTATTAGCAGGGAAAGAATTTAGGTAGGACGTGAAAGACCAGTGGGCCCTAAATGTCACCATAAACGCAGTCAAAGCCTTGCCCAAGGTGGCATACTGGGAAATGGGGAAAGTCAAATAGCATAATAATTAACAATGTGGCAAAGGTTAAGAGTGTCAAACAGGGAAAGAAGGCATAGCTGGAGACTAAGCTGAAGGAGCTGGAGAGGAAAGCATCTGACAGAGGTGGGGAGGAGGTACTGCGGGAGATCATAGTCACAATGGAGGCCTTTATCCTGGTATTTACAGAAGATAAAAAAAAGTCTACTATTTGTCAGACAATGGATGTTTGAATGCAGCAACAAGCCAGGGTCACTGCTGGCTAGAGTGATGCATGGGAAAAGAAGGGCTTCCCATATAACTGCTATTAAAAATAAAAGGGGTCACACAGATTAGACAGAGAAAGGGATAAGAGAAGCATTCTGCAAGTTCTATGAACGGCTACAGAGGGTGGAATGTACAGGCTCCGAGAGGTAACCAGCTAAGTTTCTGGACAGCATCGCACTACCTAATGTCCTCTCTGGTGACTGGAATGACGACACACTTAGAGTGCGTGACAACCCGTAAAAAGTCATAAACTATGTGAAACAGACCCCAATTTTAAAGATGTATCCATGAACTACAATAAGAAGGACCATGCATGATTAAGCCATGTTATGGCGAAATGTAGCACAGAGGCTTGTTACATGAAATAAAAAAAGTTGATACTGTGATGGAGTCTCATTCTTGATCTTTGGATTTGTGACTAAGTTGCAGGATTGGCAGACTCTCTCAGTGAACGAAGCTGTACCCTTTCTATGGAGAAATAGGGCATATCTGGAGTATTGTACTGGCAATGAGGAACAGAGAAAATGTTGGGGGTGCAGGTGACCACAGAGGAAGTAATGAGGGTCACTGGTTCATTAAGGAGGGCAAAGGTGAGTGGGCCAGATGGCTATCTTGCCAAATATTATAAAGAGATGAGAGCCCCCCCCCCCCCACCAAAAGAGCCACCATGAGATATGACTGAGGAGGCTGGCGGAGGCTTGGCCACCTCCTGTTATGAAGCCTCTACATGTGTTTTGCAGAAGCCAGGCAAGGACTGTCATGTGACATATAAAGATATATATCATATCAACACGTACAGGTATAGCAACACATGAGAACTGTATCATTAGTATCCATTTAAATTGATCAGACTCCAAGATTTCATTTGAAGAAGCTTACATTTCTATGCCTAACCATTTAAATGTTATGACTTTTGAAATATAATCTCAAGCATTATAAAATATCATAACAGAATATTTTTGAAAACAGTCAAAAGATATTAGTGTTTGTTCTGTCATAGAATAAACACACCCTTATCTTCTCTTTCGTGAGCATATTTATTATTGATTAATTTGTGGAACTAACCTTGCCCCGATATTTGTAACTGTCCTGTACCTTGTACCTTCTTGAACATTTACTGTGTTACATTTATGTTTAATTATGTTTGCACCATATTGCTGTATTGCTTTTTGCAATGTTGTTCCCTGCGCCCCCTCCTCCAAGGATACATCCAGAAATACGCTACTGTCAGCTCAGTATGTCTTTCTTGGTAAAACGTTTGAAATATAAATCAATCACTAAATATTCATTTTAAAAGAGACAGTAGCACTCCTTTACACAGCACAGAGTACATTGCTAAATCATAAAAACAAATTTGTTTTTCACAACAAAAAGCTATTATACAAGAAGAATAAGACCCTCAAGGATACGTTATACCATGTTATCATCCCTCTTGATGCAACCTCCTTCAGCTTTCAGCCTCAGGAGTTTAAATCCACCACTTGGGATGCTAACAGGGTAAAACACATCCTCTCTCTTGCCTTATTCCTTACTTTATATAGCTCATGAATTTGAAACGTGAAAATATGAAGGAGGCGGTGTAGACTAGTGGTTAGGACACAGAGCTGTGAACCTGGAGATCTTGGTTTTCTTTCCAGCAGAGCTGATTACTTATTGTGTGACCTTGAGTAAGTCAAGCAGTAGTTGTTAGTAGGGGAAAAATTTCATCATACAGTTTTATTTGTTTTTTGGCTATAATGTATTTCTGACAACCATAGATTCATTATCAGTGCAGTTTTGTTTATCTCAGATAATTTTAAAACAGCTATTAATTATTAATTTTGTGATTAATGACTCAAGTTATTAAAGATGGCCACCAATAGCAATTTTTAAATATCCCTCCCCTCCATATTACCTTTCAATGTTCCATGCTAGATTCATACTGCGGATGGAGGTACAGTACTAGCACACACTTCTGAGGATAAGAAGCACAGCACCACACTGAGATGTTTTACTTTTTGCATAGTGGGTGTGACCAGAGAGCAGAGACTTTTAAACATTTCAAAACCCCATATCTCATTTCAGGAATACAATACAATGAACAGAAAATGGATATATTGATGTTTTGCCAGAAATATATTATTACTTAAAACATTTATGATGTAATTATTTTCTGCTAACAAGTGCTGCTGCCTTAACCTTTTTGTGCTTAGAGCAGCAGTACTACCTAATCAGGAAGTGATCAATTTCCAGTTGTTGTAGTGCCACAGTAAATATGGTGGCTGCTATCTAGTACAGCTGCTTTCAATGTGGTGGGCGGCAGAAATGTAAACAAAAACAAAGGACAACTGATCAAATTACAGGGTGATAGTACAATGCTGGCAGGAAAAAGTACCAGGTACATATTCAACAGAGCACAGGAAATAAGCTGTCGAACAAGTGAAGATTTTTTTTTACATTGCACTGCTGCTTTAATATTATTTTGGCACTTGCAGGAACACTTTGAAAAATATATAGAATAATGTATGGGTAACGGTACACAATGAGGCTGTGTTTCCATCTAGGGGTGATGTGACATCACAGACCTCGAAAGCCAAGCTCAAGACATCTCTACAATGTCTACAATGTCACCACGATTCTTGGCTCCAGTCCCTCCCTAGCTCACATTGAACCTACCCTCCAGTCCGACTTTAAGAATGCACTACTGTGGCTCGAATCAAAATCTTTCAAGTGCAACACTAAGAAAATGGTCACAATGGTTTTCTGCTCAGTTCAGAAACTGGCCAAACTATCTTCCCCTCCCACCACATGAGTGTTAGGGTTGATAACCCCAAGGCACACCCCATACCTGTTGCTGCCTCCTGGGTGGGGGATGGGGTCTTAGGGTTGGAAACCCTAATGCCATATTTCCCCTACTTCAGTCACTTTAATCCTAAATCAGCATTAACAACATTTTTTGCAACGAATGTCCTTACTTTTTGAGATAGTATAATCGTATTATTATTTGCCTGTAGGAGCACAGGGCTCATACTTCTCTATATAGGTGCGGATCCTCATTTGCCTGTGGGAGCGCAGAGTCCTCTGGGCCCAGCACTCCCATCCCTCCATAGATGTGAACATGTATGTTGCTATGGAGGGCCCTGCACTTGCATTTGTAAGAAAACAGAAACCAAATTGTCAGCATAGCATTCTTATTACCCCACCTCATGAACCTGGTACTGAAAACTTTCAAATCCCTGCCAAAATATTATTCTGTGCCACCAGAATGTCATTCCATGCCACAGGTACAAAAACACAGTTTGGGCAGGATTTGAAAAAAATTACAGCTTTCGTTTTTATGAGCTGGTGTAAAATAATTGTTATGTTGAAAATTTGGGGTCAAAATATTTAAAATGTCAGAAGTTACGAGCAAGCGTAGAAAAATTTCAACAGATGCACATAACTTTGCCATTTTTGCTTATTTTCACCCCAAATTTTCAACATAGCCTTCTTATGACCCCACCCCATGAACAAGGGCGGTGAAAATGATCAAATCACACCTGAAAGGTGATTTCACCAAGCAATCAGAAAATCAACTTTCAGGCCAGATTTGTATAATTCTACCAACACTGTCCATGAGGTGGGGTCACAAAAAGCCCATGATGAAAATTTGGGCTCAAAATATGCAAAAATGGCAAAGTTATTATACAAAGTTAAACACCCCATTGAAATACATTTAACTGCATTTAGTTTACTTTCTCATACAACAGTCAGCATTTCCAGCAGTAAGACGAGTCTTCGAACAGAGACTGGATCTTCACCCTGGGACCTGTTCAGGTGAGTGAGGGTGTGTTGGGGATGTGGGGAGTGTGGGATGGTGGGTGCTGACTGGGAGGTTGGGTGGGTTGGATCAGCGGGGGACCATTTTCTTTCTTACAGGTTTAAAAAAAAGACATTGAGGGACCATTTTCTTTATTACAGTGAGGACAGCGATCACAAGGTGGGGGGCACTAGACACGAGGGAAAGAAACTTTAAACTGGGACAGCAATCGGAGGGTGGGGGTGCCACTAGACAACAGGGAAGCATACATTAAGCAAGGAGACAATGATCAGAGGGTGTGGGGTGCCACTAGACAGCAGAGAAATATAATTAAAATAGGGGGACAGCATTGGAGGAGGGGTGCCACTATGCACTAGGGAACTTAAATAAAATACATGGATCACATTGGGGGTGGTGCCACAAGACACAAGGGAAATTTAAATTAAATACGGGAATGGCATCAGAGAGTGAGGATTGCCACTAGACACCAGGGAAATTTAAATGAAATATGGGGACAACATTGGAGGGTGGCAGGTGCCACTAGACACCAGGGAAAAATCTTGTTATGACGGGGATGCAATCAGAGAGAGGGGGATGCCAATAGACACCAAGGAAAAAATGGTGGCAAAAGAAAAATTATTTTCACCTCATGAAAAAGGATCTTTTTTCGTGACTCATGATATGAAAACTTTTTTCATATCACAAGTCATGAAAAAAAAGATTTGTAATCTTAAAAAAACAACATGTCAAGGGTATTTCTCCAACAGTTAAGAGCAGAATCCCACTAAAGGGGTCTAGATAAGCAAGTAACATGTGTTGGTCGCTCTCCAGAGTGTCATTTTTGTGGTTGTCTAAATTTGAATTTTTAGGGAAAAATGGCAATCAAGATGGAGGCATACGAATACAGCTATTTTGAAGTACTGAATGAGCATGCTCAGAACCTGATTTTTAAAACTTTTATAACTTTAGAACCAATTACATAGAAACAAGAGAATTTGACGGCAGATAAGGAATGCTTGACCCACCCAGTCTGCCCATTTCCCTACCTACTGGATAAGCTGAAGATCCTAGTTAACCAGCAGCCTACTTCTTACTATCCCCACCCCCTAGAATGGCCTTATGACTGTCCCATGCATGCTTGAATTCCACCACTGTTTTTGACTCCACAACCTCCTCCGGAAGGCCGTTCCATGCATCCACAACCCTCTCTGTGAAAAAATACTTCCTTGAATTACCTCTGAGCCGCCCCCTCTCTATCTTCAAATTGTGCCCCCTTGTTCTTGCACACCTCTTCTTTTGAAATATGTTACCCATTTAGACTTTGTTGATTCCCTTGAGGTACTTGAAAGTTTCTATCATGTCCCCCATGCCTCCTTTCCTCAAGGTTATACATATTAAACTCCTTTAGTCTCTCTTCATATGTCTTCCGGTGCAGACCCTGCACCATTTTAGTTGCCTTCCTCTGGTCAGCTTCCATCCTGTCTATGTCTTTGTGGAGATTGGGTCTCCAGAACTGCACGCAGTACTCCAGATGGGGTCTGACCAGCTGTCTGTATAGAGGGATAATAACTTCCTGTTTTCTACTGGTGATGCCTCTCCCTATGCATCCCAGTATCCCCCAGCCCTCCTTGCTGCCCTCTCACATTGCTTGCCCACCTTAGGTCATCTGATATGACTACCCCAGGTCCCTTTCCATTTTTGTTGTTGTTAGCATCTCACCCCCATTGTGTACTCTTCCCTGGGTTTTTGTTTCCCAGGTGCATTACTTGCACTTCTTAGCATTGAATCTAAGCTGCCATACATTTGACCATTCCTCTAACCTTGCCAAGTCCTTTTCATCCTTTCCACCCCACCTTGTGCATCAACTCTATTGCAGATCTTTGTGTCATCTGCAAAGAGACATACTTTTCCTTCCAGTCCCTCTGCAATGTCACTTATAAAGACATTGAAGAGGACCAGTCCTAATACTGAACCCTGCGGTACCCCACTAGTAAGCCCCCTTTTTTCAGAGTGGACTCCATTTACTGTTACTCTCTGTGTCCTATTCTCCAGACAATTCTTTACCCAGGCTGTCATCTTGGGACCTACTCCCAGGCTGGCTAACTTGTATATTAATCTTTTGTGTGGGACTGTGTCAAATGCCTTGCTAAAGTCTAGGTAGGCCATGTCCACAGCCCCTCCCTGATCTACTACTTTGGTCACCCAGTCAAAGAAATCTATCAGATTCGTCTGGCATGGCCTTCTCGCTGCGAATCCATGCTGCCTTAGGTCCTGTGCCCCTCTGGCCTCTAGATACTCAACAGTTCTTTCCTTCAGAAGTGATTCCATCATTTTCCCTATCACTGAGGTTAAACTAACAGGTCTGTAGTTTCCTGCTTCTGCCTTGCTCCCACTTTTGTGAAGGGGAATCACATCTGCCCTCCTCCAGTCCTCAGGTACCAGCCCATCCTCCCATGATTTGTTAAAGAGGGTAGTCAGTGGTGTCACTAGTTCTACCCTTAGTTCTTTTAGAATTCTGGGATGAATCCCGTCAGGCCCCATTGCTTTGTCCATCTTCAGTTTTAAGAGTTCTTTCAGAACCCTTTCTTCTGTAAATGGGCTGGTATCAACTTCTGTATCCAGAGCATTTCTACTGTTTGTTTTAGGTACCTCCCCCTCTTCATTTGTAAATACTGAGCAAAAATATTTGTTTAGTATCTCTGCCTTTTCACAGTCTCCCTCTGCCCACCTTTCCTCCCCTTTATTAAGCCTCACTATCCCTCCCTTGGTCTTCCTTCGCTCCCTGATATACCTATAAAAGGTTTTATTCCCCTTCTTAACTGAGTTGGCTATCTTTTCCTCGGTTTGGGCCTTCGCTGTTCTGACTGCCTTCCCAGTTTCCTTTTGCTTTAACTGATACAGTTCTCTGTCCTGCTCTTTCTGTGATTCCTTGTACTTCCTGAATGCTTTCTTTTTCTCTTGAACCTTCACTGCCACTTCCTTTGAGAACCATAGTGGTTTCTTACATCATTTTGTTTTGTTTATTTGCTTCACACAAAGGCTCGTTACCTCTGTGATGGCAGTTTTTATTATTCCCCATTGTTCTTCCACCCCTCCTTCCTGCCCATTTGCTAGTGCATTCCTTAGGCACTCACCCATTTTGGCAAAGTCAGCCCTCCTAAAGTTGAGTACTTTTGCCTTTGTATGGCTTGACTCTATTGCTGTGTTTATTGTGAACCATACTGTTCGATGGTCGCTAGTTCCCAGATGGCTACCCACGTCTACATCTGTGATCCTCTTTCCATCTCCATTTGAGAGAACCAGGTCTAAGATTGCTCCCTCTTGAGTGGGCTCCAATACTAGTTGTCTAAGTCATGCCCCTGTAGGGCATCTAGAATAACCCCACTCTTTGAAGTGGCTGCTGCAGCTGCACTCAGTTTACATCTGGCATATTCAGATCACCCATCAGCAATATCTCCTCTTTTCTGCCATTCTAAGTATACTTTTATCATTTCCTTGTCCATTTCCTCCCCCTGAGAAGGGGGTCTGTATACAACCCCTGTGCGGATTGTGGTGCCATTGCCTGTCTTCAAATTTACCCACAGTGCTTCTTCTCCTCCATGTTTACCCTTTTGTTCTGTTGTTTTGATTCCTTCCCTTATGTAAAGAGCTACTCCTCCTCCTCTTTTACCCTCCCTGTCCCTCCTGTAGATAGTGTATCCAGGTATGTTTACATCCCAGTCATGGTTTTGTGTGTACCATGTTTCTGTGACTGCCACGATATCCAGATGTTCCTCCTCCATCAAGGCCACTAATTCAGGAAGCTTGTTACCCAGACTTTGGGCATTGGTACTCATTGCTCTCCATTTTTTGATGACTTTACCTTATGTTGCAGCATCCCCCACTGACCTTTCTACCTCGGTCTTTTTCTCATTTAGTACCCTGTTTTGTAGGGAGAGGCTGGGATTTTCCTGCTGATTAACAGTGCCTCCCCCTCTGGCTAGTTTAAAAGCTTGCCAATGAAGCATTTAAACCGACTGATCAAAAGACTTGTCCCCTTCCTGGACAGATGCAGACCATCCTGCCAGTATAGGCTGGTGTCCCTCCAGGTGGAACCCCAGTCCCCTATGAAGCCAAACCCCTGTGCTCCACACCATTTTTTTAACCATTCATTAAACTGCATGGTGCAAAGTACCCTTGCCTCCTCCATGCCACTGACAGGCAGCACCTCTGAGAAGGATACTGTGTGTGCTACTTGTCTTAGGCCCCTCCCCAACTCTACAAAGTCCTTCTGCACTGCTCTAATCTCATGATGAGCCAAGTCATTTGTCCCTAGGTGGACAATGATGTCCAGCTCAGACTCCCGTGCAGCTGTTCCCGTGATCCTGAGGATGCACTTCCTGTCCCTCCAAGCCATGGCACCAGGCAGGCACTTTACTTCAGTTTCCTGCTCCCCCCAGTTCTTCCCCTAATATTTGAGTCCCCACCAGGAGCTGCTTCCTTTCCCTGTGGTGTCCTCTGCATCCTTCCTGTGGGCCTCCCTTGTGACAGCTGTCCTCAGCCTCCTTAGTCTCCTCATGGGTATATCCAGGGGAGCTATGCCCCCAGAATGGTGTATGGATTGTGGAGTGAGCAACTGACTGGTGTGCCTCTGTTCCACCATCCTCACCCTCCATGAGTCCACTTTGGTCCAACTGCTGTGCTTTCTTCGCAACCTCTGAGGTAGTGGTGGTGGTGGCTCTGGTGCTCCATGGATGGGGAAGGTTCCCTTACTACTGTCGAGTGTGGCCTGCAGACGGGCAACTTCCTCCCTCAGGGCAGAGAGTTGTCTGCAAATAGGGCAGCATCTCAGCCTCCAGAAAGACTCCCGGAAGACTGCTGCCCCACAGTCATTACATTGCACTACTCCCCACATGTTTATCTATTTTTTTTGTTTTTTTGTGTGTGTGTGTGATTGGTTTGTTATATAGAAATATATGTATTATGCAATGTGTATGCTTATATTGTCAGTGCAGTGTGCTAGAGAGGATATGACAGAGATATGCACCTTGCACTCTTGAGGAAATGCTCTACACAACAATTTGACTGAGAAAATACCCTGCTAATCAAACAGAGAAAAATCCAGACATCCAGGTCAGACACAGATAAACCTCCCCAGCCCCAAAACAGCCTGGTGGTTTGTTAGCCACAAAGGAAAATAAAACATGCAGTTATTTCAACCCTTCTGAAGATGCTCACAAGATAAGCAGTTTTGAAAACCCCCTTCCTGAATTAAAAACTAAAATAATTAAACACAAAACAATACCAGTGTAAGACTGTAAAGTAAGGAAAACTTCCTTCAGATGTAAGCAAGAGAGAGATTTGTTGCTGATATCTAGTCCAAAATAGTATATCCCATGCAGCTTCTCAGTTGTTTCTAAGCACACCCTGTTAACACAACTTGGAAGAAGATGGACTTCTGTCTGAAACAGGATCACACCAGTAGTTTATAGTAATTGATCAATGCTGGATTATTTAAGCCAGAAAAATTGGCTGTGATGCAGGTCTCCCTGACTTGTGAAGACAATTCCCCCCACCTCAGGCTATGTCTGGCATCCAATTACAAACTGCAGCCTTTACTATTTTAAAGTACACAGCCACCACCAGGTTTGTTTACCAAACCAGCAAAAGGCACTTCAGTGGTCCAAACACTTTCTACCCTGAACATTTCAGACCACAATTTCAAACTGACTGGGTACTACGTGATAGCAAAAAACAGTAAATAAAACCCAAAAATTTTCTGCAATTTTTTCTCTAGCCTCATCTTGGAATCCAGAACTCCAACTGGAACAAAAACTCAGCATGTCAAGAGTTCTTTCCCCGAGACCGCAAATTTTGTGCAAATCCATTGAATGGTTGCGAAGTTATAAAAGTGCAAAAACTGGGGTTTAACATTAAAGTGCCTACTCAAACCTAACTATATAGTTATGAATGTTAAAAAAATATTGTCTTTCACTAGGAATCTCTGCACAAGAAAAAACAGCTCTTATCCAGTTTGTCCCCGCTTCATACTCACCCACATGCAGACTCAATATAGGCTTTGGTTCTGTCCAGTTTGTTGCCCAACCTAAAGACACAGTACAGATTCTGAAGTAATACTCTGGAACAGCAAAACCTGGAGGCAGAGAGCATGTTAAAAGCAGGGCACTAACAGAAAGACTCTGCATGTTTGCAGCATCAAAAAGAGGAACGGTGATAGGGAATTGAACTCAGCTAGTTGTTTTCAGCGCAATTTTTGTAATACAGTGACTAGTGTGTTTGAGTAGGTGCCATTATGAGCTTTCTGTTCCTTTTTATTTATTTATTTTTCAGTCTCAAAGGAATATTGATGTTGCCACCTGGGGATCAGAGATGTGCTAGAGCAGCAATCTCAAACATGGCTGCCATATTTTTTTCTTTGCTTGGGGCACATTTATATGCACATGTTGTGTGGCTGTAAGCTACCACCCATGTAATTATGGTGGAACAATTACCCAGGCTGGAATGGTTCTCAGCCAATCACAAAGCTTGATTTTTCTTAATCATTTTATAGAAGCATTTAATGTGACTGAAGTAATCACTACAGGAGCTGGTAACATTTCTAGCATTTTTTTTATTTACTTCTTTTTGGTGCCTCCCACCGCCAGCACCATCAGCCTGGTCACAGACCCCTCAGCTGCGGCTTCCCATATTAGCTGCCCTCCTGGTATCCCCTGGCTTAACCCCCAGGGTGGGGGCGTGGCACCCGACCTCTCTGAAAGGTGCCGCAATCGACGGGATAGGGCGGGAGTCGACCTGGGAACCAATTGCAGCTGGGGGGCGGGTGTCATCAAGGTGGTGGGTGGCAGGCGTTCTCTCCCCTGTAAGTGGGGGAAGGAATATGCAGTGATGCCAGCGTCCATCCCGCCCCTCAGATCCTTGTTGGTGCCGGTCACTGTGGTGCCCCCGGCCTCCGCCAGGGGTCCCTCAAGCACCGGTCATGCACCGTACCCTCCCCCCAGAGGAGAGCAATCTGTGGGATGCTTGCTCGATCCTTCTCTCCCAGCCAGCCCTCCGATGACCCAGGTCCATTCCCTAATCTGGGTCGCCAGCATCGCAAGCAGAAATCCAACCACTGTGCCAATGGACTCTCATTTCTAGCATTTTCTCTTAACAGACAGTTCATTTGGTGTGTTTTCAGTCTTCATTATGAGAAATCTACTGTGTAGGTGATTCTGTGGCATTGGCATACCACAGTAGTGATGTAGCTACTGTGCTACAGCAACATTCTAACATTGCTACTGTGGAACAATAGCAAGAGAGAGGCAAGCAAAAAGGTTTTTCTCTAGGGCACGGTACTGCTTGGCTCCAAAATCATAGTCCAGAACACACAGGTAGAGAATAGCACTCACTTCGCAATGCTGTGTCCTAGGTGGAAGTAGATCAACAGTCAGATGCTGTAGAGTCAGCTGATCTAACATTTCAGGCCAAATGCTTAGCACTTCATCAGTGGTCATGGGAACCACACACCAGCAGGTATTTAAACACCAACTGGGTAAGCTTGAGACTGACAGTATAGCCTAGTGGTTAGAACAATGAGTTGTGAATGAGCTTGATACATCAAGCAGATCTGGGTTTGATTCCTACAACTGCCACTTGTATACTATGTGACCCTGAGAAAGTCACTTAAACTTCCAGTGTTCCTGGGTCACCCCTGTAAACTGGCCTTGTGCCAACTGGGTCTTACCAGGTTACCAAGAATGAAAATTACACATACATTTTCAATGACCACCAAATTCACCCCAATAAAGTGCAAGTGCAAAACCAGTTAAAAGCAGAAAAATTTCAGCATGGGGCCTGTGTGCAAATACTGGAGAAAGTTATTTTTGCATCCAAAAGTGGACACTATAAGAGGCCTCATTAAGGCGCCTCTTTAAAAGGTGTCAACATGGCTCAGTTGGTAGCACATCTGCCTCTGGACCAGAAGGTTGTGGGTTCTTGTCCCACACCGGGATTGGACTTGCACCTAAAAATCACTGGCATCCGAGTGCAGTATTGGGGGGTGCTGTATTGCTGGGGTGTGCTGCTCCTTCGGATGAGATGTTAAACTGAGGTCCCTTCTGCCCATCCTGGTGGGTGTCCAGGCGGAAGTAAAAGAACCCAGGGCACTCTTTGCAAAGAGCAGGGAACATTCCTGGTGTCCTGGCCAACATTCTCCTTCCCATAAACTGGTTCATGCAATTATCCAGGCTGCGTGTGGGTGATGATGTGTGATATGGCCGCCACCACATATTCAGTCACTTCACTATCAGTCTAGCATTGCTTGTAGAGCGTTTTGGGATACTATGAATGAAAAGCACTATATAAATGCTGATTCTTCTCTTCTTCAAGTGACACTATCAATGTTAAAGTATCAGCCACTATCAAATGCTGCATATACTGTACTCACCTATAAGTTGACTACACATATAAGTGAACTCTCCCTCTCCCCCCCTTAGCGTGCCAATTTTAGCAAAATTATAGTCATTATTTTGTGGCCAAAACTGGATGAAAAGATCTATTTTTTGAATATCATCAGGCACTGAATCTGTCTTTGTGGCCAAAACTGGTCACAGAATTAAGCTGCACAGTTGCAAAAATGGACTTCCCATCATAAACCCCCCCACACAGGACTACTTCACAGATGAGTCATGTCCCCCTTCTAGGGGCTATTTATAGCATCAAAACATAGACTTATTTGTGAGTATATATAGTACATACAGAATGTTAGTTGTCATAAAATGGTCTATATAAGCAATCAAAGTGATCATCACAATATAATCACACGAATACATCTCTGACTAGTCAGAACAGCTCATAAATATTACATCAAGTCCCTTCTAAGAGGTTTATGCAGCAGTTTGACAGAGTAAAAGATAGTCACATGTCACCATATAAATGGGAACCCAAATACAGAAGCATAGAAATATAGAATTTAATGATAGATAAAGATCGCTTGGCTCATGGCCCATCCAGTCTGCTTATTTCTCCTTACCTACACAATTACATCAGACTGTACCTGAGCTACAGCTCTTTCTCCCTCCCCCTTCCTTTCCACTAGGATTCCTTCATGCTTATCCCATGCATTCTTGAGTCCCACCACTGTTTTTGCCCCCACCACCTGCACTGGAAGGCTGTTTCAGGAATCCACCACTCTTTCTGTGAAGAAGTACTTCCTCACATCTCTCCTGACTCTACCCCCTTCCAGCTTCATACCATGTCCCCTTGTTCTTGAGCATATTTTCTTCGGAAAAAATACTTTCCTCCTGCACCTTGTTTACTCCCGTGAGGTATTTAAAGGTCTATATCATATCTCCCCTTTTCTTCCTCTGTTCCAGGCTGTACATATTAAGGTCCTTTAGTCTCTCTCCTTCCCAGAAATTAGGCATTAGTACACCTCGGGCATCCGGCTTATTTGTCTGAGAATAGTTTTTTAGAAATACATTTATCAATTATATTTATGTATACTGATATTTTATTGTTTTTATATTGATTTTTATTGTTGTATTGATAGTTTGCTTCTGTTGTTTGGTGCCTAGAGCCTCCAGGATTGGGCGCCATAAAAATAAAATTTGCCTTGCCTTGCCTCCTCATAGGGCTTTTGATGCAGATCCTGCACTGTTTTAGTTGCCCTCCTCTGGACTATCTCCACTCTGTCTATATCCTTTTTTGAGCTATGGGGCTTGATTTTAAAAGCTGTGTTAGACTCGCACACCTTGAGCAAAATCCCTGACTGTGGCAAACTTGGGTGTGCCAGGGACCCTGTCCCCAATTTTGTAAAAATCAGGGTCCTGGTGCCAAACTCCCCAAGTTTGCCATAAGTTGTTCTATGCACTGAACAACTGGCACATGGGCGAAGAATGATGTAGACTGGGAGTTTCATGCAGCACTGGTGGCCGTGGGAGTGACCCACCAGCTATGCAGTCACCAGAGCCCATGAATGGCAGGCCAGGGCGGGTTGGGGTGGTGGTGACAGACTCTAGGTGTGGCAATGGCATGGCCTCCTCAGTGGCAGGCAGTGGGTGGATGGGGGGCAGTAATGTGACTTGCAGTTGGGGGGGAGTGGAGGCACTGGAATTCACCAGACCCACCACTGCTGAGATACTTGGCTGGGTGCAGGAGGTCCACAGACAGTCCCTGACAATGGCCGCAATGGGGGATGTGGACAGGGCACTCAGACTGGCACACGGGCCATTAGACCACCTCCTGGCTGGTCTAACTCTGGCAGCCCATGTGGCCATGGCAGGAGATTGCAGAATCCTAATTAAGGGAGTACTGCAGTGCTGCCCTGGCACAAGCCCCCCTTCATTATGCCACATCAGTGCATCCATCGCAAGGACGGCACAAGTCTGGCCAGTGTTGGCAGCCCCCAGTAGCTACAGGGGTGTCTGAAAATTGGAACTGGTGCACAGTGTGGCACAAGATGCCTCTTGTGCCAGTCTTTGTTGGCACAAGCACCGTACACCATTCCCAAGGGTTTGCAAATCCTGCCCTTGGTCTCCAGAACTTACCAGCGATGTATATAGAGGCAACACCATCTCCCTCTTTCTACTGGTGATACCCCTCCCTATGCATCCCAGCATCCCACTTGCCCTCTCTACTGCCTTGCTGCACTGCCTGGCCACCTTTAGGTCATCCAATATGATTACCCCAAGGTCTTGTTCCTGTTTGGTGGTTGTCAATACCACTCCATCCATTTTGTACTCCACCCTGGGTTTCTGTGCCCTAAGTGCATTAGTTTGCTCTTTTTCACATTGAAACCCAGCTGCCATACCTTTGACCACTTTAGTTTTCTCAGGTCTCTACTCATCCTTTCTACACATCCCCAGGAGTGTCCACCCTATTGCAAATGTTGGTGTCTTCTGCAAACGGGCAGATCTTCCCTTCCAGCTCCACTGAAATGTCACTTACAAAGACTTTAAAGAGGACCAGTCCCAGCACTGATCCCTGAGGAACCACACTGGCCACCCTCCCTCCCTTCCCTGGAGTGAACTCCATTTACCACCACCCTCTGTCGCCTATCCCCTAACTGATTTCTTATCAAGTTCACCATCTTTGGGCCCACTCCTAAGCTACCCAGCTTGCTTACTAGTCTCCTATGTGGAAAAGTGTTGAATGCCTTACTGAAATCTAGGTAGGCCACATACACTGCTCCACCCTGACCTAGTTCCTTGGTCACTCTGTCAAAGAAATCTATTAGATTTGTTTGACATGATCCCATCCCCGGAAACCATGCTGCCTTGGGTCTTGTAACCCACTGGATTCAAGATAGTTTCAGAATCCTTTCATTCAGCAGTGATTCCATTAACTTCCCCACCACTGATGTCAGGCTGACTGGCCTATAATTGCCAGCCTCCTCCCTGCTACCACTTTTGTGTAGTGGGACTACATCTGCTCTCTCTTGTCCTCCGAAACCTCTCCTGTTTCCAGTGAGCTGTTAAACAGAACTGTCAGAGGTGCAGCCAATATTAGCTTAGGGGGTGTAAACGACGATGTTATAAGTTATATTATGATCAATCCAGTCCTTGAGCTATGCTCCACTCCTATGTATGATGACCTGTATATATCTGTCAGTTCAACTAGCTAGTCTAGAGTGTATAATCTGAAATGTGCTTACTACTGTATATTTCCCCTAGCGTCAAATGATGTATTTCCCACACGTTTGTTTACTGTGACAAAAAACTGTACTCTCTTTGCCATGTCTCCTTGACTGTTGTTCCTCATGTTGTACTCTCCCGGGTCATTCCTGAAAATAGGCATAATATTCATCTAGTGTACTTACCCGGTAAACAAAAGCTAAATAAATAAATTGCCCTGAGCTCTTTCAATACCTTTATTCACCCCATCTGGCCCAATTGCTTTGTCATCTTCAGATTAGCAAATCCCTTCAGGACTCTCAGCTCCAAAAAAGGACTAGCATCCACCTCCCTCCCATCCACCTCCCTCCTTCCAAAGCTTTTATTACTTTTTTGTGGCCCCTCTCCTTCCTCTGTGAACACTGAACAAAGTATTTGTTCAGGATGTCTGCCTTTTTCTGGTCCCTTTTTAACTTTATAATCCCAGCTTTGGTCTTCCTCGTTTCACTTACATATCTGAAAAAAATGTCTTGTCCTGTTTTGTTACCAGCTGGGCTATTCTCTCTTCAGTTTTCACCTTTGTGCTCCTTACTGCTTTCCCTGCTACCCTCTGTTTCCCAGACACACCTCCATATCCTCCTCCTTCTGCATCTCCTTATACCTTCTAAATGCTACCCTTTTAACTTTTACCTTTTCAGCCACCTCTTTCAAGAACTATAGCAACCTCTTTTTTTCTCTTGATTTTGCACACTTGTTTGATGCAGATGTTTGTTGCCTTACTATGCTCCCTTTTATCTTCGCCCACTGTTCCTCCACCCCACCCAGATCACCTACCCCTGCTAGGTCATCCCTGAGGCATTCATCCATCTTCTTAAAATTTGCCCTCTTGAACTCAAGGACCCTCGACTTTGTGTGGTTCAGTTCCATAGCTGTCCTGATACCGTACCACATTGTTTGGTGATCACTGCTCCCCAAGTGACCTCCCTCCTTGACGTCTGCAACACTGTCCCTGTTAGTGAGTACCAGGTCTATTATTGCCTAATCATAAGTGGGTTCACTGACTAAGGCCCGGGCTACCTGCAAGAGCTCCTGAACCCTTACTGCCTCGCCTGACCACTCTGCTCAGCGGACGAGGGGGTTGTTGGAGATTCCCAGGGTATGGTTGAAGACTTCTGGTTCCCATGCTTTTATGTTTGCAGCTCTGGCCCTGTGGAATTCTCTACCTCGCCAGATTTGAGAGTGCCAGACCATGGAGAGTTTTAAGATGGCCCTAAAGACCTTCCTATTCTGCCAGGCATTTGCTGATTAGATATGATGTACGCTCCCGTTTGTATTCTTGTATTTCTGCATTTCCTTGGTTTCGATTGTGCCTGGTGTTTTTTTGTTTAGTGGTTTTAACTGTTTTATGGATTGTACAGTGCTTTGGTTATAGATATTGCACTTATAAATAAAGATTATTATTAGTAGTAGTAGTAGTAGTCCATGCATAAAATGTACCTCCCTGTAAGGAAAAAAAATACACAGTAAGTCCACACAGACAAGTCATAGTATTGCTCAATGTACATGTTAAGTAGATCCTATTTCTGGATTTGGGCATGCTCTCTGTGGAGTTACAATGAACTAGAAAAGAATGTGTTTATCCTTAGACAGAACAGCCACTAGCACCATCTGACCACTTCCAAAAATAATCTTTTAAAATATGTTATAACAATTGAAACTGTATGTTGAAAGCAGTAACTTTTGAGCTGTTGATCACAGAAACTTAAGTTTATTTAAATGAAAGCGTGGAGTCTGATCAACAAGTTTAGACCCTAATGATACAGTTCTCCTGTGTTGCTATGTCTATACATGTTGATATAATATGTCATTAAAACAGTAGGACTTAGAAATGTTGTGAAACCTTTTGTGTTTTTATACCGATTTATCTTTTTTATATTGCTATATGGCCAACGTAGCAATATCTTATCAATAGACCTATTTTGCTGACTCCAAGCTTTCTTTTACAAATATTTACAAAAAAATTAAAAATAAGTGACTGTCCCTAACAGTTCCAAAGTTATCCCATTTTAAAGAGATGATCTTCTGAAAAGTGTAACTTTGAAACTGCTGGGCTAGAAACTTGGGTGTTTTCTTAATGAAAGCTTTTAGCCCTGATGACAGTTTTTGTGTCGATACTATTCCATAGGCAGCAATACTATCTGAACCTAACTTTTCTGTATATTATCAATACACGTTTTTTTAGTTGAGACACAGCCAAAAAATGTCAAATACATAGTATCGATACATTTTTTTATCGGTAGATTGTATCAATATTTTCTTGCATCAATACATAAAATTAGGTGACAGTACTACAAAATGTAATTACAAATATTTTTTCAACTTTTTCTGAGTTTTGGTATTATACATTATTTAATTAGTAATGGTGTAACTTTCAACTCTTCATTCATCTTATGAATAAAATTGTATTGTGAACATTTCAATCCCCCCCTCACCACAATACCAAATCTTCTTCACTTTCAAGCTTCAGAAGATAATAATTTACCAGGCACTACTAAATCAAAACAAGTGCCTATTAAAAATGACACATTCAACAGAAAGTCGACTGTAAACATATTGGCCAATTATTTGCTATGACACATTAATAACACTGCAGTCAAAATTGATGATTTCATACTGAATCAGTGGACTCCTACATGCATATTTAAATTAGATGAAATAGGCCGGCCCGGTGGCGCTGAGGGTTGAGGCGCTGGACGCCACACCTCGGGCCACGCCAGCGACCCATGTTCGGGAACGGGCACGGGTTGCCGGGGGTCGGCGGGGCAGAGACAGATTGAGCGCCCAGAGGACTGCTCTCCATCTCCGGGTGGGGATTTGGTCGGCCGGTGCTTGTCTGACCCTAAGCGGAGGCTGGGGACCGACAGCACGTACCACAAGACTAGGGAGGGCAGGGCGTGGCTGACGCCTGACTAGCCACACGGGAGCACGCATCAGTCGCTGGCGCCATTGCACGCCATGGCCTGGGGGGGAAACAAGAAAAAATGGGCCCGCAGCACGATGCCGGTGCCTCTGGTGCCATTCCTGGAGGATGCCTCCCTGGCATGGATCCGTTGTGGTGGGTCAGTCGCTCATCACCACCCTGCCGCTGAAGGGTAAATCATGGGTGAAGGGAGGGGTCCTATGTCCGGAATGGCACCGGGGAACGCGGAGTGCGGGGAGGGGGCAGCCAGAGCTCCAAAAAAATAACACCCTAAAAAAAAAAAAAAAAAATTAGATGAAATATGATCTCATATGATAATATATGCTGCAAACAGAAGGAGCATGTCTAGACTGTGTATATATGCTTAGTATTACTATGGCAGGGGACGGCACATATACTAATGTTAGTCTCTGTTTTAAAATATATAACTATATGTATGTATATACTGTATATATCCATCCCAATTTTAAAAATCAGAGACAGTTTTGAATTTTTCATTCAGCCCAGGGTAACTGCATGCTCCAACTAGAAAATCCAAAAATGTTCTCTCTTATTTAATGCATTTTGCAATCCCCATCTTTTATTCCTGTACATTTTGTTTCAATTCCAACTCCACAGACTATACTCAATCTAGGGTTACAGTGGTTACTAACGTGGACTGCCACAGCACATTCAGGCATGTGACTGCTGATTGTTCAGTACCTGCACCTGGGACACTTTAATGCAGTATATTTGCACTGAAGGTCTGTACTTAAAGTGGAGGAGAAAGAACCTTTAGATCGTGAGTGCAATCTGGTGATATAATGAGGGGAGGTGAGTGCTGTTTCCTGTCTGTGGGATGGGGCACAACAGCATCTGGAATTCTATGGATTTCCCTACACAACAACACTGAAACATACTATATAACACTTAGACACCATTCAGATTATATCTGATAGACTTGCTGTAGTTTCATTCCTTTTATTCTTGATTACTAAGTCAGTTGACCTACTCCTGCTGTTTAGCCCATATCCAAATGCAGCAGTCCTCTGTTTGTGACAGAATAACAGTTTCCACAGCAACAACCTATGATATCACAAACCAGGGATTATGACTTTCAAAGAAGGTGTTAATTAACAGAAGCAGATGAACTCTAGGGGCACCAGGATCCAGTTGCCATGAATGTTAACCTAGAAATAAAGAAACAAGTGAAGACAAATGCAGATGGTATTATAGCGGTACAGGTACTGCCACTGCAGCTAGGGTTTGGTAGACACTTTAATGTTATATTGCGATTTTCAGCTGCTTGTATCTCGACTGCCTTTACATATTTTCACGAGATTTTAAAAAGCGTATATTCTGGCACAGGATCTCTTGATTTGCCAATTTTGGCAAAATTGGATTCAGTGAGTGATTTCTGACTAGGGAGTGTAGGAGCCCTTGGAAGAGCTACAGGATGGGGGGGGGGCTGACGATCACCAAGGAAGAAAGGGACCGGGGGGTAATCATTTCAGATGACCTAAAGGTGTCAAAAGAGAGTACAAAGGTTGCATATAGGGCCAGTGGCATGCTGGGGTACACAGGCAGAGGTATCACTAGCAGAAGGCGGGAGGTGGTGATGCCATTGTACAGAACACTAGTGATGCCTCACCTAGAGTACTGTGTGCAGTTCTGGAGGCCATACCTTCACAAGGACATTGACAAGGTGGAGGCAGTCCAGAGACGGGTGACCAAGATGGTACAGAGCTTGCATCACAAAACATATGAGGAGAGATTAAAGGACCTCTATGTACTCTCTGGAGGAAAGGAGGGAGTGGGGGGACATGATAGAAACATTCAAGTATCTCAAGGGCATAAACAAGATGCAGGGAGGAGACAACAACCAATGTAGAAGGAGTACAAGAATGGGGGGCATGATATGAAACTGGAGGGCAGGTTAAGAGGAAATGTAAGAAAGTTCATCTTCACAGAGAGGGTGGTGGACACATGGAATAGTCTACAACAAGAAGTGGTGGGAGCGAGCACGGGGGGGGGGTAAACATGCCTGGGACAGGTACAAGGGAACCTTGAGGTGGGCAGAAGTGATGAAAAGCCACTGACCAGATACGGTCAGAGGCTGCAAACAAGTACAGGGCTTATGGGCAGACTTGAAGGGCCTAGCGGTTCTTATCTGCAGACAGCTTCTATGTTTCTATGAGTGACAAAAAACATGAAAAACACCAACTTTTTGAAGAGTATGGGCAAATCACGTGCCACTGCCTCTCACAGGACAGTCAGAGACCTATGAATTGCCCACAGTGGGGCTAACTGTTAAGCTGTCATTGCTCCATTTCCATGAGCTTCAGTCAGTAGCCCATCTCCAGCACTGGTACTATACTTCTCTCCCTCTCATCTACCATCTCCCCCAAAGGTGATTTTAAAAAATGGAAAGAAACTTGCAGCCACTTGGGACCCAACTATAATGCCACATGAATGCCCCCCTATTCGAGCACTGTGTGCCCAACCCAGCTTTCTGAAAGACTGAACTTAATTTAAGAAAATAAACTTTATGGACACCACAAGTCCAACCCCAGGGTTGCTGAAGAGCCTCCATTCTGACGGGGGCCCAAACTGAGTGTCAGATAATGTAATTTTCAAAAGTAATTTCCCTCCCCATCCACTAGCACCTGTACCTTCCTGTTCCCCTTTATGGCACCAAGTCATATCACCCCCTTCCTCCCAGCTCATTAGCACCCCAATCCATCCCTTCTCTCCAATGCCACCAATAATGAAAAAAAGAAAACAGAGTGCAGCCAGCGCAGCCCTTCTCATATTCCCTCAGCCAGCCACTGTATGAATGAATGAAATGGTGATTGAACAGCTGATTGTGATTTCATTCATCTACATGGTGGCCAACCATGATGATGAGAAGACGGCTGAATCAGTCACGGTCTGTTTTCATTTTCCATTATTGGTAACATGGGGGAGGGGGTTTGGACTGAGGAGCTAGTGGGCTGGGGGTAAGTGAGTTAGATGACTTGATGCCGGGAAGGGGAGAGGGTGATATGGGTGCTAGTAGGTGGGAGGAAGGGAAATTACTTTTTTTTTAATAACTTTGTTCATCCGAGATTGGGGATGGGCACCTGATGTCATAATAGTTGGGGCCAGGACTTTGTTGAAAGGGGGGGAGTACCTAGAGGGATACTTGTTCATGGAGAAGGGTGTAAGAGGGGAGCCACTGGACACCAAGGATATTTGGATATGGGGTAGGGTGTGGGAAGGGGTACCACTGGATGCCAGGGATATTTGGACATAGGGCAGGGTATAGGAGGTGGGTTCACTGTGGGCTAATGATACATGGACATAGAACAAGGTGGGGAGTGGTAGCAGTGGATACCAGGTATACCTGGACATAGGGCAGGGTGTGGGAAGGAATACCACTGGATGCCAGGGATATTTGGACATGGGGCAGGGTGCAGGAGTGAGTACCACTGGATGTCATGTATACTTGGACATGGGGCAGGGTGTGGGAGGGAGTATCACTGGAAGCCAGGTATACTTGAACGTAGGGCGGGGTGGGAGAGGAAGTACAACTGGATGCCAGGAATATTTGAACATGAGGCAGGGTGGGGGAGGGAGTGCCACTGGATACCATAGATATTTGGACATGGAACAGGGTGCAGAAGCGAGTACCACTAGGTGCCACAGATATTTAGACATGAGGCAGTGCAGGAGGGAGCATCACTGGATGTAATCACCTCTCTTCTACTAGATGCCCTCATTGTTTCTAAATCCTGGCTCTCCCCTAAGATTCCCAACTCAGCCATCGCATCCCAGGATTCACCCCCATCCACCAAGGCCACCCTAAAAGGGTGGTGGTATTGCTATTTATCTCTCCTCCTCTATTCAGTTCTCCACAGTCCTTTCTGTGTCTACTTCTGTTGCCTATGAACTCCTAGTTCTCAAACTCTCCCTGCCTTTCTCTCTCTCTCCCCATTTATGCATCTACTGCTGCCCAGGCCTGTCTGCCACTCTGATCTCTGAGGTCCTGACTACCACAACTGCTTTCACCCCTTCCGGGGATCTCCTCATCCTAGGTGATTTCAATATCAACTGGCTCTCACTACGCAGCTCCAAATTCTGCCAAAATATTAAATCCCGGCATCTAACTCAGCTCTTCTCCACGCCTGCGTGACTTAATCTGAAGTCCCAAAACCACTCTCTCTTAGACTGGTCCTTCTCAAGTTCAAGTTTTAGTTCAAGTTCAAGTTTATTGCAGGAAAACTCCATTGAGCAAGCTCATTCACAAGGAGGTCCTGTCCTCACCAACCATCTGCACCGCATCGATGCTGGTACGCTACCCTATACACTCAGTGACCACCACATGATATACTGTGTGCACAAAATAAACCGCCCCAAGACACCCCCCAAAATTATCCTCATCTGCTCCTTCCGGTCATTAGATCTAGCCTCCCTCCATGCTGACCTACAGTCTACTGACTGGTCCCTATCACCAATGCCACTGACACTGACACAGTCTTTGATGATTTCCATTCCAGATTTATTCAGATATGGGATCAGAATGCCCCACTATGCAGAACTAGGGCCAGAGGATCCCACCTTCCCTGGATCTCAGCAGAACTTCTGGCTTGCCATTGTGCTCAAGATCTGGCCTGGAAATCCTACAGTGTATCCAGTGCCCCTGCAGACCTTCACAGGTATCGCACCCTGAGAAATTCTTGCACCAGTGCTACGAGGCTAACCAATGCTGAGTTCTTCTCGACTTTCTTCCAGAGGAACTGAAGTAACCCCTCTAAATGTTGGAACATTATTCCAACCCTATTCTCCCCCACAACCCAGTTTGCCCCCCATACTAAATCTAGGGGCCACCACAGCCTCTGACCCTACTACTGTGGCCGCTGCCTTCAACACCTTTTTCACCGCTTGTGCTTCTACCTTCTATCCTCCCTTCTTCCTCCGGCATCCCTACCCATGCCCCACCCCCATCCCTTCTCCCCTTTCTTCTTTCATCTGTTTCCAGTAGCGGCTCTAGCCACAAATGGTTACCAGGGCACAGATGGGGCACAACAGATGGCAGCCAGGGCACTGATATATTGTTACTATGGGGGAAGTTCTGTACCATATGGGGCACCAACTGGGGCACAGCATTTTTTTACCAAGGCACGTGCCCTTGCGGGCCCTGGTGTAGAGCCGCCAATGTCTGTTTCCCTTTCCTCTTTTCTGAAATCTCTTCTAGCCCTCAGACCCCTTTAAAGCAGCAGTCCTGATGGGCTTGACCCTAAACTGTTGCACCTTTCTGCCACTGCCATTGCCTCTCCTATTGCCTCCCTACTTAGTCTCTCCTTCTCTCTGTCCTTCATCCCTTCATCTTGGAAGCATGCTACTGTCATCCCACTCCACAAAGGTGGAGACTCCTCCTCTCCTGGTAACTTCAGACCTATTTCCCTCCTCCCTACCCTCTCCAAACTCCAAGAACACTTAGTACTATCTTAGCTCTCTCCTTTCCTCAACTCCTCTTCCGCCCCCTTCCAGTCTGGCTTTCGTAAGCTCCACTCCACTCCACCACCACCTCCTCCCTCCTCCAATTGACGACTCTATCCACACAACTATGGACCAGGGTCTCCTCACTGCCTCCATCTTCACTGATATAGCTAAAGCATTCAAGACCATCTCTCATTTCCCTCATACTTCACAAGCTAAGCTCAGCTGGTCTTTCAGCCTCCATCACTTATTGGTTCGGCTCCTACCTCAAAGGTAGATCTCAATCTGTGAGACTTGGAGGAGCCATAACTCCTCCCCTTCCCATTACCGCTGGTGTCCCACAAGGCTCAGTTCTTGGGCCACTCTAATTTTCCATATTCCTAAATTACCTGCCTTCGGCCGGCTCATCTGTGTCCATACACATGTATGCAGACCACTAAGCCTTATTTGTCTCTGGTTCATCACCATCTGAGCTGATATCCAAACTCCAATCTGATTTCAGCTCAGTCCAGAAATGTTTTCAGTCAAATCAGTTATCACTTAACACCAAAAAGATGGTCTCCATGTGCTTTGTCAATAGACCTAGGCTCTCTAAATTTCTGGCCCTCCCCTCTTCCTTCCACACCCTAGATGGTAGCCCTATAGATGATATGCCTGCTTTCAAATACCTAGGCATCTGGCTTGACTGTCACCTCCAATTCTCCCAGCACATAGAGTCCATTCATAAAAAGCTTCACCCTAAACTGGGTGCCCTCTATAGACATAAAAGCTGTATCCCCTCCCTGCCTGCCATGACATCCTTACCAAAATGATCCTTCCTATCTTTGATTATGGCGATATAGTCTATGGTGCAGCCCCAAAAATCCTTCCTGGCCAGACTGCACCCCTTTTTCCACTCCTTCTGCCGCTTTGCTCTTAACTGTCCCACCCACACCTACCACTGCACTCTCTATGCTGCTCTCTCCCTCCCCCATCTGGAGGATTGCTGCCTGTCCCACTGTGCCTCCTTCACTTCTAAACTCTGGCTATCTTCTCTAGATACATAGATACATAGACAGTGTCGGCAGATAAGGGCCTATGGCCCACCCAGTCTGCCCATTTGAGCTTGTAAGTTCAGTTTGTTTTCCTAGAAGTCTGTTTCCCCTTACCCCTGACCTGCAGAATTCCTTTATGTCTATCCCATGCATTCTTAAATCCCGTGACTGTTTCAGCCCCCACCACTTCCTCTGGCAGGGTGTTCCACTTGTCCACCACCCGTTCTGTGAAGAAATTCTTTCTCATGTTTCCTCTGAATCGTCCTCCCTCCAACTTCATCCCATGCCCTCTAGTCCTGGAACATCTTTTTCGCTTCAAAATAGTGTTTTCCTGCACCCTGTTTCTCCCTGTAAGATACTTGTATGTCTCTATCATATCCCTCTCTCCCTCCTCTCCTCCAGGAGCACATGTTCAGTTCCTTCAACCTGTCTTCATAGGACTTGTGATGCAATCCATGCACCATCTTTGTTGCCCTCCTCTGAACCTTCTCTACCCTGTCTATGTCCTTTCGTAGGTATGGTCTCCAGAACTGTACACTGTACTCAGGTGGGGCCTCACTAGTGTCTTGTATGGGAATTATGACCTCCCTTTTCCTGCTGGTGATGCCCCTGCCTATACATCCCAGCATCCTATTTGCTTTACCTGATGCCTTGTCACACTGTTTCCTACCTTGAGATCATCAGAGATGACAACCCCAAGATCCCTTTCCTGCTTGGTGCATGCTATATCCTCACCCCCCAACTGATATATTGTGCCAGGGTTTTTGTGCCCCATATGCATTATCTTGCACTTCTTTGCATTGAATTTCAACTGCCAAACCCTTGACCATTCTTCAAGTTTCTGCAGGTCCCTTCTCATTCTGTCTACACCCTCTGGTGTGTCCACTCTGTTACAGAGCTTTGTGTCATCAGCAGACAGTGAAATTCTGCCTTCTAGATCCTCGCAATGTCACTGATGAAGATGTTGAATAGGACTGGTCCCAGCACTGATCCCTGTGGTACCCACTGGTCACTCTTCCCTCTGTGGAGTGACAGCCATTTACACCACCCTCTGGGTCCTGCCACCCAGCCAGTTACCTATCCACCACACTACTGTCCTGCCACACCCATATTCCCCAGTTTGTGTAATAGTCTTCTATGTGGCACAGTGTCAAGGCCTTGCTGAAGTCCAGATAGGCCATGTCCACTGCCCTCCTGATCCACCTCCTAGTCACCCAGTCAAAAATTCAATGAGGTTGGTCTGACCTCCCCCTGGTGAAACCATGCTGCCTTGGGTCCTGTAGCCCATTGACAGCCAGATGTTCCACCAATCTCTCCTTCAGTAGTGCTTCCCATGATCTTTCCCACTACCGAGTGAGGCTGACTGGTCTGTAGTTCCCTGCTTCCTCTTTGTTCCCGCTTTTGTATAAGGGGACTACATCTGCTGTCCTCCAGTCTTTGGGTACCTCCCTGTTTCCAGTGATTGGCTAAACAGGATAGCCAGAGGTTCAGCCACCACTCTCTTAGTTCTTTATACCCTGGGTGCACCCCATCTGGCCCCATTGCTTTGTCAACTCTTATTACTTCCAGTTCCTTCAGGACCCTTTCTCGTGTAAAGAGACTTGTGTCCATTTCTGCACCATTCTCACCCCTTGTACTCCCTTCAGACCCATTACCCCCTCTTCCTCAGTAAAGACTGAGCAGAAATACCTGTTCAATATGTCAGCTTTACTGTTGTCATCCTCCACGACTCCCATCCTCCCCTTCAGTCTCACTATCCCTCCCTTTGTCTTTCTTTTTTCACTTATGTACCTGTAAAAGGTTTTGTCCCTTTAACCACTGATTTTGCAATGTGTTCTTCTGTCTGAGCTTTGGCTTCCCTTACTGACTTCCCTGCCTCCCTTTGTTTCTCCTGGTACTTCTCCTATACCCTTCTGCCTGTGTCTTTTTGTATTGCCTGAATGCAATCTTTTGGCTTTCACTTTCTTTGCTACTTCTTTAGAAACCATATTGGTCTCCTCTTCCTTTTCCTCTTGCTAACCTGCTTAATGCATAATTCTGTTGTTCTTATAATCCCCATTTTAAATACTGACCACTGTTCCTCAACCCCTGATTCCTGTCCCATTCCCCTTAATGCCTCTTTCAAGTATCTCCCCATTTTCCCAAAGTCTGCCCCCCTAAAATCCAGGATACGTGTTTTTGTGTGGTCTGGTTCTGCTCTTTCTGTGATTTCAAACCACAATGACTGGTGGTCACTGTTACCCAGGTGCTCCCCCACTGTTACCCCCATCACACTGTCCCTGTTTGTGAGCAGAAGGTCCAGTATTGCCTTCTGCCGAGTTGGTTCCATGACCAGTTGCTTGAGGAAGGCACCCTGAAGGGAGTCCAGGATAAATCTGCTCCTAGTTGATGCTGCTGCTGGGATGCTCCAGTCCACGTCTGGAATATTGAAGTCTCCAACCAGTACTATCTCACCCTTGTCTGCCATCCTTTGGATGGCTAGCATCAGCTCCCTATCTGTTTCTTCCTCCTGGGCTGGTGGTCTATAGACCACACCTGTGCGGATGGCTGGCCCCATTTTCCTTTCCAGCTTAACCCACAGTATCTCTCCCCCTATCTCTCCCCCATTTTGTTCCTCCTGGATCTCTGTGGTCCTTATGTCATTTTTCACATACAGTGCCACTCCTCCTCCCTTCCTGCCTGCTCTGTCTCTTCTGAATATGTTGTAGCCAGGTATGGCCATTTCCCAGTCATGGTTATCATTACACCAGGTTTCAGTGATGGCCACAATGTCCAGGTCTGACTGTACCATGACAGCCTCCAGATCTTCCATCTTGTTGCTAAGGCTCCTGGCATTTGCACACATGACTTTCCATGATTTGACCTCCCTAGACTGCTTCACTGTTCTACTCCAGCCCCTTCCTTGGTTGTCATTTATCCCTGGTTCTCCTTGCTGTCTGCCCTTTTGCTTCTACCCCCTATCTTGACTGCCTACTCACTCCCTCTGCCCCCTCCTCCTCCTACTCCCTCTGAAACTCTTGTTTATGCTTCCTCAAGCTTTCCTCACATAATTCTCTTGCTGGACAATCTGCTTTCTCTCTCCGCTTTCCTAAACTCTGGAACTCTCTCCCCTTAAACATTTGCTCTTCCTCTTCGAAACCCTCCCTTCTCTCTTTTCTCCACTTCCACACTTCTCCCTCCTGCCAATGTCCTTAATGCTCCCATATCTTCTTTAATCACTCCCCTAGCCCATACTCTACTTCACTACTTAAAGGAGTAGTACACCCAGAATTTGTAAAAACATATGCTGTGCAGAGTGTTTTGATTTGTGTGTGAAGTCCTAGTGTGTCCTTCTCTCTGTCTGCTGTCAGGGTTTCTTCCTAAATTAGCTTGCTACCTTTATTGTAGTTTTACAGTCCCTGTGGATCTCCATCTCAGCTAAGTCTATTGCTTTTCTTGTACCTACAATGCATTCTGTCTCATGTGACAGTGGTGTAGCTGAGCCCATAGATTCAGCAACAAGCACTGCTTTACAATACAACAGCAGAGATGGCTATATTTTAAAAATATACAGAGTTCATCTTGGGTTTCTACCCTCACTGTAAAGGTCTTTTTGTTGTGAACAATTTTGACACGGTTGTGTCTGTGTAACTTGTATGGTTTTCAAGATATTTACATTTGCTTGGTATGTCTACTTGAGTGTTCACTCCGAGAGAAAAAAAGCACCTGCTGTTTGTAAGTGCATCAGCACACACGCCAAGCAAATCTAAATGTCTTGAAAACTATACAAGCTACACAAAAATACCCAGTAGCAAAGTTGTTGCTGACAAAAAGAACTTTACAATGAGGTAGTCACTAAGCTGAACTCTGTATAGTTTTTAAAATATAGCCATCTAATTAAGCAAATATCCATTTTTTTTACCAAATTTCCCACTTTGGATGCAAATATTTTGAAAACTGTAAGGAGTGCAGCTTAGTGACTACCCTCATTGTAACGATCCTTTTGTCCTAAACAACTTTGCTTCTTGTTGTTTTTGTGTAGCTTGTATAGTTTTCAAGATATTTAGATTTGTTTGGCACGTATGCAGATGCGCATACAAACATGCCAAACAAATGTAAATATCTTGAAAACTATATAGTTACACATGTACAACCAGTGTCAAAATTGTTCACATCAAAAAAGACCTTTACAATGAGGGTAGTCACCAAGCTGAACTCTGTATATTTTTTAAAATATAGCCATCTCTGCTGTTGTATTGTAAAGTGGTGCTTGATGCTACATCTATGGGCTTGGCTACATCACTGTCACATGAGACAAGATGGACTGTAGGTACAAGAAAAGTAATAAACTTAGCTGAGATGGAGATCCTCAGGGGCCGTAAAACTATCATAAAGCTAGTAAGCTAATTTAGGAAAAACTCCTGATAGCAGACAGAGGAAAGAACACACTACGATTTTACACACAAATCAAAACACTCTGCACAACATATGTTTTTACAAATTCTGGGTGTACTGCTCCTTTAAGGAGTACTCTGACCATCCCTTTTGTTTCCCTGGCTACTTAACTGCTACCACTTTATATTACACTTACTGTATATAACTACCTGTACTAGTAATTCCCAGGTACCTATTTACTGCCATTGTTTTTTGTACTATTTCTACCCTACTTCTATTACTGCCTGTTGTTTATATCTCTACTGTACATTATAATTGTCCAGGTTTCCAAACTGCTGTAACTATATTGCTCGTATTGTTTATACCTATCTTTCTGTTGAATTTGCTTACTGTATCTTTCTCTTCTCATTCACTCTCTGCAGTTACGATTGTATAAATGTACTTATCTATTTAGCATTGTTAAGCTTATCCCTCTGCCCTTCTCCCCAGGACACATCTGGAAATGAGCTATTGTGCTCAGCATGTATTTTTCCTGGTAAAACTCTTACTAAATAAATAAAAAAATTAAAAAAATGCCAGGGCTTTTTGGACATGGGGCAGGGTGCAGGAGGGAGCACCATTGGAGGCCACAGATATTTTGACATGGGGCAGGATGCAGGAGGGAGTACCAGTGGATGCCAGGGATATCTAGAGGTGGGGAAGGGTGTGGAAGGGAGTACCACTGGATGCCAGGGGACATTTGGACATGGAGCGGGGTGTGGGAGTGAATACCACTGGTTGCAATGGGTATTTGGACACAGGACAGAGTGTAGGAGAGAGTAACACTGTATGCCAGGGATATCTGGACATGGAGCAGGGTGTGGGAGGGAGTAACACTGGATGCCAAGGATATTCGGACATGGGACAGAGTGTGAGAGGGAGTAACACAGGATGCCAGTGGTATTTAGACATGGGGCAGGGAGTAGGATGGAGTATCACTGGATGCCAGGGGTACTGGGGCACAGGACAGAGTGTGGGAGGGAGTAACACTGGATGCCAGGGATATTTGGACATGGGGCAGGGAGTGGGAGGGAGTACCACTGAATGCCAGGGATATGCGGACATGGGGCAGGGTGGGAGTACCACTGGATGCCAGGGAAATTTGGACATGGAGCAGGGTACAGGATGGAGTACCACTAGATGCCAGGGACATTTGGACCTGGAGCAGGGAGTGGGAGGGAATACCACTGGATGCCATAGATATTTGGACATGGGGCAGGATGCAGGAGGGAGTACCACTGGATGCCAGGGATATTTGGACATTAGGCAGGGTGCAGGAGAGATTACCACTGGGTGGCAGAGATATTTGGACATGGGGCAGGGTGCAGGAGGGAGTACCACTGGATGCCAGGGGTATTTGGACATGGGGCAGGGTTTGGGAGGGAGTACAACTGGATGCCAGGGATATTTGGATGTGGAGCAGGGTACAGGAGGGAGTACCAATGGACGTCAGGGATAGTAGGACACAGGGCAGGATGCGGGATGGAATACCACTGGATGCCAGGGATATTTGGACATTAGGCAGGGTGCAGGAGGGATTACCACTAGATGCCAGAGATATTTGACATGGGGTAGGGTGCAGGAGGGAGTACCACTGGATGCCAGGGGTATTTGGACATGGGGCAGGGTTTGGGATCGAGTACAACTGGATTCCATGGATATTTGGATGTGGGGTAGGTTACAGGAGGGAATACCACTGGATGCCAGGGATATTTGGACGTGGGACAGGGTGCAGGAGGGATTACCACTGGATGTCAGAGATATTTGGACATGAGTCAGGGTGCAAGAGGGAGTACCATTGGACGCCAGGGGTATTTGGACATGGGGTAGGGTGCTGGAGGGAGTACCACTGGATGCCATGGATATTTGGACATGAGGTAGGGTGCAGGACAGAGTACCATTGGACGCCAGGGGTATTTGGACATGGGGTAGGGTGCTGTAGGGAGTATCACTTGATGCCAGGGATATTTGGACATGGGGCAGGGTGCAGGATGGAGTACCACTGGATGCCAGGGATATTTGGACATGAGGCAGTGTGCAGCACAGAGTACCATTGGACACCAGGGGTATTTAGACATGGGGCAGGGAGTGGGAGTACCACTGAATGCCAGGGAAATTTTAACATGGGGCTGGGAGTGGAAGGGAGTACCAATACACCCTGTGCCAAAAATTCACCAAGGCTCCAGGAATTTTTTACCCTAACATCACATTTCCTTAATTTCTGTGGCATTAAGGGGCAGTCCAAACTGATGCCTAAACATATTTTTTATGAATATAAAATATAAGACAAATTTGTTTGTAAATTATACATTTTTCAATATGTGAAAGTCATCTTAGAAAACTGGCCAGAAAATTCAGAAAACCGACTGTCTGACAGCTTTCCGAAGTCATATCCTTATCAGCCAGCACAACCCAGAAAGAAAGAGCTGGCACTGCACCCGCATAAGGACTAGTTTACATATAAAACATTGTTAATATTTTAAAACAGTTTTTTTTAATTGTGTTCCTGCAAGACAAATGTCACAACCCATTTTCCAAGTGAAAATACCTTCCAGGGTGTTGGGTGTTGGTGGGTACCCCCATTTCCAGGGGCTGTTAGGCCTCCGCCTGTGGAGTCGAGCCTCACTATGCACCTGAGTGTGTGGATATCCATCAACACCCCACATTCCTGTGATGTCTTGTCGCTTACTTAACCTCCTTTGTCACTCTCCTTCTGCACCTAGCCTCCCTGTACATTCCATAATCTCCCTCAGTCTCACTGTTTCCCTGGGTGCATCTAAGGGCTCCTACCCCTCTTTGCAGACTGTAAAATGCTTCTGGGGTAACGTGTGTATGAACAGTGCTACTTAAAGCCACGTTCCTTTCCTAACACATTTTTGTGTCAAGGACTGACATAATCTCTTCTTGCTTCAGCTGTTTCAGTCTGAGTGTACTCCAGTTTCTTTGTGAGCAGCAAGGACAGCGAGAGCTGCTCTACTATCCGTAAAGGGTCAAAAATGGAAAACGATGTCTGAACTTCTGCTTTATGAGATGAGAAATGTGGAAATAACTTTATTTCCTAAGAAGGAAAAAAACAGGGTGACACAGAAGTGGAACTAATGACAGGAGGAAATAGAGAAGTAGCAACATAAACTCAAACAAAAGGCCATGAAAGTGGGCTACTAAAGATTTTGCAACCACCACCAGTTACAGGACTGTTTTTTTTTGGGGGGGGGTGGGCTGTCTCAGCAACTGGGTGGGGGTGTTTGACATTGGTTTGATGATTTATCTATTTAGTTTTTGTTGAACAGGTAAATGTACTAGGCAAACAAATACCTATTTTCAGACATGAAGCAGGAGATTACACACAAAAAAATGCAAAATAGAGTATGATACAAGGTAAAAACAAGCAATGTAACACATTTTGATAGAAAAATATCAGCATACGTACAACATGCGTAGAAATAAGCATGTCAAAATTACACAATAGACCAGTGCAAATATAGTACCATTGGGGAGGTCACTTTGGAAAAACAGTCACAGTCTTACAGCGCATTTACTTGTTTTTCATTTTACCCTGTAACTGATTTGAATGTGTTAAGCTGTGCTGAATTGCTATTGTTCCTATTTGCATAGTGTGGTATCTACTTGTATATTGTCACTACTGTCACCCATACTATTACGTTTTGTTTACAGTTACAATTGTAACTGCTGTTCCCTTGTACTCTCCTAGATTGTACTTGAAAATAGGTATTCAGCTGTCTAGCATTCCTACCTGGTAAACAAAAATAAACTATATGTTATGGTGTCAGCATGGCTCAGTTGGTAGAACATCCCCCTCTAGGCCAGAAGGTCATGAGTTCTAGTCCCACGCTGGAACTGGGCTCATACCATTAATGCTGACACCCAAGTGCAGTACTAAGGGGATACTGTACTGTCAGCGTGTGCTGTCCCCCAGACGAGACATCAGTCAAGGTCCTGTCTGCCAGTTCTAGTGATTGTTCATGTGGATGTTAAAGATCCCATGGCACTTCTTGAAAAATACTGGGTAACATCCCTGGTGTCCTGGCCAAGTTTCTCTCATTCACTGAAATACCGCCAACAGCTTAACTTTGTTCAATTTCAATTGGTTTGCATCTGTGCCCACACCCCACACCCCCAGGCATAGGCTAAACATAGGCAGTACTGTCTAACACTCCTTTCCCAACCATCAAAAACTAAAATAAAAAAAATAACCAAAATATGTAAATTTACTCATCTAAGCCCAATTGAGATGCAGCATCTTGTTTACAGCGGGGTCCAGCTTCTACCTAAATTTTCAGCTGGAGGGGTTAGGACTGATTCACAGAAAGGTCACATGACTTACTCAGGGTCTCACCGAGACTTGTTGCTTCTGGTGGACTTGAATCTGGGATTTTACTGGCTCCATGCCTGTGCCTTAGTGCAGGGACCACACTGCCTCTTGGGTTCGGTTTGTGCCAACCTGGGCAGGCAGTGTCCATCTTTAGAAAACTGAAGAAGTAGCTTCCCCAGCAACCCCCCAGGAGAATCTATAAATCAGTTCATACCCTGTAAGCAGGCTAAGGCTTCTAAATCATTACATATGCAAATAATTTTGATGTCAAAAAACATGCTTATGACTTCAGATAGGGAACAGGAAGTTACCCAGGTACATCAGTGAAAAAAAGTACACAAGAGGGGGAATTGTAAGGCTGATGGAGAGTGGCAGGGTAATAGATTAGGATGAGTGTGAGAGGGGGAACTGTAAGGCTGATGGGGGTGGCAGGGTAATAGATTAGGATGAGTGTGAGAGGGGGAACTGTAAGGCTGATGGAGAGTGGCAGGGTGATAGATTAGGATGAGTGTGAGAGGGGGAACTGTAAGGCTGATGGAGAGTGGCAGGGTAATAGATTAGGATGAGTGTGAGAGGGGGAACTGTAAGGCTGATGGAGAGTGGCAGGGTAATAGATTAGGATGAGTGTGAGAGGGGGAACTGTAAGGCTGATGGAGAGTGGCAGGGTGATAGATTAGGATGAGTGTGAGAGGGGGAACTGTAAGGCTGATGGGGGTGGCAGGGTAATAGATGAGGATGAGTGTGAGAGGGACTGTAAGGCTGATGGAGTGGCAGGGTAATAGATGAGGATGAGTGAGAGGGGAACTGTAAGGCTGATGGGGGTGGCAGGGTAATAGATGAGGATGAGTGTGAGAGGGGGAACTGTAAGGCTGATGGAGGGTGGCAGGGTAATAGATGAGGATGAGTGTGAGAGGGGGAACTGTAAGGCTGATGGAGAGTGGCAGGGTAATAGATGAGGATGAGTGTGAGAGGGGGAACTGTAAGGCTGATGGAGAGTGGCAGGGTGATAGATTAGGATGAGCATGAGAGGGGGAAATGTAAGACTGATAGAGGGAGGCAGGGTAATAGATGAGGGTGAGCTTGAGAGAGGGGAATCGTAAGGCTGATGGAGGGTGGCAGGGTAATAGATGAGGATGAGTGTGAGGGGGGAATCGTAAAGCTGATGGAGGGTGGCAGGGTAATAGATGAGGGTGAGCTTGAGAGGGGGAAATGTAAGGCTGATGGAGGGTGGCAGGGTAATAGATGAGGATGAGTGTGAGAGGGGGAATCGAAAAGTTGATGGAGGGTGGCAGGGTAATAGATGAGGATGAGCGTGAGAGGGGGAATTGTAAGACTGATGGAGGGTGGCAGGGTAATAGATGAGGATGAGTGTGAGAGGGGAATCATAAAGCTGATGGAGGGTGGCAGGGTAACAGATGAGGATGAGTGTGAGAGGGGAATCATAAAGCTGATGGAGGGTGGCAGGGTAACAGATGAGGATGAGTGTGAGAGGGGGAATTGTAAGACTGATGGAGAGTGGCAGGGTAATAGATTAGCATGAGAGTCAGGGGGAATTGTAGGACTGATGGAGGGTGGCATGGTTATAGATGAGGATGAGCATGGGGGGAATTGTAAGATGGATGGAGGGTGGCAGGGCAATATTTATTTATTTATTGAAGAGATTAAGCAGAAAAACACACTGAACAACAAGCTGCACATCTCATGGTGCATCCTGGGGGATGGAGTAGAGGGATTACATTTGTAAAGAGTAGCAGTGCAAACTAATAAAAAGCAGGTTACAGTCAGCATACATGAATACAAGGGGGTTACATGGCTCTTGACTGAATATTTCAGACACCAATTACACGTACATGACAAAACACAGAGAAAGCAGGGGAGTGCTAGACTCCAAATCTACTCTAAAAAGAGAACAAACTCAGGTGGAGTATTAACCCAGATTTAAACTTGATATAAACAAAAGGAAAAACATTTGCCACCAGATAGAAGGGGAAGAAATTAATATTGGCTGAGTAGTAGCTGTTCTCAATGAATCCCTGATGAAGGAGGAATTCCAAAATGTAGGAGATACTAGTCAGAATATGCAACTGACTTTGACTCGTGCCAAAAGCCGTTGTGCCAGGGATCCTGCGCCTGATTCTATATCGGGCAGGGTTCCTGTGGCTAAGTCCAACAACTTGCAACAACCCAAACGGTATGCCAAATGGAGGGCATAACTGAATGGGTTGCCGCAAGCCCGCGGCACTCACAGTGTAAGGGCGCAAGTGTCCCCCATGCCCTGATCCCCTAATAGTCCGCTAAAAAAGCTCTGCAGGTCTATCAAACCCCCCCATGCTCCGATCCCACAATATTCCAACAAACAAAGCCCCACAGAGCTAGCGCCCCCCCCAAGCCCCGATCCCCAAACCCCAATGTCCACTCCGTGCTGAAAAGATAAAAAAAAATTCCACATCCCCATTAACCCTGGTAGTCTAGCGGCCCCCCACCAGGCACTGCCAGACCACCCACCCCCCAACCATACTCAGCCGGCGATTGGCACAGCCCCCTTCTCAACACCGCAGCCAGCCGCCAACTGAGCTCTGTATGAGCACGTATTGTAAATAGTGCATACTTAGTGAATGATAGCAGCTATTATTCACTGAGCATAAGAAGAGTAATATATTGAAATAAAGGAAAATTAAGTAATGTACTGAGGATTTAAAAGATTTAAAAGCAGGTATGTTTCCCCTGCAATCATAGCATCAAAATAAGCTATATATTTTTTTGTGTTTCATGTGACACAAAAATAGTTTGTAACTGTATATTTAAGCAATAAGGCAGTGCCGTATTGCTATTTTGCTTGTTGTTATACAAAATAAAAACATTTAAAAAAATGTTTTTAGTAGATTTTTGGTGTGGCAATATATCTTTGTTTCTTAAGACAATATGTACAAATCGTTATCATCTGCAATACAGTGATGTCATTGTGTAATAACATCACTGTCTCAGGCACACACTGACCAATCAGTGTCCAGGAAATGTTCTTGCCATTGTATAATTCTGATTCTCTAATGTGGCCCAGAAGATTCTGATGAAGGGAAAAGGTGGTCCTGAAATGTTAATCAAAAAATTCATATAATAATAAAAGTTTCTTGGAGCAGAATACAAGGTTTTGAGACTTTGTTTTTAGGTAGAGGTCATCCACACATTTAAATACTTTACACTTCCCTAGAGAACCATAACGGTCTCTTTCCTTCTGCTTTCATTCACTTCCTTCACACAGAGCTTGGTTCCTTTAATTATGCACTCCCTTATTTTCCCCCACTGTGATTCTACTTCTCCCTGGCAACCTCCCCCCATGAGGCAGTTTCTGAGGCAGTCTCCTATTTCTTTAAAATCTGCCCTCCTGAAATCCAGGTCCCTCGCCCTCGTGTGGTTAGCCTTTGTTCCCATCTTAGAAACATATAATTTATCAGCAGAAAAGGACCAACTGGCTCACCCAGTCTGCCTAGTTTTTTCCCTGCCTATTCTATCTCAGCAGACCCTAACTGGTCTCGAGCGACCCTCCCCACTTTTTATTTACTAGTATCCCCCCTATGACTATCCCATTCACGTCTGAAACCACTCACAGGTTTTGCTCCCACTAGTGCCTGTGGCAGGCTCCTTGTTCTGCTGCACTTTTTCAATTGAAACAGGCTCCTAACATGTACCCTCTTCACTCCCATGAGGTACATTTAGGTCTCTGTCATGTCCCCTCTTTCTCTCTTTCTCTTCTCCAGGGTGTACACACTGAGGTCCCTTAGTCTCTCATTGTATGGTTTCTCATGCAACCCATGCACCATTTTAGTCATACTCCTCTGGACTGCCTCTGCTGTGTCCCTGTATTTTCTGATGCGTGGCCTCCTGAACTGTGCACAGTATTCCAGGTTTAGTCCCACTAACACAGGGTTAATTTCAGATATTTATCTATGTGGGATACTGACCCACTGGGAATAAAAAGTAAGGGTCAAATGAAAAAAAACAATGAGCCACATTATTCAACTAAGCCTAGCATCATAAAGCATAAGTTAAAAACCTCTATAGCAGTGAGCAGGTTGTCCCCAAGGTAAAAGAAAAGGGGGGTACAATTAAAAACTGTGTGCCAATTGTCCCAATCCCCTATCCAAAAATGAACCCTGCTAATGATCTATACAGTGGTAATAACATGTCCTTCCTGCCTGTGAAATCTCTCCCTATGCATCCCAGCATTCCACTGCCCGCTGCCTTGTCACACTACTCTGTGACTTTGAGGGCATCAGATATAATAATCCCTAGGTCCCTTTCCTTCTTGGTGACTGAGAGTATGCCCCCTCCTCCCGTTTTGCACTCGGTACCTGGGTTTCTATACTCCAGGGTCATGTCTTTACACTTTTTGGCACTGAACCCCAGCTGTCATACCCTTGACCACTCATCAAGTTTCCTAAGGGCCCTTCACATTTTCTCCACCCCTCCTGCGTATCCACCCTGTTGAAGATTTTAGTGTCATCTGCAAAAAGGCATACTTTCCCTTTAAGCTCTTCTGCAGTGTAAGTTATAAACATGTTGATCAGGACTGGCTCTAACACTGAACCCTGTGGCACCCAGCTGGCCACTTTCCCCTTATCAGAGTGACTGCCATTTACCACCCCCCTCTGTCACCTATCTGTTAACCAGTTTCTTGCCCAATTTACAACTTTGGCTTCCATCCCTAGACTATCCATCATATTTACCAGTTGGTACAGAGATAAAGGCCTTGCTGAAGTCCAAACAGGTCACATCCACTGCAACTCCCTGATCTATTTCCCTGGTCCTAATCAATTTACCTGGTCACCCAGTCAAAGAAATGTATCAGATCTGTCTGACATGCTCTCTGCCTCATGAATTCATGCTGTGTTTTGTCCTGCAAGCCCCTGAATTCAAGATATTCCACTACCTTTATTTTAACAGGGGTTTCATTAGCTTCCCCACCACTGCTTGAGACTGACCAGTCTATAGTTGCTAGCCTCCCCCTGCTGCCGCTTTTATGGCACAAAACTACATTAGCTTTCCTCCAATCCCCTGGAACTGCTTTGGTTTCCAGTGATATGTTGAATAAGGATGTCAGTGGTCCAGCAAGCTCCTTCCTGAGTTCTCTTAGCACCCTTGCATTTGTCTCATTCGATCTCATGGCCCTACCCACTTTCAGGACTGCAAGTCCCTTTAGGACTCTTTCCACCATAAATGGACTTGTGTTTACCTCCGCCTTGCATTTCTGCTACTCCTCATTGGTCCACCCCCTTCCTGTCCACTGTAAAGACCGAACAGAAACATCTGTTCAGAATGTCAGCTTTTTCCACATCATCCCCTACGCAATCATCACCTACCATAGTAACATAGCAACACAGTAACTGATGATAGATAAGGACCACAAGGCCCAACTAGTCTGCCTGTATTCCATGCCTGCTGCAGACTTACTTATTCTCACTACCCCTCCCCTTGCCTTCCTCTTCTTGCTTACGTACCTGAAGTAAGTTTTTTTCCCCCTCTCTGCCAATCCTTTGGCTATCTTTTCTTTTCACTTTTGCTTGCCTCACTGCCCTACCTGCTTTCCTCTGTTTTACCTGGTATGTCAACCTATCTCCTCCCTCTGCGTTTCTGTGTACCGCCCAAATGTCATTTTTTTTCCTTCACTTTTGTGGCCATCTCACTGGAGTGGCCTTTTTACAACTGTGGGCGGAGCCTACAGGAGTATTGCATCTAAAAAGGAGTGATGTCATGTTTTCTGTCCGTGGAACTGACGAAGGTGTAAATAGTCTCCTCCGCCTTACCCTCCTCCAAGAAATGTTTTCCGCCCTCAAATAAATACACTTTCATGTTAGTCAGTGGTTGCAGGGTACTATTTTGTTTCTTAAATGGGTCGTACAAGGACTGGAACCTGAGTAGAGGGAGGCATCATTGTTTTTTTGGGGGAAGTAAGGTCCACCCCACCTCCACCCAAGAAGCTCCAAAAGATCCATCCCACCTTTTTTTTTATTCATGTGGGAGGGGCATGAGGTGCATCTATCATCCTGAAAGAAGACTCACAAGTTTGGGATGTAGACCAAGGAACAGATGTCGGTGGAGTCCCTGCATTTTGTTAAGGACTAGAACAGAAGATACTTAACATGCCTTCACATTGACTTAAAAACCCTTGGAACAAATGATGATCAGAGTCACCTGGTGTCTCAAAAGGAAAGATTAAGAAGTGTCTAAAAACTAAGGAAAATAGACAAGTTTTCAGGTATTTCTTAAACATTTATATACTAAAAACAAAGTTCAGCTTTTGGGACTAACACTATGGCCCAGATATTCAAAAGGGTTGCACATGGCGCAACAGTGTTGCGCCATGCACAACCCACTGATGAGCCCCGGCACGATATTCAAAAGGGAAAAGTGCGCTGTACAAATCCCGATGTGCTGGAGTGCTTCAGTAATGTATGAGACAGGTGGGCGTGTCGATACATAATCTGCACAGCCCGATATTCAGCCCGGGATGTGCAGATTCATGCATGTGCAACCCCTACCTGTGCCTGCACAAAGTTAAGCCAAAATAAAAAGGAACAAGTGATGGCCACCCACAGGTGAGCTGCCACATTTCAGGGCGCAACATGGCAGCTGCCACCTGTGGGTGGCCACCCGAGTTCCTGCTGCACCTGGCAGCGCCCCACCATGCCCCATTGCGGGCATCTGTGTAGAGAAACCCCCCCGTCCAATATCCCTGGTGGTCCAGTGGATCTCTATGTGCCTGATCGCGGGCATTTGTCATGAAGATTAAGCCTCCATCATATATCCCTGGTGGTCCAGTGGACCACACTCAGCTCAATCGCTGGCATCAGTAATAGACCCCATGTCCAATATCCCTGGTGGTCCAGTGGACCAATCGCAGGCATCTGTAACTCATAATACTTCTTGTTTCCTGGTGGTGTAGTGCACCCCCTCCCCACCGCCCACTGAGCCCCACCGCCCCGCCTCCCACACCATCTGCCGGCGGGCGAGCACCCACCCACCTGCCGCCCGCTGCCCAACTGACAGCTCCTGGAGTTGCAAGCCCATTGGTTCACAGCGTGAGCAATGGCATGCTGCAGCTTCATATCAGATGATTAGTCCAGATATGTGAATGAATTCATTCACATATCTGACCGAGGTATGGTAGATGGGCTGCCCTACTGAGCTGTCAGTCGGCGAGCGGCGGGGTGGCAGGCAGGTGGGTGCTGCTGCCTGACGGGGGAGTAGGGTGGTAGGCTCAGTGGGCGGGTGGGAGGGAGGTACACCACACCACCAGGGTAGTAGGGGTATTTTATGAGTTACAGATGCCCGCGATCGGGCAGCGATTGGTCCACTGGACCACCAGGGATACTGGACGTGGGGGGAGTTCTATTACTGATGCCCGCGATTGGGCTGAGTGCGGTCATTGAACCACCAGGGATATAGGATGGGGGCTTAATCTTCAAGACAAATGCCCACGATCGGGCACATAGAGGTCCACTGGACCACCAGGGATATTGGACGGGGAGGTTCTTTACACGAATGCCCATGATCGGGCTGCAGGGCGGCGGTCCCGACAGCTGCTGCCTGGCAGGGTGCCAGGCACAAGTCGTCAGGGATGGCGCACCTGCATGCTAACGATGCAAATGGGGCCATAATGAGATGCAAATGGCCCCGCGTGCCTTTGTATAAATTATGGCCCCATTTGCATGTCCCCTTTTGAATATCGGGAGGTGCTGTGCATGGCGCAATGGCACTTGTGCTAGCGCATTCCATGCTCCACTCTGGCCACTTGGCTGGCGCAGTGCCACTGCGCCATGCACAGTAGGGGTGGCCAGGGTGCGATATTCAAAGCTGCTGCGCCGTAGCGCAGCTCTGTTGAATATCACCCAGGCCACTCCCCTCTGCAACAAAGTTGAGCTGCACCCAAGCTTGCACCACAGCCTGGCGCAGTTTGAATATCCAGACCTATTTGTTTGTCATATTCTATCTATCTATATATATTGTTTGTCTTTTTAGTACTTTCAAAATCTTGAAAGCATTGGTGTTACTAATGCATTTAGAAATATATTTTTTTAATTGTCTTTGCAGATAAATCATGCATGTTCATGTGAGGGCACATTTGTTTGGGGGATGGGGTTCAAATTATTTTAATCATGGGCACAGTGCTTGGTAAACACAGTCTGTGATGAAGTGCATTTTTCTTTTTAAGTTTGAGAAGAGAAAGCTATGAGAAGAAGAATGGATAAAACACTTCCTGGAATGTTCTGCATAACAAGTTCCCCATGGCACCTCAAACATTTGACACTAGGATCCTAAGAGCAGTCAGTGTGTTGCTTTTGCATAACAGGAGACTAGCCTTCCCTTTTTCCAAATAATATACCATATTCATTCTCAGCCAGGTAGTTCTGTGCTACTTTTTCATAGTCTACTGAATCTTCTCAAAGGAAAACTGCATGTTAAAATCAGGAATATATGTATTACTACCAGTTTTGAGTTCTCACTTCAATCCAGTATTTTGTTTCTGCCTAAGCTGTTAGAGGAGTTTTTCTAATTTTCCCTCGGTGTTTTATGACATCTGGGGGCTGTCATTCAGCTTTGTTTTATTGCATCTTCTCCAAGCTAGTCTTCACAGCTTACTCTTTGGTTTGATGTTTAATAGCTCCTACAGCAGGCCAGTGTCTTGTTACAATGTCCTGCCACAGGACAGAAAATACACTGCAGACAGGGTTCACAGTACTGTACAATATGCTACAGAAAGTTACGTGTTTAAACACGTACATACACACACATACACACCCCAAGCAGAACACAGCTGGATAAGGTACCAGTATTTAGGAAACTTGTCATACTTACTCAGAGTCAGGCAGGGAAGTCATGCAACCAGAAATTTTGGAGGGGCACAAAATCAAAATTTTTCTAGGGGGGTCTGGGGGCATGCTCCCCCATCAGCATTTTGAAAAACTGAGGTCAAATGGTGCATTTTGGTGACTTTTAGAAGGCCAGGAATCTTTTCCTAAACATGCTAAATGCTGTCACAATGATACTTTTTTTTCTTTGTTCAGTCTGTGACAGTGACCTCTTGCATTTTCAAAGCAATTTTGTAAAAACTGAATTGAAATGGTGAATTTTGGTGGCTTTTACTGTACAGTGAATCAGCTAGCTATTTACAGTCCATTCCTGACTAATTAATTACCCGTTAAAAGCCAGAAATGCACCATTTGAATAGTCAAATTATTACAGTCATCTACTATAAATGTTTTGCATGAAAAATAAGGACACAGGTCATCTGTTCTTGCAGATACTTTGTTTACTGTGTAATCTTTTCCATGTATTACATATATGCAGAAAAGACACTGCAGACAGGATTCACAGTACTATACAATATACTATAGGAAGTTACATGTTTAAACACATGCACACGCACACACACACACACACACACACACACAAGCAGAACACAGCTGGATAAGGTACCAGTATTTAGCAAACTTGTCATACTTACCCAGAGCCTACTATGAATCCTGGCTGTGACTATAGGTGTTTACAACTGAATGATAATAATCACATTTGCTTCACTTGCAAATAGGTATTTGTGTCTAATTTCTGTTTGACTTACTGTAGGTTACATGTAGAATCTGAAAAATTCATAACATGCTGTATTGTGTTTTTAATGAACTGATAAATGGGCATTTTGGTTTCTTTTACAAATTCATTTTTCCTGACCATGGATATACTAAAACAAAAAGTTCTCAATAAAATGTTTTTTTAAATAAAGAGTTTAACTCTCAGCAGCAGAAGAAGCATGTTGGCATTAAAAGCTTAGTGGCATGGATGTAGAGGCACCAGTATTTAAGCATGACTTTGGTAGAGGATTAATTGTGACTGGGGGTGAGCGAGGAAGGGAGTGAGTCTTGATATTTGTAGCATAATGGTTTTCTGAAATTTCAGCCTTCAATGGGTTAGACTCTGCAGCATCTGTACAGTATATCACTAAGCCATATGCAGTGTGGTATGGGTAAAACCCAGATCACCAGACCAGAACCAGTGTTGTAAAATCTGCACTGGGCATAACTTGTTCAAATATTGCTGATCCAGTGGATCAAATAAATACATGCAAATAAATAAATAATTACTCGGCTTCGCCTTGTGCTTCAACCCACCCTAGCAGTGATGTTATTTTATGATAACACACACCCTGTTGTGTCGTATTGCTTAAATATGCCCTTTCTCAATGTACTATACCTTGATTCAGTTAGTGTATGCAACAGCCTTCATGTGAACACTCTGGGCTTCTCTTTGACTCCTGATGTCTATTTGCTTTAGCTATTGTATATTGTTTGAACTGCTTTGGTCTTCTTGATGTGGTGCCTATGTGCCTAAACTATGTAATCTGTTTATCTACTGCTATCCATGTATCTTCAGTGAATGATTTTTATAACTGTCTGCTCTCCGAGCCATTGTTTTTGGACTTGTTTACTGTGCTGTCTTTGTATTAGTTTCGACGAGGTGCCTTTGTAAATGAGACTCTGACTCAAAGGTTTGTAAATCTGATATTTTTTAAAATAAATAAATGTTTATGTTTAAGGCCATTAAACACCCTTATCTAGTTAATGCAGTCACAGTTGTAGTGGCTCTGCCAGATCTTGTTTTCTTCCTGATTTTACTCACTTCTTTCACACATACTGTAGGTTGGTTGCACTCACTATCCCTTCCTTAATTTGTCTTCCTTATTCCTTTACCCCACTCTGGTGATCGACTGTTGCTAGGCCGCTTCCCATTGCTTTGAAGTCTGCCCTTCTAAAGTCTTGAACCCTCGTCCTCATTTGGTTTGCGTTTGTGCCCAACTTGATACTAAACCACACTGCAGGATGATCACTGGTACTTAGGGGACTGCTCATTGTGACATCTGTTAACTCTGTCTCTGTTAGTGAGCAGCAGGTCGAGCATTGCCTCTTCCCTAGTGGATACACTTACTAACTACCTGAAAAATGCTCCCTGTAAAGAGTCTAGGACTGCCCTGCTTCTAGTTGAAACTGCTGCTGGAAGGCTCCGATTCACATTAGGGTGACTGAAGTCATAATTTCTTCTATCCGCTTTTTAACTCACCTCTCCTTTCTCTAGCTTGCTTCTCCACTCTATCTAACTCCTATTAGCGTCTCACACCAACCTTCTATTAATTTACAACATGATATTCATGAGAATGTCATCCCCTAACATTGATTGTATAGCAGCTATTGACATCTGTTATGAACTGTCTACCAAACATATATCGTACCCAGTCTGTTGAACATGTTAAGTACCTATTTTTTTTTCAGATTCTTTTTCCTTCTGGTTGCTCCTCATAGGGACTCTCTCAGGCATCCTGGCCTGTTCCTGCCTGTCTGAGATCCCCCCAGCCCAAGTCTACCCCACGCTACTCCTACCCCCAGCACCTACCTTGCAGCTGGACACCTCTGGCTTCCACCACTCCTTCTTTTGGAACTCCTTGAGTCTAGAATCTGCTGCAGGCAAGGCTTTTTAGGGAGAAGGGAATTAGGAGACTTGGTGGGCAGGATCCGGTGGAGGGCATGGGGGTCAGGTGCCCTCACCTACCCTGCGGAGCAGGGTTTTTCCTTGTTTGAGAGTTCTCCACCCAGAAGTGCGGATGTGCAGTGACATCCAGTGCAGGCATGCGCACTCCCGCACACATCTGCAGGTTGTCTGCCGACACCTCTCCCCAGCTTGAAAGTGATCCAAGGCTGCAGTGCACACAGCCTCCGCTGGCTGTCACTAGCACTGGGGAAACACTCCCTGCCCTCCCCCAAGAGAGAAGAGCTATTGTCGGACACTCAGTCCTCTCCCCCAGCCAACCCCTGGTGACCTGAACTTGCTCCCGAACTCAGGTCGCCGGCGTGGCACGAGGTGTGGCATCCAGTGCCTTAACCCTCAGCTCCACCAGGCCGGCTTGTTAAGCACCTAATTAGAACATATGTTAAATCATCCTTTAAATGTCCATTCAAGATATCTGTTACTCCATGATTGTACATTTTTGACTTGCACTTCTGTAAATTATTATCTACAATTGTTTGTTTCTACCTGTATGAACTGTTTCAATTTCCCAGGTCACCCTGAAAAAGAGACTTGTTTGTCTCAGTGGGCCCACCTGGTCATCAAAATTTAAATAAATAAATAAGACCCAACCGGCAGCACTTCCTCTTCATTTGCCATCTTGCCAATGTTTTCCCCTAATGCCTTGTCCAATTCCTTCCCCTGTGCTGGAGGCCTCTATACTACCCCCATGCGAATAATGGCCCTTGCTCCTTTCTTCAGTGTGACCCCCGGCACCTTCTGCCCTTTTCCTTCCTCTAGGTTCCCTTGCATTTCCATAGCCCTGATGCAGTCCCTCACATACAGGATAATCCCTCCTCCCCTCCTCCATTCCCTATCCCTTCTAAACTGAGTGTATCCTGGTATTGCCATATCCCAGTCGTGATTTTCAGTGTGCTATGTGAAAATCTTAATGTTAAACCAAACTGTATGGTGATCACTGGTACCTAGGGGACTGCCCGCTCTGATGTCTGCAATACAGTCCCTGTTTGTAAGCACCAGGTCTAATGGTAGGGCTATTCAACAGCTTACTGCAGTCAAGGGTGGACATGAGAGTAGGTGGACGTGGTTCTGCTCCACAAGAGAGGGAATAGGGAGGAAATGGAAAATTACTGACCTGTTAGTCTTACCTCTATTGAGGGTAAAGTGATGGAGACACTAATCAAAGAGGACCTAGTGGCCTACTTGGAAGGGAATGGGCTCCAGGAGAGTAAACATCATGGTATGGGTTTGTGGCCGGCAGGTCCTGCAGACCAACCTGATAATATTCTTTGAGTGGGTAACAAGGGCGGTGGTTAAGGGACAAGCAGTACATTTACTTTGCTTCAGCAAGGCATGTGGCTCTGTGCACACTGGAAGTTGCTGAAGAAATGAGGAGGAGCTGGGAAGAGCAAAGGACCTGCTCAGTTGGGTGGGAAGTTGGTTGTGTGGGACAGTAGAGGGTAGTGGCAAACACAGTCAAATCGGGAAAGTGGAGGTCATGAATGGGGTACAACAGGGGCCAATCTTCGGAGCAGTCCTTTTCAATAAGTTTATCAGTGACATAGGAAAAGAAATACAGGGCAAGATGTGTCTCTTCACAGATGACACTAAGCTTTGTGGCAGGGAAGACCGAGAAGAGGGGGAAATGGGAGTTGCAGTGGGACCTGCAAAGGTTAAGAAGGTGGTTCAAAGGTATAGCAACTGAAATTCAAAGCCAAAAAGAGCACAGTGACAGACATTAGAAAATATGAAACCCAGGATGGAATACTGGGATAGTAGGGGTTAAACTGGCCACTACTTCTGAGGAAAGAGACCTGGGAGTCATCATAAGCATCTCATTAAAACAAACTAGCCAATGCAACCTGGCCTACAGCAAGGCACCCATAATGTTGGGGTGTACTGTGAGCAGTTTGGATACCATGGGAAAGAGGTAATATCATAATTCTGTAGATTGCTTGTTTGACCCCATCTGGAATACTGTGCATAGTTCTGGAGTTTCCACCTGAAGAAAGACAGACAGGCTACAGGCGGTGGAGCATGAATTAACCAAAATGATTGATGGCTGACAGTGCAAATCCTATGAGGATCGTCTCAGGGCACTCAACATATACTCACTAGAGGCCAGAAGGGAGAGGGGTAACATGGTGGAGACATTTACGTTCTGGCCAGGAATAAACAAGGTAAACTATGAAGACATATTCAACAGGAATAGTCGGTCAAAAACAAAGTGACATGAAGGAAACTGGCGGGAGGGGAAAGTTTACTTTACCGAGAATGATTGAATTATGAAATAGCTTACCAAATGAGGCAGTGAAGTAGTGGGCGCAATATCCATGAATGGGTTCGAGCACAGTGGGGACTGAGTAAGGAGTAGAACAGTTATGCAAGAGGGGAGCAGTAAGGCACAGAGTAAAGGGAAGGCGGTGAGAGCAAAAACCCCATCTAGATAATAGGTCACAGGGTAGACCAAGGTAAAATAGTGCAGACTGCATGGACCGATAATCTTTTTTTGACAACGCTGTCTGTCTTTCTAAGTTTCTTTACACAGCAGGGGGAGATGTATTCAGAAGGACAAGGATCCTCTTTTCATGCAAATGTCCTAAGTAAAGGAGACAAAAGGGGATTTAAATAAACAATATACATAAAAGATAAAACTGAGTTTAATTGTTATGTTGTTCAAAATTTTCCCAGATGTGACTGACAGGCCCTCTTTAAATTAATTCCACATTCGTACAGAGACAGGGAGAGGGGAGATATGATGGAAACTTTCAAGTACCTTAGAGAAATAAACAGGATACAGGTGGAAAGCATAGTTCAGAGAAAACTCTGCACAAGCACAAGGGGGCATGATATGAGGCTGAAGGGTTTAAGGCTCACGGGTAATGTTAGGAAGTACTTTTTCACTAAAAGGGTGGTGCAGCCATGGAACAGCCTTCCAGAAGAAGTGGTGGGTGTGAAAACAATACGGGAGGTTCAAGAGTGCATGGGATAGAGATAAGGGTACCTTGGAGATGTGCAAAGCAGGAGAGCTGCAGATCAAGTAGGATCTGGGGCTGCAGCAGTGAGTAGGGAAATGGGCAGACTAGGTGGGCTGTATGGTCCTTATCTGCTGACAGATTCTATGTTTCCATGTTTCTATATAAAATATCTAATACTCTTCCTAGGCTGATCGATCAGTACAGCGGTAATGCTGGTACCTGCAACACTGGTGACTGGGTTTGGGAACAAGCCTGGATCATCTGGGGCCAACTGGGGAAGAACTGAGGTTCCCCAGGACACTCACCTCCTCCGGGGTGAGAGGAACGTGGATTCCGCTAGTGTGCTGCCACCTGAGTGCCACAGGTGGCAGAGCAGTTGGAACAACGAGAAGGATGCAGGACACCCATATGCAGGCACACTTCAGCGTGAGCACAGGGTACTGTTGGGGCTGGCATTCTAACTGCAAGCAGAAATGGTAGGAAAAGCCCTGATGTAGGCAGCATGGGACACCAGCACACTCAATCACTACCACTCCCAGCTGCCAACTGGTCCTCCCACACATTAGATGAGCCAAAGAGAGGGCGGTCAGAGCTGACAACATGCCTAAGGGAGACCATCACATAAGAAATGCCCTTCAGCAAGGAAATGCCTTCCATTGACCTCATGTATGCAGCAAAGAAAGGAGCGGATGGGGCTTGGAGATAGCCTGGCACATGAGGACAGCATCGGCAAATGGAGAAAAAGCAAATATTAAAAAAAAAATCAACCAGCCTGCCTGCACAGCGGTTGCACTATTGCTTGCTAAGTCAGTGACCCGAGTTCATGATCAAGCTCAAATCATTGGGTGCCAGCCAGGAGAAGGAGGACATAGTGTCCCCAGGACAGTTCTCTTCCTGCAGGGTGGGCATCTGTGTCCCTAACCATAATCACCACCTAGCAAAGGATAGCAGCTGCCACAGACAGAATCAGAACAGCAGGCTAAGACTACTGACAGATGCCAGCAGGTCTCATGCCTTGAGCACACCTCACAGCATTGTGACTCCCTTTGGGTTGAAAATTAGGGGAAAATAGCCCTAATCTACAGGAGAAGGAGATGCTGGCATCCTCACAGGCTCTTGCATTATCAACTTGGCACCCCTCTCACCACTGCAGTGATTCTGGGTAAGTGGTGGTAAGCCCAGGAGAAGGTAGGTAATGGGGCTGTGGTGCCCTCCAGACATGAGGCAGACTGGGGGACTTGGCGGACAAATACCTATATTAAAAAATCCATAGGGGCATCTAATGGCTTGCTCGCTATGTGAAGTACAATAACTGGGTCCGAAACTCGATTCTGAGCTCCTAGTCAAATTGATGTGGAACAATGGTGCTGTCAGTTGGGATGCACATGATTTCTGGGAAAGGGAAAGTGGAGTTTTCTGCTGCCTGACTGTCCCTGGGTAGATGAGGGGGAGGAAGCAATGCTACTCAAGAGCACTCTTACAGTTCCCTGAGAAGAAGTGCTGCCTGGACTTGAAGATGAGGTCATGGAGGCAGCCCAAGGCAGTCCATGAGCTGACGTCCCACATCGTCCATTAAGCTCATTTTCTCTGCTACTCCATATGACATGCAAAATTCCTCTCAGTGCAGCGTCAGGGTCCCTAGTGAAGGTTCAAAAAGCATAGGGTAGTACCAAAGCATATGAGCTGTGGGTCCTCAAGAGGGTGAAATTGCCACATGATGGCCCAGAACAATAAGAGGAAGCAGGAGTTAAATTGGGCCACAAGCCACAGAAACTCAGTTATACCACCTCTTAAAAAAATCAGAGTTTCCGAACCTCTGTCGCTTTTCTCCATTAAATACTATAGGAGAGTTCCACCACCTATAAATGACAGTTCCATTACCTAAAAAAACAAGGTATTCCAGGTATACAACGACTCTTTTTGAGCGAGTCAATATGGGCGAAGTTAAAATAGTGAAGGTGAATTGGGTGATGTGCTCCTAATAGCTACACCTATTAGGAGCACATTGTAATTTGAGCTCCTACGTTCTGCAGTTGTTCTGAAGAGTATGTGTAGCTTTGCTGATCGGGCCAGTTCCGGGCTGGCCATTTGGTGTGCTGGCTAAAGTCACCACCTTCGAGTCGGGTGACCCAAATTCAGGACTGGCTGTGCTAAAGGTATTTATTTTTAACTAATACAGTACTTGATGTTTTTTAGTTGTTTTGAAGTCCCCTACTCCTGCTGTCCTGACTTTGTTCCCCTGCCTGTAGGTTGCCCTCCCAATTTTCTCTCTCTTTCACCATCAGTTCCCCAATGCAGACCCCCCTCCCGAGTTTTCCACTCTCCCCAATTGTCATGCGCCCCGAGATGATTATTTTAAGTTTGGGGTTTGTGGGAGGTAAACCCACAAAAGGGGATGTGGGTGGTGTGGTCCCCTGCATTAAAGTAAGGAAGCATTGTTTTTAATGCGATAGGGAGCAAGTGTAGCTGTGTGTGATGGGCGCTACAGTGCATAGTGCCGTTTTGCTTTTCGGCGATGTGCAGTAGCTGTTTTTGTTGGCGCTGTTATGCAGGTGCTATTATCACATGGACCCCTCCCACCCATCTAAACATTTTCAATGCAACCACTGAGAGGAGGAGGGAGAAGAAAAAAAAAACCTTCCTCCAGCTGATGGTTATTAAGCCATAATAGCTTTTTTATACAGCCTTTATATGTCTCCAGAATATGCCCTTTTGTGGTATGAATCATAAAAAGCCCCCTCCCAAATCGGTTTCGCTGTTACAGAGTCTCGTTGAGTTTTTATCCTTTTAACATTCTGTAATTAACACGCATTCCAAAACAATGTGTACTACTCTTACCAATACAGATCATCCAATTGAAAAAACTTGATAGACAGAAAATAATCCTAGTCTGTTAATACTGAATTTATGTTTCCGAAGCTACCAACTGTTCAAATGACTAGACAAGCTAAAAAAAAGTGCTTCCCCAGCAACTCCCAGAAGGAAGTCATTGATTGAAATAACCACATGATTCATTCTAAACCTCCATGAACTAGGTCAACATTTCAAATGCATTTAAATACATTTACTATATTAGGGCAATACTGAATCAAACACGTATGCCTACATATCAGAGACTATTTTAAATACCCACTGGCTCATAGTTTCAAAAAATCATGCAGTGTCATGGGCACACAAGCTGTGCCCTTATAGTTAGATTAGTAGGCAATGTAGACATTTTTTTGTGTGCTATTTTTGCAGGAAAAGCTGTAATGGCCTAGGAAAACTGCTGTCTGTATGCTCACAGTAATAAGGGTGTCACAACTGACATTTTTTTACACAACCTCTATTTAGCCAACCCCTATCCTCGGCAACCCCCATCCCCAACCCCCAACCTCCAACCTCATCACCTGCTATCTCTGGGACTTGCCACCTACCTCCACTGCTCCACGGTCTATCCCCCATAGTATGGACATGGGTTTTCCCAAGTACCTCAGGAGTTTCGTCTGGATGAAGGAAGGGCACCCAATGGGGCCTAACAAGATACACCCCAGGATACTGACGGAGCTCAAGAAGGTGCTGGCTGTACCTCTGACAGCCCTTTTCAACGTATCACTAGATACGGAGGAAATTCTGGGGGACTGGAGGAGGACAGATATGGTCCCACTTCACAAAAGTGGTAATAGGGAGAAGGCAGGAAATTACAGACCTGTCAGCCTGACATCGGTGGTGGACAAAGTAATGAAATCACAACTGAAGGAAAGGATTGGGGAATACTTTGTGACTAGTGGATTACAGGATGCGAGGCAGCATGGTTTCACAAGGGGAGATATTGACAAACAGACCTAAGCGAGTTCTTTGACTGGGCGACCAAGGAAATGATCAGGGTAGGGCAGTGGATATGGTGTACCTGGATTTCAGTAAGGCCTTTGACACCTTCCATACAGAAGACTGGTGAGCAAGCTGGGCAGCCTTGGAATAGGTTTAAAAATAGTAAAATGGGTACAAAGTTGGCTAAACAAAAGGAGTCAGAGGGTGGTGGTGAATGGTGTTCACGCTGAAGAAGGCAAGGTAACCAGCGGGGTGCCGAAGGGGTCAGTACAAAGCCTGGTCCTCTTCAATGTCTTTATTAGTGACATTGAAGGAGGGCTAGAAGGGAAAGTATGCCTGTTCATAGATGACAACAAAATCTGCAACACAGTAGACACACCATGGCGGGGGGGGGTGGAAAAAATGAGGGACAATCTAAAAAAACTAAAAGATTGGTCAAGGGTTTGGCAACAGGGTCTCAATGCAAAAAACTGCCAAATCATGCACTTGGGGCACAGAAACCCAGGGGCAACATACCAATTGGGTGGGGAGGTATTGGCAGCCACAAAACAAGAAAGGGACCGTGGGTAATCATTTCTGATGAGCTGAAGGTAGCAAAGCAGTGTGCCACTGCCTTGCTGTACTGCTCTCTGGACAATTTTTTCCGCCACCGCTCCACCCCTCCTCCCTCCTTTATTAAGTACACTTCCCCAGTGATCCATGCCCCCTGAGGCCTCACACTAGTCAATTACAGCAACTGCTTAAAGGAGAAGTCCACCCAAAACTTGAAAGAATATATGTTGTGCAGAGTGTTTTAATTTGTATGTCAAGTTCTAGTGTTTCCTTCCCTCTGACTGGTATTAGGAGTTTTTCCTAAATGAGCCTGCTAGCTTTAGGGAAGTTTTATGACCCCTGGAGATCTCCATATCAAACAGTTTAATTGTATTTCTTTGTCCTACAATGCACCTTGTTTCATGTGATGGTGATGTAGCAGAGACCATAAATCCAGCAGAAAGCATTGCTTTACAGTCAGTTCACAACAGTAGAGATGGCTATATTTTAAAATCTGTAGACTTCAGCTTGGTGACAACCCTCATCGTAAAGGTCTTACTGTCCTGAACAACTTTGCTGCTGGTAATTTTTGTGCAGCTTGTAAAGCTTCCAAGATGTTTAGTTTGTTTGGCATGTGTGTGCTGAATGTTGGGTCTCTCTTACATCACTGCCACATGAGCCAAGATGCACTGTGGGAACAAGAAATACAATTACGCTGTCAGGGATGAAGATCCCCAAGGGTTGTAAAACTAGTATAAAGCTAGCAGGCTAATTTAGGAAAAACTCCTAATACCAGTCAGAGGGAAGGGAACACTAGAACTTTACATAGAAATTAAAACCCTCTGCACAACATGTATTTTTTCAAGTTTTGGGTGGACTTCTCCTTTAAAGGGGCTCTCCTTTCTGTAACTTCTTAAAGGGGTGATCCTCTCTTGAGCTCAAATAACTTCTCGTCCTCAATGCATCCAGTCTCAAGTGCATTGACACTGACTATGGTCCTCCTCCTACTTCCTACACCAGCCCCATCTCATTTAGGACTATCACCTTTCACGTATAGTACCCTCCCTCTTATCTGCAACACCTCTACCAGACCCCCCCCCCATGCTCGATCACCTCACACCCTCGGTACCGCCCCCACACTTCCACCCTCCTACCTCTTACTTCCCACTCATACCTTGGTCTCTTCTCCTCAATGCCTTTCCCATCCTTCGTACTCTACACACCCCTTGCACCCCAACACTGGCCCCATGTCCAGTCACAAGAGGAGATGCCACAATCACTACCAGGCTGTGATGCGCCTAATCACCCTCCTGTTGCTTCTATCAGGTGACATTTATCCAAACCCTGGCCCCGTGCCCAACCTTATGAACAAGCCTGCCCAGGCTCAAGGACTCTGCATAGCTTCTAGGAAAATTTGCAGCCTCCTTAAGAAGGCTGCTGCATTCCAATGTTGGGTTACTCAGCACCAGCCAGACATTGTCGTACTCGTCGAAACCTGGTTATCCAAATCTACCCCTGACTCCATCTCCCTCCCTGGTTACACCCTTTTCAGGGAAGATCGAGTGGGTAAGCGTGGAGGTGGTTGTGCTGACTACATGCATGACTCCCTCCTTGGACATGCATTTCCAGCATCCAAACTTGATAATGGGGCGTAAGCTCTCACGCTAAAAATCTCCCCCAACCCTGGCAAGGGCCCAGTCTTTCTCACCATTGCCTATATTCCCCCCAGAAAGCAAGACCTCACCATTCAGGTGCTTGCTGACTACCTCTCTGTCCTACCGCCCAAAATGGCCCAGATAATTGTTGGTGATCTGAATATCAACTGGCTCTCTGCCACAGCCTCCCAAACCAGAGATATCTTCGTCACCCTTGACATGTCTCAACTTGTCACCACCCCAACTAGATTCAACCCCTCTACTAGCTCTAGTACCCTCCTGGATATCACCATTACCAACCACCCCCAGAGGGTGCTCAATATCAGTGTACTTCCCAACTCACTTAATGACCACTCCCCGGTCATATTCTCTTGGTCCGCTGCCAACAGCAAACCTGCACCACAAACCACCCAGTGACGCTGCCTACTCCCAGGCAGCCTGCGTTGCCTTAAACTGTACCTCTCACAACTGGATTGGTCCCCAGTCAGGCTTGCACCATCCATAGATGAGGCACTGGATTTTTTCACTCGGACTTTTAACACTGCCTGTGACCTCTATGCCCCCTTCACTAGAAATCGCACAAAAAAGCAAAATATGCCCTGGGTTACCCCCTCCCTCCTTCACAAACTTAAAATGGGAGGCAACCTATGGCACATTGCCGTGGAATCTGGCAAACCAGCTGATAGGCAAGCATACAATGCTGAGCGCAATAAGAGTACTTGGGCCATTCGACTGGCCAAAGCCCAGTGCTACCAATCCACTAGTCTCCTCCTGGGGGTCTGCTAGAAACTTTTGGGATAATGTAAGGAAGCTGAATGGGAAATCCCACTCCCTACCCCCCAACTCTCCTTTAATGGCACTGTCTGCTCTGACTCCCTTGGCACTGCAGACTGCCTAAACCACACTTTCTCAGACCTGAGTTCAGTCCTGCCCAGTAACCTCTTTGACCCCATCCTAGTAGCACCCCTGCCCACTCTCCAGAGACCTCCTTTCCACCTATGTACCATCTCCCCGTTGAAGGCTAGACCCCTTCTGCAAAAAGCCGTTAGTAGTAACAACCCCAGCACCGACCTACTGGACACTAGGCTACTTTGTCTGACATTGGATGCTATCCTGGTCCCACTTACCGAGCTGCTGAACCGCTCTCTGTGGCTGGGGCAGTTCCCCAGCACATGGAAAACCACCATCATCACTCCCATCCTAAAGAGCAGTGATCGAGCGTCCCCAGGTAACTATCGACCTATCTACATCCTCCCCCCACTCTCTAAGACCCTTGAAAAAGTAGTTGTCAACCAGCTTGCCAAATACCTGGCCATGCACAATATCCTGTGCCCCGAACAGCATGGCTTTTGTGCAGGTCACAGCACCACAACTGCGCTAACTGAATTCTCCAACTTCCTGCACTCTTCTCTTGATACTGGAAGTCCTGCTGGTGCCGTGTTCATTGACCTCACCAAGGCCTTTGAAATGGTTTGTCATCCTCTCCTACTTGACTCCTTCAGATGCCTTGGTTTCTCCCCCAGCCCCCTTGTGTGGCTCACCAGCTACCTCTCTGCCAGAACTCAGTGTGTAAAAATCAATAGCACCCTATCTGACACACGACCTGTCCACTCTGGGGTTCCCCAGGGCTCCATTTTAGGTCCTCTCCTCTTCAGTCTCTACCTCAACTCCCTCCCCTTGGCCTTCCCAAGTAAGATCCTCCTCTATGCGGATGACGCTATGCTCTTCGCTGCTGAGCCCAACCCCAACACACTCCAGGCCACCCTCCAACAAGCTTTTGATGGAGCTGAGCATCGGTTCACATCACAAAGACTAGTCCTGTACCTAAAAAAAAACAAAGTTGTGCTCTTCTCACATTGCCAAAGCAAAGCCAGTGGTGCTCCTCTCGTGATACTGCCTAGCACACTAAACCCAATTGAGCAGGTTTCCACCCACAAGTACCTGGGCATTACCTTTGATTTGGCACTCTCCTTCCATTCCCATATCAATGCCCATTCTGCTGCCACCAATGTCAGGACTGGACTACTATACCACCACAGGGACTGCCTACCACAAGAGGCCCTTAGATTGGCAATCACCTCCTCTGTCCTGTCGCTAATCGACTATGGGCTGCCCATCTATGCTGCTGCTGACAACACTGCGCTTGCAAGAATCCAGCTCTCTATAAACAAGACCTAAAGGCTAATGCTGGGACCCCCTAGGTGCACCCATACATGCCTGCTGTACTCCACCAACAACTTGCTCAACCTTGAAGAAAGACTCCGCTTCCAAACCTGCCTTCTTGTAAAAAAGACCCTACTAGGGCTCTTCCCCCTGGGGTCGCCACGTCCCTGCAGCATGCCTCCCCCTCAGTCTCCACCTGCGGCACTGCCAAAACCTCCCTTATTGTCTCCAGGGTAAGGACCTCTATGGCCCAGAGATCCTTTTGTTATCGGGCTCCCTCCTGGTTCAACTCCCTCCCAGCCAACATAACTGACTCCACTAAGCTTGGCCCTTTCAAGGTCTCCCTCAGAAGCCATCTGACAAGAACTCGCTGCTGCAGCTGCACATAATCCCCCACCTGCCCCTTACCTTCACCCCAAGACTGGGTCTGCTCTGTCTACTTTTGCTGTATATACCTGGGGTCTCAGGCAACATCTGCTGACTATTGTAATAAAATATCTCTGGTTGCTACTTGATGTGGTACTCGTGTACCTATAGTATGACTACTGTGATCTATCTATTACCAAGCGTGTACTACCAGTGAATGCCTGTAACACTGGTTGCTTTTTTAATCTAAGTGTTATGTACTGTACTGTTTTGTTTGCTGTGATGTATTGCTCTCTTGACGAGGTGCCTTTGTAAATGAGTCTATGACTCAAAGGTTTGTAAACTGATGATCTAATAAATAAATAAATAAATAAGGCAGTAGGGACAACTAGCTGGATGCTTGGGTGCAAAGGGTGGGGTATCACCAGCAGAAAGAGGGAGGTAGTGTTACCCATGTATAGATCGATAGTGAGGCCCCACCTCAAGAACTGTTTCCAGTTCTGGCAGCCCCATCTCCGGAAGGACATGGATAAGGTGGAGTTGGTACAGAAGAGGGAAACCAAAATGGTGCAGGGCCTGCATCTAAGGCCCTACAAGGAAAGACACAAGGAATTAAATATGTATTCTCTAGAGGAAACGAGGTAAAGGGGGACATGATAGAAACGTTAAAATACCTCACAAGTACTAATACGGTACATGAAGGTAGCATTTTTCATAGAAAAAAGATGCTCGAGAACAAGGGGTCACATTAAGAAGCTGGGGGGGGGGACTAGAGGAGATGTGAGGAAATACTGCTTCATGGAAAGGGTGGTGGCTAAAACATTAACAGGATTCAAGCATGCATCGGATAGACACAAGGGGAAATTAGAAATAAGGAAGGGGGGCAGAGATTGAGTAGGGTCTGAAGTGGCATAGTAGCTAGGAAAATAGAGCAGACTAGGTGGGCCAAGAGAGCCTTCTCTGCAGACAACTTCTATGTTTCTATGCAGTGTGGGTCTTCTAGGGATCACCACTCTATCCTACTCAGCCCAGAGTAGTATTTTCCAGTGTTCTGTTTCCCCAAACACCAGGTTGCAGCCTCATGGGCTTAGGACAGCAAGAGATGTGAGCACTCTAGTGGGTTCTGACATTGCCATCAGGAGCTGCCCACCCATCCACTGTGGCTCCAGCTTGCACCACTGCCTGTGGTCACCCAAGTGGCAGTACTACAGCGGAGCTCACAAACCTCTCTCCTCGGAGATGGACAACGTCCTATGGGAGGCTCAATCCTCCTCCACCTCCTGACTCCCTGACAGTCCAGGCTCAGGACATGAACCAGGTCATCAGTGTTGCAAGCAGTAGCTCTAGGGCTGTGCCACTGGGCCTGCCGCCCCCCCAACTGACACTTAATGGAGAGGCAGCAAAAACCTTAACCAGCAAGGGGGAGCATGGTATGTAGACCAGAAAGGCATATGGGAGAATTTAAAGTTAAAAGACATTTCTTCACACCTTTGCTGGGACAAGTACAGCTAATTGTTAGTTACATGAGGGGGAGAGGTCAGTCAGAATTTGGTAGACTCATGTGGGAAACATGGCTCTAACAGATTGCACCCTATACTCCAAACCAACTGAGAGTACTGTGGCTTTTGTTTCCATCTGCAAATTTGCGTGTACTGGAACCAATCTCTACAAACAGCAAATAAAGAGAGCATTTTCATATAGTATCTGTGGTGTGTCAACCGAGTTCAGTATTTAAGACACTGACAACCGCTAACTGAAGACACAATTAGCAAAGGCTGTCTGGGACATCTAGAGCAGAAGAGCTGTTGAACTGTGTAGGCAACCTTAAGGCAGGTGACCCTTATGCTGGAGGGTGCACAAGTACGCTGGCATATGGGTGCCAGGCCAGAGTGGTGAGCCTGCAAGTTGTCCACTTGGTGAGTCCCATAAGGGTGGCAATGTACCACTGTGCAAAAGGCTTGAGAGTGATCAGGATCATCACGTATACCAAGTGCAGCATAGCCTTATGGTTATAAGTGCAGAATTGGGGAAATAGAAGAGCTGAGGTTCAAATCTCACCAAAACCACTTACTTGCTCACTGAGTTCCTCTGAACAACAAGTCACTTCACCTCCCTGTATTTCAGGACACCTAACTGTGAAATGATCACGAACAGGCCCTTCAGGGGGTGCCTGATGGCCCAAGGGATAGTGCTTTGTGTCCACACACTGGCAGCCTAAGATAGGGAGTGTATTCAGAAGCTGGCAGAGCAGCTTGTGGGATGGGGCTGGTAGGTGTTGCTGCTCAGCAGGGCTCCCAGATGTGGAGAGCCAGCACAGGGTTCTGCCAGTGCAGTGACCCCTGATATTGGTCATGGAGCTTGCCTCCAACACAGGGAATGCTGCGTGCATGGGGCACTGCCTAGCAACTCAGAGTGGTGGACAGGGAGAAAAGCCAGACAAACCGATGATTGACGAGCCATCTATATGATGAAGGCTGGTGCAGTCTCAGTCCTCAGCCCATGTAGATCCCCGCTAGCCAGGACAGTGGGGGAAGCGAATGTCAGGGCTGGGAAGCATGGAGACCTGACTGGAAGGAGCAAGGTTAGCGACTTAGTGGCAAACAGCTAAGTTTAAAAAAAAAGATACAAGACCTCCACTGTAATGGAGATGTTGTATCTCAGCTGGTATATCCAGGATGAAGAGACTGCAACAAGCAAAGGGCTCTGATGATAGAAGTAGGGCTCTAAAAATACCATTTAATAGCAATTTAGATTCCTACAAGCAAAACTTTTTTTTAACATTCTGTTTTTCACTTCTTACCCAGTAGGCCAAACTCTTCTTCAGTGTGTCTACATGCCCTAGATCCTGATACCTACTGGAACAGTTGCCACTGATCCCCAGATATCCACTTCCTGACACTTAATATACCATCCCACACTCACCCATCCAGATCAGACTGGCCAAGAGCAGAGCTGGGAAGCAGCTGAAACAAATCAGCTGAACAAATTACTTCATTTTATTTTCTAAACAGACGTGTATTGTCCAGACCTGTTCCGCTATCGCCATTTCACAACTAAATGTTGCTTTCTCAGGACAGCAGGTTCTGGTATGCATAATACCCTAAAGAGGAACTTCACGGCAAAATCATTCAAATAAATTCCATACATTCACAAGTGCAGTCATGGTGTCCGCGCTCCTGCTAACTCTCAAAAGAGAAATTAAAAACATGAAACATAGAAACATAGAATTTGACAGCAGATTAGGACCGCTTGGCCCACCCAGTTTGCCCATTTCCCTACCTATGGATAAGCTGCAGATCCTAGTTAACCAACAACCTACTTCCTCCTACCCCCAACCCCTAGAATTGCCTTATGTCTATACCATGCATTCTTGAATTCCCCCACTGTTTTTAACGCCACAGCCTCCTCAGGAAGGCCGTTCTGTGCATCCACAACCCTCTCCTCTTCCTCACATTACCTCTGAGCTGTTCCCCTTCTGTCTTCAAGTTGTGCCACTTGTTCTTGCACATCTCTTTTTCTGAAAGATGCTACCCTCTTGGACTTTGTTAATTCCCTTGAGGTACTTGAAAGTTTCTATCATGTCCCCCCGTTCCTCCTTTCCTCGATAGCATACCTATTAAGCTCCTTAAGTCTCTCTTCATATGACTGGCCCGGTGGCACAGAGGGTTGAGGTGCTGGACGCCACACCTCATGTCATGCCGGCGACCTGGGTTCGGGAATGAGCCTGGGCCGACGGGGGTCGGCAGGGGAGAGAAAAGATTGAGCATCTGGAGGACAGTTCTGCTTCCTCGGGGGGATCCAGGGACTATGCCCAGCACTGCGGTGACCTCTGGTGGAGACCGGAGGTACTGCAATGCTACAGGGCTTGTCTAGAGGGCCGCAGAGCCATGGCAAGACATTCCCTGGTGTCACTGCACGTCGGGACTCTGCCGGGGGGGCAGGAGCGAGGGCGGAACAAAGGAAAAAATTTGAAAACCCCTGTACCTCCTGATAGGTGATGGAGGGTCTGGGGGTCAGTCCACCACGCCCAGAGTCGGGCCGTATTCTCGCCCCTGTGTGCTCTCCACTGCCTCGCTCCACCAGACTAGATTACTAGATAGAGCACCAGGAGGAGTATCTGGCAGCCCTGCCTTGGGGGACTTAGAGCCAGGGGGACGGGTGGCAGCAGAGGGGGGTGGAAAGGAGTGAGAGAGGGGCTTCAGATGGGCGGGAACAGGACCAGGACCCCGAATGACCACTCCTGAAAGAGTTCAGGAGTGTGGAGCGAGAAAGAAAATATCAAAAAAAAGTCTCTCTTCATATGTCTTCTGGTGCAGACCCTGCACCATTTTAGTTGCCCTCCTCTGGACTACCTCCATCCTGTCTATGTCTTTGTGGAGACTGGGTCTCCAGAACTGCACGCAGTAGTCCAGATGGGGTCTCACCAGCTGTCTGTGTAGAGGGATAACAACTTCTTGTTTCCTACAGGTGATGCCTCTTCCTATACGTCCCAGTATCCCCCAGCCCTCCTTACTGCCCTCTCACATTGCTTGCCCACCTTTAGGTCATCTGATATGACTACCCCCAGGTCCCTTTCCATTTTTGTTGTTGTTAGTATCTCACCCCCCATAGTGTACGCTTCCCCTGGGTTTTTGTTTCCCAGGTGCATTACTTTGCACTTCTTAGCATTGAATCTAAGCTGCTTTACATTTGCCCATTCCTCCAACTTTACCAAGTCCCTTCTCATCCTTTCCACCCCACCTTGTGTATCAACCCTGTTGCACATCTTTGTGTCATCTGCAAAGAGACATACTTTTCCTTCCAGTCCCTCTGCAATGTCACTTATAAAGACATTGAAGAGGACTGGTCCTAGAACTGAACCCTGCGGTACCCCACTAGTAACCCCCTTTCTTCAGAGTGGACTCCATTTACTATTACCCTCTGTGTCCTGTTCTCCAGCCAATGTTTTACCCAGACTACCATCTTGGGACCCACTCCCAGGCTGGCTAACTTGTATATTAATCTTTTGCTTGGGACTGTGTCAAATGCCTTGCTAAAGCCTAGGTAGGCCATGCCCACAGCCCCTCCCTGATCTACTACTTTGGTCATCCAGTCAAAGAAATCTATTAGATTCATCTGACATGACCTTCCCACTGTGAATCCATGCTGCCTTGGGTTGTGAGCCCCTCTGGCCTCTAGGTACTCAACAATTCTCTCCTTCAGAAGTGATTCCATCATTTTCCCTAACACTGAGATAAACCAACAGGTCTGTAGTTTCCTGCCTCTGCCCTGCTTCCATTTTGGGAAGTGGACTCACATCTGCCCTCCTCTAGTTCTCAGGTACCACCCAATCATACCATGATTTGTTAGAGGGTTGTAAGTGATGTCAGTAGTTCTACCCTTAGTTCTTTTAGAAATCTGGGATGAATCCCATCAGGCCCCATTGCTTTGTCCACCTTCAGTTCTCACAAACCCTTTAGCTTAAAACTGCACTTGGATTTCACCTCTCTATGTGGAACCGTGTATTGCTGCCCACACAACTTCCTCCCCGGCCCACCAGGGAGCAGTCATGTGATGGCAGGATCCCCCCAGACTCCCCAAGACAGGAGATGCCTGAGACACATGATGTGTGACAGCCTGTCTTGGACACAAGCCTGGCTCTTCAGCATAGTATGTTGTAGGCAAGAGTTTCAAAGTGGAAAAGTGCTTGAGCAGTGGAAATCTATACACTGGACATCTAGATATACAGTTATAGAAGGCCAGCCCACCTGCGCAGCAGTAGCGCTACTGCTCCTGATGTCGATGACCTGGATTCGGGAGGAAGCCTGAGTAAAGGGCTGGCTGTAGAAGGTGAGACGAGTGTTCCAGAGGACACTTTCCAACTCGGTATGGGAGGGAGTTCGATCTCCGCTGTTCTAATGCCACCTTTGTGACCACAATTGGTGGTGCAGTTGGAGCTGCAGATCAGGGCAAGAGGACATTGACGTGCTTTGATGCACAATGTACACACAGTGTGTGCATATGTCAGCAGCTCCTTTCAGCATCCAATGTGCTGGGGGAAAAACAGAAAAATGGCAGAACTATGCCAACCACTGCAGAGGGATGTTCACGCCTCCTCACAGGCTCCACAGTGCTGACCGTGGCACTCTCTCCACTATGCAATGACTGAGTCTCCATCAGAAGCTAGCATCCTTCCCTAATGGCCCTTCCCTGGGGGGCAAGCCATGGTGTATGTGGAGGGAAGTATGTTCCAAGGAAGGTGGGAGAGTACCGATGGGGGGAAATAAAGCACAATAAATGATAATAATAAAAGATATACAGTTATAAACTGGTTCAAGATGGCCACAAAAACATTGTTCAATGACTGGAGAAACCAGGTCACCTGCTATGCCTATACCTGCAATATCTCACATGCAGGGGTCTTCCACAATGATCTGAGTGATCACTGTGCAGTCACCTGTGTCAGGTGCTCCCCACATCTCCCTTCCACCTCTACCTTCAAGTTTAAGTGCAGCCTAAAATACTTCTGTCTCCCTTCCTTCATGGCAGATCTTGGGGATATTAAGTGGCAGGACTTTTACCTCACACCCTCTGTGTCTGAAGCGTTCTGAATCGTCCAGGATATGTTATTAAAGGTTATCAACAAACTTGCACCCTTAAGAAAAGTCAAATCTAGGAAACATACACCTGATTGGTTCAGCCCAGAACTAAAGAGAATCTTGCGGTAGAGACGTCCTTTGGAAAAGGGCTAGCAAGTTGCAGTCTGACTCACACTAGCTCTCTTTCCAGGTAACTAGGAATGCCTGTACCAAACTGGTCAGGTTGGAAAAATCACGGTTCTTCCAGTCCGCCCTGGAGGAAACAAAAACTGCTCTGCCAAATTATGGCAGATCCTGAGAGAGGTTGAAGGATATTCTCCTGCCACCCCACACCCAGTCAAAATTGTGGCAAATAGCACCTCCTACACAGACAGGTCTGAGATCCTTGATCAGCTCAATAACCACTTCACTACTGCAGACCTCACATTCAATGCATTACCTGTTAGTAATCTGAGTACCACAAGTACCGCTGGCATAGTTACCAGCCCTGCTTCTGCCACCTGTACCAGCTGCCCCTCTTCAAGTTCCAGCCTGTATGCTTTAAACAAGCGTAGGACCATCTCCACTTGTTGGATACCAAAAACATTGCTGGTGTTGATTCATTAGAACCTTTCTTCCTGAAAGCAGGCTATTATTTTCTGACAGCACCAATTGCTCATCTATTTACTAGTTCACTAATCAAAGGGGAAATGCCGCCTAGCTGGAAAACTGTGCATTTTACCCCTTTGTTCAAATCAGGAGACCCCACAGACTTGAATAACTATAGACCAATCTTGCTGCTTCCTGTTTTATCCAAGTTACTTGAAAAAATTGTCAACTTTCAACTCAGGGAGTTCCTGGATTGTGAAAGCATCCTGAACCCAGTCCAATCGGGCTTCAGACCTACACACAGCACCAGTCAGCCCTAGCCAAAATTTCGAATGACTGGCTAAAAGCCCTGGACAATAAACAGCACATTTATGCACTGTTCCTTGACCTCAGCAAAGCATTTGACACAGTTGATCATTCCACACTACTTGATTCTCTGGGTAGCATCGGTCTAACCTCTGCTGCAATAAAGTGGTTCCACTGCTACCTCACAAATCGCAAACAACAAATTAAAGCTCAAAATGAACTCTTCCCCACTAAAAATACTGTCCCGAGGTGTCCAGCAAGGTTCTATCTTGGGACCTATCCTCTTCACTCTTTATATCAACCGCATTGACTCTGGCCTACTTGACTCTGGCTATACCTGGTTAAACAACTAAATAATACTTGCAGGAAACGTTCACCTCTTCGCAGATGACAGAGTCCTCTACACAACCAACCCATCTCTGGATCTTGCATACAAGGAGCTACAGCAGGATTTCATCATCCTCCAACATATCCTGCTGAATCTGAAGCTCTTATTAAATGCCAAAAAAACAAAAGCCATGATTATCTCTCCATCCTCTTCCCACAATACAGGGACACCTGGTACCCCACAGATTATCACCCTCCTTGGTGAACCGTTAAGAGTTAGTGGATAAATTTAAATATCTGAGAGTCTGGTTGGATAACAACCTCAACTTTGGTGCTCACCTAAATGAGTTAATGAAAAAAGCTAAGACAGCGCCTTGGTATATTCTACTGCATAAGATACCTACTCACCCTGGAAGCTAGAAAGCGGTTGGTTCAAACAACCTTTCTTCCCTTGATTGACTATGCTGACTTCCTATACAGTCACTGCACCCAATATGCACTCCAAAAGCTTGATACACTCCATCATCACGTATTGAGATTTGTTCTTGGCTTGCCTTCTTTGCAGACTCATCACTGCTTGTTGTACGAAGCATTAGACTGGCCATCTCTCTCCATGAGGAGGCAAATAAATGTCCTCATGTGGCGCTACTGAGCTATGTCTAACAAACTACCACCCCATATCTGTGATCTGTTTGAACGTTCAAAAGGTGCTTACGGACTAAGGAACTCCTCCCTTGTCCTCCTTAAGCTACCACGGACAAGGACACATCTTGGTTCAACTGCCATTAGCTCCTTTTTCCAGCGCTCTGGAATAACATGCAAAAATCACTTAAACTCTCCCTTCTGCCCAGCCCTTATATATTCAGACAGCTGCTCTACAGATGCCTGACAATGGCATGTGACTGCTTCAGGTAAGCATTATCCATCTTGATTGGGCAACCCCCCTAACTCCAAATCTCCTTGGCCTTCTTATTACCCCGTCAGCTGGCTTCCCTCTAGAGTAACCCCCCCAACTTCCTTCCTCCTTCCCTGAGGTAACTCCCTTGGGGGCCTTCACCAAGTAGGCTGCCTCCTTCCCTCTCCCTTATGTGTCTGTCACCTTCTTTTCCTACTGCCCTCCTCTGTGTCCTTGTCAACCTCTTTTCCCGCTGCCCTACTCCGTGTCCTTCCTTCCTCTCCCCTTTGTACCCCACAGACTTCTACCAGCATACGCTGCATTTAAATGTTGTATTTTTGCACTTGCCATACATGCTTTGCCACAGCTTGTACTATTTTTTTTTTAATGTCTCTTGTACTATGAATTGTTGTATACTATACACAATTTTTGTCCTATGTGTCTAGGACCATCTTAAAAAATGAGCTTGCTCAATGATGTAACTGCCTGGTTAAATAAAGTCTGATTGATTGATTGATTCTGTAAAACAAAATGTTTACCACCAGGCAATTTTTTTAAGTGCAATAATACATTCCAAGGTGTTGAATTCATTGGGAGATAGATATAGGCCCTCCTTTAGTGTGCACTGAGGAGCACTTGGTCAGTGACCTCTTGGTTCAGCACACACCACAGGAGTGACTGTATATCCAGGACTGGTTTACACCCAATGGTGCCTCAAGCAGAAATACTTGTAGTGTCCCCTTCACCGCTGCCAGGGCCCCCTCTTCTCCTTTCTGTGCCATTGCATATCCAAAAACTGGTAAAAATGTTGTGAATACAAAGGTAACAACAACATTTTTTGCTTTTAAATTAACACTTTTTGCATTTCAAGCTGACCTCTATTCATAATTTCTAGTTTAGTGCTTCCCTTCTGTCTTGGCATCCCAAGTTTCCACTTGGTTTGCATGTGACTAACTCTGCCTCTGATATCTTCTAATGAATGTATACCTTGTTGAGTGTTAGTGCCCATGTACATGATAACACATTACAAGGTGTGCAATATCCTATATTATTTGACAGTCATCTAGTGCAAGTCAAGCAGAATGGTGGAAAACCATCATCTACTGCTGACAAACTGCTACAATCTCTTCCTTAGCTGATTATCCACATTTCAGATGTCCCCACAATAGTTAATCCACATTTAAGATAAGTCCATGGTAGTTTATACACATGAATGTAACCCCTAGGTGGCACTATCCCAAGGGCTACTACCCCTGCCTGCTTGGCTAGTAGCTGGTTAAGGGGCCTGAGTTCTGAAATGGGTGCCTCCACCCGGAGGTCAGGGTTGGTAGTGGTCAAGCTAACCTGGGCACAGCGCTCCGGGACACTGTAACCCCCCCTCTTTCCTTACTAGTGGCTGGGACCATACACAATAATCTTTCACAATACCCCTGATACACCACACAAGTACGCACACTGTTTGCACTTACCACCAGGGCTTTCCTCTGGCTCGGCCCTGGGGGACCTCCTGTAAAACAAGGTTATACACAGCAAATAACAGCAGTACAGTACTCTTGCACAAACTGGAACCCCAGTCAGAGTAAATGCAACAAAGAGTTAGCTCTGATTTATTTAAGGGACTTGAACAACGGAGGGGCGTAATCAGGTTAATTTGCTTAAAGACTCTATCATTCAAACAGTTATGCATGCACTTCAGGGTCTATAAACAGTCACACACTCTGGGTACCCAGATGGAGAAAGGTAGGCTAGCCAGGAATGTTGCAGCTGGTTGGGGCCCTGTGATGGCAGAAAACAACATGCACCACACACTCTAATTGTAATCTGGAGCTGGAGGGCTCAGTTTGTGAAAAGAAAACAACAAGACAATCAGATGACACACTTTTAGGTTAGGCTGTTGTTGCAGGGAGCTACCCTGATGATTACTCACGATACCCAAGACTGGACACAGGGTGGACGAAAATTGAGACTGCAGGTGGTTGAGCTGGAGTGCCAGAAGAAACAGGGCCCACACGATTCACCAAGGCATTGTTCTTGTTCAAGCATGGAGCAGGGGGCTGATCTCCAGGCAGGTCTCTTGTCGATGGCTTTCTCTGTGCAGCGGGTAGTCTGGCTGGGTCAGTGTGGCAAGGCCCTGGCCAAATGGAGACAGATTCGGATGCAGTCCGTTTTGGGCTGGATACAGCTTCCAGCAAGCAGAACACAGTTCACACAGTGGGGAACCAAATCATGACCCACTAACAACTCACAGCACATTTACATGTAAGGAAATTCCACTGTACCAAGCAAATCGCTCTCCGGTCACGATCGACGAGTCTCTGCACAAACCGAGGATTCAAAAGCAGCTGGAAATCCTGACAGACCAATCGCATTCAACAAAATCTTTGGTCTTCTACAGGTATGAGTCTGGTAAAAACTTAGTGGCTTACTTCGTTCTCACAAACTTGGATTTAGTCCAAAATAATGATCTTCTCTCCTTCTCAGGGGCAGCAGGCAGACATGCAGACCACAACTCAGGCCTTTCCACAGTTCTCCCATGTGAATCCACTCAGGATTGCTGCTCAAAATCGCTTGAGCTGTGTGCATCTTCAGCTCCCAACTTAGATCTGACTCAACTGCCAGCAAGCTTGGGGATTTCCCTCAGAATCCAAAAGGTTTGGTTGGCTGATCTGTCTGTCAGTCACAACAAAGGTTCCCCCTTCAGGTGCAAAAAAGGCACAGAAAGCCCAAAACTACAATTCCTACAGATTTTGACTCTAGGCAGTTCCTGTAGTCTGGCTCCTTTTTGGGTCCCACCAGAACTGATTGGTCCAATTCGCAGTCCAGGACCAAGATAGTGGAGATAAACAAAACAGTCCATGCTGCAACGAAGGCAGGTTAGACAAACTACATTATCATTATCACTCTAAATGATTTTCAGCAAATAGTTACATCTTTCAACAGAGCTCCCTCTCAGATTACTTATGATTGCAATCGAGGCAGCTCTTAAAGAGACAGTACACAGAGGCTATACTGGCACTCTCTGGCAATCACATTTAAACTGCTAAAACGCAGCACACCAGCCTAGCAGTGAGCATTTAGGCAAGCTCGAGGAAGACTTTTCGGAAACCCCCATTTGTAGGGAGGTTATATGTAGTCCATAGAAAAAAGGGGAAAAAGGCACCTTCCACCACCCCAGGTACCACAGATTTCAGTTAGCTGGAATATACTTGGAATAACTGACTTCTACAGTTGACTAAATGCCTCCGCTTTCAGCCTCAGGCATTTAATTACCCACATCAGTTGGTTATTCTGATGTGTACTCTGGCTAAGAGAATATGATCACTTAAATAACTGCACACCAATATTAGCTGTACAAAACGGTCGCTGTCTACTTTCAACTCAGAAAGGGAGCATCTAGATTCCGTTACTGAATCAGTCTAATGTACACTAAAAATAACTTTGATAAAGTAATTTTTTTCATCCATTAGTTATTTTTTGTGAAGCTGAAGAAACTAGGAATGTATCCTTTCAGGATGTCTAGTACAGCTAGACTAGCATTTTTGGGGGGACTCCAGAGCCACCTTTACCCATCCCATCCAGGCGTGATCTCTGCTATTGTCACATGACAAACAGTGTGCTGCAGGTAAGGGGGGGCACACTGTTAACTTGGAACTGGACTATTATTGAACCCCTCAAATTACGACCGGGGGGCAATAGGTGCATCCACTTCAGATAGTGGAAGACTATGACTTCGCAGAAGCAAGTGTTTTTTCAGTAAAGAATAATATGATCCTTCTTCTAGTTTTAAAACTTACATGAATCAAATTACTGGATTTAATCAGAAAAAAACATCAGTAAACTATAGAAAAAAATATAGTACACGGTTAGGGCTTATTATGGATGGAAATCAGTAGCTTTCACAATCTTGTTGTAGGACAGTTCAAAGTTCAAAAAAGTTGTTGTACTATCGTTCTGACTTCACATCAATAGGACAACTTTTCAGCCTTGCCTGCCACCTGATTGGCTCACTCACAGTAGGAAGGTCATGCCAGACGAATCTAATAGATTTCTTTGACTGGGTGACCAAAGTAGTAGATCAGGGAGGGGCTGTGGACATGGCCCATACCTCTCAACCTTTTGTCCCCCAAATGTGGAACATTGCCTGTGACAATGTGGAACAAATGGGCAAAATGTGGAACACTTAATCAAATCTTTACCTAAGAAGCTCAAAACACTATTAAAACGTTGCATTTATGCTTAGAATGTCTGTTATTAATTAAATACGTTATTTTTTTCCATCATTTACTATGGATATTTGCTTTAAAATGTTGACTCTGAATGTGGAACAAGTCCTCACAATGTGGAGCAGGGACCTTTTCTGAAGTAAAATGAGGAACGTTCCTCGTAATGTGGTACAGTTGAGAGGTATGACATGGCCTACCTAGACTTTAGCAAGGTATTTGACTCAGTCCCACACAAAAGATTAATATACAAGTTAGCCAGCCTGGGAGTGGGTACCAAGATGATAGCCTGGGTAAAGAATTGGCTGGAGAATAGGACACAGAGAGTAATAGTAAATGGAGTCCACTCTGAAGAAAGGGGGGGTTACTAGTGGGGTGCTGCAGGGTTCAGTATTAGGACCGGTCCTCTTCAGTGTCTTTGTAAGTGACATTGCAGAGGGACTGGAAGGAAAAGTATGTCTCTTTGCAGATGACACAAAGATCTGCAACAGAGTTGATACACAAGGTGGGATGGAACGGATGAGAGGGGACTTGGTAAGGTTAGAGGAATGGTCAAATGTGTGGCAGCTTAGATTTAATGCTAAGAAGTGCAAGGTAATGCACCTGGGAAACAAAAACCCAGGGGAAGAGTACACAATGGGGGGTGAGATACTAACAACAGCAAAAATGGAAAGGGACCTGGGGGTAGTCATATCAGATGACTTAAAGGTGGGCAAGCAATGTGAGAGGGCAGTTAGGAGGGCTGGGGGATACTGGGATGCATAGGGAGAGGCATCACCAGTAGAAAACAGGAAGTTGTTATCCCTCTGTACAGACAGCTGGTGAGACCCCATCTGGAGTACTGTGTGCAGTTCTGGAGACCCAATTTCTGCAAGGACATAGACAAGATGGAAGCTGTCCAGAGGAGGGCAACTAAAATGGTGCAGGGTCTGCACCAGAAGACATATGAAGAGAGACTAAAGGAGCTTAATATGTATAGCCTCAAGGAAAGGAGGGAGAGGGGGACATGATAGAAACTTTCAAGTACCTCAAGGGAATCAACAAAGTCCAAGAGGGTAGCATCTTTCAAAAAAAGAGGTGTGCAAGAACAAAGGGGCACAATTTGAAGATGGGGGGGCTCAGAAGTAATATAAGGAAGTATTTTTTCACAGAGAGGGTTGTGGATGCATGGAACGGCTTTCCGGAGGAGGTTGTGGAGTCAAAAACAGTGGTTGAATTCAAGCATGCATGGGACAGCCATAAGGCAATTCTGGGGGGTGGGGGTAGGAAGAAGTAGGCTGCTGATTAACTAGGATCTGCAGCTTATCCATTAGGTAGGGAAATGGGCAGACTGGGTGGGCCAAGCGGTCCTTATCTGCTGTCAAATTCTATGTTTCTATGTAATGTGGCCCCAAGTGAAAAATAGTGGAACCATGGCAGCACAATTAGCGAGCGACGAGCAGCGGACCCTTTAGTTTTGATACAAAAAGCCTCACACAGCTCTGCATCACAAAAGTGATTTTTTTATTTCTTTTAAAAAACAAACAGCAAGCAGAAGCTGGAAGGAGCAGGGAGAAGTCGGAGTGAGCAGGAGCATGGAGAAGCCAGAGTGAGTGGGAGTGGGGAGAAGCACCAGATAAAGCTGAAGGTAATCAGCAACTAAAACAAAGTCTGTTCAGAGCCAATATGGCTCTGCAGAGCTTTTAGGAGCAGCAAGAATGGTGAACAGAATATGCTGTGCTCTTGCTGCACAGGAGTCAGCCATAATACTGCAGCGATTGCGGTACTGCGCATGCGTGATACTCGCACATGTGCAGTTTGCCTGTCAGCCTTGCACAACATGGCAGTACTGATGTAACTACGTGTAACAACCCAGACCCCTTGGGTTACTAGAATCCCATTAGTACTAGCCTTAGGCAGGCAGGAAAAGGCAGCTGGTTATGAGCTCATTAAGGGCTTTCTACATAATTACATCATTGTTTATTCAGCTAGTCTGAGAGAAGGATGATTATGTCATTTAGAACTCTCACAGCAGCATAACCATTTTAGAGTCAGTTACTCTCTGGAGCTTACAGTGTTCATCAGTAAGTTCAAGTGTGGCAATCAGAGTGGCAGGATGTCTGCCATTGGGGCTCTGTCAAAGGAAGCCCTGTTATCTCTCACCCTAGTTTGGTAAAATCTTCAGTTTGTCTGTAGGACTCTTTAGTTTCACTCCAGGGGGAGTGAGAGGGAATGCTGTTCTTGTGAATCCAAGGGACAATCCCCTGAAGCTCACAGCTGCCTTAAGGAAGAACAATGAGTGGAATCTGACAGTTACTGTACCAGAGAAAGAAAAGTGCCTTTTGTTCTTTACATGACTGGGTGGACGGAAAAACTAATCTGTGAATACAGAATTTGAGGAAACTGTTCTCTGAGGGAGTTGTCTGAGGTGTGTGTGCCCTACATAAGGCTAGACCACACCGGTCAGGACCCCCTTCACCACAACGGTGCTGAATTTAAAGTTAAAGTTGGGAGTCTTTAGCAATTTATTGAGGATTGGAGACTCATTTGGTGTAACTCAGAAGGAATGGCAGAGGCTGTTTGGGGCAAAGGGTGGGAGAAATGCCATCTGGAGTTTCAGACAGGGCTAAGTGGTTCATGGATGGGCACCAGTGTTCCCTGGGCAAAGACCATGCGTCAGGAAGATTTTAAAGTGTGTGGCACATCCCACAGATATATACTTTGGAAATGGAAATTTGTGGAAAATGTTTAAAGTGTGTGGCACATCCCACAGATATGCACTTTGGAAGAGGGAAAGAAATTTTTTTGTGGAAAACAGTACTTACTCCCTACTTCAAGTCATAATGGTCTGTTGTGGCATCACAATCTGTTACCATGAGAGTAACTGTGATGTCACAAGCAGTGCATTATGACCTCAGGTAGGGAGACAGCAACAGAAATAGGTGAACTCTTCAGGAGCAAAAATCTGGTTTTCATGCAAATGACCTCAGCAATAAATAATGGGGGAGGAGGAATAAAGAACTAATGTGAAATACAAGCTGAACTTTACCTAAATATTATGTTTTGTTAAAGTTTTGCGAAGGTGTCAGCTGCTCTTTAAGCTTATTTATCCTTGTGTTTTCACTCATTGTCATTTACTAATGCTAGCACAGACACACACAGATGGTTTTAAAATGAAGCTTCATTTGGTTTATATCTTTTCTCAGGGAATGAACTTTCAGGTCAGTGAAATTTGACCTTGGGATAGCTTTCTTTTTATGGAACTTATGCTATCTTGTTTAGAATTTCACTTAACTGGCATAGTAATTTTCAAAGCTGAGGCTGTTTAGGAGTACATAGGAGTTATACCCAACAAATGTAAATATCTCTAAAAGTATACAAGTTACAGATAATAAACCTGTATGAAAGTTGTTCAGGACAAAAAGACCTTTCAAATTAGCCTATTCATTAAGCTGCACTAATTATATTTTTGAAAATATGGCCATCTGATTACCTCAGTTTGCATTTGTCATAGGAGTTTTGCCAAATAAATGTAAATGTCTCTAAAAGTATACTCATTACTGTGCTAGTAAGCAAACCCCCTCCACCCCACTGGACATTTTCTTCTTCTTTTTGTTAAACAAACCTACTGCAGTAGTAAATCTGTTCTCTGCTATCCTTCTATCCCTACATTCCTTTCTATCATGCTGGGGTGGCCTCCCATCGTAATATCCCTTTCTTTTCTAGCCTTTATGTGTCCATGTAGTAGGAAAGTGTTGGGTTCTTATCGCCACAGGGATGGTGTGAAAAGCCTCCACAAAAATAAGGCAGACAGTATATTTAAAATATGCTTTCAGGTATAAACTACAAGGTTTACCTAGAGGCAAAGTTCCTTTTATGCAGGCTAGCCTCTGATATTATAACTGCTGGCAGTTCATGATAGCATTGCATTATATTCTCTTTCCCCAGTAATAGAAGTGTGCACTGTTTCAAGATTTCAACCCCCCCCCCCCCGTTTCATTAATAAAGAGAAAAATGTGTTTAAAATAATATTTTATAGCTCCTCTGGGAACTATGGTTGTTAGGAGGAGAGCTGAAGTCTCATATCGTCTGTGGTGTAAATGAATGGTAGAGATTCCCCGGTTTGCGTTTTTTTTTTTAAACCGAAAAGCAAGCGCTACCATGCATAGCATTTAAATGCCAGATGTAGTCTTAAGTTTAGCTCCCTTAAGGTGTTCAGCTGCGATAGCAGAACCAGAGCAATATTTATTTAGAGGAATAGGAGGTGGCTATGGTCCTTCAGAGTATCACTATGGCTGCCGGTGAAAAACACTCACTCCTGCCTAATGGACTGCTTTATATTTGTTTCTTTTTATTAAAACAATTGGGTCATTTTTTTAAAAAAAAGAGGAAACTAAGTTCTGCATATTATTCCTCTTTGCCTACCGACTATACCCCCTAGGGACCCTCACAGACTCTGCAATCCATAACCAAACCCCCTCATCCCTTGCAGCTCTACTTGTACCACAGACACCTGCCCACAGACTACGCTCGGCAAACAAATTTCTACTCACCATACCCAGGTGTCTTACTTCAAAAAGCTCTGGAGCATTTCACTGCAATGCCCCAGCCACCTGGAACTCCCTCCCTCCTGCCCTGAGGCAGGCTAACTCCCACCCAATCTTCAAAAAAGAACTATATCACCACCCTATCCCGGGAGCCCTGCACATGCTTTGATCCCACTTAATGCCTCACAGCTAACCACCCTATTTTGCCCAAGACACTGCTGCACTTCTAAACAAGCTTTGCTATAAAATGTCTTTATAGCTGCCACTTAGCCCAGTTTCAGTTATTTGCAGGTACTAATGTCACTTTTGTCATCTCTGCATAGATATATGTATTATCTTGAGTACTGTCTGACTTGATCTGTATTCTAACCAACCTGTACTATATACTATGTACCTGTACTATATACTACGTACTGTATAATCTCATCTCATTTTATGCATGTATTCTCCCAGGTTGTGCCTGAAAATAGTCAACTTTGCTTAGTGCACCTAACCCGGTTAACAAAAACTAAGTAAATAAAGAGGGAAAAGACTAGAATTAAAAGGTTTTCCCATGTTTTCTTTCAGCCTGTGGCATTTTGAACAGACCATAATAATGTTACATATCCCATAATGATAGAAGACTCTCGGATGCAGTCCATGTATTCAGAGCTCCATGTCTGTTTTTTCCTTTTAATGCTTAAAACGGGACAAACAGCCCTGGGTAAAGGAATTCAGTGTATGAACTGACTTTTCTAAGTGTGCTGTAATAATACTTTTGGCCTCATAAAAGCATAAACATACTGAGGGACTTGCTCCACACCTCTCTGGATTATAGGACGTCTCTTTAGGGTCAGCGGCCCTCTTGTGGGCTAGTTAAATAGTACCAACAATGGATGAGGTCACAGATAGTAGGAGGGAACCTATGTCTTAAGTGACCCTTTCATATTCATATCAAGATAGCCTTTTGCACGCTTATTTCTTGGGTATGGTACTCAATGTTTTGAATTAATAAATGAGAAATAAAGATTTATATCTGTGTGATGCCCCACATTAATGTATTATACTAGGTTTATTTTTGTATTAATGGTAGGGAGCGGATCATGTGACTGGTGATGTCATCCTCCTAGTATTATAAAAGGGGGCAAAACAGGGAACCAAACAGATGGGCGGATTGCACAGAGGATAGTGGTTCCATCTCTTTGCAGGTACCAGCTGTGGCAGTACTCCATGTTGGGATACTGAAGTTCAGTTGTTATACTGATTTATTTTCTTTGTAATTTTTTGAAATAAGTTTATTATTTTCTTGAAGAGATCCTCAAGAAGAATTTGAATTTATTCTTAATTTCATTTAAATAAATGGGTCACACGAAGTTAGTGTGAGCAATAACTAAACATTTTGTCTTTGGTGCTGTCACTTATCCCACACCATCTTACATATTTTTGTGGCAGTGATGGGATCTCTGGTCGTCCAAAGGATAGTGGGGGAGACCAGATTGTACCAGCATTGGTACAAGTGGCAATAATGGCAACTGGAACGTAACTTGATAATAAAAGCAACTGGAGCAGTAACTCACTCCCAGATGGAGATGACTAGTGATCCACTGTATGAAGACCTTCCAGATGTATGGAGGAAAGTTCCTAAGGAGGTACCAGTGGAGACTGAGGATGAGGATGTACAACATGAAAAACGCTCAGGGGTTGGTGACCTTCCACTGGAAAACCTCAGTGACTTACTACACTGGCTAGCTGTTCGACAGATGGAAATAGAATGGCAGAGGGATGCTGATGCTCTACAGAGGGAAAGAGATTGGAAACACCAAGATGCAAGGTGGGCAGAGACATTACATTTATTGCAGACTATGGGCTTAGGCCATGGCACCAGGGGTACTCAAAATACCAACAATCCTAAAGACATAAAACTGACCCATATGTTACCTACTGATGACACTGAGGCATACTTGACCACTTTCGAAGGAGTGGCCAAGGCTTGTGATTGGCCCACAACCCTGTGGGTAGTAAGACTAGCTCCAATCTCTCCGGTAAAGCACAGCTGACATATAGTAATATGGACCCTAGACTAGCAGACGACTATGAACTGGTAAAACGTGAAATATTAAAACACTATGATATAAATTCAGAGACATATCGGCAGAGATTTAAATCATTAAAGCATTACCCTCAAGACTCTCCAAGAGAGATGTATATTAGATTAAGGGAATTGTGTTTAAAATGGATTCTGCCAGAAGGAAAGTCAAGGATGGACATATTAGAAATGTTTGTACTAGAACAATTTTTGCAGATATTACCAACAGATGTTCAAATATGGATAAAAGAACACAATCCAGAATCTGCAAAAATGGCAGTAACTCTGGCTGAGGACTTTCTTTCTGCACATCAGCCCTACAGAAAAGGAAGTAACCGTCCCTTTGATGCAGCATCTAAGCCTACAGTGGTAAGGCCTCCTCAGGCTGTTTCATCAAGGACATTTGATGTTAGTAAAGGAAAATGGACATTTTCTCATGATATCATATGTCATACTTGTAAAGGAAAAGGGCACATTGCTAAGTTTTGTCCATCGTGAAAAGGGGATGGGGCCCATTTAGCTTTGTTAAATTCTACCTACCCTACTGCCATAGTTCAGGTCCAAGGACAGAAAGTGTTGGGGTTAACTGATACAGGAAGTAAAAACACCCTCATAAGAAGAGAGTTATTAGTAGAGGAAGGGACTAGGGGACCTGCTATTAATGTAATTTGTGTTCATGGGGATAGCCACCAGTACCCTACAGTGAAGTTACCCTTACAGGTTAATGGGGTCACTTCCTTAGTCCCAGCAAGGCTAGTACCCTCTTTACCAGTCCCAGTAGTTTCCAGACATGACTTCCCTGAGTTTCCTTCATTGATAAATAATACTGAAAGTAATATTACAGGTGTGACTACCAGAGCACAAAGTAAAAGGGAGTTATCACTGGGGGAAGTATTTCTTTTTGATGGAGAAGTATTTGGGGAACAAGGGAAGACCAGAAAAAGCAGAAAAGAAAAGAAAAGAACACAAGATCAGTGGAAACAAAGAAAGTATGGGTTAACTAATAAAGGTAACCAGATGTTTGTTAAAAGTGATATGAAGGTACAACAAGAAAATTATGTTACACTTAAGCCTTTCTTTCAACAGGTGGGACAAGTAAAATCAGCAGGTATACCCACAGTACAAATATTAAATGAGTTACTGTACAGAATATGTGAAAACCCTAAAACAGGAGAGAAAGTGGAACAACTCATAATACCACAATGTTATAGACAAGATATATTAGCATTAGGTCACAATATCCCTTGGGCAGGTCATACTGGAAGGAATAGGACGACAGCCAGAATTCTACACAGATTTTTTTGGCCCAGGATTCATGAAGATATAGCTAGATATTGTCAAGCTTTCCCTGAACGTCACTTGATTACTCAAAAAAAGAAGGATATGATTCCTTTACACCCCCTTCCTTTAGTAAAAACTCCTTTTGAAAGAATAGGGATGAATATTGTGGGACCCTTGGAAAATGTATTAAGGGGAATAAATATATACTGGGTATTTGTGATTATGCTACTAAATACCCAGAAGCTGTCCCTATGCATTCAGTTACCACACCCCGCATAGCAGAAGAATTAGTTAAATTGTTCAGCTGGGTAGGAATTCCCAGAGAGATTGTAACTGATAGAGGGACTAATTTTAACACAGAGTTATTAAAAGAATTGTATCATCTCCTAGGAATAGTAGCATTAAGGACTTCACCATACCATCCACAGACCGATGGGTTGGTTGAACGTTTTAATCAAACTTTAAAAAGAATGATTAAAAAATTCATACAGGAAGAGGGAAAGGAATGGGATTGGTGCCTCCCCTACCTGTTATTTGTGTATCAGGAAGTATCACAGGCATCCACTGGGTATTCCCCCTTCTCACTTCTGTATGGGAGAACCCCTTGGGGGATCCTACACGTAGTAAAAGAATGTTGGGAGGAGGGGAAAGATCTGAAATTGCCAGGGATAGCCCATTATTAGGAGGAGGTGCTACTTCACTGAGAGGGTGGTGCAGCCATGGAATGCACTACCTAGGGGGCTGGTGGAGGCAGAGACAGTGGAGGGGTTCAAGAGGGGGTGGGACAGGTACAGGGGAAGGGTTCAGGAAGCAAAATCCAATGCAGCAAGAATATCTGGAACTGGGAAGGGAGAAGCCAGAGAAGGCGAGGGGGACAGCAAGGTCAGCACCCGGGGTGGGGGCTGACCAAACGAGCAGACACGAAAGACCGTTAGGCCTATTCTGCTGGCATTTTAGTATGTTAGTATGTTAGTATTATATGAAACAACTATGACAGAGGTTGGTTTCAAATACCAGTAAATCACATGAATTGGGATCTGAGGCTCAGGAAGGGCAAAAGATCCATTATGACAAAGAAACTGACAATAATAAATATTTCCAGCCAGGGGAGCAAGTATTACTACTACTCCCTACTTCAACCCACAAACTCCTCATGAAATGGCAAGGTCCTTATAGGATACTCAGACAGCCAGGTCCAGTAACCTATGAGATTGCCACCCCAGACAGATGAGAAAAGAATAAAATTTACCATGCCAACCTGTTAAAAAAATGGCATGAGCGAGCCGAGACTAAGATACAGATGGTAGTATTATCTGATTCAGATTTGACCGACATGGATTTGGCATATCAACGTCTGGAGGACATTAAGGGGATCAATGAGATAAAGATAAATCCTGACTTAACAGACAAACAAAAAGGGGAGATACAGACCTTAGTAAAGGAATATGAAGCTCCCTTCACTAGTAAGCCTGGTATAGCTAAGGGAGTAGAACATCAAATTGTAACCACAGCTGGTCCTATTCGAAAGAAACCATATAAGCTCCCAGAAAGAAGTAAAAGGGAGGTCCAAAAAGAAATACAGAGAATGAAAGATCTAAACATAATCAAACCCTCCCAAAGTCCTTGGGGATCCCCTGTGGTAATAGTCCCTCAAAAGGAGGGAGGTATAAGGTTATGTTTAGACTTTAAAGGGCTTAATCAGGTCGCCCAGTTTGATGCTATCCAATGCCTAGTGTGGATGATATTATTGATAGAATTGGTAATGCTAAATGTATCTCCACACTAGACTTAACTAAAGGATACTGGAAGATCCCACTAGCAAAAGATGCTAAGGAGAAGACTGCATTTTGCACTTCTATGGGACTCTACCAATTTAAAACTATGCCTTTTGGGATCCATGGGGCCCCAGCAACTTTTCAAAGATATATGGATCAGGTATTGGCACCCCATACTGAGTTCAGTGCCGCCTACCTGGATGTTATAGTTGTATTTAGTTTAAATTGGGAACTCCATTTAAAGCACTTGCGGGCAGTGATTAACTCCCTACATCAATCAGTGATGACCATTAATCCTACTAAATGTACCCTGGCCATGCAGGAGACTGGCTACGTCAGTTTTATTTTAGGAAATGGCCTAATAAAACTTGAGATTACCAAAGTAGAAGCTGTTGCCAAATGTCTGGTTCCCCAAACCAAGAAACAAGTACGTTCCTTCTTGGGGCTCGCAGGTTATTACCAGAGGTTTATCCCCAATTTTGCAACAATAGCCACCCCCCCCCTTACTGAGTTAACAAAAAAGAAATGTAGAAATTGGGTACATCAGACACCCGAGTGTGAACAAGCCTTTATTAATATTTAAAGATGCTTTATGTTCTGCTCCAGTATTACAGAGCCTAGATTTCTCACATCCCTTTGAGGTTTTTACTGATGCATCTGGTACAGGTATAGGTGCTGTATTAAGTCAAACCATTAATGGGGAAGAACACCCGGTAGTGTATATCTCATGCAAGTTACATGACAGGGAGCAGAAATACTCTACAATAGAACAGGAGTGTCTGGCCACAAACTGGGCCATAGAATCCCTCAGGTTTTATATGTGGGGAGCACCCTTTACCCTTATCATGGATCATAATCCCCTGTGTTTTCTGTCCCAGATGAAAGATAAAAATAACTGGGTGATGAGGTGGTATCTAGCCCTATGACCTTATAGATTTGAGGTAAAACTTGGGGCTGGCAAAGCACATGTTAATGCAGATTACCTCTCCAGACATGGAACCAGTAGATAGAGTAAAAATACACCCCAGAGCAATAATGTGTTGATAAAAAGAAAGTATGGAATGAGGTATTTCCATACAGTTAGTATTTTTGTTTATTATTAGAACAGGGTGCCCTGGGGTGGAGCTTCCAGGTGAGGGTGGGCGGAAGCTCCATCCTACCCATGTGTTTTGGGTAGGTTGTCTTAAAACCACATTGGAAAATTAGTTTTTTTCTTAACCTTGGAGGAATGTGCTAGTAAGCAACCCCCCCCCCCAAAAAAAAAAACCTGGACATTTTCTTCTCCTTTTTTTCTTCTTTTTGTTAAACAAACCTACTGCAGTAGTAAATCTGTTCTCTGCTATCCTTCTATCCCTTTCTATCATTCTGGGGTAGCCTCCCATCATGATATCTCTTTCTTTTCTAGCCTTTATGTGTCCATGTAGTGGGAGGGTGTTGGGTTCTTATCATCATGGGGATGGTGTGAAAAGCCTCCACAAAAATAAGGCAGACAGTATATTTAAAATATGCTTTCAGGTATAAACTACAAGGTTTACCTAGAGGCAAAGTTCCTTTTATGTGAGCTAGCCTCTGATATTATAACTGCTGGCAGTTAATGATAGCGTTCCATTATATTCTCTTTCCCCCAGTAATAGAAGTGTGCACTGTTTCAAGATTTCACTCCCCTCCTTGTTTCATAAATAAAGAGAAAAATGTGTTTAAAATAGTATTTTATAGTTCCTCTGGGAACTATGCGTGTTAGGAGGAGAGCTGAGGTCTTGTATCCTCCATGGTGTAAATGAATGGTAGAGATTTCCCAATTTGTTTTTTTTTTCCAAACCAAAAAGCAAGTGCTACTGCATGTAGCTCTTAAATGCCAGATGCAGTCTTAAATTTAGCTCCCTTAAGGTGTTGGGCGGTGACAGCAGAACCAGAGCAATATTTATTTAGAAGAATAGGAGGAGGCTCTGGTCCTTCAGAGTATCACCATGGCTGCCGGTGAAAAACACTTGCTCCTGCCTAATGGACTGCTTTATATTTGTTTCTTTTTTTATTAAAACAATTGGGTTATTTTTTTTTTTAAAGAGGAAACTAAGTTCTACATACCATTCCTCTTAAAGAGGGAAAAGACTAGAATTAAAAATGTTTTCACATTTTCTTTCAGCCTGTGGCATTTTGAACAGACCATAATAATGTTACATATCCCATAATAATAGAAGACACCCGGATGCAGTCCGTGTATTCAGAGCTCTATGTCCGTTTTCTCTTTTTAATGCTTAAAAAAGTGATAAACAGTAGTTTTAACCTGGGTAAAGTAATTAAGTGTATGAATTTACTTTTCTAAGCATACTGTAATAATACATTTGGCCTCATAAAAGCATAAACATACCGAGGGACTTGCTCCATACCTCTCTGGATTATAGGACGTCTCTTTAGGGCCAGCGGCCCTCTTGTGGGCTAGTTAAATAGTACCAACACTGGATGAGGTCACAGATAGTAGGAGGGAACCTATGTCTTAAGTGACCCTTTCATATTCATATCAATATAGCCTTTTGCACACTTATTTCTTGGGTATGGTATTCAATGTTTTGAATTAAAAATTGAGAAATAAAGATTTATGTTTGTGTGATGCCCCACGTTAATGTATTATAATAGGTTTATTTTTGTATTAGTGGTAGGGGGCAGATCATGTGACTGGTGATGTCATCCTCCTAGTATTATAACAGGGGACAAAACAGAGAACCAAACAGATAGGTGGATTGCACAGAGGATAGTGGTTCTGTTTACAATTACCACTCTGTGGCAGTACTCCATGTTGGGATATTGAAGTTCAGTTGTTATACTGATTTATTTTCTTTGTAATTTTTTGAAATAAGTTTCTTCTTTTCTTGAAGAAATCCTCAGGAAGAATTTGAATTTATTCTTCATTTCATTTAAATAAATGGGCCACACAAAGTTAGCGTGAGCAATAATTGAACATTTTGTCTTTGGTGTTGTCACTTATCCCACACCTGATTATACTTAAACATACTATAAACCATCAGTATGAAGGTTGTTCAGGACAAAAATATGTTTCAAATGAGCCTACTCATTAAGCTGCACTAGTATATTTTTAAACTATGGCCAGCTGATTACCTGAATTTTCATTTTTCTTCACAATTTTAACCTTTCAGATGGCTATATTTTAAAAAAATTTAATGAATTCAGATTAGTGACTACCCTCATTTGAAAGGTCATTTTGTCCTGAACAACTTTCAAGTTAGTTGTATATTGGTAACTTCTATACTTTGTGAGATATTTACATTTGTTTGGCATGACTCCTACTGTGTTCACTCAGAGAAAGAAAAAAATGAGGTTGTTTGGAAGACCATATTTTACAAAATATAACGAATTCAGATTAGTGACTACCCTCATGTGAAAGGTCTTTTTGTCCTGAGCAACTTCCAAGCGGGTTGTTTTTGTGCACCTTGAATAGTTTTAAAGATATTTAGATTTGTTTGGAAGGTGTGCACATTTGCTCTCAGAGAAAAGCAGCTAAGAAAGAAGGGAGTATTTTTTAGCTGCCATAGGGATTTGCAGTTATGGAAGAATGCACTGAAAAGCACTTAAAAATGTGTTCCATGGAAAGTCCTTTATTCAAGCTAAAGCAGGATGGCTGTAGGCTCTGCCCACAGCCATAAAAAGACAGCAAAATGAAATAAGCCCTAATCATATGCTATATTAAACAGTAGATGGCTGACCATCCACAACTAAGGCTGTGTTTCCCTCTCAGGAGTTGATGACATCAGTGAGACTTCTTGAGCTTTGCTCTCAAGGTTTATATGATGTTGTCAACTCCCTTGAGGAAAACACAGCCTTATTGTGGATGGTCGACCATCCACTATTCTATATGTTGGGCACAGTTGAAAAGTTGTGCACATTCTAAAGACATTGTTGTACACAGTCTATAATCAGTGCACCTGACTTTCTCTCTCTGGTGTCGACTGACGCTGCTTCCGTGCTCCTATTTTCACTTTCATTTCCTCACTCTTTTCCAGTTGCACACATTATGATTTCAAACAAAAGACCATATTATAAAAAACAAAATAGGGTTGACCATACACAGCTCGCCCTATGTTTCCACCACAGGGCTGAGATAACAGCATAGCTCTCTCGAGCTTCCCTCTCAAGGTCTAAATGCTGCTATTTCTACCCCTTGATGGAAAAAAAGACTTGCTGTGAATGGTCGCCCATAAATTATTCCTTAAATTTTATGTGCTGGCATACAAGCATCCAGTTTATGAACCAAAAAAGATGATGTGATTATGCAACAGCCTCACCAGCCATGACAATGTACAGTGAAGCCAGAGAGCAGAGACTGCTCCTCTTGAACATGATCCTTCTGAACTGTAAAGAAAACTCTGGATTTTGTTGTTGGGTGAAGCTTAAAATGGAATCCAGTGCTTTTCTTCACAATGGAAAGGATTCCTCTCTGCACAAGCAATTTATACTCACCTGATTAACTGCACACTGTTAGGAATGGTAATGCTGTGTCATCAAGTTCCCTTTTCATATCTATGAAACGGGTGACTCCATACTACCTACCAGTGCCACTGGATCAATACATAGCATGCTCACCTCTGAGGCCACAGGATTGGAAACTCGTGGGTCCTAACCCCGTACCAGGTACTTGGGGTAATACCCATAACAGACACTGTAGTGCAGTGCAAGGGGTTGCTGCACTTTTGTGGTAGCATCTGTCGGATAAGACTTAAACCAGGTCCATTCTGCTCATCTCTGGTCACTGTCCAGGTGGAAGTCAAAGATTTCATGGCACAAGGCCAGCCCAGTGGTGCAGAGGGTTGAGGCACTGGACACCTTACCTCCTCCCACACTAGTGACCAGGGTTTGGGAATGAGCCTCAGTCGCCAGGGGTCAGCTGAGGGAGGGGGGGGTTGCTGGATTGAGTGGTTGCAAGGCAACTGTCCTCTCCCAGGCAGGGGTGTGTGCTTTCCTGGCTCTTGGCTGCTACCAGGTGGAGGCTAAGTGGCAGTGCCAAGCCAATAAGGGAGCCAGGCCGGGTAAGAGAAAGGGTCCGTTAGTGGTGTCATGGAGCGCATGCGCGCCTCTGCATGCATGCGCAACTGTGTTCCGGTGTCCCAGGATAACGGGGGAGAAAACAGAAAGTGAGGCTCTGCTGCAGGCTCAATGAAGCCCTGAGAACAGGGCACACTGAGATCCTCTCAGGGAGGACCATAGCTTGCCTGCCCCAGAATTCCGAAGGTAGTATGAAAAAAAAAAGATTTCATGGCACTTACTGAAGAACAGTAGGGCAGTTCCACCAGTGTCATGGCTAAGATGGTCCCATCAGTAAAACAGGTCCATATAACAGACACCTCCAGAATACACCTGGCAACAAGCTATCACAGCTTAGCATGCCTTTCCTGGTCAAACATTATAAATAAATAAATAAATTTATTTCACAGATGACATTTGTCCACTATAACATAAAATGGGCTATGTCCATCTTGTAACCTCATTGGTCAAAACACATTGCTTGACTGTTGAATTTTTCTGACAACCATGCAGCTCACTTGAACTACATTATTATTATTTTTTTTAATTTTTTTTAGAAAAGAACGCCAATTTTCTAAGTGGGATAACACACGCCTCAGTGTGCAGTCATTAGAGAATAGTGCATTTCTTGGTTGGCTGCAGTGCTTGGCTACACCTTGTGCCTAACAACCACCTGAGGTGTGCGATATTTCCTTGTAACTGCATACCCTGTTATGTGTCATCGCTTACTTAGAAACATAGAAACATAGAATTTGATGGCAGATAAGGACCGCTTGGCCCACCCAGTCTGCCCATTTCCCTACCTACTGGATAAGCTGCAGATCCTAGTTAACCAGCAGCCTACTTCTTCCTACCCCGACCCCCTAGAATTGCCTTACGACTGTCCCATGCATGCTTGAATTCCATCACTGATTTTGACTCCACAACCTCCTCCGGAAAGCCGTTCCATGCATCCACAACCCTCTCTGTGAAAAAATACTTCCTTAAATTACCTCTGAGCCGCCCCCCCATCTTCAAATTGTGCCCTCTTGTTCTTGCACACCTCTTTTTTTGAAAGATGCTACCCTCTTGGACTTTGTTGATTCCCTTGAGGTACTTGAACGTTTCTATCATGTCCCCCCCCTCCTTTCCTCGAGGCTATACATATTAAGCTCCTTTTGTCTCTCTTCATATGTCTTCCGGTGCAGACCCTGCACCATTTTAGTTGCCCTCCTCTGGACAGCTTCCATCCTGTCTATGTCTTTGAGGAGATTGGGTCTCCAGAACTGCACACAGTACTCCAGATGGGGTCTCACCAGCTGGCTATACAGAGGGATAATAACTTCCTGTTTTCTACTGGTGATGCCTCTCCCTATGCATCCCAGTATCCCCCCAGCCCTCCTTGCTGCCCTCTCACATTGCTTGCCCACCTTTAGGTCATCTGATATGACTACCCCCAGGTCCCTTTCCATTTTTGTTGTTGTTAGTATCTCACCCCCCATTGTGTACTCTTCCCCTGGGTTTTTGTTTCCCAGGTGCATTACCTTGCACTTCTTAGCATTGAATCTAAGCTGCCATACATTTGACCATTCCTCTAACCTTGCCAAGTCCCTTCTCATCCTTTCCACCTCACCCTGTGCATCAACTCTGTTGCAGATCTTTGTGTCATCTGCAAAGAGACATACTTTTCCTTCCAGTCCTTCTGCAATGTCACTTATAAAGACATTGAAGAGGACCGGTCCTAATACTGAACCCTGCGGTACCCCACTAGTAACCCTCCTTTCTTCTGAGTGGACTCCATTTACTATTACTCTCTGTGTCCTATTCTCCAGCCAATTCTTTACCCAGGCTGTCATCTTGGGACCCACTCCCAGGCTGGCTAACTTGCATATTAATCTTTGTGTGTGACTGTGTCAAATGCCTTGCTAAAGTCTAGGTAGGCCATGTCCACAGCCCTCCCTGATCTACTACTTTGGTCATCCAGTCAAAGAAATCTATCAGATTTGTCTGGCATGACCTTCCCGCTAGTGAATCCATGCTGCCTAGGGTCCTGTGCCCTCTGGCCTCTAGATACTCAACAATTCTTTCCTTCAGAAGTGATTCCATCATTTTCCTATCACTGAGGTTAAACTAACAGGTCTGTAGTTTCCTGCTTCTGCCTTGCTCCCACTTTTGTGAAGGGGAATCACATCTGCTCTCCTCCAGTCCTCGGGTACCACCCCATCCTCCCATGATTTGTTAAAAAGGGTAGTCAGTGGTGTCACTAGTTCTACCCTTAGTTCTTTTAGAATTCTGGGATGAATCCCATCAGGCCCCATTGCTTTGTCCACCTTCAGTTTTAAGAGTTCTTTCAGAACCCTTAACCTGCCAATTACTGGGTTACCGTAATAACTAACAGGTAATGGTTCATTTCTTTGGGGGCAAGAACTGTCTTTCAAGAAAGCAAGACAGTACACTCCCAGAAAATGAAGAAAGCCAAATCAGCTATCTAAAACTGCTGACACTATTCTATTGTGTTTTTTTTATTTGCTTTTGTAGGACAACTTTAGCTATGTCATTGTTGTAAGTGGCACACATTTTCTGAAGTTCAGTCAGCAGCCATGTGACTGTGTATTAAATTCTTTGATTTGCAAAACTTGAGTCCCTCCCCCAAGTTTGCATTTTCAAAAGGTGTTACAAGCATCAGAACTCCATTCTGACTTCTGAAACTCACATAAAAATCCATATTTTCTTTTGCAACTGTTAAACGGGGGATTGCATGGTGGAGGGGGGGTTCTCCGGCTGAGGGGGACCGGAATGGGCAGATAAGGGTGGTGAGGTCAGGGAAACACCCTGGGGTGAAATGGGTCCAGGATAGGGGTTTGTGATGCCTGATTCCCATAACCAAGGGTTCCATTGATAGTGGGCAAGTGGCCCACTCCTCCAAGGCCTCTCATCCAACCTGGGTGGTGTTATGCAATGTCAGGTCTATAAAGAACAAGACAGCATTATTGCTGATCTTGTTGAGTCATCTGACCTGGCTTGCATCACCAAGACCTGGCTGGATGAAAATGCTGGTCCCATATTGGAGTCAGCTATTCCAGCCGGGTACTCGGTGATACATCGCTCGAGACTGGATCGAAGAGGGGGGTCGCTATTTGTTTTAAATCAGAATTGGGCCTTGTGGAGGTTCCAGTGGTGACCCCCAGATCCTTCAAGTGTATCATGGGAGCAGGTGTGGGCAGCAGAATCCTACTCATCTACCGTCCACCCGGTGATGAGAAAGTTTTTCTGCAGGAAGTTGCAGACTTCACTGTCGACCTGGTGTTGGAGCCCTCCAGATGGTTGGTCCTGGGGGACTTCAATGCCTGGGTCGACGATGAACTCTCGCATTTTGGTCAAAACTTCCTCCAACTGATGATTTCATTGGGCTTTACACAGGTTGTTACCACTGCTACCCATATTCAGGGTCACTCTTTGGATCTGGTGTTCACCCTGGGGATAGAGATCATGAAACTGGTGGTGGAACCAGTTGGGTGGTCCAACCATTACTCCATAAGGTTAAATTTCGCGGCGCCCCCCCATGAGATCAACCCCTTTGGAGATGGTCCAGTACCGCCCTTTGAGGGGAGTCACCCCGAGGGTCTGTTGGTGGTGCTGGACCTATTGAGTTGGCCTATGGAGTGCATGGAACCAGATGCCTTAGTAGTGCACTATAATAACATGGTGCTGAGGGCTCTGGATTCCATAGCTCCTGTCCGTGTTTGCCCCCTTTCCCTCCGCCCTCAGCCCCCTTGGTTTGATGGGACATTGAGGGAGCTGAGGAAAGTGGGGCTAAGGTTGGAATGCTGCTGGCAGAAATCTGGCCTGGAAGATGACAGACTTAGATTGATGGCCCACTAGATGGACTATCAATCAGAAATTTCCCGCAAGAAGGCAGAGTTCCTGTCCAGGGAGATAGCTGCATCAAGAACTCAACCGGCTCGGCTCTTTCGGACCGTGGGCAGACTGTGCAATCCAGCCTGTCTGCGGGGCCGGAGAGCTTTCTCACAAACAAAGTGTGATGAGTTTGCTCGCTTTTTTGATGACAAGGTGTCATCAATCAGGTCAGGGATTCTCACTATGCATTCAAATGAGCATGGCGGTGATCGATGCGAAGTCACAGGCCCTCAGTTTATCTGGACAGACTTTGACCAGCCAGCGATCATGGATATCATGAAGACTGTCCAGGGCTTTCAACCGACTTGCTGTAGTTTGAATCCTGGTCCTACATGCCTCCTTGTGGGGTGTACGGATGCGATCGTACCAGTCCTTGCTGAGATAGACTGGTGCTTTTTGGACCATGGGGTGTTCCGGAGTCTCTAAAAGAGGCAATCGTAACGCCCCTTTTGAAGAAATCTTCCCTTGACCCAGACTATCTTGCTAACTACAGACCAATCTCTAACCTGTCCTTTTTGGGCAAGGTTATTGAGAAAGTAGTGGCGTTGCAGCTCGAGGACTTTCTTACCACCCATGAAGTCTATGATCCTCTCCAGTCCGATTTCAGGAAGAGGCACAGTACCGAGACGGCGTTGGTTTCGGTACTGAATGATCTCCTAATAGCGAGAGATCATAGGAGTCGTTCGATCTTGGTTCTCCTTGATCTCTCTGCAGCATTTGACACCATGGACCATGGGATGTTGCTAGAATGCCCGCGGCTGCTCTGTGGACTGTCAGGAACAGTTCTCAGATGGTTCCATTCCTTCCTCCCGGGCAGAACCCAGAGGGTAGTATCAGGAATTTTTTCCTCTGCTCCCTTTGCTCTGCCCTGTGGGGTGCCGCAGGGTTCTGTGCTTCCCCCATGTTGTTCACAGTGTACATGCTGCCATTGGGAGACATTATAAGGCATTATGAGTCGAGTTTTCACTGCTATGCAGATGATACTCAGCTCTAAATGTCCTTTGCACCCGAACAGAATGATGCATTATCAGTCTTTAACAACTGCCTCACTGAGATTCAGGACTGGATGAGTGCTAACTGGTTAAGACTGAATCCGGACAAGACTGAGGTGCTGGTGGTGGACCTGAGTCACCGTGCAGAGAAGTTGACTCCTGGGTTTTCCTCTGGCCTTATGTTAGGGGGTAACCAGTTGAAACCTTCTGAACAGGTACAGAATCTGGGCGTAATTCTTGACAGCTAGCTGACGCTGAAGACACAGGTATCGGCTGTTGTCAAGTCTTCCTTTTACCGTCTGAAGAATATAGACCGGATAAAACACCTTGTTCCACACGATGACCTTCCGGTATTGGTTCACGCATTTGTTTCTTTGTGTCTTGACTGCTGTAATGCTCTATATCTAGGGTTGCCGGGGTTGGATCTCCGTCACCTGCAGCTGATGCAGAACGCTGCAGCCAGGTTGTTGACTAGGTTGCCAAGAACTTGTCACATCACCTCTGTGCTGTGTGAACTGCACTGGCTGCCGGTGCAATGGAAAATCACCTTCAAGGTTGCGTTGCTGACCTATAAGACACTACGTGGTCAGGGACTGGGCTACTTGCAAGATCTCCTTCAACCATACTGCCCTCCTGGCCCACTCCGCTCCACCAATGAGGGATTGCTAGAGATTCCCAGGGTTCGCCTTCAGTCATCGGGGGCCAGAGCTTTTTATTTTATGGCCCTGGCCCTGTGGAATTCTCTACCTCATCAGATTCGAGAGTGCCTGTCCACAGAGTCATTCAAGGCATCTTTGAAGAGTTATTTATTTGAACAAGCCTTTGAATAGGTCACCCTGTTGCCTTTTAACTGTTTTTATATTTATATTTATTGTGATGATTGTTATTTTGTTATGTATTTGCGCTTTGATACCTGAAAAGTGCATTATAAATAAAATGTTATTTGATTTGATACCTTTGTGACTAAGATTGTAAACAGTTACTGGTCAGCAATTTTTTTGTAAGGGCTGACCGAGCTGATATTTTTTGTAATAACCCATGGGTTATTACAGAATTCACGTTCACTGTTCTTCAAAATGTGCGCTCCCTCATTGGCTCTCGTTCACAACATGGGTGGGCTTAACACTTTTCTTAAAGGAGATAGGAAATGATTTTTACATAGTTAACTGCCCTTCCATCTTCCTTTCCATACCAGTTAGGTATTCTGATATGCTTTGATGATTTTTTGATAGATAAATAATCTAGCTTTGGGGTACCCCTCAGATCTACATTGAGTTCCACTCTCCTAACCAGCTACTACTCTTGATTTTCATATTTCTAAGACATTCTATGACATCAGAAATTTCCATTCCATGATATTCATCTGAATGGCTTGGGAAGGTGTTTGTGATATCATTGAATGTTAAGGCAGTATGAAAAGAGAGAGCAGCAACTGCTGAGAAGAGAGGGATTCAGGATCCTCTAAATTAAAGGCAACAGAATTAAAATATTAATTTAACAAAAAAGGTCAAAAACATATCAGAATACTGGGTAGCCAAAAAAAGAACAACTAGAGGGCTTCTAGGGGTCTAAAAATTGTTTCCTATCTCCTTTAACATGGTGGCTCTGTGTCTCGCTTACCAAGGAGCCGCCAGAAGACAGAACCACCACAAGAAGCCTGCCCTGTACATTTACGAATTTTTTTTAACCCTACCCTATTTAAAAGCTAAGCAGCTGCAGTAAAATCTCGTATCTGGTTGATCCTACTTTTTGTCCACTTTAGGAATGGGGCCCTGACTCACAGCACTAGTGCAATAGCACTCCCAACAACAGACTGTAAGTGAAAAAAATAGATGAAAAAAGTAAACCAGTAAAAATAACAACATAAAAGAACAAAATGTCAGTATGGAGGGACAGAGAGGCAGAGGCTGTGTGTGTGTCTGTCAGTCTGTGACACATAGTCACAGAAATCAGGCTGGAAAAAAATGGCTGCCCAGTGTATTATATAAAATAGAAGATGAGGAGGGTGTGCATATGAGCATTTAATGCACACCTCATTGTGGGATGCTTTGATAAATCCCTTGGGCTTCGCCCTCTGGGTTTATGTAGCATCCCACAACTCGGGTGCGCATTAAATTCTCATATCACGCCCTTCCCCATCCTTTATTGTATGTATAATGTAAAGTGATTTCTAGGGAACTCAGCTGCAAATCACTGAGAGCATAAAAGACTTGTACCATTACCTCTCTTGATGAAGAATGGTATGTGTGTTTATTACTTGTATTTTCCGAACAACATTACTCATTTTATTTAACTGACAACCAGTCAGACTATTCAGCATGATTTGCTCACTGTTTACCAAGTTGTGTAGCAGGGTGTAAAGTGATATGAGCAAGAATTATTAAGCGGCTCAAAATGTGCAACTCAATAATACCACTCATACTGATAGCAAATGGTAGGAGAGATCTTCTATCCTGTAGAGCGAGTGTAGCAGGGAGCTACACTTGCTATAGCAGGATATAGGACACTGTTTAAACAAGCCCTGCTGAGCTGGCCGTTTAGCATAGTGGTGTAAGCCACCTCTTGCAGAGCCAGCAGACCCAGGTTCGTGTCTGGTTCTAGAAGGAGAATGTTTTTTTTTTCCTTTTTTTAAATGTTAACTTTGTCCTGGGTCTGCGCCCCCCATGGAGTTAATTATTTTAAGTTTGGGGGTTGTGGGAGGTGCGAGGGGCGCAGTCCTCTTCATATAAATACTTATTTAGGTTGTTTATTTTGATGTAATATGCGACCATCGCTATTTGCAATGGTCATTGTAATGTAAATTGCCCTTTTGATGTCAGGCTCTTTTTTATTTGATCTTTGTGATCGGCAGAGTTTAAGACTCACAGGGCCAGATATTCAAAGCTTTGTGCGGTGCGCAAACCGTTTGTGTGGGATTAGCACAGGATTAGCGCGGGTCTGCCATATTCAAAAGGCCAAATAGCGTGCGCAAACTGCATTAGCACCAGGCAAACCATAATCATATGCAAGGGGCAAAGTGAACATGAATACAAGCGCTTTGAGATATTCAGCGACTAGCACCGCGCTAAGGTCACGACCCTTAGCGTGGTACATATTACCGCCCAGGAAAACCTGGTCTTAACCCTGGGCAAACAGCTTTGCATGACATTGGTGCTTTGCATGGTGTTAGCGTGGGATTAGCGTGGCTTGCGTGACCCTAACATATGATCATGACACTTAGAAAATGCCAGACATGGAGGACACATGCTGCTCACTGATGGCACCACCATGATGCCAACAGCTGCCACCAATCCCAGCCAAGCACAGACAGTAAGGGGTGATCCAACCCACAGGGGACATCATGGTAGTGTGGCCATACAGCACACACCTGCAGACCATATGTCTGTGGTGAACAACAGATGCCAGCACACACATGCAGCACTGTGGGCATAGTGGCAATTGAGGGGAGGGTGTACGGGTGGCCAGACCTCACCACAGCCCAGGTGTGGCCACAAAGCTGGGACACATCATGCAGTGCACATGGGCCAGTAGTGGGAATACCCCACCACCTGTGTACCTGTCCGATTTTACATGGCCCCCCAGCCACATACCGCACAACTGTACAGATGCAACAGCACACACAACCGGCCATATATATGGCACTGTGAGCATCCCATGCCACAGGTGCAACATCTGTGAAGCACACAACAGTGAAACAGTACTGTCCACTGTCAGTAATCACCTGCAAACTGGGCCTGTCAGTGTGTACATTGCAATGGTCATCACTGCCCTACATACCATATGCATTGTTGTGTCTCTCACACTACCAGCCCCCTTGCTACTGTAGTGTCTGCTGTGCACTGTAGCATGGCCTACAGTATGACGGTTGCATGCAGCACCACCACCACCTGTGCCTATGCTGTGTTGTCCCCTTGGGCACACAACGCTATGCTGTACTGCATACATGTAGTCTACAGCAACCATTATGCACTGTCAGACTGACCTACAGGTGGAGCTGCGGCCAGACCTGGCCAGCCCCTGTACTTCCAGACTGACCTACAGGTGGAGCTGTAGGACCCTGCAGTAACGCTGGGCAAACTGCATGCAAATCAGGAAATAATGAGATGTTAATTTGACTGTTTGCCCGAGACTACCTAAGTAGACTCATTTGCATGTCACTTTTGAATATGGCAAATCTTAGTGCCGGGCAAACAGCTTAGCTCCGAGCTAAAGCCACACTAACGTGTTAGTGCAGTGCTAACGGTTTGGGGAATATTACACAGTTCTGATCACTGTTCTTTCACATCTGCTGCTGCCTGCAGCTGTACAGGGTCCACGCATTTGCTGGCACACACATTGACCACATAGTTCATCTCTACCTGCCCTCACATCGCTGTGCACTGTGTTGTTGTTGTTGTGGTTTGCACTTCCTGGTTGCTATATTCAGTGCTGTCTTATTCCAGAGCTACGTTTGCCCTGCACTCCCAGCCCAGTTTGCATGGCCTCATTCCCATACTATATTCAGAAGTTGTTTGCCCTGGGCTATTCCTTTTGAATATAACTTGCTGTGTGCTCCAGGCTAAGTTTTGCCCGCTGGGCAGTGTTAACTTAGCCCAGGGGCAAAGTTTTGAATATCTGGCCTACAGTTATTACATAAAACCAAGTAGCAGCCATCTTAAACTCTTCCTTGCTGCATACTCATACTGTGGCAGACAACCAAGCTACAATACATCCCAGTCTTAGAAGAGGGCAAGTGTTCAAGGTGAGGGTTTACAATTAGGGTGGAAGGTTTCCATAGAGGCGATGCCCCAAACCATCAGGTTCCACGCATCAAGATCCATATCTCTGCTGTATTCAGGGCATCACCTATGCAGGTGATGGAGAGGTATACACAATGATGCTTAAAGCCCCATTCACCAAGCTTCTGTTCTGGTCATGGGAACTAGCTGGGATTCCAGAAAGAACTGAGGTGGTCAAGGTGTTCTAAGGAAATGTGTCAAAGGAAGGCTCTAGTCTGGGTGTTTGGACACCCCAGGGTAGATCTTTCAAGACTGGCCTGGACCACTGGGATGAACCTGTAGATTTCTCATCCCTGTTACGGAAATCTGCTGTAACTATTGTCTCCATTAATTTAGGAGGGGAGAGAGACACACTCCCTTCTAGACTCTCCTCCTTTTTTGCTTTACTTAACTTGTAGCTGCTCCTCAAACTACACCTAGAGCTAAGAGGTTGAGCACATTACTCTGCCCTTTTGTCTTTGTTCCAAGCAAGCACACTGTAGCACATTTTGCGGTAAAAATCCAGTGTATTCTTTCTCTCTGTAAGTGTGTGCACACACACACACACACACACACACACACACACACTGGGTTTTGGCTTCATTACAGAGCCTGTGTGTGAAGTGCACTGTTTTAGCCATTTCAGTGTGTCCACAACATGTGCTGTGGCTTGGTATAGAAGCCATGGAACTGTTGCAGGAAAGCTTGTTTTCCCTTTCCCATGTGTTTTACAGTATTTTATGTCCCTCTGCTGGGTTCCAACACTGCAAGTGCATCACTTCAGATGGTGTGGCGCATTCGCACGGATACCGCATTCACACGGTGAGACTTTACACCAGCACAGTGTAGATCATTTCCGTGATTTTTCCTGAAAGACTGTGGAGCAGCATTCAGACTGCATTGCTCTGGAGCACTGTAGCTGCTCACAGGGGTGTCCTGGTGTTTCGAGGAGGGTTCTAGTGGAGGGTCGGTGGTGGAGTTAGGGTAGTGCCAGTGAAATGGCGCTGCAGTGCCAGAAGGCTTGTGGATGAGTCTTCAGACCTGAGTTCAGCTAAAGGTTGACTCTAGTAGTTTAAATACAGCTGAACTCGAGCAAGTGGCTCTTTTTCATAAACCAAGGGCTACAAACGGCAGAAAACACTGTCTCAGAGTGGGGCTGTGACACTGGGCATGCACGCATGCAGATGCAGATGCATACACACATGCCCAGTGTCATAGCTCGACTCTGAGATTGTGTTTTCTGTCATTTTTGGCCCTCAGTTTACAAAAAGAGCCACTTGCCCAAGATCAGCTGTGTTTAAACTATTAGAACCAACTTCTAGCTGAACTCCAGTCTGAAGATCCATCTACGAGCCTTCTCAGTGCAGCCTGTGAAAAGCCTGTCACAACATTGTGGGTGGTGCCGGCTGTTCATACAGATGAGAAGAATTTTGCAAAACACCAGCACCGCTATGCAATCCCAAGAAAAGAGGGATCACAGTCACAATGCCACGCAACCAGTATTGCAGAAAACAGTGGTGTTCATATGTGCACAGTAGCACCAATCTGACCGCTGTGCACCACCAACAATGGCCAAGAGTTGGCCACGTGAACAAGAGCAGTGGCTTAAAACTCCTGCATCATTTCAGCTCCTCAGCACAGCAGATTTCCATGAGAGCCGAAGCAGATCAGCTTACAATGCTCCTATGCATGTTTACACTTATCCTGTGGCAGCGGGACAGCTACTCTGCACCACTCACACTGGTGCAGAACGCTTAGTGTAAGCAGGCCTTCTGTCACCTTACTGCATTTTTTTCTGTCTGTACCCTCCTACTATATTGTTAAAGCAGCCGTACCTCCTTTTCTCACAGTTGCTTTCTTGAGTACTATATGCTAGCTAAAAATGGTTGCATTTTATAGCAGTTTTAAGGGTTGTAAAACAGATTATGTTCAGACTGTGTAAACTTACATAAAATGGGAAAATGGCTAGCTCCATGGTGCTGGGTGGTGGGGCACCTGCTTAGCATGCTGGAGACCCAGGTTCATGCCCCAAGCCAGGGAAGTCAGGAGTGGAGGTCAGTAGGGAGGGTGACAGAGCATCTGAAAGGATGCTGTCCTCGCAGGGAAGGAAACTGCGGAGCACTGCTCGGACAGCGACAACTGGTGATATGCAGAGCCTTGAGGGCATGGATGACCACACATCGACTGGCTTCACCTACAGGGCAGCACCATGGAGCATGCCGTTGGAGTGTGTATTATTATGTTTTAATTCAAATTTAAAATTTGTGTTTCATAAAACTATATATTTCCATGTATTATAAGTTTAATTACTCATAATTCAGCAACTGCAAGACACCTACTAGAGTAATTAAAACGAGTGTAAACAAAGTCATGCTTACAAAAACAGAAAAATAAAACAAGAAAACAGATTTACGCTATGGGAGGGATGAATAACAGGGCTGTGTGAATGTGATTGTTCTGCTGTTATTCCACTCCAAGGAAATAACATGTTATTCTCCCTTAGAATCCTGTACCTTCATTTTGCTGTATGCTTTCAAACCACAGCAGTTACACACATCCAGTAAATTTGCTCACAGCCATTAAAAAGAGCTAAGTACGTGCATGACACATTGCCAAGATATCATTCATGTAATAGTACAACCACAGCAACCCTTATGTAAAAGTACTGACCTATATTACATTTAAAAAACTGGAGTCAATAATTTGGATATCAGACATCACTAGTCCCATGGTATAAACAGAATACCCAACATCCAAGGACAAGCTTGTTTTTCATTCTCGTATGATGTCTATAATGCCAGGCTAACACTTAGCACTGCATCCTTTGTTTCTAGGTAGCATTAAACTGGCAACATTTTAGAGAGAATGAAAAGCTTATTTCTGGATGCTCTATGAAATATTCCATATGTAACTACATTTTAACTATTTAAATCTGGTGGTCACTGTCCAATTAAAGGTATCAAATACCATTATTACTATAAAAACATAACATTGCTTATTATTAAATGCATACTTGCTTAATAAAGAACATGAATACTTCCAGTCCCAGTAAAGCTAATTTATATCTAAACAATAAACAAACACACAGAACAGCTTGAAAGTTGTTGAAAAGACTGTAGACACCAGATAACCACATAGAACAAAAACATTCTTGGTCATTTTATAACACAGCACTTCAAAACTATGCCCAATAAAGACAATAAAGCACAAAAATAGGCAAATAAAAGAACTACAGCATAATCAAAAGGACATGATTAAAAACAAAATCATCATAATTTGAATAAAAAATGCTAAAACACTTCAAGGGCATGACAGAAATATTCCAGGAGGAGAAAAAAAGGATGAAGCAAAAAGTCTAGACTGTTGTAGCAGAATAGCTCTGAATAAAGTCAAAGAACCTCAGAGCCGAAGCAGTGATGCTCTGGTTTCCCTTGAAGGGCACTGGCAGGAATGTGTGGCATCAAGTGAGCTCTTGCGCACTTTGTAAAAGCTGAAAATGGAAGACACAGCCATGTGTTGTGCCGTTCTTAGGACTCATGACTGCGCCTCACCTGCCTCCAGCCCAGGTTTGTGTGTGTGTGGGGGGGGGGCAGCTCTGTGATGGTCTTACTGATCTGGGTCATGATGAGACGCAAAATAGGAATGCAATGTGAAAGGCAAAGAACCTCGGTCCAAAAACACTACAGCAAGGGTTACCCTGGAAGGGCACTGGCAGTAAAGCCAAGTTTCAGTGAAATACAAAATTACACATACTCCAGTTATGCAAATCATCATGGAAAATACAGTATATGCAAATCACAATGAAAAGAATTTAGCAGGTTCTACAGTCAGACTGGGTTCATCCATTACTGTTGGTGATTCCTAAAGTTGTTACATTATAAAAATCTATGTACTAATAAGGCTTGGTAGTTTTGCTTTATTTTATCAGTGTATCAGTACACAGCACAGAATAGCAAACATTACAAACATTATATTAATTGTGCATCAAGTTATAAAATGAAGTCGGCCTAAAAAACATTACATTTAAACATTGCACACACACAGGTTTTTAATTACAGTAATTTTAATGTTTACAGGTAATTCATTTTTTAAGTTGTAAAATGGTTACATCTATTTAAGGTTTAAAATAGTCTAATGAAGTACTAGCTAGCTTGAGTTGCAGTGATTAGCACTCGGTTTACTCGCTTTATAGGACAAAAAGAGGCAGTTTGCCTATCGAGACTGTCCTCCATATACATGGAACATTTAACCCAAATTCTGATTTTTCATCCATTTATCAAGTTTATTCTTAAATATTGTAATAGTTGGTGAATCAACTACGTCCTGTGATAGTGAGTTCCATATTTTAGGTGTTCTAATGGAAAAATAATTTAGTATTTTATTATTTGCCTTTTTTACTTCTAATTGTTTGTTGTAGAGTCTGGCAACAATTTTTCTTGATGAGTAAGCAATACCACATATTGTCATTAGAGCAGGAGATTCAAGAATCTTAAACAACTGCAGTAGGTCACCTCTAATCCGCCTCCGCTTAAGTGAATATAGTCCTGTTTTTTGCAGTCTGGTATCATAATCAAGGTGAGCGAGGTGGGACACACAAGTTTAGTGGCTCTTCGATGAACTTGTTCCATTCTTTTAATATCGGTCTTTAAATAAGGACTCCAAAATGGAGATCCATAGTCCAGGTAAGGCCTAACATGTGACCTATACAAAGTCATGAGGCATTGTTCTGTTTTAGAAATAAAAGGTTTATTAATCCTATGAAGCAGCACGTTAATTTGATTTGCAACTCTAGAGCAGTGAGAAGTAGAAGATAATTTGTCACTTACTAATATTCCTAGATCTTTTTCCACATTACAGGCCCTGATAATGGTGTTATTTAGGTAATAAGTTTGTCTGGGGTTGTTTTTCCCAGGTGGAGTACTACACATTTAGAAACATTGAAGTACATTCTATTACTAAATGCCCAGTTCTCAATTGAGGCTAGATCAAGTTTTAGATTATAACTGTTTTTCTGGTTGTTGACCTTACCCTCAACTTTGGTATCATCAGCAAATTTAACCATAAAATTATTGGTCGAGATAACCATATCACTAATGAACAAGTTGAACAAAGTGGGACCCAAGACCAATCCCTGAGGAACCCCACTAGTCACTTCTCCTATGTCAGACATTGCACCGTTTACCCTTACTCTCTGAGTCCTATTTCCCAGCCAGCTGTCTATCCATGAAATAATGGACATTGAGAAACCTAGATGGATTAATTTATTAATCAAAATGACATGTTATACTTTATCAAATGCCTTACTATAGTCCAAAAGAATGACATCCATGGGTATATTACAATCAAGATTGTGACTAATAGAAGGAAAGCAAGTTCGTAGTACAGGAAAAACCTGACTTAAACCCATGTTGGTAATCATTATTGATGTTTAAAGTTGCCTTTTCGCTTTCAAGTTGTTGTTTTATAATTGTTTCCATTAATTTACACTGGATTGAAGTTAGGCTAATGGGCCTATAGTTTTCAACTTTTGACTGGGAACCCTGTTTGAAAATAGATGTAACAGTGGCTGTACGCCAATCAACAGGGACTGAGGATTCTTGAAGGGATTTATCAAAAATAATTGTTAAGGGTAGAATAATTGAGTCTTTTGTCCCTATAAATGAAGATAGGGAGGCATACCAAACTGCCCTAAGGGAAGCAGGTAAGGCAGTAAGGCAGGCAAAGTCCCAAACTGAGGAAACACTAGCACGAACAGTAAAAGAAGGTGACAAGACTTTCTATAGATACATTAGTGAAAGGAGAAAGTCCAGAGGGGGTATTGCTAAGCTTAATGGAAAAAAGGGAGCATGTGAGGAGGAGGACCCTGTAAAGGCATCTATCCTAAATAGATACTTTTGCTCAGTATTTACTGAAGAGAAGGTAGGGCAGGCCCACAGCTCAGCATCATGGACACAGGGGAGGGAGGTAAGCATTTACTCCTTCACAAAAGAAAGGGTCCTTACAAGAGCTTGCTAAGCTCAGGGTGGATAAGGCAATGGGACCTGATGGCATACATCCCAGGGTACTTAAGAGCTAAAGGAGGAACTAGCAGAGCCATTAGCAGAATTGTTTAGTGAGTCTCTGAGCACAGGAGAGGTCCCAGAAGACTGGAGAAGGGTTTATGTGATCCCGCCCACAAGAGTGGTAGCAGGGAGGAGGCGGGAACTACAGACGGTCAGTCTTACCTCAGTAGTGGGCAAGATTATGGAGGCACTCCTTAAGGAAAGGATAGTGCAACACCTGGAATCCATGGGCACAGGATCCAAGACAGCATGGGTTTACAAAGGAAGGTCCTGTCAAACTAATCTCATAGATTTCTTGACTGGGTAACCAGAGTGGTGGACCAAGGGGAGCAGTTGATGTCGCCTACCTTGACTTCAGCAAAGCTTTGACACTGTTCCACATAGAAGATTGATAAATAAGCTGGGTAGGCTCGGTGGGTCAGAAGTTGGTCAACTGGGTGGCAAACTGGTTGACGGGCAGAAAACAGAGAGTGGTGGTAAATGGTATACAGTCAGAAGAGATGCAAGTCACAAGTGGGTACCCAAGGATCAGTCCTGGGGCCAGTCCTCTTCAACATCTTCATTAGTGACCTTGCAGATGGACTAGAGGGTAAGGCTTGTCTGTTTGCAGATGACACAAGATCTGCAACAGAGTAGATGATCCAGATGGGGTGGGCAGAATGAGAAGAGATCTGGATAAACTAGCAGAAAGGTCAGAAGAGTGGCAACTGGGATTTAATGCAAAGAAGTGCAAAATCATGCACATAGGGAAGAGAAACCCGAAGCCACCTATAGGCTGGGAGGGGAGTTGCTAGCAGTCACAAAGGAAGAAAGAGACTTGGGCATCATCATCACTGATGACCTAAAATCATCCAAGCAGACCCTCTAAAGCAGTAGGTAAGGCTAGGGGGTGTTAGGGTGTATTAGTAAGGGTATCACAAGTCGTAAGAGGGAGGTAATAATCCCTCTGTACAAGACACTGGTTAGGCCCCATCTGAGTACTGTGTGCTATTGGAGGCCACACCTTCACAAGGACATTAACCAAATTGAGGCAGTCCAGAGAAGGGCAACAAAATGGTGCAGGGACTGCATCAGAAGACATATGAGGACAGGATTAATGGAGCTCAATATGTATACCCTTGAGCAAAGGAGGGAGAGAGGTGATAAGGATCGGAGGATTCAAACACCTTAAGGGCATAAACAAGGTGAAAGAGTCTAACATGTTTAATTATAAGAAAAATAGCAGGACAAGAGGACACAGCATGAGATTAGAGGGGGGCCGATTAAGGGGGAATGTGAGGAAATTCTTTTTCACAGAAAGGGTGGTGGATGCATGGAATGGCTTACCACAAGAAGTGGTGGCTATGAATACAGTGCAGGGCTTCAAACAGGCATGGGATAGGCATAAGGGAGCAACACAAATGAGTATGAATAGATAGGCCACTGACAGAGCAAAGGCCGATGGCACATTTATAAGGTAGAAAAAGAAATGGGCAGACTGGATGGGCCTTGCGGTCCTTATCTGCCATCAACTTCTATGTTTCTATGTTTCTATATAAGAAGCTTGGAGTTGATATTGTCTGGGCCTTGGCTCGTGTGATGTTTTAATGAATCACGTACCTCCTGTGTATCCTGCAAGGAGATTTTATGTACTTCTAATTTTGATACTATTTCCTTAGGTGGAATGATAGTTGGTTCCTGTACAAAAACTGATGAAAAACACTTATTTAGTTCTTTAGCCATCTCACTATTAGATGTTATGTTATTAGTGACCAATGGACCAATCAGGTTGTTATTACCTTTTTTCCCCATTTAGATAACAGTATAGTGTCTTGTGGCAGTCTTTTGTATGTTCTATTCTAAAGATAATTTATTTTTTTAGTTCTTTGACTGCCTCCCTATATTTTGCTAAGGTTATATCTTTCTAAACTAATGGGCATTTCTTTAAGTTTGAAAAGAGTTTACTTTTATCTGTTATTAATTTTTTAATAGTTCCGTTAAACCAAGCTGGTATCTTGCCTTTGCTATTATACTTGTATTGTTCTGGAACATATTGCTTTTCAAGTTGAAGGATTTTTGTCTTTAAAAATTCCCAAGCTTCTTCAGTTTCTAGTGGAGAAAGAAGCTGTTCCCAGTTGACAGACTTTAAAGTGCAATTAATATTATGAAAATCTGCCTTATGGTATTGTTTTATTTTCAGTTTATTAGTTTTAGGTTGTAGGGGAAGTTGTATATAAAAGAATATAGTCATATGATCACTATTACCTAATGGGTTTAAGATCCTAATATCAGATGTGGGAGTCTCTAAGTTTGTTATAACAAGATCTAAAATGTTTGTTCCCCTTGTTGGCTCTGTGACTATTTGCTTAAGACCTAGGTTAATAATAGCCAAAAGAATGTATTCATCATGTTGGTTAATACCAGATAAGGTAATCTAGTCAATAGTGGGAAGATTAAAATCCCCCACTATAAGGACTGAGTCTTTATGCACTATCTGGGTGATCTCATCCGCTAGCTGTCTAGTTTGGTTTATATTAGAGGAAGGTGGCTGGTAACAAGTCCCAATAAGTAGCTGGGGGATACTCGTGGGTCTAATATAGACCCATAGACTTTCAGTATGTACATTAATTGTTGATTCATGAGAGGGGGTGTCTTCCCTTACATATAAACTGACCCCTCCCCCTTTCCTAGAATCCTCTCTATTTCTATAGTAGTGCTTGAAACCAGCAATTTCTACAGACCATTTTTCGTCTGTGTTACCCCAAGTTTCAGTGATGGCTATTAAAGCTAGATCTAAAGACTGAGCCAATATTACAAGCTCAGCATGCTTGAAAATGGTCATTGAGCGTGCATTCAAGGATAGAATATTTAAGTCAGTACTGTGTTGTAAACAGAGATCAGTAATAAGAGATGTGGGGTGTGCCCCAGTCTCCCCCTTGTTTTTCAGTTTAAATGTTTATTTATATGGGAGGTCATCTTACGCCCTAAAACAGTATTTCCCCTTCTGCTGAGATGTAAACCTGCCGATAACACCATTTACGGAGCCACTCATTCAGAGCTTTTATTTTGGTGGTGATATACCTGGTGGCTCTTGGGACAGGTAAAATTTCAGAGATACATAAACTACAGCCACATTCTGTTAATACATTGCATAGGGTGACATAGTCCTGTTTAATTTGCTGGAGATGAGATCTCCCTACATCATTGGTTCCTGCATGGATCATCACCAAAGGATTTTCACTGGCTGATGATAAAACAGGTTTAATCATTGAAATGATATCTGCAATTTTTGCTCCTCAGTAGCTGGAACAAGTTCGGCGTTCTTTGTTGGGGTTACATGCTGCCCGGTCAATGTATTTTATAAATGAGTCTCCAAGGACAAACACCCATTGTTTGGTGCTTGGTGCTACCTGATTTGGTGGAAAAAAAGGTGTCAAGGTAGTGGCCTGAGGACTAGTGGCCAAGATGTCTGACTAAGGATTTGGGATACAAGCCAAGATGTCTGACTGAGGAGTTGATCCTTCTTCAGTAGCATAATGCATGTTCTGTTCATGATCATTATTATCAGATCCACATGAGGCACTTTTAGTCAAGCCACAATTCACTCTGTAAAGTTTGCAAAATTTTGTTCAATCTGAGTAAGAGGCTTAATTATTATTTTCAAAGCCCACTTTCGAAGCAGAATGAGCACAGCATTGGAAGTATCGGATACCAGATAAAGATCTCTTTGCTCTGAAACAACTGATAACTGGATCACTGTAAGAATGTAAGAGATTTATTTTTTGTCAGTTTCAAAACTAAGGACCACAGAAGCAAAGCCCACTGTCAGAGCAGTCAGCCTGAGTTAACTTCTTTTCTAGAGACTAGGGTAAAAGTTTACTTTAAGTTTGTCAGCTTTTTTTTTTTTGTACTGCAGTCAGCCTGAATAACATTTTACTTTTTTTCCAAAGTTCACTTTCAGAGCAGAATAGGGGAAATACTGGGAGACTGGGCAGACACTTATTTTTGCCCTGAAACTAGGGAGCACAGTAAGCTTGAGCTGACACCAATATATAAAAAAGTGAATGCATGTTTTATTTTCAGAGCAGAAAGCTATTAGAAAACAAAGCCGAAACACATGCTAGACAGGGTCAGCTTTTTAATAATGGTAACACAATAGAGGGGATTAAGATGGGGTGATTAATACCTTCACCTACAATGAATTATGCAAGTGTAAACGCATAGGAAGAATCAGTTTTGTTCTCAACAATACTGCAATGGATGCAGAGGCTGAGGTTTTCATTTTAAAGAGGTCATTGTACTGAGGAAGAAGTCATTTCATGGGTTCCCTAATAAGTACTCAGACATCTGTACCAATAAGACACAAATAAAACAGGTCTGACAATACTAGATTGATAACCCTTGCTTCACTGCTTTTGCACTGAGATTCTTTGTATTTCAGATTGGTTTTCTATTTGGGGTTCACCATGACCCTAATCAATCAAAGGGCTGCCCCCCCGGGCTAAAATACAGGTGAAGCACCCCAATGGGTCTGGGCAAGGATAAAACACATGTCTGTATCTTCTGTTTTCAGCCCTTGCCGGGTACATAAGCATCCATTAGGCACCATACTCTCCTGCTTAAAGTAGAACCAACCTATTTTTTCATGACAATTTGCATATACTTCCAATGATGCTTTACATTACTGGTGTATGTGCAATTTTGTATTTCTTTAATGGCAATAAATATGCATCTGAAAAACAATGATTTTATCACTTTAGAAATGGACTAAAATCCAAAATTTTATTAAGTACTGATGGCAATGACGTTTCCAAATGGTACTGTATATCACCATGATTCCTTTTTCAGGAAGCCATTTAATAAGTTCTTCCACTTGGTTTACTGGGAATAAATTACAAAGCTGCAAATTTCAAAAAGGGTGGGTCTTTGCTGTGTATCTCCAGGAGATGGGCACCAACGGCACTGATGTCTGAACTATTTCTAACTGCCCTTACATATTGCTGTATTCTTACTTTCAGCTGGTGGTCACACTCGCATAAATGTTACAGCAGGCACACCCAGCAGCATAAACCACACAATCAATGTAATAATTGGTAAATTGGACAAATATCAATTATTTTATGAATGCCTAGTTTATTAAGTACATTTTTGGGGTGTACAAATTTGCACACTAGGCATCTTTTATGGATGAAAAAATACTGTTTGGCTTGTTCTGTCACCAAACAGTTGCTGGTAGCACAACAAAATTACTTTTGTGTTATAATATCTCCTATGTTTTTGCCTTAAAAGAAACTGATCTGAGGTCCTCTCTGCTTAGATGATTAATCAATATGTAACTTGATAAGGGGGCACATGTTTAAGGACACAGCTTTAACAGGATTAGCCTGGCAAATTGTGTGGCTGATGAATGTTATTGGATCCCCTAACACCTGATTTCTCTATCTTGACTTTTTCCTTTAGATCTTTAGCCTGTACTTCAAGATGTTGTATGGTTAAACAGTTGCTCCATATTCTGAGAAACTGACCAAGAGGGATGCTGATGACAAGGTTGGATGGGTGGGCACCTAATGCCCTAGGAAGGGTACTACCAGATGTAAGTTTATACAAAGTGCCTGACTGTACCCTGTGATTTGTGTCAATGTATAAGATTTCATTCAAGAAATCAATTACTTCCTTACTGGTAGAAAAAAAGTGAAAATCACATTTCTGGTATTTACACTGAACCAGTCAATGACATCAAAAGTATCCCTCTCTCACTGCACTGCTAGGTACAAAAAGGTCATCAATAAAGAGGTGCCATCTGAGACTCCCCTCCCCCACCCCCAGGAATGAATTTCTAGGCATAGATGTTCCCTGAGCTGGAAGTAGGAACAACTGTCCAAGACAATACAATTATGTCTCAGAATATAATACAGTGCCTGGAGGAAAACGTCAGCGCATACCACTAGGATCTAGTTTTGATGCCTGAGAACAAAATTCTGGACTGCCTGTAAACCACGGTTGTGCAAGATATTGGTACATAAACAGTACATGTCAACTGTCAAAAAGATATAATTACTGTGTCATATCAGATGCAGCATCTTGTTTAAAATATTCATGGTGTTTTGGAGATGGCCAGTGTCTGCATTACCAGATCTTTCAGAAAAGATATCAGCATATCTAAATAGATTTGCAGACACCACCAAGTCTATCACCAAGACAATGGGATGACATGAAGTTAGTTGGGGACTCCCAAACATTAATGGGGAGATAAAAAGTAGTGCAGATGGGTTGGGAACTAATGAGAAAATTAGCTTCTTGAAATGTCAGTTGCCCTGACCATATGGCCTCATTAATCAAAGTATCAAGTTTCCCTTGAAATTAATTTCTTCCAATGGCACTTTTAAAAATCTGAACATTCCTTACTTTACCTTGATGTAAAATGACTGCCTCACTAAAATTAAATTATAAATTTCCCCACAGGATTAGTGGGTAAATGTCTGCAGAAGCTTTCATCACTGAGTTGCCTAAAGACTTCTAAGAATCCAGAGACATCACCACAACATGTTTGTTCTTGCTGGCCCTTTTGATGACAATATCATTCATACTGTTTTTTTCTAATTTCATTAAGTGCCCATTGTTTGAGGAGGGAAGTGTTGAAGTAAAGGTTGTTACTGTCCCAGGAGTCAAAGAGTTTGCCCATATCCTCATAAGAGAGTTCTTGAAAGATCTTTAAAAGATGTGCATACCTGGATATGTCTGATTACTTGGATTAGCAGGAATTCCAAGATTAAATATAGATATCCATGTAAGACTGCTGTGCCTAAAGACAATTTCTGCATTATCAACCTCCAAACTCATTTATTAATGTATTACTGATTTATGAACAGCAGATGAACTGAATGCGTATGATATCACCTGTTTTTTTATTTTCTTTTTGCTTGTACTTAGCATTGTACCACTGTTCATGCTTTTTACCATCTGCCTGACTATATATTGTACCACTGTACTGCTATTGCTTCGTATGTTATCTCCACTCCCCCCTTTCCACGGGTTGCACCGGGAAACAAGCTTCAGCTCAGTGTGCCTTTTCCGGTCACTGATTTTTAAATTAATAAAAACTGCCACAAAATATTTCACTGTTTCCTTTATTTACCAAACTATCATCCCCTACCAGAGAAAACACAAAATCCATGGGCCCTATTCACTATGGTGTGGGTTATCCATGCAAAACGCATGTATAACACTCACAGAGCTACACAGTCCTGGACAGGTGCAGGGTGAGTAGTATTCACCACCACAAGCACACACAGGGCACCTGTCTGTGGCCCCACCCCCCCGGTGTGCTTGTGCAGGGGCAGACTGCGTGACTCGAGTGGGCATCCAATGGGATGCCTGTCCTGAGTCCCATAGTAGATCCCCTGCTCCATGCAAGCAGGGGATTCTGGGCAGGTGTCACCTACAGGCAAGTGCCTGAATGGTTGCCCCAGCCCTACCATGTGGCTAGGTGGGCTGGGGCAGCACAGTGGGGGCATCCATGTCCAGTCAGTGCCAGCTGGTGTTATCAGTGGAGGCACATAACAGTTATGGCAGGGTCTTCTGTCATGTAACTTATGCCCCCCTTGCCCAGCACTCTGACCCATAGTGAATGATAAGGAGTGCCGGCATGCCTCCTGACCGCCCATTGCATGTAGCTGTAGGATCAGCCTGGGGATCATGTGTGCAAGGGGCTTGCGCTCCAGCTGTGAATAACACTAGAGATCTGCTGGACCCCCACTGCACGACATTTCAACGTAAGTCTGTCTACGCATCTCAGATACACAGTAGGTGGGCAATCCGCTCCTTTGTGAACAGACCCCCATATCTGCATCAGCATCCACACTCATTTCAGAATCCTCTGCCTACATATTTACATCCAAATAATCAATACTAGACTGTAATTGTGTGGCTTCATCCCTCTGAATTCATTCATTTTTCAAATATCCCCCAATGTGTGATAATCTGAAGAAGTTCTGTTCTTCAACAAAGTACATATTTAAACTAATTTCTCTATAAAGTTTCTACAGATCTATTGAAACATTAAATTATCACCTACAGACCTATGTTAAAGCTCTTATATATTTAGTGTTTATTTATAAGAATATGTACACAAGCCAACCAAACACCTATTCTCAGTCATGACCTGGGAGGATACAAAAGAAATGGTGAGACAATAGCAACAGCATATACATACATGAGAACAAGGGCAAAGGTAGTTACAAATACAATTACCAGAAGTGTAATGCAATAAGCAGCGAGTGGGGAGCAAAGGTCAAGGGATGCACAATGCAATAGAATTTTAAGAAAAAGAAATATTAAAGATACAAAAATCCCCAAAATATATATCGGTGATGTCACATAAAACAGATCGGGTACAAATACAGGAATACAGTCACGAGTGTATAAGCTTAAAACGTGCATGTGTGTGAGCTAGTTTGCATATGGGTTTAAGGATATCACTATACATTTGGAAAACATGTATGTTAAAGCAGTAAGACACGATGGGGGGAAGTGTTATGGTGGGATAATGGCCCACCTTGGGTGGGCTGAAGCACGAGACGAAACTGAGGGCTTCCACCACCCGAGAAAGGCCATTAGCCCACCATAATGCACTCCCTGGAGTACCTTATTATGATTATGAAATGGGTCCTTTTTAGTAAGTTGGATGCATTTTTTAGACATATTTGTGTTGAGCTACTTTCAGCTGGGCTTTTGTGCTAGGATAACAATCTAGATAAAAGGACCTCTTGGCGAATCAGGAGTCAGCATTCTTTCTACCAGTTTCATAATTGAAGTTATATACAGCAGTATGGTACACAGACATGAAATTGGCCTGGTGGAATGGAGGGTTGAGGCACTAGTTGCCTTACCTCCTGCCACACCAGCGGACCGAGTTTGGGAATGAGACTGATCTGCCACGGGTCAGCTGGGGTGAGAGAGGATTGAGCATATGAAGGACTGTTCCCCTCTTCCAGTGAGTGGGGCTAAGCCATGCGACTACTGGTCTACCATCATATGACAGTGTGGTGGCAGGATAGTTAGTGTGGCTACAGGGGATGATGTTTGGCAGCAGCTGGGTGGTGTATGTGTGTGTGTGTGCCTTTATATATGTGCACACCTGCTTTCTTGCATGCTGTCAGGCAGTGGGGCAACAAGAACAAGGAAAATGCCTGGGGCTGGCAAATAAAGCTTGACCCAATGCCTAACTCATGCTGCCACCCAGGACCACCCGTCTGGATTGTGCTCCATTGGGGTGGGGGTCTCCCTCTTCTGCATCTGCTTGTTAAAAAACACAAAAACACAGACATCAACAAAGTATTATAAAACTAATTCATGTACTTAACAAGCATAACATAGAGATTAAAACAGCTAATTAATGGGGGTGAGGGCTTGTTTTTAGTGGGGCTGCCAGCAGTGATTACAATCATTTGTTCCAGGAAACTGCCTGCACTTGGCCCAGACTATCTGTTTAATGCAGCGCAGTAACCTCACCTCAGTACGCTTCTGCATTGGTATGCAGACTTAAAAAGGGTGCAAATACACAAGTTACATTAAATTATGGGCTATGGGAAGGGGCTCCCCCCCAAACTTCAGTTAGGAGCCTCAACACCTCCCTTTTTAAACATATAAATGTTTAAAAAGCTATAAAAGGGTGATCTGCATTCTAGCAAGAACAAACTCGGCTAGCAGCAACACTGGGGAAATAAAGGAAACAATAGGGTTTTAATACAAATAGATATGATGCTCAAACTTCCTCCCATGAGCTAATGCAGCACAAATGGCCTAAACTGTAACATCCTGTAATTATTACATCAGGTCGGAATACACATGCCCAAACTATATTAATGCAGCTGTTCACATTGAACTGTTGTACTTATACTTATTCCATTTAAATCCATCTTTTCATGTGTCTTGTGAGATACTCTTTCCCCATGTTGTAAGTCTGCTTTAGCATTTTCTAGATTTATTTATTTTTTTAATTTTTATTTTATTAAGTCTAGGATTACAAATACCTTTAACAAGCATAACATAGAGATTAAAACAGCTAATTAATGGGGGTGAGGGCTTATTTGTTTAGTGGGGCTGCCAGCAGTGATTATAATCATTTAAAATGGTTAATGGTTATCATCATTAAATGTGGCTACCACAGGGTTTTCATGAATATTCCCAGCTGTTTTTGAATGATAATGCTTAAACATAATTTGTCTTGTGACTGTTATAAATCATTTTTAGACAACCAGGAATGTATTTCTATGCATTCTAGCTACTGATACATCATATCTGCTTTTAGAAAAAATGCAACTTGAATTTAAAGTAAAATTGTCTGACTTTGTAGAAAAGCTTCTTACAGCTCTTGCCATGACTCCACCCTGCTCCAAAACTGCAAGTACTTCTCTACTCATGGGCCATGAAGAATCCACAAACTCCAACATGGAAGAGATAACAAGCTACATGTGTGGGACTATGTTGGAAGACTGCTGTGGAGAATAAGCAGTTTGTGTTTACCAGCTCCCATTCCAATGCCACCTTCCATGCATAAGAAAATGTAAGATAATGTTTTTTTAATGTACACCTACACATTGCAAAATTGATTTCTAAAACATTTTTACAAACTACTTTTTAAATGTATCTTATTAATAAAATATGGATCCATTTTACAATTGCACTAATACACTCCAGTGTGTTTTATTATGCATATCATCACTTCCTGTGTAGTTGAAAGCACTCAGCTACACTTCAAGCCTCACAACACACCTAAGGCATGACAATATCCTATGCTAAAACATACCCTGTCATGTATTAATGCTTCATTATAAAACAATTGCTGGAAATGGAGCATTTTGATTGTCAACTCACATTCTAAAGAAAGTTTTTCAGAGAAGGAAAATCATATGGCTTGGTCTCAACATGGCTTCAGAAAGGGCAAATCATACCAGACCAACCAGTTGATGTTATTTTGAGCGCCCAAGTAGGGCACGGGACAAAGGGGCATCTGTAGATATAATTTTTTTTTTTGATTATAGTAAGGCCTTGGACAGCATACCTCGTTATGAATATCCAAACTTCAGGCAACAGGAGTAAACAGTAGGCTAGTAGCTCGATTGAATCAGGGTTGTGGGACAGAAAGCAGAAAGTAGCCTTGAGAGGCACATGTCTAAATGGGATATGGTCACTAGTGGAGTTCCGCAGGAGTCTGTCCTGGGTCCTGCTTTGTATAACATATGCAGATCATCCATGAAGTGCAATGGAGACATCTGATTAACCCAGGGTTTCTCAAATGGTGAGGCCAGCCTCCCTGGGAAGGCCTCAACTAGTTCCGGGGAGGCCCAGTCAAGCTTGACAATGTACTGTACCAACAACAGTAGCTCACATCACAGTGAATATTTTGAACCTATAACTTTTTTATTCTATTTTAGATCACCCCTTTTCTCCTGTCTTGTAAAATGCTCTTTGTTCTACAGGCAGAGTCTGCTATAGCATTTATTTTAAGATTTGAAATAATTATAAAGGAGTGTTCCTTTTAATACCACTAGCTCCAAGTTTTTATCAGTATTCTCGGCTATCTTTGAACACTCACTGTCCCTGAAGGTCAGGGAGCAGAGTCTGTTGCATGCTAGTTTACCATAGTTGCAAGAAAAGTGATGTCAAATGATGGGTGCTCAAAAAAGCTGAGAACAGTGCTGAAAACCTGGGGATAGCCAGTTTAAAAAGAGTTCTCATTTTATTATTTCTACCCTCAGAAGTTCTGAAGCCAAGCGATAAAGAGTAGCTCTAACAAGGCCAGAGAAAAGTGTGATCTACAGTGTAATAAAAAGGAATAGGTTCAGTATTTTTACAGTAACACGCACTGCTGCTTTACGTTTTGAGTAATTAATGCTTGGCAAGAAAAGACAGGGAAAACTGAATGCGAATAGTCCCAGTGAATAAACTCAGTCATTTATTTAATGTAATTTCATGTTCTTTCTGGTGTACAGGGCAAAGTATTGTATGGTATTGTTTATATGGGGAGGCCTGATGTTTTTTAATAAATTAAGGAAGGCCTGAGATTTTTTTTCCATATCTTGGGGAGGCTAGGGCAGTGTATGAGAACCAATGGGTTAACCAAATTTGCTGATGACACAAAGATAGGTGCAGTTGTGTACACTTATGAAGCCATTAAAAATCAGCAGGCAGAACTAATCAAATCAGAATCCTGGGTAAGCACTCATAAGTTGGACTTTAATGTGGAAAATGTGCAGTAATGCACATGGGCACAAAAACAGGCTGACTGATTACACTTTGCTGAGGCAGGATATAAAAGGAAAACTGTTAGAAAAGGACTTGGGTACCCTAGTTACAGAATATCTTTCTTTGAGAAGCACTGTAGGGAGGTCGCCAAAATGTGCCACAGAATACTGGGGTGTATTAGATGCAATACAGCTAGCAAAGACCATAAAGTCATTATGCCCCTATCTGGTGCCCTTGTTGGGCCTCATTTGTAGTACTGCAGCCAGTTCTGAGCCCCGCCAAACAAAAAGTCCATTAAGGATACAGAAAGAGTGCAGAGGAGGATTTATAGATTCATAGAAGTGTGACGGTAGAAAAGGACCGAAACAAGGCCCACCAAGTCTGCCCATTTGTCCAGCTATCTGCTTGGACCTGTGCCCCACCCCCCTTAACACTCTCCTGTGGTTGTCCCATGCCCTTTTGAATCCCTCCACTGTTTCTTCTCCAACGACCACCTCTGGGAGTCTGTTCCACTTTTCCATCACTCTCTCTCTGTGAAATAATATTTCCTAATGTTACCCCTGAACTGCCCCCCGCTCCACCTGCAGGCCATGCCCCCTCGTTCTCTGGGTTCCCTTCATCTGGAAGATGCTCCCCACTGGCACCCTGTTTATACCCTTAAGGTACTTGAAGGTCTCGATCATGTCCCCCTCTCCCTCCTCTGTTCCAGGGAGTACATGTTCAGATCTCTCAACCTTTCTTCATAGGATAGGTGGCTTAACCCTTTGACCATCTTTGTCGCTCTCCTCTGAACCCACTCTAGCCTCCCCACATCCTTCCTGAGGTATTGCCTCCAGAACTGGACTCCATACTCCAAATGCGGTCTAACTAGATGGGTGTACAAGGGTATTATGACCTCCCTATTTCTACTGGTGATCCCCCTTCCGATGCATCCCAGCATCCCACTCCCCCTAGCCACTGCCCTCCTGCACTGCTTTTCCACCTTCAGGTCTCCCGATATAATGATGCCTAAGTTCCTTTCTTGTTCCGACGCCCCCAGATCTCTGCCCCCATACAGTACCCTGCCTTCTGATTTCTGTAGCCAAGATGCATGATTTTACATTTTTCTGTATTGAATGCAAGCTGCCACCTCCTTGACCACGCCTCAAGCCTCCTTAAATCTCTCTGCATTTGTTTAACCCCTTCCTGCGTGTCCACCCTATTGTAGATTTTGATATCATCCGCAAACATACTCACACTTCCCTCAAGGCCCGCCACAATGTCCCCTACAAATATATTGAATAGTAGGGGCCCCAGCACTGATCTCTGAGGGACCCCACTTGTGACTTTGCCCTCCCTGGATGCCACCCCATTTATTATGACCCTCTGCCTCCTGTCCCCAGCCAGTTTCCCACCCATTTAACTACCCTCTGCCCAGCCACAGTCCTGCCATTTTACACAGCAGTCTCCTATGGGGCACGAAGTCAAATGCCTTCCTGAAATCCAAATAAGCCACATCTACTGCCCTCCCCTGATTCAGCTCCTTGGTGACCCCATCCAAAAATTCTGTCAAATTTGTTTGACAGGATTTGCCCCTGGTAAAACCATGTTGCCTTGGATTTATCAGGCCGCTTCCCTTCAGGTAGCTGGTGATCCTGCCTTTTATTAGTTTCTCCATGAGCTTGCCTACCACCGATGTCAATCTCACAGGCCTGTATTTTCCACTTCCTCCCTCCCTCCCCCCTTATGCAGTGGGACAACATTTGCCTTTCTCCAGTCTTCCGGTACCACCCCAGTCTCTAGGGAATGATTGAAAAGTGCAGTCAATGGTACTGCCAATATCTAAATAAGTTCCCTTAATACCCTTGGGTGCACCCCATCAGGCCCCATTGCCTTGTCCACCTTCATGCAGCCTAGTTCCCCCAAAATTTCCTCCATGAGAAACGGCCTCATCTCCAGTTCCCCTTCCCTGCCATTTCTTCTCCTGCTCTGCTGCCTTCATCTTCTTCCTCCCTACTGAACACTGAGCAAAAAAAGTTATTTAGCAAGTCTACTTTCTCTCTGTCCCCTTGTAGCATCTCCCCCTCATTTGTTTTTAGCTGGAGTATCCCCTGCCCAGTCTTCCTCTTTTCATTTACATACCGAAAGAAAGTCTTATCCCCTTTTTTACCCCTCTAGCTATTCGCTCCTCTGTCCATGCCTTTGCCCTCCTTACCTCTACCCCGGCTTCTCTCTGGCTCACCTGGTATTTTACCCAGTCCACTTCTGCCTGTGTTTTCTTGAACTTCCTGAAGACTTTCCTTTTTGTCCTTAACTTTTTTGCTACTTCCCTAGAATACCACAGAGGTTTCCTCCTCCTCCTCTTACTTTTACTAGCTCTCTTGGCACAGATGTCAGTGACCCCTACAATCACTTCTTTTATCCTCCCCCACATTGCCTCCACCTCTGTGAAGTCCTTCACCCCTTGCAAAGCCCTCTCCACTATTTCCCCCATTTTCCTGAAGCTTGCCCTCTTGAAATCCAGCACCTTTAACCTAGACCGGTGAACTTTTGCAGTGTTCCTTATTCTAAACCTGACCGTGTTGTGGTCACTTGTACCAAGATGTTCCCCCAACGATACCTGTCCTACCCTATCCCCATTTGTCAGGACTAGATCAAGAGTAGCTCCTGCCTTGGTTGGCTCCCTGACCAGTTGATTTAGGAGGGCCAATTACAGGGAGTCCAATATTTCTCTGCTGCTAGATGAAGCAGCCAAAAGGGTGCTCCAGTCTATGTCCGGTAGGTTCAGAACCCCCATCAGCATCACTTCCCCCCTTGCCGCCATTCTCACGAACTCATCAGCCATGCTTCTATCCACCAATTCCTGCTGTGCCGGGGGTCTGTACATGACCCCCATATGCACGGTCTCCCCCTTCCCCACCGACGAGACCCAGAGTCCTTCGGCATCTCCCCACTTACCCTGCACTTCTGATGACCTGATACTCTCCTTTATGTAGAGTGCAACCCCTCCCCTCTCTTTTCCATCCTGTCTCTCCTGAACAATTTGTACCCTGGTATCTCCATTTCCCATCCCTGTTCCTGGTGGCATCATGTTTCCATTACTCCCACTATGTCAAGGCCCTCCTCCACCATTTTTGCTGTTAGATCTGGGATCTTTTTGCCCAGACGTCTGGCATTTGCACACATGACCCTCCACTCCCCTCTTTCCACCTGTCCTATATGTTTTGCCCCCTTACCCTCTGGCTGTGTGGGTAGGGCTTTTTGCCCGCCCCCGCCTCTTGCCTCATCAACATGGCTTCCCCTGCCCTCCCCCTTGTTTAATTTAAATGGCAGCGGCTGTCAACATAATCATCCAGTTTGCATTTGAACACTGCTTTCCTCCCATTTTGATTGCAGCCTATCTGAGGGCATAGAAGCTCTTGTTACTCCATGTTGAACCCCAATCTCCTATCACACCATACCCCTTCTGGGCACATCAACCTGCAAGCCAATCATTGAACTCCTCAATCCTTTGCCTCACCTCCGTGCTGGCCCTTGGTACTGGTAGCACCTCCAAGAAGGACAGGGATTTGAAGTCCAAGCCACTGCAGAGCCTAGCCAGTGCCATATTATAGTGTATTTGTGCCTTTGTCTGTTACACATTGTTAACTTATAAGAGTAACTGGAACTGACACCTGGATCTCACTGTAAAGGAGCTTCGGCTCAGAGGAGATATCCATATTCATTTTTTGTATGAATAAAATTTTTTTACTACTACTACTTACTACTTACATAAACCTTGCCTGCACCTCTATCACACTGCTCCTTGCAAGGTTGTTTGTGCCTAGGTGGAAGATCAGATAAGTTTTATCATCTATTTCCCTCCCCTCGAGGGGATCCAATGCATAACTTTGGCTGCCATCATACCCGGCAGGCATTCCACCCATATTTTTCCCCTCTCTCTCTCTCCTCTTCTCCCCCATGTAACTCCTTTTATAATACAGTCCCCCACTGTTAAGACTCTATCCTCTTTTTCCTCCTGGACACCCCTCACTGCTGCTGTTCTCCTCCTCCTTCACAATTTTTCCTCATCCTTTCCCTTGCTATCTCCCCCCTTGAAACTACCTGAGCCCTCCTCCCCCCATCCTCCACCTGTTCACTTCCCTGGGCCCCTTTCTGGTTCACTGGTTCCTTCGTGCAGCCCTTCTCCTTATCTGAATCTTTTAAATTTTCCCTCTCTCCATCCTGCTCGCCTCCCTGACCCAATTCCTGGTTTTCTTCTGCTATAGTGCTCCCCACCCTTGTGCCTTGCTCCATTCGATCACCCCGCCCCCCCCCCGGTGCTTTCCCTTCTGTTCCTTGTACTCCAAGCTTCATTTCTGGGCCCTGCTCCCCTTCCCTTCCTGCCTGGCTTGTTCCCACACAGTTTCCTCATCTCCCTTTCTTTGCTGTTCCTGCACATTCATTCCCAGTCCCACTCTTGCAGATCCTGGGCCCCCTCTCCCCCCCACTACCCTTGGGCCCCTTCCAGTACTATCCCTTTCTCTCAGATCTCCCTTGCCCCCCCCCGCCTGGTTTTATGGGCACTCCTGCATTCTGGGCTCCTGCTGCCAGGATGCCCCTGTTCCTCCACAGTACCGCTATTTCCTCTCCTTATGCTTGAGGTTTCATCCCCTGGTGTAGTTTTGTAGGCACTCCCATGCCCCCTCCTTTTCCACTCCCCTAGCTGTCTCTGAATTCCTTCCACTTCCTCCCTGAGCTTTGCCAGCTGGTGGCACACTGGACAACCTCCAAATTTCCAAGCCCGGTCTAGTACCATGGCCGCCCCACACCCTGTGCATCCAACCACTCTCCCAAAGATGCCAGCTCTAGCAACTTGAGGTCCCTTCCTCATTCTATCATACATCTTTTGTCAATCCCCCCTTCTCTTTCAATAATACTTATCTAGCAAATTCCAACATATAATCCATACTTTCCCTGTCTCCCAGCCTTCACAAGAAAACAAAAAAGGTTCCCGAATGATACGTGTATCAGTGCCCTCAACCTATCAAGACTACCTTCGTTTGCCTGCACCCTTAGTTAGTGTCCCAACCAAATGTTGTGCACAAAGACTGCCCCTGAGCCTGCACCAATGTCTGCACTACAGCAGCCCCGTCACAGCTGCTCAACACTGAGCCCACACCAAAGATCTGCACCACAGCAGCCCCCGTCACAGCTGCTCAACAAGTACACTTTGCTTAATGCTCTTTACAACCTCTATCCAGTTAAAGTGTCCCAACCAAATTTTTTGCAAAAAATCCACCACTGAACCCGCACCAATGATCTGCACCACAGCACCCCTCCTGTCACAGCTGCTCAACAAGTACACTTTGCTTAATGTTCTATAAAACCTCTTTCCATGTTCCTTAAACTTAATTTTCTATAAAACCTCTATCCAAGTTCTTTAAACTCCACTAAAGTCAGGCCACTCCTCGCCCTTGGCTCCACCCCCTCTGCCCATTTAATAGAGGTCAAGGTTGGGGAGGGTGGTGTGGGAAGAAATTACAGTGTCTGTTCTTTATATCCCAGTTGCGAGTCCAAATTTCGCGCCCTGGCTCCCAATTGGCTATCTGCTCTCTTCCACCCCCTGGCCTGCCACCGACTGCAGCCGCCGGCAATCCCGCTCTTCTGCCTAGCCTGCTGCCAATGCAGCCACTGGCTCCTCCCACCTCCGATGCACTCCTAAAACCCAGGCCTGCCCCAGTCTGAGCCACCGGGAATCTCCTGCTCCAATGCCGCTCCCGCAGTGGAGAAATTACAGCTCCTTTGGTGTCTGTTCCAGAAGTGTGTCTGGGTCTGTCCTTTATATCCCAGCCATGAGTCCAAATTCCGCGCCCTAGCTCCCGATTGGCTGTCCGCTCTCTTCCACCCCCTGGCCTGCTGCCGACTGTAGCCGCCGGGCAATCCTGCTCTTCCACCTCTCCTGCTGCCGATGCAGCCATTGGCTCCTCCCGTCTCTGACACACTCCTAAAACCCTGACCTGCCCCAGTCCGAGCCACCAGGAATCTCCTGCTCTGACGCTGCTCCTGCAGTGGAGAAATTACAGCTCCTTTGGTGTCTGTTTCAATGACCAAAATGGTTGTGCGATTAAAGGATCTGAGTTATGAATAAAGGCTGGAACATCTTGATATGTTCACACTCAAGTATATGAGAATGAGGGCCAACCTGTGTCTCAACTTTAGGGCTTTCTAGGATGATGATCTCATGCAATGCCTGGGATTGGAAAGTAAATCCTTGGAGTATGGTATAAGAAAACATGAACTACAGTTGAAAGGTAAATTATTTAACATCATACAAAGGGCAATGTGGTTTACACATAGCGTGGTCAATATTTGGAATGAACTTCTAAGTGAGACAGTGTATAGCCACAACATGGAAATGTTAAAAAAAGCACTAGATACCTACTGTAAAAAGAAGGATATAAAAGGTTGCTACCACTGAGAAATGACGAGCCTGTATAGGCAAATTGCCTCTAGACTTGGAAATTACCTACCAAACGTATGAAAGCTATGAACAGTTGGGTTAACTTCTGTTATTTTGCCTTAAATTCCCCACATTGTTACCCATCTTTGATCCCCATTTCTTAATTTTTCTCTCTCCCCACCCCTTAGTGCTCATCACTGTCTCTCTCACTGATCCCCCATCCTGGTTAAAGACTGGCCTGCTACCATCCCCTCCTACCTCTCCTCTCTCCCCACCCTCTCCATCCCATCCCCCTACTCACTCAGTGCTTCTGATACTAATTCTTTCCACATCCTTCACTGTAAAACCTCTACTAATCAATCTGCCTTTTCTGCTTTCTAACTCTCTGTAATAACCTTTCCCTCCCTGTTCATCTCACATCCTCACTCTACAGCACCCTAACTGACTGGATCCTTGCAAATCACCCTGCTTGAATAAATAATGTTGCCGTTCTCCCGGACTCTCTTAGCGACCACTCTCCCATAAAATGTACCTGATCAAATAAGTTCAGAAAACCTCCTCCCATAACCATCTCCAGTAGAGTACTACCTTTCGGCAACCTTACTCAACTCAAGGAAAATCTTAGGCAGAAGGACTGGTCTCCTATGTACAACACTCAAGATGTTGACGTAGCCCTTAATCACTTTATCAACACTTTCAACGCTGCCTGTGACTCATATGCACTGTAAAAAGCGTAAAAGTGAAAGCTCTCTAATCCCTGGCTCACTGCCAAGCTACTGTCACTACTCAAAGGTAGGGACCACCTCTGGGCTATCGGAAGAGCCACTGGCTCACTGACTGACATCCTAAAGTATAAACAGGCCCGAAATCACTGCACCAAAGAGACCTGCCAGATGAAAAGCTCCTATTTCAAGAATGCCCTCTCCAACTCCTGGGGGGAAGGCAAATCCTTCTGGGACAATTTAAGAAATATCACAGGTAAGCAGGCCAAGTCCTCTCCTACTATACTGACCGTGGATGGTACTACCACCCTTGACCCTTTGGTCATCGCAAACACCCTTAATGAGGCATTCACTGACCTTAGCGGTGTCCTCTCATCTGACTACTTCTCTAACACTGACCCTCCTATCTCCATATCCCCTTCTGCCTCTCCAAACATACCACCCTTCCATCTCAAAATAGTTAAAGCACATGAAGTCCATAAATACATAAAGAAGGCTATATCTAAATCCCGGGCAAGCAGTGACTCTATTGACCTTAAATTACTGTCCCTTACTCTGGATGAAGTACTACTCCTCCTCACCAGATTATTCAATCTCTCCCTCTGCTCCAGCAAGTTCCCTAGTAAATGGAAAGCTGCAATTGTCACTCCTGTGAACAAAAATGGTGACAAGTCCCTGCCTGGCAACTACAGACCTATTTCAATACTACCTCCCCTCTCAAAGGCTCTTGAACGCATTGTGGCAGACCAACTTACAGACTACCTGCAGAAATATAACATCCTCTGTGCCCAGCAACATGGATTCAGACAAGGGCATAGCACATTGACAGCCCTCCTTGAATTCTCAGGCACTATCCACAAGGTCTTGGACAAGGGACTCCTAACTGGAGCTGTGTACATTGATCTAACGAAGGCTTTTGACACGGCACATCATGGCCTACTCATCAGTCAGCTGCAGTCTCTTGGGCTCTCCCTGGGTTCAGGGGCCTGGATAAAAAGTTACCTCACCCAGCGCTCCCAAGTTGTAAAAATAGCAGGTGTGCTCTCAGAACCAAAGCCTGTCCTCTCGGGAGTTCCGCAGGAATCCATCTTAGGCCCTCTCCTCTTCAGCCTTTTTCTAAACTCCCTCCCTAAATCTTGCTCCGAGCAAATTATTCTCTATGCTGACGATGCTGTGATTCTATCCTCTCATAAAGATCCTATTCCCTTATGCCTTAGCCTCCAGCATGCATTTGCCAGTGTTGAAAAGTGGTTCGTGGCACATAAGCTAGTCCTAAACCATAAAAAAACAAAATCCATGCTTTTCTCAAGTCCTCAAAACAAGAAAAGGCAAACACCACTCACCATCAACACATCCTTGGGATCCACTCTTGAACAGGTGGCTACTTTCAAATATCTTGGAATCACCTTTGATCAGGGCCTCACCTTTGTAACTTATATCGACAGTACAGCCAAAACTATTAATCAGCGGCTCGGGATACTGTACCGGAACAGACAGCTTCTCACCCTACCAGCACTGAAGCTAGCTATTCAACCCTCAATCATCTCAATTATTGACTATGGCCTAATTGTCTATGGGTCTGCCTCTACTAGCGCACTTAAACGTATTACAACCTCCCTTCAGAAGGCCTGTCGGCTGCTTATTGGCGCTCATCAACATACTCACACCTGCGAGCTATATGCTGAAACTGGATGGCTACAACTCTCAAACCGCCTAAAGTACCTTACCTGCCTTATGGCTAAAAAATCCATCATGGGCCTCACTCCACCTTGCATTCAAGACCTGATATGCCAGAACACAAGTGTTCGACCCACCAGAAGATCAGAAAATCAGCCCCTTCAGGTCCCCCGTTGCCGGACTTCCCAGGGCCAGAGATCATTTGCCTATCGTGCCCCCTCCTGGCTAAATGCACTTAGCACCTCTATTACCTCCTCTACCTCTTTAGGTGCATTTAAATCTAGCCTATTCTCTTACCTTGCCACCTCCAACTCCTGCGACTGCCTTGACTAATTCTTCTCTATTTAAGTTGCTTCTCTCCAGCCCACTTTACCTGACAAAGGCCTGGTAGATGATTCCTTTCCACTACCTGTGGTTGGCTCCTCCCTCCTTTCATGTATATGCTCTATCTCTCACATTACTTTCCTGTCTCCTCCCCCCCCATTTGATTGCTTATTGAATTAAAGTGTTTCACCTGGTAATTACTTATCCCTGCACTAATGTTTTTTGATATTTGTTCTGTCCATGTATATAGCATTCCATAATGTACTTTACTTGTGTCACTTATTGTAACCTTATTGCTTGTACCTAATTTGTCGCGGAACCTTTGTAAAAGAGCCTTGGCTCAAAGGTATTAATTCCTAGTATTCAATAAACAATAAACTCTCAAGAACCACTTATGTTGCCACATCTCTCGCAACCATGCTCCCACATATGTAATCATACCGCCAATTCTGGCTGTCTTATATGGAATCCCTGGCTACCTCTGTATTACTCACTTTGTTTTACTTTTTGTATATAGAAACATAGAAGTTGACGGCAGATAAGGACCGAAAGGCCCATCCAGTCTGCCCATTTCTTTTTCTACCTTATAAATGTGCCATCGGCCTTTGCTCTGTCAGTGGCCTATCTATTCATACTCATTTGTATTGCTCCCTTATGCCTATCCCATGCCTGTTTGAAGCCCTGCACTGTATTCATAGCCACCACTTCTTCAGGTAAGCCATTCCATGCATCCACCACCCTTTCTGTGAAAAAGAATTTCCTCACATTCCCCCTTAAACGGACCCCCTCTAATCTCATGCTGTGTCCTCTTGTCCTGCTGTTTTCTTATATTTAAACATGTTAGACTCTTTCACCTTGTTAATGCCCTTAAGGTGTCTGAATGCCTCGATCATATCACCTCTCTCCTCCTTTGCTCAAGGGTATACATATTGAGCTCTGTTAATCTGTCCTCATATATCTTCTGATGCAGTCCCTGCACCATTTTGGTTGCTTTTCTCTGGACTGCCTCGATTTGTTAATGTCCTTGTGAAGGTGTGGCCTCCAATACTGCCGCAGTACTCCAGATGGGGCCTAACCAGTGTCTTGTAAGAGAGTTATTATCTCCCTCTTACAACATGATACCCTACTAATACACCCTAACACCCCCTAGCCTTACCTACTGCTTTGGGGTCTGCTTGGATGATTTTGGGTCATCAGTGATGATGATGCCCAAGTCTCTTTCTTCCTTTGTGACTGCTAGCAACTCCCTCCCAGCCTATAGGTGGCTTCAGGGTTTCTCTTCCCTATGTGCATGATCTTGCACTTCTTTGCATTAAATCCCAGTTGCCACTCTTCTGACCATTTTGCTAGTTTATCAGATCTCTTCTCATTCTGCCCACCCCATCTGGATCATCAACTCTGTTGCAGATCTTGGTGTCATCTGCAAACAGACAAGCCTTACCCTCTAGTCCATCTGCAAGGTCACTAATGAAGATGTTGAAGAGGACTGGCTCAGGACTGATCCCTGAGGTACCCCACTTGTGACTTGCATCTCTTCTGACTGTATACCATTTACCACCACTCTCTGTTTTCTGCCCGTCAACCAGTTTGCCACCCAGTTGACCAACTTCTGACCCACCTGAGCCTACCCAGCTTATTTATCAATCTTCTATGTGGAACAGTGTCAAAAGCTTTGCGAAGTCAAGGTAGGTGACATCAACTGCTCCCCTTGGTCCACCACTCTGGTTATCCAGTCAAAGAAATCTATGAGATTAGTTTGACAGGACCTTCCTTTGTAAACCCATGCTGTCTTGGATCCTGTGCCCCTATGGATTCCAGGTGTTGCACTATCCTTTCCTTAAGGAGTGCCTCCATAATCTTGCCCACTACTGAGGTAAGACTGACTGGTCTGTGGTTCCTGCCTCCTCCCTGCTACCACTCTTGTGGAGTGGGATCACATGAGCCCTTCTCCAGTCTTCTGGGACCTCTCCTGTGCTCAGAGACTCACTAAACAGTTCTGCTAATGGCTCTGCTAGTTCCACCTTTAGCTCCTTAAGTACCCTGGGATGTATGCCAACAGGTCCCATTGCCTTATCCACCCCTGAGCTTAGCAAGCTCTTGTGGGACCCTTTTTTTGTGAAGGGAGTAGTGCTCACCTCCCTCCCCCCGTGTCCATGATGCTGAGCTGTGGGCCCTGCCCTACCTTCTCTTCAGTAAATACTGAGCAAAAGTATCTATTTAGGATAGATGCCTTTGAGGGTCCTCCTCCTCACATGCTCCCTTTTCTCCATTAAGCTTAGCAATACCCCCTCTGGACTTTCTTCTTTCACTAATGTATCTATAGAAAGTCTTGTCACCTTCTTTTACTGTTCGTGCTAGTGTTTCCTCAGTTTGGGACTTTGCCTGCCTTACTGCCTTCCCTGCTTCTCTTAGGGCAGTTTGGTATGCCTCCCTATCTTCATCCCCTGTGTCTCCTTATATTTCCTGAAGGCCAGCCTTTGGCTCTGACCTTTTCGCTACTGTATTTGAGAACCAAAGTGGTTTCCTTCTTCTTTGCACTTCCTTTTCTGTCTAACACAATGGGATGTTGCTTCAAGTATTGCATCCTTAATGCTTGCCCACTTTGCCTGTACTCCCTCACCTGTGTTTCTTTTTGCCAGGGCTAGCTTAACTCTGTTGGCCATCTTATCAAAGTCAGCTCCTCTGAAGTCCCATATTTTTGCCTTGGAATGGGATGATTTAGATGTAGTAGCCAAACTGAACCATACCATGTGATGGTCACTGGCCCCCAGTGACTTAACTACTACCTCTGCACATTTTTTGTAGTTCTTGTAAATTTGGTATGTGGTGTCTGTCTTTTGTATTTTGCCTTGTACATTGCAAGAATCACTTCACTGTTTACTGTATTTACCCTCCTTGTACCCCCCCCCCCCCATGAGCTGTGGCTCAGTGCACCTATCCTGGTCAAGACATTTTAAATAAAAAAATAAGTAAATAAACAAACTAACTGGCTGGCAGTATAGCCTAAAGGTTAGAGTAACAAACTGTGAATGAGCTTGGTATATTCAGCAGACCAGACCTGTGTTTGATTCTGACAGCCTCCACTTGCATACTGTGTGACTCTGAGTAAGTCACTTAACAGCCCAGTGATCCCAGGTCGCCCCTGAAAACAGGCACTTGTGCCTAGTGGGCCTCACCCGGTTACCAAAGACTAAAATAAAAATAGATAAAATAAACAGGCCCTCAGTCTTGCCTTGTAATTCAGGACTGCCCTGGGGCTAGTGGTACTGTAACCCAACTACTGGTTATGCTTTAAGGCTTAACTACCAAGCAACAGACCCTGTTCCCTGTCCTTTTGTTGGGCACTGGTGACATCAGGGCTCTTAGGCACAAAACTAAATTGAAGTGAACATGAGATGTGGCTCACTATTCCAATATGGAATCAAAAACGAATCGCAGGTATCTTCATCTGAATTGCAGAGGAGTGCGCAATGAAGCACTGCGTATGATTGTTTTAGTATGAAGTACTGCTTTAAGGTCATGAACTTTGTAATCCCCCCTCCTCGCAGTTGATTTCTGCCATGGACCACAAACGTTCCACTTTACTCCTTTTCAGCACCAAGGACAACAGCAGAGGAGAAGGGATTCTGTCTCCGGCATTCCATATGCTCATAACGAAGAGAATCGATCCCATACAGTGTTGTAATATAGAAACTTTATATAACAACACAAATCAATTACAGCAACAGTACATCCCCCCCGCCCAACACGGTTCCTCGAGCAAGCGAAAACGGTTGCTAGTGTTAGCAAAACGATTTTTGCTTAAGGAACGAAAATACGAAATGCGCCAGTTCGACTCCGGAAATGCGAGTACAAGCCACTAACTAAAATCTGTCAATATTCACATCAGGGGACTTTGCAAGAGCGCTTGTGGCTACAATCCATTCCTCTTTATTAAGAATCGGCGCCAATTTTTAATAAAATAAACGTGTTTTTTTTTGGTTTTTTAAGATTTGAGGTCCATACCCTAATGTAGTTCACAATTAAAAGTTAGTTTAGATTGCTCGCGTTTGCTAGTCATTTTACACATACAGAGAGCGGCCCATAAGCCACAGAACAATTAATCCGATGAGAGTTTATTTCCGGCGCTCGATCTCTGCTCTGGGCAGTGGGTAAGATGCGTTAAATTTATAGAAGTAGAGTATAGGATCTCAGAGGACGTTACGTTTTGTTCAGGACACACATCATCGCCCTACAGTACTTCTGAAGTGGGGGTTAAAACAAGACAAATACTGTTTGAGAGGTGGGTGCGCCTGTCTCTCATGACAGATGTCCTTAATGTTATCACTTGGAACTCATTTGTCCCGCATGGATAAGGTACTCTCCACTGACATTTTAAACAGAAAATTATATTACCAAATGATTCTCTGTTTAGCAGCAACATTAACAGAGCACTTTAGATTCGCGGAATTTTGAACTTCATTTTGACGATGCGCCAGCTCTGTGTGTGCCGGACAATTGTACAGGGTATCTCATGCTAGGACTCCCAATATCCACCGTTTCACATATATGAACCCACATTCGAATAACATCCCGGACGGGTACATGAACACCCAGGACAGCATGCACGGAGTACTAATATTTTAGATATTCCCCAAGTGTATTATTTCTCGAGTCAGTGTCCGCTTTCCTGCATCATTCACCACTCTCAGGTTCATACAGTGAAGCCAATGAATTGCGTCCTTCAGTCACAACTACCAAAAAACAAGCGCAGCAAAAATATTACTTTTTAAAAAATATTACCTCTAAAATAATGCACTTCTCAGCTGAAAATAATATGTGTTACATTGCACGATTCCCATTCAGGCTGACGCACCTTGCAAAAGCAGAGCAGCCTCCCCTTTAAAGCTTCCGACCTGCTTTGACAAGCAAAAAGAATTAAAAAAAAAGTCAGGTGCAGCCCCGGCACTGCAGCAGCAGAGTTTATTAACTTCCTTAGACAGGAAATCTGCTCACTCCATATAGCTTGCGTGTGTGGGGGGGTGTCACGTGTATGCGGCTTGGAGCCTTTCAGCTTTTGCTATAGCCGCATTGCAAAGGACGACTCAGGACTGCCCGCGCCCACTGCACGTTAGCACACGCACCGGTCATAGCCACTGCTTCCAGCAGCCGCGCGCCAGTGCGCGCGGGACAGGCTGGGCACAGATCTCATTACTGTATGCCGAATTTCATGGGCGGGGAGTTTTCGCCATCTGGCTAACCGTTCACCCACTCGCAGTGTCTGAGCCGTAGCGAGGCTCCGCCCCTCCAGTTGACGCGCCCCTCCCCCCGTCGGCGTTGCTAGGTCCGTCTCCATAGACTCTTACTGTGGTTAGTGTCCTTCGGTTCACACGGATTTGTTTTTGTCGCCGGCGATAACTTATTGTGGCGGAAAAATTGTAAATGTGCTTCCAACCTGCTTGGTAGAAGATACATGGGGGGGGGGGGCACATCGGGAGATAGTTTAGTTGTGACCCGCCCCCACAATATACTGGCGACCCCCACCCAAATAAATAATTCAGAGCAACATGGCCTACAAGAGAATGTCTCACTGGGATCTATGACCAGCACTTATGCAGTAAGTGAATCTGATTGCCAGATAAGCCTGCTTGGTGGTGTGTGTGTGTGTGTGTGTGTGGGGGAGGGGGTGTCTTGTTTTTTTGCCATACTGCTAATAGGGAGGGCTGTTTTCACTTTGGCCTGGCATCTGCCTCATTTTTGGGGTCAATAAATATCTGAATCCAAGTTGATAGAGACAAATAGGATGCACAAAAAGCGATTAGTAATGAAGTGCTACTCAGATAGGTAAAACTGAATAATTCATGCATGTGTATGAGAGAGAGGAAATCTGCATTGCAAAAAGTAATTTGCATTTATCACTTTTTGTCTTCTGCTAATTGATGTGGGTCACAAAAGAGAGACAGAGAAAAATATACAGTAATTGGCTGTGGTCACCTAGCTGTACTTTAGCAGTGCAGCATTTGCAGTTCTTATTTGCTTATCCACTGCGCTGTTTCTGTATACTGTAAGCCCTGCTTTTGTACAAGTATTGATGCAGCTGTTTAGCCTGCAACTAGAGTACATACCTGTAAATGCGCCAAAATGTTTGTGGATGATTTTCAAACACTCTGATGCATATAGAACACTTTGCTCACTTTATGTGTGTACCCCAGGGCTCAGTTCTGGGGCCACTGCACTTCAGTATTTTTATAGCGGACACCACTAACGGACTAGAGGGCAAGATGTGTCTGTTCGCTGACAACACCAAGATATGTAAGAGGGTCAACACCAACACCGCAGAGGGAGTGATCAGAATGGGAGCTGACTCAAGAAACTTGAAGAATGGTCTGGGGCATGGCAGTTGAGATTCAATGCCAAGAAGTGCAAAGTCATGCACATAGGAAAAAAGAAAGCCCAATAAAGTGTACATAGCCGTTGCCGGGGGGGTTCGTATGGTTCGAAAGAACCCCCCTTTTGAAATCTCCCATTTTTTTCATTATTTGTAAAAATTTTTTCAATATTTCTGTTTATTTTGTGACTGCCACAGAGTGCTTATGCACACATGATGAACCCCAGCACTTTCTCTCTGCATGCGTCCCCCCTCATCATCTGCTGTTAATCAGTTTCCTCAGTGCCAGTAAGATGACTGGAGCTGCTTTTTGAGTCTTTTTCATCACTGTCCCCCTATGGCTGGCTGGCCAATTGCAACTCATGACAGCATCATGAGTGTGACTGGAATACAGCACGACTGCTGCCCACAATTCACACTGTCAGCTGGCACTCAAGGAAGATGGAGCATGGCGGCAGGCTCAGAGACGACATCTCCAGGAGCGCCAAAAAAGAGTTAGAGGACCTAGACTTACAATTTTACCAGTCACCGGCAGATATATTTTGCTGGCCATAATTGCCAAAAATGTGTCCCTTATTAACTGCATGTCAAGGGATAGGCTGTGCAGAACTGGGCAAAGGAGCTTTTCAAGTGGGTGGGCTGAAGATTCAGAAATAAATTACTTAAATCCTCCTCTATACAAAATTTAAAGTTGTCATGTTTCATATGCTTCTTTTAACTTTTTATAAATTAAGCAAAAGAGGTACACAGTGGAAAGGCAATGCAAGTGTTTGAAAAGGTCTGGCTGGGATCTACACTGCCACCTCACTAATTGTGCTGTTCAGAGAGGTCTTCGCTGTGGTCCCATTTTTATTGACATTCAGTTCCACTTTTGTCTGTGCTATCTGTGCCAGACACAGTTAAAACAAATATGTTGTGATAAGCATTTTCTCCAGATGATCTCATGTGTCAATAGAATGGCATTTGTTGCTACAGTTCAGTGTTACGATCATACCCACTATACTTTTGGAAATATGTTGGGGGTCGGCATTTAGGAGATGGTAACTTTGCACAGGGAATCCCCGCCACTGTCAAATTACCTTTCCCCTAACTCCCATTGTCATGCCTACCACACTGGAGAATGAAGTGGGGGCAACAAGTGTAGTACCCAATACTGAACTAAGAATTATGTTACAGATTTTTTTTCCCAAGCAGGGTGCTTGGTATAGAAACATAGACAGTGGTGATGGCAAAAAAAGACAGAGTTCCATCCAGTCTGCCCAAGTTCCCTATAATCCCTGGAACCTACCATTTTTCGAGGGTACTAACCCTCCCCATCCTCTCTCTATTCTCCTCCTTTTTCTGTTGCCCTGGTAACCATTATTCGCTTCATTATGGTCCCAGCCCTGCTTGAATCCTCTGATTGTTTTTGCACCCACCAATTCAGCTGACACACTCTTCCAAAGTTCCACCACCCTTTCCGTAAAGCAGTACTTCCTCACATCTCTCCAGAACCTACCTTCTGTTAATTTCCATTCGTGTCCATGTGACCATGAATTGGTACTCAGGCTAAATAGTATCCCGCAGTTCACTCTGTTAATTCCTTTAAGGAACTTGAAGGTCCCTATCACATCTCCCCTCTCCCTTCTGGTCCCTGAGTACATATTTAGTGCCTTGAGGCGCGCCTCATAGGATCTGCCCTGCTGTCCCTGAATCATTTTAGTTACTCTGTGCTGCACTGTCTCCAATTTATCCTTATTATTTCTGAGATGAGGACTCCAGAACTGGGCACAGTACTCTAGGTGAGACCACACCAGGGATCTGTAGAGGGGAAGTATTATCTTCTTTCTTCTGCTATCAATACTCCTACTGATACATCCCAGCATCCTGCTAGCCTTGCTATAGGCCATGTTGCACTGACTACTGCTTACATGGTATATTGAGTTGGGGAGGGTGGGAGTTACAGCAAGGAGTAGAGCATTAGTTCTCACACTTTGCGATAGTGAGCTTCCCCAAGCCATGAAAAAGATTTTGAGCCTCCCTCAAATTTGGAAAAAAAAAAAAATCTTGGACCTCCCCACAGGAAAAAAAAAATCTACTTTGCACAGTACACCAGGCATAAAGTGAAACTAGTAAAGTTGACTGAGTATATTCTCTTTTTATTCAACTTATTGCTCTCCACCCCTAACCCAGCACCCCAGTTTATACTTGTCACTCCTTTTTTCTGACTCTTGGGTACATGTTACTCTGTCTGGAACAACCAACCTAGCCAATTCATATCTCCCTCTCTTACCCTGTTGTTAAGCAACTTCTTGTACCCTTACCTCAGGTGACACCTGAAAAAATGCATCAGATCTCTGTGCCTTTCCCAGTCACTAATTTACATACAAATACCTACTATAGAAATAAGCCTTGACTCAGTGTGCCTTTCCAATGCACTAATTTGCAAATAAATACCTATTGTAGAAACAAGCCTTGACTCAGCAAGCCTTCCCCAGGCATTAATTTACATGTAAATACACACCTACAAACAAGCTTTGGCTCAATGGGGGCTTCCTGGTCAAATATTTGTGCATAAGTAAAGAACTTCACCTGCAATTATCCAAATTTAATTTGTTTTATTCTTTCGCACAAAACAGCCAAAACTTAAAATTTAAATACTGTTCATTCTCAGACTTGACTGGGCCTCCCCTGGAACAATTTAGGGCCTCCCTTGGGAGGCTGGCCTCCTGATTGAGAACCACTGGAGTAGAGGGAGCTCAGATATGAGTTATATAGGCTTAAAATAAGCCATGAAAGTGCACCACAGAGCATACCATAGCCCATAGTTTCTGAGGGACATACTATGTCTGAGACAATGCCTTTGCTATATTATAGTAGCAGCATCTTGCTGCCCTCTGGTACTGAACACATATATGTATTCACTCTGTAGCCAGCCAGATAATAATTTTGCTTAGAGCAAGGGGTGTAGAAGGTCTCAGATATGACTTCTTTAGCTTCAAAATAAGCCCTAAATTCACCACATGGCTTCTGGGGTCCTAGCGGCCCTAAGACCCACGGCTTTTTTTAAAGGTTGCAGACTGCATAAAAAGAACCACCCTTGTGAAAATCCTGGCAACGGCCCTGGTGTACTACTTAGGAGAGGAAAGACTAGCTGCCTCTAACCAGGAGCGTGATCTGGGAATCTTAATCTCTGACAGCTTGAAAGTAGGAAAAACGTGCAAGAGGGCAGCATTGAAGGCCAGTGGAATACAAGGATGCATTAGGAGAGGAATCATAAACAGGAGGAAGGAGGTAGTCCTGCCACTGTATAGATCACTGGTCAGGCCTCACCTGGAGTGTGGAGTTCTGTTCTGGAGACCTCACCTCAGAAAGGACATTGACCTGGTAGAAACAGTGCAGAGAAGAGCGAAAACATGTAAGTAGTAAAAAATTTTTATTCATACAAAAAATGAATAAGGATATCTCCACTGAGCCAAAGCTCCTTTACAGTGAGATCCAGGTGTCATTTCCAGTTACTCTTATAAGTTAACAATATATGATGAAGAAAAACACAAATACACTATAATTATACATCAATAAATATAACACAGTTCCGAATCATAAAACAAACTAGGACACGAAGAACATACAAAAAAACAATAGTTAATTCACAGTTTACATTTAATACAAGTTACAATCTACCATCCTAAGATTCAAACTATTTCCCATCATAACTAATATTTTCGATAAGCCATTGGTTAATTTGGTGCAACTGAAAATTTCCCTCAAGGGGTCTAAACTTCCCAGGCAATTTATTCCATATGGAAGGTCCAATATTAAAAAAATGCTTATCCCCCCAAGCCGTTCTCGACTTGGGACTGCCTAATCAAGTAATTAGCAGAGCGCAGACCCTCAATAGGTCTTTTTATTTTAATGGACTCAGCCATATATTTAGGGACTTTTCCTGAGATACATTTTAACATTAACATAATTGTACTAAGAGCCCGCCTTTAAGACAAAGTATGCTAGTCTAATTCTTTATACATATCTACTCTATGTGCTCTCTTTGGAGCGCCCAGTATAAATCTAATTAATTTATTATACATAACATCAAGCTTATGTAGTTGCTCTTTAGACGAACCCATATATATCAAATTACCATACTCCAATATGGGTAGTACAACAACAGTTACAACTAATTTTCTAATTTCCAAAGACATACTATTTCTTACTCTATATAATGATCCCAAGCACTTACCAACTTTAGTCAAGGTATTATCTATATGACTGTCCCATTTAAATTTTGTATCTAAATGCACCCCCAGATATTTGTAACTAACAACTTGTTGCAAGATTCTTCCTAAAAATGTTTTAATTTGTAACCCCTCATATTCAGTTTTAGACCCATAACCCCTATGAAACACCATTACCTGAGATTTTTTTTCATTCAAAACCAATTTAGATCTAAGCAAAAATTCCTGTAACTGATCAAAAGCCTGTTGTAATACTATTTGGATAGTCCTCACTGATGAATCAGCAAAATATACAACTGTATCATCAGCATAAAGATGGTATTGTAGCTTTGGTTGTTCAAACCCCAAGTCATTCATATATAAATTATATAGTATAGGACCCAAAATAGATCCTTGTGGGACTCCTGACACAATCAATTTCAAATCAGATGACCACTCTCTAATAGTCACTTGCTGCAATCTTGAGTCAAGATAATTTCGGAACCAATTTATAACCGACTCAGACATACCACAGGTTTTTAGTCTGGACAGGAGGATGCCATGGTCCAGCGTGTCAAAGGCCTTTGAAAGGTCAACAAAAATTGCTTCCACTGGCATCCCCCTGTCCATACTCTCCATTATATCTCCTGTGACCTTTATAAGGGCAGTGTTTGTTCCATGCTTGGGTCTAAAGCCGGATTGATAACTGTTAAGGATTTCATTATCTTTCAGATATACCTGTAATTGTTTTGCAACTATTTTCTCCAAAATTTTAGAAATTGTTGGTAAAAGAGAAATTGGTCTCTAATTTTCTAATAATAACCTAGATCCTGTCTTATAAATTGGCACAATCTTGGCAGTCTTCAAGTTTGAGGTAACTCCATGAGAGAAGAGACAAATTAAATAAATTTGCTAAGGGTAAATCAATAATAGGCTGCATACTTTAATAAGATATTAGGATACCATCCATACCTTCTGCTTTATTAGTATTAATTTGAAATAATAAATCCTGACATCTCCTCTAGTAATAGAAGTAAACTCAAACTCAGCTTGTATACCAGATTGTACATAAACTCTATCTGTATCATTTGCCTGGGAATTTCTCTGTAGAACCTGATTTACATCTCCTCCATCCAATTGTAATTCATTAATACCCATATTTGTAAAAAAGGTATTAAACTCATTAACTACCTTGTTTCCCAAATCCATTTTATTACCATTAATTAGGAAATGATTAGGATATCCCAAGCTAAGTCCCTTATGCATCTTATTTATTGTGTTCCAAAATACTCTTGAGTTTTCCATCATTTCTTTAGACAATTTTTTATTACAATAGGCCAATCTAGTCATTCTAATTTCCTTTGTATATAAATTTCTTAATTGCCTATATTTATGCCAGTCCTGGTCTCTCTTTGCTAATTTAGCTTGTTTCCATGCCTTATCTCTAGCTCTTTTAATTTTAAACAAACCTGAGTCATACCATGGCGCTTTGTTTGATTTTATCAACCTAGTTTTTATAGGAGCATGTTTATTACAAATTTGTATTAAATCCTTTTGAAACATATCCCACGCATCCCCCACACTGGGAATTAGTTCTAGTCTCTCCCAGTTATAATTTTCTAATTCCTGCATAAATTGAACATAATCAAAATGTTTAAAGACTCTAATTTGTACAACATTCTTAGGTGTCTTTCTAGATTTCTGATTTCTAATACAGAAAATTATCTGATGATCTGACATTGAGTCTGGTAACACCCCACTCTTTACAAACTTTTCTGGATTTGTAGTAAAAATAAGATCTAACATAGTTGAATTAATGGGATTTACTGCATTTAACCTAGTAACATCTTTTATCAGTTGCACCAAATTCAATGTAGTAGCCATATCAATTAGACTATGATGGGCATCTGTATTTCCCCAATCAACATTTAAACCCCCAATTATCAAAATTTCATGTGAATTTTGATAATTCTCAATACATCCTGTATTTCAGAAGACCATTAAGCTGCTTGCTTTTAGGTGGAATGGTAAATGCCAATCAATAAGATGGGTTTTGAATAAGGTAGCTTTAATTCTAATGGTAACAATTCGAATCAGTCCCATTATACAAATCTTGCAATTCCTAACATCAATCCAATTTTAACATAAACTAATACTCCCCTCCTCTTTTGGATCTGTATTTCTATATATATAGAAATTTTCCAGGAGCTATATCATTATCTTGAATTTTTGTTTGCAGCCATGATTCAGTAATTATTAAAATATCAGGCTTATAATAAACCACCCACTCTCTTAGATACTCAATTTTCTTAAGCAAACTACAAATATTAATATGCACAATTTTCAATCCTTTTCATTCAACATTTCAAATGTATAATCATGATTCAAATCAGCAACAGGCCCAGGATTTAATTGAACATCCCAACTTAACATTAACCCTATAATTACAAACCATTTAGCCATTCTAGACATTTTAAAATATAAACATTTCCCCTTCACTAAATAATTTCTGGATTTGGCACTTTCTAAAATAACATTATGTCCCCAACCACATAGAAGTTCACTACCCATATACACCCATTTGATCAAAGTTGTCTCAATATGGATATTCAATAAAGAGGCATGAATGTCCCCTTGCCATCCAATTAGAACATTTCTCTCTCCTATCATAGTTCCCTTATACTCTGTTGTCAAGTATGGACATTCTATAAAGGATTTTCCATTCTGAGCAGAATTTTCACATACTAAAAACTGGCACCCTACCAGAACTATTCCCCACCATAACATCAACATTGTAAGAATTTAAGCCACCCTGTTAATCAAACTTTAATTATAATAAAATAATGAGCAACTACCTCATTATATCAGGGATAATCCTATAAGGTAGAGGAAATCTCAGGTAATCCACTTAGTAAATACTACTTAAAACTTGAGCATATAAGCAACCCACTCAAAATATATTAAATAAATTAAATAAAGAATAGAAAAATGAAACAAATAATAAAGCTCAGTATAAAATTAACATTAAATAAAACAAATAACCTACCCAGACTCACATACAAATATTCAGCTTCCAGTTAGATTAACTCTTAAGTTTCTAAGTAAATCTCAGTAGAAATACTACTCAAATTTGCTCCTATTGTTACTAATAAAATTTCTAATACCGAACATAATTTGGGGATTGCAGGAGATGTCCTACAGGGAAAGACTGAGAGAATCGAACATGTACTCACTGGAGTAGAGAAGGGAGAGTGGAGACTGTGATGTTTGGCTAGCCAGTTATGATTGTTCTATGGTATTTGTAATATAGAATGTGGTGTGTGAGTGTCTCACATGAGACATCCTGTGCTGTGGGTGCCCCCCCCAGGTCAGTGAAGTGCCAAGTGACCTGAAACCAGGAGATAATTAAAAGACTAGAGAGACTTAATTAAGGGTCTCATGTTTTCCTGTCTTAATTAGAACTGACCCAGCTGCCAGGATATAGGGCTCATAAACTTTTATGACGTCTCAGAGGAAAAACGTTATACACCATGGTGTGAAAAGCCATAACAATCCTTTGATGTGCTCTGGGAATAGGAAGTGCTCGAGATCAAAGAGGAGATGTTAATTAAGGAGTCATATTGGGAAATTAGTTTTTGCTGAAGTCACAGTATTTAAACTATCTCCTGACAGGAAGATTATTGTTTGTATAATTTTTATATTCTGAAAGGATGAGCTAGATGACATCAGAGAAGGGGATGGAAACACAGAGTTTTAAACTGTATTGTGTGTTTCAACTGTAGTAGTAGTACAAATCTTTATTTGTATACAGGACAAGCTGGTATAAAACATCTTTAGGACAAGTCCTATATTATAGATGCTCCTGTTCATTCTCAGTTTAACATGGAATACAAAGACAATAATAAAATGTGACAGATATTGTATAGCATCGTAACAATATTATAGCTACATTCTAATAATTGCACATACAACATACACTCAATTTATGTTTTAACTCTTCATAAATATTTTAACATCAGTCTGATTGATTATGGATTCTTTATTTATTGAATTCCATATTTGAAACACAATAGCTGGGAAATGCATAGAACTATATTTATTAATTTTGGAGGAATAAATCCTCTTAAGGGTGTCTGACTTAAGTTATGATGATGTTGTATTTTTTCTAATTTTTCAAATAAGTAAATTGGATTTTTCGTATATAAAACCTTATGAGTTAAGTTTGCCCATTACAACTTCCTATTTAAGGTTGTGGTTAACTGAGTGACATTTCTTTTTGGTCTCTTAAGAAACAAGATCTAACTATAAGCACTATAGAGGTAATACATTAAATAGAAAAAGTCTAATTGTATTGTAGTAGGAGTTTTTGTTTGTACTTTTCCTTGTTTTCTTTTAAGTGATTGTTTGCTTTTTGATATAGCATTCTGTGTTTACATTTTACATATTTTTATCCATTTTAGTAAAAAAAAACCTATATATTATTTTGAAAGACTGCCTGGGTGTGTCTTCAAAGTTCTTTTTTTGCATGTGATGTATAGATGGTTAAATTTGACAAAAAATGTTAAGAGCTTGAGGGTGTTACTAAACTGGGAAAAGGTAAGAATATACCTAAGGTCTTTTATAGAGTTTTAAGGGTTCATTTTGGATACCTGGTTAGGTACCCTTAGGCGAAAGATATCTGGCATCCCACCAAAGAGCAGATTATCTGAGCCTGTACATTTGGGCATGCTAGCATAAGGTTCTCAGTTTGAATCCCCCCAGAACTTGAGACTAAAGGTGATTTGGACCCACAAGCAGACAGGAGGGTTACCTTATCTGTTACCTGTTCACAATACTGCGCTCGGAGGTTGACACTGCGGAAGCAGAGGGCCTGACCTGCTGAGTGCGTTTGTGACAGAGACATGATCAAAACATTCAAATACATAAAAGGCATAAACAAAGTACAGACACATGAATTTTTTTCACTTCAAGAAGAGCAATAGAACCAGGGGACATGATATAAGGCTGCAAGGAGGAAGGTTCTTTTCCAACGCCAAGAAGTTTTTCTTTACAGAGAGAGAGTGGTAGATGCTTGGAATAACCTGCCCCAAGAAGTGGTGGGTGTTAACACAGTAGTAGGATTCAAGAATGCATGGGATAGACACAAGGGGGCCCTCACACCAAAGGGCAGCTAGAGGGGTAGGCTAGGTCTAAAACACTGGGCAGACTAGATGGACCTGGAGGTCTCATTCTGCCATCAACTTCTATGTTTCTGTGTTACACCACCAAAAGGCATCCATAAACATTTTGTGGCATGGATAATTTTTGATGCTCATATTGTGGTATTTGCACTAGAAGGTAGACCACCTTGGTTTGGATTGTTAAGAGTGCTTGTTGCAGGCATAGTTGTGGGATTTGCATATGCCTGTGGCAGCCAGTTTACAGCTGTTAGTGCTGCAGACTATTTTCATATAAGTGATCTATATACAATCACTGGTCCCGGTTTCCGGCAGACTGTGGAGGCAACCAACCTTTGCACTCAAAAGTGAGAGTTGATCAGAAATAAGTGCTAGACCACCTACTAGCTGGTCTAGCATGTACAGAGGTATGGTCATGTGTGTCTTGGAATGCCTTGCCCCTTATCTGCACATTCTTTGTCCTGGCAGTTCTGTCCATATGATTGTGGGTATGGTACAACAATGTTTTTGTCACCCTAAATTAGTGTACACAAAAGAGATATGAATGGCAGTTCTTTTCATATAGCATGTCTGAAATATTAGTTATATTGCAAGCCAAGGTTAGTGGTACTAAATACATACAACACTGGATACTGGCAATAGCAAAAATCGGGGGTCATGGCACAGGATTGGTGGAGGAGGTCTCGGTGACTGGCGTGGAGTGGGGGTGCCAGCAGGGACCATTTCCTCTCTGTACCAGCTACACCCTGGCTACAGTAGAGGAGGTCTTGGAAGTTGGCAGATAGCACTTGTAAGCCAGCCAGTGTCTGGGCATGGTTCCTACATGGAAAGCTTGAGACAGTCCCTGAAGCCAGATAACAGCAGGGCCAACAATACCCTCCCATTCATCGGCATGGTCTATGTACAGCACCAGTGGCACAGTGGGTGTCCACCATATGGTAAGCCCATCAGGTGCATGAGGCACCATGGAAGGAAGGAGTCGTATAGGTCATGAAGGCTGCAATCATGGTCTATCTCATTCAAATTCCGTAATGTCACCCCATCCATGGGTTTGTAGAGACAGCCATAACGGCCAGCTGATGTGGGGGGTGAGGGTGTCAATGTCAGTGGGTGCCCGCTGGCTGCAACTATTGGACTGACATCTGTAGCTGCTCCTGACACTGATGCACAGGCACCCAACAGTGTTATCCTGTCTGGGAACACCAGATCCCCACCTTCCACTGACACATGTGTCTGATTCTGTTTGGTACTGGAGGATTGTGACCACACTGATTGGTATTCCATCAGCTCCCTGCTCTGGTGATCTGACAGAGGCATGCAGTGTGATGAACACAGCACAGGAATATGTCCTGGCAGCACTGAAGATTCAGTTCAGGCGCAAGACATATCCATGGCAGCATATGGCTGCCTGTCAAAATCCCTACCACTGCCAGCAGCATGCAGTGCTGTGAAAATCCTGGGCTTCTTGGTGGTCTAGCAGTCTTGGTGTAGTTAGCACAATTGTAGCAAAATGTGATGCAAAGCTTTGAGAATCCAGCCCTATGCCTGCTGTGCATGCTGCTACTAGCCAAAAAGCATTTTTATGATTCACTTTTATTGACCAGGTATATACACTAAACAACAGTGTGCCTATTTTCAGTTACAGCCCAGGAAGTTACAAGGAAAGCAGTACAATAAACACAAGCAATACAGTAATATAATGTATGGTAGAATGCTGTAAATCTCAGGAAATCATCATTTCCTAAGGTTGTTATACCATCGATGTGACGTGGTAATGTTGTTAACCTATCGATGCTACATCACATCGATAGGTTAGCAACGGGGTGTGCCTTTTTTTACACTCGGGAGCCGATGGATGCGGGCGGTAAGGGAAGGACTGAAGGAGCATAGCGGTGACTCCTAGTTTGAAAAGTAGAGCCATTTTCCTTTTCTTGGGACCACACTATAAAAACAATATGGTCCTTCTATCAAATAACCGGTTACTGTTAACCATCTTTAGGTTGCCACGGCAACGTATGCCTCTCGAGCTTTGCTCTCGAGGTTTACACAGTCGCCCTGGCAACCTCTCCATGGTTAACAGACCAGTTACCAATAGAGTACCATACATTATCCTCTATATGTGAAACATGAAACAGAAAAATAATACACATATGAATACAGAGATGGTAAATAACATTGTAGTCTAGAAAAGAACCACAGTAACAACAAGAACAACCAGACAACTAAGACATGCTCAAACAAAAAATAATCAAGATGCTTTATCAATTGGTCCAGTAGTGCAAATATGAGATTAATATAAAGTAACATGAGAAAACACCAGGAGATCCTGTACAGTAATACATGAAGTTAGCCTTGAGGTGAGCTCATAGGGACTTTCTGAACTGCAAGTGAGAGGAGAAACTACGGAAAAAGTTTGCTATGAATTTCTATATGCAGCTACAAAAGACATTGTTTACTACTGCAGTTCCACATGCTGTAGATCAAAATTAAATGCAGTTTTTTTTAAGTTTGCCTGAAGGTTTTTAGCCAAAGCATTCATGTGACAATTGGCCATAATTGCTAGAGGGTTTATGTTTTGCTACCATGCTGGACCGTGTAACCACATGATTCTGCAGAGCTCACACTTTTTTTTTCCACCGGCCCCAGCCCCAGCCCCAGCAATTTGCAAAATAAGCACATCACAGAAACATTTATTTTTTCAAATGCTGTTTGGTGAGTGTGGTGAATGCTGAAATAAGGTGGACAGTGACAGGAAGAGAAAGAGAGAAATGGCTTGATGGTGCGATTGCATCTTTTGTAATTAAAGCAAGAGGCTATAGAATAAATCCAGTTAGTATCCATGTCTGTAAATAACACCTCTGGACCAGACACTTCAGACTGCTCTGTCTTGCGCTGCACCACATGGTGTCTGCAGCTTGTTCTTCCCCACATAGCTCTGCCTGTCTAAACCCTGTGACGCTACCCGTTGTTATTAATTAAACAGATTACAGTGTTTTTTTTTCCATACTAGTCAGAGCCTGAGGTAGCTGCCTGAACTCTGACTGGACTGCAGTTGAAATTGTGGCTGTTAAATAAAACAAATTCTGGCCAAAGCTGATAGGGCTACAGCTGAGGTATTTGGGATTAAAATATTGAACATTGGTATTTTAATATTTTTACACCGAATTTTCAACATAGCCTTGTAATGACCCTGCCTCATGAAGAGGGACAGAGAAAATGTTCAACTCATGGCCTAAAGGTGATTTTGCACAGGGACTGTGAAATCAACTTTCAGGCTGCAGAAACATATTTTGGGCAGGAGTTGAAAAATGACAGCTGTCGCATTCATAAGGAGCTGTAAAGACATGGCTACGTTGACAATTTGGGGTCAAAATATTGTTTTTTACCAAAGTTATGAGCCTGCATTTGCAAAATTCAACATAGCCTCATAACTTTTTTTAAAATATGTTTACACCAAATTTAAAACATAGCCTTTCTGTAGCACTCCACATTGTCAATGGGTAATCTTAACAAATGGGTATAGTGTATCCCTACCAAGGGAATGGCACAGTCCAAGATTTAGAATATTGAGCTCCTGAGGATTCCATACACTAGGCAATTCCCCAGTTAATCTGTGCCATTCAAATAGGACAGAGCTACTTTTCTCTGAAGCTTTCAAGATTCAAGACTTCAGTTTGGGGCTGCAATTCTGCTTTGCAGGTTGGGGCTTTGTGTTTACAGAGAGCACCCCTACATTTAAATCATGCCTGTTAAGCTAGTGCTTTCCAATTGAATAACCTGCCTTTCTTTCTCATTCCTTGAGGGGACTGGGAGCCACTTCTGCCATGCTAGGGCAGTTTTAATGGGCTCCTGTTTAAAAAAAAAACTTAAAAGGAGGAAAAGGTGTCACAGGTAGGTGCAAATTTAAATTATTGGGAGCTTAGAGTCTTTGGGGGTCACTCATCTTTGGCGTCAGTTCCTTGCCCTCCCCTCCTTTCAGTCTGAGGTTTTTGTGTGTTTTTTTACTGTTTTAAGGCAAACTTGTGTGTTTGGGATGCTTGGGAGGCTTTTTGGTGATTTCTCACGTCAGCCTCTGTTTTTACCAACTGCGCGTCTGCCATTAAGGCTGGTCAGGCACTGCTTCATCTCCTCAGCTTCCCACCAGTGACCCAAGTGCATGTCTGCCACGCTACCAGCTTGCACAGCATGAAACATAGCATTGTGCAAGTGCATGTGTGCATAGGACAGGTGTGCACATGCTTGCGCATGCATGCTAGCACCTTCATGAGCCCAGGGGGCATGTGTGCACGCAGTTAGAGCTTTTTTTGAAGCTTCTGGCATCCTATGACAGTTGGTAATTGTTGTGGGGAAAAAATGTATCAAATTTCACGGTTAGTCTCTGTTTTTTTTTTTACATAAACTTATCAAAGCACAGTTAAACTCTGTTTTTTTTCCTGTCACAGTTTTCAGTTATTTAAATCAACTAGTAATGGAGCTGATAATTATTATATTATTCCGGCGTACATACATACAGCAGTCATGGGTTTGCTTCCCATGACCCCTCCTCATAGTCCAGCAAGTAATAGGGATTATAATTATTACATAATTATGGTTTATAAATTTAACGGATCTGGGTTTGATTCCCATGACCTCCACTTGCGTGATGTGCGACACTGAGCAAGGTGCTTTAAGACAGCACTGTGGAAGATAATTTTGTTTGCCCAGAAAATATATTGGGGCTAAGTATTTTTTTTCCTCATGATTGTTATTTGGCATTATTATTAATTTCTTTGGCACCATGACTTATCGAAGACCAAAAATTAATTAAAAAATAATGTAAGTCATGTAAAAGGTGACGAGGTCTTCCCCCATGGATTCTTTTGCTCTTATTGTGTTGCGCAACGTTCCCCAGACGGTTCTCTTGTCTGGGAAGGGGAAGCACCTGGTTCTTCAAGGCAGTGGCAGCAGATTGCAAGATATTACCTTTGTGGCTCCTCAAGGAGCGTTAGCCCTGATGTCCCACAGGGCATCCCTGCAGATACACCTGACCCTAATAGGGCCTTTCAGGTCAGGGAAGGCCCCATCCAGGCACATCCAGGTGCAATGCAATAAGCTTAGGCTGCAATAATTGATGTGCAGGTAGATCTCGACCCTGCCTTTCCGAAGGTCAGGATAATTACAGGGATCTTGGGGAAGTTCCTGAACTTACATTAAAAAAAACACAATAAAAAAAAAAGCGAATCAGAAATGTTTCTCCTACTCTGATTCATAATAAGCCATTATCTTTTTTGAATAGCTGAGGCATGTAGTCCTTTTCAGCTCAGAAGATCATTCTGCGGAGATGGCGGATGCAGGTCCGCCTCTGTCTGTATTTTCTGCAGCTACTGTGTGACCAAAATTCTTGAGTAACACTGGGTGTCACAAACACTCCAGGGGTCAGGCCCTCTGCTCCCACACTGCCAAACCTCAAACTGCAATATGCAATATGTAACAGGTATCTGTCAGAAGTTGCTTGTCTCCTAACAGGTCATAAAATGCAATACTTTGTACAAGTGGCTGGTTTTACAACCTGTTACAACCTGGTGTAAAGGAAGCTCTTAATTAGATTTTTCCCTGGGCCATTGAGAGTGCAGTCTCTCCATACCACACTTTTAAAATCCCAGGTCCCATAATGCCTTGCTGACTGCCATACTTTCCAAGCAAAAATCCAAAGAAGCATATATTATGTCACAAATATAATACAAATAATAAGCAGATTGCAATCGTCGTCACACTCCTCCCTCCTAGACTGAATTTGGGGGAATGTATTCCTAGGCATGGGATGAATTTCCCAAATCCAGTTCATTGCTCTAGCTAGCATGATACCCATCTGCGTTTGCTGCCCCTGCCCTGTGAGTAACAGTCATGTTGTACCCTTGCAAGGCAAGGCTCAATTTAAAAGTCTACTGTTTGTTTTACCCATTTGTGCCAGCCAAACCAGGGGGTTGTGATCTGTTTGTACCTTAAAGTGCCACCTGTATAGGTATGGCTCTAATTTCTTTAGTGCCCACACCATTGCAAGGCATTCTTTCTTCTCTGTAGAATAAGCCTGCTCCCTGGGAAGTAACTTCTTACTGAGGTACACTATTGGGTGATCTTTCCCTTGGTAAGAAGTTTGGCTAAGTACTACCCCGATACCCACATCTGAGGCATCTGTCTGAACTACAAAGGGTTTACTATAGTCTGGACTAGCTAATACAGGAGCACCACACAGTGCCTCCTTTAGCCATGTAAAGGCTTGAGCACAGGCTGGTTCCCAGTTAACCTTCTTAGGCATTCTTTTCCTTAACAGGCCAGATAGGGGAGCTGTCAGGGCACTGTAGTTTGATACAAATTTTCTATAGTACCCTGTGGTCCCTAGAAAACTCCAAACCTGCTTCTGTGTTTCAGGTATGGGCCATGCCTCGATTGCCTCAATTTTTGCTTGATTAGGATGGAGCTGTCCCTGGCCTACTACACACCCGAGGTATGCCACCTCAGCCATGGCCACCTGGCACTTTTCAGCTTTTACAGTGAGCCTGGCCCTCTGTATCCTGCCTAACACTTCCCTAAAGTGGGACAGGTGTTCCTTCCAGCGGGCATTGAAGATGACAATATCATCCAGGTATGCCACAATGTACTCTTCAGTACAATTTAACACCTGGTTCACCAACCTTTGGAAGGTGGCAGGGGCATTCTTCATTCCAAAAGCATTACTTTAAACTCAGATAACCCTTTCAGAGTGATGAAGGCTGACCTCTCCCTAGCTCTGGCAGTTAACTCCACCTGCCAATACCCTTTCATCAGGTCAATAGTGGTAAGATATGTTGCCCCTTCCGACTTATCTAGTAGTTCATCTGTTCATGGCATTGGGTGGGCGTCCGACTTTGTGACTGCATTGAGTCCATGATAGGCCACACAACAATGAGTAGAGCCATCTGGCTTGGGAACAAGGACTATGAGTGAGGCCCAGGGGCTGTGAGATTTCTGGATTACTCCTAATCCAGCATTTCCTCCACTTCCCTCCTAATGTCCTTTTGGACAGCCTCTGACACCCGATATGCTGTCCGCCATATGGGCGCTTGCATCCCCATCTCAACATCATGCGTCACTAAGGGGGTTAGTCCAGGCTTGGCGCTAAACAATGGGGCAAAGTCTGCTAAAACCTCCCTTATTTCCTGGATCTGGTCCGGGGTCAACTGGGACGGCATTTTAATTGCCTCTGTAGAGGACTCCCACTTGCTTTCTTCCAGCAAGTCCAGAAGGGGGTCTTCTTCATCCGTCCCCTCCCCAGGACTACACACTGCAAAGACCATGTCAGCCTTATTTGCACATGGCTTCATCATGTTGACATGGTACATCCTTTGGGTATGTCTCCTGTCAGGCAGTTCTATAATGTAATTTACGTCATTCACTTGTCTGACTACTTTGTATGGCCCTGCCCACTCGACCTGCAGCTTATCTTTCCGGACTGGGATTAGGACCATGACCTCCTGATCCACAATGTACGAGCGAGCTCTAGCTCTGTGGTTGTACCATACCTTTTGCTTTTGCTGGGCTGCTGCAAGGTTGCTCTGGGCTGTTCTCATAATCTCCTTCAGCTTTTCTCTAAACTTCAGGACATAGCCCGCTATGGGAGTTCCCTGGGTGACATGCTTGCCTTCCCAGTCCTCTCGGATCAAGTCTAGGGGCCCACACGCCCTGCATCCATATAAGAGCTCGAAGGGGGAAAACCCCTGTTGACTCTTGGGGCATCTCCCAGTATGCAAACTACAGGTGGTGAAGGTATTTCTCCCAGTCCCTCCCATGCTGTTCAGCAAACGCTTGGAGCATCGATTTAAGGGTTCCATTGAATGTTTCCACAAGGCCATTGGCTTGCAGGTGATAAGGTGTCGTGCATCTCTGCACCACCCCCCACACTTCTCCCACAAACATTTCATCAGGTCCAACATGAAGGAACCTCCTCGATTGATGATAACCTCGTGCAGAAACCCGACACGGGAGAAAATCCCTAGCAAGGCATCTGCCACTTTGTCTGTCCTCGGTGTTACCGGTTGGCGTAATCCACCACTGTTAGGTAAACCTCTTCCTGGAGGAGCTGGGGGTATTAAAAGGCCTCACGATATACATTTCTACCCTCTGGAATGGCTCCTCCACTATGATCAAAGGAATTAGGGTGGCTTTGGTTTTACTACTGGCCTTCCCTATTTCTTGGCACTGGTGACAAGACCTGCAATATTTCTTTACCTGCTGGGTGAAGGTGGGCCAATAGAAATTCTGAGCCAATCACTGCGTAGTACGTACAGTTCCCAGATGTCCAGATATGGGAATATCATAAACAATCTTGAGCAACTGCTCACAGTACCCCTGAGGAATGACAAGCTGTCTGCCCATTCAGTTAAGAAGGGGGATAAAACCTTTTATAGGTACATCAGGGAGCAAAGGAAGACCAAGGGAGGGATAGTGAGGCTTAATAAAGGGGAGGGAGGGAGGGTGGGCAGAGGGAGACTGTGAAAAGGCAGAGATACTAAACAAATATTTTTGCTCAGTATTTACAAATGAAGGGAGAGGTACCTAAAACAAACAGTAGAAACACTCTGGATACAGAAGTTGATACCAACCCATTTACAGAAGAAGGGTTATGAAAGAACTCTTAAAACTGAAGGTGGACAAAGCAATGGGGCCTGATGGGATTCATCCCAGAATTCTAAAAGAACTAAGGGTAGAACTAGTGACACCACTGACTATCCTGTTTAAGAAATCATGGGAGGATGGGGTGGTACCCGAGGACTGGAGGAGGGCAGATGTGATTCCCTTTCACAAAAGTGGGAGCAAGGCAGAAGCAGGAAACTACAGACCTGTTAGTTTAACCTCAGTGATAGGGAAAATGATAGAATCACTTCTGAAGGAAAGAATTGTCGAGTATCTAGAGGCCAGAGGGGCACAGGACCCTAGGCAGTATGGATTCACAGCAGGAAGGTCATGCCAGATGAATCTGATAGATTTCTTTGACTGGGTGACCAAAGTAGTAGATCAGGGAGGGGCTATGGACATGGTCTACCTAGACTTTAACAAGGCATTTGACACAGTCCCACAAAGATTAATATACAAGTTAGCCAGCCTGGGAGTGGGTCCCAAGATGACAGCCTGGATAAAGAATTGGCTGGAGAATAGGACACAGAGAGTAATAGTAAATGGAGTCCACTCAGAAGAAAGGGGGTTACTAGTGGGGTACCGCAGGGTTCAGTATTAGGACCGGTCCTCTTCAATGTCTTTATAAGCGACATTGCAGAGGGACTGGAAGGAAAAGTATGTCTCTTTGCAGATGACACAAAGATCTGCAACAGAGTTGATGCACAAGGTGGGTGGAAAGGATGAGAAGGGACTTGACAAGGTTAGAGGAATGGTCAAATGTATGGCAGCTTAGATTCAATGCTAAGAAGTGCAAGGTAATGCACCTGGGAAACAAACCCAGGGAAGAGTACACAATGGGGGTGAGATACTAACAACAAAATGGAAAGGGACCTGGGGTAGTCATATCAGATGACCTAAAGGTGGGCAAGCAATGTGAGAGGTCAGCAAGGAGGCTGGGGGATACTGGGATGCATAGAGAGGCATCACCAGTAGAAAACAGGAAGTTATTATCCCTCTGTACAGACAGCTGGTGAGACCCCATCTGGAATACTGCGTGCAGTTCTGGAGACCAATCTCCCACAAAGACATAGACAAGATGGAAGCTGTCCAGAGGAGGGCAACTAAAATGGTGCAGGGTCTGCACGGAAGACATATGAAGAGAGACTAAAGGAGCTTAATATGTATAGCCTCGAGGAAAGGAGGGAGAGGGGGACATGATAGAAACGTTCAAGTACCTCAAGGAATCAACAAAGTCCAAGAGGGTAGCATCTTTCAAAAAGAGGTGTGCAAGAACAAGGGCACAATTTGAAGATGGGGGCGCTCCAGAGGTAATTTAAGAATTATTTTTTCACAAGAGAGGGTTGTGGATGCATGGAACGACCTTCAGGAGGAGTTGTGGAGTCAAAAACAGTGGTGGAATTCAAGCATGCATGGGACAGTCATAAGGCCATTCTAGGGGGTGGGGGTAGGAAGAAGTAGGCTGCTGGTTAACTAGGATCTGCAGCTTATCCAGTAGGTAGGGAAATGGGCAGACTGGGTGGGCCAAGCGGTCCTTATCTGCCATCAAATTCTATGCCCATCACCCCTTCGTCTATCCTTACATCTGGCGTATACAGCAGTCCCTTGTCCCAGTAAACTCTATGTTTCCCGTCACCTCCCAGTGCTCAGTCAGAGTTTGCCCAAGCCCTCAGCCTCTCTAAACTAGGGTTATTTTTTTGAACAGATGCAAAATCTTTACACATTCCCAAGGCATGGGACAGGTCCCCTCCAGTTCCTAAACTAGAGTCACTAGCTCTGGCATCAGGGCATTTAGGGTCACAGCCATCCCTAACCCTCTGACAATTGGCTACCCCACCCTCCTCAGAGTAACCTTCTGTAGCTGTTCTGTTAACTGCTGCCTGGGGAATTTCCAACCCCCTTTCACTATTCTCCATACCAGGAGATACAGGCTGGGGAACCAGCCTCCCAGTGTTTTCCACAGGGGCTTCTGTGGGGTCCAGAGAACTATAAATTGCCTTTGCTGCTTGACTGCAGGTAACTACACACACCATCCCTTTTTGGAGATCTTTCCCTATAATCACATCCAGGGCAAGATTTTCTGTGACTGCAACTTTTCTCGCCCCAGTTCAGGAGAACACTAGCAAGTGGCAGCCTTTTCTTCTCCCCAGTGAATCCTTGTACTGTAACAAACTAGGTGTAAGCTGTTCGGGTTCAACCAAATCCCCTTTTACCAAAGTAAAGGATGCCCCCATGTCCCTTAAACCATGGGTCTGCACCTCATTCACAGTAACTGGGTGAATACGCTCCCTCATGTTTACTGGCATGCTTTCAGGGATACACAAAAAAACACTTCTTTCCCAGCACCACTTTGTGCACTCTCTGCCTTTTTGGGACACTGTCTTGCAAGATGTCCAGGTTGTTTGCAAAACCAAAATTAATTTCTTTTATCAGGCAAATTATTTCTTTTTAACCTGCCGGGGCAGCTCACTTTTGGTGGAGGCAGTGAGGGTTTTACCTGCCCTGAAGGTGTACTTTTCCCTTTCTGTGCTGCCACACCTACCCCACTCCCTCTCAGAGTAGGTCTGCTCCTGACATTGCGGTCTGAGAGCTCGGCAGTCTCCTGCACTGTTTTTGGGTCTTGGTCCTCTAGTCGGGTTTTCAGCTCTGCTTGGCAAGCCTAAAAGAACTGCTCCAAAAGTACAACATTCCCAATTTTCTCTACAGAGTCTGCTTGTATCCCTTCCCACCAGCATTTTAAAAACTGACATTTAGTGGCTAGCTCCTCATAGCTCATATCAGGGCTTCTCTTGAGCTCATGGAACTTAACTCTGTGTGCTTCAGTTGTCAAGTCATACTTTTTTAACAATGCAGCTTTAAGTTTGTCATAATCATTACTGTCCTGATTGTCCATTTTACCCAATGCATCATGAGCTTTCCCGGTAAGCATCAAGGATAGCTGGAAGCTCCAGGACTCTCTGGAAATTTTTGCCTGAATGCATACTTTTCAAAATAATTTAAAAATGCATCCATATCTTCCCCTTCTTTAAATTCAGCTGTCAATTTAGAATTTAATTTGCAACCCAGTCCTGGAGTCCCAGGTTCACCCATGCCACTTACCTGCTCTGGTGCTGGTCCTTGGAATTGTAGCTTCTCCAGTTCAGATTTCCTCTGGCACTGTTGTTCCTCTTGCTCAGCCTCTCTTTCTCTCTCTGAAGCTGTTGCTCTTTTTCCTTGGCCGCACAGTGCTCTTGTGTCTCCTCTCTCTCCATCTCCCACTTCTTCTGTTCAGGCTTCCTCTGTTGCTGGGCTTTGAACCTTTTTTACTCGAATTTCAGCTCCATTCTCCACAATTCTGTCTGCAGCCTGATCTCTTCTGGCTCCAGAATGGTGGTGATCCTCCCCTGCAGCTGTGGCTCTTGGGTCACACTGGTCCCGCTGTCCTCCTCCTTGGGTCTGGACATTCCGATGGACCCAGGCCCTCCACGCCCTAGGTCAGGTCCTTTTCAGTCACTGACTGTGACTCGAGGTCTTGGGCATTGGCTGCCACAAGAGCCTCCACATGGTGCTGCTTGTTTCGCCCCTAACAACAGACTCCTCTCTCCTGGCACAACTGACTCAGATATTCTGCAGTGTACTTGCTGTAGTTGGAAGTCATTTTCCCTAATCTACAGCTACACTAGCTTACACCCGAAAAAAATAAAACAGGTAGGGAACTTAGACTGTAACTACAGTGATATATTTTTTCTTTTTCTTTTTTTTTTCAAATCACTGCCTTATTTTGTGTGTGAACTGTTACAGTTTATCAGTTTGATACACTGGACTGTTAATGCTCATGTCACCAAATAATTTCACAGTATGCAGACATATCTTTTTGATTGCAGCACTACAAACCAAATCTTTTCGATCCCACTGCTACCTCCAGATCTGTCACAAACACACTCCACAGGTCAGGCCCTCTGCTCCCACAGTGCCAAACTTCAAAGTGCAATATGTGAACAGGAGACAAACAGGGTAACCCTCCTATCTGTTTTGGATCTGAACAACTACCAGTCTCGAGTCCTGGGGTCAAATATGAACTCTTTTCACTAGAATGCCCAGTTAACAGGTTCAGATATCGCATACTCTTCAGGGAAATGCAGTACAATACTTTACCCAGCAGGCATCCAACCTGGTTCACAATCCCCCTTTTGACTCAACTGAGACCTAGGTACTTTTGTTACCTTGGTGCATATGGTAACACACTGTACGCACTTAACAGTTCTGTCAGAATTATCAACACTGTCCCAGCATTCACATTCAAAATGAGCAAAAGGCTCTGGCAGGATTTCAAGAAAGACAATGTTTACTAAAATTAAAAATAGTAAATGAAATACAAAACACAGAACATATAACATTGAATGTACAGTCATATAAATTAAATGGACAATTTAAACAAAAAAATGCCTTATTGCTGAGTATCTAATCCTACTCTAGTTTCAGTTGGCAAATAGTGGAGGCTAATTTACCTAATGAGGTAGAAGTGCTCTTGAGTATGTGTCCTTGCAGGAGTACAAAGATAAAAAGAACTATCTTCTCTCAGCTTTGACAATATCAATGAGAGAAAAATAAATAAAGGTTCCACCCAGCTTGTGAGGTCACAGCTCAGTGGTGATGCTGGCTGTGAGGTTACTGTCTTCCTGCCTACCAAATTAGTCTCAGGCATCTTCATATTACTTAGCATCCACACAAAAAAAAAAAAAAATATATATATATATATATATATATATATATACACACATATTTTTAAAATAGTGAGCCTGCTTTATGGCAGGTCAGAATTACCCATTTGATCTTCAGAGGAAACTTCCAGACAGCTATTTCTCCTAGTGGTGAGAAATGTAACAGGTATCTGTCAGAAGTTGCTTTTCTTCTAATAGCTCATAAAATGCAATTCTGTGTACAAGTGGCTGGTTTTACAACCTGTTACAGCCTGATGTAAAGGAAGCTCTTAAATAGATTGTCTCCGGGTCATTGAGAGTGCAATCTCTCCTTACCACACTTTTGAAAGTCTAGGCCCCATAATACCTTGCTGACTGCCATACTGTCTAAGCAGAAATTTAAAGAACCATATATTTATATCACAAATATAATACAAATAATAAGCAGATTGCTATCATCATCACAAATTGTACTTAAGAGATGATTCCTAAACATCCAAAAAGTGTTATATATACTTAAAATGCATTATAAAGTTCTGTATCAGAATCAAAGGAATGAGGCATTATTTCAAGAACACACTACCAGGTCATATTGAATTTAAGTCTTGGGTCTGATAAGCATCAACGCTACATAAATCATACTCCACAAGGCAGGTGCCAACTGGGTAGGTAGGAGCCCAGGTAAGAACCGTGCGTTTTATCTGTAAAATAAAATAAAGAAAAAGGTAAATTCTAGAAATAGCACTGGATTTAACTACTATATATTCAAGGAAGAAAATCTATATTCAAACATATTAATTAACATTATTAATAAGTAAAAAAAAAGATATACAACCAGTTTCAACAACATCATATCTCAGATGGTGAATATCATATCAGGGATCAGTAATTTATGCTAAAGTGCAATTCATAAAAAAACGAATTTTTCCTTTTACAGTTAATTTAAATGTATTCAAAATACATTCTAAGCATAATTTCATCTATTATTTCAGGTATGGCTTGATGTCTCAACTATTATTCAAACCATTTAGTTTCACACTATTGAGTTTAAAGATTCACATGCTTTCTTTCTGAAGTACTGTAGCTTGTTTGCTGTGTCTCCTCCTGTTGATGCAGGTGGTACCCAATCAGCACCATAAATGTCAGGCTCTCTGGAGTTGAGTTATGATGTGTGGCAAAATGTGTCCCAGTTGGTGTGTCATTCCTTGCATTAATGATGGATCTAATATGCTCTTGGAGTCGTTGTTTCAAAGGTCTCAATGTTTTCCCCACATATTTGAGATTATAGTTACACCAGAGCACGTAAACCACATAGGAAGTGTCACAAGTAATACAATCCTGGACTTTCATGGTACATTCTGAATTTTGGGGATGAATAAAGGTGTTATACTCAGTGGCATATTTACAAATGTTACACCTTTTGCATTTAAAAAAGCCGTTAGGCCTCTGGGGGAGCCAGGTGGGTGCAGTCCTAATTTGTTTGGTTGGTAACCTCGAATGTACCAATCTGTCCTTAATATTTCTCGTGCTACAGAATGTCACCCTAGGTCTGGGTCCCACAGCACATCCCACCACATCATCACTTAGCAGGATAGGCCAGTTTTTAAAGATAATATTGCCTACCTGTCCTGCTAAGTGATTGTATTCAGTAATGAAAGTACATGGTAAGCCTTGTGGCTGAGCCTGAGTGTTAGGTTGGAGTAATGAATTTCTGGGAATATTGTCCACTCTTTGTTTAGATTTCAATGAATGATCACAGTCATAACCCCTAGCTTCAAACCTTTCGATCAAATCCCTTGCTTGCAGGTTGTAATCTGATTGTTTGCTGCATTTTCTTTTTAACCTAAGTAACTGGCTGAAGGGATTGATTTTTTGAGACTTGGGGTGGGCACTGTCGGAATGTAGAACTTAATTAGTGGCTATTGGTTTCCTGAATGTTTTAGTGTTTACTGTGAATTCATTGTTTTCATCTGTTTCCACATACAAACTAAGATCCAGAAAATTAAGTGAGACAGGATCAAACTGATGTGTAATTTGTAAATTCAGATAATTACTGTGTAGCCAGGCCATAAATTCTTCAGCTTCATTTTGGTCTCCCTCCCAGATACAAATAATATCATCAATAAAACACAGCCAATGTTTTATTTTTCCATAATAGAGATTTGTATTAAGGTTCAGTACTGTTTCATATTCCCATTTTCCCAGAAATAAATTGGCATAGCTGGGAGCCATAGCGGCCCCCATAGCTGTACCACAATTCTGTTCGAAGTGTATTCCCTCAAATTCAAAACTATTATGTTTGAATATAAATTCTGATGCCTTCATTATGAATTCTACAGGGACATCTTCATCTTCTGGGTAGTTTGATAGAAAATATTCTGTTGCTGCCAGATTTTGTTAAAGGCGTATTGATGTGTAAAAAGACTCTACATCAGTACCGAGCCAGTTGTAATTTTCTTCCTATTTAACTGAAGCAAGTTTATCTAATAGGTCTGTAGTGTCTCTAATATACAAATCCAAATTCTTAATGCCACATTGTAAAAGTAGATCAACAAATTTCCCTAAATTCTATGTGAGAGACCCCACCCTTGAAACAATGGGTCTCCCTGGTGGCTTCTCCCTATCTTTGTGTACCTTTGATGGGATATAGAAGCCTGACGTAACTGGATGATCCTGCCATATGTATCTGTATTCTAATTCAGAAATGTTTCCAGCTGACAATGCTTCAGACACTAGTCTAAACAATTCTTTCTTATACTGGGGCAACGGATTAGACAGTAGCTGTTTGTAGTTTTTCTTTTCTTTCAATAAATCCCAGACAATCTCTCTGTAATGCTCAATATTCAAAATGACAATATTTCCACCCTTGTCTGAGGGCTTGACTGTGATGGAACTATCTTGTGACAGTGCTGTCTTTTCATTTTTTGACAGGTTATGTCTAGCAATTCTAGTTTTTTCCTTTATCAAATATATAACCTGTTTAGTTACTATTTTTTCAAAAGCACCTATGACACTGTTATAAGTGGTAGGGCAAAATGTGGATTTAGGTTTAAACAGTTGTTTCCTTAGATTTTTTATATCCATACTTGCCTCCAACATACCATGACCCCTTTCTAACTGGGAGGTCAAAAGGTCAAACTGTGCATCATTTTCAACAAGTAGTTCTTCTAATGTTAATAATTTCATAGAGTCAAGTCCTGTTATTTCCACATTAGAATGACCTATACCCAGGTGTGTCACCTCCAGGGGCTCTTGTGAAGTACCCAATGTTGCTGCTTCATCAGTTTCCCTCGGAGTTCCTGATAGGACTCCAATTTCTCACAGCAATAAATCAATATCTTCATTTGAAGTATTCATTTCCTCTATTGTAAACCCCATTTCTGAATTATTATAATCCAGTAATTCCCAGTTAGTTCCTTCAAAGAAATGTAACTTCAAACGTAATTTTCAAAAGAATTTTCTGAGGTCCACCACAACCTGAAATTCATTAACCTGTGGGGTAGAAATGAAACTGAGACCTCTTTTCAGTACTGGCTCTTGATATTCAGTAAGAGTCAAGTGTGAAAGGTTCAATATCTGTAAACTAAATCCTTCTTCCGCTGTCTCAAGAGTCTTTCTCGCTTGTTTGTTTTCAACCCCCTCCCCGCTTGTTTCTGCTGGTTTTTCCTTTCCTTTTTTCTTTGTCTTTGGGACCTGGGTGCTTCTGAAAAGAATACTCACTCCCTGCACTTCTCTGTGTGTCCTTTGATTTATTTACTAAGTTCTCCTTTTGTTGTGTATATTTCTTATTGTCTTGTCTCGAGACTCTCACTCTGGATCCAACCCTGCTTTGAGAGCGTGATTTATTCAATTTCAGAATATCACTTTTCTCAAAAAAATTCTTATCTCTCAGAAGTTTAGTACTCATGAATAAGTTTAGACAAAATGTTCAATTCCTGTCCAAAAGGTGATTTTGTTCAGGGACTGCAAAATCACCTTTCGCGATGTAAAAAAAATTTTAAACCAGGGTTTGAAAAACGCCAGCTGTGACATTCATGAGGGTGCTGTACAGATATGGCTATGTTGTAAATTTGGGTTATATATATTGAAAATTACCAAAGTTACGAACCTGCGTTCACAAAATTCAACATAGTCTCATAACTTTATTGCTTTTTAATATTTTACACCTAATTTTCAACACAACCTTCTTATAACCCCACCTCATGAACAAGGGCAGAGAAAATTTTCAACTCTTGCCCGAAAGGTGATTTCACGTAGGGACGACAAAATCTCTTTTTGAGATGTAAAGGAAAACATTTTGGCCAGGATTTGAAAAATGACAGCTGTCTCATTCATGAGATGCTGTAAAGGCATGGCTATGTTGTAAATTTGGGGTAAAAATATTGAAAATTACCAAAGTTACTAGCCTGCATTCGCAAAATTCAATGTAGGCTCATAACTTTTTTTTTTTATTTATTCAGCCTACCTCCTAAGCTGGTGTGTTCCTATGGTTCCCCAAGTCTGGTCCACTGGTGGCTCCTGCATTGGGTGCCATGCCTGAGCTACTACCTCCTTCCTTCTCCCTCTCTCAGGTGACGTCGGGACCCCCTTTGCGGAAGGCTAAAGGGGTCAGGGCTACAGGGAACTCCTGGAGCATCCGGTGCAGTGCCCCAGACAGACCCACATTAGCACTGGATGATTCAGCCATTTTTTTTTGTCCTGAGACTCCCACCATGGTACAGTGTGCAGTGACATCAAGGATGCCGCGGCATGCTTTCCTGCGCACTGCATGTCGGATGTCTGCCTGCACCAACCCCACCATTGCACCGTGAGTTGTGCTACCCCCTAGCCACCACCAGGAGCCAGCACCTTTGCAGAATTCCCTCCCCACCCTCCCAGGAGAGAGCAGTCTCGAGGATGCTCGATCCTCCTCCCCAGTCAACCCCTGATGATCCAAGTCTGCTTCTGAACCCGGGTCACCGGCGTAGCACGAGGTGTGACGTCCAGCACTTCAACCCTCAGCGCCACCAGGTTGGCTATAACTTTGTTGTTTTTTTAGTATTTTTACACCAAATTTTTAATATAGCCATTTTATGACATCACCTCATGAACAGTGGTGGAGAAAATGTTCAACTGCCCAAAAGGTGATTTCACGCAGTGACTGCAAAACCACCTTTCAGGGTGGATTAACCTAATGTCGCTTATATTGTTAATGAGGTGGTGTCCCAAAAAAGGTATGTTGAAAATCTGGGGCAAACATATTGAAAAATGGCCAAGTTATGCTACTAAGAGTTCAAAACCCCATTGAAATACATTGAACCACATACTTGATTTCCTCAGTTTGCGGTCCACCATTGAAGAGTGAAGATATGTCTGCAGTCCAGAGAGGATTACGGTGTTGGACCCCCAATGAGTAAGTAAGGGCTTGGGGGGTTGTGGGGGTGGGTGCTGAGTGGGAGGGTCAAGTAGAGGGGCCAAAATTGGATGCAAAAGACATCGATGGATGGTTCTGAGGCTCTGGACTGTGACACTGGGGATTGGGCATCCCTCAGTGGCACTCTTATGTTTCTGGGGCGGTGTATGGGGTGGTGGGTGCTGAGAGGGAGGGCAAGCTGGGGGAATAATACAAAAAAAACCCCACAGAGGAGTACTGATGGTGACGCTGGGGGATTGGGCACCCCCAGTTTACTCTAATATTTTGGGGGGGATGAAAAAAGGGGGCACAGAACACGATCGCAACACTGGGGGATTGGGTACCCCCAGAGTCACTCATGTTTGTAGGGGTGTGGTTTGGGTTGGTGGCTGCTGAGAGAGAGGGTTGGGTGGGGGATATCTATAATTTTAAAGACAAAAAAGATCAGTGGTCATGACACACTGTGCCATGTCCAAGATGGCCGCCGCAGTCCACTGGCATGCACTAGTGGTCATGCATGTGCAGTAGACTGTGGTGGCAATCTTGGAGACAGCAGAGTGTGCCATGACCGCTAATTTATTTTTTGTCTTTTAAATTACAGATCCCCCCTGACCTGACCCTCCCTCTCAGCACCCACCCCACCCCCACAAACCTAAGAGTGACACTAGTTGCCCATTCCCCCAGTGGCACAATCAGGACACCCCCCCAATTTTTTATTTTATATTTTTAAATAGTGCAGTGTGAGCAGAGTGCTTCATGGACGCGGAGGTGACTGTGGTACAACTCCAACATGTTCAGTCATTAAGAATGCAAGGAATGCAGAGTCCTTTTTTGAAAGCAAGAGGTCTGCAGGGCTCTGCCCACTGCAGCCCTAAAAAAGTTGACAATTTTACACAGTCATATGACCAGAGGTTGCCTGATTTACTTTAACAGTACATTAAGTAAAAACCTTTCAAAATTACAGCTGTTCATTGTGCAGTGCCAGTGTCACACTTGATATCGGGCTCCCAGTCCACACAGAAGTTGCTCACTCTGCACTTCAGCTTTCTCCCTCCGTGGCTGAGTAGACTCGATAAAGGAGGACCAAGTGAGGTGTTGTCTGAGCCAATGATGGAGTGGGATTTTAGCCAATAGTTTCATGACTTGCCCTCCTCATTTTTGGGTGTCCGCACTTGTAGACCTTTACAAGCTACTGTATATGTCTAGGTCTTTAAAAATAAAATAGTGGGAAAAATGGTGCTGATCAAAATTCCTCAACCTTTGGGTCCTGGCATTCACTTCCCAATCCCTGACTGCTCAAAACAGTACTAACTAGATTAGGAAAACATGGCTAACTGTAATGGTCCAAGGCAACTTGCAGCATTCCCGAGCCAGTTCAATAGCATTAAGACTGAATCCTGGGGGTCTGCGCCTGTACCATGCTCCAAGCCCTGGGCCAACAGAACTACTGCTACAGTTGCACCATACCCTCTTACCACTTACATATTATGCTCCCATTTGTGCAGACATCACACTTATTGGCAGTCTTCTCTTTTTTTTTTTTTTTTTAATTTTTCACTGAGTAACCAGTGCTCTGTGGTCCTGAGATCAAGTGCAACAGTCAAAGAGTTTGTCAGATTTTATATCTTTAAGCCAAGACCATACCCATCGGGTCTGTCTGACATTCCAAACTAGAGAGATCCTAGTAAAGTACTTCAAACAATTCCCCAGAAATGCAATAGCGTAAGAGCCCAACAGTAAAAAAAAGTCTCTTCCCTCAAAAACTGTGTCAAAGGTCGAATCATGGTTTCCTGTAACAGAACTAATTAAGGTGAAAGGGCACAGGCAGAAATGGAACATGAAAGCACTCCACTACCTGTGATGTAAAATGAGGAAAAATGAAAACAACTATTAAAATAAACAGGTTAGTGGTTAAAAGTTTTAAATAATAGCCAAAGAAGAAAGTGGTAACCAGTAGGGTGGTCTCCGGTTGTTGGGAATCAGAACGGGAACTGAAGAGACCAGACTGTAAAATCTTACAGCCTAACTAATGCAAAGTTAACCGAGTAACTAACTAGACAGTAATTTAACACATTGATAAACTTTTAAAGTAAGTACACTGGCTGGAGACCCAGTGACGCTGGAACTAGCTTATTGCTCTCTCCAGGCGGAGAAACAAATCTGGTTAACTGCCAGAGTGGAGCTGCAGAGTTAGTTTGAAACCAATAGTTTAAATTCTAGAATTAGAATACGTTCCATCTCCAGGGGCATCTGTCACTATAGAGATAGGTGCACAGAGTCTAAAAAGCTTTTGGTAGGGATTCCTGGGGTTAGAACCAAGGCTGACTTGTAAAAAGTGCCATATATAAAAAATATCTAAAAAGATTCTTTCTGTGGCCCATAGTGGTACTGCAGACAGGCAGGAAATCTCTCCTGAGATATCACAGACATTTCAGGAAATATCTGACCATGTCTATGGCTGCCACTGTACATTATCTAACTTTCCATACACCAAGATGAAATGCAAGTTACAGTCTCACTAGGCTACCCACTGTTGAACTTCGTTCACATCCAGCTTCCTTAGGGGGCATATCCAATCTCAAAACTCAGCCGTTTTTAAAGTGCAGAACATGAAGACATGATGTCATTTTGTGATTTTATAAGTCTGTATCAGGCTGTTTTCAGAGCTGAGCAAACCGATGTTTCATTAAATATTCTGCTGCAAAATATATATATATACTGTATATATATATATATATATATATATATATATACACAATGGTGTGAGTGGTAAATGAGTAAGATAAAACAGCGTATCATGCACTGCAGTGTGTGATATTTTTACCCTCTGCTCTACTGTGATGATATGAGGCATTTACACACACAGGTCACAAAAGGTCACTGATATCATCACTCTAGGCAGCTTTCCCCTCAGCATGAAAGAAACACCTGTCCTGTTACCATAGACACAAATGCAGAACTACCTGAGAGGTCTCACTGCTGCCTACAGATAACTCAGTGAGCATTACAAAACACACCTATCCCCCCCAAAAAAACTTCCAGCTCATTACTGTGATGCTCTCAACTTGATGCAGCTAGAATTCCAAACAGCACAGCTTCACAGAACAGTCTAAACTACTGCCTGCAGCTAACTCAACTACCACTGAAACACACTCTCACTTGTTCCTCAAACTCTGATTCTCACAAATTACAATTACTGTGACAATTTCAACTTCACTGCAGCCAGAATCCTAAAGAGCACAATTTCACAGAACACTGCACTCTGCCTGCAGCTAACTTAATTACCACTGAAAACAGTATCAGCTGTTCTGACACTCTGCCTCTCAGTTCATTACAATTACTGTGATGCTTTTAACTTCACTGAAGCCAGACTGCTAAACAATACAGCTTCACAAAAGTATGTTTCTCATTCCTATCTAAAACTAACTCATTTAGCATTGCAAGACACACTCATGTGTCTCTCAGAGTTTATAACACTGCCAGCCCATTCAGAAAAACACACACAGAATGAGCAAACACATTAACAGGAACAGAACACAAGAGAGCATAACAAAACTTCTAAAACTCTTGGCCCTGTTGTATATATCGAATACATGATGTGCAGATTGTGTGCTATGGCAAATATTGTCACTCCTGCATCGTGAGCTTGTACATCTCACTCGTGCCTTCGGCACTGGTGAGATATCCAGAGCTCACTCTGCAGGAGTGACAATATTTGCCATATCACACTCATGCCCATCATGTATCCCCTATATATCCATAAATACATATTTAAACACATACAGTACATTTACAGTTTCTTGACATAATTGTACTTCTTCATATGAAATACATTTACAGTTTCTTGACATAATTGCATTTCCTCATATGAAATACATTTAGTTTCTTGACGTAATTGCACTTCCTCATATGAAAGACATTTACAGTTTCTTGACGTAATTGCACTTCCTCATATGAAATACATTTACAGTTTCTTGACATAATTGCACTTCTTCATATGAAAGGCATTTGCAGTTTCTTGACGTAATTGCACTTCTTCATATGAAATACATTTACAGTTTCTTGATGTAATTGCACTTCCTCATATGAAATACATTTACGGTTTCTTGATGTAATTGCACTTCCTCACATGAAAGACATTTACAGTTTCTTGATGTAATTGCACTTCCTCATATAAAAGACATTTACAGTTTATTGACGTAATTGCGCTTCCTCATATGAAATACATTAACAGTTTCTTGACGTAATTGCACTTCTTTATATGAAAGACATTTACAGTTTCCTGACATAATTACACTTCCTGATTTTTAACAAGATTCATATTCAAATATCCAGAGTTTATGTGGTTAAAGTAAATATGTGATATACAATAAACACCACTTTGGGCTCCATAATGTGGTACCCTGGGGCAGCGATAGCCCCTCTGTGTAAAAAATGTAATTTTTCACTCACTCAGTAAAGTGTGGGAAGGGATCATAATTCAGTCCAAACTGTGAGCCAGCCAATCCCTTCCCACTTCCTGGTACGCCTGCTTTGCCCCTGCATTCCCCCATTTTGTAACGTTTAACCAGGGAGAGTGCCGGGACGCGCCCCATACCAGTCTATAGGGCTTAATTTCAAACCGTTTTTACAGCAGTTCAGTGTACCTTTGCAAAAAAATGAAAGCCATCACTCAAATTGAGCGGTGGCTTTCCAGTTTTCTGAAGTGTACACTGAAGTGCAAAGCTGTTGAAATTAAGCCCCATGGGCTGGATGAGAGCCGCCCCTGCGCTCTCCCTAGATTAAATAAGCAGGGAGCTCAGGGCAGGCAGAATGTACCAGAAGTGAGAAGGAATCGCCTGGCTCACAGTTTGGACTGAATTGCGATCCTTCCTACTCTTACTGGAGTGAGTAAACATGAAATTTTTACACAGAAAGGCTCATGATGCCCCAGGAAGACTCTGAGCCCAAAGGTGTACATCACAGTATCTCTTTAATTAGACTACAATAACTGGTGAGTGTCTTTTCCGTAAGGAAACCAGGTTTGTAATTTTCCGTTATAAATGAGTGTTTATAATAGCAAACACACATCAGGTTTCCCTCTCTATGCGCATGCACAAGCCGTCCGTCTTCTACATGTCATGCTGAATCCTGCACCGCTACTCACTTTCAATGGCAAGTAAATAAAAAAAAAAATACAAAAATAACCGGATGGTCAGATCAAAGTTTTTAAACACTGCTTACAATTTAAGGCTTAAAACTTGAACTTAAAAAAGAGACAAGTTTCAGCAGCCGTGGACTGCACTTAAACCAGATGGGACCATGGCTGAACAAAGACGTACTGTAGTCTTATTTTATGTAAATGCCATGGCAAAAAAATGTTTCCCAGCAATTATATAAAATAAAACATGGGGTTGTGTGTACATTTCGAATTTTACACACACCCTTGGTGTTGGATGCTTAAATAAACCTCTCGAGCTTCACTCTCAGGGTTTATGTAGCATCCGGCACCTTGGGTATATGTAAAATTATCGTTAAGCACACAACCCATATATTTTTCATACTAACATACTATTTGCCAGCAGATTAGGCCTTACGGTCTATCGAGTCTGCTCGAACCTTAGATCCTTAGTTGGGTGCCGAGGCCCTCCCATCCCTCGTGCTCCAGAAACCCGTATCATCCATCCCCACCCCCCTGGGACAGGCCATCATCTGATACATCCACTTTCTGTGTCTGTCCCACCCTCTCTTGAAGCCCTCCACTGTGGATCTCTGAACCAGCTCGCCAGGCAGTGCATTCCAAGGGTCCACCACCCTCTCAGTGAAAAACCTCCTCCTCTTTGCCCCCTCACCCTTCCACCTTCCAACTTCAAACCATGCCCTCTGGTGATATCTCCCTGCTTTAGTCTAAAGATCCCCTCCATGTTTACCCTATTTATTCCCTTGAGGTATTTGAAGACCTCAATCATGTCCCCCCTGTTGCTCCTCTCCTCCAGTGAAAACAGGCAGAGCTCCTCAAGTCTGTCCTCATACGTCAAATTCCCTAGCCCTCGTATCATCTTAGTTGCCCTCCTCTGTACCCTCTCCAGGAGCTGTATGTCCCTCTTCAAGTGTGGTCTCCAGTACTGTACACAGTACTCAAGGTGTGTCTAACCAGTCCATTGTACGCGAAGATCACTTCCTTGCTCTTAGAGGTGATCCCCTTACGATGCATCCCAACATCCTGTTTGCCTTGCTAGCCGCTCTCCTGTACTGCTCAGAGTTATTCATACATGCATCCACCATGACCCCTAGGTCTTTTTCCCCTATTGAGGCCTCCAGTGCCTCCCCTCCCAGGGTGTACGTGTGTTTAGGGTTTCCCTGACCAAGATGCAACACCTTGCACTTGGTGATATTGAAATTTAATTTCCATGTGTGAGCCCAGCTTTCCAGGGTGTCAGGTCCCCTGCAGGACCAACCTCCCTCTTCTCCCTCCACTACTGCTCCCATCTTGGAGTCATCCGAAGAGACTCATTTCACACCTATACCCTCCTGATGTCTGATGTATGCATTAACAGGATCGGACCCAGGACCGAGCCCTCTGTTGCCCACTACCAACCTCTCTAGGGTTCGAGAGCTCCCCACAGACCACTACTCTCTGGGTGCATCCAGCTAGCCAGTTTTCAATCCATCTGACCATCAAAGGGCCTACTCCTAACCCCATCAGTTTCTCCACCAGACCATTGTGGGGGACAGAGTCAAACACCTTGCTGAAGTCCAAGAATAATACATCCACAGGCTTTCCCCTGTCCAGTTCTGATGTTACCCATTCATAGAACTCCACAAGGTTGGTTTGACAAGCCCTACCTGGCACAAACCCATGTTGCCGACTATCCAGACCTCCACCTCCTCAAGTACCCCCAATTGTTCCTTTAGTATACTCTCATTAATTTTCCCACCACCGAGGTCAAACTGATGGGTCTATAGTTTACCTGGTATCCCTCGACCCCCTTATGGATTGGCACCACATGTGCCTCTTGCCAATCCTAGGTACCCTCCCTGTCTCAAGTGACCTGTTGAAGAGCTCACCACGGTTGCAGCCAGTATGTCCTCAATTCCCATAGTACTCTCGGATGAATGCCATCCAGGCCCAGGAATTTGTCTTTAGGGCCTTGAGGAGGCTAACCACACCCTTTTGGCGGAGATAGCATCATCCGTCCCCTCCACCTTACTGGCCTTTTATCCTTATCCAGATGTGACACCCCTGGGGTACCTCTCCCTCCCTCTTGCTCCATTTCTGTTGCTCCCCTGATCCCACTTACTGCCGCTTCTATCCCCTTCGTGCCTTGCCTTGTAGATATCCCATCCCCCTCCCTAGTGAACACAGAGGCAAAGTACTCGTTAAATACCTCTGCCTGGTCCCTCGCCTCTTCCACCCACCCTCCTTCTGATCTCAATCTGCTGAGATGGCCCTTAGTTTTCTCCGCTCCCCAATGTGCGGAAGAACCCTTTTCCCTCCATGTATCCCTCGCCCAGCCTGCTCCTTACTGGACTTTGCTCCCCTCACCATATGGGTGACTTTTCTAGATGCAAGATGGTACACTTCCTTATCCCTATCCCCTCTTGTTGTTTTATATTTTTTGTAGGCCGCCTTCCTTTCTCTGACTGCTACCTGTACCTCACTGGACCACCAGCATGGTTTATGTGACCTTGCTCCCTTACGTTTCAACTTAGCGCAGATCCTGACTGCCTCATGAAGTCCCCGGTTTATGACCTCCCATCTCCGTATGTATTTTCTTGTATTAGCTGCATCATTCATATTTCCTCTGAACATCAAATATTAGCAAAATCCATTTAATGCCAGGTGTTTCTCAGTTGATGAGGAAATGTATAAAACGCTGTATAATCCATTTGAAAAAAGAAGCATTGCAAGTCCCAAAATACCTGTGTATAACAGGGATGAAAAAAAGCAATACATACAAATAGAGATCCAAACAGGTCCTTCACTGCATTAGTAGCCCCTTCTTGAGGACCCATTATAATCAGTTGGCCTCTAAGAGCCATATTAGCTGGGGATCCAAATGAGTGGGTCATGCAAAATGACTGCAGGTAGCATATAAACATAGAAGTTGATGGCAGATAATGACCTCAAGGCCCATCTAGTCTTCCCATTTTTTCTACCTTATGAATGTGCCATAGGCCTTCACTCTGTCAATGGCTTATTTATTCATACTCATCTGTATTGCTCCCTTATGCCTATCTTATGTCTGTTTGAAGCCCTGAACTGTATTCATATCCACCACTTCCTGAGGTAGGCAATTCCAAGCATCCACCACCCTTTCAGTGAAAAAGAACTTCCTCACATTACTCATTAATTGGAAGGTAATGGAACATTTATGAAAATGAGAGACAGAGAGGGCAGAAGCAATCAGGGAGACAGAAGCTCCCTCCCCCCCCCCATATACAGGCAGAAGTAGAGAGCAGGGAGAACCTGAAGTGAGAGGAACCCTCCAAGGTGCAAACTAATATAGGAAACAGGATGATATAAATGAAGGGTAATGTCAATAGTAACATTAAAAAGAGAGAGAGGAAGGAGGGAGGGAAAAGGGGGGTAACAAGTAAAGTGCTGACAAAATCTGGAAGGCCGTGTATGCGAATTCTAGAAGTCTAGGAAATAAGATTCAGTATGTAGATGCCATCCGGGCAGAGGCTGACCTAGATATTGTGACAGTCACCAAGTGATGCTGCACTGAAAACCATGTCTGGGTCATGGCCATACCAGGTTATATACCCTGTTCAGGAAAGACATAGAAACATAGAAATTGGCAATGGATAAGGACTTCTTGGCCTACCTAGTCTGCCCATTTTTACCTACCTACAGTGTCAGAGTAGACCTAAGTTGATCTCTGGCTCTTTCTACCCCCTCCATACTAGGATGCCCTTATACCTATCCCATGCATTCTTGAACCCAACCACTGTGTTCGCCCCCACCACCTCCACTGGAAGGTTGTTCTGGGCATCCACTACTCTTTTGTGAAGAAGCACTTCATCATATCTAACATACTAATTGCCAACAGATTAGGCCTTACGGTTTATCGAGTCTGCTCGAACCTCAGATCCCTAGTTGGGTGCCGAGGCCCTCCGCCCCCCCTTGTGTTCCAGAAACCGCTATCATCCATCCCCACCCCCCTGAGCCAGGCCATCATCTGATACATCCACTTTCTGTGTCTGTCCCACCCTCTCTTGAAGCCCTCCACTGTGGATCTCTGAACCAGCTCGCCAGGCAGTGCATTCCAAGGGTCCATGTTTACCCTATTTATTCCCTTGAAGTATTTGAAGACCTCAATCATGTTCCCCCGTCTCTCCTCTCCTCCAATAATAACGGGCAGTGCTCCTCAAGTCTGTCCTCATACGTCAAATCCCCTAGTCCTCTTATCATCTTAGTTGCCCTCCTCTGTACCCTCTCCAGGAGCTATGTGTCCCTCTTCAAGAGTGGTCTCCAGTACTGTACACAGTACTCAAGGTGTGGTCTAACCAGTCCATTGTACAGCTGCAGAATCACTTCTCTGCTCCTAGAGGTGATCCCCCTTACGATGCATCCCAACATCCTGTTTGCCTTGCTAGCTGCTCTCCTGCACTGCTCAGAGTTATTCATACATGCATCCACCATGACCCCTAGGTCTTTTTCCCTATTGAGGCCTCAGCGCCTCCCTCCCAGGGTGTACCTGTGTTTAGGGTTTCCCCGCACAAGATGTAACACTTTGCACTTGGTGATATAGAAATTTAATTTCCATGTGTGAGCCCAGCTTTACAGGATGTCCAGGTCCCCTTGCAGGGCCAGCCTCCCCTCTCCCTCAACTACTGCTCCCATCTTGGAGTCATCAGCGAAGAGACTCATTTCACACCCTATACCCTCCCTGATGTCCGATATGTATGCATTAAACAGGATTGTACCCAGGACCGAGCCCTGCGGTAGCCCACTACCGACCTCTCTAGGGTTCGAGAGCTCCCCACTGACCACTACTCTCTGGGTGCGTCCAGCTAGCCATTTTTCATTCCATCTGACCATCAAAGGGCCTACTCCCAACCCCATCAGTTTTTCCACCAGACCATTGTGGGGGACAGAGTCAAATGCCTTGCTGAAGTCCAAGAATAATACATCCACAGGCTTTCCCCTGTCCAGTTCTGATGTTACTCATTCGTAGAACTTCACAAGATTGGTTTGACATGATCTACCTGGCACAAACCCATGTTGCCGACTATCCAGACCTCCCACCTCCTCCAAGTACACCCCAATCATTCCTTTAGTATACTCTCTATTAATTTTCCACCACGAGTCAAACTGATGGGTCTATAGTTACCTGGTACTTCCCTCGACCCCCCTTTATGGATTGGCACCACATGTGCCTCTTGCCAATCCCTAGGTACCCTCCCTGTCTCAAGTGACCTGTTGAAGAGCTCCACCAGGGGTGCAGCCAGTATGTCTGCCAATTCCCATAGTACCCTCGGATGAATGCCTTCCGGCCCAGGAAATTTGTCTTTTTTTTAGGGCCTTGAGGGCTTACCACACCCTTTCAGTGGAGATAGCATCATCCGTCCCCTCCACCTTATCCTGATGTGACACCCCTTGGGTACCTCTTCCTCCCTCTTTCTCCATTTTTGTTGCTCCCCTGATCCCACTCACTGCTGCTTCTATCCCCATCATGCCTTGCTTTGTAGATATCCCATCCCCCTCCCTAGTGAACACAGAGGCGAAGTACTCGTTTAATACCTCTGGCTGGTCCTTCGCCTCTTCCACCCACACTCCTTCAGATCTCAATCTGCTGAGATGGCCCTTAGTTTATCAGCTCCCAATGTACTGGAAGAACCCCTTTTTCCCTCCATCTATCCCCTGTGCCACGCTGCTCTTACTGGACTTTGCCCCTCAGCATCTGGGTGACTTTTCTAGATGCAAGATGGTACATTTCCTTATCTCTATCCCCTCTTGTTGTTTTATATTTTTTGTAGGCCGCCTTCTTTTCTCTGACCACTACCTGAACCTCACTGGACCACCAGCATGGTTTATGTGACCTTGCTCCCTTACATTTCACCTTAGCGCAGGTCCTGACTGCCTCATGAAGTCCCGTTCTATTACCTGTCATCTCTTTTCACATTTGTCATGGATGTAATCCCTTCAAGTGATCCTTGAGAATATTTCCCATGCCCACAAAGTCTGCCCCCCAAGAGTCCACCTGAGTGTCCTAGATCTCCCCCTCCCCATGCTTATTTGAAACCAGACAGTATTGGGTCACTCCCAGTCAGGATCCTCTACAACCAGGTCCTTCCAGATCCCCATCTGCCAGAACCACGTCCAGGACATGCCCCTCCCTTGTAGGCTCCTTCACATGCTGTGTGAAGAATACATCCCTGGAAGCCGTCCAGCAGCCTCTGCTCCTTGGCCACCAGAGGACATGGTTCCCCAGTTTGTACCTGGCATATTGGGTCCCCATCAACACCACTCCTTCCCTTTTGGTCCACACTGGGCAATGATGTTGTCCAGCAAACCATCCTCCAGAACATCACCCATCCCGGGGGGCCTATGTACTACACCCAGCTTGACCTTATCTCCTGCTGGGGTTCATAAGGTGACCCATAAGGCCTCCACGTTTCCCTCTGCCTCTTCTACCCTAGCAATTTCTATGTCATCTCTAATGAACATAGCCACTCCACTCCCTCTGCCCTCCTTTCTATCTTTCCTAAGCATAGTGTACCCCTGCACGTTTAGGTCCCAGTCATGGTTTTTGTTGGCCCACATCTCTGCAACCGCCACCACATCCACCCCCCGTCAAACAGCATGGCCTGGAACTCTGACAACTTGTTTCCCAAGCTCCTGGCATTTACTAACACCACCCCCCAACCCATATCCCTGATTCCCTTTGTCGAACCTCACCCAGGTTCCTTATACTTCCATCCTCCCTCTGCTCCTCTTGGAAACCTCCACCCCCAGTCTGTTTCCCCCCTCCCCCCCTTGGGTTTGAAGGCTGCTCCCCTCATCTGGAGGAGAGGGCTTCTGGTGTGTCTACACGCCCTCCAGCTTCATTGCATACCCCCTTGTTCTTGAACATTTTTTTCTGAAAAATGCTTTCCTCTTGTACCTTATTTACTCCCCCAAGGTCTTTAAAGGTCTTTATTCAAACAACATGAAGTCTTGCTATATTCTGACATATGCAGTGAGTCCCAACCTTCGAACTGCCCTGGAGATGAAAGAGTTAACTTTCCATGCCAGGCATGGAACGCTGAGCTTGAGCTTGGTTGAGACTCTGTCTGTTGTTCTTCAAACTCAAACCGTCAGATTCTTTACTCCGCCTCACTGAACAGTCGCTCCGGAGATTTCTCCTTCTGCTTGGTTCATTTTGTCGGTTAAAGTGCCGTTTCTCAGTTTCGACCAAATTAAACGTAACCTGTCGGTTCAGTCTCTGTCTCTGTGGTATTTGTGAGTACTAGATAGGTTTATATTTTTCTCTATTCTGTGTGGAACTTGTAAACGGTTCATCGGTTCGTTTGAACCGATCTAGTGTTAAAAAATCTTGAATTGTAATTTTAGAGTGTGGTTACCGGTTCTTATTGGTTCTAAAAAAAAATGGATTTTATTATGGTTTTCCACGACCCGTGACACGGTTGGGAACCGATAAGAGGGTCTTGCCTGGCGGATTGCCATAAGCGGGTAAGTTTGGATAGGACTGGCACTATGTCTGAGAAAAGAAAAACTGGGCCCACTGGGTTTCCAACACTGTATGGTGTGTGGGGAAGTCTTTGCCAAGGCTGACCCCACACCATCTGTGCTTATTGTCTGGGGTTTGACCACCTCAATGCAGACTGCCAGATTTGTAAAACTTTTCCTGCAGCTACCCTGGAAAAGAGAGTTGGTAGGCTCAGGAAAGGGAGGCCAAAAGTCCGCTGAACCGGATGGCCAGCCCGGTTTGGTTCAAACCAACCAGAAGGAGTGCCCTCTGACCGGGCACAAGACTTCTTCGGAAAAGGAGATCCGACTCTGAGAGTCAGTTCCAGCAAAAGGACTAGGAAATCAGCTGGTGTGGAGCCAAAATTTTCCTCTCCAACCGCTGAAGAAATAGCCAAGCGATCAAAATTGTCCAGTCGCTTTCCCGGTTCCGACCGAGCAAGCACCCGTCAGGTAGGCGCTCGGTTCGGCCGGTTCCACCGGTTCAAGAGTATGATTTAGAGGAATATTATGAACCAGAGGAAGAGGAGTATGAGGAGAGTGAATGTGGATTTGAAAGTCTGGATGTGCCCATTGACCCGGACATCTCCACAGACAGACCTTCAGGGGTGTCTGCTCCCAGGCTTTCTGAGTCCCTTTTCATTTTATGTTTTATAAAAAAGTTGCTGAAACCCTCCAACTCTCTATGGAGGAAGCTGTGGATGATCAAGAGGAGCCTGACTATGTAGAAATGATGGATATCCCAGAGTCTAGGAGGCTGACTATTCCCTTGCATAAATCTTTTGGGAAACAGACTTTTAAAATTCTAAAAACTCCTCACACTATACCTCCTGTGGATAAGAGAATGGACAAGAAGTACACATTGTCAGGCTCTGATACGGAGTTCCTTACACAACAATGCAGCCATGTTGGGGTAGTGCAGGCTGCAGCCTGTGACAAGGCAAATATTCCCTTGGCTTCACACCCCCCAGGACAAGGACTCCAGGAGGATTGATGCCATGGCAAAGAAACAGTACATGGCAGCATCCTTGGGACTCAGACAGGCGAATTATATGGCTTTATGTGGCTAGATATCAGAAGTCCAGATGGGACACTGTTATGGCTTTAGCAAAACAGGTCCCTGGCCAGCTTGCCAACGAGCTGGAGCTGGAACAGGTGGCCGCTGATGGTATTGAGGCATCCAAGGTGCAATTCCATGCTGCAGTGGACTCAAATGATGTGTCATCAAGAGTCATGGCTGCATCTGTGACACTTCGCAGAATGGCTTGGCTCAGATGTACTAGCTTGTCACAGGATACCCAGACTAAGGCCATGGATTTTCCTGTTGTGGGTAATTCTCTGTTTGGGGAGCAGACAGAGAATTACATGAAGAAAATGGATGAGCATAGGACCACCTATAGGAGTGCACAGGCCAAGGAAAGGCAGGCCACTCCTCAAAGGCAGCTTCCCAGGGGCAGGGGGCAGGCCTTTTCATAGGCCTTTTTATCAAGCCCAGGCCTCCTCTTCTGCTTATGCCCAGAGGGGTTTCTTTAGAGGGAGAGGCAGATGGGGTACAAGCAGGCCTGCTTCCACCCCTCAGCCCAAAGCCCCTGCCAAGCAGGCACCCTGATGGGGTTGCCAGGGCCAATTCTCAGCTACCTGTAGGGGGCAGACTGGCTTACTTTGTCCAGGACTGGGAGTCTCTGACTTCAGACAAATGGGTCCTGGAAGTAGTAAGCCAGGGACTGGTTCTCAGCTTCAAAAAGTTTCCAAAGATGAGAACCAGATCCTTTCCACCTGCAAATCCATCAGAGGCACTTGCCTTGGGGCAGAGGTCTCATCCTCTAGCTCTCAGAGCTGTGGAAGGGTTCCACCCCTACACCGGGGCAAGGATTGTATTCCAGGTACTTCTTACCCCAAAAAGACAGGTGAATGGCAGCCCATCCTGGATCTCAGATACCTAAACAAGCACCTTTAAAACCAAAATTCAAAATGGTGACTCTGGGAATTATTCTACCCTCTCTAAGGCCAGGGGACTGGCTGGTGTCCATGGACCTCAAGGATGCCTACTTCCATATTCTCATCAGAGCTCCCATCGAAAGTACCTCAGGTTCAGGCTGCCCTCAGGCCATTACCAGTTCAGAGCAATGCCCTTTGGCCTCACCTCTGCTCCAAGGGTATTCACAAAATGCCTGGCAGTAGTAGTTGCTTCTCTAAGAAGGCAGAAAATTGCCATCTTCCCTGACCTGGATGACTGGCTCATAGTAGGTCAGTCCCCAGACCAAGTCAAGTTACACTTACAGGTAACTCAGCAACTGCTCACTTCTTTGGGTTTCCTTCTAAATCTCTCAAAGTCAGTTCTAGAGCCTGTCCAGCTCCTCACCTTCATAGGTGCAGAGCTAGACACAGAGAAGGCCAGAGCCTTCCTTCCCCTGGACAGGGCAAGGACCCTGGTCTCTCTGGCCTCCTCATTCACCCTGCAGGTGTCTCGACCAGCAAGGTATTTTCTACAGCTCCTGGGGCACATGGCTGCTTCTACAGCAGTAGTGCAGGGAGCAAGATTTCAGATGAGGGACATTCAGTTCCATTTGAGAGCCTTTTGGTCTCAAAGGAAGGACCCTCTGACCAAATTGATCCCAGTAACTCGAACCCTGATCCAGGCCCTACAGTGGTGGCAGGATCAGAGCAATTTGAGACAAGGGTTCCTTTGTCACTCAGTCTCACTCCTTAATCCTTACTACAGATGCCTCCCTCTTGGGGTGGGGGGTTCACATGGGTGGAACTCACCACCCAGGGGTTGTGGTCCCTCAGGAATCTCTGCTCCATATCAATCTGTTGGAACTCAGAGCAGTATTTCTAGCACTTCAAGCTTTTTCCAAATCTGTTCAGAACAAAGTTGTACAGGTCAGAACAGACAACACCACCACAATGTGGTACATCAGCAAGCAAGGAGGCACTCGGTCTATGGCCTTGTGCACCAAAGCAATGAAGTTGTGGTCTCTGGCTTACTCCCTGAACACCTCCCTCACAGCAGTTCACCTCCCAGGAAAGGACAATGTCCTAGCAGATGCTCTCAGCAGGACTTCCCAGGGCCATCACGAATGGTCACTGGATCCCCTGGTCTTGCAGGTGATATTTTCCAGATGGGGCACCCCGTAGATAGATCTTTTTGCAGCCCCAGACAATCACCAACTTCCCCTTTTTTGTTGCAGACCCCCAGTGTTGGGCTCAGTCCCCCTGGATGCCTTAGTTCTCAGTTGGGAAGGGAAGTTTCTCTATGCTTTGCCCCCCTTCCCTCTCCTGTTCAAAGTGCTAGTCAAAATCAGATCTCAACCTTGCAAGATGATCCTGATTGCTCCAGACTGGGCCAGACAGCCCTGGTATCCACTCCTACTGTCCTTAGCAGTCCATCTTCCCCTGTGTCTTCCCAGGAATTACAACCTGTTAACCTGTGCCCAGGGGAGGGTTTGGTACCCGAACCTCAAATCTCTCCATCTCAAGGCCTGGCTCTTGAAGAGTTAGAGTTTGCTGATGTACACCTCTCTCAAGGTGTAATGGATATCCTGAAGGCTTCTAGAAAACCTTCTACCAGGGCTACTTTTAATTCTAAATGGAAAAGATTTTCCATATGGTGCTCTGGGAAGCGTATTTCCCCAGAATCTGCTGACCTGCCCACAGTCCTTGATTATATGGTTCACTTAAATAGCTTGGGGCTGAGACCAGCTACACTGAAAGTGCATTTGGCAGCTGTGTCTGCTTTTATTTCAGCAGATAAGCCCTGTTCTCTCTCAGCTCACCCTGTTTTCTCCAAGTTTTTCAAGGGATTGCTTCACACCAACCCTCCATTCAGGGACCCTGCCCCTGCCTGGGACCTCAATGTTTGCATTGCTCAGCTTATGCAGCCCCTCTTTGAGCCTTTATCTTCAGCAGAGCTTAAGTACCTAACTTGGAAGACTGTGTTTCTGGTGGCCATCACCTCTGCCAGACGCATAAGTGAATTACAAGCCTTGTCAGTAGAGTCTGATTTTATCTCCTTTCATAGAGATAAGGTGGTCCTCAGGACTAACAGGAAGTTCTTGCCTAAGGTGGTTTCAGATTTCCACCTTAATCAATTTATGTCTCTTCCAGTGTACTTCACTGACCATTCCTCCTCTGGTGAGAGGAGACTGCACAGTCTAGATGTGAAAACAGCCCTTAGTTACTACATAGAGCGTACCAAGGGTCACAGGTTTGACTCCCTCCAACTGTTCCTCACTTATGGTGAGGTGGTAAAGGGAAACCTGCCACTAAAAGATCCATTGCCAGGTGGATTGTCTCTTGTATCCAATTTTGCTGTGAAAAATTGGGTAAGGTTCCCCCCTCAGGCCTGAGGGCTCACTCTACCAGAGGTACAGCTGCTTCCCTGGCAGCACCCTATTCTAGAGATATGTCAAGCAGCTACCTGGAAAACAGTTCACACTTTTACCAAGCATTACTCCCAGGACATCCAGGCTAGGAGTGATGCTCGGTTTGGCACAGCTGTGCTTCAGAGCCTATTTCCTAAGTAGGTTCTGTCCCTCCTCCATGGAGGTACTGCTTTGTAGTCTGCATATGTCAGAATATAGCAAGACTTCATGTTGTTTGAAGAAAAAATTACTCACCTTAGTAATGTTGTTTCTTCTAATGGAGTCTTGCTATATTCTGACCTCCCGCCTGCCCCTCTCAGAACCTCTGTTTTTGGGATGTGGGTGGGCAGTGCAGTGTTGGCGCTTAGTAGGTGCCCACCTTTTTGTTTCACGTCTTCTTTTTGGGGTGAGTGGGTATTGTGTTTTCATTTTTGGGTCTCCTGACTTGAGTCTTTGTGTTGGGACCAAAAAATGTGTTTTATGTTTAGTAGCCAGTTGGCTAGTATAGGTTTACAGCTTCCACACAGGACCTTAGTGAGTTTAGTTCATAAAGATTTGACGGTTTGAGTTTGAAGAACAACAGACAGAGTCTCAACCGAGCTCGAGCTCAGCGTTCCATGCCTGGCATGGAAAGTTAACTCTTTCACCTCCGGGGCAGTTCGAAGGTTGGGACTCACTGCATATGTCAGAATATAGCAAGACTCCATTAGAAGAAACAACATTACTAAGGTGAGTAATTTTTTCTTATATCCCCTCCCCCCTTCCAGGGTGTACATATTGAGGTCCTTTAGTCTCTACTCTTAGGGTTTCTGATTCAGACCCTGCACCATTTTAGTTGCTCTCCTCTGGATAACCTCCACTCTTATGTTCTTCCAGAGATGTGATCTCTAGAACTGGACACAGTACTATAGGTGGGTTCTTACCAGCGACCTATGCAGAGGCAACACCACCTCCCTCTTTCTGCTGTTGATACCCCTCTGTATGCACCCCTGCATCCCACTAGTCTTCCTTACTGCCTAGTCACACTGCCTGGCCACCTTTATTTCATCAGATATGATTACACCCATGTCTCTTTCTGAGTTGTCACTTCCTTTCCACCCATTTTGTACTCTGTCCCTGGGTTACTGTGCCCTAAGTGCATGATTTTGCATTTTTTCACATTGAAACCCAGCTGCCTTGCCCAAGATGGCTGCAGAATCGAATCACACAAGGGTGAGGGTCCTGGAGGACAGATTTTACAAAGATGGGTGCATGCCTCAGGGATGACCTGGCAGGGGAGATGACCTGGGTGGGATGGAGGAACAGTGGGCAAGACTAAAAGAGGGTATAATGAAGGAGACAAAGCTCCGTGTCAAGCAAATGAGAAAAAGCAAGAGGAAAAAGCAACCACTATGATTCTCAAAAGAGGTGGCTAAAAAGGTAAAGACTAAAAGGGTAGCATTCAGAAGGTATAAGGGGATGCAAAGGGGGGAGGATAGGGAGGTGTATCGGGGAAACAGAGGGAAGCAGGGAAAGCAGTAAGGAGCATGAAGGTGCAAACTGAAAAGAGATTAGCCCAGGTGGTAACAAAGGGAACAACATATTTTTTAGGTATGTAAGTGAAAAGAGGAAGAGCAGGGGTGGGATTGTAAAGTTAAAAAGGGAAGGGGGACTGTGCAGAGGGAGACCCAGAAAAGGCAGTCATTCTGAACAAATACTTCTGTTCAGTGCTCACAGAGGAAGGAGAAGGAGAGGGACCACAGAAAAGTAACAGGAGCTTTGGAGGGTGGAGGTGGACACTAGTCTTTTTTCCAAGGAGAGACCCCTGAAGGGACTTGATAATCTGAAAGTGGACAAAGTAGTGGGGCCAGACGAGGTGCATCCAAGGGTATTGAGAGAGAGATCAGGGAGGTACTAGCTGTATCTGTGACAGTCCTATTTAACAGTCCACTGGAAACATGAATGGTTCTGGAGGACTGGAGGAGGGCAGCTGTAGTCCTACTTCAGAAAAGTGGTAGTGGGGAGGAGGCTGGCAGTTATAGGCCAGTCAGCCTGACATCGGTGGTGGGAAGGAAAGGATTGTTGAATCTCTTGAATCCAGTGGGTTACAAGACCTGAGGCAGCATGTATTCACTGGGGTGAGGTGGGTGGGGAGGTCGTATCAGATTTATTTGCCTGGGTGACCAAGGGATTAGATCAGGGAGGAGCGGTGGACGTGGTCTACCTAGATTTCAGCAACGCTTTAGACACTGTTCCATATAGGAGAATAGTAAGCAAGTTGGGTAACTTAGGAGTGGGTCCAAAGGTGGTAAACTTGGTAAGAAATTGGTTAGGGGACAGGAGACAGAGGGTGGTGGTAAATGGAGTTCACTCAGAGAAAGGGAAGGTGACCAGAGGGGTGCCTCATTGGTCAGTTATGGGACTGGCCATCTTTAATTCCTGTATAAGTTACATTGCAGAGGAGCTGGAAGGAGAGGTCTGCCTCTTTGCAGATGACACCAAAATCTGCAGTAGTGTGGACACTCGGGGTGGGGGCGGGGTGGAAAGGATGAGTGAAGATCCGAGAAAACTCAAGGAATGGTAGTGGTTATAGCAGCTGGGTTTCAGTGCAATAAAAATTGCAAAATAATCCACTTGTGATGAAGTACAAAATCGGTGGAGTGGTATTGACAACCACTAAGCAGGAAAGAGATTTGGGGTGATCATATTAGGTGACCTAAAGGTGGCGAAGCAGTGCGACAAGGCAGTATTTAGGGCTAGTGGGATGCTGGGCTGTGTAGGGAAGGGTGTCACCAGCAGAGAGAGAGAGAGGTGGTGTTGCGCCTGTATAGCTCACTAGTAAGACCCCACCTAGAATACTGTGTCTAATTCTGGAGACCACATCTCAGGAAAGACATAGAGTGGAGGCAGTCCAGAGGAGGCAACTAAAATGGTGCAGGGTTTGCTTCCAAAATCCCTATAAGGAGAGACTAACATACCTCAGTATGTGCACCCTAGTGGGGGGGGTTATGATAGAGACCTTTAAATACCTCACTGGGGTAAATAAGGTACATGATGGAAGTATTTTCAGAAAAAGAGGAGCTCAAGAACAAGGGGGGGACAGGGTAGAGTCAGGAGAGGTGAGAGGAAGTGCTTCTTCCAAGAAAGGGTGGTGGATTCTGGAACAGCTTTTCAGCAGAGGTGGTGGGGGCAAAAACTGTGGTGGGGTTCAAGAATGCATGGTATAGGCATAAGGGAATTGTAGTGGAATGGAAGGGTGGGGGGTAGGGAGAAAGAGCTGGAGATCAAGTAGGACCTGCAGCAATACTGTAGGTAGGGAAAAATGGGCAGACTGGGTGGGCCAGGCAGTCTTTACCTGCTGTCAAATTCTATGTTTCTGTGAGAGAATTATTTGTCATGAAAGTCAACAGACTTATCAGAATAATTTATCATGTGTGAAAACAAAGTTTCTATTAAATCAAGTTCAAGCAAAACTTAAAGCAAGATGAACTGCAGACGGTGGGAAGGGAAAGTAGGGGCAAGGGGGGATGGAGGTGATGGTGGTGGTGGGCTTATATAGAATTCCTAATACAATCATTGTCTTTATGAAAATGGCTTTAAGTCCTACTCCTGTTTAGGCTTCTTCAGCTTAGGCTACCAAGCACAGAAATCCACCTGCTTTCTTTGTGCAGGAGCTTTAATAGCATATCCCCACCTCTCCTTAGTTGAGGTACATGCTGTAATCCCATCAGTTTAGATTGACCTGGATCTGAATTGTGGTGGGATTTGAACTGTGCAGTCAGTGGAGCCCTATCATCTCCCCTTATGATACTCTTAACATGCTCTTGTACGTTTTGTTTATAAGGGATAGATTGTCCATCCCACATAAAGTGACTGACATGTGCATCAGAGCACCTAAATGACAAAAGCTGTAGTACAGCTAATGAATTATCTCACCTCTACTTTTTTTGCCATTAACACTTACAAACTGTTTACCTTGATGGCAATATCTACAGATATTTATGTATGTACGTACATATGTATGTACTTATTTATTGAGTTCAGAGGACCTTTGTGTTCTGGAGCCCTTTTTCAAAGGGGTTCACGTCAATTAAGTTAAATTCAACAGCAGAACAAGTTACATTCAACAGCAGACCAATACAATAAATGACAGGTATAACATTAGTTGTCATACTGTGTGAAGCAATTCTTGTGGGGAGTAGGAAGAAATAGGCTGTTGGTTAACTAGAATCTGCAGCTTATCCAGTAGATAGGGAAATTGGCAGACTAGGTGGGCCAAGCGGTCCTTATCTGCCGTCAAAGTCTATCTTTCGGTGTTTCTATGTAAGCAGTGAGTTATCAACTGACTTCTGCAATTGCAGAAGGCATTAACAAGGGGTGTAGGCTAATGCAATTAGCATATACAGTATAGCTACACATGCAGTGAAGTTTTCGGAAGAGGTAGATGGTGACTTGAGCCTTAAAGGGGGAGAAGCGGGGGAGAGCAGTGATGGCTGTGGGCAGGGAGTTCAGGCTTTGACTGCTGTAATTGCAAAGGAGAGTTAGCCAAGAATTGTTTCTCAGAAGGGCAGGAGAAGTTTTTGATTCCTCGTTGATTGAGTTCTGTATTTGTTTATAATCGGAAAGAAGAGGTCGCAAACACCCGGCGGCATTTGACCAAGATTTGCTCACTTTCATAGAAGAGGTTCATTGAGGTTGACTCAGAGGTGGAAAGGTATAGGTTACAGCCATGGGAGTCAAATCAAATCATTTTTATTTTTATAGCGCCTTTCAAAACCAAGGCGCTGTACATAAAAACCATACACATAAAGATAAAATTTTAAAACAAGCATAAAACAAATCATCCGTAGCTAGGAAAAGCTAAACTAAATAAATAAATCTTTAACTCCATTTTGAATCTATCGATGGTTGGGCATTCTCTCAACCAACAAGGTAGAGAATTCCACAGGGTTGGCACTGAAAAAGCGAAGGCACGAGATCCTGATGTCTTTAATCAAACCCTGGGAATCTCCAGCAATCCCTCATTGGTGGAATGAAGAGGACGGAGGGGGCAATAGGGTACCAGGAGATCTTTCAGGTAACCGGGTCCCTGATCATGTAGGGCTTTAAAGGTTAGTAAACCAACCTTAAAGGTGATCCGCCACCAAACAGGCAGCCAGTGCAGTTCGCGGAGCACAGGTGTAATATGACTGGTTCTAGAAGTCCCAGTCAAAAGCCTGGCCGCCGAGTTCTGCACCAGCTGCAGGTGGCGGATATCAATCCCAGGTAGCCCTAGGTATAGGGAATTGCAGTAATCAAGATGGGTAGTGACAAAGGTCTGGTTTCATGTTGGCTGCAAATCTGCAGGCTCATGTGTGTACTACTGAGATTCTTTTGAGTATGGTGTTATTGGCTGCAGAGTAAATGACCGCACCATAGTCAATCCCTGAGGTGATAAGGCTGGGTACCAGGAGTTATTTTTGCTTCGGGGGTGATGGTGTGCTTATTTCTGTTTAGCAAGCCAAAGCGGTGGATATATTTGACCAGGGATTCACCATGAGATGTGAAAGATAGGGACGCATCAAGTTGTATGCCCTGTTCTAATATTTGGTTGTCTAAATTTGCAGACAACTGTAGGGTGGGGAGGATTGTAAATGACTCAGATGAGGCCTTTTCCTTCCAAATGGCTAGTAATGATATCCATGAATGGACTGTGACTAACAAACTTGAACTAAATATTACCAAATGCAAAGTAATGCATTTGGGTTGTAATAATAAAACTTTTGGATACACACTATGGAAAGACAAACTATCTGTCACCCAGGAAGAAAGAAATTTGGGTATTAAAATCACAGTTGATCTGAAGTTTAGCTCTTATTGTAAAGATCAGATAAAAAGGGCTAATCAGAATCTTAATTGCATCTTGCAACATGTTGCCAGCAGGGATGAGAGGGTTTTGATGCCCTTGTATGGAACATTGGTTAGACCACATTTAGAATACTGTGCTCAAGTGTGGTCACCACATAAAAGGGAGGATATTCTAAAAATTGAGAGGGTACAACGTAGGGCAACAAAGTCTGTAGCCGGACTTAAAGGTATTCACTATTCAGATAGGCTAGAGCACTTAAATCTCTACTCTTTACACTATAGAATGCATAGAGGAGATCTATGTATGCTTTACAAAATCATGGGAGACACTAAGCTGCATGAAGAATTAGGAATTACACTTAAAACAAGTTGGTGCAATGCAAGGAGACACAATAAGCAATTGATGTTGCCTAAATGGAATTATAATTTAAGAAAATACTGGTTTATACAAAGGGTAATTTCCATCTGGAATAGTCTTCCTTCCTCGGTAGTAGATAGTAAAAACATGGATATTTTAAAATTGGTTTGGACAATTTTTGTAAGGATAGAACTGTAAGGTTCTGAATACATTGGGATGGGCAACTACCTATGAAACCTTGACCTGTTCAGTGGGGACCTCAGTTGATGTGATGTGCAGCTCAGGGCTGCTCCTTAGGGCATGGGTATTCCTGAACAGAAGAAATGTGGTTTTCTTGGTGTTATTGACCAGCCTGTTAGAAGTGAACTAGCCTCAGACCTCACCAAAGTCAAATTGTAGGTTGCATTTCAGTGTTCCAGATTGCAGCGTAAAGTGAAGATGTCTGGGTCATTGGCATCCAGTACTGCTTTGGAGTGAATGCAAACTTCTGGGACTTTGTTGACAAACAGTCTGAACAGTAGCAAGCCAAGGACTGGGCCTTGTGGGACTCCAGTGGTTAGAGACTGCAATCTGGAGAACACCTCCCCACATCTACCCTTTTGTATCTGTGGGCTGAGTGGTTGGAGAACAACACTGTGGTCTCTTCTGACAGGCCCAGCTCCTGTAGCTTTATGATTAGGAGATCATGGCTAACTAAGTCAAAGGCCTTGGAGAGATGAAGAAAAGCTGCACCAATGCATTTACCTTTGTCTATGGCCTTATGGAGTTCCTCAGATAATTCATTTAGGGCAGTGGTTGTGATATGCAGCTTTTTGAAGCCATGTTCAGCAGCAAGGAGGTTGCAGTCTGTGATGTAGGACACTAGTTGGTTGCTGACAGTCTTTTTTAAGGCCTTAGACAGTGGGAAGAGGATGGTAATGGACCTGTAGTTAGAGATTGCTGTGCTGTCATCAGATTTAAAGACTGGGACTGCATTGGATTGTTTCCAGACATTGAGGAGGGAGCCAAATTGGAGGAAAAGTTAAATATTATTTGGATAGGTAGGGACGATTCCTTAGTGGCCATTTTGAAGAGGACAGGAAATAATTTCTAACTGGTAGCTGTTCATATAATTCTTACTCTCAGAAGTGATATTCATTCCATAAAGAGAATCTGTACCATAAAGGCTCTCATTGTAAATATGTGAGCCTTACCAGCACATCTGTTACCACATGGGGAAAACTGGTGGTGCTAGTGCTTTTAAATATAGTTTTTTCAGCTAGTTACAACACCTGAAGCATAGTGCCATATTTCCTGCGTTCAGCCCTACACTGTAGAAATCCTGGCCCCTGTGATGACGTCCATGCCTCACCACGTAGTGAGAGCATGGACATCTATGTGGCAGCCCCATAGGTTTAAGTGCACAATATGCACTTTATAGTAGTTCCAATTAAAAGTTTACATACTGTGGTACAAGTACCCAAGGTCCTCTGGTAGCCTCCATTGAAAACTGGTGAAGAAAACGTCCTGCCATGACTTTGAAATCATGGTTATTTCAGATAGCCGCTTCTCCATGTCACTGGTCCCAGCGCACTTGGCCGTGAGTGTGCACGCCTATGCCTGCAGTTAGTAGGCTGTATAATAGAGCTCATTTGGGGAAAAAAGGAAACAGTATGCAATTTATTTATGTCTTGGTGAAGGACAGCTATATCAACCACTGGGATGGTGTCTTCTGTAAAAATGAGTGCTGGAAAGTCAAACAGTTTATTATAAGACTAGCAGGATACTGGGATGTATCGGGAGGGGTATTGATAACAGAAGAAAAGAGGTGATACTCCCCCTCTACAAATCCCTGGTGAGGCCTCACCTAGAGTACCGTGCCCAGTTCTGGAGTCCTCACCTCAGAAAGGATAATGATAGATTGGAGACAGTGCAGAGTAACAAAAATGATTCAGGGCCAGCAGGGCAGATCTTATGAGGAGCACCGCAAGGCACTAAATATGTACTCACTGGAGACCAGAAGGGAGAGGGGAGATATGATAAAAACCTTCAGGTTCTTTAAAGGTATTAACAAAGTGAACTATGGGGAATTATTTAGCCTGAATACCAATTTGCGGTCACATGGACAGAGATGGAAATTAACAGGAGGTAGGTTCAGGAAGGATGTGAGGAAGTATTACTTTATGGATAGGGTGGGGGACCCTTGGAATAGTCTGTCGGCTGAAGTGGTGGGTGCAAAAACATTTAGGGGATTCAAGCAGGGCTGGGACATAATGAAGGGAATAGTGGTTACCAGGGGTGACAGGAAAAGGGAGGAAAATAGAGAGAGGACTGGGAGGGTTAGTACCCTGGAGGAACAGTATGTTCCAGGGATTATAGGGAACTTGGGCAAACTGGATGGACCTCTGGTCTTTTTCTGCCATCATTTTCTATGTTTCTGTGTAGAAGCAGGGTATTAAATAAGCAAAACAAAAAATGATCAGAAAATTAATGCATAAAAGTGCTAATCAGTTGTGACAATGCATAACACTTAGCACAGAAAGATTAGCAACATTTTAATATATTCATTAATGTTGTCCACTGTGCCATGCACTTACTTAAAAAATGATTAGCAGTCTACTGCTACACATTTCTGGAAATGATTAGCGCTATCCCCTGTTTTGCATAGCATTTTGCTATGCTACACCAGCTATTTAATACCCTGAGAAGAGACTTTAAGGAGAAAGCTGAAGAGGCAGGGTGAATAGACAGAGGACGGGAGGACCAAAGTTTAGGAAAGTGATAAGAGAAGGCAGATTGCCAGCAGTAGATTTCCTAAAAGGAATAGCAAGAAACTGAGAAGCAATATTACATAAAGGATAGCAGGAAGTTGAGGGAGAGGATAAGAGGCAGCTAAGGAAGGAAGGGAACCAAGCCAGAATTTAGTCATAAAAGAGGCACAGTGGGTAAGACTCCTGGCATCAAGAGAGTGGAGTGAAAGAGCAGAGTGGAGTGAACAGTGGTACGTACGTGGGGAACAATCTAAAGCAAAACAACAAAAAGAATTGAACAGAGGGTCCAGTCTAGCAAGGGTGGATTTGGGAGCGCCACTGTAGACTATATCACCATAATCTAAAATAAGGAGGATCTTTTTTAAAACTACTTAAAAGAGGAAACATCCTCAATAAGAGCACCATAAAGGGTGTGAAAAGCAGAGAAAGAGGCAATTTGATGAGTGGTTTTAAGAAGGGTAGAAGTTGCCTTACCAATCTGCTGTCCTTTTATGAGAACATTAGTGAGTATCTGGACCATAATATTCCATGTGATGTAATTTATATTGATTTCAGTAGAGCATTTGATATTATGCCTCATATGGTGCTTATTTCTAAATTATGTGATATTAACATCAATCGTCATATTATTAATTGGATTGGCAATTGGTTGAGAGACAGGACACAGTGTGTTGTCATTGACGGATTTAGCTCCGAGATGGGATATGTTTCTAGTGGAGTCCCACAGAGTTCTGTGCTGGGCCCTTGTCTTTTTCAGGCATTTATTGCCGATTTGACTGATGAATGCCAGTCTATTTCTATTAAATATGCTGATGATGTAAAAATTGACGGTCCATGTTTAGATATTATGCAATCTATCATTATACAAAATGACCTAGCTAATATTACTTCCTGGGTAGACAAGTGGGGTATGAAGTTGAATTTGAACAAGTGCAAAGTTATGCATTTGGGATCTAACAACCCAAATTATAGGTATCGATTATATAGAACAAATTTAGTTAGTTCCTTTGATGAAAAAGATCTGGGTATTAGCATCTCCAATGACATGTCTTATAACAAGCATATTCAAGATACTATTAATAAGTCTAATAGAGTAATATGGTCTATTTTACATAATATTAGATCATGTAAACCTGAGGTCCTTGTACCTCTGTTCAGATCCTATTTTAGGCCCCACTTGGAATATGCTGCTTAGTTGTTGTCTCCTTATAAAAAAATTGTTAGTAATTCTTTGGAGAATGTTCAAAGACGGTTTACAAAGAAAATCTCGGGATTAAAAAATAATACGTGTAATGATAGGCTACAGATATTAAAGTTAATGTCTTTATCTACTCGTCGCCTTAGAGGTGATTTGCTTCTTCTTTTCGATATAATTAAAGATCTTGCCCTTATGACTGATTTAAATCTACAGTTTAAAGACTATTCTCATAATGTTAGAGGTCATCCCTTACAACTAATAAGGAATAAATTTAGGCACAAAAGCCGACAATATTTTATACGTTAAGAGTCATGGGTCCTTGGAACAACTTACCTATTAATGTTATTATTAGTGAAAATATGAAAAATTTTAAATACAGGCTTGATCAATTAATTTGCAATGGTTTTGCTTTATCATATTACCCCTTGGCTTAGTATAAGAGCGTTATGGGCTAACACCCCCTTGCTCTTTTCATAACCTTAGTATGAACCTTTGTATGAGTGCCAAAAGTCATGAAGACTGTTTTTTGGGGGTTGATAGATAGTTGGTTAGACTTAAGCCAGTGCTGAACACTGTCAAAGTCTAGTTGAAGCTGTAAAGTAAGATCAGGAGCAGAGGAGCCAGATGCAAAAATAACTGTATCATCAGCAAACATATAAATTGACACATAGGAACAGCCATAGCAAAGGTCATTCAGGAATATGGAAAAAAGAATAGGACCCAGAACAGACCCTTGGTGGACACCCGAGCAGATAGGGAGTGGTGATGAAGTGGAGCAGTCTATCTGGACAGATTGTGATCTACCCCCTGGGTAAGAGCTAAACCAGCTTACTGCAGAATCAGAAAGACCTGTCACTTTTATCTTATTAGTAAGGAGGGGATGTGATGCCCTATCAAAAGCTTTAGCAAAATCAACAAAAAATGGCAGATGTGATCAGTTCCTGATCCATACCAGTAAGGATGGAGTCAGTAAGTCATAGGAGAGAAGTGTAGGTGAAGTGGGATTTCCTAAACCCATGCTGAAATGGAGTGAAGAAGGAAGAAGAGTAAAGGAAGGTAGAAAGTTGCAATAGTATAGGGTGTTCCTGTAATTTAGCAAGGAGCGAGATGGGACAACAGTTACATGGAGAGGATGGATTATCACCTTTAGGGATAGGAATAACTGAAGCCTGTTTCCATGCATCTGGAAGAGTTGCAGAGGAGAAAGAAAGGTTAAAGAGTTGGGTAATTGTCAGTGCAGTGGCAGGGGCAGAGAGAAGTAGAAGCTTGGGGTCAAGGCCATCAGGGCTACCACATTTGAAGTAATGTTTTAAGTGTAGCTGCAGCAGCAGCAGTGGTAGCAGAGAAGGAAAAAGAGAGATTAGCAGGAGAAGAAGGTAGAGGGAGGGAAGGAAGGGGGGAGGAGTAAGAAGTGATGAGAATGGGCACAAGTAGCAAAGTGGGAGTTAAAGGAAGAGGCAGCAATAGAGGGGTCAGAGATGAGGGAGTCATCAGTCTTGAGAACAGGAGAGGAAGACTGGTTTGGAGGAGAGAACAAGGCATGGATAACCTCCCAGAACTTAGAGGGATGATTAATATTGTTCTGGAGAGTGGATGCAAAATACTCTAACTTTGCAAGTCTTATGACTTTGGTACAGGCATTATGATGTTGACAATAGCTTGTCAAAACAGCCAGAGAGCCTGAGATCTTAAAGGAACGCCAAGCAAGATCTCTAGTATGTAGGCATGCCATAACCTCCACGGTAATCCAGGGAAGGTGACAACCCTGGACTCCATTTTTTCTCAGGGGAGCATAACGATCCCAAACAGCCATGAATTTGGATTGATGTTAACCCAGAGCCTGATTTATATTATTGGCTGAAGGCAGAGGGGCGCAATCAGTTGCCCCTAAGGCAGCAAGGAGAGAGCTCAAGTCTAATGACCTAAAGGATCTTATGTATTTTGTGGATACAGTAAACCATATGGTGGTCACTGAGGGCATTAGGAAGGATTCCAGCATTAACAATACGATGGGGATAAGAAGCGAGGATCCAGTTTAACAAGGAGTGATTTAAGGATTTAGAGTTTAGGTGAGTAGGTTCAGAGATTAACTGAGTCAAATGTAATGACTTAACATTTTGAATAATTTTGTTAGTGCTGGGAGACAGCCAATTTATATTAAAGTCACTGAGAATATGAAGTTCACCTCTGGAAGAGTTAGAATAGACAGTAGAAGCGAGATCAGTAAGTGAAGCAGAGAAAATACCAGGACAGCAATAAACACCAGCAGTAAAGATAGGGACAGAAGAAGGAAGAGAGTTTAAGAAGAAGTAACTCATAAGAACAGGGGGAAGTGACAGCAAGAACTGTAACAAATTGGATAGTGTAGAATTATAGATGGTAACACCACCACCCCTCTTAGTACAATCTTGCCTAACAACAGTATATCCAGGGAGAATTACAGCAGAATTCAGTACCTTAGAAGAGAACCAAGTACAGAAGACATCCTCCTCCCTGCTTATGTGCGCAGTCATGTCTGAGGAGGGTGTAAAGTGGAGTGCTACCTGGCTGTTTGAAATCCTGGTAGTCAGTTAGGTTTCTGTTACTGCTGCCACTTCATTTTTGGCTAGCATTGAGGCTTCATATTTTGTGAACTGCGGAAGCAGGCTGCAGATGTCGATATGCAGGCAGTCAATAAATCCTCTGTAGGAGCTTTGTATGGGTGGAGTGGTATTAGAAGGCACTGAGCCAAGGTTGGGTTGAATGGTGCCAAGTAAGAGTAGGATATAGATGATAAAATTTTGCATGGCTGCCAGGGAGTGCATGACATAGAAACATGGAAACATAGAAACATAGAAACCGATGGCAGATAAGGACCGCATGGCCCACCTACAGTAGTCTGCCCATTTTCCCTTCCTACTGCAATACCGCAGATCCTACTTGATCTCCAGCTTTTACCCTCTCTGTCCTATTACTAAGTTCCCGTGTACCTATCCTATGCATTCTTGAATTCCCCTGTCATTTTTGCCACCACCACCTCTGTTGAGAGGCTGTTCCATGTATCCTGTGAAAAAATACTTCCTCATGTTACCTCTGATTCTACCCTCCTCCAGCCTCATATCATGACCCCTTGTTCTGAACAAGACATTCAGTTTGCTCTGTTTCTTGCTGGGGGCTGTACTTTAGTTAGACCTTACACCTCTGATTATGTCCTTCAGGTTTCAAGCTGTGAGTACAGGGCCATAGAGACAGTGCCCCACAGTTGCCATTACTGTGGGAGTTGGTGGATTGTCCAGAAGGGGAGGTTGGCCAGTGACAGCTGGAGTCTGGGAATGTGCCTGACCTAGTGGCTGATATAGATAGATATGTAGCTGTAGGTCTCCCATTGGAGGAGAGGTGGGGAAGAGACTTGGATATGTAATAGGCAAATGCCTAGAGAGAAGAGAGCGACCCTGAGGGGTGGCATCTCAGCAGCTGCAGTGACTTATTGTCTTGCTTCATCCAGAAAGGTTAGGTCTCATATGAAGACCTGCTTGTGGTCCAACCTTGGGAGAGGTGACCTCTAGACCTGCATGGTAGGGAGGTTCAACGATGGTCAGATAGAGATGAAACGAACATGTGAATAGGAAACACCCATATGGAGATGTTTGCAGCTTGGTGGAATAAAAAAGTAGAAGTAGGGGTCCCCCCGTCCGGCTAGGGATACTACAGTGTCCACTCCTAAAGCTACCCTTAGGTTGATGTTGGAGTCATGTACAGTACTCTGGTTCCATTCTGTTTTCTTAGCGCAGAACTCACCGTGCGTGAGTATGTCACATAAAGTTTCCCCTTTCCTGAATGTGATTTTAGGTGTCGGATTTATTAGTGGCCAAACTATAATCTCCATTAATATAGGCCATTTTTTTAAAAATTTCAGCATCTATATGGCTCGCTAGGGGACTGTAGTCCATGGCAAATGTAAATTTGTTCTGATCTGTCTTATTCTTAATTTTATGTTTCTTGGGAATCAGTAGCGATGCCGTGGTCTGAGCCTTCACCATGTTGTATGGTCTGTTCTGTGCCATGTTCAGTAGTTCCTCTTGATACCCCATCTATTTTAGCATTTTTATAAGGTCTGCTGACTGCTGTTCAAAATCCTGTAACTGGTTCTCCAGGGAGGTGGCTGCAATAGTAAGGGAGAAAAAGAAGGTGTTCACAAAGTTTAGGGTGTCAGTGAAAGATGAGGATAAGGAAACCTATATGGTTGCACAGAGGGACGCTTGTAAGGCAGTAAGGAAGGCTAAAGCCCTGACTGAACTGAGGATTGCACAGTTGGTAAAGGAGGGAGATAAAGCCTTCTTTAGGTACAGAAGGGAAAAGAGAAAACCAAGGGGGGGGGGTAGTTAGACTAGCAGATACTGGAAGGAAACTGGGAGAAAAGGATTGTGAGAAAGCAGAAGTCTTAAACCAGTACTTCTGTTCTGTGTTCACCAAAGAGAACGCAGGGGATGGGCCAAGCCTGCATAGCAACAACATACGAATATACGAAAATGCTAGCAGAAGCAGGCCAATATGGTCTTTCGAGTCTGCTCGAATGTGCAGCTAGGCCCTGTAATTGCAGCTGCCACCCCTCCTCCCCCCTCCTCGTCTTGACACCCTCCCTTACCCTGTCCAAACCCATCTTCAAGTTCAAGTTTATTACGGGAAAACTCCATTGAGCAAGTTCATTCACAAGGAGGTCCTGGGTACATTTATAAGCAAAATAAGCTATACATATAGGAAGTAACATAGCAACACGTTAAGGACATATTTACAAGTGAAATACGTGATACATATAGGTAAAGGCATGACAATGCATTAAAAGCAGACTAGGTCCTGCAAAAATAACTCGGTCCACTATAAGAGTCCGAAAATATCTAGTGCAACTTCCAAAAGTTCAAAAATAGCAGTGTAGTAAGAGGAAGCATGGGGGAGTGGGGAAGGATGGGGAAGGGGATTAAAAGCAGTTACAGGTATCCTTTATTATTGAGGCCACTAATCTTTTGAAGAAATTCACAGAAATTACACTGGATAGTTTCAGAGTAGATTGCAGCTGGTTCCAAATAGATGGTAGGGCAATTGAGATGGCTCTTCTGCCAAAGAAGGTGCGAGTCCTGGGATAAAATCTGCTTTTCTGAGGGAATAAGGACTATGGGAGGTACGGATGAGAGCTATTAAATAACTTGGAAGTTTGTTCAGGAGAAGTTTTAGGGTCCAAATGCCAGCACGAAGCGTGCGTCTAATGGTAAGCGATGTCCAGCCAACAGCTGCATACAGCTCACAATGATGGGTTTGGAATGGGTAGTTTGTAATGAAACGCAGGGCATGGTGGTAGAGGATGTCTAGTTTGTTTAGGCTGGTAACTGCTGAGGAGGTATAGATGATGTCCCCGTAATCAAGTAAGGAAAGGAAAGTGGTCTGAACAAGCCTGAGTCTGATTTCTAGGGGGAAGAGGGACCTATTACGGAAAAAGAAGCCTAGTCTAGCTTTTAGCCTTCTGGACAGGTCATCAATGTGCTCATTGAAGGAGAGCTTTCTGTCTAACCAGAAGCCGAGATATTTAGTTTTGAGGTAACTTCCAGCGGCTCATTTAGGGAGGTAACAATGAAATCTTGGGGCGGGTTGGGAGGGTATTGGGGAGAAAATCATGGCCTTGGTTTTTTTAGCATTTAGGAGAAGTTTATTATTGATGAGATTAGTTTCTGACTGTGTAAAGTTGGCTTGGAGAGTGTCCCTGACTTCCAGCAATGAAGGGTCTGATGTGTACAAGATCTGCAAAAAAATGCAGGGTGGACCTGGTTATTTGTGAGTCGAGGTTGTTGATGTATAGGGAGAAGAGTATAGGACCTAAGATGGAGCCTTGCGGGACCCCCCTGGTGATAGGTAAAGAGGCAGAGAACAGCCCTCCTGATTTAATTTTCTGCATCCTTCCTGTTAGGTAATTGGAGAACCATTGGGAAGTAACAGGGTGGCGCCTATGTTGGTAAGGCGCTTTTCAGTTAAATTCAAACAACATGAAGTCTTGCTGTATTCTGACATATGCAGTTAGGTCCTGCCTTTCAACTGCCCTGGAGAACAAAGAGTTAAACTTTCCATGGCCAGCATGGAATGTTCACCATGAGCTCAGTTGAAGCCCCTGTCTGCTGTTGTTTAAACTGTAATCATCAGATTCTTTACTCCGCCTCACTGAACAGTCACTCCGGAGATTTCTCCTGTTGCTCCGTTCAAAAAAGTCAGTTGAAGTGTCGTTTTCTCGGTCGGTTTCTACCGAATTGCTGTTACCGCTTAGTCGGTTCAAGTCTCTGTCTGTGGTACCGTGAGTACTAGATAGGTTTTTTGTTTCTGTTTGGAACTTGTAAATTGTGGATCGGTTCGGCTGAACCGATCAGTTTGAAGTAAAAAAAACCTTGTGTTTGATTTAGAGTGTGGTAACCGGTCCGTATCAGTTCTAAAAAAAAACAGATTTTATTACTTTTTATTCCAAGACCCGTGACACGGTCAGGAACCGATAGGGGAGTCTTGCCTGGCGGATTGCCAAAAAAAGGGTAAGTTTTGGATAGGATTGCCCATGTCTGAGAAACCCAAGAAAATAAACGGGCCCATTAGGTTTCAACACTGCAGTGTGTGTGGGGAAGTCTTTGCCAAGGCTGATCCCCACACCACCTGTGTTTATTGTCTGGGGTTTGACCACCTCGATTCAGACTACCAAATTTGCAAGAATTTTCCCAAATCTACTCTTGAAAAGAGATTAGGTAGACTGAGGGAAAGGGAGGCCGAGAAGTCCTCTGACCCGGATAGCCAGCCCTGTTCGGTTCCGACCGAACCGGAAGATGTGCCCTCTAACCAGGGCGATACTTTTTTGATCAAAAGGAGAGACGATTCTGAGGAGTCGGTTCTGGTTAAAAGAAAGAGAAAAGATAAGTCGTCCGGTTCGGACTCAGAAATTCATACTCCGACTGCCGATGAGATAGCCAAAGCGATAAGGATAGTGCAATCGCTTAGTTCGGTTCTGACCGAACTGGCACCATCTGGCAGGGGTTTGGTTCGGTCGGTTCCCCCGGTTCCGGATTATACTTTAGAAGAATTTTATGAACTGGAGGAGGAAGAAGGAGAGTATGAGGATGATTATGGTGATTATGAAAGTCTGGATGTGCCTATTGACCCGGACATCTCCCCAGACAGACCTTCAGGTGTTTCTCCTACTAGGCTTTCTGAGTCCCCTTCTCACTATATGTTTTACAAAAAAGTGGCTGAGACCCTCCAGCTTCCTATGGAGGAAGCAGTAGATGATCAGGAGGAGCCTGATTATGTTGAGATGATGGACATCCCAGAGTCCAGGAGGCTGTCTATTCCCCTCCACAAATCCTTTGGGAAACAGACACTTAAAATTCTTAATTCTCCGAATTCTATACCTCCCGTGGACAGATGAATGGACAAGAGGTACACTCTCTCAGGCTCAGACACGGAGTTCCTTTTCCAGCAATGCAGCCATGTTGGGGTAGTGCAGTCTGCTGCCTGTGATAAGGCAAATATCCCCTTGGCATCACACCCCCCCAGACAAGGACTCGAGGAAGATTGATGCCATGGCAAAGAAACAATACATGGCAGCATCTTTGGGACTCAGGCAGGCTAACTATATGGCCTATACAGCTAGATACCAGAAGTCCAGGTGGGACACTGTGCTGGCTCTGGGTTAACAGGCCCCTGTCCAGCTTGCCAAGGAGCTGGAGCAGGTGGCTGCAGATTGGGATTGAGGCATCTAAAGTACAGTTTCATGCTGCTGTGGACTCCAATGATGTTTCATCAAGAGTCATGGCTACATCTGTTGCTCTACGGAGGATGGCTTGGCTCAGATGTACTAGCCTCTCACAGGATAGCCAGGCTAAGGCCATGGATTTTCCTGTAATTGGTAATTCTCTATTAGGGAGCAGACAGAGAACTACATGAAAAAGATGGACAAGTACAGGACCACTTACATGAGTGCTTAGGCCACAGAAAGGCAAGCAACTCCTCAAAGGCAGCAGTCCAGGGGCAGGGGCAGGCTTTTCCAAAGGCCTTTTTACCAAGCTCAGGCCTCCTCTTCTTTTTCACAGAGGGGGTTCTTTAGAGGGAGAGGCAGATGGGGGATGAGCAGGCCTGCATCCACCCCTCAGCCTAAAGCACCTGCCAAGCAGACACCCTGATGGGTCTGCCCGGGCCTATTCTCCCATACCAGTAGGGGGCAGGCTGGCCTACTTTGTCCAGGACTCGAAGTCTCTAACATCAGACAAGTGAGTCCTGGAAGTAGTAAACCAGAGACTGGTTCTCAGCTTCAAAAAAATTTCCCAAGATGAGAACCAGATCCTTTCCACCTGCAAATCTCTCAGAGGCCCTTGCCCTAGAGGCAGAGGTTTCTTTTCTCCTAGCTCTCAGAGCTATAGAGAGGGTTCCCACCCTACACAAGGGCAAAGGATTGTATTCCACATACTTCCTAACCCCCCAAAAAAAACAGAAGAATGGCGGCCCATCCTGGACCTAAGATATCTGAACAAACACCTTTTAAAGCCAAAGTTCAAAATGGTGACTCTGGGAGTTATCCTTCCCTCTCTAAGGCCAGGGGACTGGCTAGCCTCCCTGGCCCTCAAAGATGCCTACTACATTCCCATCAGGTGCTCCCACAGAAAGTACCTCAGGTCTGAGTTGCCCCTCAGGCCATTATCAATTCAGAGCAATGCCCTTGGCCTAACATTACGTCGCCAAGGGTTTTCACAAAGTGCCTGGCAGTAGTTGTTGCTTTCCTAAGGAGAAAAAAGATCTCCATCTTCCCATACTTGGACGACTGGCTCATAGTAGGTCAGTCTCCAGACCAAGTCAAGTCACATTTGCAAGTGACCCGCAAGTGCTCACTTCTTTAGGATTCCTTCTCAACCTTCCAAAGTCAGTTCTCGAACCAGTATAGCTCCTCACCTTCATAGGTGCAGAACTGGGTACAGTAAAGGCAAGAGCCTTCCTTTCCATGGAAAGGGCAAGGACCCTCCTGGAACTGGCCTCTTCATTCACCCTTTGGGTGTCTCAACCAGCAAGGCATTTCCTTCAGCTACTGGGCCACATGGCAGCTTCCACAGCAGTGGTCCAAGGGGCAAGATTCCAGATGAGGGACATTCAGTTCCACTTAAGAGCCTTCTGGTCCCAAAGGAAGGATTCCCTTACCAAACTAGTCCCAGTGACTCGAACCCTAATCCAAGCCTTGCAATGGTGGCAGGATCAGGACAGTTTGAGACAAGGGGTTCCTTTTGTCACTCAGTCTCATTCAGTGATACTCACCACAGATGCTTCCCTTCTGGGCTGGGAGCCCATTTGGGGATCTTACCACCCAAGGACTGTGGTCACCTCAGGAATCTCTGCTTCACATCAATCTCTTGGAACTCAGAGCAGTGTTTCTGGCACTGCAAGCTTTTCCAAATCTGTACAGAACAAGGTGGTCCAGGTCAGAACAGACAACACCACCACCATGTGGTACATCAACAGCAAGGAGGCACTCGGTCTACGGCCTTGTGCACAGAAGCAGTGAAGTTGTGGTCCCTGACCTATTCCCTGAAAACCTCTCTGATAGCAGTTCACCTCCCAGGGAAGGACAATGTCCTAGCAGATGCACTGAGCAGAATATCCCAGGGCCATCACGAATGGGCCCTAGATCCCCTAGTTTTGAAATAGATTTTCTCGGGATGGGGCACTCCAGAGGTAGATTTTTTTGCAGCCCCAGACAATCACCAACTTCCTCTCTTTTGTTGCAGATCCCCAGTCTTGGGCTCAGTCCCCCTGGATGCTCTGATTCTGAACTGGGAAGGGAAATTTCTGTATGCTTTCCCCACTTCCCTCTCCTGTTCAAAGTGTTAGTCAAGATAAGGTCACAACCATGCAAAGTGATTCTGATTGCTTCAGACTGGGCCAGACAGCCCTGGTACCCCCTGTTGCTGTCCCTAGCAGTCCACCTTCCCCTGTCTCTTCCCAGGAATTACAACCTGTTGACATCCTCTCAGGGGAGGATTTGGTACCCGAATCTTTGGTTTCTCAATCTCAAGGCATGGCTCTTGAAGAGTTAGAGTTTGCAGATCTGCATCTTTCCCAAGGGGTTCTGGATATCCTTAAGGCTTCACGAAAGCCTTCCACCAGAAGGACTTACAACTCCAAATGGAAAAGCTATGGCCTAGGCCTCAGACCAGCTACCCTTAAAGTACACTTGGCAGCTATTTCTGCTTTATTGTCAGTAGGCAAGCCTTCCTTTCTATCATCCCATCATGTGTTTTGTAAGTTTTTCAAGGGATTGCTTCACACCAATCCCCCCTTTAGGGATCCTGTTCCTGCTTGGGACCTTAATGGTTGCATTGCTCAGCTTATGCAACCCCCCTTTGAGCCTTTGTCCTCAGCAGAGCTTAAGTACTTGACGTGGAAAACTGTGTTTTTAGTAGCCATTACTTCTGCCAGGTGTATCAGTGAATTGCAAGCCTTGTCAGTGGAATCTGATTTCATCTCTTTCCATAGAGATAAAGTGGTCCTAAGAACTAACAGAAAGTTCTTACCTAAAGTGGTTTCAGATTTCCACCTCAACCAGTCTATATCTCTCCTTGTTTTCTTCACTGACCATTCCTCCTCTGGAGAGAGGAGGCTACACAGCTTGGATGTTAAAAGAGCCCTGAGCTACTACGTAGAGCGTACCAAGGGTCACAGGTTTGAATCCCTCCAGTTGTTCCTTACGTATGGAGAAGTTGGTAAGGGCAAACCTGCCACTAAGAGATCTATTGCCAGGTGGATTGTTTCTTGTATACAGTTCTGCTATGAAAAACTGGGTAGCGCTCCACCCTCAGGCCTGAGGGCTCATTCCACTAGAGGTACAGTTGCTTCCCTAGCTGTTGCCAGGGATATTCCTCTCTTAGAAATCTGTCAAGCAGCCACCTGGAAAACATTCCATACTTTCACCAAGCATTACTTTCTGGATATCCCGGCTAGGAGTGAAGCTCGTACTTCAGAGCCTGTTCCCAAAGTAGGTTCTGTCCCTCCTCCATGGAGGTACTGCTTGGTAGTCTGCATATGTCAGAATACAGCAAGACTTCATGTTGTTTGAAGAAAAAATTACTCACCTTAGTAATGTTGTTTCTTCTAATGGAGTCTTGCTGTATTCTGACCTCCCCCTCGCCTCCCCTCTCAGAACCTAGATTTTGGGATGTGGGTGGGCAGGAGCAGTGTTGGCACCCTAGGGGTGTCCTTTTTTCACCCTCTTTTAGTTTGGGTGAGTGGTTGTGTTTTGGATGTGTTTTGTTTTTGGTTTTCCTGACTTGAGTCTTCCTTTTGAAACCAAAAACCCTTTTATATAGATATAGTCGCCAGTTGGCTAGTATGAGTTTTACAGTTTCCAAACAGAACTTCTAGTGAGTATTGATCGAAAAGATCTGATGGTTGCAGTTTAAACGACAGCAGACAGGGGATTCAACTGAGCTCGTGGTGAACATTCCATGCTGGCCATGGAAAGTTTAACTCTTTGTTCTCTGGGGCAGTTAAAAGGCAGGACCTAACTGCAAATGTCAGAATACAGCAAGACTCCCTTAGAAGAAACAACATTACTAAGGTGTGTAATTTTTTCTTATGGTCAATGGTGTCAAATGCTTTGCTTAGGTCTAAGAATACTGCACCCGTAATTTTCTCAGCATTCTTAGCTGAAATCCAGTCGTTGGTGACTTTGGCAAAAGCAGTAATGGTGCTATGATTAGAACGAAAGCCTCATTGTGCTATGTTGAGGAGAGAAAAGGTTTCTAGATGGGTCTTCAACTGTTTATAAATCAACTTTTCGAAGACTTTAGGAAAGATTGGTAGGATTGAGATCAGTCTGTAGTTATTTAAGTCGCATAGGTCCCCTGATTTAAATAGGGTATGATATGAGCAGATTTCCAACATGATGGAACTACGGCAGATGAAATAGAAAGGCTGAATATATGGAGGATGGGGGCAGTAAGATAGTGGTAGCCAAGTTTAAGAAAAAATGGTTCAAGGCCGTCATCTCTGGCACTTTTTGTGGTATCTAACTCAATGAGTGAATCCTCTACTTCTTTGAAGCTGAGGGGTAGCAGTTGGAATGGGTGGGCTGTAGTTTTCTGAGCAGTAGTGGGGCTATCATAATTGCTGGTTCGAGCTGCGTAAGGTGAGGCATCGAAGGCTAGACCAGCTGTGACAAAATGGGAATTTAATTCTTCAAGGATTTGGCAACTGCTTTCAATAACTGCCATTCACGTGAATCTTAGCTGGGATGGAGGGGGCAGCCGGCCGTCCTTCAATTGCCTTGATGGTCCTCCAGATCTTATGTGAGTTTCCTTTTGCTTGTTCCAAAGTGGAAACATAATAGTTTGCTTTGGTCACACGAATGCGTTTTACGCAAGTATTCCTAGCTGCTCTAAATGCTTGCCAATCTCCCGGATTCTTGGTTCTTCTTGCTAGAGCCCAGAGCTTATCTCGGTTTGTAAGTTCAGTCTTGAGTTCCGGTGTAAACCATGGGTGGGAGACCTCACGCGTGCGCATTTTAATGAAGGTTAAAGCTACCCGCCATTCTACAGGAAACCACCTCCTTGGGCAGAGTATTCCACCTTTCCACCACCCTTTCCATGAAAAAATATCTCCTGATTTCCCTTCTGAATCTTCCCCCCTCCAACCTCAGCTAATGCCCTCTTGTATCCCTCCGTCTTCTAAGCTGGAGGATCCCTTCTGTATTAACCTTATTTATCCCCTTCAGGTATTTAAAGGTTTCAGTCATATCCCCCCATCCCGCCTCTCCTCCAGGGAGTACCTATTCAGCTCACCCAATCTATCCTTGTAGGACTTTCCTTCCAATCCCTGGATCATCCCTGTTGCCCTACGTCACAACCCCTCCAACAATTTGATATCCTTCTTCAGGACTGGGTGCCAGTACTGCACGCAGTAGTCCAGATGAGGCCTGACTAGGGACCTGTATAGGGGAAGGCTCACCTCCCTATTCCTGGAGGAGATTCCCCTCACTGTACACCCCAGCATCCTATTGGCCTTTGCTGCTGCCTTCCTGCACTGAGCAGAGCTGTTCATGCTGTCCGTTATAACCACCCCCAGATTCTGTTCCTCCTCTGTACTTTCCAGCTGCACCCCTCCCAGCTGATAGCGTTGAACCCCAGCTGCCATGTTTCTGACTATTCCTGCAGGTTGGTCAGGTCCTCCTGCAGCCCTTTCCACTCTTTCATGTCATCTACTACTGCTCCCATCTTTGTATCATCAGCGAACAGACTGATCCTACTCTGGACCCCTTGTAAGATATCAGCTATGACTATCCCAAACAGAACTGGTCCCAATACCAATCCCTGTGGCACCCCGCTCGACACTTCCCGTGGTGATGAGAGCTCCCCTTTACCACCACCCTGTGCTGCCTTCCATTTAGCCAGTTGATGATCCATCGGACCATCTTTGTTCCCACCCCTATGTATTCCAGCTTCCCTCCCAGCCTCCCATGCAGCACGGAATCAAAGGCCTTGCTGAAGTCCAAATAGAGTACATCCACCGCATGGCCCTTGTACAGTTCCCTGGTCACTCAGTCATAATACTTGATTAGATTTGTCTGGCAGGATCTGCCTAGAATGAACCCATGTTGATGACCATCCTGGAGACCTCTAAGTCCTCTAAGATGATCACCAGCCTCTCCTTTAGTATTGTCTCCATGAGTTTCCCCACAATTGATGTGAGGCTCACTGGCCTGTAGTTGCCTGGTTCATCCCTGGGGCCACTCTTGTGAATGGGAACTACATGGGCCATCGTCCAGTCCTGTGGTATGCATCCTGTTTCCAGGGAGGTGTTGATTAGGTCAGTCAGTGGTCCTGCCATGATCTCCGCTAGTTCTTTGAGTACCCTAGGGTGGATGCCATCTTGTCCTGGTGCCTTGTCCACCCTTAGTGCCCTCAAGCTCTCCCTAACTCTGTCCTCTGTAATCCCTACATAAGTCCCCTCTTCCCCTCACTACCTCCTACCCCCCCTTAAGGTATCTGCCCCCTTTCTCCTCCGTGAACACAGAACAGAAGTATTCGTTTAATGCCTCTGCCAGTTCCCCCCCATTCTCCACCCACCCTCCGTCCATCCTAATCCTCACAATCTGGTCCTTGTTCTTCCTCCTTTCTCCAACATATCTGAAGAATTCCTTCTCTCCTTCTTTAATACTATGTGCCAGTCTCAGTTCTCTTGAGGTCTTGGCCACTCTGACCAGTCTGGTAGCCTCTCTGAACTTATTTGTATACTCATCCTTGTCTCCTTATCAACCTCCCCCCTGATTTCTTCATCTTCCAAAATTCCCTTCTCTTGGCCCATACTCCATCCGTAACCTCCTAGGTCAACCAGCTAGGCTTCTTTGCCCTTCCCTTCTAACTCCGTGTCTTTGTACACGTCCCAGTGGACTCCTTCAGCCCTCTTTTAATAATGTCCCACTTTTGACTAGCATCCATGTCTTAATGAATTCCTGCCAAATGCTTGCCTCAAATTTCCCCCATCCTGTTAAAGTCTGCCTCTTTAAAATCCATCACCCTGGTCCCCGTATCCCCTGTTTCCCTACTCATATTGAGCGCGGTGATCACCCCCAGCCAGAGGGTCCTCCACCTCCATATCCCTTATAGCCTCCCCATTTGAAAGTACCAAGTCCAGAGTCCTCTCCAATCTAGTTGGCATATGTACCAATTGTACCAGGAAGCTGTCCTGAAATGCCTCTAGTATGACCTGCTTCCCCGGACTCGTGGTGGCTGTAGTGCTCCAGTCCACCCCAGGTAGGTTGAAGTCCCTCACCACCACTGTGTTCCTCATCCTACAGACCTTCTGATTTGCTCAGCTAGCCAGGGGTGGAGGAATAGCTGGTGCAGCTGATGCAGTGGCACAGGGGCCATCACACTTAGAGGGCCCACTGAAACTTGCTGTTTTTTTACTTAATTTCTCTATTTTCCCACATTTCTCCAGTATGCCACTACTGATCTGTCTGTAGGTGACAGCAGAGAGTGCAGTTTGCTGTAAATCCAGATTCCTCCAAAAATCAAGAGACCCGCTGGTGCCATTCCATCCGAATCTGTGTTTATTGATCTGTTGTGGCAGCATGGGCAAGGCTGTGGAGTGGGTGGGGCAGGCTTTCAGCCTCTCAGGGCAGTGACAGTCCCTCCCCCAGTGCTCTTGTGCAATGCTACTGTGAGTGAGGAGGGGAGCCTCAGAGATGGTGAGGGGATGGGTCTGGGTTTGAGGGATCAGCAGCTGTTGACTTATCACTAGACTGGCAACAACAGGGTGTATGTGAGTGGTGCTGGTCTGGCAGTGGTGTGGCACCCATGTTTTTTTTAGCAGGCACAGGAGGGCAGCCAATGGGTCCTATTCCTTCTTCACAGAGCTGCTGCACCACATGACTGGCTGGCTGACACCGGATTGTATAGGGGCAGTGTCAGTCAGTCAGACATCTCTTACTCTGTAGTTGGTAGGCAGAAATGAGGGCAGGGAGTATAAGTGAATGAGCATTACAGCCGTAGCTGTAGTTACAAGAGAGAGAAAGAGAGAGAGAGAGAGCAGAGAGGGAAGGTGGTGGAGATTGATTTCAACTCTGTGTTTGCAGCGTGCTTCAACTTCACTTTCCTTTCTGACCTTCAGACCTTGCACTATTGCCTACTCCTAGTACTCCTGACTCCTCCTGATCCTTCTAAATTTTGCTCTAGCGTGCACCAATATAACATTTTTCTGAACTACTGTTCTTTAAACTTGTAGCAGCAACTGTGTTCCACAGACTAGTCTGAGGCCAGGATGGGTCAGAGGAGTAGGTCATTGCTGATCTAATGGCTGGTCTGGGCCCCATCTGGCTGGCTGGCCACACTGCCACTGGCCGGCTGTATAAAAACTATTGACTTGATTAATTTATTTAAAACAAGTTCAATAACTCTTCACTTGTTGCCACTGTTACCAGTGCTCATGCTCAGTTAGAGAGGAGCCTTCAAAATCATTTAGCAGACAGCAGTGCACTCCACAGAATTAAATGGATTCTTTCTCTAAGTTGTTTTTGACCCACCCAGCCAGGCCACCAAAATCAATGGGGGGTTGGTGCCACCAGGCCGGGGCATAGGGTGCCGTCAGGAGGACGGGGGCCCAAAATTACAAAATGCACTGGGGCCCATGTTTCTCTTCCTCCACTACTGCAGCTAGCTCTCTGTCCAGGTCCTCCCCTTGTACTGGAGGTCTGTATACTACTCCCACCCTCAGTGCCCTCCGTCTCAAGTCCTGAAACTGCATTCATAGGGCCCCTCTATTGCTTTCCTCCCCTTCTCCCTTATACACTTTATCCCTTCTCGTACAAAGATTGTCACACCTACCCCCTTCCCTTTAGCCCTGTCCTTCCTGAATATTCTGTACTCTGAGATCATCATATCCCAGTTCTGGCACTGGGTAGCCCACGTTTCTGTGATGGCCGCAATGTCCACCCCTCTCACTGCCAAGAGAGCCTGCAACTCAGCTACCTTATTGGCTCCTAGGCTCCTTGCATTCAACATGACCACCCTCCACCCTGTTTCCTTCTTTGTCTTACTCTGGGTTTCCCCATGCCCCTTGCCTGACTCCTTCCCTCTTGGGGGCAAGCTTGTCAGGCTCCCTTCAAACAACATGAAGTCTTGCTGTATTCTGACAATCTGCAGTTAGCCTCAGCGCTTGAACTGCCCCAGAGAGGAAAGGGTTAACTCTATGCCAAAGCATAGAACATTGAGCTCGCGCTCGGTTTTCAAACCTCTGTCCCTGGTACACTTCATTGTAACCGTCAGATTCTTTACTCCACCCTACTGTGAAGACGCTCTGGAGAGTTTCATCTTGCTGCTTCGGTACAGTAAATTGTTCGATAAATCTCATCTGATTTATTTCTTTTCAGTCATCAGATCTCTGTCCACAGTACAGTATAGCGTTTAGCGGCAGATAGTGGTATTTTTTTGTTGAAAAGAAATTGTTTTGTTTCCTCGGTTTCTTTCCGGTCGGTATGGTTCGGAAACCGACTTGATCTTTGATTGTTGTTTATTTTTCGCTTTGTTGCGGCGTCCAGTATCTTTCAGCGTAAAAAAAAACGACGTTCTTATTCTGTTTTTTTTCCTCAACCATTGAACCAGTTGGTGGCTGAAAGTTTTGGTTGTTGCCTGGCTTAAACGCTTTTAAGGGTAACTTAATAACTGTGGCTATGTCTGAGAAACCTAAAAAGAAAACCAGTCCCCCAGGGTTTCAACACTGCACCGAGTGTGGGGAGGCTTTTGCTAAAGCTGATCCCCACCTCGTTTGTGTTTATTGTCTGAGGCTTGACCACCTCGATACAGACTGCCAAACATATAAGAATTTCCTTAAGCCCATGCTAGAAAAGAGACTAGCTAGACTTAAGGAAAGGGAGGCCGAAAAATCCGCTGAAGTGGATGGCTAGCCTGGTTTGGTTCCGACCGAACCTGAGGAAGTGCCTGCTGACACGGACGATACTTCCTCAGGCAAAAGAAAGTCCAATTTGGAGAAATCAGGCTCGGCAAAGCATAGGAAGAAGTCAGCTGGTTCGGAATCCAAACCCGCAGATCCCAACCGCTGAGGAGATTGCGAGAGCGATTAGTATAGTTCAGTCGCTTCGCCTTACTCCAACCAAACCAACTGGTTCCGAAAGACGGTCGGTTCTGTCGGTTCCAGCCCCATTAGAGTATGATCCAGAGACTTTTTATGAGGTTGATTGGGAAGGAGATCCAGAGTATAAAGGTGATGATGATGACTTTGGTGGTCTACATGAGCCAGTAGAGCCTGACATCTCCCCAGACAGGCTTACCAGTATTTCTTCTCCCAGATTGTCTGAGTCCCCCTCAAATTTTTTATTTTATAAAAAGGTGGCAGAAACTCTCTAGCTCCCAATGGTGGTAGCCTTGGCTGAAGAGCCTGACTTTGTGGAGATGATGGATGTCCCAGAGTCAAAGAGACTGTCAGTGCCCCTTCATAAGTCTTTGGGGAAACAGGCTCAAAATATTTTACAGGCCCACACTTCCATACCTCCTGTGGATATAAAGATGAACAGGAGGTATATGCTGTCAGGCTCAGGGACAGAATTCTTCTATAACCATTGCAGCCATGTTGGGGTAGTGCAGGCTGCAGCCTGTGACAAGGCTAACGTACCCTGGGCTTCACACCTCCCAGATAAGGATTCTAGGAAAGTGGATGCCATGGCCAAAAAACAGTACTTGGCATCCTCTTTGGGACTCAGGCAGGCCTCTTATATGGCCTATGTGGCTAGGTACCAGAAGCCAAGGTGGGATACAATTCTGAAGTTAGCCAAGAATGCCCCTCCCCAGCTAGCCAAGAAGCTGGAGCAGGTGACTGCAGATGGCATCGAAGTATCTAAAGTTCAGTTCCATGCTGCTGTAGACTCGAATGATGTGTCTTCAAGAGTCATGGCTATGTCTGTCTTCCTAAGGAGGTTCACCTGGCTCATATGTACTAGCCTCTCACAGGATACCCTGGCTAAGGCTATGGATTTTCCTGTTACTCAGAACTCTCTGGGGAGCAAACAGAGGAGTACATGAAGAAAATGGATGAGTATAGGACCACATACAGGAGTGAAGTGGCCAAGGAAAGGCAGGCCACTCCTCAAAAGCAGCAGTCTAGGGCTGGCAGGGGCAGGCCGTTTCACAGGCCTTTCTGCCAGGCTCAGGCTTCCTCTACTTTTCAGCAGAGGGGGTTCTTTACTGGGAGAGGGAAAAGGGGGATGAGCAGGGCTGCATCCACCTCTCAAGCTAGGACCCCTGCCAAACACACCCTGATGTGTCAGACAGGGTCGCCTCCTTAGTTCCAGAGGGGGGCAGGCTGGGTTACTTATTCTAGGAGTGGAAGTCTGTAACAACAGACAAATGGGTCCTGGAGGTGGTAAGCCAAGGACTTGCTCTCAGTTTCAAGAAATTCCCCAAAGTAAGGGCAAGGTCCTTCATGCCTTTCTCACCACTGGAAACAGCTACTCTAGAAGCAGAGGTTTCGGCCTTGCTGCTCCTAAGAGCAGTGGAGCATGTGCCTCTAGTACACAGGGGCAAAGGATTGTACTCCAGGTACTTTCTTACCCCAAAAAGGACTGGGGCGTGGTGAGCCATCCTAGACCTAAGATATCTGAACAAACATCTTTTAAAACCAAAATTCAAGATGGTGACTCTGGGAATCATTCTTCCCTCTCTGAACCCAAGAGACTGGCTAGCTTCTCTGGATCTCAAAGATGCCTATTTTCATATCCCTATCAGATGTTCCCACAGAAAGTACCTCAGGTTTGAGTTGCCCTCAGGTCATTATCAGTTCAGAGCAATGTCCTGTGGCCTGACTTCAGCTCCCAGAGTCTTTACAAAGTGCCTAGCAGTAGTAGTGGCTTTTCTCAGAAGACAAGACATTTCTGTATTTCCCTATCTGGATGATTGGCTCATTGTAGGCCAGTCCTCAGACCAAGTCAAGTCAGCTCTGGCAGTTACCCAGAGGCTTCTGGGTTCTCTAGGGTTTATCCTCAATCTTTCAAAGTCAGTGCTGGAACCAGTTCGGCTACTCACCTTCATAGAGGTAGAGCTGGATACCATTCAGGCAAAAGCCTTCCTACCTCTTTCAAGGGTGAAGGCTTTCACAGATCTGGCAGCCTTTTTCAAATGTTGAGTGTCTCGGCCAGCCAGACATTTTCTTCAGCTGCTAGACCACATGGTAACTTCTACTTCAGTAGTCCAGGGAGCCAGGTTCCAAATGAGGGACATTCAGTTTCACCTCAGGTCCTTTTGATCCCAAAGAAGGGATCCACTCACCAAATGGATTCAAGTGACTCAGACTCTTGCCCAGGCTCTCCAGTGGTGGTAGGACAAGGAAAACCTCAGACAGGGAGTTCCCTTCTTTCCCCAGGTCCCTTCAGTTGTTCTCACAACAGATGCATCCCTCCTGGGGTGGGGAGCTCATTTGGGGACACTCACTGCACAAGGCACTTGGTCTCAGCAGAAGTCTCTTCTTCACATCAGTCTTCTGGAACTTAGGGCTGTGCTTCTGGCCCTTCAAGCATTCTCAGCCTCAGTTCAGAGGAAAGTGGTGCAGGTCTGGATGGACAACACCACTACTATGTGGTACATAAACAAGCAGAGAGGCACTTGATCCACAGCCTTGTGCACAGAAGCCATGAAGATATGGTCATTGGCATACTCCCTTCAGACCTTCCTGGTAGCAATGCATCTGCCAGGGAAGGACAATCTGCTAGCAGATGCCCTCAGCAGGATCTCTCAGGGTCATCACGAGTGGGCCCTGCACTGTCAGATCCTGCATATAATTTTTCAGAGATGGGGCACACCAGAGATAGATCTATTTGTAGCCCCAGACAATCATCAGCCTCCTCTGTTCTGTTGCTGACCTCCAGTCCTGGGGTCTGTTCCTCAGGATGCTGTCCTCTTGGATTGGAAAAACAGGTTTCTTCCCTCCTTTCCGTCTGATATTCAGAGTACTGATCAAGATCAGGTCTCAACCCTGTACAGTAATCCTGTTGGCTCCAGATTGGGCCAGGTAACCATAGTACCCTCTGTTGCTGTCATTAGCAGTGACAGTTCCTCTTTGTCTTCCCAGGAGGCATGACCTCCTGTCTTCCTCCCAGGGGAGGAGTTGGTATCCCAATCTCCAGTCTCTCAGACTCAAAGCTTGACTCTTGAAGAGTTACAGTATGCAGGATTGCACCTTTCACAAGGTGTTTTGGATATTCTGGAGATTTCTAGGAAACCATCTACCAGAAAAACTTATAACGTTAAGTGGAGGAGGTTTAGCATTTGGTGCTCTCAGAGGGATATACAGCCAGATTCTGCTGGCATTTGCACAGCATTGGACTATTTAGTCCATTTGAACTCTTAAGGCTTCAGGCCTGCTACTCTTAAGGTTCACCTAGCAGCTGTCTCTACTTTTCTTTCAGCAGGGAAGGGATCTTCCCTTGCTTCTCACCCTGTGTTCAGTAAGTTTTTCAAAGGTCTAGTTCATCTCAATTCTCCCTTTGGGGAACCAACTCTGGCATGGGACCTGAGTATCTGTATTGCACAGCTTATGCAGCCCCACTTCAAGCCTTTGTCTTCAGCTGAGCTAAAGTACTTGACTTGGAAGACTGTATTCCTGGTAACCATTACTTGATACTTCCACCAGGAGGGTCAGTGAGTTACAGGCTTTGTCAGTGGAACCTGACTTTATTTCCTTCCACAGAGATAAGGTGGTCCTTAGGACAAATAGAAAATTTCTCCCTAAAGTGGTGTCAGATTTCCATCTTAACCTGTCCATGTCTCTGCCTGTGTTTTTCATTGACCACTCTTCTTCAGGTGAGCAAAGATTGCACAGTCTGGATGTAAAAAGGGCATTGAGTTATTATATTGACCATACCAAGGACCATAGGGGTGGCTATTCTCAGTTGTTTCTTACTTATGGTGAGGTGGGCAAGGGTAAACCTGCCACTAAGAGAACTATTGCCAGATGGATTGTTTCTTGTATCCAGTTCTGTTATACTAAATTGGGCAAAGAGCCTCCCTCAGGCCTGAGGGCACACTCAACCAGGGGGTACTGCCACCTCCTTGGCAGCAGCTAGGGATATTCCCCTCCTGGAAATCTGTAAAGCAACCACCTGGACAACTGTTCACACATTCACCAAGCATTATTGTCTGGATACCAAAGCCAGAAGTGATGCTAGGTTTGGCACTGCAGTGCTGCAGACCCTCTTTCCTAAGTAGGTTCTGTAGTTCCCTCCTCCATGGAGGTACTGCTTGGTAGTCTGCGGATTGTCAGAATACAGCAAGACTTGATGCTGTCTGAAGAAAAAATTACTTACCATAGTAATGTTGTTTCTTCTAACGGAGTCTTGCTGTATTCTGACCTCCCACCCTGCCTCCCCTCTCAGAACCTCTGTGTTTTGGATTGTGGGTTGGCAGGTGCAGTGTTGCACCGCCAGAGGTGGACCTTTTGGATCTCATTCTGCTTAGATTGGGCTCTCTTGTTCTAGTACATTGTTTATTATCACTATCTACATAAGGTTTTCTTTTTGAGGGTTCTCGACCTGAGTCTTTCGGACCCCATTTGTTATTGCCTTTGGCTTGTAAAAGTTTTTATGAAAACAATTTCTATTCTATGAGTTAGTATTAATGCTCGTAAGAATCTGACAGTTACACTAAAGTGTACCACGGACAGAGGTTTGAAAACCAAGCTCAAGCTCAACGTTCTATGCTTTGACATAGAGTTAACCCTTTCCTCTCTGGGGCAGTTCAAGTGCTGAGGCTAACTGCAGATTGTCAAAATACAGCAAGACTCCATTAGAAGAAACAACATTACTATCGTGAGTAATTTTTTTCCTCTCTGGGATTCCCGTCTGCCAGCGGTCCACTCGCCACCCCCCCACCTAGTTTAAATTTGCCTTTGCTTATATGTACTCCTCTATCCCCTGTTTTAATGTCCCCTTCCCCTCCGTGCTTAAGTGTAGCTTGTCTCCTGCATATAGATTGCTGTTGTTCCAGGTCCTTCCCCACCCCCCCACTATCCCGTACCCCCGGCTCCCCCAGCCATGTGCTAAATTCTCTAATCCTTCCCTTTTCACCGTACTCGAACGTGGCACTGGGAGCACCTTTGAGAAGGCCAAACATTTTCCCAGCTTCTCACACACCTTACCAATTCCTCAAACCTCTCTCTTACCACCTCCACCGTCTCCCACACCTGGTCATTCATACCCACATGCACCACTAGATGTGGTTTTCTCCTGCCCCTCCTTGCACACTTCAGAATTGACTTCCCCAACCTGCCTGCCATTAAGCCAGGTATAGCCTCCACCCATATTCGACTGTGCCTTCCCCCTTACTGCTCCATCTTATTCCTTTTAGTATGGAATCCCCCAGCACTAGTATCTCCCCCTCTTTATTCCTTGTTCCCGCCTCCACCCTGCTACCAAGGTAGCAATCTCTAGAATCCGCCACATTTGTTGCTCTGCCCTTCCTCCCTACTGCTCCCTGCCCCCCCTCTCCCTCCTTCTTTCACTAACTTCCACAACCCCCATTCTCACTGGACCCCCACTCACTCTGCCTTCTCAACCCCCTACCAGCCCTGTTTCCCTCTCCCTCCTCACTTCCTTCAAACACCCTTCCTCTGTGTGCCCTTCCCCATTACCCTTGGTCATCCGATCTCCGCCATCCTTGTCTTCCCACCATCCCTCTCCTAACCCCCCTTGGTGATCCTTTCCCTCATCTCCCAATGTTGCCAGGACCACAAACCTATTTCCCGCCCTCTCTGCCTTGCCATGTGTCAGCTCTTCCCTCCTGCCTGTTGCCCTCTCTACAGTGCCAGGCCTCCAATTCGGTTTGCTCCCACACACACACACACACACCCCTCTCTCGAGCCGATTTTCCTCCCAAGTGGTTCCCTCATGTTACCCTCTCAGGGTGACCCTCTTCCCCCAGCAGTTCCTGGTCCCCAGTTCAGTTTGCTCCCCCCCCCACCTTAAGCTCCTCCCATGCAGTTCTCTCATGCCACCCTCTCTGGCTGACCCTCTCACCCCAGCCACCCCCCCTCCCATCCTCTCTAACTCCCTACCCAGCCACAGCACCTCCTCCTCGAGCCTTCTCAGCCTGAGACAGACTGGACACCCCCCAAACTTCCACAAGATGTTAATCCAAACTGCAGCCCCACATCCATTACAGCCCACTATTCTACCCATATTCAGTCAGTGTTTAACTAACAGGAAAGCTCAGTACCACAGGAATACTGTACTACCAATACTTTTTACAACTAGTACTATATGTACGTTCTTCGCTAGTTCTGCCCCCACTAGGAACTTGCAGGACAGTAAATGGAAAGAACACAGCACCATCTATGTTTCTCCCTGATCTACCCCCAAAATCAAACTGTCAGGAAATAAAAGGGAAGAACACAGTGCCGCCTCTTACTTGCCTTCCTACTATACCTTGCATACTAAATGACTCAACACCCAGGGACCGGGGGTTGACACAAGCCCCTTCACAGAGGCTCAAATCTTGGACGCTTTAAACAAACTTAAGGTGGACAATGCCATGGGACCGGATGGGATTCACCCTAGAGTTCTCAGGGAGCTGGGGAGTGTACTAGCAGCACCCCTAGCAGAACTATTCACCAAATCACTAGAGATTGGGACCGTACCAGAGGACTGGGAAAGGTCAACAGTGTTCCCACTCCACAAAGCAGGGAGCAGGGAGGAGGCTGGCAATTACCGTTCAGTAAGCCTCACGGTGGTAAGGAAGTTGATGGAGACACTACTCAAACAGAGAATCATAATGTATCTGGAATCCGGTAGACAGCAAGACCCAAAACAGCATGGGTTCACGGCATGTAGGTCTTGCCAAACTAACCTAGCCGACTTCTTCAACTGGGTTAGAAGGATAGTAGATCAGGGAGCGGCAGTAGATGTCATCTATCTGGACTTTAGCAAAGTCTTTGACACTGTTCCACACAGAAGGCTGGTAAGGAAACTGGAACACATGGGGGTGGGCAGGGAGGTGGTTAAGTGGATGTGTAGCTGACTGAAAGGAAGAACACAGAGTTCAGTTAAACAGGGCATTTTCAGCTGAGAGGGAGGTGACCAGCGGGGTACCACAGGGTTCAGTACTGGGTCCCGTACTCTTCGGTGTGCTCATAACAGACATTGCAAATAGGCTGGAAGGTAAAGTGTGTCTATTTGCTGATGACACCAAGATTTGCAACAGAGTGGACTCCCCTGAGGGTGTGAGGAGTATGACTTCAGGCTTGAAGAAACTGGAGGAGTGGTTGGAAACATGGCAGCTGAAATTCAATGCCCAAAAGTGCAAAGTCATGCACTTAGGCAGAAACAATCCCAAAGAGGATTACTACCTGGCAGGAAAGAAGCTAGCCTCCACCAGCTAGGAGAGGGACATGGGGTCATTATATCAGAAGACTTAAAAGTGGGTAAACAGTGCGTTAAGGTAGCACTAAAGGCAAGTGGCATGTTGGGCTGCATCGGGAAGGGAATCATGAGTCGCAGGAGGGAGGTGGTGTTACCACTCTGCAGGGTGCTGGTGCACCCCCACATACTGCGTACAGTACTGGAGACTGCACCTCAAAAGGGACATAGACAGAATCAAGATGGTGCAAGGCATACTAGGACAGGTTGAGAGAACTCAACATGTACTCCCTGGAACAGAGGAAGGAGAGGGGCGACATGATTAAGACTAAATATATGAGGGGTATAAATAAGGTTAACGTTCAGGAGCTTTCCACTTGAAAAAAAAGAGAGTGGAGAACATGAGGACATGACAAGAGGCTGAAGGGAGGGAGGTTCGAGAGTAATGCAAGGAAGATCTTACTTCGAGAGGGCTCTTGCAGTAGGTAATTACTTATAGGACTGACGTCGGCAGGCGGCAGGACCCCGCGGAAACATTTCTAGCTAGCGGTCCACAAGGCGGGGGCCGCCCACGTCAGGTGACGGCGTCAGGCGATGTCGGTATAAAGGGGCGGTCCCAGACGCCCGCCTTCCAGTTCTTTCCCGCCTCAGCTTGTGCAGCGCCTCGCGGTGAAGTTCGTAAAGCTCAGTCCTGTTGCTTCGTCGTTTTTCGAAAGTATCAGTATTCTGTATTTTCTTCGTCAGGTGAACGTCGGTTTATGTCGTCCCCTTCAAAAAATAAGTGCGACTCGTGCGGTGCCCAACTGCCTCACAAAGACGGTCACTCCCTCTGCCTTTTTTGTTTAGGCCCCAGCCACGCGGTCGACAAGTGTCCGCACTGCCTACATTTCAACGCGGCCACCCGCAGACGATGCCAGCAGTCTCTAAAAGCCCATCTCCTCAAAAAGAAGATGTCCACAATGGAGAAGGAGTTGAAGAAGCTTCGGCAGGCGTCAACCTCCCCTGAAGGACACAAGAAGCGGGACAAAGAAAGGCACCGGGAGAAGGCCTCCTCTTCTCTGACTCCGGCTGGAGCTGCGGCCAAGGTAACGTCCCCTCCGGGGGATCGCCTGACAGCAGCCTCCAAGGCTTTGGAGGAGGTGTCGGCCCACCCGTCGGGTTCACGTTAAAGCCCGCCGGGTGCCTCCGGGCAAAAGGAGGCTTCTGCCCCCAGTACCGCCACAGGCTTGCGGCCTACTGGTGCGGGCGCCTCCCATAAGCCGGACGTTGGCTCCTCCGACATCCGCCGGGAAAAGGCCGCTAAGATGCCTGACCCTTCGGGTGGTGCATGGCAGTGTCCCCCTCAGACCGGGCCTCTTCCCATCCTCAGCCCACCTCCGACGAGGGACCCTGAAGTCGGACACCGGCTCCTCTGGCGTCCGCCGAGATTCGGCCCCTAAGTCGTACGTCGGCTCCTCCGACGTGCACCGGGCCTCGAAGCCTACGACAGACCCTGTTCCATCTGTCATCCCAGGTTCCCCGTAGCCTTCGCTGCCACCCGGGGAGCCCGAGTCCCCCCTGCCTGACCCCGGGGACTTTTCCCCTCCATCCCCGGGCGAGGCTCGGGATGTTTTCCCACCGTCAGACCCCCCACAGAGCGGATCTGATGCCGGCTCCGACACCGCCCCGACCAGCCCCGCCGACGCCGGACCCTCCGACGCCGGCAGGGGATATTCCTCTCCCATCGGGCCCTCCACCCCACGGGCCTATCATGGTTGATCCACCTGTGGAGTTCCCTACTGGGCCGTCTGCTCCGGCATCTCCTCCGGTACCTGGGTATCCGCCGTCTTATCCGACGCCGGTTTACCCGGGTCCACAGCATCCTGCGCCGCAGTACCCGGCACTGACTCCACTGATGCCGCAGTACCTGATGCCGCAATACCCAGCTCCAGTATTCCTGCAGCCGGGTTGCGGATACTCACTTTACGGATTTCATCCATACAACTATCCCCCTCCTCCTCCTCCACCGGCCCCTAGGCCACCGGTGGATCTCCAGGAGACTCTGGCCTCCTGGTGGGCTGAGGCCAAGGCTCAGCTCACCAAGGAAGTCGAGACCGTCTTACGGGCGACGGTGCCACCCTCTAGCTCCCATCGCCCCAGACGGCACACTCCTCTCCGCCCAGTTCCCGTCTCCCTCGGATCCAGACAGGGCAGGACACGCATCCAGGGATCCCCTAAGGAACCGTTACTCCCCTAGACGAGCTAGGGAGTCTTACTCTGCTTCAAATTCCTCTTCTTCTTCTTCTCTCTCGGACTCCTCGGATTCCTCCGATGGATGCTCCGAGAAAGACGACGAGCCTCGCTCTCCGTCCAAGCCCCGGCCGAGGACTCCTCCGAAGTCTCCTCCGGAGGATCCTTTCTTCACGGAGTTGTTCAGGAAGATCCAGGAAGTTCATCAGTGGCGTTCCTTAGAACCAGATCCTCAGCGAGTTAAACTCGCCGAACATCTGGACTTGCCCCTTACGGCCCCTACTCTAGTGCCACCCTGGATCGAGCCTCATGCCCACCTTGTTTCCACCATTTGGAAACAACTGTCGGCCTTAGTCCCACTTCCTCGGAAGTCCAACAGGCTATACCAGGCTCCGGAGCGTGTAAAATTTTTAGACTCTCACCCCTGTGCAGACTCAGTTGTGATTAGCGCCGCTCACGGCCGGTCAGCACACCCGAAACATTTGAGCTCGTCTCCCCTGGATAAGGAATCTCGCCTTCTGGATCAGTATGGAAGGAAGATCTATGCTTCTTCCACACTGGGGATCTGGGCCCTAAATTATGTAGCACATATGGGGGATTACCAAAAGGCTGTCCTTACCTAGGCAGAATCCAAGATTGACTCCTTGCCTGACTCCCAAGTCAAGCAGGAGTTAGCCGACCTGGTCCATTCTGTTCATTCAGCGAGTTGTCACATTCTGAGGACGACGTACGACGCAATGGACACCGCAGGACGGAGCTCTGCATTTGCTGTAAGTCTTCGGCGTCACGCATGGCTCCGTGTGTCAGGTCTGGTCCCAGAGGTGCAGTCAGCAATTCAAGAAGCACCTTTCAGGGGTTCGGTGCTTTTCGATGGTGATGTCAAGGACATCATCACTGACTTGCAGGAGAGGGGCGGTCCTTAATCTGTTGATTCAATGCGTCCCCATCCCCGCGGTGCCGTCCCTTTGCATGAGCTTAGCCGGCCTCAAGCGAAACCTCAGGGAAGGCGGGCCACAAAACGTCGGGCCCCCACAGCTGCCAGGCCCCCGACGCCCAAAAAAGCAGCGGGTGCCCCAGCTGCGGCGCTGCGGCGCTGCCTCACAGCACCTGACTCCTTCCCTCTCCCACCGCCTCTGGACACCCCGGAGGAACCGGTAGGAGGGAGATTCTCCCTCCACCTTCCGGTTTGGGAGAGGATAACATCGGATTCATGGGTGCTTCAGATCATAGCAGAGGGGCACTCTATAGAGTTTCTGCAGAAACCTCCATGTCACCCCCCTCTGAACTCCTCTTACTCAAGGGACCATCTTCCTTTGGTCAAGGAAGAAATTTCTGCTCTCCTCGCAAAGCAGGCCATAGAGCCCGTCCCCCCTCACCTTCACGGGGCGGGTTACTATTCCCATTTCTTCCTTGTACCAAAGAAGACGGGAGATCTCAGACCCATTCTCGATCTCAGCTCCATGAACCTATATGTGGAATACAAGAGGTTCAGGATGCTCTCCCTTCAAACCCTCTTGCCCCTTCTTCAGTCGGGCCAATGGCTTTGTGCACTAGATATGCAGGATGCGTACCTGCACATCCCCATTCGCCCTTCGCACCGAAAGTACCTCAGGTTTGTGTTCCAGGGGGACCGCTACCAATTCTGGGCACTCCCTTTTGGTCTTTCCTTGGCTCCCCGAGTCTTTACCAAATGTCTGGCGGTGGTAGCGGCCCACCTGCGTACTTGGGAGTTCAGGTTTTTCCCTACCTGGACGACTGGCTCCTGCTGGCCCCGTCCAGGGAGGAACTCCTGCATTTTCTCTCCCTCACCCAGCAGGTTTTCACTGGTCTGGGTATCACCATCAACCATTCCAAGTCTCACCTGGACCCTTCCCAGAGACTCCAGTTCATCGGGGCAATCCTCGATATGACAGTGTGCAGGGCCTTCCTGCCTCCGGTCAGGGAGGCCTCCTCCAGTCCCAGATTTCCCTTCTATCGGGCATAGGAGGGTTCCGGCAAGTCAGTGCTCCATCTCCTGGGGCTTATGGTGGCTGCCATGCCGATGGTTCCTTGTGGCCTCCACATGAGGAGCTCTCAGTGGACTCTCTGCTCTCAGTGGGATCAACTTGTAGATGACCTAGATCATCTAGTACTGATGTCTTCGCCGATGATAAGAGACTTGCAATGGTGGATGGTTTGAGAGAACCTATTCCGGGGGGTCCCCTTTTTTCATCCTCCCCCTGCCCAGACTCTGACCACGGATGCGTGAGGCGAAGGTTGGGGAGCCCACCTGGGTCCTCACCAAACCCAGGGCTTATGGTCCAAATTGGAGTTAGCTCTCCACATCAATGTGCTGAGCTTGAGCAGTGCTGTATGCTCTCCAGGCCCTTCCTGTCGTCCTTCCGGTCACCCTAGCCGTCCAAACAGACAATATGTGCGTGGTGTGGTACATCAACAAGCAGGGAGGGACTCGGTCCTACCTGCTGTGCAAGGAAGCGATGAGGGTTTGGGAATGGGCAACTCTTCACAACCTTCACCTCACAGCGATCCATGTTCCAGGAGTCGACAATGTCCTGGCAGACAAGCTAAGTCGTTCTTCGGCTCTGCCACACGAGTGAGAACTGGACCAAAAAGTTCTAAAAAGCATCTTCCAGACTTGGGGGACTCCACAGATAGACCTGTTCGCCTCCTCCCAAAACGGAAAGCTTCCAATTTTTTGCTCGCTCGCTCCACAGTGAGGTGCTTTCTGAAGTGACGCTCTGTCTCTAAACTGGAAGGACAGATTCATCTGTGCTTTTCCCCCAATTCCTCTGGTCCCTCGTGTGCTACAGAAACTGGCATTGGAAGGAGTGAGAATGATTCTGATCGCTCCTTTCTGGCCCAGGCAAATCTGGTTCTCTCTTCTATAACAATACTCAGAGGCTTCTCCTCTTCCTCTTCCTTTATCTCGAGGATTGCTGACCCAGGATCACGGGATCCTGGTCCATCCAGGACTCAAGTTTCTTCAACTTCACGCATGGCTCCTGCAGACCTAGCCCAATCTCACTTTGGCGTCTCTCCTAAGGTGGACGAGATTCTGGTGGAGGCTAGAAAACCCTCCACTAGGTCCACCTACGCCATGAAATGGAAAAGATTTTCCATTTGGGCTGCCTCTAGGAATGTGGAGCCCTTCTCCTGTCCTGTGGCCATTCTGCTTGATTATCTGCGTCATCTTTTCGACCTGGGTCTCAGTCACTCCTCTTTGAAAGTCCACATGGCGGCTATTTCAGCCTACCATGTCCCTTTCGCTGATAAGGCTTTTGCCCAATTGGAGGTATCCAAAACTTTTCTCAGAGGGGTCCTTCATCTCAGACCCCCTGTTCGGACTCTGGCTCCCCCCTGGGACTTGAACTTTGTTCTCGAGAAACTTACCCTTCCTCCCTTTGAGCCTGCCGCTTCCACAGACTTGAAGTTCTTATCGTGGAAGACGCTCTTCTTGGTGGCCATTACTTCTGCTCGCAGAATTTCCGAGCTTCAGGCCCTCGTGTGCAAAATCCCTTATCTGATCTTTCACAAAGAAAGAGTAGCTCTTTCGCACGAATCCTAAGTTTCTCCCAAAAGTGGTAGCGGAGTCTGCCTTAAATCAGTCTATTGAATTGCCTGCCTTTTTCACGCAGTATTCCAACCAAGGAGAATACTTGCTCCATACCATGGATGTCCACAGGATTCTGAGATACTACACTGATAGGACGAAGGATCTCAGAAAGACTGATCAGTTGTTCGTGTCTTTTGCTCACAAAAGGGAAGGCAATGCTGTCTCCAAGCAATGCCTATCGAAGTGGTTGGCTCATTGCATCACTTTCTGTTATGACAAGTACGACAAGACCCTACCGGGTCAAGTCAGAGGCCACTCTACTCAAGGAGTAGCAGCCTCTGCGGCTTGTTTTAAGAATGTGTCTGCGGCAGACATCTGTGCTGCCTCCACTTGGACTTCCGTCCATATATTTACTAAACATTATAGTTTGGACATTGACTCTCGACGTAGAGCAGGCTTCGGGTTAGTGGTCTTGCAAGGTCTCCTATCTTGAGGTTTGCAAGGTTGTTTGCTACTTCTTGGAGTAGTTCCTCCTCCCGGTGCCTTTCATTTGTTCCAGACTGCTTGGGATTCTGTCCTATATGTAATTACCTACTGCAAGAGCCCTCTCGAAGCAAGATAGTACAGTTACGTAAGAACTTACCGTAACAGTAGATCTTCGGGAGAGGCTCTTGCAGTAGGTAATACCTTCCCGCCCTCCATCCCCCTTTTTCAGCTCCTTTTCCATTGAGGAAAATATCTACTTCTCTCTCGTCCGGGCCTTTTGGGCCTGTGGCGGGAAAGATCTGGAAGGCGGGCGTCTGGGACCACCTCTTTATACCGACGTCATCTGACGCCGGTCACCTGACATGGAGGCAGTCCCTGCCAGGGACTGCTAGCTAGAAATTTTTCTGTGGGATCCTGCTGCCTGCTGACCTCAGTCCTATATGTAATTACCTACTGCAAGAGCCTCTCTCGAAGATCTACTGTTACGGTAAGTTCTTACGTAACTGTACTTTCTTCTTTACAGAGAAGGTGGTAGACCCATGGCATAGCCTACCCAAGGAGGTAGTGGGGACCAAAACGGTAAGTGAGTTTAAGAACGCATGTAATAGACATAAATGTAGCATATGGAAAGGCAAAGGAGGGGAGGGGGAATAGCACCAGGTAGGTTCTTGGGCAGATGAGATGGACCTTGCGGTCACTTTCTATGTTTCTGTGTTTCTTCTTCTTCTCAGGTACTGCCCATAGGAGACTGAATTTATATAGGGCTGAGGATATGCACTGTCTGCCCTTAGGATGGGATTTCCTGCGGGTTGTTTCCTATATCCCTTGGTAACCACTTTTTCAGACCTGGCTCCTTGCACTGTAACATCTAAGAAGTCCAGGTGTTCCTTGCTAATGGTACAGTTAAACCTGAGGTTATAGTCATTTTCATTTAAGCATCTGACAAATGCTTCGACTTCCTCAGTACTGCCCTTCTATTATACACAAGTATTTTTGGACTTGCTATGATTCTTTTTGAAACGGACTGTACAGTGTTTTATGCATGTTCCTCATGAATTGAAATATACCAGAAATCAAATGGATTTTGTTACAGATTGATGTTCATAGGAAATATGAATGATGCAGCTAATATGTGAAACTAGTCTAATTAACCACATGAACTCTGGACATTTGGATATGTGTTATTTTTAAAGATGAAATTCAGTTATGTCAAGAAACTGTAAATGGAATATGTCTGAATCTGTATTTATGGATACTTTTTTGATATGTGTATCATAGTAGAAAATCTATTGAAACACTGGTTTGTTCACCTCTAAAATCTGCATGATATTAACATACAATATCACTGTATGACATCATTATGTCTCCATGTTCTGCACTTTAAAGATGACTGAGTTTTGAGATTGGGCTAGTCCCCTAAGGAAGCTGGATGTGAGAGAAGCGCAGGGGCTGGTAGCCTAGTGAGGCTGTAACTTGCATTTTATCTGAGTGGATGGAAAGTTGGGTATTGAAGCATTAAAATTTGACACTTTTTGCAAGCAAACCTTGGTTTCTGTCTACTTCCTGTTTGGAGTGCATGCTGTTTTGGTATGGTCTAGAGGCTTCTATTTTTTCTTCCCTGGTGTCCGATCTCCCCCAGCACTGAGGCACAAGTCTTTTGTCCCTTGCATACATTGATTGTTTCCACTAGTGGATCCTGCTACTGTATGTAGTGAAGTAGCATCTGTTAACCTCCAGAGTCCAGCAGTTAGTAGCAGTTTTAGCTTAATCTGACCTTTAAAGGGGAACATTTTACATTTTGGGAGCAATACTACCCCCTGACAAAACTGCTACAGCCTTGAAAAATTCTAGATCTACTCCTGGTTGTTTCCCCCTCTCTGTCCTTATCCCTTAAACCCCTGTACAACTGCTATTAGTAGTTCTATGGAGCTCTGTGGCATGGGACCATGGTGGGTGAGGCAATGAGTGTGAGAGGATGTGCATTGGTTAGCAACTCATTAGTATGCCAACCCCAGCATTACCATTGCAGACTGCACCTATTTCCCTGTGTGGTTGCACAGCACTTAGCGTGCACGCTGGGAAAGGCACAGCACAACAGGGCACTGAATATGACACTGGTGGTAAGAGCAGAAAGGCACAGCACAGGGGTAGACCATATGACACCGGTGCTAAGTGCTTGTTGTGACTACTTAGAACTTATAATTTGTGACTGTGTATAGGGCCCAGTTGTTCGCATCCTGTAGTATAGAGGATATGTTACTGTGAGGGGCAAGGAAATGAGCTAGGTAAGGTGTACATCAGTCTGATAAACATTTTCCAGAACAGATAGTACCTTATAAACAGGCTTGTGTATTTGATCCAGTATAGACATACAAAATCATATATACCCTAAAAATACAAACAACATCATAGGAGGTATTTTCAAATCATCCTTAAAGAACTGAAACTGGTTCTACTTTAAGCAGAAGTGCATGGTGCCAAGTTGTCTCTCATACAATCTGCAAAGGCTGAGAACAGAAGAGAAAGATATGTGTTTCATCTTTTTCGGGTCTCAGTGTGCCTCATCTGTGGCCTTACTGCTACAGGACTCTCAAAGTTAGCATACCAGCGAGTCAGTTTGCAGGAAGAGTAGTGCATGGGATCCATACAGGAATGCTAGGAAAGAAGAAATATCCAAATTTTTGGTTACCTATGATGCCTTGCACTAATTAATATATGGCAAATTAGGCACACTGATGAGTTTTTTTTAGGAAGAGGGATTGGTGGCGCTACTCTGACCACCCAGATTGTTTCAGGAGTGAGCCCAGGTTCCTTCTTTTTTGGTGACCTGGAACTGGATGTGCTGCTGCTATTGTAAGTGCTCTTTAGTTTTAGGAGGGGAGTGCTAAGGAGTTACACTGGGCCAGAGAGGGCTTTGGATGCAAGAATCCTTATATCCCCTACAGCAGTGTTTTGAATGCAGGATGGTTTGATGCACTGGTGAATGAGGCGGATGGGTGATGGGTTCATGCTAGCAGTGTTGCTAGTGCATGCTCAGAGCTGACAGCTCCCAGGACACTTTGACCATAGAATAATAAGGCTGGGGAAAAGATGGCAGCTACCGTCTGCTATCTGGTCCTGTAAGCTTCAACTGAATACATTTTTCCCTGACTAGGGAGCCCCATCATGGACGCCAGATGAGAAAGTGGGGAACACGTTGACTGACTTATTGATGTGTATTATGCCTTTGAGAAGGGCTGGTGACATTTGTCACATGCTTGTCCCTTTGTCTGAAATTGTCTGCCATTGCTGTGGGAACTGTTCGCCCCCCCCACTCAACTTGATCTAACACATCATGTCTTCCTGTTTCTTCCTTTTTGGGTGGCTACCTGGTGGACCTGTCATGGAGAAGGCCATCTGCAGGGCACTAGAGTAATGCAGAGGTCTAGGTTTGCACCATGGATAAATCAAATTACGGGAAAACAAATAGAAAAAAAGAAACATGATAAATCAAAAAGAAATGTACTGTATATGCAACCCCCCCTTCTTCGACAGTTGGGATTATGGGAACTCGTACTTGTCACAATCTCGCTCAGCCGGTCAACCATCTACTCCCAAAGTGCCAACCTCTGAGCGTATGATTTGTGTACAGTGAACAGACAAGGTAACCCTCTTGTCTGTTTTGTGGGTTCAAGTCACCTTAGTCTCAAGCTCTGAGAGGATTCAAACTGATAAGCTCTTGTTAGCGTACCCAATTATCAGGCTCAGATAATTCTGTCTTCAGGGAGCCAGATATCTTTGCCTACGGACACCCAACCAGGTCTTTCAAATGAACCCTTAGAACTCTATGCAAGACTTTAGAGAACTCTATCCATTTCCCAGTTTGGTATACAATAAGCCCATACACAGTGTTAATATAACCTTTAAAGCCACTTAAAAAAAAGAAATGTCAAGGCACTCCAGCAGTTTTGTTTGTAAAAAATATCTTTACTTTAAAAATATCAAAACAGAACAATAATTACAGAACAAATATATATCCCAACACATACAGCCTTAAAACAAACAGGTAAAAAGTACAGTTCCTACAATTTATAACTTCAGACTGGTATAATCTAATGCTTACTTTCTTTCAGTGCTTTTAGGGTCTCCCTTCTCTTAGTTAGAAATATTTTCTTATGTGCCTCTGTCAGATTCTTTCAGCAATTAAGCACAGTTCTGAACTGGCCTTCTCATGGGGTCACTAACCCCGCCTTGGTGTATCAAACTCTATATTTTACAATACAGGGCCTCCAAATAAAATATTAAAAAAAAAATATGAGATGACCTCACTGACTTTCCTCTCCACAGGTTAACTGGTCAGAACTGGTTTGTGCTCTGCTACACATACATCTCAAAAGTTTCTTTGATCTAAGTTACTGTATTCAAAGCAAAAATGTATTTTCTTCTTTAATCCCATCTGGACCTTGAAATCTACACCTCAGGTCTTTCTGATGTAATTCAAGGGTTCCCCGGGAAATGTATTTTGGACCTTCCAAATCCGTCTGGGTCCTCCCTTCCCCACAAGTCCTTCCTGGTAACCTGCAAGTCAAAGGATCTCCCTGAGGGCATTATGAATGGGTAATCTTATTTCCTGGGATGAAAGCAAATTGACAAGGTAATTGCACACCAGATCTCAGCAGTTTAAAATACCTCCTGTCCTTTGAACTTATCCCTGAAGGTCTTGATGTGTCAGTTCCAGTAAGACAGCCTTTTCCTTGAACTGACCTTCCCTTCACATGTTTTATATGTAATAACAAAAATTAATACAGCACTCAAGCACTCAGAGCCGGCTGTCTACGTCACACTCCTCCCCACCTAAACTGAATTTGGGGGATCCATCCCCTACATGGGATGATCTTCCCAAATCAGTTCACTCCTCATAGACCCTAGACAGTCCATCTGAGTTCTTATTTTTGGCTCCCGCCCTAGTTACGATTTTCAAATCATACCTTTGTAAAGCAAGACTCCATCTGAGCAGTCTGCCATTGTTTTTCCCCATCTGTGACAACCAAACCAGGGAGTTGTGGTCAGTCTGCACCACAAAAGGCTGCCCATACAAGTATGGCTCTAATTTCTTTAGGGCCCACACTAGGGAAAGACACTCCTTTTCCACCGTGGAGTATGCTTGTTCTCTGGGGAGCAGCTTTCAGCTCAGGTAGGCTATCTGGTGGTCCCTCCCTTTCGCTGGATGTCTGGCTTAGTACTGCCCCAATACCCACGTCTGAGGCGTCCGTCTGAACTACAAATATTTTGCTATAGTCTGGACTTGTCAAAACAGGAGCACTGCACAGTGCCTCCTTCAGTTTGCTAAAGGCTTCCTCACAGGCTGGACCCCAGGTGATTTTCTTGGGCATCAGTTTCTTTGTCAGGTCAGATAGGGGAGCAGCCAGGGCACTGTAATTAGGTACAAATTTTTGATAGTACCCTGCTGTCCCGAGAAAACCCCTGACCTGCTTCTGAGTTTCTGGTCTGGGCCATGCCTGTATTACTTCTATTTTTATCTGGTTAGGACGGAGCTGTCCCCAACCTACCACATGCCGGAGGTATGCCACTTCTCCCATGGCCACCTGGCACTTCTCAGCTTTGACAGTGAGCCCGGCCTTCTGTATTCTGCCAAGCACTTCCCTAAGGTGTAACAGGTGTTCCTCCCAGCTGGTACTGAAGATGGCAATGTCATCCAGGTATGCCACGGCATACTCCTTAGCACCATTTAACACCTGGTTCACCAACCTTTGGAAAGTGGCCGGGGCATTATTCATTCCAAAAGGCATTACTTTGAACTCAAATAAGCCTATTGGAGTGATGAAGGCCGACCTCTCCCTAGCTCTGTCCATCAATTCTACCTGTCAATACCCCTTGGTCAGGTCAATGGTCGTAAGGTAGGTCACCCCCCCAACTTGTCCAGGAGTTCGTCCATCCAGGGCATCGGGTGGGTGTCTGACTTCGTGACTGCATTCAATCCACGATAGTCTACACAGAAATGAGTCGAGCCATTTGGCTTGGGTACAAGGACTATGGGTGAGGCCCAGGGACTGTGGGATCTCTGGATTACCCCTAAATCCAGCATCTCCTCCACTTCCCTCCTAATGTCCTTTTGGACAGCCTCCAACACCCGATATGCTGTCCTCCATATGGGCGTCTGTGTCCCTGTCTCCCCATCGTGTGTTGCTAAGGGGGTTAGTCCAGGCTTGGCGCTAAGCAAGGGGACAAAGTCTGCTAAAACCTCCCTCACTTTCTGGATCTGGCCCAGGGTCAGCTGGGGAGACAATTTTACTGCCTCCACAGAGGACTCCAGCTTACTCTCTTCCAGCAAGTCCAGAAGGGGGTCTCCTTCGTCCGTCCCCTCCTCATGACTACACACTGCGAACACCATGTCAGCCCTATTTGCATATGACTTCATCATGTTGACATGGTACATCCTTTCTGTCTGTCTACGGTCAGTTAACTCCACAGTGTAGTTTACGTCATTTACCTTCCTAACCACTTTGTACAGTCCTGCCCACTGAGCATGCAGCTTGTCTTTCTGGACCAGAATAAGGACCATGACTTCCTGACCCACCATGTATGAGCGAGCTCTGGCTCTGTGGTCGTACCATGCTTTTTGTTTCTTTTGGGCAGCTGCTAGGTTCCTCTGGGCTGTCCCCATAAGCTCCTTCAGCCTTTCCCTAAACTTCAGGACGTGATCCACAATGGGGGTTCCCTGGGTGGCGTGCTTGCCTTTCCAGTCCTCCCGGATCAAGTCTAGGGACCCATGTACCCGGCGTCCATACAAGGATTCGAAGGGGGAAAATCCTGTTGACTCTTGGGGCACCTCCCTGTACGCGAACAACAGGTGGGGAAGGTATTTCTCCCAGTCCCTCCCATGCCGTTCAGCAAACACCCGGAGCGTTGACTTTAGGGTATCATTGAAGCGTTCCACAAGCCTATTGACTTGTGGGTGATACAGTGTCGTGCATCTCTGCATCACCCCATACTTCTTCCATAGACATTTCATTAGGTCTGACATGAAGGAACCCCCTTGATCTGTGATTACCTCCTGCAGAAACCCAACACTTGAGAAAATCCCAAGCAAGGCATCTGCCACTTTGTCTGTCCTCAGTGAGGAAAGGACGACTGCCTCTGGGTACCGGGTGGCGTAATCCACCACAGTCAGGATGAACCTTTTCCCTGAGAAGCTGGGGGTATTTAAAGGCCCCACAATATCCATTCCCACGCTCTGGAATGGCTCTTCCACTACGGGCAATGGAATCAGGGCGGCTTGGGTTTTCTGGCCCGCCTTCCTTATTTCTTGGCATCGGTGACAAGACCTGCAATACTCCTTCACCTGCTGGATGAAGTTAGGCCAATAGAAATTCTGGGCCAACCGCTGCATAGTTCGTGTGATTCCCAGATGACCAGATAAGGGAATATCATGGGCAGCCTTGAGCAACTGCTCACGATATCCCTGGGGAACGACAAACTGCCTGCCAAGCATCCCTCCCTCTGTCTATGCTGCCTGTGTATACATAAGTCCATTTTTCCAATAAACCCTATGTCTTCCGTCACCTCCCTGTGCACCGTCCGAGTCTGCCCAAGCCCTCAGCTTCTCTAAACTAGGGCAGGGTTTTAAATAATTGATTAGCAGTTTTTTTCTTGGGACAATGCTAACTATACAGAACGTATTTATATAGGTTTTCTAGAAGTGTTATGTTTGTTAAAAACAATGAGGCAAGTGCTATGCATTTTCACAATGTTTTAGCACTTTTATGAGCAAAACGCTAATCAATTTTTGGAGTTAAATAAAACTCTGTAGGGTCACTTCTCTGAGCAGCTGCGAACCCCTCACACCTTCCCAAGGCATGGGACAGGTCCACTTCAGTTGCTAAACTAGGGTCCTTAGCACTAGCATCAGGGCCCTTAGGATCACTGTCAATCCCAACCCTCTGACAAGGGGTCACCCCTCCCTCTTCAGAGTAACCCTCTGTAGCTATGTGATTATTTGCTGCTGGAAATTTCTACCCTCTTTTATCAGTCTTTCCCTCTTGAGACACAGGCTGGTGGAACCAGCCTCCAGTATCTTCCCCAATGGCTTGGGGGCTCAGGGAACTACACCTTTCCTGGTTGTTGCAGCCTACGGGTAACTGCACATACCACCCCCTGCTGGAGATTGTTACCCAGGATCACATCCATTGCTAATGTGTTAGCTACAGCCACCTGTTGCACAGTTCCCCCTGTTTCACCCCAGTCCAGGAGAACACAGGCCAGAGGCAATGTTTTCGCTTCACCCGCAAAGTCCTGTACAGTCATGTATTTATTGGGTATAAGCTGACCAGCTGTACCAGATCCTTTACCAATGTCAGGGATGTCCTGTGTCCCTAACCTCAAGCGCCTATATGCCATTTTCCGGTGACTGCGCGTACCCTCGTGTTCACTGGCATGCCCAGAGACACACAAATAACTCCACTCCTTTCTGGTACTACTTCTATGACATTGGTTTCTTGCCCTTCTTGACACTGTATGGCAATCAGCCCAGTTTCTTTACATAACCAACAAACATTTCTTACTAGAGAAATCTTTCTTTGAAACCTGAGCTAACTGGTTTTGGTGGAGGCAGTGAGGGTTTTAGCTGCTCTGAAGGCGTGCCTTTCCTTTTCTGCACTGCCACACTCGCCCCATTCACTCTCAGAGCAGGTCTGCTCTTGGCATAGTGGTTCGAGAGTTCAGCAGCCTCTTGCACTGTTTTTGGATCTCGGTCCTCTAGCCAGGTTTTTAACTCTGCTGGGCATGCCCAATAAAACTGTTCTAATAAAATCACAAGTTCAATTGTATCAACAGTGTTTGCCTCAATTCCTTCCCACCAACGTTTTAAAAACTGACGTTGTTTAATGGCTAGCTCCTCATAGCTCATATCAGGGCTTCTCCTGAGCTTACGGAATTTAGCTCTGTTTGATTCAGCAGTTAATTCAAACTTTTTTAGTAGTGCTGCTTTTAACTTGCTGTAATCATCACTGTCTTTATTGTCCATGTGACCTAATGCATCCCGAGCTTTTCCGGTAAGTAGCAGGGATAGCTGGAAGCTCTAGGACTCTCTAGGAATTTTAGCCTGAATACAAACTTTTTCAAAAGAATTTAAAAAGGCGTCTATGTCCTCCCCGTCTTTAAACTCAGCTATTAATTTAGAGTTCAATTTGTAACCCGGTCCTGCAGTCCCTGTTAAACCCAAGCCACTTACCTGCCCTGGTGCCGCTGGTTGGAGTCGTAGCTTCTCCACTTCATGTTGCCATTGGCGCTCCTCTCTCCTCTCCTCTTCTCTGCAGCTCTGCATTTTCATTCTCTCTTCTCCTCTGCCTCTCGCTGGCGCTCACGTTCCTCACGGTCCGCCTCCCTCTTTTGTCGCTCTGCCTCACGGTCTGCCTCCCTCTGTTGTCGCTTTGCCTCCAGTTCTATCTTCTGCAACTCAATTTGCAGCTTGAGTACCTCTGGATTCAGGATACTGGTGACCTTCCCCTGCTGCTGTGGCCCGTCACTGACAGTGGCTCTGCTGTCCGCCTCATCGGCTCAGGACCCCTCACTGGCAACTAGTTCTGCCACACTCAAGGTCTGGTCCTTTTCAGTCACGGTTGGTGACTCGCTGCTCTGGGTATCTGCTACCATCAGGGCCTCTATGAGGTTCTGCTTACTGGCTTTCACCCCGAACGGGACTCCCCTGTCCCCGCACAACTGCTTTAAGAAATCTACAGTGTGCTTGCTGTAGTCGGAAGACATTTTCTTCTTCTCTTACTACTAATACTATACTGACTGGCACTTCAGAAAAAAAATAAAATGGGTGGGAACTTAACTGTAAGTCAAGGGATATAGTTCTGTTTCCTTTTTGAAATATAACACTGCCTTTCTTTTTTTTTTCAAGTGAGCTAAACGGTTTCAAGCTAACACACTGAACAATGAAGCTTATACCACCAAACTTTTATGCCACCGCTGCAAACCAATCTGTTACAGTCTCGCTCAGCCGGTCAACCCTGTACTCCCAAAGTGCCAATCTCTGAGCGTATGGTTTGTGTACAGTGAACAGACAAGGTAACCCTCTTGTCTGTTTTGTGGGTTCAAGTCACCTTAGTCTCAAGCTCTGAAGGGATTCAAACTGATAACCTCTTGTTAGCGTACCCAATTATCAGGCTCATGTAATTCTGTCTTCGGGGGGCCAGATATCTTTGCCTACGGGCACCCAACCAGGTCTTTCAAATGAACCCTTAGAACTCTATGCAAGACTTTAGAGAACTCTATCCATTTCCCAGTTTGGTATACAATAAGCCCATACACAGTGTTACTATAACCTTTAAAAGCGCCACTTAACAAAAAAAAGAAATGTCAAGGCACTCCAGCAGTTTCGTTTGTAAAAAAATATCTTTACTTTAAAAATATCAAAACAGAACAATAATTACAGAACAAATATATATCCCAACACATACAGGCTTAAAACAAACGGGTAAAAAAGTACAGTTCCTACAGTTTATAACTTCAGACTGGTATAATCCAATGCTTACTTTCTTTCAGTGCTTTTAGGGTCTCCCTTCTCTCAGTCAGAAATATTTTCTTGTGTGTCTCTGTCAGGTTCTTTCAGCAATTAAGCACACTTCTGAGCTGGCCTTCTCATGAGGTCACTAACTCCGCCTTGGTGTATCAAACTCTATATTTTACAATACAGGGTCTCCAAATAAAGTATTTAAAAAAAATATGAGATGACCTCACTGACTTTCCTCTCCACAGTTTAACTGGTCAGAACTGGTTTGTGCTCTGCTACACATACATCTCAAAAGTTTTTTGATCTAAGTCACTGTATTCAAAGCAAAAGTGTATTGGCCTCTTTAATCCCATCTGGACCTTGGAATCTACACCTCAGGTCTTTCTGATGTAATTCAAGGGTTCCCCGGGAAATGTATTTTGGACCTTCCAAATCTGACTGGGTCCTTTCTGGCTCAGACATCAAACCTCTTCAATGTCCATTCTGGCCTCTCTCTGATGCCCCTCCCCACAAGTCCTTCCTGGTAACCATGCAAGTCAAAGGATCTCCCTGAGGGCATTATGAATGGCTAATCTTATTTCCTGGGATGAAAGCAAATTGACAAGGTAATTGCACACCAGATCTCTGCAGTTTAAAATACCTCCTGTTCTTTGAACTTATCCCTGGGGGATCTTGATGTGTCAGTTCCAGTAAGACAGCCTTTCCCTTGAACTGATCTTCCCTTCACATATTTTGTATGTAATAACAAAAATTAATACAGCACTCAAGCACTCAGAGCTGGCTGTCTACATCACAGTACTGACTCCCCAGGGCTCCTTGTGCAAAGCAGGTACAGAGTGGTTGTGGAAAAGATTTGTTGGAACAACGGTTATTTTGACAAACTCAAGTGCACCATACCTGATCAGTACACTGTACCCCACATAGAAGGTGCATTTGACTGCCTCCATGGTAGCCACTGGTTCTCAGTACAGGACTTGTGCAGTTGTTACTATCAAATCCTCATGACTAAATTGTATTGGGAAAAGACTGCTTTCATCTACCTTCTGGGATTTTTATGAATTCCTGTATGTGCCCCAAGACATCTCTGTAATGCTGGCCACATGTAAATGATTAATGGAAAGAACAGTAGGGACATAAATTTGCTAGAGTGCCTTGTGTACCCGGATGATGTTATAGTGTTTGGCAAGACTCTGGAAGAGCACAGGATCTAATTAATCAAGGTATTGGACCATTTGGAAGAGTTTGGGCTCAAGTTGTCATGGACAAATGCTAATTCTTCCAACTTCTGTGAAGTATATGGTGCATAGTGTGTATGCAAATTGAATTCAGATAGATCACAATAAGGTTGAGGCCCTAACCACCTGCCCTTGCCCTCAGAATTTCAAAGATCTTCAGTGGTTTCTGTAGCTACTATAGGTAGTTTTTGTTGCAGACTATATCCGAGTAGTGTGGCCCTTGTCGAATCTGACTCAAGGATATCCCCCTACTAACAAAGCCTGGAAGCTGAGACCCAAGGAAGGAAAAGAAAATCGAACCTAGTTAAAGTTAATGAGCCTTCCAGGGCCAGATGGGGTGCTGCTTGCAATGAGGCATTTAAAGAAATCATTGGTCGGCTAACTCCTTCCCCTGTACTAGCCTACTCTGATCCCAAAAAACTTGTATGCTATATATGGATGCTAGTCTACATGGACTGGGGGTGTTTTTTTACCAGAGTTCGCCAGAAGGATTGAAGCTAGTTGCATTTGCCAGCCAGAGTCTGAAACCCAGTGAGCAGAATTAGCCAGTGCACAAGCTGGACTTCCTGATCAAGTGGGACATAATTGATCAATAACACGACTACAGTAATGACAGCTAGGATGCAATACAGTAATGCTGCAGGGAACAATGTAATTCAATGGCAATTAAGCCCTTTTTACTGCAGTATTTTGTGGGATGTCATTTACTGCAAGTAATTGTCTTACATCATGGCTAGCTCTACTGTATGTGTACAGGGCAAAAATCACCACTAGGTGATAATAATCCACTAACCTATGAGCAGATAATAGCTAAAGTGGATGCTGCAGGGCATCGCTGGGTAGTGGCACTATTTACCCACAGTTAATCTGTGGAATACTGCCCATGGTTAAATCATGTGTGATGTGACACTGTTATCCAGTGTCTCTGAGTGGATAATTATTCAAACAACATGAAGTCTTGCTGTATTCTGACAATAGCAGTGAGTCCCAACCTTCGAACTGCCCCGGAGATGAAAGAGTTAACTTTCCATGCCAGGCATGGAACGCTGAGCTCGAGCTCGGTTGAGACTCTGTCTGTGCTGTTTGAAATCAAACCGTCAGATTCTTTACTCCGCCTCACTGAACAGTCGCTCCGGAGATTTCTCCTTTACTCGGTTCAATTTGTTGGTTAAAGTACTGTTTTTCTCGGTTTTCAACCGAATTTAAACCACAACCTATCGGTTCAGTCTCTGTCTGGTATTCGTGAGTACTAGATAGGTTTATATTGTTTTTCTATTCTGTGTGGAACTTGTAAACGGTTCATCGGTTCGGTTTGAACCGATCAGGTTGTTTAAAATCTTTATTTCTACTTTTAGAGTGTGGTTACTGGTTCTTATCGGTTCTAAAAACAGATTTTACTACGTTTTTTTCCATGACCTGTAACACGGTCAGGAACCGATAAGAGTGTCTTGCCTGGCGGATTGCCATTAAAAGGGTAAGTTTTGTTAGGACTGGCACTATGTCTGAGAAACCCAAAAGAAAAACCGGGCCCATTGGGTTTCAACACTGTAGTGTGTGTGGGGAAGTCTTTGCTAAGGCTGACCCCCACAACACCTGGGTTTATTGTCTGGGGTTTGACCACCTTGATTCAGACTGCCAGATTTGTAAAAATGTTCCTGCAGCTACCCTAGAAAAGAGAGTTGGTAGGCTCAGGGAAAGGGAGGCCAAAAAGTCCGCTGACCCGGATGGCCAGCCTGGTTCGGTTCAAACCGAACTAGAAGGAGTGCCTCTGACCAGGCGAAACTTCTTCGGCAAAAGGAGAACCGATTCTGAGGAGTTGGTTCCAGTTAAGAGAACAAGGAGGGATAAATCAGCTGGTGTGGATCCAAAAGGTTCTTCTCAACCCGTGATGAAATAATAAGCGATAAAAATTGTTCAGTCACCATCCCCGGTTCCGACCGAACCGGCACCATCAGGAAGAGGCGCTCGTTGGCCGGTTCCACGGTTCGGATTATGATTTGGAGGAATTTTATAAACCGGAGGAGGAGGAAGGAGAGTATGAGGAAAGTGAATGTGATTATGAAAGTCTGGATGTGCCCATTGACCCGGACATCTCCCCAGACAGACCTTCAGGAGTGTCTCCTCCTAGGCTTTCTGAGTCCCCCCTCCCATTTCATGTTTTACAAGAAAGTGGCGAAACCTTCAGCTTCCTATGGAAGAAGCTGTGGATGACCAGGAGGAGCCTGACTATGTGGAAATGATGGATATCCCAGAGTCCAGGAGGCTGTCTATTCCCTACACAAGTCTTTTTGGAAACAGACATTTAAGATTTTAAAGACTCTAATTCTATACCTCCTGTGGATGAAAAATGGACAAGAGGTATACTCTGTCAGGCTCAGATACAGAGTTCCTTACCCAGCAATGCAGCCATGTTGGGGTAGTGCAGGCTGCAGCCTGTGATAAGGCTAATATACCCTTGGCTTCACACCCCCCAGATAAGGACTTCAGGAGGATTGATGCCATGGCAAAGAAACAGTACATGGCAGCATCCTTGGGACTCAGGCAGGCCAATTATATGGCCTATACAGCTAGATATCAGAAATCTAGATGGGACACTGTCATGGCTTTAGCTAAACAGGTCGCTGGCCAGCTTGCCAAGGAGCTGGAGCAGGTGGCTGCTGATGGTATTGAGGCATCCAAGGTGCAATTCCATGCTGCAGTGGACTCCAATGATGTTTCATCTAGAGTCATGGCTACATCTGTGGCTCTTCGCAGGATGGCTTGACTCAGATGTACTAGCCTGTCTCAGGATACCCAGACTAAGGCCATGGATTTTCCTGTTGTGGGTAATTCTCTGTTTGGGGAGCAAACAGAGAACTACATGAAGAAAATGGATGAATACAGGACCACCTATAGGAGTGCCCAGGCCAAGGAAAAGCAAGCCACTCCTCAGAGGCAGCATCCCAGGGGCAGGGGCAGGCCTTTTCATAGGCCTTTCTACCAAGCCCAGGCCTCCTCTTCTGCCTATGCTCAGAAGGGGTTCTTTAGAGGGAGAGGCGGAATTGGTACAAGCAGGCCTGCTTCCACCCCTCAGCCTAAACCCCCTGCCAAACAGGCACCCTGATGGGTTTGCCAGGGCTGATTCTCCACCACCTGTAGGGGGCAGGCTGGCTTACTTTGTCCAGGACTGGAAGTCTTTAACATCAGACAAATGGGTCCTGGAAGTAGTAAGCCAGGGACTGGTTCTCAGCTTCAAAAAATTTCCAAAGATGAGAACCAGATCCTTTCCACCTGCAAATCCTTCAGAGACACTTGCCCTAGAGGCAGAGGTCTCTTCCCTCTTGGCTCTCAGAGCTGTAGAAAAGGTTCCACCCCTACACAAAGGGAAAGGATTGTACTCCAGGTACTTCTTCACCCCCAAAAAGACAGGAGAATGGCGGCCCATCCTGGATCTCAGATATTTTAACAAGCACCTTTAAAGCCAAAGTTCAAAATGGTGACTCTGGAATAATTCTACCCTCTCTAAGGCCAGGGGACTGCTAGTCTCCCTGGACCTCAAGGATGCCTATTTCCATATTCTCATCAAGCTCCCATCAAGAAAATACCTCAGGTTCAGGAGCTGCCCTCAGGCCATTACCAGTTCAGAGCAATGCCCTTCGGCCAACCTCTGCTCTAAGGGTGTTCATAAAATGCCTGGCCATAGTAGTTGCTTCCCTAAGAAGGCAAAGGATTGCCATCTTCCCATACCTGGACGACTGGCTCATAGTAGGCCAGTCCCCAGACCAAGTCAAGTTACACCTTCAGATAACTCAGCAACTGCTCACCTCTCTAGGTTTCCTTCTGAATCTTTCAAAGTCAGTTCTAGAGCCTGTTCAGCTCCTCACCTTCATAGGCGCAGAGCTAGATACAGAAAAGGCAAGAGCTTTCCTTCCCCTGGACAGGGCAAGGACCCTTATTACACTGGCCTCTTCATTCACCCTACAGGTGTCTCGACCAGCAAGTCATTTTCTGCAGCTCCTGGGACACATGGCTGCTTCCACAGCAGTGGTGCAGGGAGCAAGATTTCAGATGAGGGACATTCAGTTCCACTTGAGAGCCTTTTGTTCTCAGAAAAAGGACCCTTTGACCAAACTGATACCAGTGACTCGAATCCTGATCCAGGCTTTGCAGTGGTGACAGGATCAGGACAATCTAAGACAGGGAGTTCCTTTTGTCACTCAGTCTCACTCTCTAATCCTTACTACAGATGCCTCCCTCTTGGGGTGGGGGGCCCACTTTGGAGACTTGACCACCCAAGGGGTGTGGTCTCCTCAGGAATCTCTGCTTCACATCAATCTGTTGGAACTCAGAGCAGTGTTTCTTGCACTTCAAGCTTTTTCCAAGTCTGTTCAGAACAAGGTTGTCCAGATCAGGACAGACAATACCACCACAATGTGGTATATCAACAAGCAAGGGGGCACTTGGTCTACGGCCTTGTGCACAGAAGCAATGAAGTTGTGGTCTCTGGCTTTTCCCTGAACACCTCCCTTACAGCAGTACACCTCCCAGGCAAGGGCAATGTCCTGGCAGATGCTCTCAGCAGGATATCCCAGGGCCATCACGAATAGTCACTGGATCCCCTGGTTTTGGAGGTGATCTTCTCCAGATGGGGCACCCCACAGATAGATCTTTTTGCAGCCCCAGACAATCACCAACTTCCCCTTTTTTGCTGCAGGCCCCCTGTGTTGGGCTCAGTCCCCCTGGATGTCCTGGTTTGGTTTGCTGGCCAAGGCACCTAGCTTCACCTGAGCTCTTTCCTTCTAAGACTGCTTGAAAGGCAGAGTAGAGAAACTTACCAGAGCAAGGGAGAAGGATTAAGACTTAGTTTGGCTAAGCAGATTTACTGTGTGGTGGTGTTTTTAATTTTTACTCACAGGGATTGCTACTGTTTGTTGTTAACATTTCATTGCTTTATTTTTCTCTGATTCAAATTGTTGTTGCTGGTATACCTTCTTCTGCATTATTACAAGGTGTGCCCTACAGGTGTGTGCTAACAGATTACTGCTGTAATCTTCTGATTCAAATTGACTTTGCAAGGTATATCTTCTGTTACTGCTTTATTTCTCTGGAGCAAAGTGTTTCTTACAGGGTATATCTTCTCTGAAATTATTACAGGTGGTGCTTTACAGGTTTTACAGTTTTATCTAACATTAGGATAAGCTTTCAGGGTTACTGCATTTGTTGTTGACTGATTGTTTCTGCTCTTACCTCCTTGTTCTTTCGTCCGTGGTTCTTCTTTTAGGCAGGGAAGGGCCCAGCCACCCACCCCCATCCCCAACCACCCCACGCTACACTCCTTTTATAGGGTACCACAGTTGTGACATTTCCTGTGACAGAGCAGGAAGGGGCGGATCAGTGGGGCCTCCACAAGGTGATCTCATTTACAGGGCACTAGTAATTTAACTTGTTATAACAAGTTAAACAAAGCACAATTAAACCATTACTTGCATTTTTTTTCCTTCTAATTACTCTGACTAGGTTACAAACCCAGCAACTTATTTGTAATGGATTTCATTAACTGCAGGTACTGTGGAACAATTTTCAGAAGGACAGTCTTACAGGATTTAGGACACTGTCCTACATGCTGGGCCTTTGGAGATCTTGGGGCTCAGCTCAGGCAGCATGGGCAGAGATTGCGCCTCAAATTTCATATTGAAGAGGAAATACATTATAAGAACCACCCACATTTCCCCAGCATCCAACAGAAAAACCTCGACTGCAGAGGGTAGTTGGTCCAGGAGGTTGGCAGGTGGTTAGGAGGAGCAAATCAGGTGCCCCATCACTCTCTGCTCTCCAACACATTACCTCCAAAACCATATAAACACTACAAACAGGTATCTGCCTCTATCTCTGAAAACAAATAAAGAGGCAGAAGACACTGCAGAGCAGGACATCAGTGCACAGGAGCTGGCACAACAATACTCACCCAAATCAGGAACCAAAACTAAACAAGCACAAAGGAAATCCAAAAACTTCTGATCATAGGAGACTCCATGATTCGGGAGTTGATACCCATCTCCAGCCAGGGTGATGGTCAGATGTCTCCCAGGTACATCAGCATGGAGAGACACTGACCGCATTGCTAAATTGTTCACAAAGCAGGAGAAAACATTGATGTCCTAGTACACATAGGGACTAATGATCTCGCCAGCCGGTCAGTTGTGGAGACCAAGGAACACCTGACTAGGCTGGGTGACAAACTATCATCTGTTTCGTCTCGCATCTCCTTCTCTGAGATCCTGCCAGTCTGGGAGAAGGGAGCAGATGGACGGAAGGTCAGAGAAGGGAGATAGGGAGCTAAACACGTGGCTCAGGACTGGTGCCAGAAAAAGGACACAGATTTGTAGGAACTGGCAACAGTTCTGGGAGCGAAAGTTCTTTAAATTTGATGGACTGCATCTGACTAAAGAGGAGTCAGTGCATTGGGGCAGAAGTTTGACGTCTTTGCAGAATATTTAAACTAGCAAATGGGAGAGGGTTAGCACCCCATACGTCGAATGGGAGAACACCCCTCCCCTCAGCTAGTGGTCAAACAGGAATTCAGCGTGTTTGCCGTTCATTTGCATCACCAGGTAAGAAAAAGGTTTGTCTCCCCATCGATGCACAGGGTAATGCCAAACTTCACCCAACAACTAACACACCAAAATCTGGCCAATGGAAAATCATGTACACAATGCTCACAGCCTGGGAAATAAGATCCCAGACCTGCAGGCAATAATGTCAGAGGCTAAACTTGACATAGTAGCAATTAGTGAGACGTGGTTTACCAGTAACCACACTTGGGAGACTTCAGTACCTGGCTATGTATTGTTCAGAAGAGACCGAGGTAAAAAGGGGGAGGAGGCCTGTATGTTAATGAAAATATCAAAGCTACAGAAATTCAGAATACACATAAGGAGCCAGAAGAACTGTGGGTCACCTTGGAAACAGGAAATGGGACAGCCATAAGAACTGGGGTTGTCTACAGGCCCCAGACCAGAGGGAGGACATAGACAATTACTGTTAGAAGATATACAAAACATGACAGCTAAAGGGAGGTTCTGATAATGGGAGACTTCAACATGCCAGATACAGATTGGTCAATACCAGCAGGAACATCTGCCAGAACTAGACACATAGTGGATTCCCTGCAGGGGGAGGACCTCAAACAACTGGTACAGCAACCCACAAGAGACAGGGCTATCCTAGATCTAGTACTGACTAACAAAGAAGGGATCACAGATCTCCAGGTAGAAGGTCACCTGGGGGCCAGTGACCATCACATGGTATGGTTCAATTTGGCTACTACATCTAAATCATCCCATTCCAAGGCAAAAATATGGGACTTCAGAGGAGCTGACTTTGATAAGATGGCCAACAGAGTTAAGCTAGCCCTGGCAAAAAGAAACACAGGTGAGGAGGTACAGGCAAAGTGGGCAAGCATTAAGGATACAATACTTGAAGCAACATCCCATTGTGTTAGACAGAAAGGAAGTGTAAAGAAGAAGGAAACCACTTTGGTTCTCAAATACAGTAGCAGAAAAGGTCAGAGCCAAAAGGCTGGCCTTCAGAAAATATAAGGAACACAGCGGGATGAAGATAGGGAGGCATACCAAACTGCCCTAAGGGAAGCAGGTAAGGCAGTAAGGCAGGCAAAGTCCCAAACTGAGGAACACTAGCACGAACAGTAAAGGAAGGGACAAGACTTTCTATAGATACATTAGTGAAAGGAGAAAGTCCAGAGGGGGTATTGCTAAGCTTAATGGAGAAAAGGGAGCATGTGAGGAGGAGGACCCTGTAAAGGCATCTATCCTAAATAGATACTTTGCTCAGTATTTACTGAAGAGAAGGTAGGGCAGGGCCCACAGCTCAGCATCATGGACACAGGGGAGGGAGGTGAGCACTACTCCCTTCACAAAAGAAAGGGTCCCCAAGAGCTTGCTAAGCTCAGGGTGGATAAGGCAATGGGACCTGATGGCATACATCCCAGGGTACTTAAGGAGCTAAAGGAGGAACTAGCAGAGCCATTAGCAGAATTGTTTAGTGAGTCTCTGAGCACAGGAGAGGTCCCAGAAGACTGGAGAAGGGCTCATGTGATCCCACTCCACAAGAGTGGTAGCAGGGAGGAGGCGGGAACTACAGACCGGTCAGTCTTACCTCAGTAGTGGGCAAGATTATGGAGGCACTCCTTAAGGAAAGGATAGTGCAACACCTGGAATCCATAGGGCACAGGATCCAAGACAGCATGGGTTTACAAAGGAAGGTCCTGTCAAACTAATCTCATAGATTTCTTTGACTGGGTAACCAGAGTGGGACCAAGGGGAGCAGTTGATGTCGCCTACCTTGACTTCAGCAAAGCTTTTGACACTGTTCCACATAGAAGATTGATAAATAAGCTAGGTAGGCTCAGGGTGGGTCAGAAGTTGGTCAACTGGGTGGCAAACTGGTTGACTGGCAGAAAACAGAGAGTGGTGGTAAATGGTATACAGTCAGAAGAGATGCAAGTCACAAGTGGGTACTCAGGGATCAGTCCTGGGGCCAGTCCTATTCAACATCTTCATTAGTGACCTCGCAGATGGACTAGAGGGTAAGGTTTGTCTGTTTGCAGATGACACCAAGATCTGCAACAGAGTAGATGATCCAGATGGGGTGGGCAGAATGAGAAGAGATCTGGATAAACTAGCAGAATGGTCAGAAGAGTGGCAACTGGGATTTAATGCAAAGAAGTGCAAAATCATGCACATAGGGAAGAGAAACCCTGAAGCCACTTATAGGCTGGGAGGGGAGTTGCTAGCAGTCACAAAGGAAGAAAGAGACTTGGGCATCATCATCACTGATGACCTAAAATCATCCAAGCAGACCTCTAAAGCAGTAGGTAAGGCTAGGGGGGTGTTAGGGTGTATTAGTAGGGGTATCACAAGTCGTAAGAGGGAGGTAATAATCCCTCTGTACAAGACATTGGTTAGGCCCCATCTGGAGTACTGCGTGCAGTATTGGAGGCCACACCTTCACAAGGACATTAACCAAATTGAGGCAGTCCAGAGAAGGGCAACCAAAATGGTGCAGGGACTGCATCAGAAGACATATGAGGACAGATTAACGGAGCTCAATATGTATACCCTTGAGCAAAGGAGGGAGAGAGGTGATATGATCGAGACATTTAAACACCTTAAGGGCATAAACAAGGGTGAAAGAGTCTAACATGTTTAAATATAAGAAAAATAGCAGGACAAGAGGACACAGCATGAGATTAGAGGAGGCCGATTAAGGGGAATGTGAGGAAATTCTTTTTCACAGAAAGGGTGGTAGATGCATGGAATGGCTTACCACAAGAAGTGGTGGCTATGAATACAGTGCAGGGCTTCAAACAGGCATGGGATAGGCATGAGGGCAATACAAATGACTACGAATAGATAGGTCACTGACAGAGCAAAGGCCGATGGCACATTTATAAGGTAGAAAGAAATGGGCAGACTGGATGCGCCTATGGTCCTTATCTGCCGCCAACTTCTATGTTTCTATGGTTCTCACTGGGAAGGGAAGTTCTCAGGCTTTTCCCCTTCCCTCCTGTTCAAGGTGCTAGTAAAATCAGGTCTCAATCCTGCAAGGTGATTCTGATTGCTCCAGACTGGGCCAGACAGCCCTGGTACCCTCTCCTGTTGTCCTTAGCAGTCCACCTTCCCTTGTCTCTTCCCAGGAATTACAACCTGTTAACCTGTGCTCAGGGGAGGGTTTGGTACCCGAATCTCAAATCTCTCAATCTCAAGGCCTGGCTCTTGAAGAGTTAGAGTTTGCTGATTTACACCTCTCTCAAGTTGTTATGGATATTCTGAAGGCTTCCAGGAAGCCTTCCACCAGAACTACCTATAATTCCAAATGGAAAAGATCCTCCTTATGGTGCTCTGGGAAGCATATTTCCCCAGAGTCTGCTGATCTGCCCACAGTCCTTGACTATATGGTTCATCTGAATAGCTTGGGACTCAGACCAGCTACACTAAGGGTGCACCTGGCAGCTGTCTCTGCTTTTCTTTCAGCAGGTAAGCCATCTTCTCTTTCAGCTCACCCTGTATTCTCCAAGTTTTTCAAGGGATTGTTTCATACCAATCCGCCATTCAGGGCCCCTGCCCCTGCTTGGGACCTTAATGTTTGCATTGCTCAGCTTATGCAACCCCCTTTTGAGCCTTTGTCCTCAGCAGAGCTTAAGTACTTGACTTGGAAAACTGTTTTCTTAGTGGCCATCACTTCTGCCAGGTGCATAAGCAAGTTACAAGCCCTGTCAGTGGAGCCTGATTTTATCTCTTTCCATAGAGATAAGGTGGTCCTCAGGACTAACAGGAAGAGTTTACCTAAGGTGGTTTCAGACTTCCACCTTAACCAGTCTGTGTCTCTTCCTGTGTTCTTCACTGACCATTCCTCCTCTGGTGAGAGGAGGTTGCACAGTCTGGATGTGAAAAGAGCCCTTAGCTACTACATAGAACGTACCAAGGGTCACAGGTTTGACTCCCTCCAACTGTTCCTCACTTATGGTGAGGTTTGTAAAGGAAAACCTACCACTAAAAGATCCATTGCCAGGTGGATTGTCTCTTGCATTCAATTTTGCTATGAAAAACTAGGTAGGATTCCACCCTCAGGCCTGAGGGCTCACTCTACCAGAGGTACAGCTGCTTCTCTGGCTGCTGCCAGGGATATTCCTATCTTGGAGATATGTCAAGCAGCTACCTGGAAAACAGTTCACACTTTTACCAAGCATTACTCTCTGGATATCCAGACTAGGAGTGATGCTCGGTTTGGCACAGCAGTGCTTCAGAGCCTATTTCCTAAGTAGGTTCTGTCCCTCCTCCATGGAGGTACTGCTTGGTAGTCTGCTATTGTCAGAATACAGCAAGACTTTATGTTGTTTGGAGAAAAAATTATTCACCTTAGTAATGTTGTTTCTTCTAATGAAATCTTGCTGTATTCTGACCTCCCCCCCTGCCTTCCCCTCTCAGAACCTTTGTTTTTGGGATGTGGGTGGGCAGTAGCAGTGTTGGCACTCAGGAGGTGCCCCACCTTGTTTATTATCACCCTATTTTCTTTGGGTGAGTGGGTGTTGTGTTTATTTCATTTTTTGGGTTTCCTGACTTGAATCTTTGTTTTGGGACCAAGAAATCTTTTATTATATTTAGTAGCCAGTTGGCTAGTGTATGTTTACAGCTCCCACACAGGACCCTCAGTGAGTTTAGCTTGTAAAGATCTGACAGTTTGATTTCAAACAGCACAGACAGAGTCTCAACCGAGAGCGAGCTCAGCGTTCCATGCCTGGCATGGAAAGTTAACTCTTTCATCTCCGGGGCAGTTCAAAGGTTGGGACTCACTGCTATTGTCAGAATACAGCAAGACTCTATTAGAAGAAACAGCTTTACTAAGGTGGGTAATTTTTTCTTCCAGAGTATGCTGTGAGAGCCTAGTGTAAATGATTTGATACTGCAAACACCCCTCACCAGCCAATGCCATCTGACTAGTGGATAGTTTGGGGCCTTCCAGTGACTGTTTACCTCCTGCTCATTGTGGTTTCCCATCAATACAGAAAGCCACCTTACTACATCTGACTCAACTTGACTTCCTGCATTAGCAGAGACAGGACCCAGAGCTAAAGAACATACTGGGAGCCATGCACAGGTGGGAGAATGCCTCAGAGGTTTGTCCCAAGAAGTGGAGAAGTCAGACTGATAGTAAAGGAGGTGGGTAGATTGAAAGTGTATGTTAGTTTGTCATACTGTGACACTCAAGGCCCACAAGGGTACCTTAGTCGACAACTACTTCTGCCCTTCAAGTTCTGTCTAATGGTGATCCAAACCTTACATGATAAAATGGGGCATCTGGGGGGTGGTGCAAACTTTGGACCTGGCTTGTGCCCAAATCTACTTGCCAAAAAGGGGACAAGAAATAGAAGAGTACTGTGTCCACTGCACATGCTGCTTGCAAAGAAGAACCCTGCTGAGATGGGCAGCCCCTCTTAATGAATATTGAAAGTAGCAGTCCCATGGATTTGGTTTGCATTGATTCTCTAAGCATTGAGTAGGACTCCAAGAAAATTTCCGGCATTTTGGTGGTAATGGACCATTTTGTTCATTATGCCCAAACCTAGCTAGCTAAAGATCAAAAGGCTGCTGTTTCCACTAGCTTATGAGACGTTTATCATACACTACAGAGTGCCCAAGCACATAGTCTTATCAAGGATGGGACACATAGAGCTGGTTGATTAAGGAAACATTGTTTTTGTGAGGGATCCAGAAGTCTCAAAGTATCCCATATCACCCTCAAGGTGACCCACAGCCTGAAGTTTTATTCAAACCCTGTTGAATGTTCTGGGTACCTTGGATCCCAAAGATAAAGCCAAGTGGAGCCAACAAGTCAGTGTCTTGTTGCAGCCTATAACTGTACTACGAGTGATTCCACTGGGCTCTCCGTGCTGTCCGATGTTCGGTCAGAAAGCATGGTTGCCCATTGACTTGTGCTTTGGAGTCTCTGCATTTGGAGCTCACCCTGAAACATATTTGCAGTATGAAAAGCTTAAAGATCAACTGGATGCTGCTTATTGCTTGGCAGTTGAGATGGATAGGAAAAACAGTATGGACTAACAAGACATGTTATAACTGAAAAGTGAAAGCAAATGACCTCCAACTGGGGGACTGAGTTTTGGTGCAGAACTCGGGCTTGCCTGGTAAGCACAGGTTGGCTGGGCGTTATGACAGTACCCCTTTCATTGTCATAAAACAACTTCAGAACCTGCCTGTGTACTGTATTTATACTGAAGGAGCACCTGGGAAGAGCTAGACAATGCATAGAAACTACCTCCACCCTGCGGGGCAAGTGGATTGTTCATGGTCTGTTCCTGAGTTTAAACCTCTTAGGGGACCTGCTATCTGGGCATGGGCCCAATTACAGTGAGTACACTCAGCGCAACTTCCTATGTTTGCTCATGATGACAGCAACCTGACTGATGAAGAGGAAGCTGTGACTAAGGGAGACAACAGTACAATAGCACCTGTGGTGCTTTCACCGACATTCCCCTCAATGTTGTTCATAGGGGCATATATGATATGCCCCAGTCTCTTCATCGGCTACAAGACATTGGGGCTCTTGAAATACCCATGTGCTCGACTGAGTGGGATAATATTGATTACATGCTACTAATCAGGAAACATTTGCCTATATACTGTAGCATCGTTGTGAACTGTTTTAGCTCAGGCATCAGGTGTCTAGACTAGCCATCATGGTTAATATGTTGATGTTCTGGATTGGACCGTTGGGTCTTACTAATTAATGGCAGAGGGTAGCCATTTTCTTCAGCCAGTGAAGGTGTAACCCTCTCTTCCAGAGTCAAGATTGTGGGAACTTGTGACAATCCTCCCCTGGATTCCTGTTGTAAGAGGAGGGATCAGTTGTGGAAAAGACTTGTAGGAACAATGATTACTGTGACAAACTGTGTGGACTCCATGGGGGCTGCCATCTTGTGGCCTCAACCTCAGTGATGGCCAATCAGCAGGATTCCTGGTCCAAGTACTGCTGCAGGGTTGCTGGGAAAAGGTGGAACTGCATATTGATGCCCTTAGCGACTTTATCAGACATCGGGGACAGTGAGTGGCAGGTGGTGGGGACAATCCAAAATGTGCTTCTGTGGTGCTTTCAAAATACATCATACCAAGCCCTGCATCTGGATTGCAACAAGTGTTAGATCGGCATTCATTTGCTGGCCCGTACAAGAGACACAACTGAAGATCTGCATGTAGCTCTTGGTTGAGTAGTACGGATTGGGACTTCAGAGCAACAGCCCTGAGGTGAGAGAAAAAGAACATGAGTACAGTGAGGAACAGTGGTTGGAACCAAATCCGTAGTACAAGAATCACAGAGGTCGACCAAGCAGAACTCCATAGAGTTGTTCCTGGTAACCATGATGAGTACAGTCATTTGGACTGCAGCAAGAGTTTGAGCAGCATTCATTTGCTGACCTGTACAAGAGACAAAACTGAAGATCAGCAAGTAGCCCTTGGCTGACTAGTACAGATAGGGACTTCTATCCTGAGTGAAAGCCATGATGTGAGAGAAAAGGAACTTGAGTATGGTGTGTCATTTGCTGGCCTGTACAGGAGATAAAACTGAAGATCAGCATGTAGCCCTTGGTTGAATAGTACAGACAGCGACTTCTGTCTTGAGTGACAACCATGAGGAGAGAGAAAAGGAACTTGAGTACTGTGTGGAAAAGTGGCTGCAGCCAAATCCAGATTGCAAGAATCACAGAGATTGACCAGATAGAACCCTGTGAGTATGGTGTGGAACAGTGGTTGGAACAAACTCCGGAGTGCAAGAATCACAGATGTTGACCAGACAGAACCCCGTGGGGTTGTTCCTGGTAACAATGAGTACAAACGGGGCTTGTCTCACTCTAAAGATCTGTGTGTGAGTATGAAGTTTGTTGTAAGATGGCTATCGAATCAGATTGCAAATACCTCATTTGCAGAGGTGTAACACCATTTTAGCAATTCGGTGGCCCATGGGGAGATTGTTAAGGAGCCCAACCAGAAAGAACAGCACAGTCCACAAACTACATATGTTATCAGTGAATTTATTTGCTTTTCAGTGAAAGGATAACAAAAACCCACATCAGCCCCAACCACAATGTGGAGATGCTGACCCAGCACTTAAGATCTTCCAACTGGTCTTGTGCATGTATGCATCATCACAGATTGTAAAGGAGGCTGTTGGTCCATGCTAAACTTTAAGTGCACCAGTGCTGGCCAGCCTATGGCAACAGCTATGTGGGCCTGCAGTGTTTCAACACTGGGAAACCAGAGGCTGCCATATAGGACCTTCTAATTTTATGTAGGGCCTGTTACCAGGGGGAAGAGGTTAGTGGGCGTCAGCAGAGGAGTACTCAAACTCCACAGTGGTTTGCCAAATAAGTTAACAGAAAGTAAAAAAAAGAAGCTGTGCCTAGCTGGGTCTTACTACTGTCAGCCATGTTTTGTGTCATTGTGCCACATGCCTGAGAGGGCCTGACTAACAAGTAACTTGGGGTAGCTTGAGCCTTACCTATGAGGCTGATTAATTATGGCCAGTTTCTTATGGGATTCAGTGCTAACCATACTATTTTCATTGCAAGGGATGCTATGTTAATAAACCTTCATTTTGCAGGACACTGTTTCCTTTATTATCTAACTATTCCGTATATATGCCATTGGTAAAGGGATCATCATGTTATGGAAAAGGGGGTTTGTAGGAGGCTCTAGCTACTGAGGGGAGATGAGTAGGCACAGCATCCCAAGGGTTTTTACCATATTGCCAGCTAGCCCACTACCTCTGGGTGGGGGCACCACGCAAGTTATTTTTCTTGTGGAAACTAACCTTCCTCACTCACCATTAGCCAAGAACCCTGAAGCTACTGTCAGTATTGGAAGGCAGGGTTCCTTCCTAGAGCAAAGCGCTTACACATACAAATGTGAAAAGGGTATAACAAATATAGAGAGATAGATGGATGGATGGATGGATGGATGGATGGACGGAACATCAGGCTGACTTAACTCCTCCCCTCTATTGCTAAGCTCCAAGATACTATTGTGTATTCTAGGCTTGCCTTTTATTTATTTATTTATTTATTTATTTATTTATTTATTTATTTATTCTAGGATTACAAGTACCTTTGAGCCAAGGCTCTTTTACAAAGGTTCCATGTCAGAAATAACAAACAACAAGGAAGCAACAGTGAAATAACAGTAAACATCTACCCTGGATCTCAGCCAATATAATTAGTAAATGCCATGCCAGAGACCGTGCCTGGAAAGCCTACAAAAAGCTGGGCACTCAGGCTTCCCTTGATACTTACAGAGCCCTTCGTAACGCATGTACAGCCAGCATTCGCCAAGTGAAAAAAAACTACTTCTTATTGGCTTTCAATAAAAACATAAATCATCCAACCGATTTTTGGAAATCTCTGAAATCCCTGCTCTCCCCCCCCGCCCAACCTGCACCCCCTACACTACTAATACAGGATTCCCTTGTCTCCGACCCAATCCTAGTAGCTGCAGCTTTTAATACTTCGCCAACTGCACTGATAAGCTACTGTCCTCCCTCCCCCACTCCCACTCTTCGGTTCCCCCCTCCGCACCTGCACCCCTCAAACTGCCTCTACAACCGTACCGTTCTCCTTCCACACCGTATCCCAAGCAGATGTCTTTTGTTCCCTATGGGCGCTAAACCAAAACAAAGGGAAATGCCCCACGTCAATGGACGCAAAGATGCTTTACCTCTCTGCTCCAGCCATAGCCGCCCCACTAGCAGACCTCTTCAATCTGTCCTTTGCCCTGGGCAAGATTCCAACATCCTGGAAGCTGGCCACCATTATTCCCCTGCCAAAAGAAGGTGACCTTTCCTCTACTGGAAACTTCAGACCCATCTCCCTTCTTCCTATCCTCGCTAAACTACAGGAAAGGCTGGTCCTGTCCCAACTTTCTCCGTACCTAGCTGCCTCCTCCTTTTTTTACCCCTTTCCAATCGGGCTTCCAAAAATCCCACTCTACCACCACCTCTGTACTTCGAGTCACAGACGACATCCTCACGAGTATGGACAAAGGACACATCACATCAGCTATTTTTATTGACCTAGTCAAAGCCTTTGACACCGTCTCCCACTCCCTACTCCTCTCCAAACTCACTAATGCAGGGCTCTCCACACAGGCCACAAACTGGTTCCATGACTACCTAGTAGGCAGGAAACAAGTAGTCAAAATATCGTCCCACACCTCTCCCCCACTGCCTGTCCCTGCAGGAGTACCCCAAGGCTCAGTCCTGGGCCCATTACTCTTCTCTGTCTTTTTAAATGATCTCCCAGCAGTATGCTCCTACTCCTCCATTCAGATGTACGCAGATGACACTGTCCTATACACTTCAAACAACATGAAGTCTTGCTATATTATGACATATGCAGTGAGTCCCAACCTTCGAACTGCTCCGGAGGTGAAAGAGTTAACTTTCCATGCCAGGCATGGAACGCTGAGCTCGAGCTCGGTTGAAAACTCTGTCTTTTGTGCTTCAAACTCAAACTGTCAGATTCTTTAACCCGCCTCACTGAACAGTCGCTCCGGAGATTTCTCCTTCTGCTCGGTTCATTTTGTCGGTTAAAGTATTATTTTCTCGGTTTTTTGACCGAATTTAAACCGCAACCGGTCGGTTCAAGCTCTGTCTGTGGTATTGTGAGTACTAGATAGGCTTTACATTTATTTCTTCTGTGTGGAACTTGTAAACGGTTTTATCGGTTCGGTTTGAACCGATCAGGTTGTTTAAAATATATTAATCTGTCCTTTAGAGTGTGCTTACTGGTTCTTATCGGTTCTAAAAAACCCGGATTTTATTACATTTTTTTCCACGACCCATGACACGTTGGGAACCGATAAGAGGACTTGTTAGCGGTGCCAGCCAGACACGTTTGGTTAGGACTGGCACTATGTCTGAGAAACCCAAAAGGAAAACTGGGCCCACTGGGTTTCAACACTGCAGTGTCTGTGGGGAAGTCTTTGCTAAGGCTGACCCCCACACCACCTGTGTTTATTGTCTGGGGTTTGACCACCTCAATGCAGACTGCCAGATTTTTAAAAAATTTTCCTGCAGCTACCCTGGAAAAGAGAGTTGGTAGGCTCAGGGAAAGGGAGGCCAAAAAGTCTGTTGATCTGGATGGCCAGCCCGGATCGGTTTCAACCGAACCGGAGGGAGTGCCCTCTGACCAGGGCGAGACTTCCTCGGGCAAAAGGAGAGCCGACTCGGAGGAGTCGGTTCCAGCAAAAAGGACTAGGAAATCAGCTGGTGTGGAGCCAAAACCTTCCTCTCCAACCGCTGAAGAAATAGCCAAAGTGATTAAAATTGTCCAGTCGCTTTCCCCGGTTCCAACCAAACCAGCACCATCAGGTAAGCATACGGTTCGGCCGGTTCCACCAGTTCAAGAGTATGATTTAGAGAATTTTATGAACGGAGGGGAAGAGGATGAGAGAGTGAATGTGGATTTGAAAGTCTGGATGTGCCCATTGACCAGACATCTCCCCAGACAGACTTCAGGAGTGTCTCCTCCTAGGCTTTCTGAGTCCCTTCTCATTTTATGTTTTTATAAAAGTGGCTGAAACCCTCCAGCTCCCTATGGAGGAAGCTGTGGATGATCAAGAGAGCCTGACTATGTGGAAATAATGGATATCCAGAGTCTGGAGAGTGTCTATTCCTTTGCATAAATCTTTTGGGAAACAGAGGTAAAATTCTAAAACTCCTCACACTATACCTCCTGTGGATAAGAGAATGGACAAGAAGTACACATTGTCAGGCTCTGATTAGGAGTTCCTTACACAACAATGTAGCCATGTTGGGGTAGTGCAGGCTGCAGCCTGTGACAAGGCAAATATTCCCTTGGCTTCACACCCCCCTGACAAGGACTCCAGGAGGATTGATGCCATGGCAAAGAAACAGTACATGGCAGCATCCCTGGGACTCAGACAGGCAAATTATATGGCTTATGTTGCTAGATACCAGAAATCCAGATGGGATACTGTTATGGCTCTAGCAAAACAGGTCCCTGGCCAGCTTGCCAAGGAGCTGGAGCAGGTGGCTGCTGATGGTATTGAGGCATCTAAGGTGCTATTCCATGCTGCAGTGGACTCTAATGATGTGTCATCAAGACTCATGGCTACATCTGTGGCACTTCGCAGAATGGCTTGGCTCAGATGTACTAGCCTGTCACAGGATACCCAGACTAAGGCCATGGATTTTCCTCTTGTGCGTAATTCTCTGTTTGGGGAGCAGTCAGAGAATTACATGAAGAAAATGGATGAGTATAGGACCACCTATAGGAGTGCACAGGCCAAGGAAAGGCAGGCCACTCCTCAAAGGCAGCCTTCCATGGGCAGGGGCATGCCTTTTCATAGGCCTTTTTACCAAGCCCAGGCCTCCTCTTCAGCTTATGCCCAGAGGGGGTTCTTTAGAGGGAGAGGCAGATGGGGTACAAGCAGGCCTGCTTCCACCCCTCAGCCCAAAGCCCCTGCCAAGCAGACACCCTGATGGGGTGGCCAGGGCCGATTCTAAACTACCTGTAGGGGGTAGGCTGGCTTAGTTTGTCCAGGACTGGAAGTCTCTAACATCAGACAAGTGGGTCCTGGAAGTAGTAAGCCAGGGACTGGTTCTCAGCTTCAAAAAATTTCCAAAGATGAGAACCAGATCCTTTCCATCTGCAAATCCATCAGAGGCACTTGCCCTAGAGGCAGAAGTCTCTACCCTCCTGGCTCTCAGAGCCATGGAAAGGGTTCCACCCCTACACCAGGGCAAAGTTGAACTCCAGGTACTTCCTTACCCCAAAAAGACAGGAGAATGGCGGCCCATCCTGGATCTCAGATACTTAAACAAGCACCTTTTAAAACCAAAATTCAAAATGGTGACTCTGGGAATTATTCTACCCTCTCTGAGGCCAGGGGACTGGCTAGCGTCCCTGGACCTCAAGGATGCCTACTTCCATATTCTCATCAGAGGCTCCCATCGAAAGTACCTCAGGTTTGAGCTGCCCTCAGGCCATTACCAGTTCAGAGCAATGCCCTTTGGCCTCATCTCTGCTCCAAGGGTATTCACAAAATGCCTGGCAGTAGCAGTTGCCTACCTAAGAAGAAAAAAAATTGCCATCTTTCCTTACCTGGACGACTGGCTCATAGTAGGCCAGTCTCAGACCAAGTCAAGTTACATCTTCAGATAACTCAGCAACTGCTTACCTCTCTAGGTTTCCTTCTGAATCTTCCAAAGTCAGTTCTAGAGCCTGTCCAGCTTCTCACCTTCATAGGCGCAGAACTGAACACAGAGAAGCCAGAGCCTTCCTTCCTTTGGACAGGGCAAGGACCCTGGTCTCTGGCCTCCTCATTCACCCTGCAGGTCTCTCGACCAGCAAGGCATTTTGTGCAGCTCCTGGGACACATGGCTGCTTCTACAGCAGTAGTGCAAGAGCAAGATTTCAGATGAGGACATCCAGTTCCATTTGAGAGCCTTTTGGTCTCAAAGAAAGGACCCTCTAACCAAGTTGATCCAGTAACTCGAACCCTGATCCAAGCCCTACAGTGGTGGCAGGATCAGAGCAACCTGAGACAAGGGTTCCCTTTGTCACTCAGTCTCACTCTTTAATCCTTACTACAGATGCATCCCTCTTGGGGTGGGGAGCTCACATGGGCAGCCTCACTACCCAGGGACTGTGGTCCCTCAGGAATCTCTGCTCCCATCAACCTGTTGGAGCTCAGAGCATTTTCTAGCACTTCAAGCTTTTCCAAATCTCTTCAGAACAAAGTTGTACAGGTCAGAACGAGCAACACCACTTCAATGTGGTACATCAACGAAGCAAGGAGGCACTCGGTCTACGGCCTTGTGCACCGAAGCAATGAAGTTGTGGTCTCTGGCTTACTCCCTGAACACCTCCCTTACGGCAGTTCACCTCCCAGGCAAGGACAATGTCCTGGCAGATGCTCTCAGCAGGATTTCCCGGGGCCATCACGAATGGTCACTGGATCCCCTAGTCCTAGGGGTAATATTTGCCAGATGGGGCACCCCGCAGATAGATCTTTTTGCAGCCCCAGACAATCACCAACTTCCCCTTTTTTGCTGCAGGCCCCCAGTGTTGGGCTCAGTTCCTCTGGATGCCTTAGTTCTCAATTGGGAAGGGAAGTTTCTCTATGCCTTTCCCCCCTTCCCTTTCCTGTTCAAAGTGTTAGTCAAAATCAGATCTCAATCCTGCAAAGTGATTCTGATTGCTCCAGATTGGGCCAGCCAACCCTGGTATCCTCTCCTACTGTCCTTAGCAGTCCATCTTCCTCTGTGTCTTCCCAGGAATCACAATCTGTTAACCTGTGCTCAGGGAAGGGTTTGGTACCCGAACCTCAAATCTCTCAATCTCAAGGCCTGGCTCTTGAAGAGTTAGAGTTTGCTGATCTACACCTCTCCCAAGGTGTAATGGATATATACTGAAGGCTTCTAGGAAGCCTTCCACCAGGGCTACTTACAATTCCAAATGGAAGAGGTTTTCCATATGGTGCTCTGGGAAGCATATTTCCCCAGAATCTGCTGATTTACCCACAGTCCTGGATTATATGGTCCATTTAAACACTTTGGGGCTGAGACCAGCTACACTAAAGGTGCATTTGGCAGCTGTGTCTGCTTTTCTTTCAGCAAGTAAACCCTCTTCTCTTTCAGCTCATCCTGTATTCTCTAAGTTTTTTAAGGGATTGCTTCACACCAACCCTCCATTCAGGGACCCTGCCCCTGCCTGGGATCTTAATGTTTGCATTGCTCAGCTTATGCAACTTCCTTAGAGCCCTTGTCTTCAGCAGGCTTAAGTATTTGACTTGGAAGACTGTGTTTCTGGTAGCCATCACTTCTGCCAGACACATAAGTGAATTACAAGCCTTGTCAGTGGAGCCTGATTTTATCTCCTTTCATAGAGATAAGGTGGTCCTCAGGACTAACAGGAAGTTCTTGCCTAAGGTGGTTTCAGATTTCCACCTTAATCAATCTATTTCTCTTCCAGTGTACTTCACTGACCATTCCTCCTCTGGCGAGAGGAGGTTGCACAGCTTAGATGTGAAGAGAGCCCTTAGTTACTACATTGAGCATACCAAGGGTCACAGGTTTGACTCCCTCCAACTGTTCCTCACTTATGGTGAGGTTGGTAAAGGGAAACCTGCCACTAAAAGATCCATTGCCAGGTGGATTGTCTCTTGTATCCAATTCTGTTATGAAAAGCTGGGTAAGGTTCCTCCCTCAGGCCTGAGGGCTCACTCTACCAGAGGTACAGCTGCTTCCCTGGCTATTGCCAGGGACATCCCCATTCTAGAGATTTGTCAAGCAGCTACCTGGAAAACAGTTCACACCTTTACCAAGCATTACTCTCTGGACATCCAGGCTAGGAGTGATGCTCGGTTTGGCACAGCTGTGCTTCAGAGCCTATTTGCTAAGTAGGTTCTGTCCCTCCTTCATGGAGGTACTGCTGTGTAGTCTGCATATGTCATAATATAGCAAGACTTCATGTTGTTTGAAGAAAAAATTACTCACCTTAGTAATGTTGTTTCTTCTAATGGAGTCTTGCTGTATTATGACCTCCCCGCCTGCCCCTCTCAGAACCTCTGTTTTTGGGATGTGGGTGGGCAGTGCAGTGTTGGCACTTAGTAGATGCCCACCTTGTTTTTTCACCCCTCCTTTTTGGGGTGATTTGGTGTTATGTTTTTCATTTTTTGGGTCTCCTGACTTAAGTCTTTGTTTTGGGACCAATAAATGTGTTCTTATATTTAGTAGCCAGTTGGCTAGTGTAGGTTTACAGCTTCCACACAGGACCTTAGTGAGTTTAGCTCATAAAGATCTGACAGTTTGAGTTTGAAGAACAGCAGACAGAGTTTTCAACCGAGCTCGAGCTCAGCGTTCCATGCCTGGCATGGAAAGTTAACTCTTTCACCTCCGGAGCAGTTCGAAGGTTGAGACTCACTGCATATGTCATAATATAGCAAGACTCCATTAAAAGAAACAACATTACTAAGGTGAGTAATTTTTTCATCTGGCCCTACAACAACCTGTGTAGCCACCCGACTTCAAGAGGATTTTAATGCCATCCAGCACTGGTTTAGGTCCAACCAGCTGTTTCTAAACCCCCAAAAAACAGTATCCCTAACTTTTGGCACTCCACAAAGACTATCCCGTCAAACCCCCAGCACCCCCTTCAAAACCCTGGACGGTACTCCCCTAGAAAATCGCACAAGTATCAGACACCTGGGAGTATGGCTAGATCAGCACCTTGATTTCTCAGCCCACATCTCCTCCCTACACAAGTGGCTGCTCCCTAAACTTGGCGCTTTGCACCGCAACAAAAGCTGCCTCCCCACACAAACAAGACATGTCACAGTGCAAAAAATTATCCTTCCCGTCCCTGACTACGGTGACATAATTTACTCCATCGCCCCCGGGTCCGCCCTGGCCAGCCTTGACACCCTATACCACTCCTTCTACCGCCTCATCCTTGGCTGTCCCCAATCAACACACCACTGCGACCTTTTTAACTCGTTAGCCCTACCATCCCTTCATGACCGCAGACAAATCAACTGCACCAGATTCGACGCCAAATATTGGTCCCACTCCCTTCCCCCTTACCTGACCTCTGTCGTCTCCCAACAATCGTCACCTACTTACTCCCTTAGAAGATCAGACCCTAAACTGTTCCATGCCCCGTTCATGTGCACAACCAAAGGACAGGCTGCTTTTAACTACCGCATACCCCAGTCCTGGAATGCCCTACCTGCCGCCATCAGGCACGCACCCAACACCCACCTAAGAAACAAATTACTCAGGACACATTTCACCTCCAGCTGCTCCTGTTTTAACTAAGTATGTTACCAAATATCTCTCTGCTGTTAATCTAAAACGTCTTGTACAGTACCCTACCCCCATGTCATTATACTGTTTATGCCAATTTGTATTGTAAAATACCCTTGTCTGCATTTTTCAACCTAAATGTATGTTTATGCACTTGCTCTCTCTGTACTGTTTAAGCAATTCCAATTTTATGTATGTGGGTCTCAGCCCCCAGATCGCATCTGGAATCGAGCATGTTGCTCAGTATGCTTTCCTGGTAAAACTCATAAATAAATAAATAAATAACAGTAAACAATTCATGTACAACAGTGCTATTGAAAGAGGTCAATTATAGGAAGAGTAAGGTGTAGAGGAGGAGGAGGAGAAGTGTAGGTAGTTAACGGAGGCAGCTATAGTAAGATGGTGAACACAGCTAGGACGCATATGCCCACAAGGAATGGGTAGGGTCAGTGCCCAGGGGTGGCAGAGAAACAGGGATTAGAGGAGAGGGGAGGATGAAGATGCAGCTGGAGGGATTTGTCGGAAAATAAATGGGAAGGAGTGATAGAAGAGATAAAGGGGGCAGAGTGGGGGGGATAAGTGCTGTAATGGGGCAAGGAGAGACTAATGAGGTGGTATGAAGACCTGAGATTTGAAGTGGCACCTCAGGAGCTGGGAGGAGGGGGCCTGGGGTTAAGCAGTATATAAGTTAGGATTAAAGCTGTGTAGGTCATCATCTACGAGAGACAGTCACAGGAGCTAGAGGCAATGAGATGGGCCTGGAGCCTGATTTTGAACAGACCTAGTGTTGAGGCAGAGGAGATGGTGTGGCTGAGATCAATCATCCATAGAGGAGCCCTATAGGTGAAGGAGCGTTGGCCCTGCATAGTTCGACAACGAGGAACTTGTAGAATCTGGGTTGTCGAGCTCCTGGTGTTCTGCCGGTTGGTGTTTTGATGTAACAAGGCAGTAACTGCTGACTTCCTCAACTCCTCAAATTTCCTCCCACCTTTCCAGTCCAACTTTTAAAAAGAATCACTGTACCATCTCATCCCTCCTGTGTGAAATTGATTCTATCCTCACTGGGATTGATTAAGGACACATCACCACAGCCATATTCATCAATCTAGCCAAAGCTTTTGACTCTGTGTCCCACACGCTACTCCTGAAAAGGTGAAATCTGCTGGTCTTTCTGCATTTGCTGTGGATTGGTTCCATTCTCACCTTACAGGCCATCAGCAGTCACTTCAGGTGGATGGTGTCCTGTCCCATACCTCCCTATCCTAGCAGGTGTCCCACAGGGTTCCATCCTTGGTTTGTTCCTATTCTCAATTTTCCTAAATGACCTCCCTCTGTCTGTGTCTTTTCACATATCCACATGTATGTGGATGACATGGTGATTTACACTTCTAGTCCTTCATCCTTGGCTGTGGAGACCCCGATCCAGCACAACTTCCACATTGTGCTGCACTGGTTCCGTGCCAACCAGCTCAGGGTTAACACCAAGAAGACTGAATCCTGACCTTTGGCACCAGCTAGAAACTGCCAGGGCTCTCACCCTCCGCTGTCTTCTCCACCTCAGATGGCACCCACCTGGAAGTTGTCCCTGACTTCAAGACTTCAAGTACCTTGGTGTGTGGCTAGCTAGCAAGGTAGACTGCTCTGCCTACATTGATGCCATCCATGCCAAACTTTGCCCCAAACTCTGAGCCTTGTACCGTAATAAGACTACCTCTCCCTTCAGGTTTGCTTGAAACTGGTAACCAAAATGGTCCTCCTAATCTTTGACTCTGCAGATGTGGTCTGTGGCACTGCACCCTCCTCTTCCCTTGTCAGACTGGATGCCTTCTGTTGCTTCACTACCAACTCTCCACTCTGCACTCACCATTACTCCCTCTATTCCTCCCTTTCCATCCTCCCACTACCTGTGCAGCACCAGTCCCACTGTATCTTCTTCGTTGACAAATACCTCTTCTCTTTTTACTCTCTACACTCCAAGGATTCCCAAACTTTCTCCATTCCCCATCCTCACTCATGTGTTGTGCAAGTTGCTTTTTCCTACTGTCTCCCCTCCCTCTGGAACCTACTCCTGCTTCCCTTCATCTCTCTCCCCCTCACTCCATGCCTTCAGATGCCTGCAAAGGTATATTCCTACCTGTTACTCCCTCTCCTTAACCCTTCCGACCTTTTTCTCACAGTTTCTCCTGTTTCCCCAGCCTGCCTATGACTCCTTAAATTAGGACTCACTGTGCTCTTGGCCCTCAGTCTGCATTCTAATCAACACCATGCATAATTTATGCAATCTAGCACACATTGTTCATTGAATCTGTGTAAGAATCCACACACTGCTCATTGTTTTTTCAATGCTAGATTCCATGCTGTTGTCAATTTCAAGTGGTGCTTCTCACCTAATCATCTCTGTTGGACTGCCTATGTATTCTGTATTCCTATACGTTATACAACTACATAAATATATATGTACACACATACACACACACACGTATATATGTATGTAAACTTTATTTTCAATTATCTACAAGAAAAGACCTAAAACCTAGCCGTTTATATAGATTTTGTAAAGGGTTTTATTTAGAAAAACAACAGGAAAAACCTAGATTAAATAAGACATAAACACTGGATTAAAGAAAGCAACATTTGTTTGTTGTTTATAGCCAATTCTGGGCTTAATTAAAACTTATTAAACTTCAGTATATGGCAAAGCTCAAAGTGGATCACTGGTACAGAGTAAAGGAAAAGCACAAATCACAGCTCCAGTCGCTTGGTGTGTGTGTACGAAGCAAACAAATGTATAATTGAAGTAGCAAACACCAGCACCACTCCAAAATCACTCAGATATAGACTTTATTGTATCAAAGAACAGACGGATGCCAAACATAAAGTAACAAACAACTGGCTAGCGCTCTACCGGTTTCGCACGTATGCGGTGCGTCATCAGGAGGTGCTGAGCCAGTGAACACACAGAGCTTAAATTCAGAATGCTTAAAGGGGAAAAATCCCAATTACCATTTAAAAGTGACTAGTGCAACAAGTGAATAATGCATAATAAAGTGTTAAGGTGTAAATGCAGTGTCAATCAACCATCACAATAGTATAAGAGATGTAAACAAAATAAAATATCAGTTATGAAGAAATATCAATGCTAAATACCACATATCTTATCTTATTATATATTTAGTGCCATAATAATCTTCAGCACTGACTTCATTAATAAAACAACAAGACAAAACTACTATTTCATGTTTAGTAGCCATAAATTGTCATGATACAAATGTCACATACCCAGAGATCCACTCAGACCTATTGGTAATTCCTAACACATTCTTACGGTAATATCGTAAAATACTGTGTGTTTGCACAGTGATTACAGAGGAAAGAACCTAACAATTAGCACTAATCTAGATTTGTACAGTAAAGGAGGAAGAGTTACAGTTAAAGTATGTGTAATTTCTAAATAGAAAGAGAAAATGGCAAACCCATGAACAGAGTATGTCAGTTCTCAAATTTTCTCTGTGCTCCACTTTCTGTAAACAATCCAGGTGCTTAAAATACCATTGCACAAATGTTTCACTACCTGCAAGAAAAATATGAAACATAAAAATTCCTATTGATAAATAATTGTCAATTTGCAGAATGCTGTTAACAATTAGACACTGCAACACTAACAAAACAAATAAGGTGAGGGGTGCTCCATAGACAGAGAACAGAGCATTATTAAGTAGGTACATAATTTTCATTCAATTTCCCAACTATTTTACATCCTAATACATCTTAGGCAGAATCTCCTAGAACAAGAACTGCTTAGCACATCTTACAGCAGCATCACTAACAAGCATTTGTCAATGCCGAATGTTTACTTGCTGGCATTGGCATTGGTAGTGTAGGAGTTACAGAGCTGCATAATAGGAATGGCAGTGATGTATTGAACTGAAGCCAACCCCATCACCACCCTGCAGATAATGACAGGCACTAGGGTGTGCCTTTGGGTCATCAGGCATAACGGCCACTCCATTTCACCATGCCCTACCATGCAGACACTGACAAGTGTCACGGTGTGCCTTGGGGTCTTTGGCCCTTATGCGCACCCCATTCCATCAGGAAATATTGGGAGATGGGTACGGTATAGGAGAATGGGGTGAACTTTGGGCCCGAAGAGTCCAAGGCACACCTCGATGCCTCTCAGTGGCTGCAGGGTGTGGGTGGAGGTGGAATGGTATGAGCATTGCAGGTGACAATCCCAAGTCACAGCCCTGATGTCTGTCATTCTCTACAGGGTGGGATGTTATAGTCGTAAACTGTAATGCCTCAGGCATTCGTTGGTATTTTCACTCCAAATTTTCAACATGTTTTTTTTGTGACCCCCACCTCATGAACAGTGGCAATATCAGTTTGTTAGCCGAAAGCTGCTTTTGCACAGCGACTATGGCATTCGTCACCACAGGTGCAAAAACACATTCAGAACAGGATGTGAAAAATGACAGCTGTACTGTTTATGGGGAGGTGTAAAAATGGCAATGTTGAAAATCTGCAGTGAAAATATTAAAAACTGGTGAAATCCATGATGCGTAGAAACTGTATAGCGTGCGTCTATGTAATTAGTTTGGGAATTGTTTACAGCAAATTGTCAACACAGGCATTTTGGGACCTCCGGTCATGAACAGTGTCACTGTGTTTTTCTTTATCCGTCCCGAACAATGACTTCCCACAGCAACCACGCATTTCTGTGCTGGAAGTGTGAAAACACATTTCGGCCATGTTGTGAAAAATGACAGCTGTACTGTTCATAAGGAAGTGTGGAAAAATGCCACTGGTGAAAATCTGGACTGAAAATATTACAAATTTATGAGCTTACGAGGGTGCGTGGAAACTGCGCAATGCTCATTCGTAACACAGTCGTTTTTAGGAATTTTTTCACCAAATTTTCAAAATAGCCATTTTAAGACCTCCGCTTATGAAAGTATCACTGTGATTTTCTTAATGTGTCCCATACATTGATTTCGCACACCGACTGCATCATTGTGCGCTACATGGGCGGAAACATGTTTTGGGCGAGATGTGAAAAATGACAGCTGTACTGCTCATAAGGAGGTATGGTAAAATGGCAATGCTGAAAATCTGGAGTGAAAATATTGAAAATGTGTGAACTTATGAGCGTGCATAGGATCAGCGCAACAAACGCTCATAAAACAGTCATTTTTGAGAATTTTTTCACCAAATTTTTAACATAGCCATTTTAACACTTCTGCTCATGAACAGTATTACTGTGATTTTCTTAATGTGTCCCAAACATTGATTTTGCACACCGACTGCACCATTGTGTGCTATATGCGCGAAAACACATTTTGGGCGAGATGTGAAAAATGACAGCTGTACTGCTCATAAAGAAGTGTGATCAAATGGTAATGTAAAAAATCTGGAGTGAAAATATTGAGTGTAAACCTCTGGCGTGCGTGAACGCAACTTCACTGCCTAGTAAAGTCATTTTAGAATTTTTCCACCAAATTTTCAGCATAGGCTTTTGAGAGCCCACCTTATCAACACTGGCACTGTCATTTTGTTAATCAGTCCTGAAAGGTGATTTCGGCATAGTGACAGCGAAATCACCCTTCAGGCCCAGTACGCCATGACAGTGACAGAATTCATGAGGAGGGGTCCCAAAACCCCATGTTGAAAATTTGACGCCAAAATTCCAAAAAATGCCTGAGATATGCAGCAAAGTTGAAAAAACCCTATTCATTACATTATACAGCTTACCGGCATTTCCTCAGTTCGCGGTCGGCTTTGAAGAGTGCAGACGTGTTCCTGGTCCACCGAAGAATGTCGCGCCGAGCTCCGGAGGTAAGTATGGGGTGAGGTGGGGGTGTGGGGAGGCAGGAGTGCGCAGTGGGTGAGGCACGGGTGGGAGAGGGGTGAAGACAGCAGCGAGGAAGGTTTTCTCTTCAGTTTTTTTTATTTTTAGACCATGCGGGACGCTACATGTTGGTGGGCTCTCTGTGCATGGCAGCGCTGGAAGGCTAGCAGTGGGATGATGGGGATTGGACCTCCCGTCAGCCATAGGACCTGTTGCCATGCTGGGGTGGGCTCCCAGAGTGGCACCTGATAGTCTGAGAGGGGGAACAGTAGAGTCGACTGGGATTGGGCATCCCTGTCGGCCATACAGACTGCAGGGGAAGGGACAGTAGAGCTGACGAGGGATTGGGCACTCCCGTCAGCCATACAGTGTGTGCATGGGGGAGGTAGGAGCGCATGAGCACACGATGTGTGTGCGCGCATGTGTGTGTGGGGAGGGGGAGCGCTGCTCACTCAAGCGGTGCTCTTCCTTTCAACTGTATGGCACTGCATTTTGGATCGTCGCACTATGTTTCTTGCACATGCATGCAAGCAAACATAAAAAGCAAAGACAGCCTGAAAACATATTACTTCTTTCTCTCCCTGATACATGCCATAAGCTCAATTTTGTCATTAAGACCTGGGGGTACCATTGCACCCAGGGTATAAATCCAGTAGGATTCTCGATATGCCAGTTTGTTCTTCAGGTCCCTGCCTGGTGGTCCCAACTTTATCATTTCAATGACACAGAATTTGAACCTGTGTAGACCACTGCTACTGTTCTTAATGTGGGTTGCTAATGCAAATTTTCATGTGATGAGGGGTAGCCAATTGCCTGTGTCAGTTTTTTCCACAGTAGTTTTAGAGTGGTAACTGTGGACTAATCTATCTCTCAGATTCCTGCCTCTACGGTACACTATTTGTGGTTTGTTAACAGTCTGTTTGGCAAGAAGGGGTTCATTTTCAAGGATGTTCCAGTTTTGATTTATAATGTTACAAATCCTGCCTGACTGCTTAGTATAATTTGTAACAAAATGCATCCTTTCATCTCGTTCTCGGGGGGGGGGGGGTGTCTCTCCTGTAACAGGCTTTCTCTAGGTGTACTAAGGACCTCCTCGAATGCTGCTCTCACAAAATTACTGTTATAACCCTGGTTGACAGAGCATGTACGCATACTATATCAGAGCCATGGACCAAGAAATCTGAATTTGTGGAGCAATTTCTCCTAGCACTTAACATCTGGGCCCTGGGTATGTTTGTAACCATGTGTCTGGGGTGGCAACTGGAGGAATGCAGCAAAGAGTTCAGATCAGTTTTCTTTCTAAATAATATGGTGTGCAGTGTACCATCTGCTGTTTTGGTAATCAATAAATCTAAGAAAGAAACTGATGTCAGACTACTTTGTACTGAAAATTTCAAAATTCTCATTGCTGTCCTCTAGGTACTGCACACACTTGCTCAGCTCTTCCAGTGTGCCCCTCCATGCAAGGAATATGTCATCAATAAAACAACGCCAGACATGAATCATATTGAGAAAAGTATTGGTCTGAACGTCGTAGACATTTGCTGTTTCTCAGAGCCCCCAGTAGAGGTTAACATAATTAGGTATGAAAGTGGCACCCATAGCTGTCCCCTTACGTTGAAGAAAATGTTCCCCTTGAAACATGAAACTATTCTTTGTCAGTACATGTTCAGTGCATGTCAATAAAAAATGCTTTTTTTGTTCATAGATATCTGTATCTAAACTTAGCCAATAATCCAAGCCCTCCAGACCACCCTAGCACTGTATATTTGTGTACAATGATGTAATATCCAGATACAATTCCTGTTCAATTTCCATATCCTCCAGGATTCTTAACATTTGTGTGGTATCTTTTATGTATGACCTAAGATCGGTCACATAGCCTTTTATGTGGGCATCCACATACATAGACAACTGCTTGGTGACCGAGCCTATCCCTGCAACAATAGAGCATCCTGGGGGATTCTTACCATCTTTATGAATTTTCGGTAAAATGTATATCCTTATCCTCACAGGATGATCCACAGTTAGGTATTCTAATTCCTGCACAGTTATGACACCCATAAGCATAGATTCATCTAAAATAGATCTTATTTCCTGCTTATATTTATGTACTGGGTCATATTTCAGTTTTAAATAAAATTCACTGTCACCTAACTGTCTAAGAATCTCTCTCATGTATTGCTCTTCAGACATAACCACTACTGATCCCTCTTGTCTGCTGGTTTAATAACTAGATTTTTGTTCTTCTCCAGGTCTCTGAGTGCAGTAGGCTCCTCAGAGTTTATGTAAATGTACCTTGCTAAATTATTGTCTGTGAGCAAGTTCCTGAACCCTGGTACAGAGTACGCAGGGTTTCCCCTAAAGCATTTATGCATGGGGATGCCCCCATCTTTTCAGTCTGTGTCCTCATCCTTTAGCAACACCCCCTTGCTTTCCCACTGTTTAAAGCAGAGTCATAGTTCCCAGTCTTTTTTCATTTACAGCATACAGGGGAACTCACAAAGGAAAGGTGACCTACAGCTACAGAGAAAACCTGTGAAAAGAAAAAAAGGACTCAGAGAAAGAAATAGGGAGGAAAATCCAAGACCAGAAATGGGAATTGTATGAATCATACTTGTGTTGCTTATCAAATGCCCCTATTCTTTCAGATTGTTTTGGGGGAAACTCTGGTACCACCACTTTGAAATACACTTGAAGCTGCTTAAAGGGGTAGTCCACCCAGAATGTGCAAAAAACATATGTCATGTAGAGTGTTTTGATATGTATGTTAAATCCTAGTGTGTCCTTCCCTCTGTTTGCTATTTGGAGTTTTTCCTAAATTGCCTGTTAGCTGTATGGTAGTTTTCGACCCCTGGGGATCTCCATAACAAATAGTTTTATTGGCTTTCTTTCTCCCAGGATGCCCCCTGTCTCATGTGACAGTGATGTAGCCATGCCATTAGATTTAGCATGTGTATTGCTTTTAAATTAGTTTAGCAACAGCAGAGCCTTGTAACTTCTTATCCAGGAAGCACAAATGGCAACAGTTAGTTTAGCGGATACCTGACAGCAAGCTAACAGGGGTTTCTGTAAGACAACAGCCACTAAATAGCTGTAATTCACTATTTTTGTTTTCTCTGTCATCAGGTCTAGCTAGCAGGAGTGTTGTAACATCAAAAACTCAAATAATGAATTAGAGCTATTTAGTAGCCGTTGTCTTACAGAATCCCCAGTTAGCTTGCTGTCACATATCTGCTAAACTAACTGTTGCCATTTGTCCTCTCTGGATAAGAAGTTACAAGGCTCTGCTGTTGCTAAACTAATTTTAAAGCAATACACATGCTGAATCTAAGGGCATGGCTACATCACTGTCACATGAGACAGGGGGCATCCTGGGAGAAAGAAAGCCAATAAAACTATTTGTTATGGAGATCCCCAGGGGTCGTAAAACTACCATACAGCTAGCAGGCAATTTAGGAAAAACTCCAAATAGCAGACAGAGGGAAGGACACACTAGGATTTAACATACATACAGTATCAAAACACTCTACGTAACATATGTTTTTTGCACATTCTGGGTGGACTACTCATTTAATGGAGAAGTGTTTTATATGGGCAAAATCATTTCCATTAAGTGGCTGTCCCCACTATCAGTAAGCAGCTTGTTTTTAATTGTGTAGTGTAATTGTGGTCTGCATGTCATTATTATGGCTCTGCATGTCATTATTATGGCTGATCACAATGGGAACAAATACAGGGCAGTGCCAGACGGTCATATAGAGCATAATGTATGGGAAACCATACAGAACAAGGCTGTGTTTCCATTGAGGGGTGAGATGACACCAAAGAACTTTGAGAGTGAAACTTGCAAGGTCTGTAATCACCCCGAGATGAAACATCAGCCTTGTTGTGCATGGACATTATTTCGTATAGTATATGTTTGCTTTAATTAATTTACATTCTTTCTAACTCTATCTTGAACTGTGGTCAAATAGAAAACAACAAACATGACGGGATTAAAAACATTTCATGTGGTTTAAGTAGCAGCTACAGTACATGTGCTGGCAATATACCTAGTAGTTCCTTGTTTAACAAAAAATTCACTTTGGGTTGTGTTTTTACTCTTGCTGATGTATTTGTTATAAGGAAACTGCAGAGTAGGCAAGCATGAAGAATCTTAATAGACACAAGATTATATGCTGTTGTACCACAGTAGTGACATAGCTACTGTGGTACAACAGCATTCTAATATCACTACTGTCATACAACAGCACTTGGAAATGAATGGCTTTTCATACATGCCATATAGAGTAGTGTTTGGGGAAATATGCACAACAGAGCTGTGATTCCATCCAGGGATTCTTTTTGGCACATTAAACCATGGGAACAAACTTGAGTGATTTTATGTCATTGGAATCCTAAGATGGAATCAGAATGCTGTTGTGCTTTGCCCCCAGCCACTGTTTTTTATAGTGTATGCTGGAGCATTTTTTAACCAAAATAAATGCTCCATTTATAAATAAATGCTTCATTTAACATTTTTTGTTGACCATCTATGTGTTAAAGTTTTCACGTTATCAAGTCATAAAACGTTAAAGCTATCTTAAATAAAACATATCCTGAAAATGTAATACTTAAATGTACACTTTCAAATTTTGTGGTATGGTGATGCTCTGTCAGTTTGTATAATGCTGTTAAATTCTGATATTCTGTTAATTGTCTGCTGTATGAATCTGATTGGCCAAGATTCTCATGCACAGTAGCAAACCACTCCCATTCATAACAAATGGCTGACAGTTGTAAACCCTGCACAACAGCACTTTGCTGTCACTGAATTCTGTTGTTTCATATGTTCCATTGTACACTATAACACTCAACCATATACTGTATATCTGCAACACTGAGGCAGTGAGTGCATTTAAAAGCAGCTGACGTGACGCCTTTGGGAAAAATTTGGAAAACATAATATTTAGACACAATTCATCTTGTATTTCATTTATCTCCTATATATTTCTCATCTCCATTATTTATTACTGAAGAAATTTCCGCATAACAAGATCCTTATCCCTTAGATTCATCTGCCATAAAGCTTTTTTCCTACGTGAAATTATAATGCTCTGCTTTAGGACATCATAGTCTGTTGCCATGGGAATAACTGATGTCTCAAGTAGAGTATCATGAGATTGAGAAGAAGCAGTAACAGCTGATGAACCCTCAAGGAACGGCTATCCTGTTTTCATGCATATGACATCAGTAATAAATAATGGGGATACAAAATACAGCACCAATGAGAAACATTAGGTGCTTTGAATTGAAATGTTATGTTTTTTAATGTTCTTATCAAGGTGTTGGTGGCTCTTTAAAGAGTGAGCTCAGGGGATGAGATTTTTAAAAGCTGCTGGGATGTTGAGCCACACAGATTACAACCTGTATAATTAAAAACAGTCTTACAATATCTGCATAAATTTGAAAGAGGCCAATGAAGATTCTAAGAATATCAGGACTACATCTCTCCTAATAATAGTAGGATGACATTAATATACGACAAAGTTCGGGGAGAACAGTGTTCCATAGAACTTTGCCATTTGACTTATATCTAAGAGTCCCATATAACACAGGGAAGACAAGCCAGGATGCAACACAGTGCCTTGCAGTAAATCACATGTCACAAAACACTTTAGTCAATAAGCCTTTGTCAATGCCAAGTGTTTGATGCTTGGTAAACAAGTTGTTTTTGTTAATTTTGACCCCAGCTTTTGAAAATACTTGTTTTAAGATTCACATAATAGACATGACATGTACCATTTATAGTATATTGGCAATCGCTGAATGTAATTTCTCACCGGAGGTATGGAAACTCATTTTGTCCAGGATTTTAAAAATGACACGTCATGTTTATGAGGTGGTGTGGAATAATGGCTATGTTGAAGGTTTGGAGTCACAATATTGAAAATTAGCAAAGTTATGAGTGAATGCTGAAATAGAGTAATGTTCGGTCATAACCTGAGCATTTTACAGTATACAGTATGTACACCAAATCTTCAGCATAGCCTTCTTATTACCCCACCTAATGGACCCAGCAGGTGAAGATTTTCAAATTCCCACCAAAATGTCAGTCCACGCCACCGAGATATCATTGCGTGCTACAGGTATGAAAACTCATTTTGGCCAGGATTTGAAAAATGGCAGCTGTCACATTCATGAGATGCTGTGAAGAAATGGCTATGTTTAAAATTTGGGGTCAAAATATTGAAAATTACCAAAGTTACGAGACTGCATTTGTAAATTTCAAGGTAGGCTCATAACTTTGTCGTTTTTTAAAATTTGTGTCCCAAATTTTCAACATAGCCTTCTTAGGCCCCACCTCATGAAGTACAGAGAATATTTTCAACTCTTGCAAGAAATGTAATCTCATGCAGTGACTGTGAAATCAACTTTCTGGACAGAAAAACACATTTTGGTCAGAATTTGAAAAAATGACAGCTATGTTAAAAATGTGGGGTCATAATATTGAAAATTACCAAAATTATGAGTCTGCATTCACAAATTTCAACATAGGCTTATAACTTTGTTGTTTTTTAATATTTTGTATGCCAAATTTTCAACATAGCCTTCTTATGACCCCACCTTATGAACAAGGCCAGAGAAAATGTTCAGCTCCTGCCCAAAAGGTGATTTTGCACAGCAACTGCTAAATCACTTTTCTGGACAGATTTGCCTAATGTCACTGTATTTGTTCATGTGGTTGGGTCCCAAAATAGGCATGTTGAAAATTTAGGTCAAAAATATTTAAACATGGTCAAGTTATGCCACTAAGTTTAAATCCCCATTGAAATACATTGAACTGCCTACCTGATTTCCTCAGTTTGCGGTCTGGCATTGCAGAGTGAAGACGTGTCTGCAGTGAAGAAAGGATTACAGTGTTGGATACCCAGTGAGAAAGTAAGGGCCTGGGGGTGTGTGAGGTGGTAGGTTCTGAGTGGGAAGGTCAGGTGGGCGGGGATAATGGCACAACAGGCATTGATGGATGGTTTTCTTTTTTTCAGGTTTAACAAAAAAAAAAAAAAAACACGGCAAGTGACAGTTTTAATGTTTTAGGTGAAGACAGCGGGGGATTGGGCACCCCAGTGTCAGTGTTGTTTGTGGAGGGTGGGGTTATGCGTACTGAGAGGGAGGGTTGGGTGGGGAGAGTTACAGGGCACCAGCAGCAGACATTGATGAATGGTTCTTTGTTGCATGCTGTTGAAAACAAAACAAACAAAAAACTATGAGAGGGTATTGATGACACTGGGGATTGGGCACCCCCAGTTTCAATGTTATGTTTGTGGTGGGCAGTGTTGGGGGAGTGTGGGTGCTGAGAGGGATGGTCATTTGGGGTGCCAGTAGATACCAGGGAAAAACACAGACATGGAAAAATAAGTCTTAAGTTCAAATCCCCATTGAAATACATTGAACCGCATACCTGATTTCCTCAGTTCATGGTCTGGCGTTGCAGAGTGAAAATGTGTCTGCGGTTGAGAAAGGATTACATAGAGTCGAACCCCTGGTGGGTGAGTAAGGACAGAGGGGTGTGTGGTATACGTGGGTGCTGAGTGGGAGCATTGGGAAATAATGGCGCAACAGACATTGATGGACCTTTTTCCTTTTCGGATAAAAACAAAGGGACAGTTTTCATTTTTTAGGTGAAGACATTGGGGGATTGGGCACCCCCAGTGTCAGTGTTGTTCGTGTGTGGGGGGGAGTTGGGTGGTGGTTACTGAGAAGGAGGGTCAGGTGGGGAAGAGTTACAGGGGCACCAGCAACAGACATCGATGGATGGTTTTCTTTGTTGCATGCTATAAAAAAAAAAAAACAACTATGAGACGGAATTGGCGACATGGGGGGGATTGGGCACCCCCAGTGTCAGTGTTATGTTTGCGGAGGGCAGTCTGGGGGGAGTGTTGGGTGGTAGGTGCTGCATGCTGAAAGGGAAGGTTGGATGGGGATGTCACTAGACACCAGAGGGAAACAGGGACACAGGAAAAATTGAGTTGTGGATAGAATTTGAGGAATTTCCATGACTTGAGACATAGCACTGTAACAGATGCTAATCCATGCTGGAGTTACAGTTCAAGGCAGGCTCTGACATTGAAAGACGCTCAGCTGTTTGCTGACCCGGCTTCATGCAAATCAAAGGACCAAACCCCTCTCTCATTGGAGTGGCTTCGGTCCTTTGAAGTGCATGCAGTTTCAGCCCACCAAGCAGCGAGCTGCATTATGACCATAATGTGTGGTCATTGGTCTAGACAGCTGTGCCTCTGGAATTGTGAACTGCAAAGGGCTGGGCAGTGACACCCCCCCATAGAAACATAGAAACATAGACTTTGATGGCAGATAAGGACCACTTGGCCCACCCACTCTGCCCATTTCCCTACCTACTGGATAAGCTGCAGATTCTAGTTAACCAACAGCCTACTTCCTGCCACCCCCCACCACAATTGCCTTGTGTCTGTCCCATGCATGTTTGAATTCCCCCACTGTTTTATCCCCAACAACCTCCCCAGGAAGGCAGTTCCACGCATCCATCACTCTCTCCGTGAAAAAAGATTTCCTCACATTACCCCTGAGCCATCCCCCCTCTATCTTTAAATTGTGCCCCCTTGTTCTTACACATCTCTTTTTCTGAAAGATGCTACCCTCCTGGACTTTGTTGATCCCCCCCCCATAATCCCCTTGCACTTATCACAAAATGTTTGTTGCATGCATATCAAATGTAAAAAACAGGCACTTAACCCTTTTATGTCAGGCAAGACAGAGCATGGAGCACCAAACCCCTGACCACGCTCTGCATTGCTTGTCTACACATGCCGTGTTTGTCCTATCAAGCTACTGTAGATGAAATAAAACGGTGGTAACCTGTCACACAGCTTGGACATTTTCTGTGAAGGAGAATCTGATGTGAAGGGGTGAGTGCCTGATTTCTATATTTGAATCTGATGTGAAGGGGTGAGTGCCTGATTATGTTGTTGCTACAGTAGTTTTCATTAGATAATTTCAAGCTTTAATGCCCTTATCCATTAACTTTCAGAATCCATATTTGAACTACATAATTTTCATAAAACTTTGTAGCATGGCACATTTACACTGGATACCTTTTAGTGGCAGAAAATATTTTTTCAAACAACATGAAGTCTTGCTGTATTCTGACAATTGCAGTGATGTCCAACCTTTGAACTGCCCTGGAGATGAAAGAGTTAACTTTACATGCCAGGCATGGAACGCTGAGCTCGAGCTCGGTTGAGACTCTGTCTGTTGCTGTTTGAACTCAAACCGTCAGATTCATTACTCCGCCTCACTGAACAGTCGCTCTGGAGATTTCTCCTTTGCTCGGTTCAATTTGTCAGTTAAAGTACCGTTTTTCTCGGTTTTCAGCCGAATTTAAACCGCAGCCTATCGGTTCAGTCTCTGTCTGTGGTATTCGTGAGTACTAGATAGTTTTATGTTGTTTTTCTATTCTGTGTGGAACTTGTAAACATTTCATCGGTTCGGTTTGAACTGATCAGGTTGTTTAAAAATCTTTACTTCTACTTTTAGAGTGTGGTTACCGGTTCTTATCGGTTCTAAAAAAACCGGATTTTATTAAGTTTTTTTCTACGACCCGTAACATGGTCAGGAACCGATAAGAGTGTCTTGCCTGGCGGATTGCCATTAAAAGGGTAAGTTTTGTTAGGACTGGCACCATATCTGAGAAACCCAAAAGAAAAACCGGGCCCACTGGGTTTCAACACTGTAGTGTGTGTGGGGAAGTCTTTGCTAAGGCTGACCCCCCACCACCTGTGTTTATTGTCTGGGGTTTGACCACCTCGATTCAGACTGCCAGATTTGTAAAAATGTTCCTGCAGCTACCCTAGAAAAGAGAGTTGGTAGGCTCAGGGAAAGGGAGGCCAAAAAGTCCACTGACCCGGGTGGCCAGCCCAGTTCGGTTCAAACCGAACCAGAAGGAGTGCCCTCTGACCAGACTTAAACTTTCGGTAAAAGGAGAACCGATTCGAGAGTCGGTTCCAGTTAAGAGAACAAGGCAGGATAAATCAGCTGGTGTGGATCCAAAGTTTCTTCTCCAACCGCTGATGCAATATAGCGATAAAATTGTTCAATCGCTATCCCGGTTCCGACCGAACCGGCACCATCAGGAAGGCGCTCGGTTCAGCCGGTTCCACCGGTTCTGGATTATGATTTGGAGGAATTTTATGAACCGGAGGAGGAGGAAGGAGAGTATGAGGAAAGTGAATGTGATTATGAAAGTCTGGATGTGTCCATTAACCCGGACATCTCCCCAGACAGACCTTCAGGAGTGTCTCCTCCTAGGCTTTCTGAGTCCCCCTCCCATTTCATGTTTTACAAGAAAGTGGCTGAAACCCTTCAGCTTCCTATGGAAGAAGCTGTGGATGACCAGGAGGAGCCTGACTGTGGAAATGATGGATATCCCAGAGTCCAGGAGGCTGTCTATTCCCCTACACAAGTCTTTTGGGAAACAGACATTTAAGATTTTAAAGACTCCTAATTCTATACCTCCTGGGGATAAAAGAATGGACAAGAGGTATACTCTGTCAGTCTCAGATATGGAGTTCCTTACCCAGCAATGCAGCCATGTTGGGGTAGTGCAGGCTGCAGCCTGTGATAAGGCTAATATACCCTTGGCTTCACACCCCCCAGATAAGGACTCCAGGAGTATTGATGCCATGGCAAAGAAACAGTACATGGCAGCATCCTTGGGACTCAGACAGGCCAATTATATGGCCTATACAGCTAGATATCAGAAATCTAGATGGGACACTGTCATGGCTTTTAGCTAAACAGGTCCCTGGCTAGCTTGCCAAGGAGCTGGAGCAGGTGGCTGCTGATGGTATTGAGGCATCAGGTGCAATTCCATGCTGCAGTGGACTCCAGTGATGTTTCATCTAGAGTCATGGCTACATCTGTGGCCCTTCGTAGGATGGCTTGGCTCAGATGTACTAGCCTGTCTCAGGATACCCAGACTAAGGCCATGGATTTTCCTGTTGTGGGTAATTCTCTGTTTGGGGAGCAAACAGAAAACTACATGAAGAAAATGGATGAATACAGGACCACGTATAGGAGTGCCCAGGCCAAGGAAAGGCAGGCCACTCCTCCGAGGCAGCATCCCAGGGGCAGGGGCAGGCCTTTTCATAGGCCTTTCTACCAAGCCCAGGCCTCCTCTTCTGCTTATGCTCAGAGGGGGTTCTTTAGAGGGAGAGGCAGAAGGGGTACAAGCAGGCCTGCTTCCACCCCACAGCCTAAACCCCCTGCCAAACAGGCACCCTGATGGGTTTGCCAGGGCCGATTCTCCACCACCTGTAGGGGGCAGGCTGGCTTACTTTGTCCAGGACTGGAGGTCTTTAACATCAGACAAATGGGTCCTGGAAGTAGTAAGCCAGGGACTGGTTCTCAGCTTCAAAAAGTTTCCAAAGATGAGAACCAGATCCTTTCCACCTGCAAATCCTTCAGAGGCACATGCCCTAGAGGCAGAGGTCTCTTCCCTCTTGGCTCTCAGAGCTGTAGAAAGGGTTCCACCCCTACACAAAGGGAAAGGATTGTACTCCAGGTACTTCCTCACCCCCAAACAGACAGGAAAATGGCAGCCCATCCTGGATCTCAGATATTTAAACAAGCACCTTTAAAGCCAAAGTTCAAAATGGTGACTCTGGGAGTAATTCTACCCTCTGTAAGGCCAGGGGACTGGCTAGTCTCCCTGGACCTCAAGGATGCCTATTTCCATATTCTCATCAGAAGCTCCCATCAAAAATACTTCAGGTTCGAGCTGCCCTCAGGCTATTACCAATTCAGAGCAATGCCCTTCGGCCTAACCTCTGCTCCAAGGGTGTTCACAAAATGCCTGGCCGTAGTAGTTGCTTTCCTAAGAAGGAACAGGATTTCCATCTTCCCGTACCTGGACGACTGGCTCATAGTAGGCCAGTCCCCAGACCAAGTCAAGTCACACCTGCAGATAACTCAGCAACTGCTCACTTCTTTAGGTTTCCTTCTGAATCTGTCAAAGTCAGTTCTAGAGCCTGTTCAGCTCCTCACCTTCATAGGCGTGGAGCTAGATACAAAAAAGGCAAGAGCCTTCCTTCCCCTGGACAGGGCAAGGACCCTTATCACACTGGCCTCTTCATTCACCCTACAAGTGTCTCGACCAGCAAGGCATTTTCTGCAGCTCCTGGGGCACATGGCTGCTTCTACAGCAGTGGTGCAGGGAACAAGATTTCAGATGAGGGACATTCAGTTCCACTTGAGAGCCTTTTGGTCTCAGAAAAAGGAACCTCTGACCAAACTGATCCCAGTGACTCGAACCCTGATCCAGGCTTTGCAGTGGTGGCTGGATCAGGACAATCTAAGACATGGAGTTCCTTTTGTCACTCAGTCTCACTCTTTAATCCTTACTACAGATGCCTCCCTCTTGGGGTGGGGGGCCCACTTGGGAGACCTGACCACCCAGGGGTTGTGGTCTCCTCAGGAATCTCTGCTTCACATCAGTCTTTTGGAACTCAGAGCAGTGTGTCTAGCACTTCAAGCTTTTTCCAGGTCTGTTCAGAACAAAGTAGTTCAGATCAGGACAGACAATACCATCACAATGTGGTATATCAACAAGCAAGGGGGCACTCGGTCTATGGCCTTGTGTACAGAAGCAATGAAGTTGTGGTCTCTGGCCTATTCCCTGAACACCTCCCTTACTGCAGTACACCTCCAAGGCAAAGACAATGTCCTGGCAAATGTCCTCAGCAGGATATCTCAGGGCCATCATGAGTGGTCACTGGATCCCTTGGTTTTGGAGGTGATCTTCTCCAGATGGGGCACCCCACAGATAGATCTTTTTGCAGCCCCAGACAATCACTAACTTCCCCTCTTTTGCTGCAGGCCCCCAGTGTTGGGCTCAGTACCCCTGGATGCCCTGGTTCTCAATTGGGAAGGGAAGTTCCTGTATGCTTTTCCCTCCTTCCCTCTCCTGTTCAAGGTGCTAGTCAAAATCAGGTCTCAACCCTGTAAGGTGATTCTGATTGCTCCAGACTGGGCCAGACAGCCCTGGTACCCTCTTCTGTTGTCCTTAGCAGTCCACCTTCCCTTGTCTCTTCCCAGGAATTACAACCTGTTAGCCTGTGCTCAGGGGAGGGTTTGGTACCCAAATCTCAAATCTCTCAATCTCAAGGCCTGGCTCTTGAAGAGTTAGAGTTTGCTGAGTTACACCTCTCTCAAGGTGTTATGGATATCCTAAAGGCTTCTAGAAAGCCTTCCACCAGAACCACTTATAATTCCAAATGGAAAAGATTATCCATATGGTGCTCTGGGAAGCATGTTTCCCCAGAGTCTGCTGGCCTGCCCACAGTCCTTGACTACATGGTTCATCTGAATAGCTTGGGACTCAGACCAGCTACACTAAGAGTGCATCTGGCAGCTGTCTCTGCTTTTCTTTCAGCAGGTAAGCCTTCTTCCTTTCAGCTCACCCTGTATTCTCCAAGTTTTCAAGGATTGCTTCATACCAATCCGCCATTCAGGGACCCTGCCCTGCTTGGGACCTTAATGTTGCATTGCTCAGCTTATGCAACCCCTTTGAGCCTTTGTCCTCAGCAGAGCTTAAGTACTTGACTTGGAAAACTGTTTTCTTGGTGGCCATCACTTCTGCCAAGCGCGCCAGCAGGTTACAAACCCCCTGTCAGTGGAGCCTGATTTTATCTCTTTCCACAGAGATAAAGTGGTCCTCAGGACTAACAGGAAGTTTTTACCTAAGGTGGTTTCAGACTTCCATCTTAACCAATCTATGTCTCTTCCTGTGTTCTTCGCTGACCATTCCTCCTCTGGTGAGAGTAGGTTGCACAGTTTGGATATGAAAAGAGCCCTTAGCTACTACATAGAGCGTACCAAGGGTCACAGGTTTGACTCCCTCCAACTGTTCCTCACTTATGGTGAGGTTGGTAAAGGAAAACCTGCCACTAAAAGATCCATTGCCAGGTGGATTGTCTTTGCATTCAATTTTGCTATGAAAACTAGGTAGGTTTCTCCCTCAGGCCTGAGGGCTCACTCTACCAGAGGTACAGCTGCTTCCTGGCTGCTGCCAGAGATATTCTATCTTAGAGATATGTCAAGCAGCTACCTGGAAAACAGTTCACACTTTTACCAAGCATTACTCTCTGGATATCCAGGCTAGGGTGATGCTTGGTTTGGCACAACAGTGCTTCAGAGCCTATTTCCTAAGTAGGTTCTGTCCCTCCTCCATGGAATACTGCTGGTAGTCTGCAGTTGTCAGAATACAGCAAGATTTCATGTTTGAAGAAAAAATTACTCACCTTAGTAATGTTGTTTCTTCTAATGGAGTCTTGCTGTATTCTGACCTCTCCGCCTTCCCCTCTCAGAACCTTTGTTTTTGGGATGTGGGTGGGCAGTAGCAGTGTTGGCACTCAGGAGGTGCCCCATCTTTTTATTATCACCCTCTTTTCTTTGGGTGCGTGGGTGTTGTGTTTATTTCATTTTTTGGGTTTCCTGACTTGAGTCTTTGTTTTGGGACCAAAAAATCTGTTTATTATATTTAGTAGCCAGTTGGCTAGTGTAGGTTTACAGCTTCCACACAGGACACTCGGTGAGTTTAGCTCGTAAAGATCTGACGGTTTGAGTTCAAACAGCAACAGACAGAGTCTCAACCGAGCTCGAGCTCAGCGTTCCATGCCTGGCATGGAAAGTTAACTCTTTCATCTCCGGGGCAGTTCAAAGGTTGGACATCACTGCAATTGTCAGAATACAGCAAGACTCCATTAGAAGAAACAACATTACTAAGGTAATTTTTTCTTGCTGCAGTTGCAGAGGCTGTGTTGTTTTTGAATGGTGCACTTAAAAACAGTATCAAAAGGGAGTGCAACACTAATGGCAGGAGTAAATCTAACAGCAGCGCTGACCAAAAAGGAAAATAACATGCAAAGAGTCACACTCAAAACAGAACACCATCCATCAGAGCTCAGTAAAAGTAAACCTGATGTGTTTATTCCATATAAGAGCAGATATAAGTTTTGAGGACAGCCTAAACTCTGTTTGTAAAATGCTGGGTACTTACTGTTAAGTCTCATTTTGTACACTACACAGGTTTTCATGTTTCCTGTCATTACACGCAGCGTTCTATATGGCTGTTATTCATGTGGCTTTAAAAATAGTATCTGTGGTACAACTACAAGTACAATTTGTTTTTCTGATTACAGTTATCATACCTTGCCACCTACAGGCCGTTTACTTCTGCAGAAGCTTGATAATTTGAGGGCTCAATGATACAGAAGAAAGCCAATTCCCAGAACTGGTGTGTAGTCAAGAACTTGAAACTTGTACTTGAGAATGGATGACACTGTTGCTCCTCCGTGATGTACACATAAACCAAAATATGCCGTGCCATGCCAGACAAACAAGAACTACCTTTCAGCACAAATGGTCATTTATAAAGGTTCCACGTCAAATACATAGTCACAAAAAACATTACCAGTACGATAAGCAGTTCCACAGGAAATGCAGTCCAGTCAGACTCAAAGCACTTAAGGCAGAACAAGGCCAATATCAGACACATTAAGGGAATTTTTTTTTTAAGTGCTAGTAAGACTGCAAAGCAGGACATGTGCAAAATCCTATGCAGCATCACTTTTGTGGTAATCCTAAGCAATTGAACCATTCAGTACATGAAACTCCTTTGGTATAAACTCCTGCATGACAGTGCAAACCAACCTAACAACTATTCTGCATGCATCATACAAGCATCTCATTAGCAAGTCACCCAATGACCCAGTGAACCGAATATTGTGTAGTACCCTATTGTACAATTACAGGGCCAAATAATATAATTACAGCCAATAATTACATGACTGCACAGTAGCCCCTACAGCAGTCAAGAAACCTTATAGTGAATGCTTACAGGGTCCTCAGGCACAACAACAACGCTCCAAATTTTGTTCCAGGACTTTTTTAATTGAGCCCTCACTGAAGCTCTCGTAGAGCCCTTTTAGTAGTTAGTAAAATTTAACTGAGCAGCGCATGGGCGCCTTTCCACTGTCAGTGACACCCCATTGCTCTGTTCAGATTAATAAAATATAATTAGGCAAAAAGCAGGGCAAATAGCGTGCTGAGATATGAGGGAGAGGAGAGTTGCAAAAAATAAAAAAAGCCAGGGCTTCGAGATTTACCAGGATTCTGGTATTCTACCAGGATTTGGAGCCATGTACAGAGAATTTCCCCCATAGACTTGTGTTGGTTATACAAGAAACTACAGCATTTTTGCCTTCATAGGAAGTAATGTGATATACAACAAGGAAAACACAGGAGAATCACCCTGGAATTACAGGGAAAATAGCAAATCAATCTGGGAGCACTAAAACCCATACAGATTGTTTCTTGTTTCACAAGAAGTCTAAGATAGTGTACAGAGAGAAACCAAAAAACACTGTTTACATGTGTTTCCACTGTCCCTGGCTTGTAGTCCCTGCTCCTGTTTTCCACCCACGGCCACAGCAAGTCCTCCCAGTGGTCGGACTGACCTGATAGTAGAGTAGAGAACAAATTAACAGTGGCAGCTGCAAGCTGCACTTTATGTCTCCCTCTCCCTCCCATTTTCCCACCCAGTCAGCAGCAAGTTCTCCCAGTGTTCGGTACTTTACCTAGCCTGTTCACCAGGCTGTCCAGACTTATTTATTTACATCCACTGCCACAACCCAAACCCAAGTGGTGCTGTTTTTCTCCCTGCCCCCTTGTATCTTGGCCATGACTGACTCAGACTGTTCTGTTTATTACCTGCCTGCCCACTACTACAGCCCTGCCACTGCCGATGTTGGTGATCTACGGTGACTGTCTGACTCTGAAAATTAAATTAAAAATGTTCTCCAATCCTGGGCAAAGACCCACTCACTACTGCATGTTCTGGGGGGGGGGGAACTTACATCCTCTCTCCTTGCCGTCCCTCATAGTGGTACCCCAAGTTCTTGGTCTACCAGCAGCTACTCATCCTGTTCACTCTCCTTGACACTTCGGCTTGTTGGCGGCTCCCTGGATTGATTCCCCTGCCAGCTGCTGTTCTGCCTCTTTAGTGGCTCTTCTCTGACTCCAGACTCCTCAGCCTCCTTCACGAGTTATGCAGCTGTCTTTTCCAGACTAGTCCTCTCCGCTCCCAATCCACTCATAGGTTAATCCAAGTGAATGGTGGTGCTGCATATGGAAAAGGACCAGGGACACTGGTTTACCGGGATTGAGAAAGGGCATATTCCATTTTGCACGTTGTAAAAAATGGTATTGTCACCGGTGTCTGCTAAGCCAAAATCCGGTTTTAACGGTGTTTGGTTTTGTGTACTTTATTTAACAATTTTTAACTCTGCTATTATGCATTTTAGCAATTTTGACCTCCACTATTACACATCCTTCCATCCTTGTACCAATTTAAAGTTATTTTAGGTACAAAATGTGATGGCAGCAGCAACACTACAGCCCCCGTCCCTAAGGTGTGATGGAAGCAGCACTACGGCCCCCATCCCTCTGGTGTGACAGAAGCAGCAGCAGCAGCAGTATGGCCCCCATCCCTCATGTGTGATGGCAGCAGTACTATGGTCATCATTCCTCATGTCTGATGGCAGTATCAGCACTATGGCCCCCATCCCTGGTGGGACGGCAGCAGGCCTACATTCCCCGTCCACCAGTGGTGATGGCAGAAACACTACCACCCCACCCCTTACGTGTGATGGCAGTAGCAACAATGCAGTATACATCCTCTGGGGTGATGGCAGTAATAACAGCACTATGATCCCCTTTCTTCAACACTCACATCCCACATGCACAAGTTACAAATGACTTGATCTCTTTGCTTGTTAGAACTCAGATGTGAATTAATCTGAACCATCACCGCTAAGGTGGACTACCTTTGTTTTTTCCTATCTATAATTTAACTGCCTGAATTGGATATCTGCCTGTGACACCGTTGACCAGGTTAGGGAACAGACTTGGGTGTTGGAGGGCCAGCTGGTGGGTGAAGGCTTGAGTGTCCAATGACCACTCCCCTTCTCCTGAGAGGGAGGGTGAGTTCACGGCTCAACATTTGTTGGCCCACGGTGGAAGCCAGAGGCATGACAACACGTCAATCCTCAATGCGGGAGGAGGTGGCGGATGTCTGCTTGTGCCTTGACATCATGTAGCCTGTCAAGTTCCCAAGAAAATGGGAAAACACCCACTGGCCAACGAAGGATGGCTGCTGGTCCGCCATACACCAGAAGCCCCAGACATGTGTCCGTTCTGACCCCCGACATGCCCAGGATACACAGGAAGCTCTTTGTGGCAATTTTCCTCCCCTGGTAGCCTCCCACGTGGGTAGGGGCCCACTCAATGAAGGGTTACTTTGGGTTACCTGGTAGCACAGCAGTAAGGGTCAGTGGATAGTGGTCGGGACTCAGCAGCGGTGGTAGGGGGCCTTGGCAGGCCTAAAGGAGTGGATAGCCAGGGGTAGGAGGAGCAAAAAAAAAAACTGCTTGAATTTGCTTTTTTGAAATAAAGTGTTTTCACCTAAAAAATCCACAAGTGATTAGTAGAGGACCTTCAAATGGATTCATGCATCTCCCAGACATGTGGATGTTTTTTTTTTCTATTTGGTGTCCATTAAAAGGGTTTCTCCCAGTTTTCATGTCTTTGTTCAGATGTGAATTGAGCACTACTCTGCCCACTAGCATCCTACAGCCCCTGGGGTCTTACCTTCTGTATGTCATTCAATGTGCTTTCAAAATCCACTGGCCAAACATAAGTACTCTTAAATACTTAACATTTGCTTTTTGTTGAAGCAGTCTATCAGAAAACATTTTGTTATCACAGAGACAGAACCAGCAGGTGGAAGAAAAGGTGCAAATGATCCAGTTCACCTAAATGGGGTGCTAACTATGAAGTCTTTTCATAAGTAGTAAGGCAGTTTCTTCCTTGTGAACATACTTTCATTCAGACTAATTTTCATTCAAACAACTGAGGATTTTGGATGGCCCTACTGATTATAAACTTGAATAAGTTAGTTGGTAACAGTGATCCTGCGTTTAACAATCTACAACCTAGATGCTTATATGCAAAGAATACAATAAAAACCTGACTAAAATCTAAAAACAAGCTTATAAAACGTATCTGATATTTATCTTTACCTATACAAAATCGCTGCAGCCCAAGAAAAACTCAAGTAAATTACTTGGTACCCTGACTACTATTGTATGATGTAGTAAACATATATTGGTATTTTTTTTTATATTCTTTGTAAAGCAGGTAAGGCCCACTAGGCAGAACTGTCTGTTTTAAGGAGTGACCTAGAAGCACTTGGGAGGTTAAGTGACTTGCTTGGATGCAAGTGGAGGTTGTGGTACTCAAACCCAAGTCTGCTGGATGTACCCAGTTCAATCACCATTTGTTACTCTAACCACTTAACGTGGGTGGTTAAACTGAATGGCTGCTTACACAAAGCAGTGCGGGCGATTTCCTTACTGTTTCTATACGCAGCAAAGCAGAAAGAATGCAAAGCACAGCAGCATTCATTTTAGGATGCTGAAATCTGAGTCAGCCCGCTGGCGCTGCAGTAGCACTATTGCTTGCAATGCCAGTGACCCAGGGTCAGAAGCAAACTCGGGTTGCTGGAGGTCTGGCCAGGGGAGTAGGATCGAGCACCTGGGGGACTGCTTTCGTCCTCTGGGGAGGGTGGGCTGCAGGTCCTGCTTCTTTACCACCACCGGTGTGACCACAGGTGGTGGTGGTGCAATGGTGCTGCAGAGTGATCAGGAGGGGAGGACGCTAGCCAGGATCTGGAGCAGTGGCATGTCTCTATGTGACCTACCTCCTTGGATCTCTAGTGCCGGTGCCCTCAGGGACAGAGACCAGAAAACCAGGAACAATCACCCCACATTGGCCACTGGCAGAAGGGACCCAGGTGCCCAAGATTTCATAACCAGGCTCCATGAGGGACCCACTGGGCTGCCCAGCACACTAAGGGGTGTGGAGGGTGACCTAGGGTCCCCTCCCTTCCCACCTGGGGGTACAACCCAGGCAGGATAGGGGCAGGCCCACAGAAGCTCCTGAGCATCACCTGGGGGTGAAGCTAGGGGATACCGATGCTGTGAGAAGGGGACATAGAAAGAGAAAATAAAAAAAATTTAAAAAGATACTGAAATCTTAGAGATTCTGTGCAGTGACATGCAATTTCCGTGAGGCACCGGTACAAGAATTCAAAATCCGCAAACCAAGCAGGATTCCGTGATTGTTACCGGTGCTACCGGTAAAAATGGAAAACCAGGGTCCCTGAAAAGGACATCAGTTTAAACCTCCTGCTGACTAGCTTGCTACATACAAGTAGCCAATCAGCAGAGGCATGACCTCCCCTCAGAGCCAGTGGTCAGGACCAGGAAGAGAAACAAAGCTGAGCAACCAAAACAAAGAAGCACTGCATGTTCTTTGGGGCAGAAGGAAGGCACAATGGCACTGCAGATCCATCTGTTTTTTGTTTGTTTTTTTAATGTTGCATCAGCCACAATTTAAAAAAAAAAACAAGGACAGATCTTTGTGTTTTTGCAGCAAGAGTCCGCGGGGAGGGGGGGGCATATGTGTAATACCCAGCCTAAACACTGCAGGATTTACCAGTCTCACACCAACATTCACTACGTATACATGCAGCTAGTGTTACTGAGTAACTGGTGTGGTAGCGGAGATCTCCATTCGTTAACCAGTAACACTAGCAGCATGTATTGTGGCACTGCTATCAGACTCATTGCTTATAGTGCCAGACTTTCTTCCTTCAACATCTGGAAGAGAAGCATCAACCTGTAACATTCTAAGTTACACTGGAGGGTAGTGGTTCAAAACTATAGAAAAGCACACCTCATGAAGTACTGCAGGACAGTGCACTTAGCACGCTCTGAAAATTCCTGTCTGAAGAGGACATTATTTAAACTTAGCCGGCAAATGTCTATGAAAAATTCAGCATTACCAGAGCAGACGTGATGACAGCACCATTGATGTCATCACGCTAACTGCTCCCGCATTAGCGCTGTTAAAGCGTGCCTGCAAAATACATGGAAGTAAAAGCGCAGTTTTATGAAAAACAACGATTGTCAACATCTTCACCTGTGGGATAGACATTATTTGAGTGACTGAAATGTTGTACCATATTGATTTTCACCAAAAAGCTTTGCATTTGATCTTATCCACCTGAACAAACAAGGGTTGGGCTGGGGGGAGGGACGGCATCTGCAAGTTGGAGCAGTGAGTCGTCACAGTCTGCCAGCGTTGACACCAGATCAGCTGCTTGCTGACGCGGCTTCATGTAAATCAAAGAACTGAAGCCCTATCTGATTGGAGTGACTTTGGTCCTTTGAAGGATATGAAGTTTCAGCCCAGCAAGCAGAGAGTTGTGTCACGACCACACTGTGTGGTCATTGGTTTAGACTGCTGAGCCCCTGCAATTGTGAGCTGCAATGGGTTCGGCAGTGACACATCTCCAAAATCCCTTTTTACTCATCACAAAACATTTGGTGCACAAGCACATCAATGGTAAAAAGGGCTTAATTGCCATTGAACTGAACTGTTCCCTCTAGCATACTGTAGCACTCTGAGAGATAATGCAAGGTACTGCATTGCATCCTGGTTTGACTCTGCTGTATATGTTTGAATTATCATCCAAGAAAATAACATATCTTCTGATTTCTTAAATTAGCTAAAATATATTTTTATTGAATTTAAATTTTTGCTTTCTAGGATGTGTAAAAGGAACAGACTGAAATTTGGCACAATATGCCGGAGCATCCAAAATTGCTTCGTAAGCCTTTACCTCCAAAAATCTTACCATCTCTCAGTGTTCTTAATTCCAGTGAGAACAAACCTTTAGGTAGGTATCAACAGTTTCTTTGAAAATGATATATTGCTCTTCTATATCATCAAGTGGTTGACATCAATACACTCATTGCTACTATGACCACCACCACATGAAAGACTCCTAATTCTCAGTGACCAGCACTGCAAACGGGATTCACATTTACAGTATGATTGTAAAGATAACTCTCAGGGTAAATCATTTAAAGTGCAAAGATAGTTCAGAAGTGTGAAGGCCAGCTTCTGTGACACATACGTGGGTTTTTCGGTCTATAAACTTGTAACTAAGAGTTGCCTGTTCAGGAGTGATAACATCGAGCACACGGATTCACCAGCGTACAGAATAATGAAGGCAGAGGATTTTCCAGTGATTTCTTTATTTTATTATTCTTAATAAAATTACTTAAAAAAAGTGATGGGAGCAGGTCTGATGGCATGGGAGGCTGAGGCGCTGATGCTTTACCACCTGCCACGCCGGTGACCTGAGTTTGGGAACAGACTCGGGTCCACTGGGGGGCAGCCGAAGAGGATTGAACATCCAAGGGAGACCTCTTCTCTCCCAGGACTAAAAGGTATGTTGGGCCAACCTTAGACTGCCACCAGGTGGAGGCCTGGTGGTAGTGCAGCAGGGGGGTCATGAAGGGTGGGAAGCTGTGGGAATATCAGATGTGTGCACCTCCATGTATGCATCTAGACGTTCTGCAGTGGGTCTGGGGAGATAACAAGAAAGCATTATCAGAGGCTAAATGAAACCCTGCCCACTCGCTCATTGTCCAGGAAGCTCGGCTGGTCCTTTTTAGATGAGGAACTCTGGAAAGATGGACGGCCCTCCTCCTTTTAACTGCACCATGAGGGAGAAGTTGTGGAGGAAGAATTCAAACCTGGTAAGCCCTAAGGGAAACTGTGGCCAGCACTGGGAAGTGAGGGCAGGGCTGAACAGCTGCCCCCATATACTGGACAGATAAAAAACCTTTATAGCCAAAAAAAATATAAATAAATAAATAAAAGGATGGGAGTCCTGAGACAAAGATCTACACCATAGGACATAGAATTGCACTGTAAGTGATGCATTGCACAGCAGAGACAACTCCCATCCAGTTGGGCAGAGACACACATACCAGTACTAGTGTTCTGTGCCTCTACCAGGAACATCATGCTAAAAATTTTTAAGAGGGCACAAATATTCAAAACCCTCAAGGGAGGCTGGAAATCTGACAATATAAGTGTTAGCTGGTGCAGTCTGATGTATTGTAGGCACCAGCTGCTGGGGCCTAAATGCACCAAAATGCAAGGTGCCAGTCTTGTCCCCTCTCATGTCTGAGACTCAAATTATTGTTTTGGACTGCAAGTTCTTTTCCTCCTCCTTTTTATGGCTGCTGTCTGTAGCTGAAAAAATGGAGGAACGTGGAACACATTTTTGGACATTTCAATATATCCTTCCACAATTATACATCACTATGCCAAGTGAAATAAAATATTCCCTTCTTTCTGTTTAGAATGTTGCAGACAGCACTGAAGCTGATTATCAGATGGCCATTAGGAAACTGAAACAGCTTGTTAAATGTTGGTTGGCTATTAAACTGGAGATTTGTTTACCCCCTTTGAAATGCAACTACTTACACATTTAAATACTTAGCATTTAAACATTTACTTGCTACTAGCTTCAATTGGACAAATACTGCCTTTCATGAAAGATTCATACCTCATAAATGTCACCCTTTCCCAGTAACAAATCTAAAACGATTTACAGTTTTTTTTAACCTCTTAAGGTACGATCTGATAAGCACTGTCTCAGACATATGCCAGGTTTTCTGTGAACTATCCAGGCTTTTACTGTGCTTTTTGGGGGAATAAATATATACTGAGCTACAAAACACACACACACACACACACACACTGTACACACCATCCTCATGGCCACAACATTCAAAATAAATATTACAATCTAATATATTATAAAACAATAAAGAAACTGTTTGTTTATGTCAGTGAGCACAGTGAAGTTCAGTTTACAGTAGATTTCCTTTAAAGAGCTAGTGTACTGCCTAAAACTAATATTAGATTTTAAAAGCAGTTAACCATTACCTTTTATATCTGAGGTACTTTTTCTTTTCCCTTTGTTTAATTAGATTGTTTACCTGATGTTAGTAGGTGTGATGTGTGCAACAGCTTGTAACCTGGCAGCTGACATATCTTACTCTACTGTCCCACACTGTATCATCAACAGCGTGACCTCAATGACTGTGACATCACTGCTACTTAAGAACAGCAAGTGAGTGACTGCCAGGTTGTTCACCTGTGAAGTCACACTCAGTGAGACCACAGTGCTGATGATGTAGTGTGGGGCAGTAGAAAAAGCTATGTCAGCTGACAGGCTAACAGCCGTTCCACACATCCAGCACAATATTATCACATAGAATACTTTATGATGAGCAAAAGGGAAAAGAAAAAATTCTTTAGAAATAAAAAAAATTACACCTGACTACTATGTAAAATGTGTATTATTTTCCTGTCTGCCTGTTTTGGTTGCACTAGCTCTTTAAATATTTCTTATCCTATATTTTGTATCCTGGATAGCGTTGAGGAGATGCTACATCTCATTGTCATTGTGATCTTCATTTTACACATTTTTGCACTGTATTTACTCAGGATGTCCCAGATTAGATGCAATATCTTTTTAGTGGGGTCATGATTTTACCATTTTTATAATGTATTTATATAGGGTAGCCTAGTCCAGATGTAAAATATTGTTTTCAGTGTGTTCTGATTTTACACAATGTAGCATAATATTGTGTAGATGTAGAGCCCCACTGAAAATAAAATGCCATGTCTTCTGTGAACTATCCAGGCAAAACATATAGCAATCAGCAGGCGTATTGTAGAAAAACAAATTGTAAACATGTGTAAAAGGAAGACCACATTGAAACTACCTCTCAGCAGATCTGCATTGTGCAAATTCATTAGAAAGAATGGGTAAAAGCATCCCAAGAGCTTTCCACAGCTATATCAGCTCTGACCAGAGTTTGTTCATACCATCTTCCTCTTTTTGCATGCAGATCTGTCTTGTTCTGTATCCGTCTCTCTTCCATTTCTTCTTTACATCTCTCTACTGCTGTTTCCATCTTTTCTAGTTCCTGCTGTCAATCTCACCTTTTGTCTTGCTTTCTTCCCATCTCTGCCCCCCATTACAGTGATTTTCCACCTGTCACATGCTTGAAAATAATTTTTTGTATGTAATTATTCAGTTTTCGCAAAGTCAAATTTTATTTTAAAATATATTAACCCATGATAGCCCAGATGAGATGCAGCATCTAATTTTCAGTGGTGTCCTACTTTTACAAAGTCCTGCAGCTGGGTGGACTTGAGCACTAGGAGGTTAAGTGACTTAGACTTACACAGTGTATTTTGCTCTGGAAGGGTTCAGATCTTTGTCCCTTAGTTCCCTAAGCCAGTGCTCTAACCACTGTTCACATTGCAATAATTGACTGAATATTATTTCCAGAGCAGGGTGGTTATCCTTTGAATATTGATGGTCCTCAACTAGCTAACGCGTTTCCATTCTAACTGGTACTGGCTGCTGCTCTCCCTGCTACTGCCTGGTCCTGGTTGGAAAAAGAAGGCTGTCGCAGCTTATCAGCCAGTAGCCAATTAGAAGTAAGAAACTGCTTTCTTGAGTTGCTGTTTTTCTTTTTTTTTGTGATGTATTTTTCTGCAGCTCCACTTCATGCATTATAACCTTACACTAATATTCCCCATCCCTATTCCTATCCTCTCTGGAACACTGCCCTTTCCCTACCCTCTAGAAAAACTACTGTGGGCCAAGCTGTCTTCTCATATCGTTTCCTCAAGCTCTGGTCCTCTCTTTTCCTCTCTGTTTTCTGTGTGTCTTCTTTCTACTCCCTTAAGCCTCTTCTTCATGACTTTACTACCCCCTCCTGCAAGTATTCCTGACCCCTACACCCCTCATTCACCCTCTGCCTCTCTGTTATATTGGGTGTCCCTTCCTCCATCCTGGCTTGGAACAACTTTGTGTCCACCTTACCTAGTCTGTGTGCCATTGGTCTGCCCCAAATGAATGTTCACACCATGATTTATATTGCACTTGTACCATACTATTTTGTACTGGAGTGACTGCTTGCATCTTTGCACAGTCTGGGTGTTGCTAATCTATTACTTGACACATGCTCACATACAGAAATGTATTGTAAGTAAGTAAACCCTTATTTATAAAGCACCTATTCCCAGGGGCTCAGAGCATTGTGCAGGAATTCAGTCATACATAACAATAAATACCAATGAATAAAAAACTTAGAATAAATCATATCAGCTAAAAATAATAAATCAAATAATTAATAATAAATACTACTATCTCTGATAAGCAGCCAGTGAGCTGGAGATTGCTTATAGGCCAAAAACCTCCTTAAAGAGGTGAGATTTCAGACCCCTGAAAAGGTCTCCACTGAGGGGGGCCTCCCTCAAGGATCTTGGAGATGAGTTCCACAAGGCTGGGTCAGCTACCTCAAAGGTCCTGTCCTCAGGTGATTTTAGCCATGCTCTGGGAACCATCAGGAGACTCGTCGCAGAGGAGCAGAGAGGGCAAAGGTGATTCGCCACCTCACCAGTAAACAGTGCAGATCACACAGGACCGGAGTCACATGACCAGACCTTAGAAGGCCCATCAGTAACCTGGCCACCACATTCTGCACTAGTTGCAGGTGACGTAAGACCCCTCCATTCACCCTCAGGTGTAGAGCGTTGCAGTAGTCGAGTCTGGAGGTCACAAAAGCATGTGCCAGCAAGGGCAGATCATCAGGCAGGATGAAGGGTTTAATCCATGTGTATTCCTAAAGTTGTAGAAGCCACTCCAGACAACAAACACCTGAGCCTCCAGTGTCGGTCCATTATCCAGGATAAGACCCAGATTCTTCACCTTGATAGAGGCAGCAAGAGGAGAGGAACCAAGCATGAGCCCAGTCACCTCTCCTACCATCTCTACATCTTGCTGATGGCCAGCCTCAACCACCAGTACCTCCATCTTGTCTGGATTAAATCTCAGCCATCTAGAGGACATTCAGTCTTGGTCTTTAGCCAGGTATGATTTCAGCATAGAGACTGCATCATGTGTCCTGGGCTCAAATGACAGAAACAGCTGGGGGTCATCTGCATAACAGTGAAACCCTACATTGTAACATCTAATGGTGTCACCCAGGGGCAGCATGTACACTGCAAACAGCATGGATGAGAGAACTGAGCCCTGAAGAACTCCATAAGACAGAGGCTTCATGCAGGAGGAATAATTCCCCATAACAACCTGTTCATCTCTCTAGCACCCCGTCAAACCACAAAAGTGAGAAGGCCTGCATCATACATGGACAGGTGCAAGAGAATAGAGAGCCATGGTGATGGCTTATTATAAGCTGCCCCCACTGCTCCTGTACCTGTCCTACAAGCTGTCATCATACCCAAACAGTCCATCACCACCTGAAGTCATGCTGGGCACAACCCCTTTAAAGGGCGGTAGAAGACAATTTCCATATGGGGTGAACTACCAGAGGGGCCCCAAATGAGAACTTTATTGTGCAATAATCCGACTAAATGACTGGATGCATCTTGAGGTTATGTACCTCAAGCTCCAACAAGAATACCAAGTCCAAAGCTTGACCATGCCTGTGGATCTCAGTAGTAGCAACTTGTGCTAGGCCCAGTGAATCCATTGTCTGGAGGAAGTCTTGCCCAAACTGTGAGAGTTCATCATCAATCCAAGCATTGAAATTTCATAGAGCCAACCATCTAGGTGGTTCCAACACTGTCTCGGCGATGACACTTCTTGCAGAAATTCCCTCTCTCGTGCCCCAGAGGCCGGTACACCAGAATGATTCTGCAACTTGCACCTGGACCATCCCAACGGGCCATGCATTCAAATGATGAAGTAGATTCCACTGGGTGCACTGAAACGTTCAGGTTGGATGTAAAACGGATGGCCACACCCCCACCCTTATGATCCCTCCTTGGATAGTAAACCACAGAGAACCCAGCTGGGACCAACATGTCCAAATCTAGGCCAGCGTCTTCACTCAGCCAGGTCTCCAAGATGCAAGCCAGATCAAACATGGAAATCAAGTCTGCTATAAGTGCGGTCTTGTTCCTAATCAATCTGGCATTGCAAAGCATTGCCAGAAGGGGATGAGTAGATGCTGCTGGCCTACCAGCTGCGCCCCTACTTGGTCCAGTAAGAGCCCTGGGTATTAAAAAATACTAAAAATTCCACCAACAGCTTAATCTGGTTCAATTTCAGTTGGTTACTATCTGTATTCCCCTTCCCCAGTTGCCCCTGAAAAAGGGACTACTAGTCTCAGTGGGCCTACCGGGTCAACAAAATTAATTAAATAAATAAAAATAAGTATGGGCACTAAACATATCTGGCTTCTTCCACAAGGGTCCCATTTCACGCCAGGGTGCCTCCTGGCCCTCACCACCCTAATACCACTCTCCCCATTAGCACGCCACATACCCTGCCACCTACTATTCTGCTTCTTCGTGATGTTCCCTGCAGTACCTATAAACTGCCACTGGTAGGGGGTCGTCAAAGGGACAGAGGTCCAGTAGCTGGAATGCGGAGTAGCTAAGCCTGAGGGGTCCGGCACCCACACACATAGCTACATTGGTTAAACACACACTACAGATACAATATATGTCTAACTTAAAAACCTAAAAAATTTAAAAACCAAAAACCTACCCCTTCCCCTCACTCACCCTAAGCCCTATAACCACAATTAACCAGTCACATTGTCAAAATAATTCCCTATCAATACACATCCAACTGATAATAGCTACTAACTTATACAACTAAAATAAGTCATATACCCCAACAATAATAACCTAACTTATCCACTCATACTATCCAAACCCATCCCTCCTTACAACGAATATAAAAAATTTAGGAGAACTCTAGCTAATCACAGTAGGTCCACACATAGTGTCTGATTCAGGTGCCAACACATACAGATTAATAACAACTTTAGCTTGTCGTAATAGTCCCCAACTGGGAGTCTTATGAATAATGGAAATTCCCCTGCTCTCATCAGGGGAAGTATGCAAGTTTTGTTCATTTCAGATGAGGAACCTCTTGTTGCTCTCTCACTGCAGCTCAAGTATTAAAGCAACTCATGTTAAAAAAAAAACAGAGCTGGACTTGCACCTTATTGTATTATATTGTCTTTGAACTTTTTATTGAGTTGCGCTAATCCACCTGCCTGAATATCTTGTCTTCTTAACTGTAACATATTTTTAATTTACCGTGCACCTTATTGTATTTTATTTTCCTTTTTTGTGTGTACAGTTTTTATTAAAAGCGGGTTCAGGCAATACAGAAAATACAAGGTGTTGTTTCACAGGCAGTACAATAAGGCAACATGGGGTCTGGGGTGTAGCCAGACATTTCAGTTTTGCACACCAAGCTGCCCCTTTGCTACCCCAGACCACTGTTGTCCATACTGCCTTTCTGTCACACGCTTTTCCATGCCCTGCCCCCACCCTTTTCCATGCCCCGCCCCTCCACCACATCATTTGCAGCATCTCTATATGACAATATAAAGATGAAATGCACTCACATTCAGACCAAGACTGGCTTTTAGTTACAATTTCTCAATTGTGTCAAGCCTCTGTACCACGACAAGGTAGCCAGTCCCACAGAGGACCATTCACACTCTGACTAGGGGAGTCAGATCCACTTTACTGAACATTTACCCACTTTGCATGCCACACAACTCACTGCAGTAAAGCTTGACACACCCACCCACACCAGACACACCCACCTACACCAGACACACTTATTGCATTACAAACAGACACAGCAGGGGTCATCTTTTAGAAAAGCGCCTGTCCTGGCATGGGTCAAAGTCCTTCAACAATTGTTCCACATCAATTTCCATATCCCTGTGGATGTGCAGCAGAGCTAATCCTGTGAGACGCGACTCCCCAGTTGTGCTTCTCAGCCATGTCTTCAACCGTTGCAGTGCACTAAAAGACCTCTCTGCAGTTGCTACTCTTACTGGCATGGTTGTCAAGATGGATAATGCGGCATTGATGTTCGGATACAGTGCTGAATTTAGGTGCTGCAATGTCATAATTAGAGATTCTGGCCTCTGTTTCACTGGAATATTCACCCACTTTGCACGCCATCTTACGAGCTCCATCCTAAATTCTGCCATGCTGCCCAAATCCACCTTGTATGCATTATATAGCTCCAACACTTGCTCCTCATGTATTAGCAAATGTAACTTTTGTGGGACAAGGTACTGAGCAAGGAAGCGAGGCCGACACTCAATAAGCTGCTCTTGTAGCTCCGAAATGACATGGTCCAGAAATGGAATAAAGATGTTGAGCCTGTAATATTCCTTAGGGCTAGTGGCACTGATGTTGCTGCATTGCGTTTGTCTTCCACAGGTGCGGGGAACAGATTCCTCAGTGCACACTGAGGCTGCCAGTGACATGATGTCTGTGTACAGTTCCCCAAAATGAGTTTCGGAGGGCTTCCTCATGCCCCTCAATACTTCCCACAAAGTAGTAGCCTCCTCGGACACTTGAATGAGGTCTATGTCCACACGCTGTAAATAAAGGTGCAAGGGTTTTGTCAAGGCCATAATGTGATCAACACAACTCAGAGTCATGATAAAAATCAAATTTGGTGATTGAATAAAGAAACCGTTCAGCATCGTCCTCAAATTCTGACATCTTCTCCAGTGTGCTACAAACCACCAAGTATTTCTCCTTAAACCTTGACAGACAGTCAGCCTGGCTCATCCATCTTGTGTTGCCTGCTGCAGGAATAGTTCTGATGTGATCTGCAGGTTCATCATAATCGTTGGGATGTTGCGAAATTCCTTCAGTTCTGTAAGGAAAATATTATTCCGCTTACGGATGCCTTTAATGAGGCAATCATTTTTTTGTAGTGTCAAACATGTTTGATACTTGCCTCATGGAGCAGGAGTGAACAATTGCAGTATTGAGGCTGTGTGCTTTGCAGACTGTATATAAGGCTTCCGCATAACAGCCTTAATGTTTGCTTGGACCCCATTAAATCTACCACTCATATTACTGCCCTTGTCATATCCTTGCCCTCTCATCATGTTGATGTCAATGCCCCAGGCAGACAGGCGTGATAAAGAGATCTGCCAGTCCTCAACCTGTGTTGTGAAGCCTTCCGTGAACTCTAGAAAATCTTCATGTATCTCAGTGTCACCTATGGTGTTGTGGTGGACATAGCGAACGCATAAGGATATCTGTTCCTTGGTTAATACATCAGTCGTACCATCTGCAATTAGGCTGAACCATTTAGCTTGTTTGACTTTTTGTAAAATTTTTCGCTGCAGTTGCAGGCCCATAAGCTGGATCAGCTTGTTTTGGATTTGAGGAGATGTGTAAATTGCATTTCTGGGAGCTAGTCTCAGGTGATCTTGTAATTCTTGGTCCAGTTCTGCTGTGTACTGTAATAATTCCTGGAAGTTTCTCCATCTGTATATTTTCTCGCATGGGGCAATGTTGTTTCTTCCACAGAACAAGATTATTTTTACAATCCTGTGCAGGAGCGGTTGGTCTGCTGGGACACCCTTGTATTTTGGTCAGTTAGAGACTGGTAGGCAGTCACCAGCTTGCCATCACAGATGGCAAGAAAACCATCTGTTTTAGCAGTGGCATTCAAGTGTTCTTTACATTTGCTGGCCTCTCAAGGGTTTTATTGCTGTTTGACCAGTCCTCATTGGCGTGAATATCAACACAGTGCCACTTGTGGTACTAAACACAAAACAATGGGCACAAAACACACCATCTAAAGACTTTGAATATCTTGCAAATGTGTATGTTTGCAGGTATTGTGTATTGAATCTCCTTAAGCGTTGATTGGCAATTTCAGAACCCATTAGCCGGGAAGGAAACTGAAATCCAGATGGTGGTTGCCACTGCATTCCAAGGATGCATTTCTTCTGTGCATCAGTGAGGTGGCCACGATCCAAACAGCCAAAGTCTTCAGTGTCTGGCTGGTTCAACTCCAACTCTCCAACAAGAGTAGGTATCTGCACATCTGTCAGTGGCACAATGTTGGCCTCGACAGGCTCCATCACAGAGTGCAGGTCAGCCTCATCAGGTTCTTGAGATGCAGCTTGTGAGGTCTGGGATTCTGTGGTGGCTTCGGTTTCAGTGGCAGATGCATTTGGAATCTGCACAGGTTCTTGTGTTAAGTCTTCCTTCATCTGTGGTGTAGCTGCATTGTTACCACTAAAACAATAAGTAAATAAATTTGTAAACTGAGACTAATTAGATATTTGTTTACACACACAAGTGGATGAATCAGTACCATCAAAAAAGCTTACCCTGCAGTGAATGTGGGTCGGATGATGAAGGACTGCATCAGCCGAGACATTTGTGCATTTTCTTCCATTCTGGCCCGTTTGGCCTTTCGCACCTGTGACCCAGATGGCTGCTTTCTCTTAATTGAGTCCATTGTTCTGTGTAGCACACTTTCCCCAGACACCGCCGCAGCTTATGCCCTTGTACCCAACCTGCAGATGGCACCTTAATTTAAAATAGAAATTAGAATTAGAATGTGCCATTTTGCAATTGAAAAACTGCTTCCCTGTACAGATAAAGTTGACAGGGCCATCCAAAGTAGCATAAACGGAAACAATACCAGGGCTGTATGATTTCAAGTAGCATAAAGAAACATTCCTGTTTAAATCTGAGAACGCCTAGACAGCCCAGGCCCGCGCAAGCAACTGCTCTGTAACAGAGCACACAGCTCCACAGTCTGTTAGAGACCAACTGGTTCCTTCCACATGGATGGTTACTGCAGGATCACAACTGTGTTTTCCTAATGGGACAGCTACTGCCTGCACTCTGATGTGCAACAGCTGTACTATTCAGTGCAGCACTGTGACTGCGTTGCTGCATGCAGGACTGCCTTGCACGATGCAGCTCATACCGTCAAGACTCCAAACATGGGAGACAGTATAGCACAGTGGTTTAAAGCTTCAGATCTTGAGACCTGGGTTTGAATCCTATAGCCATCACTTGCATACTGTGTGACCCTGAGCAAGACACTTAACTTCCCTGTGCTTCCATATCAAACACCAGTAAGCTCTTGAGCATATAGTGGCTGACCAGCTGGTTGAATACTTAGAAAAATCTACAATTCCCACAACACGAGTTCAGAAATGTTATACTGCTACTGCCCTTCTGGAGTTCACAGGCTTTATTCAGCACTTCTCAGATCAAGGACACCTGGTCGGTGCTGCTTTTCATTGATTTAACCAAGTCGTGCGACAGTGAATCATGCTGTCCTGGTCAAACAGCTTACCACCATTGGCCTAGCTCGTGACAGTGTAGCCTGGTTTGAAAGTTACCTGCACAACCGTACACAGCTGGTGAAGATTGGTAACACCCACTCAGACAGCAGACCTGTCCTATCTGGAGTTCCTTGTTGACTTCTGCATCTTGGACCCTCTTTTATTTAGCATTTCTCAACAACCTTCCTTACTCCTGTCAGGGTCACATCCTTTTATATGCTGATGATGCCGTCCTGTTTACCAGTGATACAGACCATAAGGTTCTTGAATCCAGGCTACAGAGTAATTTCATAGTCATAGAAAGATGGTTCCATATGCACAAGTTAATTATGAATTACAAGACTAACTATGCCATTTTCCTGCTCCCTGATAGGCTCAGAACCTACCCTCTTTCCATCAACTAACTGGCTCCAATCCAAAGGTACTCATGTACCAAACATGTTACTGTCCAAAAAAAGCTTAGGCAAAAGGCCCTTGGAGTGCAAAAACTTATTACCTCTGCTATCAACTGTCATTGCATCAGAAGCTGTACAAGCCACATTTTTAATGTACACTGCTGTCGCACCTCTGGGACAAAGGTTCTTTGCCTACCGTGACTGCTATGGGTTGGCAGTATAGCACAGAGGTTGGAGGAACAAGGTGTGAATGAATTTGGCACATTCAGCAGACCAGAGTTTGATTCTCACAACCTCCACTTGCATACTGTGTGACTGAACAGTGCTCCTAGGTAGCCCCTGAAAATGGGCACTTGTGCCTAGTGGGTCTTACCCAGTTACCAAAGACTAAAATAAAGAAAAAAAATTAATGAACTCGCTGCACCCATGATATCACTTCAGCATCCACCTAGGATTCCTTCAAGGTTTAACTGGAGGTTAAACTTATACAGTTGCTGATGTCAAGTTGTGACTGCTTCCAATAACCCTTCTTGTGACCAGCGCTTTGTCTAACAGCATTAACAGCAGCAGTTACTTCAGGTATTACTATTATGCATTAAGTGGTCATTCAAGACCAAGGAACAGTAATACTACATGAAAAAGCCATACAACCACTATCAAACCTTTATTAGGTGGAAAAAAAAAAGCACACCACTCAAAAAAGCAGTTCCCAAAGCACACATTTCTGCAGAGTGCATTTTAAACATTGACCAATAACTTTAGTTTTTGTTAGTTGGGTAGTTCCATGAATTATATCCCTCTTATGAGCTAAAAACTACAGCAGAGAAAGAACACACTTCTCACTACAAAAGTAGCTTTAGCAGCAGATCAGAAGAGTGGCAACTGGGGTTTAAACGCAAAGTGCAAGATCATGCACATAGGGAAGAGAAACCCTGAAGCCACCTATAGGTTGGGAGGGGAGATGCTGACAATCACAGGGAAGAAATTAACAAGACATTAACAAAATTGAGGTAGTCCAGACAAGGGCACCCAAAATAATGCAGGGCTGCATCAAACAACAAGTGACAGATTAACAGTTCAATATGTATATCCTGACTAGAGCACAATATGGGCGATTAGATTAGGGGACACATAGTGCCCCCGTTTCAGAATTCAGTGGATTATGGTAATATGTCCTCCACATGACATCTGTACGCTCCCCCCCCCACACACACCTTGCAATCAGTCAGAACGCTCCAAATCAGATTTCTCCATGTCCACTCAGCTGCTGTTGAAATTCAATACTACAGTCGTCAGGATTGAAAAAGTGGCCTTGCAGAGTTGCTTTTTGACATTTGTTCTGTGGGGGCGCTCCACCCCCCACACCACCCGGGTCCCCAGTGGTGATCTACAGTTTTATAGTAAATTTCATTCCTTCTGTGGGGGGCGCTCCACCCACCACACTCCCAGTCTGCAGTGCACAATTGTTGTAAGCATTAAAAAATATCACCGTTTCGTTTCTTTTGACAGTCCCATGACATAGCATCAACGTAGCATTGCCTGAATGCACATGCGGCCGTATTATTTGGCGGTGCACTCGAATCCTAAGACAGTCCCCTAAAGTAAAAATATGCCACAATATGTATACCTTGACTAGAGCAAAGGAGGTAAAACCACCTCAGGAGGTGGTCGATATGAATACAGCACAGGGCTTCAAACAGGCATGGGATGGGCATAAGGGAGCAGTACAGATGAGTATGAATAGATAGACCATTGACAGAGTAAAGGCCTGTGGCACATTCATAAGGTAGAAAAAAAATGGGGTCCTTATCTGCCATCAACGTCTCTTTATGTGTTTCATCTGGGGCACTAGATATGGACCATGTTTCCCATTTTCTCCCTTTCTTCCTCTTCCCCATTTATGGATGCACATTGCTCCAGATCCTGGAGAGATGGACAGTAGTATGTGGCCATCCATGCCATCAAGTGTTTCTCCACCTGCCTCCCTCCAGGAGCAGCTCAAGGAGTGGTGTGAGCCATTCCTCCTCCAGAGAGGAGATAGTCTGCGTGGTCACTCTGATACCTCCCAGTCATCTCCCTCCAGTTCTCTTGGGTGCAATGTGTGAAACCGGGTCACCAGCTTGCTGAGCAGGTGCCTCACTGCTCGGTGCCACAGCTTATGGTTTTAAAGGGCCGCACCCCCCATTTTCATTTTCAGACACTAGGTGTCGAATCCCAGTGTCATACACTGTTCCTCATTTATTCAGAAACTAGGTACCCAATCCGTTGTCTTTTTTTTTTTGTTTGTTCCAAAACAAAATAAAAATACATCTTGCATGACCACTGGCTTCTCATCCTGTATCCCTCATCCCTGAGTCTGACACCATGTGCCCAGTCCCAGTTCTGGACCCCCCCAAAAAACACTGGAATTCCAGCCCCAGTGTCAAGAGTTACAGTAACCCTTCCCCACCCACTGCATAATGGTACTTCCCACCCTCTCTCTTCACTCAGATCATTTCATAAAATTAACCCCCACCCACCCTTACCCACACTCTGTCACACATGTCATCCTCCTCCTCCCACCCACGGCCCCCAGTGTTGGCCCCCCCATACTGGGATTCCAACTCCAATGCCAGAGCTACAATAACCTTTCCCTCAACCACTGCATAAAGGTACTTCCCATCCTCTTTCCCTTCACTCAGATCATTTCATAAAATTAACCCCTCACCCTCCCTGTCACCCATGTCACCATCCTCCCTCTCATGGAGACGCACACACACACACACACACACACACACACACACACACACACACTTAAATTGGTCCCACAATTCAACCTGTCCTTGTTATCTGTGACAGTGCCTGTGCTGGCTGAGGAGTTAACCACCCTTTCCCTCAAAATGTGTCAAATAATTTTAAAATATGAAAACATGCTGGGTGATTGGAAACAGTTTCCCCCAAAAAGTGAAAAAAAAAATTAAAAGACCAGCAAATGTGCTGGGATGCAACATTTTTGTATATTTTTTGTCTTATGTGCGACTTGTATCTTAAGCATCTTATGGGTCCGTTATAACCTGCCTTCACTTCCATAATGTTTCCCACACTTTTCCCCATCACAATCATTTCCTTCCTATTTAAACCCTCTCATAATTATTTTCCTTGTGCTTGGCTGTTCACCTCCTTTAATCACACCATATATGGTTCAAAATCCTCACTATCAATCAGTCTATTCTACCTGCCAGAATATCTGCCCCTTTTTGTTCTGATAGAGCCCAATGTTAAATATTATACCATGAACACACACACACACACACACACACACACACCCCTACCACCACACCACCAGAAGCAGAACTGCCTACATTTACTGTCTTGCTAATATTATTTGCCCATCCACCACAAGAGCAGCAGTGTCACACATTAACCAACTGAGTGAAAACATACCTGGAAAAGATGATATTTTTCACCCACAGACTCAGGTGCTGGTGTCCAAAATTCCTCTTCTTGGCTACTGAATAGCACAGGGCACAGCACAGCACTGACAACAGACTACAGGAGCAGCAGTGGCAATGAAATGCACCGTTTTAAGGGGGAAGGGTCAGGCGAACTACGTATCAGCGCGGCGGCTCCTACAATCCTCTCTCTCGCTATCTCCCTCTACAGAAGTGCAGGGTAACGCTCCGTCGGTCGATTCGGCTTCTACGGCAGTCTGCAAGTTGGCAACGGCAGTCGGCAGCAAGTAGTGTTCCAGTCCAATCCACAGCTTGACTTCGCTATCGAGAGCTCAGGAATTTAAGAGCCCGCCTGGCCCGGGCGGGCCCGCCTACTAGGCACGCCCACAGCGTAGCGGACCTGATTGAGGACAAAGCACACATGTCTCAATCAGGTCCGCTTTTATGTGGTGAAAACGCCATCTGAGACCCGCCCTCCTTTACTCCTTTTAATTGTGACTTGCAAGCACTGTTGACTGTTGGGCCCTGGAAAAGCCCACGAAAATAAGGGAAAACAATGTGCACAAAGGAATTGGAAATTTACAAATGCACGCCGTCGCGCCGGCTTCTGCTACCCTCACACTGGTCTACAGCACGCCGTGGTGTGCCAGGCGTATCGGTAGCTACGCCCTTGCATGGGGTCAGACCCCATGGGGTTAGTTTCAAAGAAAATGGCAATACTGTGTCTTGTTTAGATTTCGAGGACTATCCCTCCTCTTATGGTACAGTGCAGGTGGGAGACTCTGAGGCAGTGAATTAATCATCTTTCAGCAGTACACCAGGTAGTAGTACAAATGTTTTGATAGAAGCAGCATGCCTTGGGGATGGTGCTGGAGGAAGGGGCAGCAGGAGTCAAGGGGCAACAGCACCCCCTGAGTTAGGAGGCATGGCACTGCAGTTACTTGCCCAATCTAAGAATCCAGAACCACCCACCCCAAAAGAACCAACAAGTGTGATAACATTCACAGCACTTATTAATGACAAAATATGTAAAGGCAATAATGGAGTACAAACCTCACAAAAGTGCAAAAGCACCATGCCGAGGTAACATAGGCAGAGCTTCCTCACAAACTTCAACTGGTTTCACCCAAAGGCTTCCTCAGAAAGTGTACCACACCCTCAAATACACTAGTACTTAAACACCAGTCTTAAATGGGAACCCCCCAATTTCCAAATTCTACTAATAAATACTTAATAAAGTGTTCAAATAACATACATATACATAAATATGGTAAGCAATAAATACATACTCAGTATGTCTTGTGACAATATATGTACTATGCACAAACCCCACAAGACACCTAAAAAGGGTGTCATGCTGGAGTGTCTCAACAGCAGTATAAAATAAATGTAGACACAATATTAAATATAAGTGAACAGAATGAGACAAGTAACAAAAGAGAATAGGGAATAATCACTTAAGGGGTAGAACAGACAGTTCAAAAAATTACTACATTACTAACGCTGACTAGATGTAATCAACACTATAAAGTCCCTTGTATATAAAACATAGGGACTTAGCTAGTGTAAAATCACTAGGCAAAATACCATGGGTATACCCATGATTTTCTACAACTGAAAATACGTCATAGGATACATAAAAGAAAAGCATGCAATTGGACAAAGAAGATTTATGAGTCCAAATGTGAAAACTGACATGTAAATACATTATACAAATATGCACTCATAATCACAGTGAGTCATACTGCACCTGAAACACAGCATGTATTCACTTATGTAAGTGGACTGAAAGATCAATTCCATCATTTAGACCTGGCAGCTTCAGAGCACCTAACGTATGTACTGTATCCAAAATGATTCCTTCTCTGCCAACATGTACCTGTAAAGCCTTTAACATAGGCATGACTACGCGTCCTCTCAAAACTAGAGTATGTGAATATCTCAGTACTATTAGACTTAAGGATGAGAAAAGTGCATTGTGTTCCCATGTTTTATCTGAAAGAAACATGGATACGCACAAGTTCACTTTTTGTGGGACTGACCACGCTTTTGCGGGACCAAGAGGAGGTATTGCCAAGCAAATCCTGGCAGAGAAGGAATCATTTTGGATATATATATGTTAGGCGCTCTGAATTTGCAGAGCAGATTGTACTTATTGAGGTATTCTGTGAGTTGACTTGCCACAATTTTTTCCAAAGCTTTGGATAGTGGGGAGAGGATAGATATTGGCCTGTAGTTTGACACCAGCCCCTTGTCACCATTCTTATGCACTGGAGTTACCAGGGCTTGCTTCCATACCTCTGGAAATTGAGCTAGAGCCAAGGATTTATTAAATAGCATTGTTATGGGCATGATAAGAATATCAAGGGTGAGAGATAGTAACACAGAAACATAGAAACATAGAATTTGACGGCAGATAAGGACCGCTTGGCCCATCTAGTCTGCCCATTTTCCTACCTAACAGATTAGCTGCAAATCCTAGTTAACCAACAGCTTACTTCCTCCTACCCCCCACTAGGACTGCCTTATGCCTGTCCCATGCATTCTTGACGTCCCCCACTGTTCTTGACTCCACAGTCTCCTCAGGGAGGCTGTTCCATGCATCCACAACCCTCTCAGTGAAAAAATACTTCCTCACATTATCTCTGAGCCATCCCCCCTCTATCTTCAAATTGTGCGCCCTTGTTCTTGCACATCTCTTTTTCTGGAAGATGCTACCCTCTTGGACTTTGTTAATTCCCTTGAGGTACTTGAAAGTTTCTATCATCTTCATGATGATACTTGATGTAACTTCATGTCTAGCCCGTTACTCCCCAATCTGGTTTCGCCTAGGACTTTCCTGACCATCGTTAGGGCCTCCTTCACCGTCACCTTCTTAAAGTAGAAGGCTGGGTGGTTAGTTATGAGCAGGTTGGTGCAACTGTGGTCCTCCACAGGCAGAAGGTAGTCTGGAGGCAGCACTGAGGACAGGTCTGTAAAGGCCTGGTTAAAGGCATCAGCAATGGCTAGCGGATCTGAGGAGGATGACTTATTAATGTTGAGCATCTTAGGGTGCTAGTTTTGATCTTTACCAAAGATGTTCTTGATGTTGTCCCAAAACCTCTTTCCATCTCCCCATGCATTGTTAAGCTGGGACTTATGGAAATTGACTTTTGCGAGCCTGATAAGTTTGGTGCACCGATTTCTAGCCATTTTATAGCACTGTAGGTCATGCTTGCTGCCTGAGTTTAAGGCTTTTTCCCAGAGGCAGTCCCTCTCTTTAGGAGGGAGAGGAGCTTGCCATCAATCCAGCCGTTAACCTCCCTCTGAATTTTCCACTTTGTCCGTGGTGCATAGATATCACAGATGGAATTGAAGCCCTCAAGGAAAAAACTAAGGGCCTGGTCCAGCGTAGGTGCCTTGTTGATGGGGGACCAGTTGTAGGCAGACAGGGCCAATTTGAGGGATCCAAGTTTGCCTTTCCACAGAACTCTGCTCTCGATGAGACGGGGTGAGCTTTTGGCAAGTTTAGTGGTCCATATAAAGGAGATTGGGGAGTGGTCACTTAGCACGTCCGGGAGAACCCTGAGTTCGGAGAATTGAGTTGGTGAGCTAGCTAAGACCCAGTCAATGAGGGTGCTGGTACTAGCCTTGTAGTTCTGCCTGGTGGGGTGAGTTATGAGTTGCGTGAGATTGTGGGAGGTGATTAGGTCTCTGGAGGGTGTTGCCTCCTTACATAACCAGTTAATATTAGATAATGACTATGCGCTACATACAGTGAAGAAAAGATGAGAATATGTCCTAATCATGCATCTGCTCAGAGAAAATAAACTGAAATTCCAGACCTTCTACCCAGCCAGGATGATGATCCAGTTCCCTGAGGGACAACAAACATTAGAAACAGTCACTGAAGTGACCCAAACCCTGGCAGAGAGAGATAGAAACATAGAAACATAGACTTTGATGGCAGATAAGGACCGCTTGGCCCATCTAGTCTGCCCATTTCCCTACCTACAGGATAGGCTGCAGATCCTAGTTAACCAACAGCCTATTTCTTCCTACCCCCACAAGAATTGCCTTATGTCTGTCCCATGCATTCTTGAATTCTCCCACAGTTTTAGACCCCACAACCTCCTCAGGAAGGCTGTTCCATGCATCCACTACCCTCTCTGTGAAATAATACTTCCTCACATTGCCCCTGAACCGCCCCCCCCTTCTATCTTTAATTTGTGTCCCCTTGTTCTTGCACGTCTCTTTGTCTGAAAGATGCTACATTCTTGGACTTTGTTGATTCCACTGAAGTACCTAAAAGTTTCTATCATGTCTGCCCTCTCCCTTCTTTCCTCAAGGGTATACATATTAAGCTCCTTTAGTCTCTCCTCATACGGCTTTTCTTGCAGACGCTGCACCATTTTAGTTGCCCTCCTCTGGACTGCCTCTATCCTGTCTATGTCCTTGCAGAGGTGGGGTCTCCAGAACTGAACGTAGTACTCCAGATGGGGTCTCACCAACTGTCTGTACAGCGGGATAACAACTTCCCGTTTTCTGCTGCTGATGCCTCTCCCTGTGCATCCCAATATACCCCCAGCCCTCCCTACTGCCTTCTCACATTGCTTGCTAACCCTAAGGTCATCTGATATGATTACCCCCAGTTCCCGTTCCTTTTTTGTTGTTGTTACTACCTCCCCTCCCATTGTGTATTCTTCCCCTGGGTTCTTGTTTCCCAGGTGTATTATTTTGTATTTCTTTGCATTGAATCCTAGCTGCCATACTTCTGACCACTCCTCCAACCTTGCCAAGTCCCTTCTCATCCTTTCCATGCCTCCTTGTGTATCAACCCTGTTGCAGATCTTTGTGTCATCTGCAAAAAGGCATACTTTCCCTTCCAATCCCTCTGCAATATCACTGATGAAGATATTAAAAAGGACTGGACCCAATACTGAACCCTGCGGTACCCCACTAGTAACTCCTCTTTCTTCAGAGTGGACTCCATTTACAATTATCTTCTGTGTCCTGTTGTGCAGCCAATGTTTTACTAGGCTACCACCCTGGGACCCACTCCCAGGCTGGTTAATTTGACTATTAATCTTTGTGTGGGACTGTGTCAAATGCCTTGCTAAAGTCTAGGTAGGCCATGTCCACAGCCCCTCCCTGGTCTACTACTTTGGTCACCCAGTCAAAGAAATCTATTAGATTCGTCTGACATGAACTTTCTGCTGTGAACCCATGCTGCCTTGGGTCCTGTGCCCCACTGGCCTCTAGGTACTCAACTATTCTTTCCTTCAGAAGTGACTCCATCACTTTTCCTACCACAGAGGTCAGACTGACAGGTCTGTAGTTTCCTGCTTCTGTCTTGGTCCCACTTTTGTGAAGGGGAATCACATCCGCCTTCCTCCAGTCCTCGGGTACCACACCATCCTCCCATGATTTATTAAAAAGAGTAGCCAGTGGTTTCATTAGTTCCTCCCTTAATTCTTTTAGAATTCTGGGGTGAATTCCATCAGGACCCATTGCTTTGTCCACCTTCAGTTTTAGGAGTTCTTGCAGAACCCTTTCTTCTGTGAAAGAACTGGGATTGACCCGCCTATCAAGAGTGCTTCTGTTAATTGGATTAGGCACTTCCCCCTCCTCTTTTGTGAATGCTGAGCAGAAATATTCATTCAGTATCCCTGCTTTTTCACTGTCCCCCTCTGCCCACCCACCGTTCATTTTATTCAGCCTCACTATCCCTCCCTTTGTCTTTCTACACTCGCTAATGTACGCTAAAATCTCCCTCTCCTTCAGAGAAACACACAGCGCCCACTTCCACGGACCTCCAGATTGTCCCCCTGCAACTTGCCTTCTGATGCTGAAAGGCACCAACATGCCCAGTATACACTGGCAAAAATCACAACACAGTTCTGAGCTGTTAGGGATGCTTCAACATTAGGTGGAACCCAGGATATTATTTTCTTGTTTTGTGAGTAGCTGACTCTCTGAGGGTTAATTCTTGTTCTTTGTGGGTTGGGCAGGGGGCCCGGGGCAACCATGTCTAGTCCAGATTTGGACCCAAGGGGGAACCCCCTTGGTGTAATAGTTGCCCAGAGGTACAGGCTTTAATCTCAACACTAGGCCACAGTTGGAGTGGGTTCTTTGTGGGGGCCCCCCGTGTCAGGACAACTGAAGCTTGGCCGGGCTGTCTCTGCTGCTTTCGTCCCCACCGGCTCTCATTCACTAACAGCATGATACCTTGCAGGCTCTAGTACTCAATCTTAACACTCTGGTATATCCAGAGCAAGGTATGCCCTCCAGTCTCTGGCAGCAGCTGGGGGGAGGGGTGAGAGGGGCTTTATACCACAAAACCTCTTTAAGGAATGTATCCCTTTCCCCATTCCTCCACTTTCAAGGTGTAAAATGTCTTCCTCCTTCTCAGCGGAATCCGTCTGGTTTTCCTGGAAGGGGGGGGCACAGCTTCACATGGGCTCCTGGCCTGGTGCTCCTCTTCCTCCAAGATATCCCTTCTGCAGCCAATATCTCCATATCCCAGGTTCAATCAGCAGTACATGGGAGGTTGACTTTGCTATGGGACCTCTGGCCCTACCTGGCCTAATGGAGTTGAGACTACCATGTTCCCCTTCTCAAAGATTCATTGTCCCCACTCCAGCTCACTCCAGTCAGTATATGTCCTCCTTGGATTACTGCCTAGATGACACTTAACTGGCTACCTTATCTCATCTTGCTTATTTTATTGAGTACTAATGATGGGCACAAGAATGCTATCCCAGCAAATTGTATGGAGTATTGCGTGGACAATGATAATACTTTTGAATAATAACTGAGTGCTTCTAACCATTTTGTTATCATTTTCATGCCTATTCAGAGGGTAAGGAACCCCACAGGCTTCTGTTCAGAGCCCAAGGATGGCATCAGTAATTCTACCCTACCTCTTGCTACCCATGGTAGTGTCTTTGTTTTTAATTTTTTCCTCTCCCACATTTACAGATGTTTCAGTTCTCTGGAGAGCCTGAATCCCTCTGGATTTTAATAAACTCTCATAACTGCCCCTTTTAGAGCCATCGATAGAGAGGGTAGATTTTTCTCCCACTACCTTGAAAGCCTGAGTTCTCTTTAGCTAGGGAGTTCAACTGGCTACTAGGCTGTTTTGTACCCGGCACAATTTGCTCCAGCTTGTTCCCTAGTTGACCCACTTGGCCTTGGCATGTGGCAACCTCACTAAGTTCCTAGGCCACTTAGCTTACAGTTTTCCAGGTTTAGGCCTCCCATATTCCTTAGTCTACTCTGGGCCCAGTGATACACACTTTACTATTATATCACATCTTCTTGGGCAGTCGGCAATTCTAAAATGGCCTTAGGAGTTAATCTGTGTACTCGTGCTCAACCCTTTGATATGGGGGACAGGTAAATTTGTGTCTCTTTGGGTCATCACTGAAGGGAGGGAGAGTTTGAAATAATAAGTACTTCTTTCTTACAAACTTATGTCTTGCTTTAAGATACTGTCTCACAATGTAAATGGTTTGTCCAGCTCGGTTAAGAGGGCTAGGGTTATCAGAGCCCAGAAGAAACACCCCCACCTGCTCCTGCTGCAAGAAACACACCTTAATAGCCTTGAATACCAAGTTGTTGAAATTCAGTTTTTTTTTATTTCTTTATGGCGCCCCAACTAACTGGAACTCTCTCAGGCTGCCAGTTTGCCTGCCACTCTACTGCCCACTGAGACCCCCAACCTCCTCAAAGGCGTTAGCTCTCCCCATGGGACCCCCGGCCCCTAGGTCTGTGAGGAGTTAAGGGATAGAGGCAGAGGTCAAGTTATAGACGTGTGGCAGACAGGCTCTGGGGAGCCGTTGCCTAACCAGCCAGTGTTTTTTTTTCTAGCTCTTGAGTTCCCCCCCCATGTGTGTCACACGTCCCGACACACAGGCGCACAGCAACCCTAGCTGCATCCGCCATGCTAATCAAGTGCTGCCTGGCTTGCTGCAGCTGCAGTGCCCCCCTGGTCTCCACTGGGGGTCGCTGGCATGCCAAGCGTTCCATCCCTCCCTTCCCAGGGAGGAGAGCACCACAAGGGCACTCGATCCTCAACCCTCCCTCGCCGACCCCCGGTGCCCGAGCTCACTCCCGAACCCAGGTCGCCGGCAAAATGCGAGGTGTAGTGTCCAGCGCCTCAACCCTCAGTGCCACCGGGCCGGCTTTGAAATTCAGTTTTGACCACATAATCGAGTCAGGTTATAAAAATAGCAGATGAAGGGGGGCTGTAATTTTGATCCCTGTTCACTCCTCGTTCCAACAAATCCACATACACAGACAAAGTGGGATGCCTAATGATGGCTACAGGTACTCTTAATGGACAAACATGTTCTGTAGTGTGTACATCCCACCCGGTAGTGATGCCTCCACCATACAGCAATTGATGGATGCCATACTAACTCGGCAGTCACATTCATCATCAGCAGTGACTAACTTCTATCTACTGTACATCCCACTCTGGACTCTAGTAAATCAGACCAATCCCCTTTACTGCAGGACAGAAACATTTATAACTGCTCCTTAAAAACACGGGCCTATTCAATACCTGGCTCTAGTTACACCCTAGAAACAGGAAATACACCTACTGTTTTAGTTCCCACCATTACTATTGCAGACTGGATTATTTCTGCATTACCAAAGAACATGTGGACTGGGTTGCGGAAGCCCAGACAGATCATGCTCCTGTTTGCTCCAACTTTCTACCCCTCAGAATAAAAATAAAACCAATGGAAATGTAATCCTTCATTGTTCAAGGACACCAAATTTCAGGACCTCCTGTGTAACCACATACCCAGAATTATTCAAGAAAAGTCTAATACCACTATTTCTCTCTCAACTCTATGGGACACTATAAAAACTGTCCCACAAGGAGAAATTGGGCCTTTGCCATGCGTAGGAAAAAATGCAGGAAGAACAGTTAGACAGGCTACAAGATAGGCTATCTTTTCTTCAGCAGGCACACATGCAGGGGGGCGGCTCGTTACCAGACCAGGTTAACTCATCTCAAGCTACAGCTCTGTACCTTCTCACTCACAAAACAGAACAGGCCTTACAATGGATCTGACAATCCTACTAATAAGGCAGCGCTGGACCAGCTAAGTTATCGGTCTACTGCCTCTGCAAAAAACGTTAAAAAGTCATGATAAATAAATTGCTAGATCTTCAGACAAGGAAATACCATGATGGTTCCACTGACATACTTTGGAGCCTAAAAGACTATTACTCCACCTTGTATACTCAGAGCCTGGACTCTACCCCCAACAAGGTAAACACTTTCATCACAAATCTCTCTCTTCCCATCTTACAGAAGAACAGACAGCTCCCTTGGTTCAACCCATTACACCCACTGAACTTCTCACAGTGATCAAACAATCACACAATGAATGGAAAAAGCCCAGGCCTGGATGGATATTTGGCTGAATATTATGAGGTCACCACAGAGCTCCTTCATCAGACCATGTTAAATGCCTTCCGTACAGCACAGTCCAAGGCACAATGTCCAGATTCTTGGCAATATGGAAATGTACCAGTCTTAAAATCACAGATATCACCCACATAATGTGATTCTTATCACCCACTATCAGTGCTCAGTCAGGATTACAAATTATTCAGTAGCATTTTAGCCCATCAGTTAGATCACCTCCTTCCCATTATTATAAACCCTGAACAATCGGGCTGCATCCGGAACTGCCAGACAACTGACAATATCAGACATACCCTATTAATTATAGCAAAAAGCCACAAAACAACAAACCCTGCTTTTGATCTGAGCCTCAATGCCAAAAAGGCTTTTCCTTGAACACTTTAAACTCTCTGAAAAATTCTGTTCCCTAATTCAGGGTATTTATACATCCCCACAAGCTATGGTGAAGGCTAATAGTTCCCACTCCCCCAGATTCTCTCTCAACAGAGGCACCTGACACGGTGGTCCTCTGTCCCTTTTTGTCACCCTATATGTGAAGCCACTGGCACAATGCCTCTGCCAGCAGTTGGAGGTAGAAGGCATTTAATTTAGCAAACAAACACCTAACGTGGCTTACTGTGCCAATGACCTCCTCCTCTATATCACTAATACTGCAAGCTCCCTTGGAACACTTACCACCTGCCTTCAGACCATGGAGGATCTCACAAGGTTTAAGATAAATTACTCAAAGATGGAGGTATTACAGATCGATTTTGACCCAGACCCTCAATTTAGATCCTCATACACATACAAATGGAACTGAACCACCATTAAATATTTAGGGGTCCACCTCAGCACTAGTCTCCCAGACCTTTTTAAACATAATTATACTGCACTTGTACAGGGAATACAGCAGGACCTTCAGCGCTGGCACCTGCTTCCACTCTCCTTTCTAAATAAAATCCAATCCGTCTAAATGGATATCTTGCTGAGATTTTTATACCTATTTCAGACTCACCCCATCTTGCTCAAATCTACTGAATTCCATAAACAAAATAAAGCTGTCTCTTGGTTCATTTGGGCAGGCCTTTAAATCTGCCTTGAAAACTTATTTATTTGAGTTGGCATATGCTGATATTTAAATTCATTCCATGTTTTAGAAACTTGACTGTGTGTTTTTAAAAATGTTGATTATACTGTGTTTTAAATTTACTGATTATACTATGTAAAATGCTATGATCTATGCTGGAATAGCGTTTTAGAAATAAAGTTTGGTTGGTTGGTTGGGAAAAAACCTTGACTAGCTTATAAAAAAAGTATTGCTCCCAAAAACAGAAGGAGGCCTAGCCCTTGCAAATCTGGCTGTATACCCTCTGGTCTTGCAGTTACAACACACACTTAACTGGACACAGCTGGAGTCCACTCCTTCATGGGTGGAACTCGAACTGAACATTGTCTGGATGGATCTGCAGATATATCTTTTTAGACGTCCAGGCCAGATGGACCTACTCCTAACTCTTTTTTACTGTCACGTGGGGAGTGCTTGCAAGTTGGAGGACCTCCACATCCCAGAAACATAATCAAAGAGGAGCTACATGGCTCAGTAAACCTGCACTGGACCCAGGTTTTCTCCAAGTTCAATTAGACAATCAATTTAGACATTGGATGACCAGGGGAGTGCCCCATGCCTCTCCATTCTGTCTGGATGGATCTGCAGATATATCTTTTTAGAGGTCCAGGCCAGATGGACCTACCCCCAACTCTTCTTACTCTCATGTGGGGAGTGCTTACCAGCTGGAGGACCTTCTTATCCCAGATACACAATCAAAAAAGAGCTACATGGCTCAGTAAACCTGCATTGGACCTAGGTTTTCTCCAAGTTCAACTAGACAATCAATTTAAACATTGGATGACCAGGAGAGTGTCCCATGCCTCTCAATTCTACCTCAGCGGAACTCTGAAATCCTTTGACCAGCTGATGATGGAATATTAGCCAACCATTATAGAGTCCTCCAAATTAAATCACATCTCATGAATACTCTGGGTCCCAATGTATGGACAGAGGAAATACCCCCTATCTTTCAGTTTATGGACCTGGAGATTAGAAACCGTAACATAACACCTTTCATTTCTAGGTGCTTTCAAGCCCTGCTAGCAGGGAAAAAGTCAACATGGACTCTATCAAGTCCACTTGGGAAGCTGAGATAACTACTATCATTGCAGATAAGGCATGGACCAACATTTGGACTAGAAAACACAAAGTCACAACTTCATACACTTGGTGGGAATTTGGCTAGAAGACGGTGGGTTGTTTCTTCTGAATCCTGCAGATTACATTCAAATACCTCACCACCTCTGATGCCTCCTGCTGGCGAACATGTGGCCACAAAGGGGGCACCCACACTCATATTATGTGGTTGGCATGTTTCCTTCATAGCTTAGCGACGCTTAGAAGGGTTTATGGTGAGTCCAGCTGATTGAATAGTGGCCCCTCAACCTTTATTTTGTATGCTTACTTTTCTTTTGGTTTTTCCTACTTTTCTGTTGCCTCCATGCCTTTACAGCTCCTGCCGTTCCTGTTCTGGGACAGGAAGTTCCTGTATTCCTCAGTAGTCTCCTTCTTACTTGCTCAGAGACAGACGTCCAGCAGCTAGAGGGTGAGTGAGAGCGATTCTTTTCCTTCTAGGATGGTGAGTCTTTTGTGCCTCTGTAATCGCTCCCTTCCTTCTCTCAAACAGAAAGTTCTTGTTGTCAGTCAAATCCAGTGCCTATAAAAGTGGAACTGGCTAAGGGTGGGGTGTGAAGGGCTATATAGTCCCAGTAGAGGAATTCTAGCAGCTGCCTCCTTCCTTTTGCAGCTCTCTGCCAAAAACTAACTAGGGATGTTTTAAATACAGACACCTGTATTTCTGTTGCCTAAGCCACACCACCTAATTTACAGCCTTTCTCTTCTCCTAGCTAACAGCACAGATAACAGTTCCCTTCAACTCAGACCAGCACACCAACTCTTGTTTAATTTGTTTCTTTTTTACCCCAGTTGAAGGTCCCAGTAGGAGAGTTCTAGTTCTTTATTCCCAATAGAAAAGTTCTAGTGGCTGCCTCCTTCCTCTTGCTGCTCTCAGCCAAAAGCAGCTAGAGTACAAGTCTTTTTGGGTCCCCTCATGGATCTCTGCAAAGCAGAGCACATTACTTAGTGTTAATTCCACTCCAGAATGTTCACTGCAAAGAGCAGGGCACAACACTTAGCAGGGTGTGTTGTCTTTTTGGTTCTCCTCATGGATCCCTGCAAAGCAGGTCACATTTACTTTTAGTCTTAATTTTCTGTTCCCAAGTTTAAGAGAGCAGGGGCACAACACCATAGGAGCCAGGTTTGTAAAATTTTTGGTGGGGCCCAGGGGTCAGAGGTCAAGGCCCAGCCCACTGGTCAAAGGTTAACCATCAGGTTTTAGGTGTTAAAGCCCCAGCTACACCACCCATGATCTGAGGTCACAGGTCAACCCAGCACCATCAGGGGTCTATGGGAGCAGGGCGAATTGTATCATAATGTGGGTCTCTGCATGTTTAGACCCTGGCTGGCCCCCTTGGTAGGGAAAAGTTGTTTTGTTAGACAGGATGCCATTGTCCCGGGTGTAACAGTCATTTTGGGGTTGGAGGTTTCCCTAAGAAACTTGATATTTATTTTGCTGCTGTGTGTGAATGTTAATAAACCTTGTACTTACCATGTGGTGTGTTTTATTGTGTTGTGGTCTTCTTTCTTCCTTTCTTGTTTTTACTGCTGGGTGGGACTTGGAGAAGGTGGTTGTGACTGAGGTGTCTTCTGGTCTTTCTTCTAGCTTTGGGTGAGACTTGAACAGGGTGGACGTTAGGCACAATGAACAGTAACACACATCAGAACAGTTTAGCAGCCAAATGAAAAAAAAAATACTGAGCTAAAGCCTCCTCTCCCAATAAATTGAAACAGGTAGTGTATGCCAAAAACAGGCAGATGTCGATTTTAAGTAAATTAGAATTATTTAATTACACTAGGGGTTTCAATTTGCCCACTGTGGTCTGCTGAGTGAAACAGCCTGCCTGAAGCACAACTGTAACTTCTCCTGCTGTCTAGCTGATGTGTGTGTGTGAAGGTTGTTTCAATTCTACAGGTCCTCTACTGGTCCCAGTGGTGCAGTGCATCAGTCATTCGGAGATTATCAGCAAGTTTTTTTTATTTACTGTTCAGAGTTATCGAATTTGGATTTTTCTTGCTTCCAAGTTCTGAAGCCACAGCCACATTACATGTATGTACTAGCCATCCACTATACAGGTAGACCACTTCTGTCCGATACAGTTTTTCACATGGTGGCAACTGCCAAGACAACTGGATGCTCTTTCAGTACAACTGTAGGCTCAAGCTGCTGGAGTGATATATTGGACATAGTAATCATGCAAGGATCATCTGTTTCATAACAGAAATGCTTTTTGCAGATTCTGGAGCTAGCTCAGAAAAGTTGAAGTGCTTGCTTCAGTATTTTATCTACTGTCTGCATTGTGTGTACCAAGATCATCTGAATGCTGCACATCTTTGGTTTCACATGAAGAAACAGCTGAAGACGTACAAGGTGCCTTTATGAAATGTGCTTTTGAAGTTCTTCTGAAAATTAGCAGGACGTTGAGAATGTCGAAGGGTGTCTCACCTTTTATGTATTGAGTGCCTTTATGGTCATGGAACACTGTTCCAAGTTCCAACAAGGAACAACTTCAAGTTGTTTTTAAAGGACTGCAGGTTACATACCAGTTAGAAATAGAAGTCGTCATCTAAACACTGCCACTGTCGTTTTAGAACAGTAAGACTAAGTAGTGAGACCATCTATATCATTAGCCACCCTTGCTGGAAATGTATCCGTTTCAAGTAGGCAGCAGCTGTATGGTGCAGTGTCCCTGGTGTCTGGCTCATCAACCGAACGCTTGTGGTAGTTTCAGTGCCAGTCTTGGTCTTATGTGTGTATTGTTGCTCGTTCATCATTCAGTCTTTTTTCCTGGTTGTGTTCTTGTTGTTCCGGAGGTCATGTGCACATTTGGTTGCTTTCTTGTTGACCAGGTCAGCAAGGATCACATGCTGAATGATCTTATGAAGAAGTCAGGACTCAGCAGAAGAAATTCACTTGGTCTATCAAGTTTGCTCATATGGTCCACAGCTTGAGCCAATATCTGTGCCCTCCCTCACTCCCCAGTCTTCCCATCCTGCCTACCCATGGCCCTTACCCTATGCTTGTTTCAGCCTGTTAAAGCTTCCCACTAGCCTCAAAAAGATTTCCTACTCTTGCAGTGTATTCCAAGTGCTCACCACCCTGTCTGAAGTGCTTCCTGACCTCCCTCCTAAACCTCACACCCTTCAGCTTAAGACTGTGCCTCCTCGTGTTGTGGCTGCCGGTCACTGAGCCTAAAGACACTCTCCTTATCAACCTCATTTTTGCTTGTACTTGAAGGTCCCAATTATGTTTTGTCCTTTTTCTCTCCCTCTCTCTCTCGATCCCTCTCTCTCGATCCCTCTCGACTTCCAGGGAGTACATGTTCAGTGTACATGGAGCACATGATCATGTGCCATTAAATCGTCTGCTTGTCATGGTACTTTTTGATGTCTACTTCTCAAGTTTATTTTCTTCCTCATCCTCCTGTTCTCCATCTTTTTTGGGAGGTTTGTAAATATAAATGCTGTGTCTGAAGTTGGGCTGATCATATACTCCTAGACTGGTCTATGTCCTTCTGAACCAACCCATTACACCACCTTGGTGAGCCCATATCAATCCCCATGCCTTCTGACAAGCGTTTCTAATTCTGTGTTTTGTTTTATTTAAGACCTCCACAGTTCCAGTTCCTTATCATAGTCCTTCGTACCCTTGTCTTTAGTGTCATCCCCCAAAATATTGCGTTACGATAGGAACATACAAAATTGCCAGCAAATATAAGCCTACTGGTCTATGTAGTCTGCTTGAGTGTGCAGAACTGTAGTCTTTCAGACTGCAGCTTCCCCCCTTATGCCAATTCTACTGCTGTATCCTTTATTCTCAGTCTTTGCTCCTTTATGCTTTGAACCCTCCCTCTGTACCTCACCTGTCCCACCCCATTTTGAAGCTGCTCACTGTCCAGTGATAACACCACCTTTGGTAACACAGTATGTTACAGCCTGCCACCACCCTTTGGGTGGAAAGGTGCATCCTCATTTCCCTCCTTAATCTGCCTCCAACCTCTGACTGTGCTCCCTGGTTAACCTTCCACATTTTAAGATGAAAATATTTGTAGTGCTCACTGCTTACTGTAGTCTGTTTATACCCTTTAGGTACTGGAAAGAGTGTGTATTATATCCTCTATCTCCCTTCTGTCCAGGGAATACATGGTGTCTCAGACTCAGTCTCTCTTAATAAGGCTCATCTCCAAATCCCAGGATCATTTAACTTGTGAAGTACAGTGATGCTTTAGACCCCTTATTTTGCTCAGCAGACCTTTTTTAGTCAGTATTTTGTGTTTTTTTGGCAGCAACCTCATTGTAGCTGCTTTTTTGTCAATGTCAGTGTCAGTGGCTCAGTAGGTAGTATCGTTTTCCGCCTCTGAGGCCTGGGAGATTAGAGGGCTGTGGGTTCAGTTCCCACACCTGGCACTTGGGTTAATATCCTAGTACTGACACTGTAGTGTAGCTTGAGAGGGGTGATGCACTTCTGAGGTGCCGTCTTTTGGATGACACGTTAAACCGAGGTCCCAGCTGCCTAGATTGGCGGTAGTTCAGGTGGACGTTAAAGATCCCATGGCACTTATCAAAAACAGTAGGTGAATTTTTATTATAACAAAATACAGTGTTAAGTCACACATAATATACAAATCATATATTATAACAAAAGCAAAAAATTATTACAGTCATACATTACTAGATAATCACGAAAACTACTATGTATAAATTTCCCCCCTCCTCCACTTAAGAGTAGGGGAATTTCCCCGGTGTCCTGGCTAAATTTCCCTCATTCGCTAAAAATACCACCAACAGTTTCATCTGGTTCAAGGTCAGATGGCATTCATCTGTATCCCTCTCCTCCGGGTCGTGCCTGAAAATTGGCAGGATTTGTGTAGTGGTAAGCTAACCAGCTGTAATGGTGAATGTGTTGATGCCACCCTGTGATATGCGATTTGTATCACCATGGTACAGAATCGACCACCATTGTATGTTGACAGTCATGTTACCATAGAAAACACATCCATTGATGTGATGTTAAAACAAACATGATTATGTGGTGTACCCAAGAAATCAAAGGTTATTGCAAACTTCTGGGCTGCAAGAGCAACATCCGTGTGACTCTAGAGAAGATGACAGTGTCAAAACAGTAGAATGAAAATGGATGAGAAAACATGGGCATATGGACACAAACAACCAGTGTCCCCAGTGCTGCCTTCATCCTCAGTCAGAGATGAACAGGCACACTTTACAAAGTAGTAGTACTTAACTGTACTGTAACTGTGACAGCTGTGACTTAGTGTCTCAATGCCGTACATGAACCGAACAAGGATACTGTCATTAGCAATCATGAACTTCAGGAGAAGTGGAGAAAACCTTATAGTACAATCACAAATGGATGAGAAAACATGGGCATATGGACACAAGCAACCAGTGTCCCCAGTGCTGCCTTCATCCTCAGTCGGAGATGAACAGGCACACTTTACAAAGTAGTAGTACTTAACTGTACTGTAACTGTGACAGCTGTGACTTAGTGTCTCAATGCCGTACATGAACCGAACAAAGATACTGTCATTAGCAATCATGAACTTCAGGAGAAGTGGAGAAAACCTTATAGTACAATCACAAATGGATGAGAAAACATGGGCATATACACACAAGCAACCAGTGTCCCCAGTGCTGCCTTCATCCTCAGTCAGAGATGAACAGGCACACTTTACAACGTAGTAGTACTTAACTGTACTGTAACTGTAACAGCTGTGACTTAGTGTCTCAATGCCGTACATGAACTGAACAAGGATACTGTCATTAGCAATCATGAACTTCAGGAGAAGTGGAGAAAACCTTATAGTACAATCACAAATGGATGAGAAAACATGGGCATATAGCCACAAACAACCAGTGTACCCAGTGCTGCCTTCATCCTCAGTCAGAGATGAACAGGCACACTTTACAACATAGTAGTACTTAACTGTACTGTAACTGTAACAGCTGTGACTTAGTGTCTCAATGCCGTAAAGGAAGCAAAAATCAAGTATACTGTTGTTATCACTCAGAGTAACTTCAGTTAACTGTCAAATTACACCTCTTGACCCTGGCAGGTTGTAGCCATTGTCCAAAATTCTGCAATGCTGACTGGTGTTTCATGGCTAGAATATGTAATAAGACTGAAGACTTGAGCATGTCCAACAGCCAGCCCAGCCCACATAACGACGTATTGTTTCAGAGGATCAAACATCGTCTTCCTAAAGGATATCCGGAAAGAACACATTTGAAAAATGTTATTGTTTCCTGTTGTGTATGCCATATGGACATACTCTGCAATATATGAATTATAATGAGTTCAAGCTAGTAAAGAGAAGATGGCCTGTATTAGAAAACTGCTGCCTGCATACATCAATAATTTCTTATAGTCCACCTATAGTGCATGTAACATTTACACTTGCCACTTGATTCTTGAAGAGCAAAAACGGTGTGGCGTTGTTCAGTTCGCAAAATGAACTCATTGAGGAGACTGTCAATGTAAATTTCTTCGGTCAGTTGCTTGTGAACATGCAGCACTGCCAAGTGATTGAGTCGGTCTTGGCTCATAGTGGTTCGCAAATAATTTTTTAGTCTTCGTAGGCAGCTAAACGATCGCTCAGCAGTGCATGTTGCGGGAATCGTATAGAACAACTTCAGTAGAGTTGCAACTTCAGACAAGACATCACTCAGCTCTTCATTTTCTTTCAGAAAGGTCTTCACTTCACTCACAGAATGAAGCACACAATTTCTTGATTTTGAAATGTCACTCAGCGTTTGTAAATGAAGAGCTAGTCTGTCCCTGTTTATATCATCCTTGAATACTTCAGTAACATGGTCAGTTTATTCTTGTGATCCCCTGACTGCTGCAGTGATATGCTTCTCCAGTTTGATTGCAGATGTGAAGCCTTCTGATGAAAAGCGATGCTCGATCGCAACCTTACATGCATCGATTACCTCAAAATATTGTTGACGAAAATAATGTTTGGGGTCACTGTGGTTATGTCCAGAGCTTCCTTCATCAAGCCATCTTGGTGGTCTGCGTTTTCTCGACAGTGAAGGCTCCTCTAAATTGAGAGCTTGTGCCTGCTCCAGTTTCGTTTCCCAGAAGTGACTGTACGACGAGTCACTGTGCATCCCATTCAGCACCTCTTGCAGTATCTCAATCTTTTTAAGGATGTTGGACAGTGAGAGATCTGGACTCTGAATTTTTGCATTGACTTCTTCCAAAGGACCCATCACTTTCACAATTACTTGTAATGTAAAGTAGATGGTAAAAGACTGGAGTTGCTTCAAGAAACCACTGCATTTTGAACCAAAGTCAGCACACGTTTCACTGAATTTTTCCAAGCAGTTAATCAAGGCCTCATAATTGCAGAGCAAAGATCGGATACTGTTGATCCTCAGTGTCTACCTTGTTGGGCACAATGGACAAAGAGAAGGCTGTGTTTCATCTTGAAAGTCTGTAAATTTTGACAGGCGCTTAGGTGACTCCCTTATGGCATTTATGAGATCCTTCATCAGCGAAAAGCAGTCACAACATGCCTGAATATTTTGTAGTGCATCCTGCGTGGCAAGATTCAAGGAATGGGCAGTACAGTGAATAAATACTGCTCTTGGTTCTCTTTCTTTCACCCTGGCTTGCAGTCCAGTGAATTTTCCTGACACATTACTGGCTCCATCATAACACTGACCCCGACAATCAGAAAAAGATAAGTCAAACCTCATCAGCATGTCTTCCAGAATTTTGAAAAGGGTTGCAGCATCAGTTGCATCAGTGTGTTAGAATCCAAGAAATTCTTCATGAGTTTCCCAATCTTCATTTGAAAAGTACCTTAAGGAAAAATGTATTTGTTCCTTCCGAGATAAATCCGCAGTCTCGTCCATCAAGATTGCATAATACTTAGAGCTCTTGATCTTCTTTACAATTCTGCATAGTACTGACATTGCCATCATTTCGACAATCTCATTAAGAATATCATGTGATAGCCACTTGTATTTTGTACGACTAAGCCATTGCTTTAATTCATCCGAATCTGTGCTGCGTAGCTGCAACAGCTGCATCAGGTATGAATCAGTGTCTGTATGTTCCCGTATCACTAGTCCTTGCTTGGCAAGGTAGCGAATGCTAGTAAATATTTTGTGCAAGGCATCCCGTGCTCTTTGCATTTCTTTCTTGTAACTGGCAGACATCAATGTAGATACGTTTGTTTGAGATTGTAGGGCAGCATACTTCATTACAGCTTCCTTGTGACACGCTGATTTTTCATGTGATGTGAAACCACGCAATGCATGTTTCCAATCTTCAAATCCAGATGAAATAAAAGCTGGTTCAGCTTTTGTGGAAAATGTTAACAGCTTCTTTTCTGAGCACGTCTTGCAAATTGAACAAAACACTTTGTCTGACTGCTTCTGATACTCTAGCCAGGTAAACTCTGCTAACCAAGACTGCTGAAAATTTCTTTTTGTCTTTGCCTTTGAGGCTGCACTTTCTGCATGTGTCTCTTCCTCCGACACTTCAGTTTGCAAAGGTACTGGATCATTAGACATGGAGCAACCTTGCCCTTCTTCTGCAGTGTCACTGTCCTTCTGTCGCACTTTTTTTATTATGTATCTATCCATATTGTGCAGTTGGCTGTTCAATGAAAAATACAGGCACAAAGAATTATTCAGCACACACACTGACTGCAATACTGCTTGGCCTACAAATTTCTATCAGAGAGAGCTTGCATAACAGTGGCATGGCACTTGCTTTGGCATCAAGTGGGTTAAGGTTACGGTCCTATGGACTGTGTGTGAGGAAATAAAGTATTGGAGTCAGCATCAGCATACTAAGATGCTTGAAGTATTCCCCAGGTCGAAGAAGAAGGAGAAGGAGGAGAAGTCAAAGAAGAAGTCGTCGAAGTCGAATAAGAAGTCGAAGTCGAATAAGAAGTCTGAGTCGAATGTATGTAGCGTTTTTCATACACAATGTATGAAATGTAACATGCTTTACAAGCGATGCTAAACTGGTAGTGCAGTGATAACAGTGAAAAACTTGAAGTTAGATATTTCCCAGAAGTATCTTTATTCATGGTGGGATCCTGCAAAATTAAGAAGCAAAAACATGAGCCTAATAGACTCATTAGCATGGGGACAGGTGCAAAAGGTGCAGCCGCAGGTGAAGGCTGGCAGCCTGAAAACATATCAGGTTCACTTCAGAGGTGCCAGGCTGCAGTCCTGGAGTAGAAATGAAGCTCCACAACTGCAATGTAAAGCTTTTAAACTGCAAATGTTGACCACAGTAGGACCTCACAGCACAGCCATGTAGCCGCAGCACTTCAGGAGTGATCCCTTTGTCAGGTGCCATTCATTTCAATGAGGCATGCCCCCACGCTCCCCCGGTCACATCATTTCATTACGGGCTTGAGTGTAGTGGCATATCACCAGCAGTGCCAGAGCTTTCAGAATCAGTTGGACAGCATACACAAATCTCAAATTCCCAGTGAAAATCCTAAGACATGACAAAAAAGTAATTCCTTAAACCAGGCCGGAGGAATAAATATCACTGAGGGAAGCAGATACCACAATATGCGAGTAGCTGCCCTATATATTGGAAACTTTCTTTAATTATAGTAAGCATGGCATGATCATACCAGTCCATGTCAGAAATACCATGCTTTCTTTGCCAGCACACATATCCTCTGCCCATTAGTAATAGTGGGTAACAGGCCTATTGTTCCAAAATTTGCAATATCTTTCCTCAACGCACCACACATCCTATATTTCAGTTCACAACAATTCCATTACATGCATTTTCAGTTTACACATACAAACTGTAAATTACATTTTGATACATTATGAAAATGTCGCTTGTGTGAGAAAAAACCAAACAACTAAGCTCAGCTGCTTACTTTTGAAGCAGTACTCAAGCGGTCACAAACAAGAGAGGACCATAAGAGAGAGAGTGAGTGAGTGTGTGTGTGTGTGTGTGTGTGTGTGCATGCACGCGCGAGTGTGTGTGTGCATCACATTTCTTTACATTCCTTTTCCCACAGACAGACACACCATGCCCCTATCTGAAAGTTTGAACTATTTAGTGGCATGCATGCCTCAGTAGAGCAGACAACTTGTAATAGTCCCCGGCATCACTCACATCACATGTGAAGGCAGACACCACAGAGATTAACTAACATTATATGGTTTAATGTTGCATAATTAAGGCTGGCTGAAGAGATTCTTAAATGTGTCTGTTCAAGCAGAAACAAAGTTGACACTTTCTTCACACTTTCCACCTTTGATTCTCCTTCACCATTTGTCATATTCTTGTATCACTTCTGGACTGGTCACTGCATCCCTTGCTTAGTCAATGATACATTTACATAGTATCTAGGCCATTAGCCAGAGTGGGTCACACACCTCAGACATTTTGCCTCAGGCCCCCACACGCCACACCATACTTTTTTTTTTTAACATAATAGAAAAAGATGATTTGTGGAATGGAGGACAGGGAGAAGACTGTCAGCAGGGTGAGAGACCTGAATATGTACAGTAATAGCAGCACTGAATTTGTCAAGCAATTTTGAGAGATTCCCTCTGTGTCCTTCACAAAATTTAAGGAAAAAATCCTCCAAAATTCTTTTAGTTACGTTACACCTACAGAAAGGGGCCAGTTCCGATTACAGTACTTAAGTACCATCTGGTAGATTTTCAACTACACTATCAGATGAGACAACCCTCTTTGGGAAGAATCAGCATTTACATAGCACTTTTCATACAGTGTACCCCAAAATGGCAAGCGCTTTACAAGCAATGATAGACTGGTAGTGAAGTGACTGACTGTACTGGTGTGGTGGCCATATCGCACAACACCCAGACACAGCCTGGATGATTGCCTGAACTGGTTTATGGGAAGGGGAATGTTGGCCAGGACAACGGGATTGTCCCCTACTCTTTGCAAAGAGTGCCCGCCCCTTGGTTCTTTTACTTCCACCTGGACACCCACCAGGATGGGTAGAAGGAACCTCAGTTTAACATCTCATCTGAAGGATGGCACACCCCAGCAGTACAGCACCCCCTAATATTGCAGTCTGATGCCAGCGTGGACGAGGAACCCATGCCATAATGTGACCTTCTGTCCAGAAGCAGATGTGCTACCAACTGAGCCATGCTGACATGACAACTAGCAGCAGTGAACACACCAACGAAACAAAATCCCTAACTAAAGGTTTCACAATTCTCAAAAGGGATTTTCAAAAATCCTTTGACTAGTTCAGTGTTACTACTGTACATCCAAGAGCACAGAAGGGAAAGGGGGGGCATGATACAAACATTCAAGTATTGGGAAATCAGTAAGGGTGGGTCAGATGAGGTCTTTAAGCTAAGGAGGGGGAGGGACACCAAGGGGCACAGGCTAACAATAAAGATGGGAAGATTTAGGAGGGAACTGAGGAGACACTATTTCACACAGAGGGTGGTAGCAAACTGGAATCCACTAGCAGAACAGATGGTATCATGTAAATCTGTGAACAGCTTTATAAGGGCATGGGACAGGGAACGTGGAAAGTCAGGTTGGGGGAAGTGGGGGCAGCTGCAAACTAGGGATGCTAGGCTAACTGCACACTTGCTTAGACCGGATGGTCTCTTTCTGCTGGAAAATTCCCGAAACGTTAGGAAGTGATACCCCTACCAGTGTTAAAATCAATGACTGGAGACTGGACAAAATCCAACCCTCCTGCCATCCCCACCACACCTTACCTGGTTACTGCTGTCTGACTGGGCCTTTGGGTTTTAACGAGCTGAGAGGATCAGTGGTGTGCTACTGAACTGACTGATGGTTGTCTTTGGGGGGGGGAGGTTACATTACCACCCGGTGCTGGCCCACTGCTAACTTTATTCCCAGACCCCTCCACTTCGTCCCTCTCTGATGCTGGATGCTGCTAGTGCCTGCTGGGCTGGAGTGGCTGGCTGCCCTGGTGCACCGCTTGGTGCTCACTGTTCACTGTAGTCGATCCTCCTGGATGGCACACTGCTACCCTTTCTATGGGGGAAAAATACCAGTGTTAAACATGCTACAGCAATAGGACCCATTGTTGACCTTTGCATGAATACAACCAATCCAACATAATATAACACACTTCCAACACACCCCAAATTAATCAGCTCATGGTCCACTACAAAGTTATTATGTACAGTACAAAATAACAAAACAGAAGTTTTCTGCCTGCTTGCTGACAGCCCATCCCCTTTTTTCTATCCATATTCAATACTTACAACCTGCTATGTTAATTAAGCACTAAGACATGAGCAGGGGTTATGTAATGTTAATGGTCTGTTAACCACCTTCTAGGGGTGTGCTGTGGCACGAGGTGTAGCAGAGTGCCCCATCCATGCCCCTAGAGGGTGAGTAACTGACCATTAACATACATAATCCCTGGGAGTGCCTTATTACTATTAATAAAAAAATGTTTTTAAACAGTGTTAAACAGTGTTCTTAGAATGGGAGTGGTGTATAGGCCACCATCTCAGATGGAGGAGTTAGACAGGGAACTAGCGGGACAGATCAGGAGGACCTGTGAGAAGGGTAGTGTGGTGATTGTGGGGGACTTCAACATGCCAGGAGTGGACTGGAGCTCCCCAACAACCAGGAACAGAAGGGAGCAGGTACTGCTGGATGCCTTCCAGGACAGCTTCCTGCTGCAAATGGTCAGTGAACCAACCAGGTTAGGGAATACCCTTGACCTTGTGCTGGCAAATGGGGACTTTGTGAGAGAACTTACAGGGAGGAACCGCTGTCGGGAGTGACCACCACTCAGTATGGCTCACATTGGATATGGGCAGGGAAGGAGTGGAATCTGGCACAATAGTGCTGGACTTCAGGAGGGCCGACTTTGGGAGGATGGGGAAGTGGTAAAGGGTACCTGGCGGAATTCAATCTAGTATGGACACTAACCAGAGGTGGGAGCTCATAAAGCTGGGGATAGTGGAGGCAACCAAAACCTGCTGCAAAACCCAGAGCAAGAAGGCTAGGGCTAAGAAACCGATCTGGTTGAGCAAGGAGGTCATGGAAAAGGTAAGGAGGAAAAGAGCTGCCTTTAGGAAGTACAAGAAAACAGGGAGGGGGGAGGACAGGGAGGAGTACTTGACAGAATCGAAGGAGGTGACAAGGGCAGTAAGGGGAGCCAAAGCATCTACGGAACTCAGGCTGGCACAAGGCATTAAGAAGGGGGAGAAGGACTTCTTTAAGTACATCAGGGAAAAAAGGAGCTGTAAGGACCACATAGTAAGGATTAGGAAGGAGGGGGGTTGGGTGGAAGCAGGGTGCGATAAGGCGGAAGCACTAAATGAGTACTTCTGCTCAGTATTTACTAAAGAGAAGAGGGGGGTAACACCCAAGGCGGGAGAAATGGCAGAAGCGGGGGGGAGTGGTGACAGATGGAGAAATCATGGAGAGCAGAGTTCAAGAGGGTTTGAAGGCACTGAGGGTGGACAAGGTGCCAGGCCCAGATGGCATCCACCCTAGGGTACTGAAGGAGCTGGCAGAGGTCCTTGCAGGACCTTTGGCAGACCTATTTAATGCCTCACTACATTCGGGGTGTGTACCTCAGGACTGGAGGATGGCTCATGTGGTGCCCCTCCACAAGAGTGGCCCCAAGGATGAACCGGGAAACTACAGACCAGTGAGCCTCACATCCATCGTGGGTAAGCTAATGGAGACTATCCTGAAGGAGGGCTGGTGGCCTCCTAGAAGCCAAGGACTACAGGACAGCAGACAGCATGGCTTCATCGTGGCAGATCCTGCCAAAACAACCTGGTCGAGTTCTATGACTGGGTAACTAGGCAACTGGACAGGGGCCATGCAGTGGATGTCCTGTATCTGGACTTCAGTAAGGCATTCGACTCAGTGCCACATGAAGGCTGGGAAGGAAGTTAGTAGGCACAGGGCGGGTGCAAAGCTGGTGAGATGGGTAGGAAACTGGTTGCAGGAAGGCAACAGAGGGGTGGTGGTGGGTGGGAGCTGTCACACCCAAGGGCAGTGACGAGCGGTGTTCCACAGGGCTCGGTGTTGGGACCAGTGTTGATTGGGATATTCATTGCAGACATATCATGGGACATCAAGAGCAAGATCAGTCTGTTTGCTGATGATACCTAGGTAGGCGCGGTGGTGGATGACCTAAGGGGATGGCAGGGGTTGCAGGATGATCTGGCAAAGCTTGAAACCTGGTCAGACACCTGGCAACTGGGCTTTAATGCCAAAAAGTGCAAGGTGCTGCATTTTGGGATGAAGAACCCAAGGAGGAGTTACCAGCTAGGGGGTGTGCAGCTAGCCCAGACAGAGGAGGAGAAGGATCTGGGTGTGCTCATTACAGAGTCAATGAACAACTTGGCACAATGTAGGAAGGCAGCTGCAAAGGCCAACAAAATGCAGGGTTGTATTGCAAGGGGTATATCCTCGAGGAGGGAGGAGGTGATTCTGCCACTGTATAGGTCATTATTTAGACCACACCTGGAGTACTGCGTGCAGTACTGGCGTCCGTATCTGAAGAGGGACATTAAGTTACTGGAGGGGGTGCAGCGCAGAGCGACAAAGATGATCAAGGATCTGGGAGACTTATCATACGAGAGGAGGCTGAAGGAGTTGAACATGTACTCACTAGAGGAGAGGAGAGACGGGGTGACATGATTGAAACCTTTAAATACATGAAAGGAATAAACAAGACGGGTACAGAAGGGCTGTTCAAAGTGAAGGGAGGGGAGGGCCACCAGGGGCCATGATATGAGACTGGAGCGAGGAAGGTTCAGGAGGGAGATGAGGAGACACTTTTTTACAGAGAGGGTGGTGGCTGGGTGGAATGCATTACCTGCTGAAGTGGTATGCAGTAGAACAGTGGACTGCTTCAAACGAGGATGGGACAGGACAAGGGGAGGATTAATGAAGGGGAAGGGTGGAAGGGAGGGGCAGCTGCAGAATAAGGGGTGCTAGCTACACATTCGAGCAGACTTGATAGACCTCTAGGCCTTTATCTGCTGGCAGATTTCATATGTTCGTAAACCTTGTTCAGCAAATGACTAAGCTCTACATGTATGTTAATAAAAGATTAACATAAGGCTGTTAAGTTTGCAACCAATCAGAAAGCTCCATTTCTCAGACCCTTTTTATAATTGATTTTAGGAAACTTGTTCAGGTCAGTTGGTTTTGCAGATCGCCCACTAAGCGTGCTGTGTTCACTGTCAAACATAATTCATTAGAACAGCAGCAAAACTGTGACTAACTGCCAAATCTAAATGTTAAGCATATTACCATCTGTCCATTAATACAAAGCTTTCTCTACCACAGACTCAGCTTGCATAAATGTCTTATAAATGAAACTAAACAGCGGCAGTCACCTGAACTTGAGCAATCCAGTACTAGAATACCTTCAAACCTGGCAGGAGGACTCCATATACATGTCCCAGCACTGGACTGGATAGGGGTGCCACAGAGTGGTCAGGGCCGGGGTGTGGCCAGGAATTTCAGATCTGCACACCAAGTGGACTTAACTGCTACCCCCTCACCTGTTAGGGTGACCTACCCCTGCAACCCCATGTCCATGCCCGGTTCAGGCCCCCTCACCCGAGGCTAGCCGTATGTTCTAATTTGTGCTATATGCCAGCACACCACTGGGCACACCACCAACAGGTATCAGACTAACAAACTGGATTTTGGTTACAATATTGCATTCCGATGATTCTATGTACCTCATCAAGGTACTTGATGAGGTACACAGGCTTGTCACAAATTCACAATGCAATATTGCCTTGAAGGTAGCCATTCACGCACTCCACACTAGACATCCCACCACACCAGCAACAGGTGTCAGACTAAGAAACTGGCTTTTGGCTAGAATATTGCAATAAACCAAATGCTAGATCCGACACAAAGAACACTGCAACACGCAGCCACAGCTATTAGGTTTTATTATGAACAGCGCTCATTACAACAGCCCCACAGTAAACATAATCCATCCCGACCCCAGTACTGATAATTACACATTTTGGCTGCCTAATTTTGTAGTTAATACATCTTTAACTACTACCGGGTAACTTACATCTGCCCTGGGTGTGTAATATACAATCCTTGTCTGGACCAAGTTCTGTATCACCAACTCAGATCATATTCTCAACCTTCACTCTAAACAAGTCACATTAACTCCCAAGTGTTCCCGCGCCAGACAATTCACTCCTGAAAAACAGGCACCAAGTTGCCAAAAACAAAAAATGTCAAAAAGGAGTAAGTAACAGTTTCATTTGTTTTCTGTACTCCGGCCTCATCCCTAGACAGCCTTTCATAGCTATGCTGTACAGCTGTAAAAATTAACACTAAACTGAAAAAACAGGACTGCTTGTCCCAGCACCCTCCCCCACCCCATTAGTAGGTAGAAAAGAAAAAAAGTCACAATAGGGCTGGGCTACAGATATAAAACACTTTCCCCTTCCTCTGGCTACCTATCTATAACACACCCCTATTGGAATGAGCCGAATTTAACAATAAAGCCATCCCCGCTTACACTCATGACTCCCCAAAATAGTGCAGGAATTTCATTGGGACATCAAGAACCTCCTAACTGGTAACTGCTTTATTAGTTTTTATTTATTTTATTTGTTTTAACAGGAAAAGCTCTGTTGAGCAAAAGCTCATTTGCAAGGAAGTCCTGGTTCGGGCAGTAGAAACAAAGCATACAATCTGGAATTACAGTACAGAAATACAGTGATCGACTGATGGTACATAACACATAGACTATATACAAAGAGCAGAAGATAGTTAAATGCTGGGAGAGGGATAACAAGTTTTAATCTTAGCATCATCTATTTGATACAATTAAAGAAAAACAAAGCCTGTGATTAACAGACAAGGTAGCCACAGTGATTGCTACTCACAATGCCATTATCAAATGCAGTGTAAAAGGCACGCATATTTATCAGTGCAGTGTTGGTTTAGAAGACTTTGAAAGTGAGAGGTACAGTCTAGACCAGGGTGGGTAGTTTATGTAGTTTCTGACGGGCATTCCACGCTATAGGGGCTGCCCAGCCCAGCTAAAGGCCATTTTCCCATATTTTGTGAAGTGTGTAGTTTTTTCTGGAGCACTACTGACTTCGTGTAGCCTGTGTTTCGGCAGCACTGACTTACTGTCAGTGACTTTCAGGTTTCATTTCTTTGGTAGCAGCCGGCAGCCCTGCTTCTTCCAACCTGCTGTCTGCCACTCCAGTCATGCTTCTCATAAGGCAATGCTCAGATGTAGGTGCAGTTCCATTACACCTGATTGCACTGTACTCTGCTGTGGGGCTGCATTTACATGAGAATCCACTGGACAGTCAGCTGTGCTTTCATGCATAGTCTGCTACGTGCCACTTGCTTAGCCTTCCTCAACTCCTGGTAGGCACCCCCAACCAAGGATGTAGACAAGCATTCTCACTGTACACATCTGTGTACAGTTTTGTTGAGTGCCTGTCACAAGCCATAAGCCACTGTGTTAATATTATCATTCTAATCTGTTGGGTTAGTGTAGGCCACTGAGGAGGGTCCAATGCATGTATAACCTCTTTAGAGAGTAGAGAAATCATCTGACAACAATCTGACTTGTTTGGAAGGGGGTGCCATTTGGAAGGGATGTGTACATTTTTTAATTGGGGGGGGGTGTAACTGTTGGAGTTTGTGTACAAAATGGAACTTTCTGGCTACACTCCTGCCGTCCAGGCCATTCCCTCTGCTCATCTGCCTTGTCCTGTCTTCCGTATGCTGCTACCCCTCCTTTACCTCGGCCCTGCTGGGCTCCCATTCACTTGTCCTAAGATGTTATGCCTCCTTCCACTGTCCGCAAGTTTGTCAAAGGTGGATGTCTCCACCCTCCCCCAGAACGCCACCTTTTTTGCTCCCCTTGCCTAGCAGTCCAGGTAGCTGTCTGGTTCCCTGCCTTCTTCCCCATTTCCCTGCTGCCTTTCCTTTTGTCCTGGCTTCCCTCTGACTTCCCTGTAGCTGCTTCACTACCCGTTCTGTGCCGGCCCCCCCTACCTCTACCACCATTCCCTACTTTCCTGATCTTGTCCTAAGCATTGTCCTGTGTCCATTCTCCATTGCTCTTTTGGGGTCACCACTAATTCTCTACAATCTTACCAGGCTACGCCCTCCTTATCATACTACCCACATGGGCATTCAACCTACTTAACATGCTTCACACCACATACCCAGGCCCAGGCTTCTCTCTCTTTAACCATGGACCTATCAGGGTTCCTCCACCCCCCACACCCCTAACTCCCCTTTACAAATCTGGACCCCCAGGCCAGCAACCCAGTCAGTTACCACCCAGTTCCAGTGCTATCTGTTCTTAGCAAACTGCCCAACAGAATAATTCACACAATCAACTGATGGGTAACATTTTCAGCTACAACATTATTAGTCTCTGGAGAGCAATCTGGATTCCCACCTAATCCTTTAAGAAATACTGCCTTTGCCTTGCCCTGGCCTCCTGAGCATGCATGCTCCCCCTCACTTCCAATTTGAATTCCCTGAATCCCCACCACCACATAACGTTCACTTTCCTTTGCAGGCTTGCAGCAGCAAAATAAATTAAGAATAAAATATAGCTGACATTTTTTGGAGAGGAGAGGTCTGATGTGTCCTCCTCTCTTCCCAATCCCAACTTCATCATTTTTTTTTTATTTCCCCCAACTCCCCTGCAGAGCAGAGCACATCCATGAAGGATCCACATCATGAGAGAGACAGTTAGAGTCAGGACAACAGTCAACAGATCATTCAAAAATTTGTTACTCACCCTGGCCTCACTGTACACCTACTGCCTGGTGCTGCTGGCTGCTGCTCCCGATGTCCTACCCCCGCGTGTCCTCGCCCGGCTGAGACGCCCACTCGCCCGCCACACTCGCCCACCCCATGACCGCAGACTGGAGGAAGTTGGGGAAAAAGAAGGGAGAACTCCTCGACTCCTCTCTGTCTCCTCGCCCTCGGCTGGCTCTCTCTCTCTCTCTCTCGCCGTCACAGTGCCTGTTAGTGCCGGTGTTCTCCTTCTCCAGCAGAGACTCCTACTCGGCTCGGTTTAAACATAGAAACATAGAATTTGGCCGGCAAATAAGGACCGCTTGGCCCACCCAGTCTGCCCATTTCCCCTACCTGATGGATAAGCTGCAGATCCTAGTTAACCAGCAGCCTACTTCTTCCTACCCCCACCCCCTAGAATTGCCTTATGACTGTCCCATGCATGCTTGAATTCCACCACTGTTTTTGACTCCACAACCTCCTCTGGAAGGCTGTTCCACGCATCCACAACCCTCTCTGTGAAAAAATACTTCCTTAAATTACCTCTGAGCCGCCCCTTCTATCTTCAAATTGTGCCCCTTGTTCTTGCACACCTCTTTTTGAACGATGCTACCCTCTTGGACTTTGTTGATTCCTTGAGGTACTTGAAAGTTTCTATCATGTCCCTCTCCTCCTTTCCTCGAGGCTATACATATTAAGCTCCTTAAGTCTCACTTCATATGTCTTCCGTGCAGACCCTGCGCCATTTTAGTTGCCCTCCTCTGGACAGCTTCCATCCTGTCTATGTCTTTGCGGAGATTGGTCTCCAGAACTGCACGCAGTACTCCAGATGTGGTCTCACCAGCTGTCTGTACAGAGGGATAATAACTTCTTGTTTTCTACTGGTGATGCCTCTCCCTATGCATCCCAGTATCCCCCCAGCCCTCCTTGCTGCCCTCTCACATTGCTTGCCCACCTTTAGGTCATCTGATATGACTACCCCCAGGTCCCTTTCCATTTTTGTTGTTGTTAGTATCTCACCCCCATTGTGTACTCTTCCCTGGGTTTTGTTTCCCAGTTGCATTACCTTGCTTCTTAGCATTGAATCTAAGCTGCCATACATTTGACCATTCCTCTAACCTTGCCAAGTCCCTTCTCATCCTTTCCACCCCACCTTTGCATCAACTCTATTGCAGATCTTTGTGTCATCTGCAAAGAGACATATTTTCCTTCCAGTCCTCTGCAATGTCGCTATAAAGACATTGAAGAGGACCGTCCTAATACTGAACCCTGTGGTACCCCACTGCTAACCCCTTTTTCAGAGTGGACTCCATTTACTATTACTCTCTGTGTCCTATTCTCCAGCCAATTCTTTACCCAGGCTGTCATCTTGGGACCCACTCCCAGGCTGGCTAACTTGTATATTAATCTTTTGTGTGGGACTGTGTCAAATGCCTTGCTAAAGTCTAGGTAGGCCATGTCCACAGCCCCTCCCTGATCTACTACTTTGGTCACCCAGTCAAATAAATCTATCAGATTTGTCTGGCATGACCTTCCCGCTGTGAATCCATGCTGCCTTGGGTCCTGTGCCCACAGGTTTCTCTGTCTCCTGAGTCCTGCTGTGTCTGCTTGCAAGTTGCTCCCGCCGCCTCTCTACTGCTCTCTCTGGCTGCCTCCTCGCGCGCTGACTCCTCGCTGCCTGAAACACTCGTTGCACATTGACGATCCTGGCGAATGAGATGCACACCCCAGTCACACGTGTATGGCGCCTATAAACCCTGCTGGCTGCTGCACTGGCCAATCACAGGGAGCGGTGCTGCAAATTAGAAAAATGCCACCAACCAGCTTGAAGCTAAGCACTGACGGGGCGGGTGGGGAATCAACTCCAACCGACCCTGGGAAAGAGGTGTCACGAACTTTTAAATAATGCTGCCTACTAGGCGCCCAAGCCAACAGCGGGTGGGGGGCGGTGGCACATGAGCAACTGTGGGGAGAGAATCCAACTCCAACTGACCAAAACAGTAAAGGTCTGGCGCGAACTTTTAAATAATGCTAGTAATGCGCCCAAGCCAGAGTGGGGGGAGAGCAGGTAGGGGCAGCAGGCAGCCAAGGTGCCGGTCACGCACACAGGCGTGCACAATCAATTTAAAGGGCAAGGGAGGGAGGAAGCATCAAGCAAGAGAAACTGAAGAGCAACTAAGCATAAAATATTGCTGGGGCTCAGCCCAGCTCACTAAATATTGATGGGGCCCGTGCCCCATGAGCCCATACAACCCGGCACCTATGCACAACACTTAGCAGGACACAAGTCTTACTGGTTCCCCTCATGGACTCTGCAAACTAGGGCACATAACCTAGTCTTATTCTGTTCTCAAATGTTCACTGCAAAAGAGCAGGACACATCATGTCCTTTAACTACTGGTTGCCCTGATATCTGCAAAGCAGGGCACATTACTTAGTCTTTTTTCTGTTCCCAGAAATGTTCACTGCAAAGAGCAGGGCACACAACATAGCAGGGCACAAGTTCTTTAGATTCCCCTCATGGATCTCTGCAAAGCAGGGCACATTAGTCTTTTCTGTTCCTAAACGTTCACTACAATTACTTCACTGTTCTGTTCCCAAATTCACTGCAAAGCAGGGCACAACCTTAGTATTTGTAAAAGTTGCCCAGATCATGCCCTTCTCCCACCACCCACAGTCCATACTGTTCCAGGCCTTGCCCCTTGCCGTTTATGCCGTCCCACCAGATCTGAGCCCTGAAGTCCATTTGCCCTCTTCTCTTCTCCAGGCTCTCCAACCAAAATGAAAATGTTTTATTTGTTTTTTAGCTCCCCGATTCTCTGCTGCATCTTCTGCCCTCAGTCTCTGAAGTCTGTGTCACCATGCCTCGCCCTGCAATGCAGCGGCCTGCTTTCTGCTCCATCCAGGTTCGGTTCTGTGCCCTCTTGTGGTCTCGGCCTACTCCCTCCAGCTCCTCCTCCTCGGTGCGGACACCTTCAGTCACTCTTCTGTCTCCTTCAAAACAACACAAAAAAAATTACAAACTGAATGACTCCAACAATGATGGTGAAAAAAGAAAGAAAGAAGAAAAAACACTCAGTGTTTGACTCTGGCTGGAGCTCCCGACCACCTTCTTGCTCTTCTGGGTGTGCTGCAAAAGGACTCCCTCACATCTCTCCCACACTGAGACTAGATGGGGGGGAGGAGAAGGAGCATCATGGGACCAATTGGGTTTCATGGGGCAGGCATGGGGAAGGAGGACAGAAAATGGATACCCAGACAAAAAAAAATGGACGTGACAGTGCCCAATAAAGCCGTTTTACTTAGACCCAGGACCAGTTGGCAATGATTAGCAATGACTGCAAATCATTACCGTACTTGACTCGCTTTTTCACAATCTTGGGTTGCAAATGGCGATGCAAACCCGCTTATTTTATGCTTTGGAAAACTATGTTTTCTTTTCTTTTTTCAGTTCACATTTTATTCAAATCAAATCAAATCAAAGTTTATTTATAATGCACCTTTCAACATATCAAAGCACAAGTACAAAATAACATCTTACATAATAAATATTAAAGTATTTGTACAAGTACTATAAGCACAACAGAACTCCAGCAGTACAACACCATTGTGAGTGATCAGTGCCCAAAAAGATCAGCCAATATTCTAAACAAAAGTACAGTCGTAATACACATAAATAGAAACATTAATGGTAACATCAAAATATGGGAAAAACATATGCTACTCATTTGAAGTAAGCTAATAACAGAAAAATCCAGTAAGCAAATCCAACATATGCACCCAAATCTAAATACAGGTATACTAATAAGAACACACTGCTCAATATAAACGTCTAACACTAAATAAGTCAATTAGCATGAAAAACAAGGCACAAGAACAGCGAGGCAGAGTGTACGAAACCATCAACGGGCATGCCCTCACCAAATAAGAAGGATATTTATTACACGCCACAAGGCCCATACTCAGCCACCCAGATAGGTAAGAGTAGGGGGCGGGTAAAAGAAAAAAAGTGAAAAGTACACTACACACATCCAGGTAATAGACACCCAGATGCCCTGGAACTGATATACAGAAGATAAAGGAAAGGGCCCCCTCACAAAAGGGATCCTGGCAGGGAAGCATCAGGACAAATAAGAACCCCACACCTGGTTGAATAATGTAGCTTTGGCCCTAACTAAATATGAGAGATGTTCCATACTGGCCAGCTTATGCATGCTATCCTCCCATTCCTCCATAGTGGGGAGCAACTCAGAATGTCATTTCCTGTAAACTAGTCGTTTGGCCTCCGAGATGGCCGCCATAAACCAGAGTCAGAGGCGGTTACTCCATACTGGCAGTCGATTGGTATTACCCAGGATTAAGATGGAGGCATCCATGGGGATTGTGCATTTAAGCACCACAGAAATTCTAGCTTGTAGCAAGGACCACCAGTCTAGCAGTTTAGGGCGGGACCAAAGAACATGCAGTAACGTACCATTCTGCTGATGACACCTCAGCACTCAGCATGTTTGATTAAATTCATTTTCTTTAGCTGATCTGTGGTCCTATGCCACAAATGTAGCATTTTCCACTGCATAAGCCTGCCCCCTACATCCCAGCAACAACCAGTCATACCAGACCAGTAGCAGTCCCAATCCTCCTTGGCTAAAGGGAAGCCAAGCTGCTTCCCCCATCTAGGTTTTAAAGTAAAAGGTTGAAGGGGCGTCTTCCTGCAAAAGCCCTTATAGACTTGACCAATTTTAGGGGGCTGAACAGTGGCAGAACCGCCCCCTGCCAAACCGAAAATATCTTCCTAAATCCCCCTGGAGGGCAGGCAGAGCTGTGCACCTGTAAAGTTAGAAGACAAAAATAGTTCCTGGCACACCTTAAACAGAGACAACAGACCAAACATACTTACAAATCATATTTATTCATATAACCGGTAGACTGACAAAGACAAAGTTAAAGTTAGAAAGCAAGTGGCGAAGCTGACAGTATCACCACAAGTGCGACTGCATCAAAGAGGCCTAAGATTTAAGAGTGTGAAGTCCTTAAAAAAGGCCCATCTCCAAATTGAAAAAGTCAGCGACCTTCAAAGTTCCCCCTTTTGCCCATTGAGACCAATAAATAGAGGAGTCACCCACCAACAATTTGAGGTTATTCCATAAAGGCCATCTAACAAGAGGAACCTGCCATGGAGAAGAAAATATCTTAGAAACCACACTCCAAATGCTAAGAACATAATCATGGATGGGGTAACTCAGCCATGAACTGGAGGGGTCCCAAAGGATTAATTCGGGAGCCTTGCCCTGGGCCAGAGACTCCTCTATGCTATCCACTGGGCAACACCCCTACAGCGGTCAGCATGTAGCCACATCCACATTTGTCTAAGGCCCACTGCCAAATAATAGCCCCAAAATCAAGGGTCATAGAGCCCACCTTTAGCCAAAGGAGCCACCAATCTCAACAAACAAGATTCGAGGTTTGCCTCCGTCCCATAAAAATAGCCAAACCATCCGGTCCAGAGACTTCCAAAGTGATTCTGAGACTGAAAGGGGTAAATATCTAATAAGATACAACACCCAAGGGAGAACCAGCATTTACAGAGTCTGGATTTTGCCCCATAGTGATAGGCATAGATGTCTCCACCTATCAAAATCTTCTCTCAGTGACTTTAACAGGGGAGAAAAAGTAAGGCAAATCCAATCCCTCCAATGAAAGAAATTAAAATTCCTAGATACTTCACCGGGTGTTGAGCCCAAGTCAGCCCCACATCTCGAAGGGAGATACAGACAAATTTAGAGTTTAAAGGCAAACTTCATTTTCCCCCAATTGTTGAGGAGACCAGAAAGGTCCGCAAAAGCATTCAACAGCTCCACCAAGGTTGGCATTGATTGGGATGGATTCCAAAGGGTTATAAGACTATCATCAGCAAACAGAATTGGTTTAAATTTATCTGCACCCAGCACAATACCAGAGATGCTGGGAGTTTCACGTAACTTCTGGGCTAAAGGTTCCAATGCCAAAACAAACAATGCTGGAGACAGGGGGCATCCCTGCCTTGTCCCTGTCCCAGAGGGAACCCAGCAGAGGTGAACCCGTTGTGACCACTGAAACCTTCAAGGCTGAGTGAAGAGTTTGTACCCAACGTACTAAACCCTCCCCAAGTCCAAAGGCATGAAGGGCGGTGAATAAGTATGGCCATTCAACGGTGTTGAATGCCTTCTCCGTGTCTAAGGCTACCACTGCTATGGCATCAGGCGAAGACTCTTGTCACCCACAACAAGTTGACTAACCACCTAATGTTTTCCACCCCATCTCTCCCTGCCACAAAACCAGCTTGATCTGGGTGCACCAAGTAAAGCAATACTGGCTGTAACTGCAAAGTCTAAACTTTTGCCAATATCTTGTAATCAACATTGAAGAGAGAGATGGTGTGGTAGCTAGAACACTGCTGAGGGACCTTGCCCTTTTTCGGCCACACAGAATAGTAGCCATTGACATGGATGCCAGCAATGACAGGAACTTTCACACCTCTTGGAAGGTAGCAACCCTCAAAGGACCAAGAAGATCTCCAAAATGTTTATAAAATTCAATGGGAAGGCCATCAGGGCCAGGTGATTTACTACTTGAGATCCGATTAATGGTAGCGTTAGTTTCCTGTGGAGTAATAGGGACCTCCAAAGAACTGGTCTGTTTGCTGGATATCTTAGGGAGGGCAACTGATTTTAAAAAGGTTTCAATAATATTAATAGTCTACTCACCCCTAGGCAACTTAGAAGTATATAACCCAGCATAGTACATACTGAATACCTCACTTATAGCCTCAGAGGCCGTTAAGAGAGTGGAACCACCTTGAACGCCCAGAATCTTGGTCTTGGCCACCATCTTTTTCAGCTGATATGCAAGCAAGCAACCCGCCTTTTCCCACCCCTTCCCAGTAGGCATGTCACACACGGCACAGGACAAATTCAGCTTGTTGGGAATTTATGGTGTTAATTTTATACTGTAGGGTTCTCATGGCTTGAACCCTGAACCAGGGCGGGGGAGTGGTCATCTTTCTTATGCTGCTGCTGCAAATATGACAGTTGTTTCTCCAAAGACTGCAGGTCCTTAAGTTTTTCTTTTTTCTTGGCCAAAGAATAGCAATAATACAGCCTCAAATATAAGCCTTAAACTCTTCCCAGACCCACTTTACTGCAGTCTTCCTGGGAAAATTGAGATCTAAATAGGCCTGAATCTCCTGATGGAGCCAGGTCACAAAGGTGGCATCATTACACAGACTGACATTAAAACGCCACCTTTTGGCCAAGTTCTCATCAGTTCCAGTGATAAAACTATAAGTAACAGGGGAATGGACAGATATTAGAATAGGCTCAATAGTAGACTGAAACATCCTTTGGGCAGCAAACCCGAAGCCAGAACCAAATCTAGCCTGCTATAGGAGTTACGAGGAACTAAAAAAAATATGTATAGTCATGATCTGTTGGATGTGCTAGGTGCCACATATCCTGGAGGCCATGAGTCTGCAGAAAGAGATTAAGGGTCTTGCCGCCTGCAGATGGTGAGGGTGCAGAAGTCCCACTCCTGTCGCATAGGAGGTCTATAACTTAATTCATAACTCCTCCCATCAGAGTCGGGGCTGGGACCATATCTAATAACATGTGAGAGACAGTGTGAAAAAAAAATGGGGATCTTTGATATTAGGGCCATAGATTGAACCCCAAAATTAAGGGCTGCCCATCTAACCTACCCTTAACAGAAAGCCATCACCCTTCCTTATTCTGCTTAGACTGATCAGGTACCCATTTGACCCCTGGTGGCATGAAATAATGACCCTCCCCTTCTTAGAAGAAAAAGTGGACTCATACACCAACCCGCCTTCCAAATCTTCCCAAATAATGATCTGCCACTTTTTTAATAAGGTGAGTCTCCTGCAGGAATATTATCTGACCGCCTAAACACTTCAAATACATAAGGTCCCTCTTCCACTTAATAGGGCTGTTAAGCCCTCTGACGTTCCACGTTACTACTTTATAAGACATATATCAAGATACTGCAGGCTTCTCCCCAAATCCCACCTCATTCTAATTATAGACGGCTTAATCAAGATACTCTGTCTCGCTTTACAAAGCCTCAAGAAACAAACTAGTAATAAATTAACAACTAACAAAGTTAAGAAAACTACAAAGGGTGAACTATATACAACCAAATTATTCACCAGTGCCTTGACTACCATGATGAAGATGATGTGGTGGTCACAGGGTAACAGACAAACAATCTACCACCCGCTCACTGAAAATAAATAGCAATTGGCAAATAAGGCACAGAGCCAGGCAGAGAACCATCTAAGTAAATAGAGAAATACTGCCCCTCATTATCAGTATAGGAAGGCTAAACAACAGTTAAACACAGAACCTTGTATGCCCATCGGTTAAGGAGCAAAGTAAAAATAGCACTTAAATATGTAGCAGGAATAAGCTTAGCTCAGTGCTCGCTAACATAGTCAGCCAGACAAATGAATTGCCTAAACCCCACAACACTGCCATGGCTCAGAAGAAAAGCACTATAAAGGGAGGAGCTATAACAAAAAGAAAAGGAACTAGCTCCCCCCAGTGACCACTATATGCCCAACTGAAATAAGCCAGTTGCAAAATATATTGAAATTTCACATCCCCATGGGGAGGGTTGTATGAGCAGCAAATAGTGAGACCAAGGCAGTGAAAAAGAAACAGATGCCCCCAAAAAACACAGAGGAAATAACCAGCCTCTGGATCCATACATGCAGCTGCTCATAATTAACAACCCAACATAAAAGAACATTAACACCCACCCCCTGAAAAGAAAAAATGCCCACTGTCCTGAGATGCACAGTATACAGAAAAATTACAGCCATGGAATGCACCAAAACAGAAAGAACAAATTCAAGGCAAGCACAGGGATGACAGGAGAAGAGCTGGGTCACATCTACTGACCCGCATCTACCTCAATTGCCCTGTACCAGTGACATAGACCAAAAAAGAACATTACTGGTAACCAGTCTAGAAGGTGCTTACTTATACATTGCAGACCTCAGTTCACAAATCCTTCAAGTCCGTTAGGTAGCTCCCGAAGTCGTGTCCATAGAGTCTGAATCATCTGCACCAGGCTGAAGCATGTCAGGACTTGAAGCCACTGCAGGAGTCCCCAGTTGGGACTAACTGAAGAAGCCACAGCTCGGCAAGGTGAAGAAGCCAGACCGGACGCACGTTGCGGTTTTGGTTCTGCAATGGGGACCTCACATTTAGCCTTGCCATTACTCCAATGACCACGATCACGCTGTACGATGTGTTGGCAGGCATCAGCAGCATTAGTGGAAGCTTCCACAGTTTTAACCCCAAAAGATCCGAATCGTTGTTTGAGGAATAAGGAAACATTTTATGCCCCACTCCCGAGCATGATCCTGAACCTTGTCGAAAGCCTTACAGCGGTTGACCACTCATTTGGATAATCTGGCCGAAAATACATCTTGAGCCCTTGCCAAAGCAACTCCTTCATTTGCTGAGCTTTATTCAATATTAGCTCCTGGTCCTGATATCTTAAGAGTATAAACACAATGGCCGAATGTGGGCAGACACATGGGCTGGTGGAGGACCAGAGGGGACTTGGTGGGCTCTATCTATCTCCACCGGTGAGTCCCAGTAGAAGTCCAATAATTTTAGGTGGCAAACGCTCAGGGGTCGACCTTAACATTGTTTCACTAGCCCAAACCCTAGTGGCAAATTGACCAGGGCTAGTGCAACTGACTCTCTATTTGTCCATCTCGACTAGTGCAGGTTTTCATAGCTGTTAATGAAGTGAAAAAAAGTTTTTATTTTAGCAGGCTGTAGTCTAGGGCCACATTAAGGCATAGACAACATAGGCACTGGCCTAGGGCCCCAGCCTGTCAAGGGCCCCCAGCAACCCCCAACATATATTTACTGTATTCTTTTCTTTCTGCTTGGGCTGCATTTTTTTTGTGACTGACTCAGCTGCTGAGTTATCTGAGCAAGTCAGGGGCTGAACTATGACTTGACTCACACCTCCCTGATTAGGTGTTAAGTGTAGCTTATAGCTTCAGGCCCCCCGCCCCTAGCCAGACTGACCTTTTAGGTGTGAAAATTACCATTTCCTTTGCTTTGTTTCCCACACCCATTTAGAATCCCCACTTTGAATCAAGTCTTACTCAAATATAAAAGATTAACAATGCAGTTCACTGTGTGTGCATTATACTTATTGTCACTATTGAAATAAAAACAATTCTACAATGCATTTCAATAGTACAATTAAAAATCATACTCTATTTTTGTAATATACTTGTCTCACTCATATTAAAGTTCTGATCTTGTTTTAGCTCCATTTTTAGGGTGAACAAATGAATGTATTTCCAGATTCTCATCAGTTCTTGCAATTTATTGATCCTGGCTTACTAAGGGCTATCCTAGATCTAGTACTGACTAACAAGGAAGGGATCACAGATCTCCAGGTAGATGGTCACCTGGGGGCCAGTGACCAACACATGGTATGGTTCAATTTGGCTACTACATCTAAATCATCCCATTCCAAGGCAAACATATGGGACTTCAGAGGAGCTGACTTTGATAAGATGGCCAACAGAGTTAAGCTAGCCCTGGCAAAAAGAACAGGTGAGGGGGTACAGGCAAAGTGGCAAGCATTAAGATGCAGTACTTGAAGCAACATCCCATTGTGTTGGACAGAAAAGGAAGTGCAAAAGAAGAAGGAAACCACTTTGATTCTCAAATACAGTAGCAGAAAAGGTCAGAGCCAAAAGGCTGGCCTTCAGGAAATATAAGGAACACAGCGGGATGAAGATAGGAGGCATACCAAACTGCCCTAAAGGAAGCAGGAAGGCAGTAAGGCAGGCAAAGTCCCGAACTGAGGAAACACTACACGAACAGTAAAGAAGGTGACAAGACTTTCTATAGATACATTAGTGAAAGGAGAAAAGTCCAGAGGGTATTGCTAAGCTTAATGGAGAAAGGGAGCATATGAGGAGGAGGACCCTGTAAAGGCATCTATCCTAAATAGATACTTTTGCTCAGTATTTACTGAAGAGAAGGTAGGGCAGAGCCACAGCTCAACATCATGGACACAGGGGAAGGAAGATGACACTACTCCTTCACAAAGAAGGGTCCTACAAGAGCTTGCTAAGCTCAGGGTGGATAAGGCAATGGGACCTGATGGCATACATCCCAGGGTACCAGGAGCTAAAGGTGGAACTAGCAGAGCCATTAGCAGAACTGTTTAGCGAGTCTCTGAGCACAGGAAAGGTCCCAGAAGACTGGAGAAGGGCTCATGGGATCCCGCTCACAAGAGTGGTAGCAGGGAGGAGGCGAGACTACAGACCAATCAGTCTTACCTCTGTAGTGGGCAAGATTATGGAGGCACTCCTTAAGGAAAGGATAGTGCAACACCTGGAATCCATAGGGCACAGGATCCAAGACAGCATGGATTTACAAAAGGAAGGTCCTGTCAAACTGATCTCATAGATTTCTTTGACTGGGTAACCAGAGTGGTGGACCAAGGGGAGCAGTTGATGTTGCCTACCTTGACTTCAGCAAAGCTTTTGACACTGTTCCACATAGAAGATTGATAAATAAGCTGGGTAGGCTCGGGTGGGTCAGAAGTTGGTCAACTGGGTGGCAAACTGGTTGACGGGCAGAAAACAGAGAGTGGTGGTAAATGGTATACAGTCAGAAGAGATGCAAGTCACAAGTGGGTACCTCAGGGATCAGTCCTGGGGCCAGTCCTCTTCAACATCTTCATTAGTGACCTTGCAGATGGACTAGAGGGTAAGGCTTGTCTGTTTGCAGATGACACCAAGATCTACAACAGAGTAGATGATCCAGATGGGGTGGGCAGAATGAGAAGAGATCTGGATAAACTAGCAAAATGGTCAGAAGAGTGTCAACTGGGATTTAATGCAAGAAGTGCAAAATCATGCACATAGGGAAGAAAACCCTGAAGCCACCTATAGGCTGGGAGGGGAGGTGCTAGCAGTCACAAAGGAAGAAAGAGACTTGGGCATCATCATCACTGATGACCTGAAATCATCCAAGCAGACCTCTAAAGCAGTAGGTAAGGCTAGAGGGGTGTTAGGGTGTATTAGTAGGGGTATCACAAGTCGTAAGAGGGAGGTAATAATCCCTCTTTACAGGACACTGGTTAGGCCCCACCTGGAGTACTGCGTGCAGTATTGGAGGCCACACCTTCACAAGGACATTAACCAAATTGAGGCAGTCCAGAGAAGGGCAACCAAAATGGTGCAGGGACTGCATCAGAAGACATATGAGGACAGATTAACAGAGCTCAATATGTATACCCTTGAGCAAAGGAGGAGAGAGGTGATATGATCGAGGCATTCAAACATCTTAAGGGCATTAACAAGGTGAAAGAGTCTAACATGTTTTAAATATAAGAAAAATAGCAGGACAAGAGGACACAGCATGAAGATTAGAGGGCCAATTAAGGGGAATGTGAGGAAATTATTTTCACAGAAAGGGTGGTGGATGCATGGAATGGCTACCACAAGAAGTGGTGGCTATGAATACAGTGCAGGGCTTCAAACAGGCATGGGATAGGCATAAGGGAGCAATACAAATGACTATGAATAGGTAGGCCACTGACAGAGCAAAGGCCGATGGCACATTTATAAGGTAGAAAAAGAAATGGGCAGACTGGATGGGCCTTGCGGTCCTTATCTGCCGTCAACTTCTATGTTTCTATGTAAGCAATAACAGAAATGTTTGATCATGGGAATGATTTCTTCCAACAATCACTTGCTTTGCAGTATAATCTCAAAAGTTTGTGACTCCTCAAGTAAAGCACCAACTTTAACTCCTACACCACCCAGGACCTAGCCTCATTTAGGGATGGGTCCCTACCCTACCCTACTAAACTCCCACATCCTAGTCATACTACCTGATAGGACAAAATGATAACACCCAGACTAAGAGTGCACACATGTGTGTTGGGGGGGGGGGGCCTTTGGAGAAGTTCAAATCATGACATTTCACACCCAAAAATTAATTTTTACCAGGCCAATTAGTATTTATTTTCTCTGAATGATCAAAAGTCAGACTACTGTTATTTTGCCATGCTGATATTTGTCAGGTTATTTATGCTTTATGCCACTTTTTAGGGACAGTAAGAACATTTTTTTTAGATTTCAGTAACTGATATGCAATGGCTGAGAGGTGCAGTTGCAGCAAAGGGGTACAGTCATTATGAAGGGGCATGGTTGTGATGAGGAGGACCCCAGATTTCATTTGGGCCTAGGGCCCCAGGTTGCCTTAATCTGGCCCTGCCCTAGTCCTCATTCTAATCTTTCTCAGTGGTCCAGATGACCTGGAGTGATTAACAGCTCATTAAGAGCTGCAATTATCTGGCAGTTCCAAGAGGGGGGTACCACAAAAGACTCAATGTGAGTCATTATCACTCCACTGTTAGGACTTTCAGCTAGTGCCCAGGGTATGATTAAGGGTAGAGTGCTGTTAAGTCACTAGCTTCCACTTTTCTGAATGTGTCTCTGTTTAACAATTTGTCCCATATTATTAAGACCAGTATCCCTCATTTCCCTACATTTTGAGCATCTATATCCCACATTTCAGTGACAAAATGAGAGGAGGTACACAGGGTCGGCCCTGCAGGTGGTGGGGTTTATCCCAGACTCACCATAACTTCCCTCTCCCCTCCAAATTGCTTGACTCTGTTCTTTCCCTGGACACCACTGCAGATCTGACTCTGAAATGACCATCCACAGATCCATAGCTGCCATTACTGGCATGTGTAAGTGGTCCCCAGCTCTTCTAAATGGACCATGCCAGCCATCACCATCCATATATTCCTACCCTTATCCCACCCATTATGTCATTTTATCTGAAAAACAAAACTTTGGACCTTGTATGGTACAAAAATAAACCTCAATAAAACACATAATTTGAAAGCTTAAAATAGACATTCCTAGGATACATAGGTCATCCTATATAGACATATAGATAGTATAACATTATGCCTGTAAACTGTTTCCCCTGGGCTGATGAAAAGACAAAGTTAAAGAACAAATCTGTTATTGTTGGGACAGAGCATATTAAAATCAATGCTTTTAAAAATAAAAATTTCATATTTTCTATTTCCCAAGCCCCTGAGGTTTGTGTAGCCCCCACCCCTAAGAAATCTTAGATGTGCTCCTGGCTTACTCGAGACTATACAAAAACATCCGGAAGTGCAGGTCTCCAGTTGACTAGAGGGTGGGGGCTGAGAGTGTCTTTCTCTGCCTGACTCTGTTCATTACCATGCGGGTGGTGGTGACAGTGTGGTGAGGTGCTTGATGATGATGTCAGCTATTTTGTGTGCAGAGCTAGGTCTGTTTGATTGAACATTTGCTGTTGTGATGTCATCTGGTTTGGTGGGGGGGGGGCGCAGAAAGAGGAAGGGAGAAGGCCATGGTACAAAACAGTGGGAGGATGGGCTCACTGTGTGTGATGGCATTGCAGTATTTTAGTGTTTTTTTTCTGCTCGGGAGCTGGAAGCAATGTGGGAGCAGGATAAATGTGCAATAATCAGAGTATTTATTGGCTTGCATTGTTTCCTGTATAAGTGATCAAAATTTACCATTATGGTTGAGGACTAGTGCAACCATCTGCAGGCTAGTGCAATTTTTAATCAACTTGTCCTGCTGGCTAGTGCAAAAAAAGGTTATGGTTGACCCCTGCAAATGCTGAAGGAAGTTAATAAGATTTGCACCTTCCAAAGCCCCTGAAACTCCCAAGAGACACAGATTGTTCCTGTGGCTCTGAGGCTTCTGGTTGTCCATCCTATCCCAAAGGGCCTATAGCTCATGTTCCAAAGAAGTCACACGGCACTCCGTCGGGTAGGCCCAGTCCTTTAGTTTGCCTGCTCGCTCTTCTGCTTCCATTAGTCAGGAACCTTGGTTATCAACAGCTCCTATAACGGCCTCCAGGGCAAAGTTCATTTTAGCTAGCTGAGTAGTATTCAAACAACATGAAGTCTTGCTGTATTCTGACAATAGCAGTGAGTCCCAACCTTCGAACTGCCCTGGAGATGAAAGAGTTAACTTTCCATGCCAGGCATGGAACGCTGAGCTCGAGCTCGGTTGAGACTCTGTCTGTTGCTGTTTGAACTCAAACCGTCAGATTCTTTACTCCGCCTCTCTGAACAGTCGCTCCGGAGATTTCTCCTTCTGCTCGGTTCAATTTGTCGGTTAAAGTACCACTTTTCTCAGTTTTTGACCGAATTTAAACTGTAACCTGTCGGTTCAGTCTCAGTCTGTGGTATTTGTGAGTACTAGATAGGTTTATATTATTTTCTATTCTGTCTGGAACTTGTAAACAGTTCATCGGTTCGGTTTGAACCAATCAAGTTGTTAAAAAATCTTTATCTGTACTTTTAGAGTGTGGTTACTGGTTCTTTTCAGTTCTAAAAAAAACGGATTTTATTACGTTTTTTTCCAAGACCCGTGACACGGTCAGGAACCGATAAGAGGGTCTTGCCTGGTGGATTACCATTAAAAGGGTAAGTTTTGTTAGGACTGGCACAATGTCTGAGAAACCCAAAAGAAAAACCGGGCCCACTGGGTTTCAACACTGCAGTGTGTGTGGGGAAGTCTTTGCTAAGGCTGACCCACACACCACCTGTGTTTATTGTCTGGGGTTTGACCACCTCAATGCAGACTACCAGATTTGTAAAAATTTTCCTGCAGCTACCCTAGAAAAAAGAGTTGGTAGGCTCAGGGAAAGTGAGGCCAAAAAGTCCGCCGAACCAGATGGCCAGCCCGGTTCGTTTCAAACCGAACCAGAAGGAGTGCCCGCTGACCAGGGCAAGACTTCTTCGGGCAAAAGGAGATCTGATTCTGAGGAGTCGGTTCCAGCTAAGAGAACAAGAAAGGAAAAATCAGCTGGTGTGGATCCAAAACTTTCTTCTCCAACCGCTGAAGAAATAGCCAAAGCGATAAAAATTGTGCAGTCGCTTTCCCCGGTTCCGACCGAACCGGCACCATCAGGGAGGCGCTCGGTTCAGCCGGTTCTACCAGTTCAAGAGTATGATTTAGAGGAATATTATGAACTGGAGGAGGAGGAAGAGGAGTATAAGGAAAGTGAATGTGGTTTTGAAAGTCTGGATGTGCCCATTGACCAGGACATCTCCCCAGACAGACCTTCGGGAGTGTCTCCTCCTAGGCTTTCTGAGTCCCCCTCTGATTTCATGTTTTATAAAAAAGTGGCTGAAACCCTCCAGCTTCCTATGGAAGAAGCTGTGGATGACCAGGAGGAGCCTGACTATGTGGAAATGATGGATATCCCAGAGTCTAGGAGGCTGTCTATTCCCTTACACAAATCTTTTGGGAAACAGACATTTAAGATTTTAAAGACTCCTAATACCATACCTCCTGTGGATAAAAGAATGGACAAAAGGTATACATTGTCAGGCTCAGATACGGAGTTCCTTACACAGCAATGCAACCATGTTGGGGTAGTGCAGGCTGCAGCCTGTGATAAGGCAAATATTCCATTGGCTTCACACCCCCCAGACAAGGACTCCAAGAGGATTGATGCCATGGCAAAGAAACAGTACATGGCAGCATCCTTGGGACTCAGACAGGCCAACTATATGGCCTATACTGCTAGGTATCAGAAATCCAGATGGGACACTGTCATGGCTTTAGCAAAACAGGTCCCTGGCCAGCTTGCCAAGGAGCTGGAGCAGGTGGCTGCTGATGGTATTGAGGCATCCAAGGTGCAATTCCATGCTGCAGTGAACTCCAATGATGTGTCATCTAGAGTCATGGCTACATCTGTGGCACTTCAGAGAATGGCTTGGCTCAGATGTACTAGCCTGTCACAGGATACCCAGACTAAGGCCATGGATTTTCCTGTTGTGGGTAATTCTCTGTTTGGGGAGCAAACAGAGAATTACATGAAGAAAATGGATGAATATAGTACCACCTATAGGAGTGCCCAGGCCAAGGAAAGGCAGGCCACTCCTCAAAGGCAGCATCCCAGGGGCAGGGGCAGGGGCAGGGGCAGGCCTTTTCATAGGCCTTTCTACCAAGCCCAGGCCTCCTCTTCTGCCTATGCTCAGAGAGGGTTCTTTAGAGGGAGAGGCAGAAGGGGTATAAGCAGACCTGCTTCCACCCCTCAGCCCAAACCCCCTGCCAAACAGGCACCCTGATGGGTTTGCCAGGGCCGATTCTCCACTACCTGTAGGGGCAGGCTGCCTTACTTTGTCCAGGACTGGAAGTCTCTAACATCAGACAAGTGGGTCCTGGAAGTAGTAAGCCAGGGACTGGTTCTCAGCTTCAAAAAATTTCAAAGCTGAGAACCAGGTCCTTTCCACCTGCAAATCCCTCAGAGGCACTTGCCCTAGAGGCAGAGGTCTCTTCCCTCCTGGCTCTCAGAGCTGTGGAAAGGGTTCCACCCCTACACCAGGGCAAAGGATTATACTCCAGGTACTTCCTTACCCCAAAAGACAGGAGAATGGCAGCCCATCCTGGATCTCAGATACTTAAACAAGCACCTTTTAAGCCAAAATTCAAAATGGTGACTCTGGGAATAATTCTACCCTCTCTAAGGCCAGGGGACTGGCTAGTTTCCCTGGACCTCAAGGATGCCTATTTCCATATTCTCATCAGAAGCTCCCATCAAAAGTACCTCAGGTTCGAGCTGCCCTCAGGCCATTACCAGTTCAGAGCAATGCCCTTCGGTCTAACCTCTGCTTCAAGGGTGTTCACAAAATGCCTGGCAGTAGTAGTTGCTTCTCTAAGAAGGCAAAGGATTGCCATCTTCCCATACCTGGACGACTGGCTCATAGTAGGCTAGTCCCCAGACCAAGTCAAGTTACACCTACAGATAACTCAGCAACTGCTCACCTCTCTGGGTTTCCTTCTGAATCTTTCAAAGTCAGTTATAGAGCTTGTTCAGCTCCTCACCTTCATAGGCACAGAGCTAGATACAGAAAAGGCCAGAGCCTTCCTTCCCCTGGACAGGGCAAGGACCCTTATCACACTGGCCTCCTCTTTTACCCTACAGGTGTCTTGACCAGCAAGGCATTTTCTGCAGCTCCTGGGGCACATGGCTGCTTCTACAGCAGTGGTGCAGGGAGCAAGATTTCAGATGAGGGGCATTCAGTTCCATTTGAGAGCCTTTTGGTCTCAGAAAAATGACCCCCTGACCAAACTGATTCCAGTGACTCGAACCCTGATCCAGGCCTTGCAGTGGTGGCAGGATCAGAACAATCTAAGACAAGGGGTTCCCTTTGCCACTCAGTCTCACTCTTTAATCCTTACTACAGATGCCTCCCTCTTGGGGTGGGGGGCTCACTTGGGTGACCTGACCACCCAGGGGTTGTGGTCTCCTCAGGAATCTCTGCTTCACATCAATCTGTTGGAACTCAGAGCAGTATTTCTAGCACTTCAAGCCTTTTCCAAGTCTGTCAGAACAAAGTCATTCAGATCAGAACAGACAATACCGCTACAATGTGGTACATCAACAAGCAAGGAGGCACTCAGTCTACGGCCATGTGCACAGAAGCAATGAAGTTGTGGTCTCTGGCTTATTCCCTGAACACCTCCCTCACAGCAGTACACCTCCCAGGCAAGGACAATGTCCTGGCAGATGCTCTCAGCAGAATATCTCAGGGCCATAACGAATGGTCACTGGATCCCCTGGTCTTAGAGGTGATATTCTCCAGATGGGGCACCCCACAGATAGATCTTTTTGCAGCCCCAGACAATCACCAACTTCCCCTTTTTTGCTGCAGGCCCCCTGTGTTGGGCTCAGTCCCCCTGGATGCCTTAGTTCTCAGTTGGGAAGGGAAGTTCCTGTATGCTTTTCCCCCCTTCCCTCTCCTGTTCAAAGTACTAGTCAAAATCAGGTCTCAACCCTGCAAAGTGATCCTGTTTGCTCCAGACTGGGCCAGACAGCCCTGATATCCTCTCCTATTGTCCTTATCAGTCCATCTTCCCCAGGCTCTTCCCAGGAATTACAACCTGTTAACCTGTGTCCAGGGGAAGGTTTGGTACCCGAATCTCAAATCTCTCAATCTCAAGGCCTGGCTCTTGAAGAGTTAGAGTTTGCTGATTTACACCTCTCCCAAGGTGTTATGGATATTCTAAAGGCTTCTAGAAAGCCTTCCACCAAAACTACTTATAATTCCAAGTGGAAAAGATTTTCCATATGGTGCTCTGGGAAGCATATTTCCCCAGAGTCTGCTGATCTGCCCACAGTCCTTGACTATATGGTCCATCTGAATAGCTTGGGACTCAGACCAGCTACACTAAGGGTGCATCTGGCAGCTGTTTCTGCTTTCATTTCAGCAGGTAAGCCCTCTTCTCTTTCAGCTCACCCTGTTTTCTCCAAGTTTTTTAAGGGATTGCTTCATACCAATCCTCCATTCAGGGACCCTGCCCCCTGCTTGGGATCTTAACGTTTGCATTGCTCAGCTTATGCAACCCCCTTTTGAGCCTTTGTCCTCAGCAGAGCTTAAGTACTTGACTTGGAAAACTGTGTTTTTGGTGTCCATCACTTCTGCCAGGCGCATATAAGTGAGCTACAAACCCTGTCAATGGAGCCTGACTTTATTTCCTTCCATATGGATAAGGTGATCCTCAGGACTAACAGGAAGTTTTTGCCTAAGGTGGTTTCAGACTTCCACCTTAATCAATCTATGTCTCTTCCTGTGTACTTCACTGACCATTCCTCCTCTGGTGACAGGAGGCTGCACAGTCTAGATGTGAAAAGAGCCCTTAGCTACTATATAGATTGTACCGAGGGTCATAGGTTTGACTGCCTCCAACTGTTCCTCACGTATGGTGAGGTCGGCAAAGGAAGACCTGCCACTAAAAGATCCATTGCCAGGAGGATTGTCTCTTGCATCCAATTTTGATAATAAAAACTAGGTAAGGTTACACCCTCAGGCCTGAGGGCTCACTCTACCAGAGGTACATCTGCTTCCCTGGCTGCTGCCAGGGATATTCCTATCTTAGAGATATGTCAAGCAACTACCTGGAAAACAGTTCACACTTTTACCAAGCATTACTCCCTGGATATCCAGGCTAGGAGTGATGCTCGGTTTGGCACAGCTGTGCTTCAGAGCCTATTTCCTAAGTAGGTTCTGTCCCTCCTCCATGGAGGTACTGCTTGATAGTCTGCTATTGTCAGAATGCAGCAAGACTTAATGTTGTTCGAAGAAAAAATTACTCACCTTGGTAATGTTGTTTCTTCTAATGGAGTCTTGCTGTATTCTGACCTCCCCCCCCCGCCTTCCCCTCTCAGAACCTTTGTTTTTGGGATGTGGGTGGGCAGCGGCAGTGTTGGCACTCAGGAGGTGCCCCACCCTTTTTTGTTATCACTGTTTCTTTGGGTGAGTGGGTGTTGTGTTTATTTCATTTTTTGGGTCTCCTGACTTGAGTCTTTGTTTTTGGGACCAAAAAATCTGTTTTTATGTTAGTAGCCAGTTGGTTAGTGTAGGTTTACAGCTTCCACACAGGACCTCAGTGAGTTTAGCTCGTAAAGAGCTGACAGTTTGAGTTCAAACAGCAACAGACAGAGTCTCAACCGAGCTCGAGCTCAGCATTCCATGCTTGGCATGGAAAGTTAACTCTTTCATCTCCGGGGCAGTTTGAAGGTTGGGACTCATTGCTATTGTCAGAATACAGCAAGACTCCATTAGAAGAAACAACATTACTAAAGTGAGTAATTTTTTCATTCTGCTCATGAAAATTTTGATCTCCAGGAGTTCCTGAGAGGTGGAAGGAGCATCAAGATCCACTGGAGGAACCACCATCTTAATTAAGGAGCTACCAGAGCCTCCAGACAGATCATCAGTTTTGGGGGGTTTTAGGCATGCTGAACTCCAAACTGGTATCAGATTCCAATTTTCTAACCTCAGGGGTAGCAGACTGATATGACATAATCCAGCAAAAGAGCTGAGGGAAGGAATATTGCAAAAGATTTAACCATCCACTGGCAGAGCCCCTAGAGCCAAACTCCTCTCAGCTCAGCTACATCATACGACCCCCCCCCCAAAAAAACTATGTTTTCAACTCTCCAAATGCAGCTGCAGTAAAGTGCTGGATTGCTCCTATTCTGTCATAAACAGCATATCCCCCTGCTCACATATTGCTTTTAAGAATTGGCCTGCATAGAAGACTAGTTCCTATTTAGATCATAGCTGGGTTGTGCTTTGCAGCTCTCCCTTTGAGATGCATTGGGAGCTGAGACATGAGCTGCTGAACAGGTGGATGAAGTCACTTGCTTTTGCTTGCTTCTGCCATCTGCAGCAAAGTGGAACCACACCATTGGTTGTGCTACCAGCTGTACATGAGGTCTACATGAGTGAGCAGCAAACCTCCACGCTTGTGCGGCATTGCCAGTTTTTGGACTCAGCTGCTGTCTGCAACACTGCCCCCTACCACCCATCTGTGAACAACAGCACATCCAGTTGTCTTTCAGACCAGAGATTTTAGTGAAGGCAGAGATGGCAGCATTTTTCAAGATGGCACAAAGTGGAAGCATCAAGCACTGCTGCAGAGACATTAAAGTAACACTGCATGTTACCAGTTCCTAAAGTCACTGACCTGAAAATAAACATCGCTCCTCCAATCAGAATGAAATGTTTACAGCCAGACTCATAGCTTTACTTTTAGTTGTTGCCAACTGCAGTGTTTAACCTGTGGCATTTTGTCTGATTTTTTTTCTTGTAAGGCTTTTTTTGTCATTAGGCATTTTACAAATATGAAACATTTTTGTAAGGTCCCTAATCTTAATAATAATAAAAAAAAGCACCTGGTAACAATTTTAAATCTTCATGCACATTTTCAAATGTGCCAGTCTAGGTCTGTGGCTCATAACAATTGCATGAATAGCAAGTCCTTCTTTAAATATGATGTCTATGGTGTCACCCTGTTCTGGTCTGCACACTCGAAATAAAGCGTCGTCTTACTCTTAGCAACAGCTGTTGGGGACATAGACTCTAGTTGAATCAAAAGAATAGGTGAGTCATGCAGCACACTTAAGTGGAGCTTCAAATTCCTGTGAGTTTTGTTTGTGTGTGCAACACTTTTATCTTTTTCTTTACATTTGAACAAAAAAATAAAATTACTTTTTTTCATGTAGTTACAGACCTGGGCTCCTAAGTGTAGAGATCCTATAACAAAACAATTGTATCTGTGTGCCAGAGAGGTACCTTCTTCCTCCATATAGTGGTGACATGTAGTACTGTCACTTGAGTTTATGTGACCTAGCCTAAAGATCTTTTTTTTTCCGTTCATCTGGTTCTTCTAACCACAGAAATCCATCGGTACAGCTTTACAGTAGCAATCACTCCACTGCATTGAGTTGCCCTGAAGGTAAAACTTGTACTAATTTCAGAATCTTAGAATTAGAACCGAGTTCAAACTCTGCACTGTGGTCACACTCCCACCAACAGTCAAATGTTTTCTCCTGTTGAAGAGAGCAGTAACCCCGAAGGACAGCTCCACTTTTCTGGCCTCCAGAATGGTTTAGTGTTTATTTATTGAATTTTGTTGACCCGGTAAGCCCACTGGGCCTACAAAAAAAAAAAAGTCCCTTTTTCAGGGGCGACCGGAGGGAAGGGGATACAGATGGTAAGCAACTGAAATGGAACCAGATTAAGCTGTTGGTGGTATTTTTTAGTGAATGGGAGAAATTTGGCCAGGACACCGGGGAAATTCCCCTTCTCTTTTTCGATAAGTGCCATGGGATCTTTAACATCTACCTGAACTACCACCAATCCAGGCAGATGGGACCTCGGTTTAACGTCTCATCCGAAAGATGGCACCTCAGAAGTGCAGTACCCCCCTCATGCTGCACTACAGTGTCAGTATTGGGATATTAAGCCAAGTGCCAGATGTGGGAACTGAACCCACAGCCCTCTGATCTCCCCGGCCTCAGAGGCGAGTGTGCTACCTATTGAGCCACTGACACTGACTTTAAGTTTCTTTTTGAAATATTATTTTAGTTATTTCCTCGATACACTACATTAGACTGTTTTTGTTTGATTTATTGTAATGTTGGCAATATCTGCGTTTCCAGATTGGTTCCTATGAACCGGAGAAGGCTGCAAGTTGACGTGGTTCCCGCCTTTAGGGAAATACTTTATTCATGATCTACATAAATTATCTTGGGGCCATTACTGAATGCCAGTGTACACTGTTATGCTGATGATACAGTTCTATATATTGCTATACCCCTCTTAACTGTTGCTTTATTACAGTAGCAGTCAGTCCTCTGGATTAAGTTGCCCTGCAGATAACACTTATGCTAATTTTGGAATCTTAGGACTAAGTTCAAACTCTACACTGTGGTTACACTCCCACCAACAGTCAGGTTTGTTTCTGCTCTTGAAGAGAGCAGTTGCCCCGAAGTACAGCTCCACTCTTCTGGTCTGCAGAATGGTTCAGCATTGCAGTTTCTTTTTAAAATATTATTTTAGCTAGTTCCTCAGTACTCTGCATTATTTTGTTTGTTTTTGATTTATTGTAATTTCCTTAGTTCCTCTGGTTCCCAATTGGTTACCAGAAACCTGAGAAGGCTGCAAGTTCATGTGGTTCTCCCCTTTAGGGACTGCTTTAGGAATGATCTACATTAATGATCTTTCAGCCATTATTGAGAATTCCAACATACACTGTTATTAGTGGTTCCCATTACCCAAAAATATAGAGTGGTGGTTAATGTGGGGCAGAAAAACCATTGGAGGTGGAGACAGTTACTGTGGATGGAGCCAAGTGGGGGCAGAGTCACACACAGGAAGTACAGCATGCACAAATGGAAAAACAGTGTGGACAAAAAACTAAGACAGTAATGTGACTGTTTAGGAGGCCTTGGCTGTAAAGACAGTAGCAAATGATGTGGTGTAACATGTGTAACATATCAGCAGTCTCTTTAAAGGTCAGGAAGCAGTTGTAGTCATGATATTATTCTGGGTAACATTATCCAGTGGAAAACCTCTTATTAGTCTTTACTAGTGCCTGCAAGGCCAAGATCTAATGTACAGTTTCATAGTCCTGCCCATTGATCAGCAGCTTCCAAGCAGTGGAAGTTGTCAACCTTGGGACCCTCAGTGGTGATAATCATGAGTGCATTTAGAACACTGGCCCCTAATCTAGTTCTTACCTGGGTCTTCATTCAATTTAGTGCTGAGCAACCCCTCTTGAAGTCTGTGGTTGACATTGGTATCATCATTGCGAGTTATGTTATGCCCAAGCAGACATGTCTGGATACAAGTCCAAATATTTAGTAGCTAGACAATGCAAGACATCTGAAAGGGTCGAAAAGGCCCCCTTTTCAGTGTACTGTACATGAGATTGTGCAGAGAAGCCCATTCCAGCCTAGAAGCATCTTCATCCACAACATTAGCATAATGACCCATAATTATGTCAAGACTGTCACTGCCATAGCCTTACTGCTTCTTATTATTACCATCTGGTATCATGCTGGGGTCAAAGATACTGAAAGCATCCAAAATTCTGTGCTGGAAAACCTTTGCTCAATTTGAGCAGTTAGGGCCCTTATAAATATGCCATGCACAGAGCTTCTGAACCTGTTTAGTTGTGTTTCTGTAGATGGCATAATGAGCCCGTTGTCATTCAGGACTAGTCGTTAAACAGATATGGCGAAGTACTGATCAGGTACAAGCAGTTGTGCCTGAAGAATCTCTACAGTTTAAAGGAGAGGTCCACCTAGAATGTGCAAAAACTTATGTTATGTAGAGTGTTTTGATATTTATGTTAAGTCCTAGTGTGTCCTTCCCTCTGTCTGCTTTTAGGAGTTTTTCCTAAATTAGCCTGGTAGCTGTATGGTAGTTTTACGACCCCTGGGGAGCTCCATCACAAATAGGTTTATTGGCTTTCTTTCTCCTATGATGTACCCTGGCTCATGTGACAATGATGTAGCTATGCCCTTAGATTTAGCAGAGTCTGTCACAGCTCAGCCACAAAGATAATACTTCTTTCAGAGAAGTCACACTTCTAGATTTTGGGTGATCGTAATCATTATCATTTTTTGATATTAGTACCTTGTCCTGCTATGTTACAATCTATAAGGTGATGTTCAATTTTTGCTACTTAGTACTGGTGCAAAAACTGAAAGTGACCGAGAGGAACAGAGTAAACAGTGACATGATTTAAACACACACACATACACACACACACACACACACACACACAGCAGAACATAGCAGGACAAGGAACTGATATAAAAAAATAATGATTATACTCACCCAACATCTAGCAGTGTGTCTTCTCTGGAAGAAGTATTTTCTCTGTGGCTGAGCTGTGACAGACCCTGTAACAAGACATTGGCTTCCTGCAGGGACAATTAGACATCACACCAAAGGGCACTCTGGGAAGACTAGAGGCCATAAAAGCAACCAGAATGGCAACCTCCAAGGGCAGTAAAACAGTTAGGGAAAGTTAGAAAATACATCTCTCACAGCCAGAGGAAAAGAAAACGCTGGGAACTGGTTAGAACACCAGACCAGACTGACTTTATACTGCAGCAAGGGAATTATTTGTTATTAAAATGGCAGGCGATTGGACATCGATGGAGACACTGCACGCCAGAGAATATTTTTTTTTTATTAACAGGCCCAGCAGTCAGAGGGCACCAAAGAATGTGTTAACTTTAACAGAGCCAGCAATCACAGGGGAATATTGTTATTGGCAGGCAGTGCGAAATAAATATTGAGCTGCTTAAGATTTTGTATATAAGCAATTTCCATGCAGATGGCTCCTAATCCCTGTAAAATAGCATTATGCAGCCTTGTTGGCTCTGACAAGAGTTTGTTTTTGTATGGCATGTACCACAAAGTAGGGAATTTCTTTTGTGGGAGTTGAGAAACTATCTGATAGTAAGGCAGATGCAACTGTTAAATAAATGATGACATTTTATGAAAATTATGCAATCTCGGTTGATTACCATGTATGACTAAGCAGTGATGGTCCAGTGGTATGGAGGGATGAGGCGCTGTGTGCCTTGACTCCTGCTACATCAGTGCCCCGAGTTCAAGAACATGCTCAGGTTGCTGAGGGGTAGAGAGAAAACTGAGCATTCATCAGATAGCTGTCCTGCCCTGGGTAGGAAGGTATGCTGGCTTGACCTTTGCTTCCCTCAGGTAAAGGCAGTAATCCAAGGGGGGGGGGAGACTAGGTGGGCCAAGCAGTCCTTATCAGCCATCAAATTCTGTGTTTCTATGTTTATGTGGAAATGGCTAGCACAGGCTACCCACCTACCTCAGTCACACACTACCACCTGGATGACTGTCTCAGTTCTAGATGTGAGTGACTGGTTTGGGGGAGGATGGCTCTCCCCTTCCTGCCCCTATCATTGGGGAAGGGTAATCCATGGGGAACTTTGGACGCAGTGTTCTGGGACAGGGAAGTGGCAGACAGGTTAGGTGGGGACAGGGCTGAGAGCCTGCCTGAATCAACTAGCAAGGCAAACATGTTTATGGAGGGGGGAAATGCTGTAGTATGTGTGACCTCAACACATATACACAACCCTCCCATAACTGGGGTTACAGTAAACCTACCAAGTATAGATAATATGTACAGGATCTTCTACCACGGTACTGTGGAGCCTGGGGGGAGGAGTCTTAAAGGGATGATGTTTCTTAGACCTGTAGAATAAGGATCCACAGTTCTTAGATAGTTACTAGGAAGGATAAGAAAGGTTAGACATATTGTTATACTTATCTGTTGTGGAAGGAGTTCACATCCTGTGAGACTGTGAAAGTAAAGAGAAAAAGGTTAATATGGAGTAAATACAGTAGTGGGAACAACAGAGAGGATAGAGATAGAAAGGGGTATAGTACAGTGTAAAAGGCAAAAAAAAATATTGTTTTAGATAGAAAGTTACAGAATTAAATGAAGTAACAGATATAGAGGCATGTTTAATTTAAGTAGTATACTAATATCATCAACTGTTTACCATGAGTGTCAAAAACAAAACACAAAAAACAGAATAATGAAATATTCGTAACCAAGTTACTCATGTGTTTTCAGCTTGACCTGCACATTTGTATTCCTCAGACCCACCCCCTGAGGAAGGCCCATTGAAGAGCTGAAGCACTGGGGCTAGTGGGTGCACACCAGCATATTGCCAGAAACTAAATCTTGCACTGAATCTATGAGTGCTGATCTTTTTCTTTTCTTTTCTTTTTGTATAACAAGCTGGCTGCTTTGCTCATGCACCACCTCTTCCAGTGCACACCATTCTAGACTACTTACACCATATCCACAGCACTAACCACTAACCATCACATGACTGACCTGTCTACCCCCTACAGTTATACTAGGGTATGATAGATGTACATAGGGTGGTTTGCCCATATGAGTACATCTTCCAGTGTGCTGGAATATATCACCGAAGGTTTAACAAATGAATGTCCAAATTCTTTTTGAATATTTCAGAGTTATCAGAGTTTGCTATATGATTGGGAAGTAAATTCCATAATGGAATAATTCTCTGTGTAAAAACTAATCTTCTATTGTCAGTTTTAGGGTAAGTTAATGGTAATTAGTAATTATGTATTCTAAGGTTGCACTCTCTAGTAATAAATGCAATTCCCAGTTTGGACATTAATTCCTTGTCTCTAGATACTTTATACATTAATAGTAAGTCACCCCTTGTTCTACGTAATTCCAGTGGGTACATGTTTAACTCCGCCAATCATTTTTCGGAGGTTTTATTATGCATATTATCGATCATCTTTGTGATCCTTCTCTTAACCCCCTCTAATCTATTCACATCCTTCCTCTGATGTGGGCTCCACAACTGGGAGCAGTAATCCAAATGAGGTCTAACATAAGCCCTGTATAGGGGCAATGTACAATCCCTATTCCTTGATATGAATGATCTCTTGATACAACCTATTATTCTATTAGCCTTATTAACCAATTGCCCACAGTGTTTACCAAATGTTAAATCAGAGGAAATAATTATTCCAAGATCTTTTTCATCACTAATTGTGTTTAATGTCCTGTCATTTAATGTATACTGATGTTTGTTTCTCCCAAGTGCATAACTACACATTTGTCTGTGTTGAAAAACATATCATTCTTTAGTGCCCATTCCTTAAGTAATTTCAAGTCACGTGTAATATTTTGTATATCTTCCTCTGTTTTGACTTTGGATACTATTTTTGCATCATCTGTAAATTTTATAGCACGATTCTTTAAGTTAATAGTCATATCGGACACAAGGTAGAAAACAGAACCGGTCCCAAGACCGAACCCTGCGGTACACCACTGGTCACATGTCCTGCAGTTGAATAATGTCCTCTAATACAAACTGTCTGTATACGTTTTTTAACCGTTCATCTATCCATTTGATAATGGTGCCATTTATCCCAAGTTTATGCATCTTTTGAATAAGAGATCTAAGTAGATAATGTCCACTGGCATTTTTTTATTCAGTAGTTCGCTTATATTTTCATAAAATACCAGATTACTTGTAAGACATGACCTTTGTTTTTTAAAACCATGTTGCGATAAATCTTTCAGATCTTTTCTTACCATATCCTCCTTTAGTTTTATTTTTAAGATTGATTCAAATATCTGCCCACTATACTTGTTAAACTAATTGGTCTGTAGTTTGTCATATCACAAGGACTGCCCTTCTTAAAAATAGGGGTGACCATAGCTGTTTTCCAGTCATTTGGAATAGATCCAGTGGATAAGGATAGATTGAGGATTTTGTGTAATGTATCTATCAACCATTTAGATAATGTCTTGATCAGTCTTGGGTGCAATTTATCTGGTCTCGGTGATTTACTGATGTTTATTTTATCCAATTGTTTTTTTATTTAATTTCTTGTTATTTCAACCCAGTTATCATAGGCAGGTGGCTGCAACATGCCCACATACTGCCAGGCTGCCTACCGAATGACAGATACATGAGGGCTTGCAGGGCATACTGTACTAGACAGTCCCAAATATTTGAATGACTTCATTCACATATTTGGGACACAATATATCATCTTACCCACCATTCGATAGTTCACATGTGGACAATGGGCTTGCAGCCCATACTGCACTTGTCATTTGCCATGGCCGTAGGTATGCAGGAGGGGTTGCAGCCGCCCGCCCATGATGGGGGAGAGGGTGGGCAAGGGTGCTGTGTGGGTGGGAGGGGTGGGGATGCCACTGGATCACGGAGGAAATGTGATATGGCACTGTACCGCAGTCACGGCAACGGGTGGGGGGGTACCACTAGGCTACCAGGGACTTAGATAGTGGTCTTATTCTGTCAATTGGGGACACAGGAAAGAGGGGGGCCACTAGACTACCAGGGACTGTCTAACATTACATCCATCGGGGAATCAGGAGGTGTGGGCCACTGGACTACCAGGGCTATCTTTAGTAACTTATACCGTGTGATCGTGGCTACGGGGTGGGGGATACCCAGAGATCCCCACAGCATGTCATGCTGTGCAGGGTGCCAGGTGCAAGTCACCAGCCTGCCCTGCGCAAGGCATGCAGATGGGGCCAAATGACGTACAAATGGCCCCATTTGTGCCTTGTATAAATTATGGCCTCATTTGCATGCCCCCAGCTGAATATCGCAGGTGATGTGCCTAGCGCAACTGCACATGCACTGGCGCATCCCCGTGCTCCCTATCTGTGGCTTGCGCTGGCACAGTGCCACTGTGGCAGGTGCAGTATGTGCGCCGACCTTGCCATGTTCAACGGTGCTGCGCCATGGTGCATCACCATTGAATATCACCTGGTCCTGGCCCCGGCGCATTCCAGTTGCACTGCGCCTAGGCTTGCGCCCCTGCCAGGTGCAGTCTGAATATCCGGGCCCCTGAATATTGTTTTATATATGTGTTTGTTATAGGTTTTATTATACCTAGTTAATGCTCTGAATGCCCTTTTTTTTTGCAATTAATTTTGAGATAGTAGGTGTCAACCAAATGGGTATTTTTTCCTTTGTTGTTATAGGTAGTTTTTAAGGGATATGTTCAGCTTCTAGTTCTAGGATTTTATTTTTAATAGATGTCCATATTTCTTCGGGGACTGTGGAACCATTGTGCCATTGCCATTTATAGAGTTCCTCCAAGATCCTAGCAAAGTTGGCTCGATTATAATTTTTAAAAACTGATTTGCCAACTTTTTTTTTTTGGCAATTAAATTTGTAGCAAATGACATTGTTTTATGGTCAGAGTTTATTAAGGGGTCTTTTATAACAATATTCTGAATTTTATCAGGGATATTAGTTAATACTAAATCCAGGATGTTGTTGTTCCTAGTAGGTTCAGAAAGTAACTGGTAAAGGCCGTTTGAGCCACAAACATCAAGAAATGAACTTTCTTGTATATTTCTAGTTGTGCCATCTACCCAATTAATGCCTAGGGATTAAAATCCCCCAGTAGAATTATTTCCTTATTGTTTTTATCGATGATATCTTTTAATATGGCCTTGTGAGCTAATATATTGGTGTAAGGTGGTCTGTAACATAAACCAACTAGTATTTTTTTTGTTTATTCCTAGTGATTTCTACCCATAACATTTCAATAGTGGTGTCAGTCTGCTCCTTAATTGGTTTATATGTTATATTCTCTTTTATGAACATGGCTACCCCTCCACCTTTTTTATTGTCCTATTTTTTATAGTAAGTGTTGTAGCCTTTTATGATCATATTCCAATTTGAGGATTTCCCCACCATGTTTCAGTTATTGCAGCTGTGTCTATACTACCTCTATTAAGTATCAACTCATGTTCATCTAGTTTAAGGTGATGCAGACTTATTGCGTTTGTTAGTAGAAATGAAAGACCCTTATTGTTGTTGTTTGTAGGAATCTTCTTCGTAATATGTTTACTCTGAATTTTACTGCCTTTATTGTTAGTCCTTGCCCCTTGGTAACTAGTTTTTTACCGCTAAATATTTTTGTAATGTTTTACGAAAGATGCACCCCAGAAGCCTAGAACCCTGCTTTCTTAAATGTAATCCATCATAACGATACACATTTGTTTTACTGTCAAATAACTCTCAGGTTTTGATACCTTCAGTGTTATTTTGGAGACACCATCTCCGTAACCAATTATTGTATGATTTAATTTTTCTTAATTTTTTATTACTTGCCCTTGGTACTGGCAGGATTTCTGAAATAATTGGTGTCACATTCAAATCCTGTAATGTCTTAATGGCTTATTTCATGTCTTTGACAATATTTTCTATCTCCTGTTTCCCCAAATAATTTGTTCCTGCATGCAAAATATCTATTTTGGGATTGGTAATGTTTTGAAAAATCCCTGGGAGCATTGTGGTTATATCTTTAATGATTGCTCCACTATATAGCTGCAGCTTGCTGTATTCTCCTTGTTCCTTCTTGTTGAAAATCTATCAGTAAATCTAGTCATTGAGTCCTCCAGTATGAATATTTGTTCAAACAACATGAAGTCTTGCTATATTATGACATATGCAGTGAGTCCCAACCTTCGAACTGCTCTGGAGGTGAAAGAGTTAACTTTCCATGCCAGGCATGGAACCTTGAGTGCGAGCTGGGTTGAAAACTCTGTTTGTTGTTAATCAAACTCAAACCGTCAGATTCTTTACTCCACCTCACTGAACAGTCGCTCCAGAGATTTCTCCTTCTGCTCGGTTCATTTTGTCGGTTAAAGTGTTATTTTATCGGTTTTTTGACCGAAATCAAACCGCAACCGGTCGGTTCAAGCTCTGTTTGTGGTATTGTAAGTAATAGATAGGCTTACATTTATTTTATTCTGTGTGGAACTTGTAAACGTCTTTCGGTTCGGTTTGAACCGATCAGGTTGTTATAAAACTTTACTAGTCCTTATTTAGAGTGCGGTTCCCGGTTCTTATAGGTTCTAAAAAAAACAGATTTCATTACGGTTTTCCACAACCCGTGACATGGTTGGGAACCAATAAGGGAGTCTTGCTTGGATTATAAACGGGCAAGTTGGTTAGGCTGGCACTATGTCGAGAAACCCAGAAGAAAACCGGCCCACTGGTTTCAGCACTGTGGTGTTTGTGGGGGAAGCCTTGTTAAGGCTGGGACCCACACACCACCTGTGTGTGTTGTCTGGGGTTTGACCACCTCAATGCAGACTGCCAGATATGTAGTAATTTTCCTGCTGCCACCATTGAGAAGAGAGTTGGTAGGCTCAGGGAAAGGGAGGCCAAAAAGTCCGCTGACCCGGATGGCCAGCCCGGTTCGGTTCCAACCGAACCGGAGGGAGTGCCCTCTGACCAGGGCGATACTTCCTCGGGCAAAAGAAGAGCCAGCTCTGAGGAGCCGGTTCCAACTAAAAGGACTAGAAAGTCAGCTAGTGTGCCAAGTTTTTTTCCAACTGCTGAGAAATAGCTAAAGCAATTCAAAGTGTCCAGTCTCTTTCCCGGTTCCGACCGAACCGATACCATCGAGGAAGAGCCGATTCCGGCCGTTCCACGGTTAGAATTATGATTTTGAGGTTTTTATGAACTGGGGAGGGGAAGAGAGTATGAGGAGAGTGAATGTGGGTTTGAAAGTCTGGATGTGCCCATTGAACCGGACATCTCTCCAGACAGACCATCAGGGGTTTCTCCTCCTAGGCTATCTGAGTCCCCTTCTCATTTTATGGTTTATAAGAAAGTTGCTGAAACTCTCCAGCTCCCTGTTGAGGAAGCTGTTGATGACCAAGAGGAGCCTGATTATGTAGAAATGATGGATATTCCAGAGTCTAGGAGACTGTTTATTCCGCTGCATAAATCTTTTAGGAAACAGACAGTAAAAATTCTAAAAACTCCTTTCACTATACCTCCTGTTGATAAAAGGATGGACAAGAGGTATACATTATCAGGCTCTGATACAGAGTTCCTCACACAGCAATGCAGCCATGTGGGGGGTAGTGCAGGCTGCAGCCTGTGACAAGGCAAATATTCCTCTAGCTTCACACCCCACTGAAAAGGACTCCAGGAGGGTTGATGCCATGGCAAAGAAACAGTACATGGCAGCATCCCTGGGACTCAGACAGGCAAATTATATGGCTTATGCTGCTAGATACCAGAAATCTAGATGAGATACTGTGCTGGCTCTAGCAAAACAGGTCCCTGACCAGCTTGCCAGGGAGCTGGAACAGGTGGCTGCGGATGGTATTGAGGCATCTAAGGTGCAATTTTCATGCTGCAGTAGACTGTAATGATGTGTCATCAAGGGTCATGGCTACATCTGTAGCACTTTGCAGAATGGCTTGGCTCAGATGTACTACCCTGTCACAGGATGCCCAGTCTAAGGCCATGGATTTTCCTGTTGTGGGCAATTCTCTATTTGGGGAGCAGACAGAGAATTACATGAAGAAAATGGATGAATATAGGACCACCTATAGGAGTGCCCAGGCCAAGGAAAGGCAAGCCACTCCTCAAAGGCAGCATCCCAGGGTTAGGGGTAGGCCTTTTTATAGGCCTTTTTACCAAGTCTAGGCCGCCTCTTCTGCTTATGCCCAGGGGGGGTTCTTTAGAGGGAGAGGCAGATGGGGTGCAAGCAAGCCTGCTTCCACCCCTCAGCCCAAAGCCCCTGCCAAGCAGGCACCCTGATGAGGTAGCCAGGGCCGATTCTCCACCACCTGTAGGGGGCAGGTTGGCTTACTTTGTACAGGACTGGAAGTCTCTAACATCAGACAAGTGGGTCCTGGAAGTAGTAAGCCAGGGACTGGTTCTCAGCTTAAAAAAATTTCCGAAGATGAGAGCCAGGTCCTTTCCACCTGCAAATCCATTAGAGGCACTTGCCCTAGAAATAGAAGTTTCTTCCCTCCTGGCTCTCAGAGCGGTGGAAAGGGTTCCATCCCTACACCAGGGCAAAGGGTTGTACTCCAGGTACTTCCTTATCCCAAAAAAGACAGGAGAATGGCGGCCCATCTTGGATCTCAGATACCTAAACAAGCACCTTTTAAAACCAAAATTCAAAATGGTGACTCTGGGAGTTATTTACCCTCTCTAAGACCAGGGGACTGGCTAGCGTCCCTGGACCTCAAGGATGCCTACTTCCATGTTCTTATCAGAAGCTCCCATCAAAAGTACCTCAGATTCGAAGTGCCCTCAGGCCATTACCAGTTCAGAGCAATGCCCTTGGCCTCACCTCTGCTCCGAGGGTATTCACAAAATGCCTGGCAGTAGCAGTTGCCCACTTAAGAAGGCAAAAGATTGCCATTTTCCTTACCTGGACGACTGGCTCATGGTAGGCCAGTCTCCAGAACAAGTCAGACTACACCTTCAGGTAACTCAGCAACTGCTCACATCTCTAGGTTTCCTTCTCAGTCTTCCGAAGTCAGTTCTAGAGCATGTCCAGCTTCTCACCTTCATAGGTGCAGAACTGAACACAAAAGAGGCCAGAGCCTTCCTTCCTCCCTCTGGAAAGAGCAAGGACCTTGGTCTCTCTGGCCTCCTCTTTCACCCTGCAGGTCTCTCAACCAGCAAGGCATTTTCTGCAGCTCCTGGGGCACATGGCTGCTTCTACAGCAGTTGTGCAGGGAGCAAGATTTCAGATGAGGGACATCCAGTTCCATTTGAGAGCCTTTTGGTCTCAAAGGAGAGACCCTCTGACCAAATTGATCCCAGTGACTCGAACCCTGATCTAAGCCCTTCAGTGGTGGCAGGACCAGAGCAATCAGAGACAGGGGGTTCCCTTTATCCCTCAGTCTCACTCCCTAATCCTTAATACAGATGCATCCCTCATGGGGTGGGGAGCTCACATGGGCGATCTCACTACCCAGGGATTGTGGTCCCCTCAGGAATCTCTGCTCCACATCAATCTGTTGGAACTCAGAGCAGTTTTTCTAGCACTTTAAGTTTTTTCCACCTCTGTTCAGAACAAAGTTGTACAGATCAGAACAGACAACACCACTACAATGTGGTACATCAACAAGCAAGGAGGCACTCGGTCTACGGCCTTGTGCACCGAAGCAATGAAGTTGTGGTCTCTGGCGTATTCCCTGAACACCTCCCTAGGCAGTTCACCTCCCAGGCAAGGACAATGTCCTGGCAGATGCTCTCAGCAGGATTTCCCAGGGCCATCACGAATGGTCACTGGATCTCCTAGTATTGGAGGTAGTATTTGCCAGATGGGGCACCCCGCAGATAGATCTTTTTGCAGCCCCAGACAATCACCAACTTCCCATTTTTGCTGCAGGCCCCCAGTGTTGGGCTCACTCCCTCTGGATGCCTTCCTTCTCAGTTGGGAAGGGAAGTTTCTTTATGCCTTTCCCCCCTTCCCTCTTCTGTTCAAGGTGCTAGTCAAAATCAGATCTCAACCTTGCAAGATGATCCTGATTGCACCAGATTGGGCCAGACAGCCCTGGTACCCACTCCTTTTGTCCTTAGCAGTCCACCTTCCCCTGTGTCTTCCCAGGAATCACAACCTGTTAACCTGTGCTCATGGGAGGGTTTGGTACCCGAATCTCAAATCTCTCAATCTCAAGGCCTGGTTCTTGAAGAGTTAGAGTTTGCTGACCTACCTCTCCCAAGGTGTACTGGATATATTGAAGGCTTCTAGGAAGCCATCCACCAGGTCTACTTATAATTCCAAATGGAAGAGATTTTCCATTTGGTGCTCTGACAAGCATATTTCCCCAGAATCTGCTGTCTTACCCACAGTCCTGGATTATATGGTGCATTTGAATACTTTGGGGCTGAGGCCAGCTACCCTAAAAGTGCACCTCGCAGCCTTGTCTGCTTTCTTATCAGCAGGTAAACCCTCTTCTCTTTCGGCTCATCCTGTATTCTTCAAGTTTTTCAAGGGGTTGCTTCACACCAACCCTCCATTCAGGGACCCTGCCCCTGCCTGGAATCTTAATATTTGCATTGCTCAGCTTATGCAACCCCTTTTTGAGCCCTTGTCATCTTCAGCAGAGCTTAAGTACTTGAATTGGGACTAACAGAAAGTTCTTGCCTAAGGTGGTTTCAGACTTCCACCTTAATCAATCTATGTCTCTCCCTGTGTACTTCACTGACCATTCCTCCTCTGGCGAGAGGAGACTACACAGTTTAGATGTCAAAAGAGCCCTTAGTTACTACATAGAACGTACCAAGGGTCACAGGTTTGACTCCCTCCAACTGTTCCTCACTTATGGTGAGGTTGGTAAAGGGAAACCTGCCACTAAAAGATCCATTGCCAGGTGGATTGTCTCTTGTATCCAATTTTGCTATGAAAACTGGGTAGGGTTCCTCCTCAGGCCTGAGGGCTCACTCTACCAGAGGTACAGCTGCATCTCTGGCTGCTGCCAGGGACATCCCTATCCTAGAGATATGTCAAGCAGCTACCTGGAAAACAGTTCACACTTTTACCAAGCATTACCTCCTGGACATCCAGGCTAGGAGTGATGCTCAGTTTGGCACAGCTGTGCTACAGAGCCTGTTTCCAAAGTTGGTTCTGTCCCTCCTCCATGGAGGTACTGCTGTGTGGTCTGCATATGTCATAATATAGCAAGACTTCATATTGTTTGAAGAAAAAAATTACTCACCTTAGTAATGTTGTTTCTTCTAATGGAGTCTTGCTATATTATGACCCCCCCCCCGCCTGCCCCTATCAGAACCTCTACTTTTGGGATGTGGGTAGGCAGTGCAGTGTTGGCACTTAGTAGATGTCCACCTTATTTTTTCACCCCTCCTTTTTGGGGTGTTTGGGTGTTATGTTTTTAGTTTTTTGGATCCCCTGACTTCAGTCTTTGTTTTGGGACCAAGAAAAATGTGTTCTTATATTTAGTAGCCAGTTGGCTAGTGTAGGTTTCCGGCTTCCACACAGAACCTTAGTGAGTTTTGCTCGTAAAGATCTGACAGTTTGAGTTTGATTAACAACAGACAGAGTTTTCAACCGAGCTCGTGCTCAAGGTTCCATGCCTGGCATGGAAAGTTAACTCTTTCACCTCCGGAGCAGTTCAAAGGTTGGGACTCACTGCATATGTCATAATATAGCAAGACTCCATTAGAAGAAACAACATTACTAAGGTGAGTAATTTTTTCTTCTGGTGCTGGGTCATATATATTGTTTGTACTTATACCATCATTTGCATTAGTATCCATATTGTTATTATTGTAGACAGGTGAGGGTATTTCGGGAGTATCTATTACTGTGTAATTGTTCAGTAATGATGGGGACTGGATAGAACTTGTCGTGACTGGGATAATGGGTTGCTTTTCCTCATGTATTTGTGTCAGAGGGTCAAAGCTGTTACGAAGTGGTAGCACAAATTGCCCGTCTTTTCTTCCCTTTTTAACTGTCTATTTGAATGTGATACCAGTTTTCCTCAGAACATTCATCACCGTCCTCTTCTCTTGTTCTTTTTTTATTTTGTGATGACATATCTGGAAAATATTTATTTGGGGAGGCAATGCTTTGTGCCCCTAACAACATTTGACTTGGAGGTGGGCATCTGGGTTTTGGGATTGGGTGTCGGTTATCACTATTTTCCCCTCTCTTTTGAGTTTGTGGTAATGCATTTTCTACTTCCTTACTGTTTATTCTTTGATACTTCTGTCAGTAGCTCTGCATTTTGTTTGCATATGAGCCATGTAAACAGAGCTTCTAATATCGGGACATTGGTGATTAGGTACGTTTCACACACTGTACATTTAGTTCCCACCATCCCTGCCAGTAATGTAACAATATCCATACTTTACAGGTACTAAGACTCTCACAACTGATGTAATTTACAAGGAGATTGCTCTTGCAATATTCAGTCACAAATGAATATTAGATTATAGCTGACAGATCACATACACAGCATTCAAGTTTGTATTTTGATAATAGATATGTGTTCTATGGTCAGTTTTGTTTAATTGAAGCCTACCTGTGGGCTACGTTTCTTGTCCTTTAGTGTGTGGTATAATCACTCCCACTTCCCATGCTTAACACACATAACACACGCAGACACGCGTGTCTCTGTGTGCGTCTCTGTGCGTGCGATGAGCGCGCCTGCCTGCGCTTGCTCTGCTAGCAGCAGTGCTGCAGATATATACCAAATTCACCCGGAAGTGACTCCAAGGGGTCACAAGTACTTGAAACACCAAAAGTGTTAAAACTAAGTTTAAAACACTGTGCAACAGCCACTCATGCGTGACTATGGCATGAGTTATGTAGTAAGCCCCAATTCACACAAAATAAAGCAGTTTACAGGTTTGGTGGTGTTTGGATGACAAAATTCCACCACCTCACCTCTCTTCCTACTTCCTGTGGGACAGTGGGGCTCACCTCGTGCTATAGTGCTAACAAATTACACAAACAGAACACAGTTCAGCTTTCTTAATGTTGCAAACAAGCCCCCAGGGTATCAGACAGCAACTGTATCCCTCCTCTGAGAGTCACATGATTGAAACCCTCCACTGTCAGTCACAGCACTGGGCAACCACCCCTGACAGTCACAGAACTGATCCCTAGTCCCAACGGTCACAGCACTACACCCCACCACCATGATAGCATTGCCCCCATACCCCTTCAAGTCACATGAATGACACTCTCCACAGGCAGTTACAGCAGTAATCCCCACCCCTAACAGTCACAAAACTGTATCTCAGTTATAGCACTGAAGACCACCCCACGCAGTTGGAACTGACCCCACCCCTCCCGAACAGTCACTTAGTTTGGCGCTTTATACAACCTTCCTGTCGCGTGTACAACTTCCTGCAAATATTTCAGTCCCTCAAAGCTGTAGAATTGTGCAGAAGCAGGCCTCCCAAAAGTCACAGGAATGACTCTCACTCTGACAGTCACATAAGTGACACCCTGTCCCTGACATTTACATATCTGACCCTCTTCCAATAATCACAAGACTGTACCACCGCTTTGACAGTCACAGTGCTGACAGCCTCCACTATCAGTCACAGAAATGACCACCCTCAACAGTCATAGGACTGTACCATTCCCTCCAACAGTCAGAGGACTGCACCAGCCAGCCCCAGTCACAGAACTGTACCACTGCCCCCAACCCCCACCCCCACAGTCACAGGACTGTACCAACCCCTCCCACAGTCACAAGACTGTAACACCCCTTCACAGTCACGGATTGTACCCCCTTCACAGTCACATGACTGTACCACCTCCCCCCCACACTCACAGGACTGTACCACCCCACTGACAGTCACAGGACTGACACCCTCCACTGACAGTCATGACAATGACCACCCACCTCTGGCAGTCGCAGCACTGTTCCACACCCCTAAGAGTCACAACACTTTCTTACTATTTCCAACAGTCACAGAACTGCCCCCCCCAAACCTTGTAGTCACAGCAATGACCATACACCCCTGAGAGTCAAACCTCTGATCCCCATCCCCCATAGTAACAGCACTAGTCAAAGCACTACACCCCACCCCCATCTTACAGCATTATCCATCCCCAACAGTCACAACACATCCACCTCACCCCCAAAAGTCACAGGACTGACACCCTCTACCATCAGTCACAGCAGTAATTCCCATTCCCCTGACAATAACAGCACTGAGCCACGACTCCTAATGGTCAATGCACTGACCACCCATCCACAACAGCCACAGCACTGCCTCCTCACCCACAACAGTCACGGGACCCCCAACCCAGCATTCACAGACCTGAACCGCCCCTTCAGTAGTCACAGAACTAACACCTTCTATTGTCAGTCACAGTGGCCACCTACCTGACAGTCACAGTGCTGATCCTCATCCCGCAACAGTGACAGCACTGACCTGTACCCACAACGGTCTTAGCACTACCCACCACCACTGTCCAAGCACTGTCCCCAGACATCTGCAACAGTCACAGGGCTGATACCCTCCACAGACAGCCACAGCAGTGATTCACACTCCCAACTGCCCCCCCCCACTCCCAAAAGTACCAGCCCTGCCCCCTACCTGGCAGTCATGGCACTGCTCACCCACCCCCTGACAATAACCACTCTGGCTCCCCATGCTCGACCGTTACGGCACTGGCACCCCCAACCACAAAAATCACAGTACTGACCCCCACCATTAACATAGCACTGCCTCTGAACCTCTCTCAACAGTCATAGGACTTACCTTCCCCCTTACAGCAATGCACCTGACAGTCACATTACTAACCACACCTCCGTCATAAAATCTTTCAAAAAAATTGTTTAAGTTCTGGCAAAACATTGCAGAGAGTGCAGGGGTCAAAACTGGTACTGGCCTGCTAGCCAAATTCTGGTAGATATCTTGTTAGGCTAGTAAGATTTTCCTTTAACTAGCCCTGCAGACTTGTACTGAAGAGTGTAACCAGTAAGTACATCAGCTGGGCTAGTGGAAGAGTCTGTGGGGTTAGTGAATTTCCCCAGTCACTAGTCATGCTGGTTAGTGGCAGACCCCTGGAGTGGGTCATGCTATCCACAAGATGGCCCTCTAGACAGTATTGCTCACTGACCAGTCCTAAAGCTGAGCATCCTACTAGGAGTCAGAAAACCCACATCCCAGCTCCCCCCCCCCAACTAGACCACTCTTTTAGCACCAGTTCTTTGGGTTCTTATACTTCTACCTGGACATCCAAAATGACAGCAACAGAGATGGGTACAGGGACATCGGTTTAATCCCTCATGCAAGGGACAGCACACCATGACAGTACAGCATTACTCCGTATACTATATTGTGGTGCCAGCGTTTACAGTATCACAGTGAATATCCTAATAATCAGACTGCCCATACTGTATAAGTGGTATGTCATACTTATTTCAGTTCTGGAGTATGTGAGACTCTTGAATGTACTGCAAATACTAGATAAACAACAAAAGGAAAAAGAGACAGCTGCAAGTACTTCACAGTTCTGTTGTATAAGAGACACGTAATATATACTGATTCTAAACAGACACCAAGCGGTACAGCACATGGACAACAAGCTCTGTATATTAAACTTTACATTGCTTGGCTTGTTAAACAGGCTTCTGGAATGTATACATTCACAGCTGCTTAAGTAAGGGATTTAGACATTTGTACAGCATGATGCTGGCATCACAGTAAAAAGCCTGGCTTTCTCAGTCCCAGGCTGGAATATCTCCTAGCACATCCTGCAGCCACATTTGTAACACAGAGGCATAGTCATTCTCCGATCACACTGTATAGCAAGTAAACTAATAGCAACTGCTATATTGTAAATGGCTTTGCTTACCTATATTTGTGGATCCTGCAGTTCTGTTTACTCCTTGCTATACTATATGCCATCCCTTATAAAGATTTCTTTGGAATACCATTGTAATACTTGTTCTTTACCATTGTACTACCACTGTGATTTCCAGTGTATAACCATTGTGGGTTTCATAAATGGTATCACAGTGGATGTGTTCCAATTCCATTGTGATAACACTGTATCTATTATGATATCATGCAGACAGTAGTAGTTCATTGGCAACACCACCTCTGCTGGTACCACAGTGGTAACAGTGTGCACCATTCAAACAATATGAAGTCTTGGTGTATTCTGACAAATTGCAGTGAGTCCCAACCTTCGAACTGCCCTGGAGATGAAAGAGTTAACTTTCCATGCCAGGCATGGAACGCTGAGCTCGACCTCAGTTGAGACTCTGTCTGTTGCTATTTGAACTTAAACCGTCAGATTCTTTACTTCGCCTCACTGAACAGTAGCTCCGGAGATTTCTCCTTCTGCTCGGTTCAATTTGTCGGTTAAAGTACCGTTTTTCTCAGTTTTTGACCAAATTTAAACCGCAACCTGTCGGTTCAGTCTCCGTCTGTGGTATTCGTGAGTACTAGATAGGTTTATATTGTTTCTATTCTGTGGGGAACTTATAAATGGTTCATCGGTTCAGTTTGAACCGATCAAGTTGCTAAAAAATCTTTATTTTGAATTTCTAGAGTGTGGTTACCGGTTCTTATCGGTTCTAAAAAAAACCTGATTTTATTACGGTTTTTCCAAGACCCGTGACACGGTCAGGAACCGATAAAAGGTCTTGTCTGGCGGATTGCCATTAAAAGGGTAAGTTTGGTTAGGACTGGCACAATGTCTGAGAAACCCAAAAGAAAAAACAGGCCCACTGGGTTTCAAAACTGCAGTGTGTATGGGGGAAGTCTTTGCCAAGGCTGATCCCCACACCACCTGTGTTTATTGTCTGGGGTTTGACCACCTCAATGCAGACTGCCAGATTTCTAAAAATTTTCCTGCAGCAACCCTAGAAAAATGAGTTGGTAGGCTTAGGGAAAGGGAGGCCAAAAAGTCCGCTGAACCGGATGGCCAGCCGGGTTTGGTTCAAACCGAACCAGAAGGAGTGCCCTCTGACCAGGGTGAGACTTCTTCAGCAAAAGGAGATCCGATTCTGAGGATTCGGTTCCAGCTAAGAGAGCAAGAAAGGAAAAATCAGCTGGTGTGGATCCAAAACTTTCTTCTCCAACCACTGAAGAAATAGCCAAAGCGATAAAAATTGTGCAGTCGCTTTCCCCGGTTCCGACCGAACTGGCACCATCTGGGAGGCTCTCGGTTCAGCCGGTTCCACCGGTTCAACAGTATGATTTAGAGGAATTTTATGAACTGGAGGAGGAGGAGAGGAGTATGAGGAAAGTGAATGTGGTTTGAAAGTCTGGATGTGCCCATTGACCCGGACATCTCCCAAACAGACCTTCAGGAGTGTCTCCTCCTAGGCTTTCTGAGTCCCTCCCATTTCATGTTTTATAAAAAGTGGTTGAAACCCCCAGCTTCCTATGGAAGAAGCTGTGGATGACCAGGAGGAGCCTGACTATGTGGAAATGATGGATATCCAGAGTCTCAGAGGCTGTCTATTCCCTTACACAAATCTTTGGGAAACAGACATTTAAGATTTTAAAGACTCCTAACACCATACCTCCTGTGGATAAAAAGAATGGACAAGAGGTATACATTGTCAGGCTCAGATACGAGTTCCTACACAACAATGCAGCCATGTTGGTAGTGCAGGCTGCAGCCTGTGACAAGGCAAATATTCCTTGGTTCACACCCCCAGACAAGGACTCCAGGAGGATTGATGCCATGGCAAAGAAACAATACATGGCAGCATTCTTGGGACTCAGACAGGCCAGTTATATGGCTTATACTGCTAGGTATCAGAAATCCAGATGGGACACTGTCATGGCTTTAGCAAAACAGGTCCCTGGCCAGCTTGCCAGGAGCTGGAGCGGTGGCTGCTGATGGTGTGAGGCATCCAAGGTGCAATTCCATGCTGCAGTGGACTCAATGATGTGTCATCTAGAGTCATGGCTACATCTGTGGCACTTCGCAGAATGGTTTGGCTCAGGTATACTAGCCTGTCACAGGATACCCAGACTAAGGCCATGGATTTTCCTGTTGTGGGTAATTCCCTGTTTGGGGAGCAAACAGAGAATTGCATGAAGAAAATGGACAAATACAGGACCACCTTTAGGAGTGCCCAGGCCAAGGAAAGGCAGGCCACTCCTCAAAGACAGCATCCCAGGGTCAGGGGCAGGCCTTTTCACAGGCCTTTCTACCAAGCCCAGGCCTCCTCTTCTGCCTATGCTCAGAGGGAATTCTTTAGAGGGAGAGGCAGAAGGGGTACAAGCAGACCTGCTTCCACCCCTCAGCCAAAGCCCCTGCCAAGCAGGCACCCTGATGGGGTTGCCAGGCCGATTCTCCACCACCTGCCGGGGCAGGCTGGCTTACTTTGTCCAGGACTGGGAGTCTCAACATCAGACAAATGGGTCCTGGAAGTAGAGTCAGGGACTGGTTCTCAGCTTAAAAAATTTCAAAGCTGAGAACCAGATCTTTTCCACCTGCAAATCCCTCAGAGGCACTTGCCTTAGAGGCAGAAGTCTCTTCCTTCTGGCTTTCAGAGCTGTGGAACAGGTTCCACCCTACATCAGGGCAAGGATTGTACTCCAGGTACTTCCTTACCCCAAAAGACAGGAGAATGGCTGCCCATCCTGGATCTCAGATATTTAAACAAGCACCTTTTAAACCAAAATTCAAAATGGTGACTCTGGGAATAATTCTACCTCTCCAAGGCCAGGGACTGGCTAGTGTCCCTGGACCTCAAGGATGCCTACTCCATATTCTTATCAGAAGCTCCCATCGAAGTACCTCAGAGTTCGAGCTGCCCTCAGGCCATTACCAATCCAGAGCAATGCCCTTCGGACTAACCTCTGCTCCAAGGGTGTTCACAAAATGCCTGGCAGTAGTAGTTGCTTCTCTGAGAAGGCAAAGGATTGCCATCTTCCCATACTTAGATGACTGGCTCATAGTAGGCCAGTCCCCAGACCAGGTCAAGTTACACTTACAGATAACTCAGCAACTGCTCACTTCTCTAGGTTTCCTTCTGAATCTGTCAAAATCAGTTCTAGAGCCTGTTTAGCTCCTCACCTTCATAGGTGCAGAGCTAGAAACAGAAAGGGCCAGAGCCTTCCTTCCCCTGGACAGGGCAAGGACCCTTATCACTGTGGCCTCCTCTTTCACCCTACAGGTGTCTCGACCAGCAAGGTATTTTCTGCAGCTCCTGGGGCACATAGCTGCTTCTATAGCAGTGGTGCAGGGAGCAAGATTTCAGATGAGGGACATTCAGTTCCATTTGAGAGCCTTCTGGTCTCAGAAAAAGGACCCTCTGACCAAATTGATCCCAGTAACTCGAACCCTGATCCAGGCCCTACAGTGGTGGCAGGATCAGAACAATCTGAGACAAGGGGTTCCCTTTGTCACTCAGTCTCACTCTTTAATCCTTACTACAGATGCCTCCCTCTTGGGGTGGGGGGCTCACTTGGGCGACCTGACCACCCAGGGGTTGTGGTCCCCTCAGGAGTCTCTGCTCCACATCAGTCTGTTGGAGCTCAGAGCAGTATTTCTAGCACTTCAAGTTTTTTCCAAGTTTGTTCAGAACAAAGTTATTCAGATCAGAACAGACAATACCACCACAATGTGGTACATCAACAAACAAGGAGGCACTCGGTCTACGGCCTTGTGCACAGAAGCAATGAAGTTTGGGCCAGACAGCCCTGGTATCCTCTCCTATTGTCCTTATCAGTCCATCTTCCCCTGGCTCTTCCCAGGAATTACAACCTGTTAACTTGTGCTCAGGGGAGGGTTTGGTATCCGAATCTCAAATCTCTCAATCTCAAGGCCTGGCTCTTGAAGAGTTAGAGTTTGCTGATTTACACCTTTCCCAAGGGGTTATGGATATTCTGAAGGCCTCTAGGAAGCCTTCCACCAGAACTACTTATAATTCCAAGTGGAAAAGATTTTCCATATCGTGCTCTGGGAAGCATATTTCCCCAGAGTCTGCTGATCTGCCCACAGTACTTGACTACATGGTTCATCTCAGTAGCTTGGGTCTCAGATCATCTACACTAAGGGTGCACCTGGCAGCAGTTTCTGCTTTCATTTCAGCAGGTAAGCCCTCTTCTCTTTCAGCTCACCCTGTTTTCTCCAAGTTTTTCAAGGGATTGCTTCATACCAATCCTTCATTCAGGAATCCTGCCCCTGCTTGGGATCTTAATGTTTGCATTGCTCAACTTATGCAACCCCCTTTTGAGCCTTTGTCTTCAGCAGAGCTTAAGTACTTGACTTGGAAAACTGTGTTTCTAGTGGCCATCACTTCTGCCAGGCGCATAAGTGAGCTGCAAGTCCTGTCAGTGGAGCCTGACTTTATTTCCTTCCATAGGTATAAGGTGGTCCTAAGGACTAACAGGAAGTTTTTGCCTAAGGTGGTTTCAGACTTCCACCTTAACCAATCTATGTCTCTTCCTGTGTACTTCACTCACCATTCCTCCTCTGGTGAGAGGAGGCTGCACAGCCTAGTTGTGAAAAGAGCCCTTAGCTACTATATAGAGCACACCAAGGGTCATAGGTTTGACTCCCTCCAACTGTTCCTCACTTATGGTGAGGTAGACAAAGGAAAACCTGCCACTAAAAGATCCATTGCCAGGTGGATTGTCTCTTGCATACAATTTTGCTATGAAAAATTTAGTAAGGTTCCACCCTCAGGCCTGAGGGCTCACTCTACTAGAGGTACAGCTGCTTCCCTGGCTGCTGCCAGGGATATCCTTATTCTAGAAATATGTCAAGCAGCTACCTGGAAAATAGTTCACACTTTCACCAAGCATTACTCCCTGGATATCCAGGCTAGGAGTGATGCTCGGTTTGGCACAGCTGTGCTTCAGAGCCTATTTCCTAAGTAGGTTCTATCCTCCTCCATGGAGGTACTGCTGGTAGTCTGCAATTTGTCAGAATACAGCAAGACGTCATGTTGTTTGAAAAAATTACTCACCTTAGTAATGTTGTTTCTTCTAATGGAGTCTTGCTGTGTATTCTGACCATCCCTTCCTCTCTCAGAACCTTTGGTTTTTTTGGGATGTGGGTGGGCAGTGGCAGTGTTGGCACTCAGGAGGTGCCCCACCTTTTTTGTTTTCTTTGGGTGAGTGGGTGTTGTGTTATTTCATTTTTGGGTCTCCTGACTTGAGTCTTTGTTTTTGGGACCAAAAATTGTTTTTATGTTAGTAGCCAGTTGGCTAGTGTAGGTTTCCAGCTTCCACACAGGACCTCAGTGAGTTTAGCTCGTAAGATCTGACAGTTTGAGTTCAAACAGCAACAGACAGAGTCTCAACCGAGCTTGAGCTCAGTGTTCCATGCCTGGCATGGAAAGTTAACTCTTTCGTCTCAGGGGCAGTTCAAAGGTTGAGACTCACTGCAATTTGTCAGAATACAGCAAGACTCCATTAGAAGAAACAACATTACTAAGGTGAGTAATTTTTTCTTGTGATACCACTATTTGTTGATATCACAGTGGTTTTGTTCCAGTTCCAGTGGGATACTGTTGTGTCAGCTGTGATACCATCAACACCCAGTGGTAGCACAGTGGCAAACTGTTGTGCAGCGGTAGCACAGTGGTGAATACCAGTGTAATACCACTGCACTTGGTATCACAATGGATTTGTTTTAATTCCGTTGCACTATTATTGAGACCACTGTGGTACCATGTGTCAGTGATAGCACAATAAGTGCACCTGCAGTGGAAATATAATGGTCTCATTCCATGCCTTATGCTGGTAGTAGCACAATGGTCATGCAGCATGGTATCACAGTAGCCTGCATGGGTCATTGGTAGAACATGGACCACGTTGTAGAGGAAAACCTGCCAGCAAAGTGATCCCCAAAAAATAATTAAGGCACATCCAACAAGATCAGACTCCTAGGACTCAAACCCCTAATATTCTTTTTTGTGTACTTTGTACGCTTTACATTCTTCCACTTTAATGTCTGCATTAATGTAGCTTTTCTGCAATAAAACACCTTCCTTTTGTGATAGTGGATACTTAACAGCATAGTGGAGCTATTTCAAATGATAAATCACCAACCACTTAACAAGTGAAAGCCTAGTGTCATAATTGTTGGGGTAGCACTGTTACAGGTTAGCATCCTAGCACAGATAAGAGATCTCTTTTCTGGTTCCTATGGAGCCTGGGTTATGGGTGTCTCAAGAGAACAAGGTACCTGTAAAACAAGAACTGCAATGGGGTCACAAAGGATCTACAGCTCTTTATAAACTATTACAAACAAGGCAGGATAAACAAAAAACAATACTTATCTGAGACATATGGTCAGTGTCCTCCTACACCTGATCAATGTCCTGTCAGACCTGTAGATATAAAAGGGAAAATGGGTCAGTATAAAGAATAAAAGTATTGGTCAGCTACTGTAGATCAGTTGGGAAGTACTTATAGAGGTTGAAAAATAAAGTGGGTAGTATGTGTGTGGGTGGATGGGGGGGGAACTGCACCGCTACCACACCAATGACTTTGGTGTTAGAATAGACTAGTCACTCAGGGGCCATCATGATCGGGAGGAGTCAGTGTCCCTAGGACTGATCTCTGTTGGGGGTGGGGGCCATGTTGCTCCACCCATCAACCAACACAGGGCTGGTTGAAGACACCAGGGGCCCAATATTCAAAAATGTCCAAAGTGGAGCGCAATAATTAGTGCTGTGCTTTGTGATATTGCATGTGTTCAAAACTGCTATATTCAGATGGCTAGCACGTGGCACTATCCCTCTGAATATAGGGACACTGTGTCCAGGCATAAGCTACTTAGCACCACCCGATAGTGCACCCAAAACTGGGTCCTGCAATGACTTGTGTGTGGGCAAAATCTGCAGTATTCAAAAGTCTCCCTGCAAATTAGCCCACTGGGCATACAAGGCACCAAGGGTCATTTGCATGCCCATTACTGGCTCATTTGCTTGTGAGTGAGACTGCTTTTCCCAGCACCCCCCCCAACTAACTGCCCCGACCCAGTGAGTTGTCCCTGGTGCTAGTGGCATCCTTCCACCCTCCAAACCCTGTCTTGTGAAAGGCATATATATCCCTGGCATCCAGTGGTGTCCCCCCCATACCCAGTCCTGTAATGAAAGATTTATCTTTGGCATCCAGTGGTCTCTTCCCCCCCACCCGACTGCAGTCCCATTCAAGAATGGTATATCCTGGCATACACTGGTCCCTCCCCACACCCAATCCCAGTACATGAAGAAAAACAATTTCCCTGGTGTCCAGTGGTCTCTCTCCCCACACCCAGTCCCCATCCTGGGAACACTATCCCACCCAGTTTCCAAATACCCTCCTACTGACAGTCACACTGTCCTTGCATGGCAGGTGCAAAAAAGCACAAAGAATGAACCGCTACTGCACTGAGAACCATAACAAAAGTAAGCAGTCGGGTTGTATCAATCAGAGTAATTGACCATTTGGTCAGGTCTTTTTTTCATATTTGGAATAAATTCAGTTTAATTGTGACAGCCTGACTGCTTACATTTGTTATAGCCCTGAGTGCAGTAGCAGTTCGTTCTTTGTGCTCTTGTGTGTTGGGCAGGCTGCCCTACTAGCTACTGCTACGACCTGCTAGTGCTGATCGCAGGACCTACCTCTGGAACTGCATTAGAAGCAAAGAAGTCCTTCTCCCTCAACAAAGCCCTGTCTCGAACCTTGAGCAGCACCCTCCCAACCCATACCCAGTTGGTGGCTAGTGGCCTCCTTCCCACCCTCGGCACTGACACACCAACCTACGGTCCCCCTACCTGTCTGTCGGTGCAACAGTTCAATGACAGTGAGCAGCATAGCCCATCTTGCACAACCATGGCCACCTTCTATCTATCTGAACCAGGGAGTGCAGCCTATGAATAGGACAAAGCACATCACTGTGCCATATACAGTAAATAAGCTGCGCTCCCTGCTACAGATAGATGCTGGGTAGCCATGGTTGTGTGAGGTGGGCTGTGCTACTCATCATCATTGAATTGCAGCAGTGACAGACTGGTAGGGGGACTGGAGGGTGGGAGTAGGTGCTTTGGGTAAGAGGGGGCCACTAATTACTAACTGGATATGGGCTGGGGGGCAGTGCTCATGGTTCAGAATGGGACTTTGTTGAGGAAAGCAGGACTTCTTTACTACTGCCATGTCAAGGGCAGTGCCACTGTCGGAGGCATTGGCAAACTGAAACTCGTTTCCAGGATGGGGATCAGCTGTGCGGAGGGATCACTGGACACCAGGGTAACTGTGTTCCTACACTGACTGAGATCGGGTTGGGGGAGTGACCACTGAATGCCAGGGATATATCTTTCTGTAACTGGACTTGGATTGGGTGGGGGGAGTGACCACTGGATGCCAGGGATCTAGCCTCCATTAATGGGACTGGATTTGGAGGGACAGGGACACCACTGGACAATAGGGATATATCTTCCTGTAATGGGACTGGGATCAGGTAGGAGGAAGGGATCATTGGACAGCAGAGATACATATTTTATTAACAGGACTGGGTTCAGAGGGAGGGGGCACCACTTGTCACCAGGGAGTACAGTTCTGAGATAGGAGGGCACCAACACACTACCTCCAGCAACTGCTAGGACTGTGCCGGATTAAGGCGAAGGTTAGATCGACGGTATTTTCTCTGCACAAGGGGACCATGCAAAGTACTCTAGCACAGTGAGTATTGAACTGCACCGATATTCAGGTCCCCATCCCTGACTTGCATAATTTTGCCTTGAGTCCCCTGCCCAGTTTACCTGGCACAAACCCAGTTTGCCCATGCTAACTAGTCTTTTAAATATAGGACATTAGTGCAAAACCCAGCTTGCTCGGGTTAACTAGGATCTGCACCTGGGCAAACAACTGTTATACTCCCCTTCACCATCAGCAGGACTCTAGACCAAACTGGTAGAGAGTCGGGGGGGGGTTACCGTGGCTGATGAGAGTCTTAGGAAGGGGGGGATGGGGATGATGACCCTCCCCCTCCTGCCTCCCCCCATGGAGGGAATCAGTGACTGTTCTGAAGGTCCAAATTTAGTCCCTGGGACGGTGGATGATGTTGCTAGGTGGCTGGTGGCAATATGGTACTTCTTGGTGATGCAGGGCATGCAGAAATTGGGGCACCAATAGCTTCTGGCAGAGAACCGCAAGAGGAGGAAGCTCCTGTTATAACTATACTTCTCTACTGGGACTATATTGCCCACCTTCCCACCCCTCCATCCCCGCACTCTAAGCCAGTTCTACTTTTATAGGCACAGGATTTGACTGACAACAGGAACTTCCTGTTTGGGAGCAGGAAGTGAATGATCACAGGGGGAGGAAAAGAGTAGCTCTCTGTCACCCCCTAGCTGCTGGAGGTCTGACTCTGAGAAAGTGAGACTACTGAGAAATATGGGAACTTCTTGTCTCAGAACAGGAAGATTAGGAGCTTAAGGGCACAGTGGCAGTAAGTAAGTAGGAAGAAATATAAAATAAATAAATAAACAGAGGAAAGAGTAAGTATCCAAAACAACAGTTAAGGGGCCAGAAATAAGACATGATGGGAGTGGTGCAATGCAGTGGCTGTGGAGCAGCAGTCTTCTGGGAGACGTTCTGGAGGATGTGGTGTTGTCCCATCTGCAGGCACCTCTCTGGGCTGAGGGAGGAGGTTGCTCATCTCCAGGCTGAGTTGGCCAGGATTTGGGGAACCTCCTCTCCTGCCCAGGGACCACCAGGGTCACTGCCGTTGCCTCAGATTTTGCCAAGAAAGAGGAGTGGTTGGACCACAGTGGGCTCAGGGAGGGTGAGGGTGGTGGAACAGAGGTGCATCCCTCCAGTTATACCTCTCCACAATTCCTATGCCATTCTGGCAAAGCGTGGTGCCTCTATGGAGGCACCCGCAGTGAAGACCAAGGAGGATGCTAGGAACCTCCACAAAGGAGACCAACAGGAGGGTGGCATGGGACCCCACAGGGGAAGGAAACAGCTCTTGGTGGGGGACTTCATTGTTAGGAGGGTAAAACTGGGAGAGGAAGGGGAGAGGGAGGGAAGGAGGTAAGGTGCCTGCCTGGCACCAGTGCTTGGAGGGACAGGGAACAACTCCTCAGGATCACCAGAGCAGCTGCACAGGGGAGGGAGCTGCATGTCATTGTCCACCTAGGGACAAATGACCTGCCTGAGAAAGGGATCAGAGCAGTGCAGGAAGAGTTTGTGGAATTGGGGAGGGGCCTTAGACAAGTAACACGCACAGAAACCTTCTCGGAGGTGCTGCCTGTCTATGGCATGGGTGAGGCTAGAGTGCTCCACACCATAGGATTTAATCAGTGGTTGAAAAATTGGTGCAGAGCTCAGGAGTTTGGCTTCATTGGGGACAGGGGGTCCACCTGGAGTGATGCAGGCTTATACTGGCCCGATGGTCTGCATCTGTCCAGGAGGGGAACCAGGATCCTAGAAGATAGGTTTAAATGCTTCATTGGCAAGCATTTAAACTAGCGAAGGGGGGAGGCACTGAAAAGGAGCAGGAAAATCCTAGCCCCCCCAAAAAAATCAGGGTAGTAAGTGAGGTAAACACCAAGCTAGAGACGTCGATAGGGGGAAGGGCAGGGGTAAATTGAGAAAACGACAAAGGCAGTAAGGACAGGGATGTGGAAAAAAGGGGTAAGGACATCAAGAAATGGAGGGTAATGAGTACCAATGCCCGTAGTCTAAGAGACAGGGAGGGGAGACGAGGGGGAAGAGTAGCTTTCTATGTAAGGGAAGGGATAAAAGCAATGGAACAAAAGAGTAAACAGGGAGGAGAGGAGGCACTGTGGGTCACCTTAGAGACTAGAAATGGCACCACAACCTGCACAGGGGTTGTATACAGACCCCCATTTCAGAGGGAGGGAATGAATAAGGATATAATAGAAGGCATCCTTAGGATGGCAGAGAAAGGGGAGATACTGTTGAAGGGGGACTTGAATATGCCAGATGTTAACTGGAGCATCTTTGCTGCTGCCACATCCAAGAGCAGGGCCATTCTTGATGCCCTACAGGGGGCATGCCTCAGACAGCTAGTTTTGGAACCCACTCATGAGGGAGCAATCATAGACCTCATACTCTCAAACGGGGACAGTGAAAGGATCTCAGATCTAGAAGTGGGAAGCCATCTGGGAACAAGTGACCACCAAACAGTGTGGTTCACGATAAACTTAGCTACAGAGTCAAGCCATACAAAAGTGAGGGTACTGGACTTCAGGAGGGCTGACTTTGGCAAGATGGGAGAGTGCCTCAGAAAAGCATTAGCAAGCAGGCAAGGAGGAGGGATGGAGCAACAATCAAAACAAAAGAAAAAAAACACTGTGGTTCTCAAAAGAGGTGGTGGGGAAGGTTAGGGAGAAAAAGATAGCATTTAGGAAGTATAAGGAAACACAGAAGGAGCAGGACAGAGAACTGTACCAGTTAAGAAAGCAGGGTGGGAAGTCAGAATAGCAAAGGCCCAAACTGAGGAAAAGATAGCCAACTCAGTTAAGATGGGGAATAAAATATTTTATAGGCACATTAGGGAGTGTAGAAAGACAAAGGGAGGGATAGTGAGGCTGAATAGAATGGACGGTGGGTGTGCAGAGGGACAGTGAAAAAGCAGGGATACTGAATCAATACTTCTGCTCAGTATTTACAAAGAGGAGGAGGGGGAGGTACCTAATCCAATTAACAGATGCACTCTGGGTAGGGGGGTCGATCCCAGTCCTTTCACAGAAGAAAGGGTTCTGAAAAAACTCCTAAAATTGAAGGTAGACAAAGCAATGGGGCCGGACGGGATTCACCCCAGAATTCTAAAAGAATTAAGGGAGAACTAGTGACACCATTGACTAGTCTTTTTAACAAATTAAGGGAGGATGGTGTGGTACCTGAGGACTGGAGGAAGGCGGATGTGATTCCCCTTCACAAAAGTGGAAGCAAGACAGAGGCAGTAAACTACAGACCTGTCAGTTTGACCTCTGTGGTAGTGAAAGTGATGGAATCACTTCTGAAGGAAATAATTGTTAAGTACCTAGAGGCCAGTGGGGCACAGGACCCAGGGCAGAATGGTTTCACCGTGGGAAGGTCGTGTCAGGTGAATCTAATCGATTTATTTGACTGGGTGACCAAAGTAGTAGACCAGGGAGGGCCTGTGGACATGGCCTACCTAGACTTTAGTAAGGCATTTGACACAGTCACACACAAAAGATTAATAAACATATTAACCAGTCTGGGACATTGGCTGGACAACCGGACACAGAAGGTAATTATAAACGGAGTCCACTCTGAAGAAAGGGGGGTTACTAGGTGGGGTACCGCAAGGTTCAGTACTGGGTCCAGTCCTTTTTAATGTCTTTATAAGTGACATTGCAGAGGGACTGGAAGGAAAAGTATGCCTCATTACAGATGACACAAAGATCTGCAACAGGGTTGATACACAAGGATGCGTGGAAAAGATGAGAAGGGCCTTGGCAGGGTTGGAGGAATGGTTAGAAATGTGGAAGCTTGGATTCAATGCAAAGAAGTGCAAAATAATGCACATGGGAAACAAAAACCCAAGGGAAGAGTACACATTGGGAAGGGAGTAGTAACAACAACAAAAATGGAAAGGGACCTGGGGATAATCATATCAGATGACCTTAAGGTTGGCAAGCAATGTGAGAAGGCAGTAGGGAGGGCTGGGGGGATACTGGGATGTATGGGGAAAGGCATCATCAGCAGAAAACAGGAAGTTGTTATCCCTCCGTACAGAAAGTTGGTGAGACCCCATCTGGAGTACTGCGTCCAGTTCTGGAGACCCCATCTCCGCAAGAACATAGACAGGATGGAGGCAGTCCAGAGGAAGGCAACTAAAATGGTGCAGGGTCTGCAAGGGAAGCCATACAAGGAGAGACTAAAGGAGCTTAACATGTATACCCTTGAGGAAAGAAGGGAGAGCGGGGACATGATAGAAATTTTTAAGTACCTCAGTGGAATCAACAAAGTCCAAGAGGGTAGCATCTTTCAGAAAAAGAGATGTGCAAGAACAAGGGGACACAATTTGAAGATAGAGGGGGGAGAGATCATAGGCAATGTGAGGAAGTATTCTTTTACAGAAAGGGTGGTGGATGCATGGAACAGCCTTCCTGAGGAGGTTGTGGGGTCTAAAACTGTGGGAGAATTCAAGAATGCATGGGACAGACATAAGGCAGTTCTTGTGGGGGTTAGGAAGAAATATGTTGTTGGTTAACTAGGATCTGCAGCTTATTCTGTAGGTAGGGAAATGGGCAGACTAGGTAGGCCAAGCGGTCCTTCTTACCCCAGGAGTCCTTTAGCATCAGTGATGTTTTTGCACTTAGCTGGCTAGGTGCAACTGTCCCGGAGGTGTGCCTTTAAGAGATATTTAAATGAGCGTAGGGCCAAGCCAATCAAAAGACAGGAGGGGGTGTGAGCTGAGTGAGAGCTGTTGAAGGCTTCAGAATTTTTTCTCCGCTGGACTGAGCAATTTTGCCTCTGAGGTATCTCCCAATTTTCCTTATTGACAGCCTCCTAGTGCTTATCTGGGTAAAGTTTTCCCCATAAATTATTGCCTTTAGTTTGCTGAGTGAAAGTTTTACTTTTTCATTAGCACTGCACAATTTTTTTAATTTTAGCACGATGGTGCTATTGTGTCTTTATTTTTACTGTGACTATTTAGATTAAAGCCTAATTTTAACGCGGGTGCTTATTTTTGATGGTTTCCTTCATTTTGGGGGCAAATTCTTGTGGGAACCATCAAATTAGGGACAGTTGCCTTGTTTTTTTACCTCCGACCTTGCGGGGTTTACCACGAGGCACCTGCAGTAGATTTCAAATTTAAACAGTGCCTGGGGGGTTTCTCTTTAGATTGGCAATTACGAGGAAACCTTTTTTGTTATATTACTGGACCTTGGTATCATCTTTGTCAGGACTGTCCATAAGGGTCCAGCAGCCACCTGTGAGCAGTTGAGTATTACTGGGTTTCTGTTAAGATTGGCACTGGTATAGATCCCAGTTTTACAACCCCCCCCAAAAAAAGGCACTGGTAATAGACAGTGTTTATTAACTGGGGCAGAACTGGCCTGTGGCATTTTCACAGAAACCCGCACTCAGTTTGTAGGTCCAGAACTGGTTTGCTTTGCTTAAATTGGCGAACATAGCAGACAAACCTTTAATTATTACGGCTGAGGATAGATCAAAGGCTTTCGATGAGGGGCCATTCAAAAGTACTAATACCAAAGGCAGAGGTGCTGAGGAACCCTCCAGGTCCAGTCAAAAAATAAAGCTTCCAAAGATGAACTTCTACACAAATTGAAAAATAATAAGAGTGACGAAAAAAGGAACTTGATGAAGCCTCTGATGAAGTGGCTAAAAAGAAACTCTGTCAAGACAGATATGCTCCCGTTGCTCCTGGGATTGCCAATAGCGAGACAACAAGCAGCTTAAAGCATACACAAAAAACAAAATACTTACAAACTGCACAGGTTCTTCCATCAATGCAAGATATGAAAAAAGCATAGCAATTGTTTCAGACTCTTCAGAAGATGGGTCCTCGATTTACTGGGGCTGGCAAGCACTCTTCCACAGTTGTCTCTTCTGTAGACTGGGAGGGTGACGCAGATGATGATCAGTTTTATGATGCCCCTGACATGGATTTTGAGGGCCAGGAGTCCACGGACCCTCACCTTGGGGATCCCCCGGTGACCACGAGGATCCTTCCTCTGTTTACTTTTATTCAAAATATGCTGGATATTCTGGTCCTTCCTACGCAGGAGCCCAACCAGGATGTCAGTGAAGATGAAGATTATAGGGAGATGAAGGGTCTTTCATCCTCAAAGACACTGGTCGTCCCTATCTATAATGCATTTAAAAAAAATACCATGAAGGTACTTTACCACCCCACTTCAGTATCATGGGTTGATAAACGGCTTGAGAGAAAATATAAATCGTCTAAAAATGGTACTGAGTTCCTGTCTGCACACCCTAGCCATGAAAGTACAGTGCAGCAGGCAGCTTGTGAGAAAGCTGGAGTCTCCTTGTCGCCCTCTCCCCCTGACAAGGATTCCAAGAAAAGTGACTTTATAGCAAAGAAAATGTATGTCACAGCTTCCCTGCTTCTCAGGCTTTCTTCTTACATGGCATTCATAGCCAAATATCAGAAAGCCCTTTGGAAATCTGTCCAGGCTATCGCCTGCATTGGATCAGATTCTGTGGTGCAGGAGCTGGTGGATACATCAAAAACTGCCCTGGAAGCTATGTACCAATTCCACATGGTAGATGACAACAGTGATACAGCCTCTAGGGCAATGGCCCATGTCATCTCTCTGAGACGCTTCACCTGGCTTAGATCAACCGGTCTGACCACAGACACTCAGAACAAGGCCTTGGATTTTCCCTGTGAGCAAAATATGTTGTTTGATTACAGAATCACTGACTACATGAAAAAAGTCGATGAGTACAAGGCCTCCTGGCAGAGCCACTCATCCAAGCCTAAACCCACCACCCCTCAGAAGTCCCGTCCCAGGGGCAGTAGTGGCAGAAGTTATGTTCTCAGGCCTTACAATCCTTATCCCCAGTCTGATGTTAGCCAGTACAGGGGGTCTTTCAGAGGCAGGGGCAGAAGGAGCCAAAGAAGAGCCACAACTACCCAACCATCTGCCTCTCTAAGTCCTGATGTGAGTGTCCAGATCGCCTCCCCTTTTCCAATTGGAGGCAGACTCTCTCGCTGTCATCAGCACTGGTCCCTCATCACATCGGACAAGTGGGTGCTGGGGATAGTGGAGAAGGGTCTGTCATTATAGTTCAAGCAGCTGCCAGACCTCAAGCATACCCAGGTGTCAAGAGCTCTGTCCCCAACACAGATAGTGCTGTTGGAAATGGAGGTACAAAACCTTCTGGCTTTATGAGCAGTGGAGAGGGTCCCCACCCACGAGAAGAGCAAGGGCCTCCACTTCAGGTATTTTCTGACAGAAAAGAAAATGGGAGTGGCGACCTATCTTGGATCTCAGATAGTTAAAGAAACATCTTAAAAAAACTAAATTCAAAATGGTCACTGTGTCACTGGTCATACAGTCCTTACAGCAGGGAGACTGGCTAGCCTCCCTCGACTTAAAGGATGCCTACTTCCACATACCCATAAGGAGATCTCACAGGAAGTTTCTCAGGTTCAGACTTTCTTTGGGTCACTATCAGTTCACAGCAATGCCCTTTGGTCTGTCCTCAGCCCCAAGAGTCTTTACCAAGTGTCTTGTAGTGGTAGCAGCACATCTTAGGAGATTGTGTGTCACTCTTTACTCCTATCAGGACGACTGGCTCATAGTAGCAAAGTCTCCTTGCCAGGTCAAGGAATCCCTTTCCCTCACAGAATGCACTCTGGAGTCTCTGGGTTTCCTGGTAAATCTAAAGAAATCTCACCCGGAACCCACCCAGCTGCTCACCTTCATAGAGGCCCAGCTGGACACTCAGAAGGGATATGCTTTCCTCCCACAGGAAAGAATTCAGAGTTTCTTTTCAGTGGCAGATTCTTTTACCTGGGGGCAGACAAGACCAGCCAAACATTTCCTCAAACTTTGGGGACATATGGCCTCTATGACTGCAGTAGTCCCAGGGGTCAGGTACAGGATGAGACTCCTGCAAGCCTACCTCAGAGCTCGCTGGTCTCAGAGAAGCAGCACATTTTCAAAGTTGATAGCTGTGTCAGAGCAGTTCCTCCAAAACTTGCTGTGGTGGAAGAACCCTGCAAATTTGCAAGCAGGGGTTCCCTTTCAAGCTCCTCTTCCCGCAAAGGTGATCACCACAGATGCCTACCTTTTGGGCTGGGGAGCTCATTTAGACAGTGCCTCAGTAAGCGGCACCTGGACTCCCGAAGAGCCACAGTTGCACATAAATCTTTTGGAACTCAGAGCAGTCTTACTAGCTCTCAAAGCTTTTGCTCCCAGCATGGAAGGGCAGGCAGTGCAAATCTGAACGGGCAACACCGCTGCAATGTTCCACATAAACAAGCAGAGTGGTACCAGATCAAGAATACTCTGTTTGGAAGCTCTGACGCTCTGATCTCTAGCATTCTCCCCGGGAGTCAGCCTCTCGGCTATTCACTTCCCAGGCAAACTCAATACTCTGGTGGATGCTCTAAGCTGTATCAGTCAAGGTCAGAGCAAATGGACACTGAACAAGCAAGTAGTAGCCACAGTGTTCAGGCGGTGGGGCACACCAGACGTGGATCTATTTGCCTCTCCTCTCAATTTTCAGCTTCCTCAGTACTGTTGCAGGCCCCCAGTTCTGGGAACACTTCCTCTGGATGCCCTGATCCTGGACTGGTCAGGGAGGTTCCTATACGCATTTCCTCCCTTTCCCCTGATATTCAGGGTTTTGCTGAAACTCAGACAGCAGCCTGCATTGATGATTCTAGTGGCTCTGGACTGGCCCAGGCAAGCCTGGTACCCTCTCCTTCTCTCAATGTCCTAGAACAGGCCCATTCACCTGCCACCGAGTCGCTCCCTGCTGATCCTTCCTCAGATGGGAGTGCAGTACCCAGAGATACACCCTCTTCACCTCAAGGCCTGGTTCTTGAGGAGTTGGACATTCCATCCTCACAGTACTCTGGACAGGTCCTTAAGATACTGAGGATGGCTAAAATAATTAACACTAAGAAGTCTTATGCAGCCAAATGGAAAAGGTTTTCCCTCTGGTGGAAGAGCGAAAAGGTTAAACCCATATCGGCTTCAGACCCTCAGCTGCTAGACTACCTGGTACACCTACAGGTGTCAAGCTTGAAACCACCTTTACTCAACCTACAGCTGGCGGCAATTTTAGCCTACCTTTTGGTGAGAAAGAAATCATGTTTTTTCTACACCATTTTTAAACAGTTTTTCAAAGGCCCCTTGCACCTCCAGCCTCCAACCAGGGAGGCTGTTCCTTCTTGGAGGCTGAACCTTTGCATAGATGGGCTCACGAATCCACCTTTTGAGCCTATGTCCACGGCCCAATCAAGTTTGCAACTTGGAAGACCATCTTCCTGGTAGCCATTACGGCTGCCAGGAGGATTTAAGAGCTACAGTCTCTGTGCACTGAGCCGAATTACATCATCCCTCACAACAATAAAGTTGAGCTCAGGACAAATAGGAAATTTCTGCCAAAGTTGGTTTCAGAGTTTCACTTAAACCAGTCCATTACTTTGCCTATCTTCTTTACTGAGCCATCCGCTCCTGGCAGCAGCAAGGGACATTCACCTACTGGATGTCTGCAAAGCAGCTACCGGGAAATCTGTGCACACCTTTGTGAAACACTACAGTTTGGATGTGCAGACCAGATCTGATGCCAAATTTGGCAGGGCGGATCTGCAGAGCCTCTTTCCTAAGTAGGTTATCTGCCCGACTTCCACTTGGTACTACTGGGTAGTCTGCAAAAAAGTTACTGATGCTAAAGGACTCCTGGGGTAAGAAGAAAAAATTACCGCAGTAGTCTTCTTTCTTCCAAGGGGTCCTTTAGCATCCGTAAGCTCCCACCCGTCCTCCCTGGTTCACCTGTCGGATAAGGGCTCTTACGTCATCTTTTACCAAATTTGGAGTTTCTTATTGATGAGTTTTTAGCTCGTGTGCTGTTGTTTCTGTTTCCACTTTTGTGGACATTTGCATGTTTTTTTAATCCTGTTGATTCTTTTTCAGGGCATTTGTCCTCGTTTTTCCGTGAAAAAACTCTATAAACATTCAACAGCTCTCACTCAGCTCACACCCCCTCCTGTCTTTTGATTGGCTTGGCCCTTTGTTCATTTAAATATCTCTTAAAGGGACACCTCTGGGGCAGTTGCACCTAGCCAGCTAAGTGCAAAAAAGTTACCGATGCTAACAGACCCCTTGGAAGGAAGGAAGAAAGAAAATTACTGCAGTGAGTAGTTTTTCTTATCTGCCGTCAAAGTCTATGTTTCTACGTTTCACCATTCTGGCCTATAAGTTGCTATTTTCCCCTCATTTTCATGCCTGTCCAATTCTTCTAACACAGAGCCTAGTCTAGTCAGACCTCGGCATACATGTCATCCCAAGTATCTCTGACCTCTACACCACTGAAAGGCAGCATTAAACCCGCTAACAAGTTTATAAATTGTTTAACTGATCTAAATGGACCAAGTTGACCCTCAGGCCACTGGCATTTTTTCACAAAGGGACCCACTGGCTAAAGTGAATAGTTTCAGTGTGCATTTAATGACACATTCCCAAGATACAGGTGTTGTAACCCCAGCCAGGTATAGATATCACTGGACAGTTTGTTGTATCAAAGCCTGTTAAACAGATAACTTCGATACACTTTGATAAATAAATTAAAAAAAAAAAACCTGGGAAGACACTTTAGGTGTTTTACCAATAGAACACATTTTCTTGAGAATAAATGGAGCTTTGTGTGCCCCTAGTCTGTCTAGTTAACTAGCCTACTGCTCAGACATTAGCTATACCTTCTTCCTCTAACCAAGACAGTAGCTCCCCTTCCTCCACAGACCCCTTTGACCACTAGCCCCTTCCATCCATAGCACCTGACACAATCGTGTTTCCCTTACAGCCCCCATGACAGTAGCCCTCTTGAATGTACATCCTCCACAGTCCCCAAAACTTCTATGGCTCCCTCCATCACCTCAGACAATAACCCCCTCCCTTCACTTCCTAACACAACCCAGCCACACCAGTCCTTGCCCCGTTCATCACAGTCCATCTGAACATCCCTCCCTCTCTCTCTAGGCACCCCACTTTCTAATCTTTGTGAATATCACCTCCCTCCTGTCCCTTGACTCCCAGAAGTCACACCCCTTCCTCCTTAGCCATTCGAGAATCACTCATACCCTTGTTGCACACCTTCTCTGCAAGGTCCTCCTGGACACCACCTACTCAGAAACTAGAGGCATGCATACACCCTTCCTTTTACACTCTCTCTCTCCACGTGCCATAACACTAGCCTCCTCCCTCCCTCCAAAGCCCCTGACCGCAGCTTACCCACCTTCCAAAGCCCCAAACACCAGCACATCCCTTCCCCAGACACTAGTCCACCAGTCCTCAACACTAACCTCCCCTCTTTTGCTGGGGTCAAAACTGACACCATCCCACTAGCAAATGCTGGTAGATTTTGTATACAGTAGTTAAGATTTTCCTTTAGGTAGCCTTGCAGGCATGTGCTGGAGGTAATACTTCGGTAAGTACATCAGCTATGACAGTTGAAAATTCTATGGGGGATTTTCCCCCGTCAGTAGCCCTGCTGGCTAGGGGCTGCAAAACTCAGTTTGAGCCCTGAATTTAGTGTGACTTACCTACTCTGTTCAAGTCACAGTGCACAGAGAAGGTTGCAGAGATGCAAAGGGCCTGAGGTCCTAGAGGAGAGATTATAGTAGTCAGAATTAAACAAGATACTTATCTGAAAGCTAGACAGCCAACATCTGGTCAGACTTATGGAAATAAAGGTAAAACTAGGTAAGTATGAGGTACTTATAGTAGTGTGAGTAGAGATAGGGAGTGGAGAAATACAGAGGGTACTGTACAACATAGGAGTAAGTCAAAAAGATAAAGTGCATCTCTCTACTATAATAAAAAATTTAAAAACACTACATTTATACCAGTTGTGTTTTAACTTTGTTTTCTAGTTATTTTTCCCCCATGCTGTTGGTCTGCTAAATATTGTAGGTAATGCAGTACTTTTTTCACTGAGTCCTTCAAAATGTATCTTACTCTCCCCTGCTAACCACACCATTGCTGTTTGTGATATTACAGTCTGTCATGGTGAGCACTAAAAACTCAAGGCACTGTGAGGTTAACAGGGGAGAGGCAAATGTTTTCTATACAGGCTTTTCAGATGGACTGTCAAGAGGACTGTAAATTTTGGAAAGGAACATTGACAATTAAAAAAAAATATTTTCTAGTAAACTGTAAACAGCTGGATCTTATTTATGATAAATCATGCACTGAAGTGCAGAGTTGCTCTTTAACATCAAGGTAACAGCAACAGAGATATGGTGACAGAGGATAAAGTAAAACAAAACAAACAACAAAAGCAGCAACTTCCTGCAATAGTTTTTGTTCTCCCCATAACCCCCAGTCATGTTCTCTGACCATCCCATCCTCAAAACTTAATATCCTTACTGGCCCACACTCCGTTAATGACAGAGGGGCTGCCTTTCCAGAGCACTGGCCTATGTGTCTCAGTGTAGAACAGACCTCAGCCAGTTGATCAAGCACCCTCACCCCCATTTTTAACACTTCCAACATAATATCCCCTTCCTCCTAGCTCCAGTTACACCAACTGCACATCCAGCACTCACTGCAACCTCCCCTTCGCCTACCTCCCTGCAACTTTTGAATCCCTCATGCATGTGATGACCTCTTTAGGCCACTATTGAGGTTGCTATGGGAGTTGAAAGGCAAATCCTCCCTCCACAGGCTGCCAACAATTGGAGACTCAAGCTTGCTCTCAAATTCAGGTTGACCTTGTGGTGCAGTGCCTCTGGGCTATTGAGGCAGCTTGTAACTAACCCATTTAATATTTTCAATTTACTTTTAAAAGAATTAAAGTGATGAGCAATAACAGACCAATCTACATGCCTGTAAGTATAGTTCTACTGTTGTCATTCCTTTCACATTCACACTGTGGCAAAGGGAGGTTTAGTCCTTGGGTCTGCCACTCACTGGTGCAGCTATTAAAATGGGAAAGTAAAGGAGCCTGAAATGCAAAAAAAAAAAAAAGGCTTTTTAATGGTAGATATGAAAGACTTAGGGTGAATGAATGTAGGTGAGGCACTATGGGAGACTGTAATCTGGGTGGCTAGGACTTCAATACAGCGGCAATTGGGGGTGGTCAGAAAAGTGGGGCCCCAAGTGAGGTCCATCCCCTTAAGTGCAGGCAGGGGAATGTTTATATTTATTTAAAGGGGGGTGCAGGGACGAAGCCCTCCTGCAATGGAGCCAACATGCAGTTCGACTAGCAAGGTGCACAATGCAGTTGCCGGGCAAGCATCTTGCTGTTGCCTGTTTTCCCATGCACTGATTGCCTTCATCCAGTTTGTTTTCACCCTATTGTGGGTATCCCTATATTTTATTTATTTATTAAATCTCGGATTACAAATACCTTTGAGCACGAGGCAGCTCATTTACAAATGTTCCACGTCAAAGGAAAGGGTTACAAAAAGCAGGGAGGTATAGACAACAATCAGGGGTTCATGAGAGCATAGCAAGTCAAATAGTATGTATGTGGTAATAGTGCTACACAATCAAGGTTACAAGAGAGCATAGTAAATCATAAAGTACATTTGAGGGAACAGTGCAAGTCAGGGGTGAGAGGGAAAGGGGGATGGTAAGAAAGGAGAGGAATGGGGAGAGGAGAAGTGCAGTATCCAGGTAGAAAAGGAAAATATGTCAACCAGAGGCCTTGTCATAGAGAGAGAGAAGGGGAGGCTAAGGTGGGAGAGGGGGTACAGGAGGGGAAAGGAGGGCAGAGGAAGGGATAGCAAGATAAGGGAGAGTGGGGACCAGAGGGCCTGGCAAGCCCAAGGAAGAGGGAAATCAGTGGATAAGAGCAAGGAGTGGTGTGTGGTAGGGGAGGCGGTGACAGAGGGGAAAAGGGGAAATTGTTCTGTCAAGAGAGGTGAATGAACAGGAGGCCTAGTAAGTGCATCAAATGAGTGAAAGAGTAGTAGGAGGGTGTCTGTAGAGGTGGGAAACTAGGTGTAACAATTATGTGAGGGGCAACAGCTCAGCACTATGGCATGCAGCGCTTCACTCCCCCAACCCTGCTGTAAGCAGAGACCATGTGATAGACTGAGGTTATGGTGGTCACTGCTTCCCAGCTGCCAGCAGTTCAGTGTTGGTTCATGGTACCTCACCTACCCCCAAACACATGGCAATGATTTGACCAAATGCTTAGATCTCAACACCTCTGATACTGCTGCTACACAGAAGTGATGGAGAGGCCCCATTACAATGTTTTATTGTCGTGAGCAATCACCACCACCACCCAGAAAATTACAGACACTTGATCAGCTAGTCACTACATCAGTGCATGAATGCATCATGAAATATCAGCATCTCTGATGGTGACTACAGCTGCTAGGAGAGAGGAAGGCTGAAAATGCAGAGACATCAGACATCCTCAGCAGCACAGCACTGCAAGGCAACTGGGAGGGTTGGCGATCCCCTGTAGATACTCAGGACCCCATGTTTGGGCCTGAAAAAAAAAGTAAATGTCTGAAAAGTCCCCTGGGTAGACTAAGGTAAGTCCTTGAGCCATCCACCCTCTTCTCAATGCAATCATTTCTCACCCTCCACCACAATCTTTTTTTTTTTTGTTAAATATGTTTGGTTCCCTGGCACTGCATGCCAGAAGTCTAAGATACCTCCAAACCCATCTAAGCCCCCATAGTTTTGTGACCAATATGTCAATAGTGGGTCCCCTCCCTACCTGATCTCTGATCCATAATTTTAGAGAGGGAGCAATAGTATATAAATCCTGGCTGCCTTAAGTCTTCACCCTCCCACAGTGCACCTTCTCCATTAAAGTTCAAAAACCCTGTGCAGAGCGGTTTGTACCTGTGGTCTAACCTGCCTTGAATTAATTAAAGTATTTGGATTTTTGCAACTTGGCATTTTCTGTAGGTTACTACATTGTGCTGTTCTACACATCTATTCTTCCTTTCTTTTGTGTACAGCTGTCTTTCCCATGGTCACCTGCTCCATTAAGGCACAGTAGTAGTAGTAACATGGAGCACCTGACAGGGGAAGGCAGAGCAGTTTGCACACTGATGACGCTGTGAGAAAGACTACATCCCCTTTCCAGATTCTGCACATGCTTCTGCCACACTATTGCTTCTAGTACCTTAAAGAAGTTAGCAAGCTGTGAGACACAGCAATGAAGTTAGCCAGAAGGCGAGTTCCCTAAATCTGAACCAGGGGAGCACTACTGAAATATAACTGGGGTACTGAAGAGTCAGGGTTACTTGGAAACACTTTCTTTTTTTAAAACAGCTTTTTTACCCCTCTGGTGTTGCACGCCCAGTCCTCTGGCTTTAGGGCTAACCCCAATGGTGGAATTGATACTGTCTGCTGTTAGGCCCACCTGTCACTCCATAGTGACTGGCATAAATCCTGTTGTGGGTGCCATGGGGGGGCGGGGGGCGCACTGAATGTGCATTCAAAAACTCAGCTGCTGTAGCTTACCTAATTGAGTATCTAGGTGCTAGGCTACTTTTATGCACTCAAAGGGACAGCAATCTCGAGTTCACCATGCAAACTGCCCAATATAAAATATTGAGTCTTAGGCATCACAGTTCTGTGTGCAAAATCAATTTTATTAGAAGAAAAACAATTTGCAACCACCCGCAGCTATGGTAAGACACCTCAACTGGTTTTACAGGATGACTACATCATCAGGAGGGTGAAGAGGCAGTAGTCCTGTGAAACCAGTAGAGGTGAGGTGTCTTACCTGAGTTGTGGGCAGTTGTGAAGTGTTCTGCATCATATAAAGCAGATTTTGCATACGGAATTGTGGTACTTTTCTACACTACTGATCATTAGGGACGCATCTAGAATTTTTTCAAGGGAACAACTCTTCCCCAAAATGTAAAATATTACCATTTAAAGTGAAGAGTAGATTTAAACAGATTTTTGCTGGACTAATGAGGTTGTGGGTGCTACTTGGATACATAGCTGGATCCACTGGTACTGACCCCATGCATATTTGCTTTCCAGTACCCGCACCTCATTTTGCAGTCTGTTTCCTCAAGGTCTGTCCCAGCCTACAGACCACAGCTGGAACCCTCAGTCTGTTTTTCTTCTAATCCCACCAACACATCCTCTCCCCTCTGCATTCCCATAAAAGTATATCATCCCTGAATCACCATCGGCACCCCCAGCACTGTCCTACTACTATTGAAACAATTATTACTGCAAACTGTATTGAAAGGTATTTGTTTTACATCATTCTTTTCTGTGAAAATTTTTGCAGATTACAGCAGAGACCATTCTGGTATTCTTGGGCAGGAAAGCAAGGGATTACATTACTAAACATTTGAAAGACAAACTTGTTTTGAATCATGAAAGGAAACTATGTCAATCTGTAGAAGCAGTAATATATGTGAAATTACTTGGAGCTGTATAAAAATGCAAGCAGTTTATTCCTGAGTCTGCAGCAGTTCACTGTAATGTAACACTGCATTACCAGAAATTCAGTCAACATCTGCCTTTGACTTAAGAGTTTCCCAGGCTCCTAGTGCCAGTCAAATCATCAATTGACAGCAGAATAAACTTAGAAACTGGTGATCATATCCTGTGTTTTTAAAAACTCTACAGAAATATTTCTTCAGTGCCCCTGCAAGAAGAAGAGGGAGAGGGGGTTGTGAGGTCCGGCGGAGGGGAAGGCAATGGAAAACCAGTGCTATGGAAATGACTGCATCACCATGCAAGCACACACAATAGCTGTCCTGCAAGTCCCTTTTCTAATCTACTTCATGGTAAAAAGACAGCATGGCTTTGCCATGCAGCCTTAATGAGCTGCTTCATTCATGAAGGTAACACTTTTTTAACAGAGAACCACTACAGTAAATGGATTGGCCTTCATGGTCTTGCTCAAAGAATCAGACTCCAAATGCAATGAGATGCAGCTTCCCCCTCTCCCTCAGTAGAAAAATTGTGACAGGCTAGGCTGACTCAGTTTGCTTTTATTATCTTTAATTTCTTTCACTGCAGCCTCTCTACAGTTGACTGATCATTGCTGCTTGAGTGGCTAACTCCCTTCCACCACACAGAAAACCTAGCTGAAGCATCAGGTAAAAAAAAAAAAAAAATGGAGCATTTCAGTGATTTCAGATAGACAGTCTACTGTAGTTAGTTACTACTGATGGCAGACGCTAAGAATGCCTATGCACAACACACAGCCGCACTGTTCAGAAGCATACCCTTGAGTGGCAGCAAACTACAGAAGAAAGACTTAACCAGTACAGCAGCTGCTCCACTCACAGGGCTGCCGGACTGTCCATCTAAGTAACTATGTGGGCATTGGCTCCTTTTTCATGCCTGCTGGATGAACTGCTCCTCAGAGATCCTGCACTTGATGCTCAATCGTGATCCTATAACTGTGGGTACGAAAACACATTGTAAGCCTGCATCAGTCTTATTTGCTAACTCACTGGTCACATGACGTGCTGGCTTGCTTGCACAGACTGAGGTTTTCTTTTTTGTACTCTGATGCACGTATGAGTTCCCAGAGTGAATCCAGAAGCCAGAAGCCTGTTTAAAGGCTTTGTGAAATATTAAGCGCAGAGGCTTAATTAAAAGGGGTGACAGACGACTAAAATGAGAAGGTGGCAATGAAATATTGCATGGTGTCCCATCATATTTTTGCAGTTCCTGACCGGTTCCCAGGAACCAGAGAAAGCGGCAAGTTAATGTGGTTCCCACCTTTAGTGAGCCACTTTATTCATGATCTACATTAGTGATCTTGGGGCCAGTACTGAGAATGCCAACGTACACTGCTATGCTTACGATACAGTCCTGTGTGTTGCTTGACCCACCTTAACTGCCGCTGTGTTACAGTAGCAATCAGTCCACTGGATTGAGTTGCTCTGAACATAAAACCTGTGCTAATTTTGGAATTTTAGAATTAGAACTAGGGTAAAACTCTGCACTGTGGTCACACTCACCAACAGCCAGATTCATTTCTCCTCTTGAAGACAGCAGTCACCTCAAAGCACAGTTCCACTCTTCTGGCCTCCAGAATGCTTTAGCATTTAAATTTCTTTTTAAAATATTATTTTAGTTATTTCCTCGATAATCTGTTCTAGTTAGGTTGCTTTTGTTTGATATATTATAATTTTGTGAGTTTCTCCAGTTCCCGATCAGTTACCAGGAGACAAAGAAGGCTGCAAGTTATTGTGGTTTCCCTCTTTAGCTTTATTCATGATCTCCATTAATGATCTTGAGGTCAATATTGAGAATGCCAACATATACTGTTATGCTGATTAGACAGTTCTGTATGTTGCTAAACTCACCTTAATTGCTGCTGTGAATGACCTTTAGGCTGCATTTGACACATTGAAGATCATCTTATGTGCCTCTAAACTCCACAATGCCACCAAAACAACATTTATGTTGTTTGCAATAGAAGCCCCCCACCCACCCACCATACTTTGAGACAAGCTGTAGTTTGTGGATTTGTTTAAGTATTTTGACCTCTGGCTGGATACTAAGCTATCCTTTGATACACATGTTGATAGTCTTTGTATAACATCTATGCCATAGATTAGGTTTCTATTATGGAAATAAATTCTGCTTTTCTTTATAGACAAGAAAAAGACTAGTACAAGCTACTTTCTTGCTACTGCTTGACTATAGCTCTATTTATAGAAATGCAGTGGCCATGCAATGAACCAGCCTGGAAGTACTGTATCACAGAGCACTCTGTTTTACAAACAGCCTCCCTCCTAGGACACACCACTGTGCCCTCTATACTCCAGGTGGTTGAACATTGCTGGCCATGAGAAGGCTAAGAAACCTTTATAGGTGGTCATACAGGGCCCTTCACAACACTCTGCACAATGCATTTTGGCCTTTTTTAAGAGATCCTTAGAACAATATAAACTATGAAAAAATAATAATCTTTATTAAGGATAGTTACTTGGTTGGGTCACACCTTTAGAGCTGTGGGCCATTGGCATCAGGACCATTTGGAAGCTTTTGCTGGCCAGGGGCCACCCACGATGATGTGCAAAATCAACACTTATGTGACATGGGTGGCCCATCACTCCTCAGTTCTTTCTTCTGCCGTCAGCTGCTAGTCCGCTTTGCAGAGAAACAACAACATCATTTACGCTTCTTTTATTTTCTAAATGTATAACTTTTATTGTCATTTTATGCCACTGTCAAAAGAACCTTTATTTGGGTTTTAGTGTTCACAAAGGAAGGCGAAGGGGAGAGGCCACAAAAAAGGTAACAAGAACTGTGGAGGGAACAAGGTGGACACTAGTCCTTTTTTGGAGGAGAGAGTCCAGATGGGATTCACAAATGTGAAAGTGGACAAAGCAATGGGCTAGACAGGGTGCATCCATTGTAGAGAGCTAGAAGGGAAAGTCTGCATGTCTGTGGATGACACCAAAATCTGCAATAGGGTGGACACTCCCGGGGGGTGGGGTGGAAAGAATGAACAGGGATCTGAGAAAACTCAAGGAGTGATCAAGGGTATGGCAGCTGGTTTTCAGTGCAAACAAGTGCAAAATCATGCATTTAGGGAACAATAACCCAGAAGAGAAGTACAAAAATGGGTGGAGAAGTAGTGATGGACACCAAACAGGAATGAGACCAGGGGATAATGATAGCTGATGACCTAAAGTTGGCCAGGCAATGCAACAAGGCAGTTAGGAAGGCTGGTAGGTGCTGGGGTGCATAGGGAGGAGTAACACCAGTAGAAGGAGGAGGGAGGTGGTGTTACCTCTGTATAAATCGCTGGTAAGACTCTACCTAAAGTACTGTGTCTAGTTCTGGAGACCATCTCCAGACATAGACAGAGTAGAGGCTGTCCAGAGGAGGGCAATTAAAGTGGTGCAGAGTCTGCATCAAAATCCCTGTGAGGATAAACTAAAATATCTCAGTATATACACCTTGAAAGGGGGTATATAATAGAGACCTTTAAATAACTCACAGGAGTAAAAAAGGTACAGGAGGGAAGCATTTTCGGAAAAAAAGATGCTCAAAATCAAGGGGACGTGCAATGAAGTTGGAGAGGGTAGACTCAAGAGAGAGATGTGAGGAAGTACTTCTTCACAGAAAGAATGGTAGATGCCTGGAACAGTCTTCCAGCAGAGGTGTTAGGGGTGAAAACAGTGGTGGGGTTTAACAATACATGGGATAGGCATAAGGGAATCTTAGTGGAAAGGATGGGGGGAGCCAGAGATCAAGTAGGGTCTGTGGTGACACTGTACGTAGTGAAAAATGGGCATACTAGGTGGGCCAAGCGGTCCTTATCTGCTGCCAAATTCGATGTTTCTATGTTGTCGTGAAAAAATATTATTTTATTTCTTATAAATGCGTATCTTTCTTTTTTACTAGTGTTTTTATGGCTCTGGGCGAAGCCTACCGCCATCTTGCTGTCTGTAGCTAGAAAAATGGAATACCGTGGAACACATTTTTGGAGTTTTCAATGTATCCTTCCACACCTACAAATCACTATGCCAGTTGAAGTAAAATACTCCCTTCTTTCTGTTTAGAATGTTGGAGACAGAACTCCAAGCTGCTTATCAGATGGCCATTAGGAAACCGAAACAGCTTGTTAAATATTGGTTGCCTTTTAAACTGGAGATTTGTTTACCCCCTTCGAAATGCAACAACTTGCCCATTTAAATACTTTAGCATTTAAAAATGTTTTTTGCTACTAGCTTCAATTGGGCAGGTATTGTCTTTCAAGAAAGATTCATACCTCATAAATGTCACCCTTTTCCCAGCAAGGAATCTAAAAAGACTTACACTGTTTTTTAAACCTCTTAAGACACTATCTGATAAGAACTGTCTCAGACATATGCCAGGTCTTCTGTGAACTATCCAGGCTAAATATATAGCAATCAGCAGGCATTTTTTTCTCTGCTTTTTGGGGAAAAAAATATATTGAGCTAAAAACACACACACACACACACACACTGTACACACCATCCTCATGGCCACATTTGAAATAAATACTGCAGTTTAATATTTTATAAAACAAGAAACTATTTATGTCAGCAAAGTTCAGTTTACAGTAGATTTCCTTTAAATATTTCTTATCCTATATTTTATATCCTGGATAGTGCAGGGGAGATGATACACCTCATTGTCATAGGGATCTTCATTTTACACATTTTTGCACCGTATTTACTCAGGATGTCCCAGATGAGATGCAAAATCTTGTTTTCAGTGGGGTCATGATTCTACCATTGTTATAATGAATTTATTCAGGGTAGCCTATTCCAGATGTACAATATTGTTTTCAGTGTGTTCTGATTTTACACAATGCAGCATAATATTGTGTAGATGTAGAGCCCCACTGAAAATAAGATGCCATGTCTTCTGTGAACTATCCAGGCTAAATATATATAGCAACCAGCAAGCATATTCTAGAAAAACACATCGTAAAAATGTGTAAATGGAAGATCACATTAAAACTGCCTTTCAGCAGATCTGCATTGCGCAAATTTATTAATGATGGGTAAAAGTATCCCAAAACCCTCCACAGCCATGTCGGCTCTGACCAGAGTTTATTTTACTGTTGAAGTAGCAGTTCCTTCTCAGCAGGAAAGAAGCTGCTCTTACAAATAAACGTCATACTTTATTTTAAAACTACTGGATTTGAGGTGAAAATTACAGCGGTTCCAGTGTTTCTGGGAATCAAACTGGCAAATACTCTCTCACAGCCTTTTTAACATCTTTTTGGGCTCTGTTATAATTTGACTGTTGCTGGGAACTGATAAACATATCCATGATCTGTTGGTGGTTGGTATGACTGACAGACCACAGAAGGAGAAGGGAAAAGAACAGGACCTACAGGCTTTAAAATTGTACCAGTTGTTTCTAGCGCATTGGCAAGGGTAGACTGCCCTGATCATTGTTTAAGGTCCCTGGGTCCAGACCACAATTTATTTAAATTGTGAACTTTGTAGAAAATGTTACCCTAAAACACAAAAATAAAAGGGCCAAAAAAGGGAAGACATTATGGCTTCTCAGTCTGTCTTCATGTCACAAAAACACAGTGGCAGCTCAGACGAGGGTTCTTCCCATCAGAATCAGCAATAGTCCCTGTCAAAGGAGACAGATAAAGATAAAGCTGCACAGTCATCAGAAAATCATGGTAGAGGTGATTCAGAACACAAGGTGCCCAAAAGGGAAGACCCTGAGTCCAGTGATGGCAAAAGTAAGAGAGCCTCAGAGTAGCATGGGAAATCGTGTCTGCAAAGAAACAGCAATAAGAAAATCATGTCTCTGTCACTCCTTCTGAAAAAGAAAAATGTATTTATTTGTTTATTTAAAATTTTGGTAATCGGGAAAGACACACTGAGCGGAGGTTTGTTTCCAGGTGTGTCCCGGGGAGTGAGAGAATTACAAATATAGGCAAAGGAAGAATACATTTTGTATATAAACAAAGTGCAGGTACAATATACAGAGATGAGAAACAGTGTGGATACAACATCTGCACTTAACATATACCCTAGCTCAGTTGTTTAGAACCCAGGGGAGGTTGAGGAAATTGGAGGTTTAAGGATAGTGGCATATAGCAGCTGGTACAAGTCTGAGTTGCTGCTTTAGAGCAATTAGAGAGGGAGTTAGTTGGGTAGATGAGGAGAGGAGTTGGTTCCAGTGGGAGGGGAAGCGACAGGAGAACGCAGATTGACCAGTGGTTGAGTGGATCTCTCCACAAATCTCTCCATAAAGCCACTACCAAAATCATGTCAGCACCCAACAGCTGCTGGTACTGATAAGAAGACTGAAAAGAAATATCAGGGGGACAGACAGGGAGTTAAATTCCTGTATGCTCACCCTGATCATGAGGGAGTGGTTCCGGCTGTTTCATATGAGAAGGCTAAGATCCCTTTCTCTGCATAGCCTCCACGGAAAGATTGCAGAAAACAGAATACCATGGACAAAAAAGTGTACACCTCAGATTCATTGCTCCTCAGACAAGCAGCTTGCATGGCACACGCAGTTCAGTACCAGAAAGTACTATGGAACTGAGTTCTGGCACTGAACAAAAAAGTAAACAGTGACGTTGCACAGAACTTTGCTGACACTGCCAGATCAGCTCTGGATGCCACTAAGTGCCAATTCCACATGGCCGTGGACACACTGTTTCAAGGGTCCTGACACATGCAGTATCTCTAAGAAGGTTTGCCTGGTTTAAGGCTACCATCCTATCCCAGGACATACAGACTAAGGCCATGGATTTCTCTTTTGAGGGAAACCCTTTGTCTGGTGGAATGGCAGAGGCAGATATGAAAAAAAAAGTGGAGGAATGCCAAGCCACTTACAAAAATAACACAGAAAAGGAAAAGACCTCCACTTCCTACAGGCCTTACAGTTGGGGAGGCAAGGATAAGGGTTACTATGTAAAGCCTTGTGCCACCTATGAGTGTCAACCCCATAGAGGTTACTACAGAGACAGGGGCACTAGGCATGCAGCCACAGCACCAGCCCTTAATCCACAACAAAAACAAAACCCCTGACAATTCTGCCCAGGTCAACCAACTATTGCTAGGTGGGTGAAGACTTGCTTACTTCTTCCAGGAATGAACAAAAATCATGACAGACAAGTTGGTCTAGGAAGTAGTGAGTCAAGGTTTGTCCCTGCAGTTCCAATAATTCCACAAACTGCAGAAACCAATATAATTCCCATCTCACTCTCCAACAGAAAAGATCCAACTGGAGTTAAAGAAACTGCTGCTAGCAAGAGCAGTGGAGGACATCCCTGCCTTGTTTATTTATTCTTTATTTATTCATTACAAATCGGGTTTACAACCTCTGAGTCAGAGACTCATTTACAAAGGCATCTCGTCGCAGGGAGGGCAGACATCAAGACAGTTATTACCTTAACACTGCCTTCTCTGACCTAAGCCTCTCCTTAGTTTGCTTATCAAACTGCAACAGCCTGAAAGGGCACAGTAGTTCCCTTGCTTGGAGGGTGAACTTCGGGCAGCTTCTCCTTAGTCTGCTTATCAAACAGCAAAATGCAGTTTGCTTGAGAGAAAACAGCCCGAAAGGTCACAGTAGTCCCCTTGCATGGAGTGGAGGGTGCAGGGGGACTATTTCCCAAATACTTCCTTTTTGTGTTTAAATTTAGTATATTTTATTGAAGTTAATTCTTAATCAGTACATACAGCACACATTATCCGCTAACATACAGACATACAAAGACATTACTTGCCCCTCCCCTTGAAAGTAATCAAATGTAGTTCATCAGACTTACAGAATTATTCACAAACAGTAAATGACAAGAGATTGTCATTCCCTTCCACTTATAAGACCACCTCTATTATTCATTAATAACCATATAAGTACTAATGCATCCTCATCATTACTAATATTTCCACCACTGAGCTTCACTGTTAGCCCTCCCCTTCAGGAACTGGGTCAAGGGATAATAGAACATGGAGATTTTCCCATCTTTTTCTGTAACTACCAAATCTGTTGTTAGTGCTTGCTATATTTTTTCCAGTTCTTAGGGTTGCTAATATTTTGTTATTCCATTTGGAATAAGCAGGTACTTCGTCATCCATTCAGTGTCTTAGTATCATTTTCTTGGCAACCCCTGCTATCAAAGCCATGTAGTATTTTTGGGATGATGCGAGTTGTGTGCCATATTGCCCTGTTAGTCAAATTTCTGGTTTGAAGGCCAGTTCCAAAATCTGTAAGGGATCCAGTTTATCTCTAATTGTGTCCCAGAGGTATTTGACCTTTAAACAATCCCATAAAATGTGATACAGATTGCCACCTGGCTAACCATACCTAGAAGAGTTGTCACTAATCAGCTTCCCCATCTCACATAGCTTGTGTGGTGTGAAATATAAATTGTTGTATGAGGCGAAGATTTTCTGTTTTAATAAATGTTTACAGACAACTCCATATTTCTTCCTACTTCCATTGGCCACTCATCTTTGGCATAGCTTGCATCCAGTAAATACCAACTTCAACTCCAGCTGGATGGCACTGTTTAGAAATCGCTGCATATAGCATCGAGATGGCATTTTGGTTATTTGCTAATCCTTTTAATGGGTTGATTATTGTGCCATGCATACTCTTCTAGGGGGCATGTCCTAAGTGCTTTGCTACGGCATGCAATAGCTGCGTGAAAGGGAATGCTGTGGTACCTTCCATTCCTTGCCTTGTTTTATGTGACTTGTAGGGGATAAGTCTGTCAGCCAGCATTATGTGCTCAACTGTGGGAATATTCCAGTGTTTCCAAGATTCTGTCCTTATTGCTTTTTCACCTATTTTTTAATTTTTTTGCATAATATTTTGATTACATTTTCAAGCCAAAACTTACAAACGTTGTATCCACAGGGGGGTAGCAAACAAGAAGGCTCATAGGTACACTTACAAAGGAACATTTCAGACACCCCCTCCTTACAGTAGGTACAACATTGGGGAAGCACCAGGCATCAAAAGACTCAAAATTCTCTCAGTAAAAATAACACAAAAATGCATGCAGCCACGGAAGGTCCTGGAGTAGTCTGCAGAGAAAAGATCCCAGAGTCCAAATCACCATCAAGACCTAAAGGTCACAAGACTCCCCTGTTATAACTATAGCATTATGTATAATAATATAAAGAATACTCTCCAGCTACCAAAAAATCCAAAACAGTAGATACTATCAATAACAGACAATAAGAATAATGTAGGATACAGGCAAAACTCGATCATATATTATGTAATGAATTATACATTAAGCACTGCTCTAAATTTGTGGTTACAGCAACCATATCTCATGCATGAAGTCCACAGAACCTCAGCATTCCAGAAGAGAGTCCCCAAACTAATTAACATTTACCTGTGGGGTGTCCCAGGGTGGCAGCTGCCCATCATGCATACTAGGAACTGTAAGGGTGCTATTAAGAATAAGGTCTTGCTGGCTACAGGCAACATCCAGTAGGCTAAGAACAAAAAACACACTCACCTCGCATGCTCACCAGATTGGGGAGACATATTAAAAAAAAAACAGACAGCCACCTCAAGGGAACAACCCCACTAGTCATTAACTTCCACTGTCGCCAGTCAGCAAGACATCAACAAAATAAGAAGGCGATGAATGCAGATTAATCCTTATCGGAGATCCCCTCCCCCTCTGACTCAGCTTTTAAGTCCTCCTCAATTTGACTTATCAGTCTTTCATCCTCCTTCAGGTCATTAAGCAAGTATTGATGCCCATTTCATGAAAAGCGAAGTTTAGCTGGCAATAGTAGCTGATGTGGGATCTTTAAACGCTTAAGCTGCCTGCGGATCCTGTCGAACGCTTTTCTACATTGTCCTGGTACTGAAGGAGAGATCAGGAAAGAGATGAATCCCATCATTACCTTACTTTAGCTGCTGACAGCACCTGGCCAACTGGAGGGCTCTGTCTCTATCTCCGACACCTGTGCAGACCACCATCAAGGTTCGAGGTAAGGATGAGGAAGCCACAGCATGCCAAGGTGTAAGCCGGTAGGATTTCTTTATAGAGAGTGGTGAGTCCAACTCCAATAATACCAATAGGGTAGGCAGGAAAGCTCGTACAAATTCCAGGCAGTCCTCACCCTCTGCTCCCTCCAATAAGCCTATAACCCTCAGGTGTTGTTCCCAGGCCTGGTTCTTGACTATCTCCAATGTTCGACGCATTGAAGAATTCTCCTTAATAAGTTTGGTGACCGCATCCACAGTTTTGTTGCAGGTAACTTTTTTATTTTTTTTATTTATTGAAATGTTTTCACCAGCAAGGCATACTGAACAACAAGTTGCTCATCTCCCGATGCGACCTGGGTGGAGGGGTACAATAGAATGTGACAATATCGACATACAGTAGCATTTGACAGTAATGTGTAAAAGTACAAACATTAGCAGTTGAAATGGCACATATTTTATACATTTGAAGATTGGTTTACAGAATTAAATTTTTAAACATGGCTGAGAATTTATGCATACAGTGATATGCCCTACCCAGACAGGACTGAAAGTGCAGTAGTTCAGGTATAAGTAAACTGATACCTATTTAAGTGCTGAGAAGTAAGGAGTCAAAGGGGGAAATTGGGATGGGGGAACTGGCCTAAAGCTAGCCCCTTCAGGGTGTAGAGAACCCTGCCAGGGGCTAAATCTCAGTAGGCACAGAGGTAGAAAGAAATGAGGGGGGAAGGAGGGGAGGGTAGAAGTAGAAAGAAGGGAGGAGACAAGATAAGTGATTAACAGAGTAGGCAAGAAGGGGTATTTAGTTGGGGGAACTTAATTAGGGTATTTAGTTGGGGGAACTTAATTAGGGAGGGTTAAAGCAGTAGCAGTTGACAGAAAGAAAGTTATGAATGTCAGAGGCTAGGGAATGGGGGGAGGAGGAATGACAAATTTTGGGGGGGAAGGAATTCCAGATTTTAGGATAGGGATGGGAAAGGCCTGATTGACTGATAAGGGTGGTGCGACGGGGGATCATTGGAGTACGAGTGTCGGCAGATCTGAGGGAATGGGAGGGAGGAAGGGGAGAGGAGAGGGAGCATAGAAGGTAGGGGGGAAGTTCCCCAAGCCAGAATTTAGAAGTGAGTTTGGCACAGTGAGCAAGGCATCTGCTAGCCAAAGGGGGAAAAGGCAAGGCATGGTATAGGTCGCAGTGATGAGTGTGTGGTGGAGCATCAAGGGCAAAGCGACAGAAAGAGTTAAAGAGAGAGTCCAATCTGGTCAGGGAGGATTTGGGAGTGGCGCCATAGACTATATCACAGTAGTCAAAAATAGGGAGGATCATCTTCTGGATAAGTTTGCGCCAACTTCAACTTTCTGTGATGCTTGCTCACACACATCCATCCGTGTCTCCAAAGCTGAGACATGGGGCATTAAAGTATCAACATTTCAGTCTAAATCTTGGACTATTTTCACCAGTTGCTGTAGCGTTGTCTGGATGGTGGTAAGGGTCACTTCTCCCAGAAGTGGGTCAGCAGATGTTGCTGCTTTCTGGGCCTGGGCAGGCCTGCTGCCACGTTGCTGACTCTTAGGTGTGAAGAAGTCTGTTGCAGACGCATTGGACCCCGAGACTTGCCCATTTTATAGCAAAAATCTTCACCTTCACACTAGATCTGATTTAGGCAGAGAAACCCTCCTAAATAAGGAGAAATTAGTATTAAATTAGCAACATTTCTGAGAGCTCAAGAATTTTCTGCTTCCTTCTCAGCTGCTCAGCAGCACCCCCTTTCACCTATTTTACAGTTGGGGTTGCTGAAAATAGGTTGCCTTAAATCTGTTTGGGGATGTAGCTGTAACATCCCACATAACTGCTGGTGTGCTCTAATGGAACCCCCCATTGGGGTGTTTCTTATGCCCTTCGACAATTTCTTCCATGTACAATGGATTAGGGCCTCTGTGTTTGTGTTTTCCAATTCACAGAAATCCTGCTCAATATTAAGCCAAAGAGGTTAATAACTGTAGTTGTTTATGGGTCAGGCTCCTGCTTATACCATTGTAGATATTTGTCTGCATGAGCTGACAGAAAATAATGATAAATATTAGGTAACTGTAGTCCCCCCACACGTTTTTGGCGCCAGACAGTTTTGCATATGATCTTCTGATGGCCCTTCTTGCCCAAACAAGTTGGCAATTAAGGAGTATAGCTTACAGAACTATCACATTGGCTGTAACATATTGGTCATGGAGAGGGGGTAAAGAACCCACAGGAGGACATTCATTTTTATTAGACTTATTCTCCCTATCAGTGATAATGGTAGTCTCATCCACCTCTTCAAGTCCAGTACGATCACCTCTACCAGCTTGTCCAGGTTATCCTTTTTAGATGTTGAGAGTGTTTTCATTATTTCTATACCCACATACTTCAACTTGTGGGGTGACCATTGGAGCCCAAAATCAGTGATGTCGGACTTAAATACCCCAGCATTAAGAGGCATTACTGTTGTTTTCCTCACATTGAGTTTATATGCAGAGATTCACCCAAATTTCAATCCTTAATCAAGTGGAGTACTGCAGGCAGGGATGTCATCAGCTCCTGAATTTGGAGAAGAATATTGTCTCTGTAAAGTGAAAACTTGTACTGGTCCTTTCCCAGTGGAATATCCACAATGTCCTGTGATTCCCTAATTTTGTCTGCTAGAGACTCTAAGAATAGGTTGAATAGCAGTGGGGATAGAGGACATCTCTGCCTGGTTCCTTGATGGAGAGTGATTGTATTTAAGAACACTCTATCATAGTAGAATCTGGCTGCAGGCTTAGAATACAGCACCTGAGCCCATTCTATGAACTTCTCAGGAAACCCATATCTTCTAAGTATGTTAAAAAAAATGGCCATGAGACCCTGTCAAAGGCTTTTTCCACATCTGGGGACACTGGGATTGCAGGGATCCCTGGAAGCAGAAATAAGGTGCACCAATTTTCTGATGTGGTCTAACAAGTTCCTCCCTTTCATAAACCCTATTTGTTCATTGTTAATCAACCCATCCCACACCCTGCTCAATCTTGATGCAAGTATTTTAACTAGGATTTTGGCATCCAGGTTTATTAGAAGACAGGGTGGTAGTTTCCCACCAATAGTGCATCCTTTCCAAGTTTAGGTATGAGAATGATAATGGCTTGTATAAAGGACTTTTCAAACAAATACTTCTCATGAATATGTGTGTAAAATTTCAGTAATTGTGCACGTATGGTTGGTCCAAGAGTCCTACAGAAGTTGGACATAAAGTCATCAGGTCCTGGAATCCTATCCAAAGTTAATTCTTCAGTAGCAGTCATCGCCTCCATAGGTGTTATTGGGACACTGAGCATTTCCTGCTGGTCTTGAGAGAGTTTGGGGGTGTTACCCCTGTCATAAAATCTGTTATTTTACTGTCTAGGTTGGGTGGGTTCTCAGATTTGTATATATCTTCATATAATTTACTAAACTCAGCTGCTATACTTCTCTTGTCAGTAATCAGAGGCAGCTGTTGCTTACCCCGCACTCCAATAATTGTATTGGTGACCTCTTGTTTCTTCAGCCTAAGTGCTATTAACTTCCCGGCCCTGTTTTTATGTTCTTCGTATGTGGCTTGTGTCTTATATTTCGCCCTTTCAGCTTTTTCTCTTAACAGTTCATGGTATTTGTCCCCGAAGATGTTAAGAGAAAGCCATTCCTCTTCTGTCATAGTTGCTTTTACAGCCTTTTCTTTTTTCCTAATTTTATGCAAGCAGTCTTTTAGTTCTTTCTCCATGTTGTGCTTTTTGATTGTGGCCAACCTTAGCAGCTCACCTCTACTGTGACACTTTATGGCAGTCCTGTTTTCTGCTGAGTTCATATTGTTTGTGAGTGACTTCTCAATAAATGTTTGCTGTACAGTTTTTTTTTTCATCCTTTAGCAGCTGATTATTTAGGTGCCAAGATGTGTCATTATCTGTGGCTGTTGCGAATTGATGGTCCAGTGAAACTGGCACATGGTCTGACACCGCCTTGACCTCTATTTTGCACAAATGAATACCCTACAACCAGTCACTAAAAACCACAAAATAGTCGAGCCTTGCCTCAGTAAGGTGTGAGGCTGACGTAAAGGTGAGTTCTTTCAAATTTGGAAGCAACAGCCTCCAAATTAATGTCAATTACTCACAGGTGATTCCTACATGTCCTTTAAGCTCCTGTGGGCTAATCTGAGGCCAACCTTCCTGTTTCCTGTTCAGTCTACCTCAGTTTCTGGTACTATGTTCCAGTCTCCCACTATACATCTGGGGCTCCCCACAAATTGACTTATTACTTGAAGGAGCTCCATAAAGAACTGTTGGGAGTCCACATTGCACCTGTGTCATGTTGTTGAGGGTTACTAGAGGGGTACTGCAGGGTTCAGTATTAGGACCAGTCCTCTTCAATGTTTTTATAAGCGACATTGCAGAAGAACTGGAAGGAAAAGTATGTCTCTTTGCAGATGACACTAAGATCTGCAACAGAGTTGATTCACAGGGTGGGGTGGAAAGGATGAGAAGGGACTTGGCAAGGTTAGAGGAATGGTCAAATGTATGGCAGCTTAGATTCAATGCTAATAAGTGCAAGGTAATGCACCTGGAAACAAAACCCAGGGAAGAGTACACAATGGGGGTGAGATACTAACAACAACAAAATGGAAAGGGACCTGGGGTAGTCATATCAGATGACCTAAAGGTGGGCAAGCAATGTGAGAAGGCAGCAAGGAGGGCTGGGGGATACTGGGATGCATAGGAGAGGCATCACCAGTGGAAAACAGGAAGTTATTATCCTCTGTACAGACAGCTGGTGAGACCCCATCTGGAGTACTGTGTGCAGTTCTGGAGACCCAATCTCCACAAAGACATAGACAGGATGGAAGCTGTCCAGAGGAGGGCAACTAAAATGGTGCAGGGTCTGCACGGAGGACATATGAAGAGAGACTTAAGGAGCTTAATATGTATAGCCTCGAGGAAAGGAGGAGAGGGGGACATGATAGAAACTTTCAAGTACCTCAAGGGAATCAACAAAGTCAAGAGGGTAGCATCTTTCAAAAGAGGTGTGCAAGAACAAGAGGGCACAATTTGAAGATAGAGGCGGCTCCGAGGTAATTTAAGGAAGTATTTTTCACAGAGAGGGTTGTGGATGCATGGAATGGCCTTCGGAGAAGGTTGTAGAGTCAAAATCAGTGGTGGAATTCAAGCATGCATGGGATAGTCATAAGGCAATTCTGAGGGGTGGGGGTAGGAAGAAGTAGGCTACTGGTTAACTAGGATCTGCAGCTTATCCAATAGGTAGGGAAATGGGCAGACTGGGTGGGCCAAGCGGTCCTTATCTGCCGTCAAATTCTATGTTCTATGTTTCTATGTTTCTATTCCTTGAATAGACATATCTTCCTCTGTATCTTCACCTCTTTTTCTAATTGGAATTTAAGGTGTCTAAGGATCAGGATGGATACCACTTTTTTTGTCTGTACTGTATCTCTACATGCACTATAAGTCTGATCAACCCACAACCTTCTAAAGAGGTTTATTTTTTCTGCTGTGGTGTGTTTCTTGTAGGAAACAGATGCTACTTTTAAGATGATTGAGGTGGCTTAGCACCTGGTACCTTTTATTTTCCTTTTGGGCCCCTCTGATATTCCAGGTTGAACATTTAAAAGGTGTCCCCATTAAGTACATAGTATATTGTCTTTTGCCCATTGTCTTTCAGTGGCTTAAAGATCCTGCAGTGCTCCTGTTGGAGATGTGCTAGGATTAGCCTATGAATGCTATCAATTCCCACCCTCCTCAACCCCACTTCTGACAAGCAGCACATTCTCCCCACACAAAGACATACATACAAAATAATAAAACAAGTACCAACATCTTTACTACGGTACAGTTGATGCACATGGTGGGGTGGAAAGGATGAGAAGGGACTTGGCAAGGTTAGAGGAATGGTCAAATGTATGACAACTTAGATTCAGTGCTAAGAAGTGCAAGGTAATGCACCTGGTAAAGCACCTGGGAAACAAAAACCCTGGGGAAGAGTACACAATGGGGGGTGAGATACTAACAACAAAAATGGAAAGGGACCTGGGGGTAGTCATATCAGATGACCTAAAGGTGGGCAAGCAATGTGAGAGGGCAGCAAGGAGGGCTGGGGGGATACTGGGATGCATAGGGAGAGGCATCACCAGTAGAAAACAGGAAGTTATTATCCCTCTGTACAGACCGCTGGTCAGACCCCATCTGGAGTACTGCGTGCAGTTCTGGAGACCCAGTCTCCATAAAGACATAGACAGGATGGAAGCTGTCCAGAGGAGGGCAACTAAAATGGTGCAGGGTCTGCACCGGAAGACATATGAAGAGAGACTAAAGGAGCTTAATATGTATAGCCTTGAGGAAAGGAGGAGAGGGGGACATGATAGAAACTTTCAAGTACCTCAAGGGAATCAACAAAGTCAAGAGGGTAGCATCTTTCAAAAGAGGTGTGCAAGAACAAGGGCACAATTTGAAGATAGAGGCGGCTCAGAGATAATTTAAGATATTTTTTCACAGAGAGGTTGTGGATGCATGGAGCAGCCTTCCGGAGAAGAGGTTGTGGAGTCAAAAACAGTGGTGGAATTCAAGCATGCATGGGACAGTCATAAGGCCATTCTAGGGGGTGAGGGTAGGAAGAAGTAGGCTGCTGGTTAACTAGGATCTGCAGCTTATCCAGTAGGTAGGGAAATGGGCAGACTGGGTGGGCCAAGCGGTCCTTATCTGCCATCAGATTCTATGTTTCAGTGTTTAGTAACTGGACATTTTCTACCCTTTAGGAAATCATCTTTTGACCAAGGGGTATGCTAGGAATTGATCTGACTTACCCAGGACCCCACTTAGCGTGGGGGTCCTGGATCTTTCCGCCTACTCTGTCTGTTTTCTCTCTCTGGTTCGATTCTGTGTATCCCTCTAGGATCAGAGAGAGGTCCAGCTCTGTCTAGGGTAGTGGTTATAACATTACCTAGTATGAAGTGTGACCACTGTCTCATGTTTTTTGACTTAGTAAGATTAAAAAAAAACAGTGTAACCATAATCTTCTTACCTTAAAGCATTAATTCTAGGAATTTATTATTGATAGTAAAATTAACTTTTCTAATGTTCCCTTTTCATGAATGTTCAACTGTGTGTCTTCCCACTCTTGGCAGTACTATAATCCAGCGATCCCCTCCCCAGCCCCCAAACTATCTTTCCTTTTATTTAATCTGTGACTTTGACAGCTTTTCATATGTCTAAATGTAAGCTGTTATAATTAGTGCCACTTCTGCTTTTTAATGCTATGTACCTGTCACTCTGCATTGTGTCCCACTGGTACTTGCTGGGCAAAGTAGTTGAGCGACCTGAATGTCCACTGCATGACATCAAGAGGTAGGAAGGGATTTTGTGGTTGCTGCCGTCTCTGTGCTTGTAAAGCCATCTAGAGGACTGTAGAGGAGGAGCGATGGCATCACTCCCTCATTTATTTACCTTGTGTATGTTCATTTCCAGTTCTGCCAGCCCCTTGTTACCCTTGGGCAACTTCACTCCTGGATCAACTCCAAATACATTCCCAAACCCTGTCTTGTGAAACTTTGTGCTAGTCATATGCAGTCAGAGGTCTTACTTGTTCTTTTCCAGTTTTATGACATACTTTACAAACTCTGGTCAGAGCCGATACGGCTGTGGAGAGCATATAGTAGTGGCAAGATTGTTGAAAAAAGAATATGCTGTGCTCTTTCTGCACCGGAGTCAGCCTGCCACCTACTGAAAGATGGGTTATAGTGTAGCTGAAGCAGCTACAGCAAGAGAAGGTGGGGATGTGACTGATGTCTGTATAAGGCACTCATGAGATAGCACCTGGCATACTGCATCCAGTTCTGGAGTCCGCATCTGAGAAAAAAACATAGACAAGGTGGAGGTGGTGCAGTGGAGGGGAACTGCAATGGCGCAGGGCATATGGGATAAGACCTATGAGGGAAGACTAGCCAAGTCGATATTTAATATATTTATTTAATTTGGGTAAATCATTTAAAACATTTTAAATGTATAATTTTTTTCAAGCTATGCCAGTTGAGATTCGATATATGATATATCGAATCTCAACTGGCATATCCTGTAAAATATCACTTACAGTGTGGCCATGCTATTACACATTATTTCTAATGAATTTGTACAATGCAGATATGCTGAGAGGCAGTTTCAATGCGGTCTTCCTTTTATACATTTTTACAATGTGTTTTCCTAGAATATGCCTACTGATTGCTATATACTGTATTTAGCCTGGATAGTTCACAGAAGATGTGGCATCTTATTTTCAGTGGGGCTCTACATCTACACAATATTATGCTGCATTGTGTAAAATCAGAACATGCTGAAAACAATATTTTATATCTAGACTAGGCTACCCTGAATAAGTACATTATAAAAATGGTAAAATCGTGACCACACTGAAAACAAGATATTGCATCTAATCTGGGATATCCTGAGTAAATACATTGCAAAAATGTTTAAAATGAAGATCCCTATGTGAATGAGATGTAGCATCTCCCCTGTTCTATCCAGGATAAGAAATATTTAAAGGAAATCTACTGTAAACTGAACTTCACTGTGTTCCACATAACTAAGACTGACATTAACAGTTTTTTATTGTTTTATAACATATTAGATTGCAGTATTTATTTCACTGTTCTCTTACGCAATTTAAAATATTAGAAAGCAATATTCTTTCCGCTTCCATTCTGTGACTGTAAATAATCCCTACTTTGTTCTACATGCCCTCCCTTCCACAGGTCTTCCCACCCTTTCTATGCCTGCCCTCTCTCCCAACCACCCTTCCTTTCCTCTACCCCATATGTCTTACTGAGCACGGCAATTTTAACTCCTTACCTATGGGTTTTTATCTTTCTTTAATTCTCCTAGATACATGTATAGAATGCTCAATAGACAATATTTATGTGTATTTACCATACTGCCTTTACTAGACCTACCTAGTACTCTAATCCTGTATAAATATGTTAAGCTTGTCTATTCAAACAACATGAAGTCTTGCTATATTATGACAATTGCAGTTTGTCCCACCATTAGAACTGCTCCGGAGGTGAAAGAGTTAACTTCCATGCCAGGCATGGAGCTTAGAGAGCGAGCTCGGTTAGAGAAGCTCTGTCTGGATAATTTCAAACTGAAACTGTCAGATTCTTTACTCCGCCTCACTGAACAGTCGCTCCGGAGATTTCTCCTACTGCTCGGTTCATTTCTCGGTTAAAACAGTATTTTCTCGGTTAAATTCAACCGCCAGTATTATTATTTTTACCGAAAACCGATCGGTTCAAGCTCTGTCTGTGGTATTGTAAGTAATAGACAGGTTTATTTCTGTGTGGAACTCGTAAATGTTTATCAGTTCGGTTCGAACCGATCAGGTTGTTTTAAAACTTTAAAAATCAAGCATTTAAAAGCTTTTAGAGTGCGGTTCCCGGTTCTTATCAGTTCTAAAAAAAACGGATTTCATTACGTTTTTTTCCACGACCCGTGACACGGTTGGGAACCAATAAGGGTGTCTTGCCTGGCACTGCCGTTAAAAGGGCAAGTTTTTTGGTTAGGCTGGCATCATGTCTGAGAAACCCAAAAGAAAAACCGGGCCCACTGGGTTTCAACACTGTAGTGTCTGTGGGGAAGCCTTTGCCAAGGCTGACCCACACACCACATGTGTATACTGTCTGGGGTTTGAACACCTCAATTCAGACTGCCAGATTTGTAAGAATTTCCCTGCAGCCACCCTGGATAAGAGAGTGGGCAGGCTCAGAGAACGAGAGGCGAAAAAGTCCGCTGACCCGGATGGCCAGCCCGGTTCGGTGCCAACCGAACTGGAGGGAGTGCCCTCTGACCAGGGCGAGACTTCCTCAGGCAAACGTAAGGCTGACTCTGAGGAGCCAGTTCCAGCAAAGAAAACTAGAAAATCAGCAGGTGTGGAGTCTAAAATCCCTTCTCCAACTGCTGCGGAGATAGCAAAAGCTATACAAATTGTCCAGTCACTTTCTCCGGTTCCGTCCGAACCACCACTGTCTGGCAAAAGGTCAGTTCGGCCGGTTCCACCGGTTCAAGAATATGATATAGAAGAGTTTTATGAACCAGAGGAGGGGGAGGATGATTATGAACAGTGTGAATGTGACTTTGAGAGTCTGGATGTGCCCATTGAACCGGACATCTCCCCAGACAGACCATTAGAATCTCCCCCTATGCTTTCTGAGTCCCCTTCTCACTTTCTGTTTTATAAAAAGATTGCTGAAACCCTCCAGCTCCCATTGGAGGAAGCTGTGGATGAGCAAGAGGAACCTGATTTTGTGGAAATTATGGATATCCCAGAGTCTAGGAGATTGTCTATCCCTTTACATAAATCATTTAGGAAACAAACAATAAAAATTTTAAAAGCTCCTAATTCTATGCCTCCTGTGGACAAGAAGATGGACAGGAGGTACACTTTGTCAGGTCCTGATACAGAATTCCTTTCACAGCAATGCAGTCATGTTGGAGTAGTTCAGGCTGCAGCCTGTGATAAAGGCTAATATTCCCTGGCTTCACATCCTCTGACAAGGACTCCAGGAAGAGTGATGTCATGGCTAAAAACAATACATGGCAGCGTCCTTGGGACTCAGACAAGCAAATTACATGGCTTATGGCAAGATACCAAAAATCTAGATGGGACACTGTCATGGCTTTGGTCAAACAGGCCCTGGCCAGCTTGCTAAGGAGCTGGAGCAGGTGGCTGCTGATGGTATTGAGGCATCCAAGGTGCAATTCCATGCTGCTGTGGATTCTAATGATGTATCCTCTAGAGTCATGGCTACATCCTTGGCCTTTCGTGAGAGTTGGCTTGGCTCAGGTGTACTAGTTTGTCTGGGATACCAGACTAAGGCTATGGATTTTCCTGTGGTAGGAAATTCTCTGTTGGGGAGCAGACAGAGAATTACATGAAAAAATGGATGAATATAGGACAACTTATAGGAGTGCACAAGCCAGGAGGCAAGCCACTCCTCAGAGGCAGACCCCAGGGGTAGAGGTAGGCCTTTTCACAGGCCTTTTTACCAAACCCAGGCCTCCTCTGCTTATGCTCAGAGGGGCTTCTTCAGAGGGAGAGGCAGACGGGGTGCAAGCAGGTCTGCTCCCACCCCCCAGCCTAAAGCCTCTGCCAAACAGGCACCCTGATGGGGTGCCCAGGGCCGGTTCTCCATTACCTGTAGGGGGGCAGGTTGGCTTACTTCGTTCAGGACTAGGAGTCTGTAACATCAGACAAGTGGGTCCTGGAGTAGTAAGCCAGGGTCTAGTTCTCAGCTTCAAAAATTTCCAAAGATGAGAATCAGATCTTTCCACCTGCAAACCCTCTAGAGACCTTTGCCTTAGAAACAGAAGTCTCAACCCTCCTGGCTCTCAGAGCTGTAGAAAGGTTTCTCCCTACACCAGGGCAAGGCTGTGACTCCAGGTACTTCCTTACCCCTAATAAAGACAGGAGAATGGCAGCCCATTTTGGACCTAAGATATCTGAACAAGCACCTTTTGAAACCAAAATTCAAAATGGTGACTCTGGCAATGATTTTACCTTCTCTAAGGCCAGGGAACTGGCTAGCTTCCCTGGACCTCAAGGATGCCTATTTCCATGTTCTCATCAGAAGCTCCCACCGAAAGTACCTCAGATTCGAACTGCCCTCAGGCCATTACCAGTTCAGAGCAATGCCCTTGACCTTACCTCTGCCCCAAGGGTATTCACAAAATGTCTAGCAGTAGCAGTTGCTCATTTAAGGAGGCAGAAGATTGCCATCTTTCCCTACCTAGACGACTGGCTCATTGTAGGTCAGTCTCCAGACCAGGTCAAATCACACCTGCAAGTTACCCAGCAGCTGCTCACCTCTCTGGGTTTTCTTCTCAATCTTCCAAAGTCAGTTCTGGAACCTGTCCAGGTACTCACCTTTATAGGTGCAGAGTGGACACAAAGCAGGCCAGAGCCTTCCTGCCCCTAGAAGGGTAAGGAACCTAGTGGTCCTGGCCTCCTCCCTTCACTCTGCAGGTCTCTCGACCAGCAAAGGTACTTCTTACAGCTGCTAGGACACATGGCTGCTTCCACAGCTGTAGTGCAAGGAGCAAGGTTTCAGATGAGGACATTTAGTTTCACTTGAGAGCCTTTTGGTCTCAAAGAAAGATCCCTTTCCAAGTTGATCCCAGTGACTCAAACCCTGATCCAGGCCCTTCAGTGGTGGCAGGATCAGAGCAATTTGAGACTAGGGGTCCCTCATCCCTCTATCTCACTCCTTGACCCTTACACAGATCGTCCCTTCTGGGATGGGGAGTTCACATGGGCGACCTCTCACCCAGGAGTGTGGTCCCTCAGGAATCTCTGCTGCACATCAATTTGCTGGAACTCAGAGCTGTTTTTCTAGCACTTCAGGTGTTTTCTGCATCTGTTCAGAACAAAGTGGTACAAGTCAGAACAGACAACACCACTACAATGTGGTACATCAACAAACAAGGGGCACTCGGTCTTGACCTTGTGCACCGAGGCAATGAAGTTGTGGTCTCTGGCTTATTCCCTGAACACTTCCCTCATAGCAGTTCACCTCCCAGGAAAGGACAATGTCCTGGCAGATGCTCTCAGCAGGATTTCCCAGGGCCATCACGAATGGTCACTGGATCCCCAAGTACTGGGGATAGTTTTTGCCAGATGGGGCACCCCCTCAGATAGATCTTTTCGCAGCCTCAGACAATCACCAACTTCCACTGTTTTGTTGCAGGCCCCCAGTGATGGACTTGGTCCCCCTGGATGCCTTTCTCCTAGATTGGGAAGGGAAGTTTCTATATGCCTTTCCCCCCTTCCCTCTCCTATTCAAGGTGTTAGTCAAAATCAGATCCCAGCCTTGCAAGATGATTCTGATTGCTCCAGATTGGGCCAGGAAGCCCTGGTACCCACTCCTTCTGTCCTTAGCAGTCCATCTTCCCCTGTGTCTCCCCAGGAATCACAACCTGTTAACTTGTGCCCAGGGGAGAGTTTGGTACCCAAATCTCAAATCCCTCAACCTCAAGGCCTGGCTCTTGAGGAGTTAGAATTTGCTGACCTACACCTTTCTCAAGGTGTTCTTGAAATCCTGAAGGCTTCTAGGAAGCCTTCCACCAGAGCTACTTATAACTCTAAATAGAAAAGGTTTTCCATCTGGTGTTCTGGGAAACATATTTCCCTGGAATCTGCTGATTTGCCCATTGTTTTGGACTATATGGTCCATCTTAATTCTTTGGGTCTGAGACCAGCTACCCTGAAAGTACATTTGGCAGCTGTCTCTGCTTTTATTTCAGCAGGAAAGCCCTCCTCTCTTTCCACTCACCCTGTATTTTCCAAGTTTTTCAAAGGATTACTTCATACTAATCCACCTTTCAAGGACCCGGCCCCTGTTTGCATTGCTCAGTTGATGCAACCCCCCTTTGAACCTCTGTGTTCTGCAGAGCTTAAGTACTTGACTTGGAAAACTGTTTTTCTAGTAGCTATCACTTCTGCCAGGCGCATAAGTGAGTTACAAGCTTTGTCAGTAGAGACTGACTTTATTTCCTTCCACAGGGATAAGGTAGTCCTTAGGACTAACAGGAAGTTTTTGCCTAAGGTGGTTTCAGATTTCCATCTTAATCAATCTATCTCCCTTCCAGTGTTCTTCACTGACCATTCCTCCTCTGGTGAGAGGAGGTTGCATAGCTTAGATGTTAAGAGGGCCCTAAGTTACTATATAGACTGTACCAAGGGTCACAGGTTCGAATCCCTCCAACTTTTTCTCACTTATGGTGAGGTTGGGAAAGGGAAACCAGCCACTAAGAGATCCATTGCCAGGTGGATTGTCTCTTGTATCCAATTTTGTTATCAAAAACTGGGAAAAGTTCCCCCTTCAGGCCTGAGGGCTCACTCTACCAGAGGTACAGCTGCATCTCTAGCTGCTGCCAGAGACATCCCTATCTTAGAGATATGTCAAGCAGCTACTTGGAAAATGTACACTTTCACCAAGCATTACTCCCTGGATGTCCAGGCCAGGAGGGATGCTTGGTTTTAATACAACCGTGCTTCAGAGCCTATTCCCTAAGTAGGTTCTGTCCCTCCTCCATGGAGGTACTGCTGTGTAGTCTGCAATTGTCATAATATAGCAAGACTTCATGTTGTTTGAAGAAAAAAATTACTCACCTTAGTAATGTTGTTTCTTCTAATGGAGTCTTGCTATATTATGACCTCCCCCCCAGCCTGCCCCTCTCAGAACTTCTACTTGGGTATGGGGTGGGCAGTCCAGTGTTGGCACTTGTTTATGCCCATTTTATGTTTTCCACCCCTTCTTTGGGGGCTTTTGGGGTGTTGTGTTTTATTTTATCTTATTTTCTGGTCCTCTGACTTGAGTCTTGGTGTTGGGACCAGGAATATGTGTTAATATTTAAGTAGCCAGTTGGCTAGTGTAGGTTACAGCTTCCACACAGAACCTTAGTGAGTTTTGCTCGTAAAGGTCTGACAGTTTCAGTTTGAAATTATCCAGACAGAGCTTCTCTAACCGAGCTCGTGCTCTAAGCTCCATGCCTGGCATGGAAGTTAACTCTTTCACCTCCGGAGCAGTTCTAGTGGTGGGACAAACTGCAATTGTCATAATATAGCAAGACTCCATTAGAAGAAACAACATTACTAAGGTGAGTAATTTTTTCTTTTTGGATTCCTTGTCCTGACTGTTTATTGTATGATATATTGAGTATAACCACAAGTCACAGTGTATCTCTGTACATTATATGTTTTAATTTCCCCTACTTATAAGTGTAATTTGTTTCCCCCACTGTATAGCAATGTTTATCTTATGTATGGAATGCTTATATTCCCTGGGTCACCCCTGAAAAAGGGACAGTTTTGTCTCAGTGGCCTACCTGGTCAACAAAATTGAAATAAATAATAAACACAATTTCAAATGTTGTTGCCATGAGGATGGTGTGTACAGTGTGTGTGTGTTTGCTCCATATAATAAACTATGTCTGAGACAGTGCTTATCAGATAGTGTCTTAAGAGGTTAAAAAAACATTGATTCTCAACTAGCAAATCCTGCAAAATGTCACTTGCATTGTGGTCATGCTTTTACCCATTATTTCTAATCAATTTGCACAGTACAGATATGCTGAGAGGCAGTTTCAATGCAGTCTTCCTTTTACACACTTTTACAGTGTATTTTCCTAGACTATGCCTGCTGATTGCTATATACTGTATTTAGTCTGGGTAGTTCACAGCAGATGTGACATCTTATTTTCAGTGGGGCTCTATATCTGAACAATATAATGCTGCATTGTGTAAAATCAGAACATGCTAAAAACAATATTTTACATCTGGACTAGGCTGCCCTGAATAAATGCATTATAAAAATAGGTAAAATCATGACCCCACTGAAAACAAGATATTGCATCTAATCTGGGACATCCTGAGTAAATGCAGTGCAAAAATGTGTAAAACAAAGATCCCTATGAGAATGAGATGCAGCATCTCCCCTGTTCTATCCGGATATAAAATATAGGATATGAAATATTTATAGGAAATCTACTGTGAACTGAACTTTATTGTGTTTCACAAAACCAAGACTGACACAGTTGTTTCTTTATTGTTTTATGGTATATTAGATTGCAATATTTATTTTGAATGTTGTGGCCATTAGGATAGTGTGGAATGTGTGTGTGTTTGCTGTATATATTAAACTATGTATGAGACAGTGCTCATCAGATAGTGTCTTAAGAGGTTAGAAATACTGTGTAAATCTTTTTTGGATATTCTTTGCTGAGAAAGAGTGACATTTATGAGGTAAGAATCTTTCTTGAAAGAGAATGCCTGCCCAGCTGAAGCTAGTAGCAAGAAAATGTTTAAATGCTAAGTATTTAAATGTGCCAAGTTGTTGCATTTCGAAGGGGGTAAACAAATCTCCAGTTTAACAGCCACCAATATTTAACAAGCTGTTTCAGTTTCCTACTGACCACCTGATAAGCAGCTTGGAGATCTGTCTACAACATTCTCAACAGAAAGAAGGGAATATTTAAATGTCATAGTGATTTGCAGTTATGGAAGGATACACACTAAAAAGTACTAAAAAATGTGTTCCATGGTATCACAGTTTTTCTAGCAAGAGCAAGATGAATGTAGGCTCCCCCCACAGCCATAAAAATGAGTAAGAATCCCTTTCAGTATGATTTTTATGAAGCACTAATGCTGTTTTTAAATTCTGCCATTTTATATGGAAAGGTAGATCTTCAATGGGGATATCTCTTTTCAGGTCACAGCTATGTACCTTTGCCGTCAAGCGCTAGGATCCCACGGGAAGTTTTTTTCTGTAGCAGTCGATCAGGGCTGCTCCCGTCAACATCATCTGCCGACATCATCTCATCCATCATCAGCATCCTCAGTTCTTCAAACAACATGAAGTCTTGCTGTATTCTGACTATTGCAGTTAGGTCCTGCCTTTCAACTGCCCCAGAGAACAAAGAGTTAACTTTCCATGGCCAGCATGGAACATTCAGCGCAAGCTCGGTTGAAGCCCCTGTCTGCTGTTGTTTAAACTCCAACCATCAGATTCTTTACTCTGCCTCACTGAACAGTCGTTCCGGAGATTTCTCCTTTGCTCAGTTCAAAAAAGTCAGTTAAAGTGTCGTTTTTCGCTCGGTTTCTACCAAATTTATGTGTCGGTTTAAGTCTCTGTCTGTGGTACCGTGAGTACTAGATAGGTTTTTACATTTAGTTTCTGGGCGGAACTTGTAAATTTCGGATCGGTCGGTTGAACCAATCAGTTTAGTCTTAAAAAGTTTGTGAATTTACTTAGAGTGTGGTAACCGGTCCGTATCGGTTCTAAAAAAAAAAAACAGATTTAATTACGTTTTTTTCCAAGACCCGTAACACGGTCAGGAACTGATAGGGGAGTCTTGCCTGGCGGATTGCTGAAAAAGGGTAAGTTTTGGTTAGGATTGGCCATGTCTGAGAAACCCAAGAGAAAAAACGGGCTCACTGGGTTTCAACATTGTAGTGTGGGAAGCTTTTGCTAAGGCTGATCCCCACACCACCTGTGCTTATTGTCTGGGTTTGACCACCTCGATTCAGACTGGCAAATTTGTAAGAGTTTTCCCAAAGCTACCCTGGATAAGAGAGAAGGTAGACTGAGGGAAAGGGAGGCCGAGAAGTCCGCTGACCCGGATGGCCAGCCCGGTTCAGTTCCGACCAAACCAGAAGGAGTGCCCTCTGAACAGGGCGAAACTTCTTCAGGCAAAAGGAGAGCCGATTCTGAGGAGTCGGTTCTGGTTAAAAGGAAGAGAAGAGAAGACAAAAATCATCCGGTTCAGATCCACAAATTCATTCTCCGACCGCTGATGAGATAGCCAAAGCGTTAAGGATGGTACAATTGCTAACTTCGGTTCCGGCGAAACCAGCACCATCTGGCAGGGGCTCGGTTCGGTCGGTTCCCCCGGTTCCAGATTACGCTTCAGAAGAATTTTATGAACCAGAGGAGGAGGAGGGAGAGTATGAGGATGACGATGGTGATTATGAAAGTCTGGATGTGCCTACTGATCCAGACATCTCCCCAGACAGACCTTCAGGTGTTTCTCCTCCTAGGCTTTCTGAGTCCCCTTCCCACTTTATGTTTTACAAAAAAGTGTCTGAAACCCTCCAGCTTCCAATGGAAGAGGCAATAGAGGATCAGGAGGAGCCTGATTTTGTTGAAATGATGGACATCCCAGAGTCCAGGAGACTGTCTATTCCCCCTCCATAAATCTTTTGGGAAACAGACAATTAAAATTCTAAAGACTCCTAACTCCATACCTTCTCTGGACAGACAAATGGACAAGAGGTACACCCTTTCAGGCTCAGACACGGAGTTCCTTTCTCAGCAATGCAGCCATGTTGGGGTAGTGCAGGCTGCTGCCTGTGATAAGACAGATATTCCCTTGGCATCACACCCTCCAGATAAGGACTCCAGGAGGACTGATGCCATGGCAAGGAAGCAGTACATGGCAGCATCTTTGGGACTCAGGCAGGCTAATTATATGGCCTACACAGCTAGATACCAGAAGTCCAGATGGGACACTGTTCTGGCTCTGGCTAAACAAGCCCCTGACCAGCTTGCCAAGGAGCTGGAGCAGGTGGCTGCGGATGGGATTGAGGCATCCAAGGCAAAGGGGGGTTCTTCAGAGGGAGAGACAGATGGGGAATGAGCAGGCCTGCTTCCACCCCTCAGCCTAAAGCCCCTGCCAAGCAGACGCCCTGATGGGTCTGCCCAGGCCGATTCTCCCAATACCTGTTAGGGGCAGGCTGGCTTACTTTGTCCAGGACTGGAAGTCTCTAACATCAGACAAGTGGGTCCTGGAAGTAGTAAGCCAGGGACTGGTTCTCATCTTCAAAAAATTTCCCAAGATGAGAACCAGATCCTTTCCACCCGCAAATCCATCAGAGACCCTTGCCCTAGAGGCAGAGGATTCTTCCCTCCTGGCTCTCTGAGCCATAGAAAGGGTTCCTACCCTACACAAGGGCAAAGAATTGTACTCCAGGTACTTCCTAACCACCCCAGAAAACAGGAGAATGGCGGCCCATCCTGGATCCAAGATATCTGAACAAGCCCCTTTTAAAACCAAAGTTCAAAATGGTGACTCTGGGAATAATTCTGCCCTCTCTAAGGCCAGGGGACTGGCTAGCCTCCGTGGACCTCAAAGATGCCTACTTTCACATTTCCATCAGGTGCTCCCACAGAAAGTACCTCAGGTTCGAGTTGCCCTCAGGTCACTATCAATTCAGAGCAATACCCTTTGGCCTGACATCAGCCCCAAGGGTGTTCACAAAGTGCCTGGCAGTAGTGGTTGCTTTCCTAAGGAGAAAAAAGATCTCCATCCTTCCATATTTGGACAACTGGCTCATAGTGGGTCAGTCTCCAGACCAAGTCGTCACATCTGCAAATAACTCAGCAAGTGCTCACTTCCTTAGGATTCCTCCTCAACCTTCCAAAGTCAGTTCTCAAGCCAGTATAGCTCCTCACTTTCATAGGGGCTGAGCTGGATACAGTAAGGGTAAGAGCCTTCCTTTCCCTGGACACGGCAAGGACCCTTATGGAACTGGCCTCTTCATTTATCTTACAGGTGTTTCGACCAGCAAGGCATTTCCTTCAGCTTCTGGGCCACATGGCAGCTTCCACAGCAATGGTCCAGGGAGCAAGATCAAGATAAGGGACATTCAGTTCCACTTACGAGCCTTCTGGTCCCAAAGAAAGGATTCCCTTACCAAACTAGTCCCAGTGACTCGAACTCTGATCCAGGCTTTGCAGTGCTGGCAGGATCAGGACAATTTGAGACAAGGAGTTCCTTTTGTCACTCAGTCTCATTCAGTGATACTCACCACAGATGCCTCCCTGCTGGGCTGGGGAGCCCACCTGGGGGATCTTACCACCCAAGGGCTGTGGTCATCTCAAGAATCTCTGCTTCACATCAGTCTCTTGGAACTCAGAGCAGTGTTTCTGGTGCTGCAAGCCTTTTCCAAATCTGTACAGAACAAGGTGGTCCAGATCAGAACAGACAACACCACCACCATGTGGTACATCAACAAGCAAGGAGGCACTCGGTTTATGGCCTTGTGCACAGAGGCAATGAAGTTGTGGTCCCTGGCCTATTCCTTGCAAACTTCTCTGATAGCAGTTCACCTCCCAGGGAAGGACCATGTCCTAGCAGATGCTTTCAGCAGGATATCCCAGGGCCATCACGAATGGACCCTAGATCCCCTAGTTTTGAAAGTGATTTTCTCGAGATGGGGCACTCCACAAATAGATCTTTTTGCAGCCCCAGACAATCACCAAGTTCCTCTCTTTTGTTGCAGACCCCCAGTCTTGGGCTCAGTCCCCCCTGGATGCTCTGATCCTGAATTGGGAAGAGAAATTTCTGTATGCTTTTCCCCCCTTCCTTCTCCTGTTCAAGGTGTTAGTCAAGATAAGGTCACAACCATGCAAAGTGATCCTGATTGCTCCAGACTGGGCCAGACAGTCCTGGTACCCCCTGTTGCTGTCCCTAGCAGTCCACCTTCCCCTGTCTTTTCCCAGGAATTACAACTTATTGACATCCTCTTAGGGGAGGATTTGGTACCCGAACCTCAAGTCTTTCAATCTCAAGGCATGGCTCTTGAAGAGTTTGCTGATCTGCATCTTTCCCAAGGGGTTCTGGATATCCTTAAGGCTTTTCAAAAGCATTCCACTAGAAAGACTTACAATTCCAAATGGAAAAGGTTCACTATTTGGTGTTCTAATTAGAATATTTCTCCAGAATCTGCTGGGTTGCCTATGGTGCTGGACTATATGGTCCATCTATATGGCCTAGACTTTAGGCCAACTACACTTAAAGTGCATTTAGCAGCTGTCTCTGCCTTCCTGTCAGTAGGCAAGCCCTCTCCTCTGTCAGCCCATCATGTGTTTTGTAAGTTCTTCAAGGGATTGCTGCACACCAATCCCACCTTTAGGGACCCTGCTCCTGCTTGGGACCTTAATGTCTGCATTGATCAGCTTATGCAACCTCCCTTTGAGCCTTTGTCCTCTGCAGAGCTTAAGTACTTGACTTGGAAAACTGTGTTTTTGGTAGCCATTACCTCTGCCAGGCGTATCAGTGAATTGCAAGCCCTGTCAGTGGAGCCTGATTTCATCTCTTTCCACAGAGATAAAGTGGTCCTAAGAACTAACAGGTAGTTTTTGCCTAAGGTGGCTTCAGATTTCCACCTTAATCAGTCTGTGTCTCTCCCTGTTTTCTTCACTGACCATTCCTCCTCTGGAGAGAGGAGGCTGCACAGCTTGGATGTTGAAAGGGCCCTCAGCTACTACATAGAGCGCACCAAGGGTCACAGGTTTGAGTCCCTCCGTTGTTCCTCACATATAGAGAGGTCGGTAAGGCAAACCTGCCACTAAGAGATCTATTGCCAGGTGGATTGTCTCTTGTATACAATTTCATGATGAAAAACTGGGTAGAACTCCTACCTCAGGCCTGAGGGCTCACTCTACTAGAGGTACAGCTGCTTCCCTGGCTGCTGCCAGGGATATTCTATCCTAGAAATTTGTCAAGCAGCCACCTGGAAAACAGTCCATACATTCACCAAGCATTACTCTCTGGATATCCAGGCTAGGAGTGATGCTCAGTTTGATTACAGCAGTACTTCAGAGCCTATTCCCAAAGTAGGTTCTGTCCCTCTTCCATGGAGGTACTGCTTGGTAGTCTGCAATAGTCAGAATACAGCAAGACTTCACGTTGTTTGAAGAAAAAATTACTCACCTTAGTAATGTTGTTTCTTCTAATGAAGTCTTGCTGTATTCTGGCCCCCCCGCCTTCCCTCTCAGAACCTGTTTTTTGGGATGTGGGTGGGCAGGGGCAGTGTTGGCACCCTAGGGGTGCCCCTCTTTTCACCCTCCTTTACTTGGGGTGTGTGTTGTGTTTTGTTTTTTGGGGTTCCTGACTTGAGTCTTTGCTTTGAAACCAAAAAACCCTTTTTTAATAAATTTAGTTGCCAGTTGATTAGTGTGAGTTTTACAGTTTCCACACAGAACTTCTAGTCAGTATTGCTCGTAAAGATCTGACGGTTGGAGTTTAGACAACAGCAGACAGGGGCTTCAACCGAGTTCGCACTGAACGTTCCATGCTGGCCATGGAAAGTTAACTCTTTGTTCTCCGGGGCAGTTGAAAGGCAGGACCTAACTGCAATAGTCAGAATACAGCAAGACTCCATTAGAAGAAACAACATTACTTAGGTGAGTAATTTTTTCTTTCCTACCGTTGACATTCTCACATGGTCTCCTTCAGACACCATGTTGTTCAGTCGACCGCCAGAACTTCTATTTTCTTTCTTTTCTCTTCAACTTTTGTTTTCTGGACATGCAGGATGTGTACCTGCATATCTTGGTTTATTCCCCTCACCAGAGGTTTCTCAGGTTCTTGTTCCAGGGGGAACATTTCCAATTCAGAGTCTTTCCTTTGGCTTGTCCTCCTTGCTGTGGGTCTTTACCAAGTGCTTAGTGGCAGTGGCAGTGGCCATCCGCCGTGAGGGGCCTGTATGTGTTCCCATATCTGGACGATTGTTTATTAAAGGCCCCATATAGGGAGTTCTTGCTGACTATGCTGCACAGGACCCTGCAGTTGTTAAATTCCTTGGGTGTCATGGTGAACTTACCCAAGTCCACCCTCTTCCCGTCTCAGTGCCTGCAATACATAGGCACAGTTCTGGACTCATCACAGAGCAAGGCCTTTCTGCCCCAGGACAGGTCAGACTGCCTGATGGCACATGCCTCCCTTGTGGCTTGGGACTGATATATTACAGCCAGGTCCTATCTTCAGCTCCTAGGCCTCATGGTGGTGGCTATATCCACGGTGCCACTGGACAGATTCCACATGCGTGTGCCCCAGTGGAACCTGCACATTCAGTGGGACCAGCACTCCGCCTCCCGCTAAAATATGTTTGTAGACTCGTAGAGGTTGTCAGTATACTTTGCAACTGCTACCAGTGGCATTGCTTTTACTTGAGGCATTTGTTCCTGCCACTGTTCCGAACAGCGCTGTATGGATAGCACTGTTATTGACAGTGCTGTTCATGCAGGTGCTGTTCAGACCTAGTGCCTGAACTGAGGAGGGAGCAGAGCCGCCTTAATCTTTATAGGCAAGATGACGTCAGCAGGGGATATCGGCGTGGGCGGCCCTCATAGACTACTGCAGAAAAAGGCTTCTGTGGGATCCTAGCACTTGATGGCTAAGTTGCATAGGTGTGACCTGATGAAAGAGATTTCATCGATCTACTGTTATGGTAAGTTCTTGCACAACTGTACTTTCTTACCTTATGTTTCCAAAACCGGCAGCATGCCCCCCAGCACTGATTGTTAAAAGGAGGCAGCTCTGTTCAGTGTGTTTCACCCTTTTATACTACCAAACCATCACAGGATGGGATTTAGGAGTGTCTTTAGTGTCTGCGTTAGCATTTGACATACAGTGATTTTTTTTTTTGGATATCATGAGTAGAAATGATTAAAATAGTTGATACAGAAATAATAATTATGTGTTTAAAGCTGCTTGTGTTCTGAAATTTGAATAACATACTGAGATACAAACTATGAGGATTTCTGAAACCGTATTCCAACCATCGTAACCGACTTACACACTCTCACTGCTATTGGTTAATTATTCATGGTTTAACCAGGGTGTATAAATGGTGGCGGTTTATTGTTACACAGTGTTAAGGAAGGAGAGAAATGATAACCTGTAAATATTACAGACATAACTCATAGTGTTTTTTTTTTTATTTAGTTGTTTTTTAACCAGGTATAGCACACTAAGCTGAAAGCTTTTTTACAGGAGCGACCTGGGAGCACAAGGAGGTTAAGTGACTTGCTCAGGGTCACACGGTATGCAAGTGGAAGTGTGAAACTGGTTTAAAGAGAATGCATTCTGCACTACTGACTATGTAAGGTTGTCACAAACCCACTACTGGGGTCAAGCCCACTGAGCTCACAGTGCCCTCCTTTAAGTGCAGTCCATGACCGGGGGGGGGGCAGGGATACCCTCCTCATTCTTTAGAAGGCTTGCTGAGGTCATGACTGCACCTCTGCCATGAGGATCCTGGGCATCCTTCTAGCTCTGTAGAAGGGCACAATACCAGTCTTGAGTCTTGTGGCCAAATATGAACCTTTCCTTGGCTATTACACAAAGGAGCAAGACCCAGGCATCACACTCTCTTCAGGGTAGCAGGGTAAGCCTGATTTGACCTTCTCCCTACAGGGCATGCAGCAGTCTGGTTCAAAATCTTTACAGACTCTGGTATTCTCCCTATCCTAATAGATGTCCCTTACAGACCCATTTCTCAATTTGGTTGCTTACAGTAGCCCCTCTAAGGAACTAACAGTTGTTACAGATTTTCAGTAAACCTTCTTCGGTCACACATATACGATATAAGAAATTCTCATGCAGGCAGAATTCTTTAGGAAAACAAATGTTTTTACTAAAATAATTAAATAAATGCAGTTACAACTAAAAGAGAACATACTAATTTTAGGTTACAGTATACGAAACAGAATGGGAAAAAATATACAGAAAACCGCATTAAAACATGTTAGCTAAGTGTACCTTAAGTATGAAAATTTCAAAGTTCAGAAATAGTGGATAAAGGTTTTCAGTTTATTTTAGTCCTTGTAGCCACACTGGGTTACAGAAGTTTGGCTTCTGCATGTAAGGCAGAGTTTCCAGATGAAAATGTGTGTCCAACTGTCCTGAGATGGGGCTATTTATATACATGTCTGCGGGTAATGGCTGGTCCTTCCATTCTAGGTCACTAGGGGTCACTCTTGCGCTTCCCCCAAAGTCATATTTTCCTGATAATCGTTGAGGGGTCAGATTTCCCTAGTTAACCTAGGTTTTACAATCAACTCCTGTAAGTGGAATTTCACACAGGTATGCAATAAGGATATGTTTCTTTTTCTATTACCTCACACAGCTATGCTATAAGGATGTGTTTCCTTTTCTATTACCTCCCACAGGTATGCTATAAGGATGTGTTTCCTTTTCTGTTACCTCATACAGGCCTGTTAGAAGGATCTTTCCTGGCTAAAACATCATGGGCTTTCAACTGGCTTAATTTAATTAGTTATAAGGAAGACCCTGTACGTTTTATGATTATACAGGTGATTTTATCACTTCTGTTTCCCTTGGTTAGTTCCTATTGGAAATACCCCTTTGATCATGCATCCACAAGCTGTTTGACAAGAACTTGTCAGATTTCCTGCAGGCAGCTAGCCTCTCAGGTCAGAAAAATGTCAAACTCCTTTAAAAAAAAAATCCAGTCTTTTCTCTATGGGCCTTTGCTGACACTGGTATGTCCATAGAATTACAATAAAAAAAACATATATACAGCAGAATGATATCTACAAATAAGGGCTAGCAGTGGGCAGCTTGTGACATCTCTTCCTCCTAGAGTGAACTTGTGGGAGTCCATTTCCAGGCACGGTATGATTTTCACAAATTCTGTTTCCTTCTCTAACTGGCAAGATAGCCCATGTGCATTGGCATTGTCCATCCCAGCCCCGTGGGTAATGGTCATATCGTAGCCCTGTAAGGCAATACTCCATCTTATAAGACAACTATTCATTTTCCCAATCTGTGTCAGCCGCATCAGGGTGTTATGATCGGTCTGTACCTCAGAGTGCCTCCCATAGAGGTACGGCTCTAATTTCTTCAGGGCCCATACCAGCACAAGGTATTCCTTCTCAACTGTGGAATAGGCCTGCTCCTGGGGAATCAACTTTTTGCTAAGGTACACTATGGGTGGTCTTTTCCCTGACTAGAGGTCTGACTGAGGATTGCTCCACAGGGGCACTGCACAGTGCCTCCTTTAGCCGTGTGAAGCCTCGTTCACAGGCTGGCTCCCATTTTACCCTTTTTGGGCATTCTTTTCTTTAGCAGGCCAGAGGGGGAGCTGCCAGGGTATTGCAATTTGGTACAGACTTTCAATAGTACCCAGTGGTCCCTAGGAAACTCTGAATCTGATTCTGGATTTTAGGCCTGGGGCATGCCTCTATCACCTCAGTCTTGGCTTGATTAGGGCAAAGCTGCCCTCGCCCTACTACAGTGATAGTTATCGAAAAGTTTCCTACCTCAAGGTACCATTGAGGTACCTCTGAGGTAATTTGCATTGACTGTAATGTGATCCTGCCTCATTCTGCCTCAGTATACCTAGGTATACCTCAGTACTGCAAAATCTTTCTATGACTACCACTGTACATGTCCTAGGTATGCCACTTCTGCCATGGCAACCTGGTACTTTTCAGAGTTGACAGTGAGCCTGTCCCTCTGTATCCTGTGTAGCACTTCCCTCAGGTGCGGCAGGTGTTCCAACTGGTACTGAAGAGGGCAGTATCATCCAGATATGCCACTGCATACTCTTCAGTACCATGTAACAATTGGTTGTCTCAGCCGGGTTTCCCACTCTGGTCACTTTTGACGGGAAAGCCATCCACACCTTGACATGACCCAGACAGGTAGGATTTATCATTGAGACCCCACACATTTAACCCTTCCAATGGTTGCAGTTCTAGGTGGAATAGGTGTTGGTCATACCAGAGGTTGAAGGTAATAGTCACCTGGGAGCTACTGTATAAGATGACACGAGCGTCATCCCATTTATGGAGAAGGTGGTCTTGGTAGATGGTCCCACCAGCTGATTTATATCGGGTAGCGAAGGTGCGGTGGCTTTTGCAGTAGATTTTCTTTGTACTCTGGGGAGCTGGGCTTGTTGGGAGCCCCAGTACGCTTCCTTACCGGGCCCTGTTGAAGTTTCCCTGACGCTGGCACCTCTCTGCCAACAGCTGGTCCCTCTCTCATACTGGATCTTCCTGTGATTGGCATTCTTTATGGCCCATGATACACTGCAGTTCCATTGTGCTGTGGTGACAGAGCACAGCGACCATCAGTACAGCGATGGCACAACACCACAAATTGGTGTTTTGCCGTGGCTGGAGTAAACTGTGTTTTCTGTGAGGGGCTTCGCCCCCACACCCCCCATGCAGGGGGCTCTGCCCTCCGCATCCCCCGAACTTAAAATAACCAACTCCGAGTCAGAGTTGGTTTGAGGAAGGGGTGAACACCCTAGAGGCAGCAGTGTTGGGAACCCAGCAGACATCACAGTGAACTGTCAGAAATGTCTCTGTGATGGTCTTCATTGTATTCCCATCACTGTTGCGACATGATACCATACACTGCTTGAGCTGGACCTGGGGCAATCACTTGGGCCATAACTGTTCTTCACTCTGACTCTCTTGGCCTTGGCAACCCTTGATTCTTCAGCTCGCTGACAGCTTGGCACAGTTCGTGAATGCAGGTTTCAGTCTGGAAAACCACAATGGGAACCTGATCCTGCACCCCCAGGCCCATCACGGGGAGGGTGGCTGGGGCTGATTGAGTAGGTGGGCTAGAAGGGACATCGGGGGCCCTAGTAGAACCAGAGGCAACCTTTTCAGTTGCTTCCCTGCACTGTTTTAGAAGCACCTTGAGCTCAGAAACCTCAGGGGCAGGGTAGCCTCCTGAACTTGCATAGCAATCGCTATGGTGGGGCAGGGCCCCACTGGGCATCCTGTTCTTCCACCTCTCTTACTTCCCTGAGGAGGACCCGGGGAGAGGAGGAGTACCCATCCTATCCTTCAGACTTAACTTTAACAGTAGCAATAAGGAATACTTGGCACCCTCAACACCTGTTCCAATTGCGTCTTGTTCAGGTCCGTAGCCTGTATCCCTCCTTTGCAATACACTTTTTGCAATGCTTTCAAACAACATGAAGTCTTAATATATTATGACATATGCAGTGAGTCCCAACCTTCGAACTGCTCCGGAGGTGAAAGAGTTAACTTTCCATGCCAGGCATGGAACGCAGAGCTCGAGCTCGGTTGAAACTCTGTCTGTTGTTCTTCAAACTCAAACCGTCAAATTCTTTACTCCGCCTCACTGAACAGTCGCTCCAGAGATTTCTCCTTCTGCTCAGTTCATTTTGTTGGTTAAGTATTGTTTTCTGGTTTTCGACCAAATTAAGCATAACCGGTCAGTTCAGACTCTGTCTGTGGTATTGTGAGTACTAGGTAGGTTTACATTGATTTCTATTCTGTTGGAACTTGTAAGCGGTTTTATCGTTCGGTTTGAACCGATCAGGTTATTTAAAATATATTAATCTGCCATTTAAGTGTAGTTACGGTTCTTATCGGTTCTAAAAAGCCGGATTTTATTACATTTTTCCATGACCCGTGACACGGTTGGGAACCCGATAAGAGGGTCTTACCTGACGGTTACCATAAACAGGTAAGTTTGGTTAGGACTGGCACTATGTCTGAGAAACCCAAAAGAAAAACCGGGCCCACTGGGTTTCAACACTGCAGTGTCTGTGGGGAAGTCTTTGCCAAGGCTGACCCCTACACCACCTGTGTTTATTGTCTGGGGTTTGACCACCTCAATGCAGACTGCCAGATTTGTAAAAATTTTCCTGCAGCTACCCTAGAAAAGAGAGTTGGTAGGCTCAGGGAAAGGGAGGCCAAAAAGTCCGCTGAACCGATGGCCAGCCCAGTTCAGTTCCAACCGAACCGAAGGGAGTGCCCTCTGACCAGGGCAAGACTTCCTCGGGCAAAAGGAGATCTGACTCCGAGGACTCGGTTCCAGCAAAAAAGAGTAGGAAATCAGCTAGTGTGGAGCCAAAACTTTCCTCTCCAACTGCTGAAGAAATAGCCAAAGCGATTAAAATTGTCCAGTCGCTTTCCCCGGTTCCGACCGAACCGGCACCATCAGGTAAGCATCCAGTTCGGCCGGTTCCACCGGTTCAAGAGTGTGATGTAGAGGAATATTATGAACCGGAGGAGGGGGAAGAGGGGTATGAGGAGAGTGAATGTGGATTTGAAAGTCTGGATGTGCCCATTGACCCAGACATCTCCCCAGACAGACCTTCAGGAGTGTCTCCTCCTAGGCTTTCTGAGTCCCCTTCTCATTTTATGTTTTATAAGAAAGTGGCTGAAAACCTCCAGCTCCCTATGGAGGAAGCTGTGGATGATCAAGAGGAGCCTGACTATTTGGAAATGATGGATATCCCAGAGTCAAGGAGGCTGTCTATTCCTTTGCATAAATCTTTTGGGAAACAGACAGTTAAAATTCTAAAAACTCCTCACACTATACCTCCAGTTGATAAGAGAATGGACAAGAGGTACACATTATCAGGCTCTGATACGGAGTTCCTTACACAACAATGCAGCCATGTTGGGGTAGTGCAGGCTGCAGCCTATGACAAGGCAAATATTCCCTTGGCTTCTCACTTCCCTGAGAAGGACTCCAGGAGGATTGATGCCATGGCAAAGAAACAGTACATGGCAGCATCCTTGGGACTCAGACAGGCAAATTATATGGCTTATGTTGCTAGATATCAAAAATCCAGATGGGATACTGTTATGGCTCTAGCAAAACAGGTCCCTGGCCAGCTTGCCAAGGAGATGGAGCAGGTGGCTGCTGATGGTATGAGGCATCAGGTGCAGCTCCATGCTGCAGTGGACTCTAATGATGTGTCATCAAGAGTCATGGCTACATCTTGGCACCTCGCAGAAATGGCTTGGCTCAGATGTACTAGCCTGTCTAGGATACCCAGACTAAGGCCATGGATTTTCCTGTTGTGGGTAATTCTCTGTTTGGGAGCACACAGAGAATTACATGAAAAATGGATGAGTATAGGACCACCTATAGGAGTGCACAGGCCAAGGAAAGGCAGGCCACTCCTCAAAGGCAGCTTTCCAGGGGCAGGCCTTTTCATAGGCCTTTTTACCAAGCCCAGGCCTCCTCTTCTGCTTATGCCCAGAGTGGGTTCTTTAGAGGGAGAGGCAGATGGGGTACAAGCAGTCCCCTGCCAAGCAGGCACCCTGATGGGGTTGCCAGGGCCGATTCTCAGCTACCCGTAGGGGGCAGGCTGGTTTACTTTGTCCAGGACTGGAAGTCTCTAACATCAGATAAGTGGGTCCTGGAAGTAGTAAGCCAGGGACTGGTTCTCAGCTTCAAAAAATTTCCAAATATGAGAACCAGATCCTTTCCTCCTGCAAATCCATCGGAGGCACTTGCCCTAGAGGCACAGATCTCGTCCCTCCTGGCTCTCAGAGCTGTGGAAAGGGTTCCACCCCTACACCAGGGCAAAGAGTTGTATTCCAGGTACTTCCTTACCCCAAAAAAGACAGGAGAATGGTGGCCCATCCTGGATCTCAGATATTTAAACAAGCACCTTTTAAAACCAAAATTCAAAATGGTGACTCTGGGAATTATTCTACCCTCTCTAAGGCCAGGGGACTGGCTAGCGTCCCTGGACCTCAAGGATGCCTACTTCCATATTCTCATCAGAAGCTCCCATCGAAAGTACTTCAGGTTCGAGCTGCCCTCAGGCCATTACCAGTTCAGAGCAATGCCCTTTGGCCTCACCTCTGCTCCAAGGGTATTCACAAAATGCCTGGCAGTAGCAGTTACTGCCCTAAGAAGGCAAAAAATTGCCATCTTCCCTTACCTGGATGACTGTCTCATAGTAGGCCAGTCTCCAGACCAAGTCAAGTTACATCTACAGATAACTCAGCAACTGCTCACCACTTTAGGTTTCCTTCTGAATCTTTCAAAGTCAGTTCTAGAACCTGTCCAGCTCCTCACCTTCATAGGTGCAGAGCTGAACACAGAGGAAGCCAGAGCCTTCCTTCCTTTGGACAGGGCAAGGACCCTGGTCTCTCTGGCCTCCTCCTTCACCCTGCAGGTCTCTCGTCCAGCAAGGCATTTTCTACAGCTCCTGGGGCACATGGCTGCTTCTACAGCAGTAGTGCAGGGAGCAAGATTTCAGATGAAGGACATCCAGTTCCATTTGAGAGCCTTTCGGTCTCAAAGGAAAGACCCTCTAACCAAATTGGTCCTAGTAACTCGAACCCTGATCCAGGCCCTACAGTGGTGGCAGGATCAGAGCAATCTGAGACAAGGGGTTCCCTTTGTCACTCAGTCTCACTCCTTAATCCTTACTACAGATGCATCCCTCTTGGGGTGGGGAGCTCACATGTGCGACCTCACTACCCAGGGATTGTGGTCCCCTCAGGAATCTCTGCTCCACATCAATCTGTTGGAACTCAGAGCAGTTTTTCTAGCACTTCAAGTTTTTTCCAAATCTGTTCAGAACAAAGTTGTACAGGTCAGAACAGACACCACCACCACAATGTGGTACATCAACAAGCAAGGGGGCACTCAGTCTACGGCCTTGTGCACCAAAGCAATGAAGTTGTGGTCTTTGGCTTACTCCCTGAACACCTCCCTTACGGCAGTTCACCTCCCAGGCAAGGACAATGTCCTAGCAGATGCTCTCAGCAGCATTTCTCAGGGCCATCACGAATGGTCACTGGACCCCCTGGTCCTGGAGGTGATATTTGCCAGATGGGGCACCCCGCAGATAGATCTTTTTGCAGCCCCAGACAATCACCAACTTCCCCTTTTTTGCTGCAGGCCCCCAGTGTTGGGCTCAGTCCCTCTGGATGCCTTAGTTCTCAATTGGGAAGGGAAGTTTCTCTATGCTTTCCTCCCATTCCCTCTCCTGTTCAAAGTGTTAGTCAAAATCAGATCTCAATCCTGCAAGATGATCCTGATTGCTCCAGATTGGGCCAGACAACCCTAGTATCCACTCCTACTGTCCTTAGCGGTCCATCTTCCCCTGTGTCTTCCCAGGAATCACAACCTGTTAACCTGTGTTCAGGGGAAGGTTTGGTACTCGAACCTCAAATCTCTCAATCTCAAGGCCTGGCTCTTGAAGAGTTAGAGTTTGCTGATCTACACCTCTCCCAAGGTGTAATGGATATACTAAAGACTTCTAGGAAGCCTTCCACCAGGGCTACCTATAATTCCGAATGGAAGAGGTTTTCCATATGGTGCTCTGGGAAGCATATTTCCCCAGAATCTGCTGATTTACCCACAGTCCTGGATTATATGGTCCATTCAAATACCTTGGGGCTGAGACCAGCTACCCTAAAAGTACATTTGGCAGCTGTGTCTGCTTTTATTTCAGCAGGTAAACCCTCTTCTTTCAGCTCATCCTGTATTCTCCAAGTTTTTAAGGATTGCTTCACACCAACCCTCCATTCAGGGCCCCTGCCCCTGCCTGGGATCTTAATGTTTGCATTGCTCAGCTTATGCAACCCCCCTTTGAGCCTTTGTCTTCAGCAGAGCTTAAGTACTTGACTTGGAAGACTGTGTTTCTGGTAGCCATCACTTCTGCCAGACACATAAGTGAATTACAAGCTTTGTCAGTGGAGCCTGATTTTATCTCCTTTCATAGAGATAAGGTGGTCCTCTGGACTAACAGGAAGTTCTTGCCTAAGGTGGTTTCAGATTTCCACCTTAATCAATCTATATCTCTTCCAGTGTACTTCACTGACCATTCCTCCTCTGACAAGGAGGCTGCACAACAGATGTGAAGAGCCCTTAGTTACTACATAGGCGTACCAAGGGTCACAGGTTTGACTCCCTCAACTGTTCCTCACTTATGGTGAGGTTGGTAAGAAACCTGCCACTAAGATTCATTGCCAGGTGGATTGTCTCTTGTATCAATTCTGTTATGAAAAGCTGGGTAGGTTCCTCCCTCAGGCCTGAGGGCTCACTCTACCAGAGGGTACAACTGCTTCCTGGCTGCTGCCAGGGACTTGTCCTATTCTAGAGATATGTCCAGCAGCTACCTGGAAAACAGTTCACACTTTTACCGAGCATTACTCCTGGACATCCAGGCTGGAGTGATGCTCGGTTTTCACAACTGTGCTTCAGAGCCTATTTGCTAAGTAGACTCTGTCCCCCCTCCATGGAGGTACTGCTGTGTAGTCTGCATATGTCATAATATAGCAAGACTTCATGTTGTTTGAAGAAAAAATTACTCACCTTAGTAATGTTGTTTCTTCTAATGGAGTCTTGCTATATTCTGACCTCCCCCCTGCCTGCCCCTCTCAGAACCTCTGTTTTTGGGATGTGGGTGGGCAGTGCAGTGTTGGCACTTAGTAGATGCCCACCTTGTTGTTCTCACCCCTCTTTCTTTGGGGTGACTTGGTGTTGTGTTTTATTTTTTGGGTCTCCTGACTTGAGTCTTTGTTTTGGGACCAAAAAATGTGTTTTTATGTTTAGTAGCCAGTTGGCTAGTGTAGGGTTACAGCTTCCACACAGGACCTCAGTGAGTTTAGCTCATAAAGATCTGACGGTTTGAGTTTGAAGAACAACAAACAGAGTTTCAACCGAGCTCGAGCTCTGCATTCCATGCCTGGCATGGAAAGTTAACTCTTTCACCTCCGGAGCAGTTCAAAGGTTGGGACTCACTGCATATGTCATAATATAGCAAGACTCCATTAGAAGAAACAACATTACTAAGGTGAGTAATTTTTTCTTTTCCAACCTCTGAATGTACTTTGACAGAAGTTCCCCTCTTTGCTGCCAGGTAGCCCTGAAACCCCACCACAAATCCTCACAGGACTCAGTGCTACCAAAGGCACTGTCCAGGGCAACAATATAATCCTCTACACTAGCCTCGGGGTCAGTGGTCCATAATGACCAAATAAAATAGCATCAAGGGCAGGGCCTCTAAACCTCTCCATTAACCATTTACGCTTTTCCCTTTCACTACACTGTGAGTCCAGCAACAGGGGGATCACATAATTTATCCATGACTTATACTCCTCCTCCCCTGCGGGGGTGGGTTTTACCCCAGAAAACATTCTCAGCTTTCGTTATGAATCAGAAGAAGTGGGCACATAACTAGGCTGGGGCCTTTCACCAGGAGGAGTAGTGGCTCAGATACTCCCTCCCCAATGGAAACCACACTGAACATTACAATAGCCCAGGCCTCCAATAACCCTTCTGGATGTAGGGCCTCAGGTACCCAGGAAGCTTCTACAGCATTTTTACATTAAATCAACATAGCAAAAGTCCCTGTAGCAGACTCTGACATTTTACCCTGAACTATTACTTGACCCATCCCTTCGATAGCAGACAAATGCCCCTCTACAGCCTTCTCCTCTAACTCGGGGTGGGGGGGAGGTACCCCCAGTAGTAAAAGGGATTTCTGAGGGTCCATCTTCTACCCTCCACACCACTCAACCAATTTTACCTTATCCTTCTCGTTTGCTCTGACTTTGGGATTGGGAGGGGGTAGAACCAGGGTTGGGGGGAACAACAGTGATTTTTCCAGTAGTGCCTTCCATGGTGGGCATGGCTGGTGAACAGGAGATCCTAGCGGTGCCTCCAGAGATGTAGTTGAAGTGCTGTATTCCAATGGGCTACTACCCCTGCCTGTTGACTACCACACAGCTTAAGGGTCCTGAGTCCTGCTACGGTGGTGTTTGGGAGTTCTAGCCTAAATGCTAAGAAAGTAGCGTGGTGTCTCCTCCCAAAGTAAAGAAGCAGTGGGCCAGGTGTTTGCTTGGTACAACCCTCTGGGATGCTGTACCTACCCACTTCCCCTTCCAGCCACCCCACACACCAGCTATCATGTTGTACCCCAGTACCATAAAACACGTATACTTAGCCGCTGTACCAATAACTTGATCACAATACAGGATTTGCAACTGACAAACCACAGCTTTATTGCTGGGGGGGGCTAGGGAAAGGGGTACCGGGAACAGGGTAGCTGTAAATAGAGAATGATTTGGTTGTTTTTGAATCAACAGAGCCCATGGGCTCAAATATACCATAACCCACCCCCACTGGTACCAGTGGAAACCCCCTGTGTCCTGACTGGGTTCCCAGGTTTTGGCAGGCCTGCTCAGTGCCGTGAGTTGGCTGGCATTGAGACAATACTCCCTAGAGTGCTAGCAATTGTTTCACCTTATCTCAACTTTTTATTTTAGATTTGTTAACCTGGTAGGGACACTGGACAAGCTCACTTTTGTAGAAATGGGGAGATATCAACTTCTTCATTGTGGCCTTTATAGTATTCAAAGAGACTATCCAACGTGTCTCCTTTTGTAGGAGTTTAGTGACTCTGTTGCCACTTCTGTTCAATGTGCTCACATGTTTCAAAGCTGTGAACTTTAGTACAGAAGGATCAGATTTATGTTCGCTAGCAAAGTGGATGCCCAAGGCCGTTTTGTCACTGTCATGAATGATGGCTCTCACATGTTTCTGTTTACATATTTTTAGAGGGTGTATGGTTCTACCCACATATTGTTTAAGACAGGGGCGCCAGGTAATGTAAATTATGAATGTAGTCACACATGAAATAAATTGTCTGATAACCACCCTTCTGTTGTTGTTATGGTGTGTGTACATGTTCCATTCATGTGCAGATTTTCAGATGTTACAATTTCCACATTTGTGGAACTGGGCGATCAAATCAGCCTGTTGATCCACCACCACAGGGTTTTTTAAACATTCAACTTTGGAGAGTACTCCCTCTACAGTGCCCTTACTGGTACCCAAGGAAATATCCAGTATAAGCAGAGCATTTTGGGGGTCGATCTCCTGCCCGGTACACCACCCCACCAACTGGTGTACAACCATTTCTACTGGGGTAGTCATTAATCTTTAACAATAATTCATATTTTTTGGCCACTAGAAGGCACAAAATCCCAGCGGTGAGCCTCCAAAATGTAACCCCTAGGTGGTGCTATCCCAAGGGCTACTACCCCTGCCTGCTTGGCTAGAAGCAGGTTAAGGGACCTGAGTTCTGAAACGGGTGCCTCCACCCGGAGGTCAGGGTTGGTAGTGGTCAAGATAACCTGGGCACAGCCCTCTGGGACACTTTAACACTGTTTGCACTTACCACCGGGGCTTTCCTCTGGCTCGGCCCTGGGGACCCCCTGTAAAACAAGGTTATACACAGCAAATAACAGTAGTACAGTACTCTTACACAAACTGGAACCACAGTCAGGGTAAGTGCAAAATAGAGTTAGATCTGATTTATTTAATGGACTTGAACAAGGGAGGGGCGTAATCAGGGTAATTTGCTTAAAGGCTGTATCAATTAAACAGTTATGCATGCACTTCAGAGTCCATAAACAGTCACACACCCTGGGTACCCAGATGAAGAACGGTTGGCTAGCCAACAACGTTGCAGCTGGTTGAGGCCCTGTGATGGAAGAAAAACATGCACAACACACACTATTTGTAATCTGGAGCCGGAGGGCTCAGTTCGTGAAAAGAAAACAACAAAACAATCAGATGACACACTTTTACATTAGGCTGTTGTTGCAGGGAGCTACCCTGATGATTACTCACGATACCCAAGACTGGACACAGGCTGGACGAAACTCGAGACAGCAGGTGGTTAATCTGGAGTGCCAGGAGATGCAGGGCCCTCACGATTCACCAAAGTGTCATTCCTGTTCAGGCGTGGAACGAGGGCTGATCCCCAGGAAGGTCTCTCGTTGGTGGCTTTCTCTGTGCAGTGGGGTAGTCTTGCAGGGCCAGCGTGGCATGGCCCCGGCCGAATGGAGATGAACGCAGATTGAGTCCGATTAGGCTGGATAAAGCTTCCAGCAAGCAGAATACAGTTCACACAGTGGGGAACTAAATCACAACCCACTTTCAATACACAGCACATTTACATGTAAAGAATTCTGCGGTACCAGCAAGCAGAACACAGTTCACACAGTGGGGAACCAAATCATGGCCCACTTTCAATACACAGCACATTTACATGTAAGGAAATTCTACTGTACCAGGCAAACTGCTCTCCAGTCACAATCGCAAAGTCTCTTCACAAACCGGGGATTCCAAAGCAGCTGGAAATCCTGACAGGCCGATCGCATTCAGCAAAATCTTCTGTCTTCTTCAGGTATGAGCCTGGTGAAAAATTAGTGGCTTACTTTGTTCTCACAAACTTGGATTTAGTCCAAAATAATTCTCCTCTCTCCCTCTCAGGGGCAGCAGAGTAGGCAGACATGCAGGCCACAACTCAGGCCTTTCCACAGTTCTCCCACACGAAACTACTCAAACGGCTGCTTGACTGTCTCAAGCATGTTGCTTGCTCGGCTCCCAACTGAGATCTGACTCAAACTGCAGCAAGCCTGGTAATTTCCCCAAGATCCAAAAGGTTTGGTTGGCTGAGTCATCTGTCAGTCACAACAGTTGCTCCCTCTTCAGATTACTTATGACTGCAATCCAGGCAGCTCTTAAAGAGACAGTACACAGAGGCTATACAGGCACTCTCTGGCAATCACATTTAAACTGCTAAAACGCAGGACACCAGCCTGGCAGTGAGCATTTAGGCAAGCTCGAGGAAGACTTTTCGGGAACTCCCATTTGTTAGGGGGTTACACCTAACTCTAGCCATCATATCTTTTGCTTATTCTTCAAAGTCTGAACTGTTGGAACAATTTGACTTTGGCCAAATAAATTGGCTATAGGGGATGGATTCAATCAGTTCTTTAGGGTATACCATTGTAACAGCGACACTTTCACAGCGATGCTGTTATAGTGACACCAACTCATCGACACCAGCAGTGTTGGCCGGGTTGCCAGAGCAATGACGAAGTCATCGACTCTGGCGTTTGCTTCAACTCTGACACCCCAGTTAGACTCCTGGGGTCTGGGTGTAGGCAGAGCATGAACACCAAACAGGTGTTGGTGCACTCTCGGATCGGGGTCAGGAGTCGGCGGTTTTGGGGATATCAGTGACCATGCTTCACTGTAGGGGAGGTCGCCGACATTCTTGTCGCCGCGGCATAGTGGAACCGTTTTTTAGAATGGGCACTCTGCAAGTAGAACAGTATTTGCTGCAGCGTTTTTTTTTGTGATCCAGAGTTATCATTGTTGCTTTTGGGACAGATTCAAGTACAACATCCAAAAACATAATGAAGTATGCACTGTGTTGGTGTGTGAACCTGAGGCTGGGACCGGTGTTGTTAATGTAATTCATGAAAAGATCTATTTCAGTTTCACTGCTTTGCCAGATGCATATATCATTAATAAAGCTGTTCCAGTGAACCACTTTATCAAAAGTGGGTTGTGCTCCCTGTCAGAGATATACAGCTCTTCCCATCTGCCCATGAAGAGGTTGGCATAGGACAGGGCCATGGATGCACCCATTGCTGTGCTGCATTTCTGTCTAAAGAATTGTTAAATACAAAGTACAGTAGTTGTAATCCAACACAAATCTTAATGCTTGTAAGATGAAGCATTTGGGGACAGTTTCACCAACAGTGGATTTTTAAAAGGTACCATTTAGTGGCTTCAATCCCCTCACTATGTGCTATGGAGTTATAGAGGCTGTCTACATCAGTTGTGAGCCCAAAGCAGCCTTCTTTCCAAGTAATTGTCTCAATCTTTTTTAATAAGTGCATAGTGTCCCTGATGTATGAGAGAAGGCTTGTAATAAATGATTTTATAAAAAAAATCAATGGATTCACTTAAGTAATGTGTTAATGATCTAGTGCCAGATGCAGTGGGCCTCAATGGTGTATCTTCATTTTCTTTATGGACCTTGGATGGCCATAAAAAGTGGTAATGGGGTGCGCTAATGAGCAACAGACATGGCTAGATGTGTTTATACCTCGCACCTCTCCACCGGAGTAAAATAAAGTAATAAAAATAGTATTTCGCTCAAACTTACAGTCATTTTTGGTAGAAGACTGTACACTGACACACCATGGACAAATATCTGACCTCGTGAGCGGGGAAGAGCCAAAGATCAGCCGGGAAAGCTGCTAAGAAAAATGCTGCCTATGCACAGGCCGACAGCCACCAAGTAGTCTCTGTGTCAGCTGCAGGAGTAAGTGCCTTGGGGTGGGAGCTGACAGGCCAGGTCCTCACGGCGTTGGAGCTGCGGCTGTGTAAGTTGGAGAAACAAATTGATGACCAGCTACAGGAGGTCTTAATGCAGCAGGCAAATCAAGCTACCAGACTTACGGACGCTGAGGAATGCGTCTCCAGACTCGAGGATGAACTGCAGGGGGTCACGGTGCAGATAATAGCGCTGCAGAAAGAATTAGAGGACATGAAGGAGGTGGCAGATTATCAAGAGAACTACCATTGGAGACTTAATCTCTGTCTCTGAGGATTGCCAGAGGGGTTGGAAGGTGGAAGTGTACTGGATTTCTGTACTGGGACATTGCCTAAGTTACTGGGGCCTGTAGTTAAGAATGGGCGCCTAAAACTGGAGCGTGCACATCGGGCAGTCATGCCCAGGCTGCCTGCAGGACAGCCGCCTCGCCAGTTGATCATGAGGTTCCATCACTTTCAGGATCGCGAAGCAGTGCTCCGAGTTTATCGGGAGAAGGGCCAGTTGGTGTTTGAGGGCCATCGACTCTTTTTATCTCAGGATTATTCGGCGAGACTCCTGAAAAACAGGAAGATGTTTAACGACGTTATGGCTGCACTTCGGACCCTGAAGGTGGAAAGCTACTTGATCTATCCGGCTACCCTGAAAGTGAAACATGAGGGGGCAGTTTATTCATTTTGGGAAGCAGACAAGGCGACAAAGTTTGCAGAGGATCTGAAAAAGAAAGTGGTCTGACTCTTGAAATGATATATGAAGGAGGTGTATTTCCATAGACATTAGTACAGGAGAACAGTTGGGGGTATTGCACTAAATTGTTGTGTTGGCTGATAAGTTAACAGTGCAGGGAAGCTCATTGGAGGTATGTGCTACATTTTCTTCTCCTACGTTGGGATTATATTTCTGGCTAGATTCCCTCCCCCCTTTCTGCACTCCGTTAAGAGGAGGTGCAGAGTACCTTATATGGCCCTGTTGGGACGGTTGGCCTTTTGAGGACTTCGGTTAATGTTAATAGGTGGTTACTCACTTGAAAATGATTGTTTACCTTGCTCTTATTGTGGTTGTTACTGTTTGGCTGGGAGATAAGAGAGACAGCGAGGACAAATACAAGAATCGGGGTATCTGAAGGGAGTGGAGCGGTGGGGTTTGAGGATGGGCGGGGAAAGAATGTGGAAGGGGAGGGGGGAGGGAAACATATTGGTGACACATGGGATGACCGCCATGACCCTATGCTGCGTGAACTCTCCTCTCTTCTCCTTTCTTTTTTCCTGTTCCTTTGGACAGGTTGAAACTCAAGGAAGAAGAGTTAGGTCTGCATACCAGAGATGGGGTTTTATAGGTAACAGAGGGAGGCATGTCCCACGTGCACATGAAGACCTGGTGGCAATGTGTTTCCTGAAGATGGGTTTATTCGGGTGGATGGACCTCATGGGGCCCTGAGCAGTACTCGAGTAGGCAGGGGAGATGGGCTTTGAAATAACTGGGCTACATATTACCTGGGGATGTGCTTATGGGGGGTATCATATACGAAATCATAGGCAGAGACTGGGTTTATCAGAATGAGCGATTTATATACTTTGGGGGGGGGCAGAGGGTGGACATGGACGAGTCGGGGGCATTCATTGACACTCAAGCAAATGTAACAGATAGTGTCAAAGAGGATGGGTGGATAATTTAGGATGGGAACACTGAAGTGTGGAATAAAGATGGTAAAGCAGGCATGGAAAGACATGGCTGTGGAGGAAATGGAGGGGGGCAGGGAATGTTTAAGCTGTGTTTGGAAAATGTTGAGGGGGTTGGTTGACTTTGTTCAAATATGTTGGTTTGTGTTTGACATGTTACTGTTTAAATGTTTTTGCACACATACGTATAGTTCTAATGACACGGTGTATCAGGTGCACAGCAGAGGGGGGCAGGATATAGAGAGAGTCTCCGGTTCGTGCTGACAGGCTTGGGGGAATATATGTTGCAGTGCTGAGAGGGGTGAAGGTGAAATAGCTATCTATCTACCATGGCTAATCAACAAGACCTAACTGTATGCTCATGGAATGTACGAGGGATAGCGACACCAGTGAAGCATACCAGTCTCCTCACTGCTTTGCAGAGACAGGGGGTGCAAGTTGCCCTGTTACGGGAGACACACCTCATGGCAGTGAAGCATGCAAAATTGGCACGGGGCTGGGTGGGAAAATGTTTTGCAGCCTCATTTAAGGCTAATAAACATGGGGTCGCTAGATTCCTGCATAAACACCTTCCTCTCCAGATGCAGAGAGTGGTTAAAGATCAAACAGGGGGTAGATATATTTTTGTTGTGGGAGAACTGTGGGGGGAACAGGTGACGTTTGGTAATATATATGCCCCAGCGGTATTTGACACCTCATTCTATAGTACCATCCTCTCAATTTGGTTAAGGAACAATTCCCAGGCCTGCTTCTGGGGGGAAATTTGAATTGTACCCTGGACTCCAGGCGAGATCATTCACAGGGTTGAGGCCGACAGCATGAGGGGACTCAACAGTGGCGTAGGGGGCTCTTAGAGCTGGGAATGATTGATGGCTGGTGGGAGGCAAACCCTGGGGCCAAAGAATATACCTTTTACTCTAACCCACACAGCACCTGGTCGAGGATAGATTACATACGAACATACAAAATTAGCCAGCAGATAAAGGCCTAGAGGTCTATCAAGTCTCTTTCGAATGTCACCTTCTTTTCCCTTATTCTGCAGCTGCCTCCTTCAACCTTCCCTTCATTAACCCTCCTCTTGTCCTGTCCCATCCTCGTTTGAAGCAGTCCACTGTTCTACTGCATACCACTTCAGCAGGTAACGTATTCCACCCAGCCACCACCCTCTCTGTAAAAAAGTGTCTCCTCATCTCCCTCCTGAACCTTCCTCGCTCCAGTCTCATATCATGGCCCCTGGTGGCCCTTCCCTACCTTACTTTGAACAGCCCCTCTGTACCCCGTCTTGTTTATTCCTTTCATGTATTTAAAGGTTTCAATCATGTCACCCTGTCTCTCCTCTCCTCCAGTGAGTACATGTTCAACTCCTTCAACCTCCTCTCGTATGATAAGTCCCCCAGCCCCTTGATCATCTTTGTCGCCTGCACCCCCTCCAGTAACTTAATGTCCCTCTTCAGATACGGATGCCAGTACTGCCGCAGTACTCAGGTGTGGTCTAACTAATGACCTATACAGTGGCAGAATCACCTCCTCCCTCCTCGAGGATATCCCCTTACAATACAACCCAGCATTTTGTTGGCCTTGCAGCTGCCTTCTACATTGTGCCGAGTTGTTCATTGACTCTGTAATGAAGCACACCCAGATCCTTCTCCTCCTCTGTCTGGGCTAGCTGCACTCCCCTAGTTGGTAACTCCTCCTTGGGTTCTTCATCCCAAAATGCAGCATGCACTTTTGGCATTAAAGCCCAGTTGCCAGGTGTCTGACCAGGTTTCAAGCTTTGCCAGATCATCCTGCAACCCCTGCCATCCCCTAGGTCATCATCACCGCGCCTACCTTGGTATCATCAGCAAACAGACTGATCTTGCTCTTGATGTCCCATGATATGTCTGCAGTGAATATCCCAAACAACACTGGTCCCAACACTGAGCCCTGTGGAACACCGCTCATCACTGCCCTTGGGTGTGAGAGCTCCCCACCCACCACCACCCTCTGTTGCCTTCCCTGCAGTCAGGTTCCTACCCATCTCACCAGCTTTGCACCCACCCCTGTGCCTACTAACTTCCTTCCCAGCCTTCCATGTGGCACTGAGTCGAATGCCTTGCTCCAGATACAGGACATCCACTGCATGGCCCCTGTCCAGTTGCCTAGTTACCCAGTCATAGAACTCGACCAGGTTGGTTTGGCAGGATCTGCCACATATGAAGCCATGCTGTCTGCTGTCCTGTAGTCCTTTGGCCTCTAGGAGGCCACCAGCCTCTCCTTCAGGATAGTCTCCATTAGCTTACCCACGATGGATGTGAGGCTCACTGGTCTGTGGTTTCCCGGTTCATCCTTGGGGCCACTCTTGTGGAGGGGCACCACATGAGCCATCTTCCAGTCCTGAGGTGCACACCCCGAATGTAGTGAGGCATTAAATAGGTCTGCCAAAGGTCCTGCAAGGACCTCTGCCAGCTCCTTCAGTACCCTGGGGTGGATGCCATCTGGGCCTGGTGCCTTGTCCACCCTCAGTGCCTTCAAACCCTCTCAAACTCTGCTCTCCATGATTTCCCCATCTGTCACCACTTCCCCCCTGCTTCTGCTATTTCTCCCACCTTGGGTGTCACCCCCCTCTTCTCTTTAGTAAATACTGAGCAGAAGTACTCATTTAGTGCTTCCGCCTTATCGCACCCTGCTTCCACCCAACCCCCCTCCTTCCTAATCCTTACTATGTGGTCCTTACAGCTCCTTTTCCCCCTGATGTACTTAAAGAAGTCTTTCTCCCCTTTCTTAATGCCTTGTGCCAGCCTGAGTTCCATAGATGCTTTGGCTTCCTTTACTGCCCTTGTGACCTACTTCGATTCTGTCAAGTACTCCTCCCTGTCCTCCCCCCTCCCTGTTTTCTTGTACTTCCTAAAGGCAGCTCTTTTTCTCCTTGCCTTTTCCATGACCTCCTTGCTCAACCAGATCGGTTTCTTAGCTCTAGCCTTCTTGCTCTGGGCTTTGCAGCAGGTTTTGGTTGCCTCCACTATCCACAGCTTTATGAGCTCCCACCTCTGGTTAGTGTCCATACTAGATTGAATTCTGGCCAGGTACCCTTTACCACTTCCCCATCCTCCCAAAGTCGCCTCCTGAAGTCCAGCACTATTGTGCCAGATTCCACTCCTTCCTTGCCCATATCCAATGTGAGCCATACTAGTGGTGGTCACTCCCTGACAGCGGTTCCTCCACTGTAAGTTCTCTCACAAAGTCCCCATTTGCCAGCACAAGGTCAAGGGTATTTCCTAACCTGGTTGGTTCACTGACCATTTGCAGCAGGAAGCTGTCCTGGAAGGCATCCAGCAGTACCTGCTCCCTTCTTTTCCTGGTTGTTGGGGTGCTCCAGTCCACTCCTGGTATGTTGAAGTCCCCCACAATCACCACACTACCCTTCTCGCAGGTCCTCCTGATCTGTCCCGCTAGTTCCCTGTCTAACTCCTCCGTCTGAGATGGTGGCCTGTACACCACTCCCATTCTAAAAATCCTATTCTTGGAATCCTGGATTTGCATCCAAAGTGACTCCATACTACCCTCCTCCCTTCCTCCTTACACTTCAGTCCTGCCTTCACATATAGTGCCACCCCCTTCCCAATCCTCTGTCCCTGAGAAATAATCTGTACCCTGGTACAGACAGGTCCCAAATCATTGTATTGGGTGGCCCATGTTTCCTTGATGACTTGCAATGTCCACCTCTCCCTCTGCCATGAGAACCTCTAACTCTGCAGTTTTCCTCCCAAGGCTCCTTGCATTAAGGGTAACCACCTTCCACCCTTTCCCCCCCCCTTCCATCCTGCCTTCCTTTCCTAGCATCACCAACAGTACTTGCCTGTTACTGAACTTACATGTTCCTTCCGCGGACTTGGTATGGGAGGATGCAAAATGTGCGGCACAGTCCTATCCACATATCTGACCACGCCATGGTGATTATGTCTCTCAATATGTAGATAAGCGAGGGAGCCCCAGGAGTTCCCGACCTACCTGTTGGGGAAAAACCTTTAAGGAATATGTAGAAGAGCAGTGGAGGATCTATTGGACAACGAATGCGAATTGCCCCACCAGTAAGGCTTTAATTTGGGATGCAGGAAAGGCATTTATGAGGGGGTTGATTATTAAATATGTGGCTAAAGTAAAAAGGGAGAAACAAAGTAAAAGATTGGAACTGGAGAAGCAGGTGAGGGAGTTGGAGAGACGTGCTGCAAGAGGGGAAGAGGATGTCGTAAGAGACCAGTTGAAAGTAACCAGTGAGATGTTAAATGCCTTATTAGTGGTGAAGCTAGAAGGGCATGGACGTATGGGAAGAAAAAACTGTACGAATGGGGTAACAAACCAGGCCCCCTGATGGTAAGATTGATGAGGAGAGGGAGGTGCCCGGTTCATATTCAAACAACATGAAGTCTTGCTGTATTCTGACATATGCAGTGATGTCCAACCTTTGAACTGCCCCGGAGAGGAAAGAGTTAACTTTCCATGCAAGGCATGGAACGCTGAGCTCGAGCTCGGTTGAGACTCTGTCAGATTCTTTACTCCGCCTCACTGAACAGTCGCTCCAGAGATTTCTCCTTTGCTCGGTTCAATTTAGTCAGTTAAAGTGCCGTTTTCCTCGGTTTTCGACTGAATTTAATCCATTTAACCTGTCGGTTTAGTCTCTGTCTGGGGTATCGTGAGTACTAGACAGGTTTATTATTGTTTCTTCTGTGTGGAACTTGTAAACGTTGGATCGGTTCGGTTTGAACTGATCAGGTTTGTTCAAAAAAGTTTGTTCTACTTTTAGAGTGTGGTAACTGGTCCTTATCAGTTCTAAAAAAACGGATTTCATTACGTTTTTTTCCCCGACCCGTAACATGGTCAGGAACCGATAAGGGTGTCCTCCCTGGCAGATTGCCGAAAAAAGGGTAAGTTTGGTTAGGACTGGCCATGTCTGAGAAACCCAAAAGAAAAACCGGGACCACTGGGTTTCAACACTGTAGTGTGTGTGGGGAAGCCTTTACTAAGGTTGACCCCCACACCACCTGTGTTTATTGTCTGGGGTTTGACCACCTCGATTCAGACTGCCAGATTTGCAAAAATGTTCCCTCAGCTACCCTGGAAAAGAGAGTCGGTAGGCTCAGGGAAAGGGAGGCCAAGAAGTCCGCTGACCCGGATGGCCAGCCCGGTTCGGTTCCAACCGAACCAGAAGGAGTGCCCTCTGACCAGGGCGAAACTTCTTCGGGCAAAAGGAAAAGAAGGGATAAATCAGCTGGTGCGGATCCACAAGTTCTCTCTCCGACCGCTGATGAAATAGCCAAAGCGATAAGGATTGTTTAATCGCTAACCCAGGTTCCGACCGAACTGGCACCATCGGTTAGGGGCTCGGTTCGGTCAGTTCCTCTGGTTCCAGATTATAATTTAGAGGATTTTTATGAACCGGAGGAGGAGGAAGGAGAGTATGAGGATAGTGATGGTGATTATGAAAGTCTGGATGTGCCCATTGACCCGGACATCTCCCCAGACAGACCTTCAGGGGTTTCTCCTCCTAGGCTTTCTGAGTCCCCTTCCCATTTTATGTTTTACAAAAAAGTGGCTGAAACTCTTCAGCTTCCTATGGAGCAAGCACTCGAGGATCAGGAGGAGCCTGATTACGTTGAGATGATGGACATCCCAGAGTCCAGGAGGCTGTCTATTCACCTCTATAAGTCTTTTGGGAAACAGACAATGAAAATTTTAAAGACTCCTAATTCAAACAACATGAAGTCTTGTTGTATTCTGACAATAGCAGTGAGTCCCAACCTTCGAATGGCCCCGGAGATGAAAGAGTTAACTTTCCACGACAGGCATGGAACGCTGAGCTCGAGCTCGGTTGAGACTCTGTCTGTTGTTCTTCAAACTCAAACCATCAGATTCTTTACTCAGCCTCACTGAACAGTCGCTCCAGAGATTTCTCCTTTGCTCGGTTCAATTTGTTGGTTAAAGTACCGCTTTTCTCGGTTTTCGACCAAATTTAAACCGCAACCTGTTGGTTCAGTCTCTGTCTCTGGTATTCGTGAGTACTAGATAGGTTTACATTGTTTTGTGTTCTGTGAGGAACTTGTAAACGGTTCATCGGTTCGGTTTGAACTGATCAAGTTGTTAAAAAATTCCTAATTTCTACTTTTAGAGTGTGATTACCGGTTCTTATCGGTTCTAAAAAAAAGGATTTTACTATGGTTTTTTCCACGACCCGTAACACGGTCAGGAACCGATAAGAGTGTCTTGCCTGGCAGATTGCCATTAAAAGGGTAAGTTTTGTTAGGACTGGCACTATGTCTGAGAAACCCAAAAGAAAAACCAGGACCACTGGGTTTCAACACTGCAGTGTGTGTGGGGAAGTCTTTGCTAAGGCTGACCCCCACACCACCTGTGTTTATTGTCTGGGGTTTGACCACCTCGATTCAGACTGCCAGATTTGTAAAAATTTTCCTGCAGCTACCCTAGAAAAGAGAGTTGGTAGGCTCAGGGAAAGGGAGACCAAAAAGTCCACTGACCCGGATGGCCAGCTCGGTTTTGTTCAAACCGAACCAGAAGGAGTGCCCTCTGACCAGGGCGAAACTTCTTTGGGCAAAAGGAGAACCGATTCTGAGGAGTTGGTTCCTGTTAAGAGAACAAGAATGGAAAAATCAGCTGGTGTGGATCCAAAAGTTTCTTCTCCAACCGCTGATGAAATAAACAAAGCAATAAAAATTGTGCAGTCGCTTTCCCCAGTTCCGACCGAACCGGCACCATCAGGAAGGCGCTCGGTTCGGCCGATTCCATCAGTTCCGGATTATGATTTAGAAGAATATTATGAACCGGAGGAGGAGGAGGAAGAGGAGTATGAGGAAAGTGAATGTGGTTTTGAAAGTCTGGATGTGCCCATTGGCACGGACATCTCCCCAGACAGACCTTCAGGAGTGTCTCCTCCTAGGCTTTCTGAGTCCCCTCTCCCATTTCATGTTTTACAAGAAAGTGGCCGAAACCCTTCAGCTTCCTATGGAAGAAGCTATGGATGACCAGGAGAAGCCTGACTATGTGGAAATGATGGATATCCCAGAGTCCAGGAGGCTGTCTATTCCCTTACACAAGTCTTTTGGGAAACAGACATTTAAGATTTTAAAGACTCCTAATTCTACACCTCAGAGGCATCATGCAGTCACAAATTATGGAGGGGCACAAAATCTCAACCTCTCTAGGGGGGTCCGGGGGCATGCCCCCCGGGAAAAATTTTGAAAAACTGAGGCCAAATGGTGCATTTTGGTGACTTTTAGTAGTCCAAAGCTGTTCCCCAACCAGCCAAGTGCCATAATACTGATATTGGTTAGATGAATGATCAGTTGTTTTTGTACCTTGTTCGTTCTACTAATAGTGTTACCTTTTGTATTAATTTTATTAAATTAATAAGAACTTGTGCATGTTGCAAGTGTTTTATCATGAAAGACTCACAAAATGCACAAGTTCAGTTTACTATATTAATCACATAACCACTTTAGTTTATATGTTAAAACAAACAGCAGTGATGAGATATAATGCAGCCCTGCATCGCTGCTACCCCAGTCCATTACAAAGTACCCAAAGTTTGAACTTATGATGTCTGCATAATTAGTAACGCCATTTCAGCCATCAGTTCAGCAAATAAAATTTTAGAGACAGGCTTGGGAAAAGAGGAATGGAATGAAGCTGTAAGGAAGGACGGAAGAGGTGTCACAAGACTAGCAAGCTACATTATTCTGCAGCTCTTTAAATGATAAGTACTTTCAAACTGTGATGAACTGGAATGTCAGGATTACTACTAGAAGTAGGCAGCACTGAAGCTTCATTCAGTTAAGAGTTCATTTTAACACAAAAACAGATTGCATCATCGGCAACAGCCACTGCAATGATTTTATGTTCCTACATTAGCTATTCTCTTTTATGTGTGGGGGTTACTGCTATATTTCAGTATCTACAGATCTGGCTTTTCTCTCTGTGTCCAATCAAGTTTTTGACGTTTACGACTGAAGCTGCATGCTTTGATGGTGATTTCAGATAAACGCACTGAACCTGAAACCTTGACTTACACACAGTAAAGAGAGGCACTAAAAAACGGAACCTTCCCTTACATAACGTACCTGAACTCCGGAATGAAGTTTGACCTCAGTCTATAAAAAGCTGCTGAGATTGTCAATAGCCAGTTAGTGGGGGCTGGAATTTCCATTTTCACATTCCAGGAACCACCTAGCTACATCTTTTACTGGATGACTGGGATACTTAAAATAGTAACAAACTAAAACACAGTATTTTGCCTGTTCTTTTTACTATGGGTAAACATAATTAAATAAAACAATGCCTGTAGTGAATACTCTATAACCAACAGTTTAGTGCTGGGAATACAAGCTACAGTCTTGATCTGAGCAACCCACAACCCATCTCAGAGATTATAGTTAGACTGCTAATGTCTCCGTCCCCCGTTCACTGTTTTACATCACTTTCATTGAGATATGTTTAAAGAGTGTATGTAAATGCGTAGTTACTGAAACAGACACATTCCCACTCAAATTGTCAGTTCTTCATTCACTGCAATTCCACTCAACTTAAGAATTTCTGCAGAATGAAAAAAAAAAAAAAATGCACAGAGGATTACTCAGTATGACACTGGGGACTGGGCCACCAGTGTCACTGCCTATATTCTTTGAGGGGTTATGTGTGTGTGTGTGTGTGTGTATATATATTACTGGATGTTTGGGACACTTAAAATAGTAGCTGCAAAGTAAATTAAAGTTTGTACCTGGTTCTTTACTATGGGCAACAATAATTAAATGAAACAACCCCTGTACAAATCGGGACCGCATAAGTTGAGATGCCTTCTGCAAGCACTCATACTACCAGTTCCGCAACGTGTTTTCTTGCTGATGCTAAATTAATGTCCCACAAAACAACACACCACCCCAACAAGTAATAGTATGTGCTGTGCTTAAATACGGTCTTAATCTTGCGGCATGAAAGGAGTGGAAGGTGGCGGCTTCAGGTCTCACGGCTGCGCTCCAAGGTGCTCCGAGATCTCGGGTGGCTACCGCTGCACAGGGAATGAACACTAATTCATTAATTAAATTATCTACTTACTTGAGAGTGGGTTGTAACTTGTGCACCCTTAGAAGAGCTTGCGAAGCAGCCTGAGTTTCTCCTTTTCTCTCCCCGTGTAGGTGATGATTTAACTTGGGTTGCAGTGCTTGACAGATGTGGGAGCTGCTGCTGCTCCAATGAGTTTAATTTATTGCTTATTTATTAGGCTCGGTATGTATGTACATGTACCTGTCACAAAAACATAAGATGTGTTGTATATCATTTGCCCTAACGACTGGGCTTTGTACTGTGCATTTTAAATTAAAAAAGTAAACATTTAAATGAAAGTCAAACAAAACACGTAAATTTCATATTGCGTTCTTTTATTTCCTTATTGCTACACCTACGTGGTTTCTAGTGGCACCAAACTGAATTTCAAATTACGAGCTGCATTTCCCAACTTTATGAGGCATGACTGAATGTTCAGTATATTTTAAATACTACCATAATTTATTACTTGTTCAAAAACTATTTTTGTATAGATATTTAGTCAAATATGTGTCTTTTTTACTTACTAAACCAGGCAAGTAAACGGAAAACCCCGTTCCTATTTCAGTAGTATTTGTGGGGTGTTTTTTTTTTTTTTTTTTTTGGAGGAATTCTGGAAATTATATTGCTGCTTCCTGCAAAGGTAGAAGAAGTGGCACTAGTGACTCAGTGGTAACCAGTCTGGAAAGCGATGTTCAAGCTCAACTACAAATAGCATCAGTGAAGGATCTTGAAACTTTTATTTTTTTATTTATTTTATTTAAACAGCAGTTTGGAAAACTGAGCCATAGGCTCATTTACAAAGGTACCTTGTCACAGTAAGACAAACGAAAATACACAGTATAACAGTACAACACATAAGTATAACAGTAAATTAAGACATAGATACAAACAAGCTGGTACAGGTAGGATGGATGCAAACAATACCAGAGTTATGTTGTCCTTAGCAGCTTAGTAATAAGCTTTGTCATAAGTATTGAGTACGGCTTTGACTAGTGGCAGTTACAGCATCGGGTGTTAATAAGGTGGTTACGTAAGGAAGTTTTGAAGCGCGATATAGTTGGAGCTTCGGAGATGGAGGGCAGTGTGTTGAACCAGGAGGGGCCCTAAAGCTGAAGGCTCTTTGGCCGTGAGAGGTCCTAGCTCTAGGGATAACAAGAGGTTTTCCCAGAGGTCGAGTATGAACTAGTGGGACAGGCGGTGGTGGTGGTCAATCCTGGTGGGGATAGCCCAAGGAGGGTCTTTTTTGTAAGGGTACAGGTCAGATATTTGAGGCGCTCGTCAAGATCAAGTACCAGCGCTTTAGCGTACAGTAGACAGGTGTGTGTCAGCCTAGGTGCTCCAGTAATTAACCTGCAGGCCTTATTCAGAGTAGTGCGAATTTTATGGAGTGCGGTCTGATCAGCAGCACCATACACCGGCAGTCCATAGTCCACTAGGGACAGGATAGAGGAGGTGACTGCGAGTCGAAGAGCCTCCGGGGGAGGCAGTGTTTATACCGATGTAAGATGCCCAATCGGATATTAGTGGCAGTGGCTAGGGCAGCGATGTGTCCATGGAAGGAGAGGAGGGTCAAAATGGATCCTAGGTATTTATAGAGCAAACTTGTTCGAGTGGGAAAGAGGACCCAGAGTGAATGAGGAGTTTGAAGTTGCAGGACTTGTTTTGGGGATGAGTGAAGAACATGGTTTTTGTTTTTTTAAGATTTATCACCAATCTATGTTCCTTGAACCAGCCCTCGGCTTCAGTGAAGGACTTCTGCAGCGAGTCCTGGAGGGCAATAGGGTTACGACTTGAGGCAAAGATGACTGCATCATCAGCGTACAATAGAATGTTCCCCGAGCAAGGCGTGGAAGGGTGTTAAGGTAAAGGGAGAATAGTAAGGGGCCCAGAATGGAGCCCTGAGACCAGAAAAGATGGGACAGATGTCTGAGTAGGTCCCATTAATTTTACACGCTGTGAGCAGTCAGACAGATAACTGGTGCACCAGGAGATAGGCCCAACAGCAAAACCAGAGAACTAAGGGCATCAAGAAGGAGGGGTGGGAGACAGTGTCGAAAGCTTTCGAGAGGTCAATGAAGACAGCACCAGCCAGAGAACCAGTGTCTAAGGAGGAGTGGAGAAAGTTGGAGAACTCTAGGAGGGCTGTGTTGGTACTGTGGCCGCTCGGAAGCCATGCTGCTCAGGACAAAGGACATTGTGGGTGGAGAGGTAGTCAGAGATTTGAGAGGCCACCACTTTTCCAAGGCCTTGGAGAGAGAGAGAGAATGGAGATCGGTCGATGGTTTCCAGCCACAGTCCTATCACCACCTTTAAAGATAGGGGTGACAGTGGCGACTTTCAGGCAGTTGGAACCTTCCCAGGCAAAGAGAGTGGTTGATGAGGCATGTGATCGGGGTAAGGACTGTGTCTAAGACCAGCCGTAGGATACGGATCCAGGGTGTCACTGCCTGTACTATTACTCTTGAGGGCAGTGACAAGGTTGACCCTAAGTTCTTGGGCAGAAACACGGAGGAGAAAATAAGAGCGAGAAAGATTTCGGCAGGTGCTGGGGAGGAGGTCAAAAAAATTTGTAGGGAGGATAGGGCTAAGGTCAGTGAATGAGGTGTTGAGGTGGTTGGCTATGAGGGCTGGGTCTGAGGAGATCACACCATTAATGTTGATCTGGGTGGGTGGGGAAGTGTGCACTCCCATTTAACTGTTTAATGTTATCCCAGAAGGTTCTGGGGTTCCCCATGAGGCAGTGAGTGAGGACCGATAGTGCTCAGACTTGGCCTTTCTGATGGCCAGTGCACTTGTTTGAGCGGCAGCATATAACCGCCTGTCATTGGGCAGCCAGTCTCAATGGCACGGTGCCATAAGTTGTCCCTATGTTTGAGCTGGTGGATCAAAGCTGGGGTTACCAGGGGCATTCTTCCTTTTAGAGCGCGGGTCAACATTGGGGCAAAGATATCACAGGCATTATTAAAAGTTTGGGTAAAGAAGGAGAGAGCTGTGTCAATGTCAGGAGTTGCCTGTATAGGAGACCAGTCAATTTGGGACAGAAGTTCCTTAAGTTTTATCAGTCCACCAGGTATTAGACGCCGCCGGCATGTGGACTGTGCTATGGGTTTGGGGACTGAGGATGACCAGTGGAATAGAATGGGGGAGTGATCACTGAGAGAGTCTGGGAGGACTTGTACATTGGGGATCCGATTAGGGCGGTTGGTGAGTACCACATCAAGCAGGGTACTGGAGCCTCTCTTGGGGTTAGTCCTGGTAGGGTGGGTAACTAGTTGCGTTAGGTCTATTGCAGAAAAGGAGTCTCGGTAGAGGGAGGAGGGGCTGAGCCAGTTGACATTTAAGTCACCCACAGAATTTGATCAGCGGAAGGAGGTAGAGGTAAGGTATTCTGTAAGAGGCAATGGCCTGCATTTGGTCCCTAGGGGGCACGTATGCAGTAGTCAGATAAAGGGGTCCCTTTAAAGGGTCAGGGGTTAGTTTCAGCGTAAGCGCCTGGGCCCTGGAGTCAAGGATGGGAGTGGGCAGGGCTAGTATGGGGAGAGATTCCTTGACATAAATAGCGCAGCCGCCACCCGTCTCCCAACACGGTCGGACCGGAAAAGGGTGAAACCAGGAAGGGAGACTAGGGAGTCAGGGGAGGATTTCGACAGCCAAGTCTCAACCAGGGTGATGACATCAGGGTTAATTGATGTGACCAGGCATTGTAGTGAGTCAAACTTTTTGGAGGCTACAGATATTCATGGAGACCATGCATAGCCTGTGGTGCGAGTTGGGAGCTCCTGGGAACCGGGCCAGGGTTTGGATGAATGTTCCCGACAGGAGTAGTAGCATGACTAACACCCTGGCTGGGAGATGGTGAGAGGTTTCCTCGATTGACATGGAGGGAGGCTAAGGAGCAGGGGTGGGCAGGGAGGTACAGGAGGGAAAGCAAGAATAGAAGACACCCAGATGTGCCTGGGGTGAAGAAGCTAGGGGGAGGGCAGGGAGGACAGGGACACACAGAGGTCCCAAGGGGCAGGAGAGCAGGTTCAGGAGCAAGGAGGGAGGGTGCCAGGGCACAGTGTGGACTAGCAGATGGGTAGTGGGTAAGTGCACTGCTAGTGGGGATAGGCACAGGCAGGCGTGAGGCAGGGCCAATACATTGTGGTGAGCAAGATCCCAGGAAGTAGTGCTGTACAGGTAGGAGTAGGAAGTAGTGAGGGCATAGGTCCCTCTAGTGGCCAACAGGTATAACCTGCAAATGGGAAGAGTGGGAGATAGGTTCTGGGCAACAGGATGTGATGTCACCGGATGTGATGTCACGGGGTGGATCCTTAAATTGACAGCCGTTGGGCTAGCACCCCTCTGCAGGCGTCCAGACGAAGAGAAGAGGCTCTCTTTACCTCGAAAGTTAGCAGGCTAGAGATTCGGCTTCCTCAGCTACTCAGGTGAGCTGCTTGTGTTGCTTCAGTTGATTGATTGTCCCGAGTGCCTAGCTTGTGGGGGAGCTGCCTATGTAGTGGAGAAAACACAGCCTCTCATTACTATGCAGCGGGAGAATATGTTGTGACTTACACAAAGGAGCTCCACTCTAAGCAAACAGGGCTATTCCAAAATGAGGTCACACTGGACCCAGCTAACCTAATGCCTTCAGTTACAAGAACAATTAGCTCCAATACCACCATATTAAAACAAGTCTGCTCTATATTAGCTGCTTGGTATATCTGGCTTTAAGGTGTAATCAGCAATTAGCTCCAAATACCACCATATTAAACAAGTCTGATCTATATTAGCTGCTTGGTATATCTGGCTTTAAGGTGTAATCAGCAAAGGCAACTCTAGGAAAACCAGTGAGTCCCTAGCTTTACACTTCAGCATTAGTAGCACAAAGAGAAGCAAATAACAAGCCCACCCAGTGGTGAACAGGGAACAAAGTTAATAAAATATAAGTGTTCATCAGGTAGCACCCCTCTGCAGGCGTCCAGACGAAGAGAAGAGGCTCTCTTTACCTCGAAAGTTATCAGGCTGGAGATTCGGCTTCCTCAGCCTTTAGTCTTGCGCTTTATAACAGCAGCTTGCAGTGCAGAACTGGTAAGAAAGAACCGCCAAACATAGGGGCAATTGGCCATACCTCTCAGCTGTCGCACATTATCTGATGATCACTCATTTTACACCTCAGAAGCTCTGTGCCCCACAAGGAAAAGGCAATATCCCATATTACCTACCTTAATGACATTTTTTTAATAATAAACTGGTAATAGTCTATGATGCTTAGTTACCATTAAACATTACGAACATACGAACATACGAAATTTGCCAGCAGATAAAGGCCTAGAGGTCTATCAAGTCTGCTCGAATGTGCAGCTAGCACCCCTTATTCTGCAGCTGCCCCTTCCTTCCACCCTTCCCCTTCATTAACCCTCCCCCTTGTCCTGTCCCATCCTCGTTTGAAGCAGTCCACTGTTCTACTGCATACCACTTCTGCAGGTAACGCATTCCACCCAGCACCACCCTCTCTGTAAAAAAGTGTCTCCTCATCTCCCTCCTGAACCTTCCTCGCTCCAGTCTCATATCATGGCCCCTGGTGGCCCTCCCCTCCCTTACTTTGAACAGCCCCTCTGTACCGGTCTTGTTTATTCCTTTCATGTATTTAAAGGTTTCAATCATGTCACCCCTGTCTCTCCTCTCCTCCAGTGAGTACATGTTCAACTCCTTCAACCTCCTCTCATATGATAAGTCCCCAGACCCTTGATCATCTTTGTAGCCCTCGCCTGCACTCCCTCCAGTAACAATGTCCCTCTTCGAGATCACGGACATGCCGAACTGCACGCAGTACTCAGGTGTGGTCTAACTAATGACCTATACAGTGGCAGAATCACCTCCTCCCTCCTTGAGGATATACCCCTTGCAATACAACCCAGCATTTTGTTGGCCTTTGCAGCTGCCTTCCTACACTGTGCCGAGTTGTTCATTGACCCTGTGATGAGCACACCCAGATCCTTCTCCTCCTCTGTCTGGGCTAGCTGCACTCCCCCTAGCTGGTAAGTCCTCCTTGGGTTCTTCATCCCAAAATGCATCACCTTGCACTTTTTGGCATTAAAGCCCAGTTGCCAGGTGTCTGACCAGGTTTCAAGCTTTGCCAGATCATCCTGCAACCCTGCCATCCCCCTAGGTCATCCACCACGCGCCAACCTTGGTATCATCAGCAAACAGACTGATCTTGCTCTTGATGTCCCATGATATGTCTGCAATGAATATCCCAAACAACACTGGTCCCAACACGAGCCCTGTGGGACACCGCTCGTCACTGCCCTTGGGTGTGAGGCTCCCCACCCACCACCACCCTCTGTTGCCTTCCCTGCAGCCAGTTTCCTACCCATCTCACCAGCATTGCACCTGCCCTGTGCCTACTAACTTCCTTCCCAGCCTTCCATGTGGCACTGAGTCGAATGCCTTACTGAAGTCCAGATACAGGACATCCACTGCATGTCCCCTGTCCAGTTGCCTAGTTACCCAGTCATAGAACCCGACCAGGTTGGTTTGGCAGGATCGACACATATGAAGCCATGCTGTCTGCTGTCCTGTAGTCCTTTGGCCTCTAAGAGGCCACCAGCCTCTCCTTCAGGATAGTCTCCATTAGCTTACCCACGATGGATGTGAGGCTCACTGGTCTGTAGTTTCCTGGTTCATCCTTGGGGCCACTCTTGTGGAGGGCACCACATGAGCCATCCTCCAGTCCTGAGGTACCACCCGAATGTAGTGAGGCATTAAATAGGTCTGCCAAAGGTCCTGCAAGGACCTCTGCCAGCTCCTTCAGTACCCTGGGGTGGATGCCATCTGGGCCTGGTGCCTTGTCCACCCTCAGTGCCTTCAAACCCTCTCGAACTCTGTCCTCCATGATTTCCCCATCTGTCACCACTTCCCCCCCTACGTCTGCCATTTCACCCATCTTGGGTGTCACCCCCCTCTTCTCTTTAGTAAATACTGAGCAGAAGTACTCATTTAGTGCTTCCGCCTTATCATACCCTGCTTCCACCCAACCCCCCTCCTTCCTAATCCTTACTATGTGGTCCTTACAGCTCCTTTTCTCCCTGATGTACTTAAAGAAGTCCTTCTCCCCCTTCTTAATGCCTTGTGCCAGCCTGAGTTCCGTAGATGCTTTGGCTCCCCTTGCCCTTGTCACCTCCTTGATTCTGTCAAGTACTCCTCTCTGTCCTCCCCTCCCTGTTTCTTGTATTTCCTAAAGGCAGCTCTTTTCCTCCTTACCTTTTCCATGACCTCCTTGCTCAACCAGCTCGGTTTCTTAGCCCTAGCCTTCTTGCTCTGGGCTTTGCAGCAGGTTTGGTTGCCTCCACTATCCCCAACTTTATGAGCTCCCACCTCTGGTTAGTATCCATACTAGATTGAATTCTGGCCAGGTACCCTTTTACCACTTCCCCATCCTCCCAAAGTCAGCCTCCTGAAGTCCAGCACTCTTGTGCCAGATTCCACTCCTTCCTTGCCCATATCCAATGTGAGCCATACTGAGTGGTGGTCACTCCCTGACAGCGGTTCCTCCACTGTAAGTTCTCTCACAAAGTCCCCATTTGCCAGCACAAGGTCAAGGGTATTCCCTAACCTGGTTGGTTCACTGACCATTTGCAGCAGGAAGCTGTCCTGGAAGGCATCCAGCAGTACCTGCTCCCTTCTGTTCCTGGTTGTTGGGGTGCTCCAGTCCACTTCTGGCATGTTGAAGTCCCCCACAATCACCACACTACCCTTCTCGCAAGTCCTCCTGATCTGTCCCGATAGTTCCAGGCTAGTAGGGCATGGATAGCCATAGAGCCTTGTTCAAACACCATGAAGTCTTGCTATATTAGGACCATTGCAGTCATTCCCCACACTTGAACTGCCCCGGAGAGGAAACAGTTAACTCCAGAGTGATCTGGAGTTCCACAGCGCGACGGCGCTGTTCAAAGCTCTATCTGGCTAGTTTCAAATGAAACTGTCAGATTCTTTACTCCGCTTCACTGAACAGTCGCTCCGGAGATCAGCTCCTTCAGCTCGGTTCATTTCTCGGTTCAAGCGAGTATTTTCGGTTCATTGAACGGCAAAAAGTATTTATTTTACCGCATTTCGGTTAAAAGCTCTATCTGGTAAACCGTAAGTACAGAAATTAAGTCTGTGTGGAAATTCATTATCGGTTCGGTTTGAACCGATCGCTTATAAAATATATGTATCAAACTGTTTGGTTGGGCTTTTAAGTGCGGTTCCCGGTTCTTATCGTTCTAAAAACCTAACTTTTATTTAGGTTTTCAAATACCCGTGACACGGTTAGGAACCGATAAGGTGTCTTGCCTGGCACTGCCATCAAAGGGCAAGTTTTGGTTAGGCTGGCATTATGTCTGAGAAACCCAAAAGAAAACCGGGCCCACTGGGTTTCAACACTGTGATGTCTGTGGGAAGCCTTTGCCAAGGCTGACCCACACACACTGTGTTTGTTGTCTGAGGCTGACCACCTCCTGTCAGACTGCCAGGTGTGTAAAAATTTCCTGCAGCCACCCTGGAAAGAGATTGGGCGGCTCAGGGAGCGAGGACAAAAAGTCCGCTGACCCGGATGGCCAGCCGGTCCAGTACCCACTGGACCAGAGAGTGCCCTCTGACCAGGCGAGACTTCCTCGGGCAAAAGGAAGGCTGGTTCAGAGGAACCAGTCCCAGCAAAAGACAAAGAAATCAGCAGGTCTGGAGTACAAAATTGTCTCTCCAACTGCTGCAGAGATAACTAAAGCCATTCAGATTGTCCAATCTTTGTCTCAGGGATCTGTCGAACCCCTGCATCTGGGAAAAGGGTGGCTCGTTCAGTCCCAGTGGTTCAGGATTATGATGTTGAGGATTTTATGAACCACAGGAGGGGAGGAATTTGATCAGTATGTTTGTGACTGGGAAGGTCTGGGCGTGCCCATTGAACGGACATTTCTCCAGATAGACCTTTAGAATCTCCCCTATGCTGTCTGAGTCCCTTCTCATTTTATGTTTTACAAAAGGTTGCAGAAACCCTCCAGCTTCCTTTAGAAGAGGCTGTGGATGAGCAAGAGGAGCCTGATTATGTTGAAATGATGGATATTCCAGAGTCTAGGAGGTTGTCTATTCCTTTGCATAAGTCATTTAGGAAGCAAACAACAAAGATTTTAAAAATCCTCATTCTGTCCCTCCTGTAGATAAAAAATGGACAGAAGGTATACTTTATCAGGCCCTGATACAGACTTCCTCACTGAGCAGTGTAGTCATGTGGGTGTGGTGCAAGCTGCAGCCTGTGACAAGCTAATTTTCCCCTGGCCTCACATCCTCCTGATAAGGATTCCAGGAAGATTGATGCCATGGCAAAAACAATATATGGCAGCTTCTTTGGGACTCAGGCAGGCTAATTATATGGCTTATGTGGCTAGATATCAGAAATCTAGATGGGACACTTTATTGCAGTTAGCCAAGCAGGCCCAGGGTCCAGCTGGCTAGTGAGTTGGAACAAGTGGCTGCTGATGGCATTGAAGCCTCTAAAGTTCAATTTCATACTGCTGTTGATGTTAATGATGTTTCCTCTAGGGTCATGGCCACTTCTGTAGCTTTCCGTGAGTTGGCATGGCTCAGATGCACTAATCTGTCCCAAGATACTCAGTCAAAGGCTATGGATTTTCCTGTAACGGGAAATTCTCTGTTTGTGATCAAACGGAAAATTATATGAAAAAGATGGATGAATATAGAACTACCTACAAAAGTGCCCAAGCTAAGGAGGACATGCCACTCCACAAGGCATGCCCCAGGGGTAGGGCAGAGCCTTTCCACAGGCCCTTTACCAATCTCAAGCCTCCTCTGCTTTTTCACAGAGGTTTTTCAGAGGCAGAGGTAGGCAGGGCATAGGTAGACAGTCGCCCTCCCTCAGCCTAAAGCTGCTGCCAAGCAGGCACCCTGATGGGGTGCCCAGGGCCGATTCTCCTGTACCAGTGGGGGCAGGTTGGCTTATTTCAGCCAGAACTGGCTGTCCCTAACCGGACAGGTGGGTTCTGGAAGTAGTAAGCCAGGGCCTGGTTCTCAGCTTCAAACAGTTCCCAAAGATGAGAGCCAGGCAATTTCCACTGCAAACTCTTCAGAAGCCCTTGCTTTGGAAGCAGAGGTTTCTTCTCTTCTGGACTGCAAAGCAGTGGAAGGGTCCCCCCTTGCCATCAGGGCAAGGGACTGTACTCAAGATACTTTCTTACCCCAAAAAGACAGGAGAATGGCGGCCCATCTTAGACTTAAGGTACCTGAACAAGCATCTTTTGAAACCAAAGTTCAAAATGTTAACTCTGCAATGATTTTGCCTTCCTTGAGGCCAGAGGACTGGTTAGCTTCCCTGGACCTCAGGGACGCTATTTTCATGTCATGATCAGGCCTTCTCACGAAGGTACCTCAGGTTCGAACTGCTCTCTGGCCACTACCAGTTCAGAGCAATGCCCTTGGCCTAACCTCGGCCCCAAGGGTATTCACAAAATGTCTAGCTGTGGTAGTGGCTCATTTAAGAAGGCAAGGATTGCTGTGTTTCCCTACCTGGACGACTGGCTCATAGTGGGTCAGTCTCCAGATCAGGTAAAATCCACTTGCAAGTCACCCAGCAGCTTCTCACTTCCCTGGGATTCCTGCTGAACTTACCAAAGTCAGTTCTGGAACCTGTTCAGGTTCTAACTTTCATAGGTGCAGAATTGAACACAAAGTTAGCCAGGGCATTTCTCCCCTCGGAAGAGTGGACAGGCTCATTGCCCTGGCATCCTCCTTTACCCTGCGGGTCTCTCAACCAGCAAGGCACTTTCTGCAACTCCTAGGGCACATGGCTGCTTCCACAGCTGTCGTGCAGGGAGCAAGATTTCAGATGAGGGACATCCAGTTCCACTTGAGGTCCTATTGGTCTCAAAGGAGGGACCCCCTTACCAAATTAGTCCCAGTGACCAAAACCCTGATCCTGGCCCTTCAGTGGTGGCAGGATCAAAGCAATCTTACTCAAGGGTTCCTTTCTACCGTTTCCCTCCCTCACCCTCACCACGGATGCCTCCCTGTTAGGGTGGGGGCTCACTGGGCGACCTTTCCACTCAAGTGTGGTCCCCCAGGAATCTCTGCTCCACATCAATCTTTTGGAACTCAGAGCTGTTCTTTTTAGCTCTTCAGGCTTTGCAACTTTGTCCAGAACAAAGTAGTTCAAATCAGGACAGACAACACCACAACAATGTGGTACATAAACAAGCAAGGGGCACTCGGTCATCAGCCTTGTGTGCACGAAGCAATGAAGTTGTGGTCTCTGGCTTACTCCCTAAACACCTCCCTGATAGCAGTTCACCTTCCAGGAAAGGACAATGTCCTGGCGGATGCTCTCAGCAGGATTTCCCAGGGCCATCACGAATGGTCTCTGAATCCTCAAGTATGCTGGGGTCGGTCTTTGCCAGATGGGGCACCCCTCAGATAGATCTCTTCGCAGCCCCAGACAACCATCAACTTCCTCTATTTTGTTGCAGGCCTCCAGTGCTGGGCTCAGTCCCCTGGACGCCTTTCTGCTGGATTGGAAGGGAAATTCCTATATGCCTTTCCCCTTCCTCTCCCTCTTCAGGGTATTGGTAAAATCAGAACTCAGCCCTGCAAAGTGGTTCTGATTGCTCCAGACTGGGCCAGACAGCCCTGGTATCCTCTCCTCCTGTCCTTGACAATCCACCCTCCCTGACCTTGCCCAGGACCCACGACTTGCTGACCTGTGCACAGGGAGAGTGTGGTACCGGACCTCAAATCCTCCACCTCAAGGCTTGGTTCTTGAGGAATTAGAATTGCTGATTTGCACCTTTCTCAAGGGGTCCTGGATATTTTAAAGGCTTCTAGGAAGCCTTCCACTAGGAGCTACTTACAATTCTAAGTGGAAGAGGTTTTCCTTCTGGTGTTCGGAGAAACAAATTGTGCCAGAATCTGCTGACTTGGCCACTTTACTGGACTATTTGGCCCATCTAAATTCCCTAGGCCTTAGACCAGCTACCTTGAAGGTTCATCTGGCAGCTGTTTCTGCCTTTGTTTCCGCAGGGAAGCCTGTTTCTCTTTCCTCTCACCCTGTGTTTTCCAAGTTTTTTAAGGGGTTACTTCACACTAACCCTCCCTTTCGGGAACCAGCCCCTGCCTGGGACCTGAATGTTTGCATTGCTCAGTTAATGCAACCTCCCTTTGAGCCCCTTTCTTCTGCAGATCTCAAGTATTTAACATGGAAAACTGTTTTCTTAATGGCTATCACTTCTGCCAGACGATAAGTGAATTGCAAGCCCTTTCAGTGGAAAGGATTTTATTTCTTTTCACAGGGATAAGGTAGTCCTCAGGACTAACAGAAAGTTTTACCAAAGTGGTTTCAGATTTTCATCTGAACCAGTCCATTTCTCTCCAGTATTTTCACTGAGCATTCTTCCTCGGGTGAAAGGAGACTACACAGCTGGACGTCAAAAGAGCCTAAGCTACTATGTGGAGCGTACCAAGGGTCACAGGTTGAATCCTCCAACTCTTCCTTACCTATGGAGAGGTTGGCAAGGGAGACCTGCCACTAAGAGGACAATTGCAAGGTGGATTGTCTCTTGTATCCAATTCTGTTACCAAAAACTAGGTAGGAACCCCCTCAGGACTGAGGGCTCACTCCACCAGGGGTACAGCTGCATCTCTAGCGGCTGCTAGAGATATTCCATTTGGAAATTTGTCAAGCTGCTACCTGGAAAACAGTTCACACCTTTACAAGCATTATTCCCTGGACGTCCAGTCCAGGAGAGATCTCGTTTGGCACAGCTGTACTTCAGAGCCTATTTCCTAAGTAGGTTCTGACCCTCCTCCATGGAGGTACTGCTGGGTAATCTGCAATGGTCTAATATAGCAAGACTTCATGGTGTTTGAAGAAAAATTACTCACCTTAGTAATTGCTTTTCTTCTCATGGAGTCTTGCTATATTAGGACAACCCTCCCTCCTACCCCTCTCAGAACTCCTACTTGGGTATGGGGTTGGCAAATTAGTGCAAGCACTGTGTCATGCCATTTTAGTCTCTCTAGTTCCCCCACCTTGTTTCCTTTGGGTTAGGGAACTAGGTATTTCTGATTTTTGTTAAGTGGTAGATGGTCCCCTCTCTGGACTTGAGTCTTTTGGGGAGAGGGGGCCTATTAGTGCTTGTAAGGGGTGATCCTAGCAATAAATATTATTATTATTCTGTGATTGTTCTAATTCTACTAATGGTAGGTAGCCAATGGCTAGTGTAGAGCTTTTCCACACAGACTTGCTATGTTAGTTTAGCTCCGTAAAGAACCTGACAGTTTCATTTGAAACTAGCCAGATAGAGCTTTGAACAGCGCCCTAGCGCTGTGGAACTCCAGATCACTCTGGAGTTAACTGTTTCCTCTCCGGGGCAGTTCAAGTGTGGGGAATGACTGCAATGGTCCTAATATAGCAAGACTCCATGAGAAGAAAAGCAATTACTAAGGTGAGTAATTTTTTCTTCTCTCTCTATCGTACTGTAAGCCCCAAATCTCCCGGCTGTCTTCAGGGGTATTATAAGCATCTTTATAAACCCTGCCCACATCTATATGTCAGAGTGACACTGATAAGATATAAGAACCTCTCCCATGGCTACACGAGCTGTTTGGAGGACTCGCTGCTGCTGGTAATGACTGGCGCTATAAATGTAAGCGCTATTTAGTGACAGGTTATTTAACACTAAGCTATTTTGACGGGCGCTTAATATTGAACCCGTGGTTTTGCTGAGCTATTTAACCGGATCCCATTTTCACTTGCATTCTATGTTGATGTAGCTGTGGCTATAATCGGATCGGAGGCATCGGCGGGTGTACCAGTAGCCTAGGGTTACTTTAATTACTTACCGCCTGTCCAGATTTCCAAGCCTGGTTTGAAGTTGAACACACCCCGCCGGACCGACTGAGTTCTGTCTATTTTTTACTGAATACTGAGTGACTGACAATCACTGCCTCTGGCTCTGCCTCTGGTGGTCTACGAATTTGGTAATGGAAGGTAGTAAAGTTGATGCCTCATCGCCTCTTGTTTTGTTTTTAGGACCCCAGGACCTTAAAAAAGTGTATGTGCAGAATGAAAGTATTTGGGGGGCCACATGCCCCCTCAGGCCCCATGGGCATGACGCCACTGCTATACCTCCTGTGGATAAAAGAATGGACAAGAGGTATACTTTGTCAGGCTCAGATACGGAGTTCCTTACCCAGCAATGCAGCCATGTTGGGGTAGTGCAGGCTGCAGCCTGTGATAAGGCTAATATACCCTTGGCTTCACACCCCCCAGATAAGGACTCCAGGAGGATTGATGCCATGGCAAAGAAACAGTACATGGCAGCATCCTTGGGACTCAGGCAGGCCAATTATATGGCCTTTACAGCTAGATATCAGAAATCTAGATGGGACACTGTCATGGCTTTAGCAAAACAGGTCCCTGAGCAGCTTGCCAAGGAGCTGGAACAGGTGGCTGCTGATGGTATTGAGGCATCAAGGTGCAATTCCATGCTGCAGTGGACTCCAATGATGTTTCATCTAGAGTCATGGCTACATCTGTGGCACTTCGTAGGATGGCTTGGCTCAGATGTACTAGCCTGTCGCAGGATACCCAGACTAAGGCTATGGATTTTCCTGTTGTGGGTAATTCTTTGTTTGGGGAGCAAACAGAGAACTACATGAAGAAAATGGATGAATACAGTACCACCTATAGGAGTGCTCAGGCCAAGGAAAGGCAAGCCACTCCTCAGAGGCAGCATCCCAGGGGCAGGGGCAGGCCTTTTCATAGGCCTTTCTACCAAGCCCAGGCCTCCTCTTCTGCCTGTGCTTAGAGGGGGTTCTTTAGATGGAGAGGCAGAAGGGGTACAAGCAGGCCTGCTACCACCCCTCAGCCTAAACCCCCTGCCAAACAGGCACCCTGATGGGTTTGCCAGGGCCGATTCTCCACCACCTGTAGGGGGCAGGCTGGCTTACTTTGTCCAGGACTGGAAGTCTTTAACATCAGACAAATGGGTCCTGGAAGTAGTAAGCCAGGGACTGGTTCTCAGCTTCAAAAAATTTCCAAAGCTGAGAACCAGATCCTTTCCACCTGCAAATCCCTCAGAGACACTTGCCCTAGAGGCAGAGGTCTCTTCCCTCCTGGCTCTCAGATCTGTGGAAAGGGTTCTCGCCCCTACACCAAGGGAAAGGATTGTACTCCAGGTACTTCCTCACTCCCAAAAAGACAAGAGAATGGCGGCCCATCCTGGATCTCAGATATTTAAACAAGCACCTTTTAAAGCCAAAGTTCAAAATGGTGACTCTGGGAATAATTCTACCCTCTCTGAGGCCAGGGGACTGGCTAGTCTCCCTGGACCTCAAGGATGCCTACTTCCATATTCTCATCAGAAGCTCCCATCGAAAGTACCTCAGGTTTGAACTGCCCTCAGGCCATTACCAATTCAGAGCAATGCCCTTCGGCCTAACCTCTGCTCCAAGGGTGTTCACAAAATGCCTGGCAGTAGTAGTTGCTTCTCTGAGAAGGCAAAGGATTGCCATCTTCCCATACCTGGATGACTGGCTCATAGTAGGCCAGTCCCCAGACCAAGTCAAGTTACACCTACAGATAACTCAGCAACTGCTCACCTCTCTAGGTTTCCTTCTGAATCTTTCAAAGTCAATTCTAGAGCCTGTTCAGCTCCTTGACCTTCATAGGTGCAGAGCTAGATACAGAAAAGGCCAGAGCCTTCCTTCCCCTAGACAGGGCAAGGACCCTTATCACACTGGCCTCTTCATTCATCCTACAGGTGTCTCGACCAGCGAGGCATTTCCTGCAGCTCCTGGGGCACATGACTGCTTCTACAGCAGTGGTGCAGGGAGCATGATTTCAGATGAGGGACATTCAGTTCCACTTGAGAGCCTTTTGGTCTCAGAAAAAGGACCCTCTGACCAAACTGATACCAGTGACTCGAACCCTGATCCAGGCCTTGCAGTGGTGGCAGGATCAGAACAATCTAAGACAGGGAGTTCCTTTTGTCACTTAGTCTCACTCTTTAATCCTTACTACAGATGCCTCCCTCTTGGGGTGGGGGGCCCACTTGGGAGACCTGACCACCCAGGGGTTGTGGTCCCCTCAGGAATCTCTGCTTCACGTCAATCTGTTGGAACTCAGAGCAGTGTTGCTAGCACTTCAAGTTTTTTCCAAGTCTGTTCAGAATAAAATTATTCAGATCAGGACAGACAATACCACCACAATGTGGTATATCAACAAGCAAGGGGGCACTCGATCTACGGCCTTGTGCACAGAAGCAATGAAGTTGTGGTCTGTGGCCTATTCCCCGAACACCTCCCTCACAGGAGTACACCTCCCAGGCAAGGACAATGTCCTGGCAGATGCTCTCAGCAGGATATCTCAGGGCTATCACGAATGGTCACTGGATCCCCTGGTTTTGGAGGTGATCTTCTCCAGATGGGGCACTCCTCAGATAGATCTTTTTGCAGCCCCAGACAATCACCAACTTCCCGTTTTGCTACAGGCCCGCAGTGTTGGGCTCAGTTCCCCTGGATGCCTTGGTTCTCAATTGGGAAGGGAAGTTCCTGTATGCTTTCCCCCTTCCTCTCCTGTTCAAAGTGCTAGTTAAAATCAGGTCTCAACCCTGCAAAGTGATTCTGATTTCTCCAGACTGGGCCAGACAGCCCTGGTACCCTCTCTTGTTGTCCTTAGCAGTCTACCTTCCCTTGTCTCTTCCCAGGAATTACAACTTGTTAACCTGTGCTCAGGGGAGGGTTTGGTACCCGAATCTCAAATCTCTCAATCTCAAGGCCTGGCTCTTGAAGAGTTAGAGTTTGCTGATTTACACCTCTCTCAAGGTGTTATGGATATTCTAAAGGCTTCTAGGAAGCCTTCCACCAGAACAATTTATAATTCCAAATGGAAAAGATTCTCCATGTGGTATTCTGGGAAGCATATTTGCCCAGAGTCTGCTGACCTGCCCACAGTCCTTGACTATATGGTCCATCTGAATAGCTTGGGACTCAGACCAGCTACACTAAGGATGCATCTAGCAGCTGTCTCTGCTTTTATTTCAGCAGGTAAGCCCTCTTCTCTTTCAGCTCACCCTGTATTCTCCAAGTTTTTCAAGGGATTGCTGCATACCAATCCGCCATTCAGGGACCCTGCCCCTGCTTGGGACCTTAACGTTTGCATTGCTCAGCTTGAACAACCCCCTTTTGAGCCTTTGTCCTCAGCAGAGCTTAAGTACTTGACTTGGAAAACTGTGTTCCTGGTGGCCATCACTTCTGCCAGGTGCATAAGTGAGTTACAAGCCCTGTCAGTGGAGCCTGATTTTATCTCTTTCCATAGAGATAAGGTGGTCCTCTGGACTAACAGGAAGTTTTTACCTAAGGTGGTTTCAAACTTCCACCTTAACCAATCTATGTATCTTCCTGTGTTCTTCACTGACCATTCCTCCTCTGGTGAGAGAAGGTTGCACAGCTTGGATGTGAAAAGAGCCCTTAGCTACTACATAGAACGTACCAAGGGTCACAGGTTTGACTCCCTCCAACTGTTTCTCACTTATGGTGAGGTTGGTAAAGGAAAACCTGCCACTAAAAGATCCATTGCCAGGTGGATTGTCTCTTGCATTAAATTTTGCTATGAAAAACTAGGTAAGATTCCACCCTCAGGCCTGAGGGCTCACTCTACCAGAGGTACAGCTGCTTCCCTGGCTGCTGCCAGGGATATTCCTATCTTAGAGATATGTCAAGCAGCTACCTGGAAAACAGTTCACACTTTTACCAAGCATTACTCTCTGGATATCCAGACTAGGAGTGATGCTCGGTTTGACACAGCTGTGCTTCAGAGCCTATTTCCTAAGTAGGTTCTGTCCCTCCTCCATGGAGGTACTGCTTGGTAGTCTGCTATTGTCAGAATACAGCAAGACTTCATGTTGTTTGAAGAAAAAATTACTCACCTTAGTAATGCTGTTTCTTCTAATGGAGTCTTGCTGTATTCTGACCTCCCCCCCGCCTTCCCCTCTCAGAACCTTTGTTTTTGGGATGTGGGTGGGCAGTAGCAGTGTTGGCACTCAGGAGGTGCCCCACCTTTTTTATTATCACCCTATTTTCTTTGGGTGAGTGGGTGTTGTGTTTATTTCATTTTTGGGGTTTCCTGACTTGAGTCTTTGTTTTGGGACCAAACAATTTGTTGTTACATTTAGTAGCCAGTTGGCTAGTTTAGGTTTACAGCTTCCACACAGAACCTCAGTGAGTTTAGCTCGTAAAGATCTGACGGTTTGAGTTCAAACAGCAACAGACAGAGTCTCAACCGAGCTCGAGCTCAGCGTTCCATGCCTGGCGTGGAAAGTTAACTCTTTCATCTCCGGGGCAGTTCGAAGGTTGGGACTCACTGCTATTGTCAGAATACAGCATGACTCCATTAGAAGAAACAACATTACTAAGGTGAGTAATTTTTTCTTCTATACCTCCTGTGGACAAGAGAATGGACAAGAGGTATACTCTCTCAGGCTCAGATACGGAGTTCCTTACCCAGCAATGCAGCCATGTTGGGGTAGTGCAGGCTGCTGCCTGTGATAAGGCAAATATACCCTTGGCTTCACGCCCCAGATAAGGACTCCAGGAGGATTGATGCCATGGCAAAGAAACAGTACATGGCAGCATCTTTGGGACTCAGGCAGGCTAATTATATGGCCTATACAGCTAGATATCAGAAGTCTAGATGGGACACTGTAATGGCTCTGGCTAAACAGGTCCCTGGCCAGCTTGCCAAGGAGCTGGAGCAGGTGGCTGCAGATGGTATTGAGGCATCCAAGGTGCAATTTCATGCTGCAGTGGACTCCAATGATGTTTCATCTAGAGTCATGGCTACATCTGTGGCCCTTCGTAGGATAGCTTGGCTCAGATGTACTAGCCTGTCTCAGGATACCCAGACTAAGGCCATGGATTTTCCTGTTGTGGGTAATTCTCTGTTTGGGGAGCAAACAGAGAACTACATGAAGAAAATGGATGATACAGGACCACCTATAGGAGTGCTCAGGCCAAGGAAAGGCAAGCCACTCACCAGAGGCAGCATTCCAGGGGCAGGGGCAGGCCTTTTCATAGGCCTTTCTACCAAGCCCAGGCCTCCTCTTCCGCCTTTTCCCAGAGGGGGTTCTTCAGAGGGAGAGGCAGACGGGGTACAAGCAGGCCTGCTACCACCCCTCAGCTTAAAGCCCCTGCCAAACAGGCACCCTGGTGGGCTTGCCAGGGCCGATTCTCCACCACCTGTAGGGGGCAGGCTGGCTTACTTTGTCCAGGACTGGATGTCTTTAACATCAGACAAATGGGTCCTGGGAGTAGTGAGCCAGGGACTGGTTCTCAGCTTCAAAAAATTTCCCAAGATGAGAACCAGATCCTTTCCACCTGCAAATCCTTCAGAGGCACTTGCCCTAGAGGCAGAGGTTTCTTCCCTCTTGGCTCTGAGACCCATAGAAAGGGTTCCACCCCTACACAAGGGGAAAGGATTGTACTCCAGGTACTTCCTAACCCCCCAAAAGACAGGAGAATGGCGGCTCATCCTGGATCTCTGATATTTAAACAAGCACCTTTTAAAGCCAAAGTTCAAAATGGTGACTCTGGGAATAATTCTACCCTCTCTAAGGCCAGGGGACTGGCTAGTTTCCCTGGACCTCAAGGATGCCTATTTCCACATTCTCATCAGAAGCTCCCACCGAAAGTACCTCAGTTTCAAGTTGCTCTCAGGCCACTATCAATTCAGAGCAATGCCCTTTGGCCGAACTTCAGCTCCAAGGACGTTCACAGAATGCCTGGCAGTAGTGGTTGCTTTTCTAAAGAGACAAAAGATCTCCATCTTTCCATACCTGGACGATTGGCTCATAGTAGGTCAGTCTCCAGACCAAGTCAAGTCACACATACAGATAACTCAGCAGCTGCTCACTTCTCTAGGATTCCTTCTGAATCTCTCAAAGTCAGTTCTAGAGCCTGTGCAGCTCCTCACCTTCATAGGGGCAGAGCTGGATACATTAAAGGCAAGAGCCTTCCTTCCCCTGGACAGGGCAAGGACCCTTGTTTCACTGGCCTCTTCATTCACTCTCCAGGTGTCTCGACCAGCAAGGCATTTTCTGCAGCTCCTGGGCCACATGGCTGCCTCCACAGCAGTAGTCTAAGGAGCAAGATTTCAGATGAGGGACATTCAGTTCCACTTAAGAGCCTTCTGGTCTCAGAGAAAGGCTCCTCTGACCAGACTAATCCCAATGACGCAAACCCTGATCCAGGCTTTGCAATGGTGGCAGGATCAGGACAACCTAAGACAAGGAGTTCCCTTTGTCACTCAGTCTCATTCTCTAATCCTTACTACAGATGCCTCCCTCTTGGGATGGGGAGCCCACTTGGGGGACCTGAACACCCAAGGGTTGTGGTCACCTCAAGAATCTCTGCTTCACATCAATCTCTTAGAACTCAAAGCAGTGTTTCTAGCACTTCATGCTTTTTCCAAGTCTATTCAGAACAAAGTAGTTCAGATCAGGGCAGACAATACCACCACAATGTGGTACATCAACAAGCAAGGGGGCACTCGGTCTACGGCCTTGTGCACAGAAGCAATGAAGTTGTGGTCTCTGGCCTAATCCCTGAATACCTCTCTTATAGCAGTGCACCTCCCAGGAAGGACAATGTCCTGGCAGATGCTCTCAGCAGGATATCTCAGGGCCATCACGAATGGTCCCTAGATCCCCTGATTTTGGAGGTGATCATCTCCAGATGGGGCACTCCTCAGATAGATCTTTTTGCAGCCCCAGACAATCACCAACTTCCCCTTTTTTGCTGCAGGCCCCCAGTGTTGGGCTCAGTCCCCCTGGATGCCCTAGTTCTCAATTGGGAAGGGAAGTTCCTGTATGCTTTCCCCCCTTCCCTCTCCTGTTCAAGGTACTAGTCAAAATCAGGTCTCAACCCTGCAAAGTGATTCTGATTGCTCCAGACTGGGCCAGACAGCCCTGGTACCCCTCTTGCTGTCCTTAGCAGTCCACCTTCCCCTGTCTCTTCCCAGGAATTACAACCTGTTAACATGTTCTCAGGGGAGGGTCTGGTATCCGAATCTCAAATCTCTTAATCTCAAGGCCTGGCTCTTGAAGAGTTAGAATTTGCGGATTTGCAACTCTCTCAAGGTGTTCTGGATATTTTAAAGGCTTCTCGAAAGCCTTCCACCAGAAAGACTTACAGCTCAAAATGGAAAAGGTTTACTATCTGGTGCTCTGGGAAGCATATTTCTCCAGAGTCTGCTGGGTTGCCTGCAGTCCTTGACTATATGGTTCATCTCAATAGCTTGGGACTCAGACCAGCTACACTTAGAGTGCGTCTGGCAGCTGTCTCTGCTTTCCTGTCAGCAGGCAAGAACTCCCCCTTTCAGCTCATCCTGTATTCTGTAAGTTCTTCAAGGGATTGCTGCATACCAATCCTCCCTTCAGGGACCCTGCCCCTGCCTGGGACCTTAATGTTTACATTGCTCAGCTTATGCAACCCCCTTTTGAGCCTTTGTCCTCAGCAGAGCTTAAGTACTTGACTTGGAAAACTGTTTTCTTGGTGGCCATCACTTCTGCCAGACGCATAAAAGTGAGTTACAGGCCCTGTCAGTGGAGCCTGATTTTATCTCCTTCGATAGAGATAAGGTGGTCCTCAGGACTAATAGGAAGTTTTTGCCTAAGGTGGTTTCAGATTTCCGCCTTAACCAGTCTATGTCTCTTCCTGTTTTCTTCACTGACCAGACCATTCCTCCTCTGAGGAGAGGAGGCTGCACAGCTTGGATGTGAAAAGGGCCCTTAGCTACTACATAGAGCGCACCAAGGGTCACAGGTTTGACTCCCTCCAACTGTTCCTCACTTATGGTGAGGTTAGTAAGGGAAAACCTGCCACTTAGAGATCTATTGCCAGGTGTATTGTCTCTTGCATACAATTTTGCTATGAAAAATTAGGTAGGATCCCACCCTCAGGCCTGAGGGCTCACTCTACCAGAGGTACAGCTGCTTCCCTGGCTGCTGCCAGGGATATTCCTATCTTAGAGATTTGTCAAGCAGCCACCTGGAAAACAGTACATACTTTTACCAAGCATTATTCTCTGGATATCCAGGCTAGGAGTGATGCTCGGTTTGGCACAGCTGTGCTTCAGAGCCTATTCCCGAAGTAGGTTCTGTCCCTCCTCCATGGAGGTACTGCTTTGTAGTCTGCATATGTCAGAATACAGCAAGACTTCATGTGGTTTGAAGAAAAAATTACTCACCTTAGTAATGTTGTTTCTTCTAATGGAGGCTTGCTGTATTCTGACCTCCTCCCCCCCGCCTCCCCTCTCAGAACCCGGGTTTTGGGGTGTGGGTGGGCAGCAACAGTGTTGGCACTCTGGAGGTGCCCCCTTTTTCTCACCCCCTTAATTTGTGTGTGTGTGTGTTGTGTTTTGTTTTATTTTTTGGGTTTCTTGACTTGAGTCTTTGCTTTGGGACCAAAAAATATTTTTATTATATTTAGTAGCCAGTTGGCTAGTGTAAGTTTACAGTTTCCACACTGGACACCCAGTGAGTATAGCTCATAAAGATCTGGCGGTTTGAGTTCAAACAACAACAGACAGAGTCTCAACCGAGCTCGAGCTCATCATTCCATGCCTTGCATGGAAAGTTAACTTTTTCCTCTCCGGGGCAGTTCAAAGGTTGGACATCACTGCATATGGCAGAATACAGCGAGACTCCATTAGAAGAAACAACATTACTAAGGTGAGTAATTTTTTCTTACGGTAATTACAGATAGGCAGGGTGTGTTGCACAAGTCGGAACAGCAGATACGGAAGTGCTTCCAGAGGTTTTATGCAAAACTCTATATGACAGAAGGGGGGAAGGGAACAAAGGAATTGGGACAGGCTTTTCTGGATGCCTTGAGGTTACCCAAGCTGACAAGGGAACAAAAAGACACTTTAAACACCCCCATTACAAGGGAGGAAGTGGTTCAGGCCATTCAGAAACTGCGGAGTGGGAAAGCGAGTGAGCCAGACGGCTACCCGGTAGAATATTATAAATGCATGGTGGGGCAGCTCGCTGGACCACTGAGTAGTATTTTCTGGCAGGTTGAAGGGGATACTCTGAGGCTTCTAGACACATTCTCAGATGCGGTTATTTGCCTGATCCCCAAGGCTGGGAAGGATGTTTCCAAGATCGCTTCATACAGACCAGTATCGCTTTTGAATTGCAATGCCAAACTTTCGGCAAAGGTCTTGGTGGGTTGAATGAAAGTAGTGTTGCCTGACATAGTCCACCCAGACCAGACTGGTTTCATTAAGGGACGCCTCTCATATCATAATGTAAGGAGACTTTTGAATGTGATCTGGGGAGCAGATAAGTGGAAAGAGGATACCTGCGTCATTTCTATGGATGATGAAAAAGCCTCTGATCGAGTGGAATGGGAGTATTTGTTTGATACTTTGACCTGGGTTGGTCTGGGGACTACATTTGTGGGTTGGTTACAGGCTCTTTATGACTCTCCCCGTGCTAAGGTACTGGTGAATGGTACACTCTCGGAGGGTTTTGGCCTGGGCAGAGGCATGAGGTTTGCCTGCTGTCCCCACTGCTCTTCGCCTTGGCGGTGGAGCCACTGACAATAGCGATTCGGCAAGAAGAGGGAATCCAAGGAGTGCAAGGGATCTCGGGGGAACAGCACAAGCTCGCAATGTATGCTGACAATATGTTGCTATTTGTCACAGAGCCTGAAGTCTCCATGCCATTCTTGTGCAATTGGTGAAAAAAGTTGCACGATTTTCAGGGTACAAACTTAACCTCGACAAATCTGAACTCATAAGACTCTCTAAGAATATGGGAAGGGACTGGGGATGGGGCTTTAAGATGGTGGGAGGGCATTTCACATATTTGGGGATTAGAACTGGCTGGTTTTTGGGCTCCCTGTATGACCTGAACTATCTCCCTATACTCATGAGCATAGAGGCTGACTTGAGGCGGTGGATGACACTTCCAATTTCCTGACTTGGATGAATTAATTTGATTAAAACGAATATCCTCCCAAGACTAGTATATATTATACAGATGTTACATGTGGGGATTTCCAGGAGGGATGTCAGGAGACTGTAGGGCACTTTTTCCTCATTTATGTGGAAGGGGAAGCGCCCGAGGGTCAGCCTACAACATCTTAAGGTAGACATGGAGAGGGGAGGTCTCAATTTTCTGGATATCGGGACTTATCACTTGGCAATGCAACAGCGATATATATGTCATTGGATACATATGCCCCGGGCGGCTCACTGGCTGGACCTGGAGCAATGGGGATGTAGGGTGAGGCTTTCTGCATACTTAGAGAAACGGAGCCTTGGGGCACACAGGGGGCAGGATACTAGGAACCCAGTGGTCCTAGCAGCCCTGGATAGTTGGGGTAAAATATTAAGGAGGAGGAGAGCAGTAGCAGTGGATACACATATGGTGCCGGTTGTCAGAAATCCCCATTTTTCTACCTGGTCTCGAAGATTCTGGGTTTAAGACATGGGAGAACAGGGGGATAAGAAATCTGGAGGATCTCTGTAGCAGAGGTGGGCTTTGCTCTTCTCCAGATTTACGCCAGTGATTACATCTGGGAGAGGGACTACTATTCAAGTACTTCCAAGTTAGAGCCTTTATAGCCAGGCTGAATAGAGAAGGGCCTGGAATGGTAGAAATGAAGAAGATAGAATCACTTATGCAGGGCTCAAAGTGGGAAGCAAATGGTTTTATAAGGAGAGAAGTCAGGGACTTTAGACAGTGTATGCCAGATCTTTCCTTTAAGACCTGCAAACTCTGGGCAAGGGATCTGGGCGTTCAGATACAAGGGCGGGATTGGGCGATACTACTCTACATGCATATGGGGCTCCTACTTTGTAACAAATTTAAAGAGGATTTTTATAAATTTATACGTAGGATCTATACTCCCCCATCGATAGTCCATAAATACCATCCTACAACGTCCCCGTTGTGTGGAAGATGCGGCTGGGAAGTGGGTACATATATCCACTGTTTCTGGACCTGACCCTTATTACAGCAGTTTTGGAGAGCAGTGGCCCTGGAGGTGGGGAGGATAGGGGGCAGAGTGATTACACTGGACCCATTGACATGCCTATTCGGTGTGGACTCAGAACAAGGGGAGGAATGGGAGCCACTGCCGAGGTGGGTGAGGATTCTTTTAATTCTGGCTCGACATGGCATCCAGAATACGTGTTTATGCTGTGCCCCACTTACAGTACAAAGCTGGCGTACATTGGTGGCACACACCCTGGCTTTGGAGAGACTAACTCTGCTTGTTAAGGACAGGTTAGACCACTTCACTAAAGAATGGGCCCTCTTCCTGGTGGACTTAACCCCGCAAGAAAGTGTACTCCTATGGGGTGGGATGGATATGTGAGAGAGCGGGGTATACTGCTGTTATACCTGAGCACCTTAGTTTTGTGTACATCTCAACAGCTCATAGCCGGTAGATGTGGAAGAGATACTTTAGAAAAATTCACTGTTATGTGATTGTAGTTACCTGTGTGATACACTGTCATTGATTTGTGCTAATGGATTTGATGTAATTGACTGCAAATGTATGTGTGTGCTTTTATTTTGAATAAAATGTCTTTTATGCAAAAAAAAAAAAAGTGGGAATGACTGAAAAATTGGGTTTTACAAACACTACGTCATCACCTATTAGCCAGCCATTGGTATATGCATTATCCACTAATGTGAATAGTTCCAAACTGTATTTGGTATTGGGGTCCCCTGTAAGTACTTCATAAATTTCTGTGTCCCTCAGTAAATTCATAATTTTGGTTATACAGAAAATATCACCGATGAGGACCAAATTCCCACCTTTGTCTAGGGTTTAACCACTACTTTAACTTGCACAGTTCCTGCAAGGCTATCTTTTCTGCAGGTGGTAAGTTGCTGTGTTTTTGGAAATGGCACATTTCATCTAGTTTTTCAATATCCTGCAATACCATATTTTCAAAGGTCGAGATGGAAGCGTTGTTAATAATTGGGTGAAAAACAGATTTGGGCTTGAATTTTCCTGGTCTTCCTATGATGAGGGTGAAGCTTTCATCCTCAGAACTGTTTAAATCAACATAGTCCCTAGCAGCTCATCTAAGTCAATACAGTCTATTAAGCCCAGATTATTAGTATTTTTATTTGCCCCATCCTCCCATGTTTTTGAGATGTTGCCTTCTTTGTGATCCAAGTTTGATAATATAGATGATTGCTGCAGGCCTGTTGTTGCAAATGGAGGAATCTCATTCTCTGTGGAACTCATGGTTCCTACGGTGTTAAAGTGTTTGAGTTTAATTTCTCTTATTCATTTCAGTATGTCAGATATTCTTTGGGGATATCTCTGTCATCAGGTCACACCTATGGATCAATAGCCATCAGGCATCAGGACCCCATGGAAGCTTTTTATACAGCAGTCTACTAGGGGTTGCCCATGCCAATGTCACATGCCCTATATAAGCAAAGGCGGCCTTACTCTCTCCTCAGTTCTTTCCCACAGTCGACCATTTGCACACAGACTACATAGAAGCTTCGTTGCTCAGTTCGACTGCCAAAATGTTTCTACAGTTTTTCTTTTACTTATCTTTGAATCACTTTAGCTTAAAGTGATTCCCTCATCCTTTGTGTCTCGAGAACGAACCCTTCGTCAGCTCTTTTCCATCACTGCCCCTGTGGAAAGAAGATTTCTTCAACCGAGGAACACAAACTCTGTGTCTGCTGTCTTGGGCCTAGCCACAACATTCTTGCCTGCAAGTCCTACCTACAGTTCAGTATCACCACCCGGCGCTCATGCAAGAAGGCCCTGCAGAAGTTTCTCATGGAGCAGCAGGCAACCAGCAGAGAGCAGGGGTCCTCTGGAGCCCTCCCCGCGCAGTTGCTGGTGTCTTCTTTGGGCTCTCAGGCCACCAAGGCCCAGGACAAATTCTTGGGGGACACACTCTCAATGGGACAAGGATCGGCCGAAGGACTGATCCCCCCCTTGGGCAGTCCTGGTCTCTGTGGTATTACTCCTGGTAATCCCACCCGACAGCGACTTTTTGACAGCGAGGTTACCTACAGTGACTACAGTGCCACGTCGCTGTAGGGAACCCGCTGGAACACGGCATTGTCTGTCGGGGGTCCAGCACCCCCCAAAATCAGCTCCGACTTGAGTTGACAATTCTAAGGGGGTGGGGGGCACCCCCCTGGGTGGGAGGTTCGGGGGGTGAAGCCCCCCTAAGAAAACACTCAGTTTCCTTTGAAACCGGCAGCCGACTGCAAAATGCAGTTAACCTGCTGGTTTCGCTGTCTGGTCGTTCGACAAACATTTTGTCGACGACCAGTCATGGATCCGTTCCTCCTACTCTCCAGGGATTGCCCCGTTGACTGCTTTGGCATTGGCATCTCATCCTATGCAGGCCTCTGCTTCGATCAGGCCCCGCCATGAAGGACCCTTCAGGCCATCACAGGGCTTTGGCAGGGCCATCAGCCTCTGTGTCATCAGCCCCTGCCCTGCTGTCAAGATCTCTAAATACTCAAGAGCTGGACCCAACTGCTTCTGCTTCTGCTAGAGGTTCATCATCAGACTCAGGCTATGTGCCCCTTTCATTGATGCCTGTGTCGATGATGATTCCATATCCTGCTGTTGACCTCAGTGCTATTGTTTCCTCCATTACCACATCTATCATTCAACAGTTTGTTCCACGACCTGGGCCATCTTTGCCCATGTCATCAAGTGCTGCCACAGTGTCAAAGCCAGTTCGACCTGCTCACTCTATGCCTTCCAGAGAGCCATTGGTCCCTGCCTCAGAGCAGGCTGACATCGAAGAAGAATACCATCCTGACATCATCCTCCCTGAGGAAGAGGATGAGGAGGAAGATATTGAAGTGGACACCTCTGATTGGTCCACTGTCTCCTCCAAGAGTGAGAAACCTGTCAAACACATCCCCAGGTCCCCTCCGGAGGACCTCTCCTTTTTTAGGATTATGAAGAAACTCTCCTCCAACATGGGGTTTCAAACAGAAGAGGAAGATGAACCCAGGAGGAATCTGGTAGACTTCTTGGGGATCCCTGAACCTCTACCCAAAGTTATTCCTCCTTTGCTGCCAGCACTAAATGATGCTGCCACTGCAGTCCAGTACAGGCCCAACATGGTACCAGCTATGCCCAAAAAGGCTGACAAGCTCTACCAGGCTCCTCAGGGGTTGTCCTTTTATGCTGCCCAGCCTGAAACTGATTCAGTGGTTATCAAGGCCGCTCATGATAGGACTAAGGCCCTTAAGCACTTTGATTCCCTGCCCCCTAACTGGGAGTCCAGGAGGCTAGATCTCTGGGGCAAGAGGACTTTTGCCTCTGCCACTCTGGGCCTTAGGATTACCATTTATTTGGCCCATGTGATTAAGTACCAAAACACCCTCTGGAGGAAGGGCAAAGCTGCTGCACCAGCCCTCCCTGAGGGTTTCCAGAGACAGAAGCTTATCAAAGTGCTCCACGCCTCAGAAGATGTCAACATCTCCTCTGAGACACCTGTGATATTGTTGATACTACAGCCAGGGCAGCTGCCTCCGGCATTTGCCTCAGAAGGCACTACTGGCTTAGTGTCTTTGGCTTTGCGACTGATGTCCAACAAAAGGTGTTGAATGCCCCTTTTGTGGGCAAAAAAACCTTTGGACCAGATGTATAAGATATTATTAGTGACCTGCAGGGATCTGGAAGGGCTATTCGGTGTGTCCACTACCTGTTCCATACCCAGCCCAGGAGTAGACCAAGGCCCTCCTTTCATAAGATTGCTCACAAATCAGGTTCCGGAACCATGCGTCAAGGTAAACACAGAGCCAGCTCTGCCTTGCCTGCCCCCTCGTCCACCCCTGGGTCCTCCACTAAGCAACCCAGAGGAGGATGCGCAGCCCCAGCTGCTGGTTTAGCTGCAACCTGACTCCTTGACAGACACCCCTCTTCTTGTTCCAAGCCAGGAGATGGTGGTTGGAGGTTGGTTCTCCCTCTATATGTCCCAGTGGAGAACCATCACAACAGATGCTTAGATCTTGCAGTTAATCGAACAGGGCCATGCTCCAGAGCTTCTAGAACAGCCTCCAGATTTTCCCCCAGTCACCACCTTTTATCCTCCAGACCACACAGAGGTGCTCAGGGAGAAGGTCCCCACCGTGCTACGCAGGTGGGTCATAGAACCAGTGCTCAGGCAGCAAAGGCACAATGGGTTCTACTCCAGGTTCTTTCTGGTTCCCAAAAGAACAGGGGACTTGAGACCCATTCTAGACCTCAAGGAGCTGAACCTTTTTATCCAGTAGAAAAAGTTCCAGATGGTCACTTTGCATGGCCTTCCACTGCTCAAGAAAGGGGACTGGCTATGTTCCCTCGATATGCAAGATGCCTATCCGCATATCATGGCTTGGCCCCCTCACAGACGGTACCTGCGGTTCCTGTTCCGGGGGAGCATTACCAGTTCAGGGTATTGCTCTTTGGCTTATCTTCTATGCCATGGGCATTTACCAAGTGCTTAGCAGCTGTAGCAGTGGGCCTCCGGTGTGAAGGCCTCCATGTGTTCCCATATCTGGACAACTGGTTACTGAAGCCCAGTCCAGGAAGCTGTTATTGTTGACACTAGAATGCACCCTATAGTTATTCCAGTCCTTGGGCATGATGGTCAATTGTCCCAAGTCTGTGCTGACCCCTTCTCAGTGATTTCCGTGCATAGGGGCAGTCCTGAATTCTACTCAAGACAAGGCATTGCACCATCAAGACTAGGCAGACCTTCTTATTGCCCAGGCCCAGGAGGAGGCTCAGAGCCAGCATATCCTAGCCAAGATCTTCTTCTGGCTACTAGGCCTCATGGCCATGGCCATTGTTACGGTTCCTGCTGCCAGGTTGCACATGAGGATTCCACAGTGGACTCTCAGGGTTCAGTGGGATCAGTGTTCAGATGATTTAGATGAGCTGGTCCTTGTCTTCTCGCCAGTACGCAGAGTGTTTTGCTGGAGGATGGACCCTGCCAATCTCTTAAAGGGTGTCTCCTTCCCATTCCTTACCAAATCCTCACCACAGATGTGTTGGGTTGAGGTTGGGGAGGCAATCTAGGCCCTTATCAGACCCAGAGTCTCTGGTCTCATTGGGAGACTCACCTCCACATAAACATCTTAGAAGTGAGGGCAGTTCTGTATGCCTTACAAGCCTTTCCGAGCCATCTCTCTGCAGGTCCTCTGCTGGTGCAGTCAGACAACCTCAGTGTGGTCTATTACATCTGCAAGCAAGGGGGGACCCATTCCTACCCTCTGTGTTGGTAAGCAATGAGTATCTGGTACAGGACTCTAGATCACAGTCTAGAACTGTCACTTGGCCATGTTCCAGGCTCACAAAATGCCTTTGCAGACAGCCTCAGCAGGTCACAGTCCAAAGTGCACAAGTAGGAGCTGTTGACCTTGGTCACAAAAGACTTGCTCGACAGATGGGGTCATCCACAATTGGACCTTCTTGTGTACCCATTCAACCCAAAACTGCCATGTTTCTGCTTGCTAGATCCAGTACCTGGTGTTTTCTGGAGAGACATGTTGTCCCTCTCCTGGAAAGGGAGATTTCTTTATGCATTCTCTCCCTTTCTGCTGATTCAGAGGGTTCTCGTCAAGCTACAGGTGGAGGGTGCCACCCTAATTCTGTTGGCCCCATTTTGGCTTCGGTAGATATAGTTTCCATTACTGCAGCAATTGGCTGTGGAGCCTTCAGTTCCCCTGCCACTCTGCCAGGACCTGCTGACTTGGGTCCAGGGGACCCTGGTCCATCCAGACCTCAAGTCCCTCCACCTTCATGCATGACTCCTGAGGAAATAGGCATTGCTCGGTTTTGGGTGTCTCAGAAGATGGCTAACGTCCTGGAGGCTCCCAGAAAACCTTCTACCAGGGCCACTTACTCTATGAAGTGGAAGCGGTTTGCTATCTGGACTGCTTCTCATAGCCTGGACCCTTTCACCTGTCCGGTGAAACAGGTTTTGGAGCCTCCTATCTGTAACCTGATTCCAGCTTCGGACCTGAATTTTTGTTTTGGAGGAGCTGATTCTGCCTCCTTTTGAGACAGCCATGTCTTGCGAACCACACTTTTTGTTGTGGGCAGCATTATTTTTAGTTAACATTCAAATAACATGAAGTCTTGCTGTATTCTGACAATAGCAGTGAGTCCCAACCTTCGAACTGCCCCGGAGATGAAACAGTTAACTTTCCATGCCAGGCATGGAACGCTGAGCTTGAGCTCAGTTGAGACTCTTGTCTGTTGCTGTTTGAACTCAAACCGTCAGATTCTTTACTCCGCCTCACTGAACAGTCGCTCCGGAGATTTCTCCTTTGCTCGGTTCAATTTGTTGGTTAAAGTACCGCTATTCTTGGTTTTCGACCGAATTTAAACCGCAACCTGTCGGTTCAGTCTCTGTCTGTGGTAATTGTGAGTACTAGATAGGTTTATATTGTTTTCTATTCTGTGTGGAACTTGTAAACGGTTCATCGGTTCGGTTTGAACCGATCAAGTTGTTGTAAAAATCTTTATTTCTACTTTTAGAGTGTGGTTACCGGTTCTTATCGGTTCTAAAAAAAACTGATTTTATTACATCTTTTTCCACGACCCGTAACATGGTTAGGAACCGATAAGAGTGTCTTGCCTGGTGGATTGCCATTAAAAGGGTAAGTTTGGTTAGTACTGGCACCATGTCTGAAAAACCCAAAAGAAAAACCGGGTCCACTGGGTTTCAACACTGTAGTGTGTGTGGGGAAGTCTTTGCTAAGGCTGACCCCCACACCACCTGTGTTTATTGTCTGGGGTTTGACCACCTCAATGCAGAGTGCCAGATTTGTAAAAATTTTCCTGCAGTTACCCTAGAGAAGAGAGTTGGTAGGCTCAGGAAAGGGAGGCCAAAAGTCCGTCATGATCCGATGGCCAGCCCGGTTCGTTCAAACCAACCAGAAGGAGTGCCCTCTGACCAGGCGATACTACTGGGCAAAAGGAGAACCGATTCGAGATGCAGTTCGGCTAAGAGAACAAGAAGGAAAAATCAGCTGGTGTGGATCCAAAGTTTCTTCTCCAACACGCTGATGAAATAGCCAAGCGATAAAAATTGTGCAGTCACTTTCCCCGGTTCCGACCGAACCGGCACCATCAGGAAGGCGCTCGGTTCGGCCGGTTCCACCGGTTCAAGATTATGATTTAGAAGAATATTATGAACTGGAGGAGGAGGAGGAAGAGGAGTATGAGGAAAGTGAATGTGCTTTTGAAAGTCTGGATGTGCCCATTGACACGGACATCTCCCCAGACAGACCTTCAGGAGTGTATCCTCCTAGGCTTTCTGAGTCCCCCTCCCATTTCATGTTTCACAAGAAAGTGGCCGAAACCCTTCAGCTTCCTATGGAAGAAGCTGTGGATGACCAGGAAGAGCCTGACTATGTGGAAATGATGGATATCCCAGAGTCCAGGAGGCTGTCTATTCCCTTACACAAATATTTTGGGAAACAGACATTTAAGATTTTAAAGACTCCTAATACTATACTTCCTGTGGATAAAAGAATGGACAAGAGGTATACTCTGTCAGGCTCAGATATGGAGTTTCTTACACAACAATGCAGCCATATTGGGGTAGTGCAGGCTGCACCCTGTGATAAGGCTAATATTCCCTTGGCTTCACACCCCCCAGACAAGGACTCCAGGAGGATTGATGCCATGGCAAAGAAACAGTACCTGGCAGCATCCTTGGGACTCAGGCAGGCCAATTATATGGCCTATACAGCTAGGTATCAGAAATCCAGATGGGATGCTGTTGTGGCTTTAGCTAAACAGGTCCCTGGCCAGCCTGCCAAGGAGCTGGAGCAGGTGGCTGCCGATGGCATTGAGGCATCCAAGGTGCAATTCCATGCTGCAGTGGACTCCAATGATGTTTCATCTAGAGTCATGGCTACATCTGTGGCACTTCGTAGAATGGCTTGGCTCAGATGTACTAGCCTATCATAGGATACCCAGACTAAGGCCATGGATTTTCCTGTTGTGGGTAATTCTCTGTTTGGGGAGCAAAAGAGAATTACATAGAAAAAATGGTTGAATACAGGACCACCTATAGGAGTGCTCAGGCCAAGGAAAGGCAAGCCACTCCTCAGAGGCAGCATCCCAGGGGCAAGGGCAGGCCTTTTCATGAGCCTTTCTACCAAGCCAGGCCTCCTCTTCTGCCTATGCTTAGAGGTTCTTTAGAGGGAGAGGCAGAAGGGTACAAGCAGATCTGCTTCCACCCCTCAGCCTAAACCCCCCGCCAAACAGGCACCCTGATGGGTTTACCAGGGCTGATTCTCCACCACCTGTAGGGGGCAGGCTGGCTTACTTTGTCCAGGACTGGAAGTCTCTAACATCAGACAAATGGGTCCTGGAAGTAGTAAGCCAGGGGCTGGTTCTCAGCTTCAAAAAATTTCCAAAGCTGAGAACCAGATCCTTTCCACCTGCAAATCCCTCAGAGGCACTTGCCCAAGAGGCAGAGGTCTCTTCCCTCCTGGCTCTCAGAGCTGTGGAAAGGGTTTCACTCCTACACCAAGGCAAAGGATTGTACTCCAGGTACTTCCCTACCCCCAAAAAGACAGGAGAATGGCATCCCAACCTGGATCTCAGATACTTAAACAAGCACCTTTTAAAGCCAAAATTCAAAATGGTGATTGGGAATAATTCTACCCTCTCTAAGGCCAGGGGACTGGCTAGTCTCCCTGGACCTCAAGGATGCCTATTTTCATATTCTCATCAGAAGCTCCCATCGAAAGTACCTCAGGTTCGAGCTGCCCTCAGGCCATTACCAATTCAGAGCAATGCCCTTCGGCCTAACCTCTGCTCCAAGGGTGTTCACAAAATGCCTGGCAGTAGTAGTTGCTTCTCTAAGAAGGCAAAGGATTGCCATCTTCTCCTACCTGGACGACTGGCTCATAGTAGGCCAGTCCCAGACCAAGTCAAGTTACATCTAGAGATAACTCAGCAACTGCTCACATCTCTAGGTTTCCTTCTGAATCTTTCAAAGTCAGTTCTAGAGCCTGTTCAGCTCCTCACCTTCATAGGTGCAGAGCTAGATACAGAAAAGGCCAGAGTCTTCCTTCCCCTGGACAGGGCTAGGACCCTTATCACACTGGCCTCTTCATTCACCCTACAGGTGTCTCGACCAGCAAGGCATTTTCTGCAGCTCCTGGGGCACATGGCTGCTTCTACAGCAGTGGTGCAGGGAGCATGATTTCAGATGAGAGACATTCAGTTCCACTTGAGAGCCTTTTGGTCTCAGAAAAAGGACCCTCTTACCAAACTAATTCCAGTGACTCGAACCCTGATCCAGGCCCTGCAATGGTGGCAGGATCAGAACAATCTAAGACAGGGAGTTCCCTTTGTCACTCAGTCTCACTCTTTAATCCTTACTACAGATGCCTCCCTCTTGGGGTGGGGGGCCCACTTGGGAGACCTGACCACCCAAGGGTTGTGGTCCCCTCAGGAATCTCTGCTTCACATCAATCTGTTGGAACTCAGAGCAGTGTTTCTAGCACTTCAAGATTTTTCCAAGTCTGTTCAGAACAAAGTTGTTCAGATCAGAACAGACAATACCACAACAATGTGGTATATCAACAAGCAAGGGAGCACTCAGTCTACGGCCTTGTGCACAGAAGCAATGAAGTTGTGGTCTCTGGCCTTTTCCCTGAACACCTCCCTCACAGCAGTACACCTCCCAGGCAAGGACAATGTCCTGGCAGATGCTCTCAGCAGGATATCTCAGGGCCATCACAAATGGCCACTGGATCCCCTGGTTTTGGAGGTGATCTTCTCCAGATGGGGCACCCCACAGATAGATCTTTTTGCAGCTCCAGACAATCACCAACTTCTCCTGTTTTGCTGCAGACCCCCAGTGTTGGGCTCAGTCCCCTTGGATGCCTTAGTTCTCAATTGGGAAGGGAAGTTCCTGTATGCTTTTCCTCCTTCCCTCTCCTGTTCAAAGTGCTAGTCAAAATCAGGTTTCAACCCTGCAAAGTGATTCTGATTTCTCCAGACTGGGCCAGACAGCCCTGGTACCCTCTACGATTGTCCTTAGCAGTCCACCTTCCCCTGTCTCTTCCCAGGAATTACAACCTGTTAACCTGTGCTCAGGGGAGGGTTTGGTACCCGAACCTCAAATCTCTCAATCTCAAGGCCTGGCTCTCGATGAGTTAGAGTTTGCTGATTTACACCTTTCCCAAGGTGTTATGGATATTCTAAAAGCTTCTAGGAAGCCTTCCACCAGAACTACTTATAATTCCAAATGGAAAAGGTTTTCCATATGGTGCTCTGGGAGGCATACTTCCCCAGAGTCTGCTGAACTGCCCACAGTCCTTGACTATATGGTTCACCTTAATAGCTTGGGACTCAGACCAGCTACACTAAGGGTGCATCTGGCGTCTGTCTCTGCTTTTATTTCAGCAGGTAAGCCCTCTTCTCTTTCAGCTCACCCTGTATTCTCTAAGTTTTTCAAGGGATTGCTTCATACCAATCCGCCATTCAGGGACCCTGCCCCTGCTTGGGACCTTAACGTTTGCATTGCTTAGCTCATGCAACCCCCTTTTGAGCCTTTGTCCTCAGCAGAGCTCAAGTACTTGACTTGGAAAACTGTGTTCCTGGTGGCCATCACCTCCGCTAGGCGCATAAGTGAGTTACAAGCCCTGTCAGTGGAGCCTGATTTTATCTCTTTCCATAGAGATAAGGTGGTCCTCAGGACTAACAGGAAGTTTTTACCTAAGGTGGTTTCAGACTTCCACCTTAACCAATCTATGTCTCTTCCTGTTTACTTCACTGACCATTCCTCCTCTGGTGAGAGGAGGCTGCATAGTTTAGATGTGAAAAGAGACCTTAGCTACTATATAGAACGTACCAAGGGTCACAGGTTTGACTCCCTCCAACTGTTCCTCACTTATGGGGAGGTTGGCAAAGGAAAACCTGCCACTAAAAGATCCATTGCCAGGTGGATTGTCTCTTGCATCCAGTTTTGCTATGAAAAACTAGGTAAGGCTCCACCCTCAGGCCTGAGGGCTCACTCTACCAGAGGTACAGCTGCTTCCCTAGCTGCTGCCAGGGATATTCCTATCTTAGAGATATGTCAAACAGCTACCTGGACAACAGTTCACACTTTTACCAAGCATTACTCCCTGGATATCCAGGCTAGGAGTGATGCTCGGTTTGGCATAGCTGTGCTTCAGAGCCTATTTCCTAAGTAGGTTCTGTCCCTCCTCCATGGAGGTACTGCTTGGTAGTCTGCTATTGTCAGAATACAGCAAGACTTCATGTTGTTTGAAGAAAAAATTACTCACCTTAGTAATGTTGTTTCTTCTAATGGAGTCTTGCTGTATTCTGACCTCCCCTCCTGCCTTCCCCTCTCAGAACCTTTGTTTTTGGGATGTGGGTGGGCAGTGGCAATGTTGGCATTCAGGTGGTACCCCACCCTTTTTTGTTATCACCCTCTTTCTTTGGGTGATTGGGTGTTGTGTTTATTTCATTTTCTGGGTTTCCTGACTTGCGTCTTTGTTTTGGGACCAAAATTTGTTTTTATGTTAAGTAGCCAGTGGGCTAGTGTAGGTTTACAGCTTCCACACAGGACCTCAGTGAGTTTAGCTCGTAAAGATCTGACGATTTGAGTTCAAACAGCAACAGACAGAGTCTCAACCGAGCTCGAGCTCAGCGTTCCATGCCTGGCGTGGAAAGTTAACTCTTTCATCTCCGGGGCAGTTCGAAGGTTGGGACTCACTGCTATTGTCAGAATACAGGAAGACTCCATTAGAAGAAACAACATTACTAAGGTGAGTAATTTTTTCTTACTTCTGCTCGAAGAATTTCAGAGCTACAGTCTCTCATGTGTGAGCAGCCTTATTTGATTTTTCACAAAGACAGGGTCTCTTTGCATACTAATCCTAAGTTTCTTCCTAAGGTGGTGTCTGAATTTACCCTAAACCAATCCATCCACCTGCCTGTTTGTTTTCCAGAGCATGCCAATCCAGGGGAAGTATTGCTCCATACTTTGGATGTACATAGAATTCTCAGGTGCTATACTCAACTGTACTAAGGACTTCAGAAAGTCCTCTCTGTTGTTTGTTTCTTTTGCCCCTTTCGAAACAGTGCTTGTCCAAATGATTGGCCAACAGTATTGTTTTTTGTTACAGGAAGTACTGTAAGGAACTTCCTGGAGTTAAGGGCCATTCCACCAGGGGTATGGTTACTTCAGTTGCCTGTTTCAGGGGTGTGTCCACAGCTGAGATTTGCACTGCTGCCACTTGGAGTACTGTCCACACTTTCACCAAGCACTGCAGTCTGGACATTGCATCCCAAAGAAGGGCAGGTTTTGGTCTTGCTGTGGTTCAGGGCTTTCTCTCGTGGGCTTCTGGCCTCCTGCCACCCAGACTGTCCTTGCACTCAGCATTGCTTGGGACTCTTTCCATAGATGTGACCTAATGACAGAGATATCCCTGAAGAAGATAGAACAGTTACATAAGAATTTACCGTAATAGTAGATCTTCGGGGGAATCTCTGTCATCAGGTCATGTCATCGCTTCCCCTATTCCCCATTCTATCTCTCTCTCTCTCTCAACAGCTCAGCCGTCCTGTTTCTACAGCCTTTCTGCTAGCTAGGCACCTTCTCTCCCTCCCCAGTTCCCTGGTGGGACTCTTGCATCCTGTGGCCTCCGACTGGGGAAAGAATTGAGGAGGGAGTGGGGCTGCTGGGTTTATATGGGGTATGTGGCATGTGGCATGAGAGCTTGACATCCACTTGGGCAGCCCCTGGTGGACTGCTGCAAAAAAAGCTTCTGCAGGATCCTGACACCTGGCAGCTAAGTTCCATAGGTATGGCCTGATGACAGAGATTCCCTCGAAGATCTTCTGTTACAGTGAGTGCTTATGTAACTGTTCTTTCTAATTTTAAACAGGTCCACTGAAGGGGTTGGGGAGAATTGTAGGCCATGTTCTAGTTAACTGTTCTGGTCCTCTGTTAGGTCAGTGTTAGCAAGAATAATTATTATTACTTTGTTTTATTTTCCATAATTTCCTTTTTGGTTTAGCACAACCTCATGCTCTTCCTCGCCTTCAAGTTCTACCTGGTTTGTTTTTAGTGCTTGCTTTTTCCTTTGAATGGTCTGATGATTTGTGGTTTGTTGCAGTTTTTCTCTGACCCTAGAGGGGCTGGTTTTCTCTAAACAACAACAAAAAAAACTTTGGAAGAGGAGGATCGAGGACTGGAGAATAATTGCAGTTCTGAGTCTATTACAGCCACCTTCTTTGTATTTTGTTTCTTTCTGGTGTTGCTTGATTTGGACCTGGGTTTTCTATTGTTCCAATTTCTGAATCTGCTTCTGGAACGTGCTATAGGGAGTGAGCGATCTGGTCTTTCGCACGTGAAAATCTCTCTCTTCTCAAAGTCTGTACTGTTTCTCTGTAAATTCAATTTATTTGTCTTGTAAAGAGGGCAGTTTCAGCTTTTGTTGTGTTATTAATGTATTTCTTGTATGTTTCTGAGAAGTGTGAATTCCCCTTAAGAAGTCTAATTTTGTATTTCCTCAATTTCATTTTCAGTAATGGTTAAGTCCCTCCCCTCTTTTCTTATTATAGAGTGCACAAGTTCTACAGTGACAAAGTCCCTCTCCTTTTTTGATAAGAGAATGCAGGGGCATGTGGCTGTCCTCCAACAAGTCTTCTTGCCACTTTTGTAACAAATAAACTTCAACTGCAATTAGCATTTACATTGTTTACTTGACTGTGGCTTTTTTTTTAATATACATTTTATCTCCTGGTCTCCCCTGGCTGCCCCCTTCACACCAACCCCCAGTCGCCGGGTGCGGAGCCTGCGGTGTGTCGGTTGTCACCCACAGCCAGGGGTGGTTCTCCTCCTTTTTTCTACTTTTCCCTTCCCTGTCGTTGAGGTACACACATCAGACATGCGTGGAGGCGCGTGCATGCCTGCAGAAGTCCTGCAGCACCCTCCCTTCTCTGGTGCCTAACAGACCTGTACTACCCTCAGGCCTTCACCTGGGGGCAGAAATTCAGTGGAAGCACCAGTCCTCCCTCCCTGGGAGAGAGGAGGAGAGGAGAGCAGTCCTCCAGATGCTCGATCCTCTCCCTCCCCAGTCGACACCCGGTAGCCCGTTCGCACCGTGAACATGGGTCGCCGGCATGACAGGAGGTAAGGCACGGATCCCTTAGCCCTCCACGCCACTGGGCCAGCCTGACTGGGGCTTTTTTGAGTGCAGTTTCTTTGTTTACCCCGCTGGTCTCAGGCTTGTTGCCCTTAACTACACCCCTAGTACCTCCTGAGTCATGTTGTATATACGTCTCATTCAGCACATTGTCCTTGTCTGGCAAATGTACTGCAAAAAGCTTTGTATCCAGCAAATAAGTCAGATTATAAATCTGTGTACAGGTTTGAGTGTACTGTTCTCCTGTGCTTGTTTATCTAGTATATTGTTGTGGTATTGTCTGTGCAAATTTAAACAGACTGACCCTACAGCTGGGAGGAAAAAAGTTCCATTGCCAGCAATACTGCACTGAGCTTAAGGAGATTTATGTGCTTCTGGGTCTCCTATGATCTCCAGATGTCACTTACTGTGAGGTCATCCATGTAGGTGTTCTACCCTAGGAGTGAAGCATCTGTAATGAAAATCCTTGCTGGAGATTGCTGGAGGAAGGGAATGCCTTCTCTGAGGCTGCTTCTCTCCTTCCACCACTCCAGTGTCTGCACAAAGGCCTTTGTGACTGGCACCAGCTTGAACAATAAATCTGACCTTTGGGACCATTGTCACCTTGGGTAGTACTGAATGTCCCTCATATGAAATCTGGCCTATGGCTGTGAATGATGTCATGTGGCCCAGTAACTTCAGAAAATCCCTTGCTGGCCTTGAGTGGCTCACTGTGAATAATTTTGCCATGGCAGTTAGGTTTGATTCCCTTTATTGTGGGAGGAAAGCCTTCTCCTGTAGGGTATCCAACTCTGTACCTATGAAGTCTGGCACATGAATAGGTTCTGTCTGAGAGTTCTGCATGTTTACAAGGAATCTCAGGTTCCCTAACATATGCTTCTTACCTGTTGTATGTAGCACCTTGCCTCTTTCTCTGTTTTTCCTGAGACAGGCCTGTTGTCTAGCTATGGAAATACCACTCCACCTTGTCTTCTCAGGTGTGGTGTCACCATGGCTAGGCACTTTGTGAATGCTCTTGGTGCTGAGGTGAGGTGGAAGAGAAGGCTACAAACTAATATTTGCAGTTTCCCAGCATGAACCTGAGATATTGTCTGCGGCAGGGTCTGACTGTAATGTGTAAGTAGGCTGTCCTTCAGATCCAGTGACCCCAACCAGTCTCTTGCCTGTAAGGATGGTATCACTGTGTCCAGTGTGACCATCCTGAACTTTTCATTTTTTATATGTTTTTCAGATATCTTAGATCTAAAGTGGGTCGCCATTCCCCATTTTTCTTGTGGGTCAAGAAGTTTGTTTTGGTTGTGGCTTGGGAGTTGGTGTTGCAGCACGCCTGGAGCCCCTCCTGCCTCTTCCTCTGAAGTAACCTCTTTGGGGTTGGTAATAATATGGGGCAATGGGTCTTGGACAGTGGTCCCTGCTTCTCCTTCTTTAAGGTCTGTAAGAAGTGGAGGCCTTTTCTTTCCCAGTGTTATTTTTAAAAGTGAACTTGTATCTGTCCTCTTTTTCCTTGTACGTCTATGTTTTGTCACCAGATAGGGAATTTTACACAGAGGAGAAATCAGTGGCTGAGTGTTCTAGGCAAGGATGGTAGCCTTTAACCAGGCAGACCTGGGTGGGCTAAGACTCTTGAAGCAGAGTCATTAGTGCAAACAGCCATGTGGAATTGGTATTTAGTGGCATCCAAGGCTGACTGCTATGGTAGCCAGATCCTGTGACACTTGGCAAAGGCAAGGCAAGGCAAAATTTATTTAAAAGACGCCCAATCCCAGAGGCTCTGGGCACCGTACAAATTGTTTATAAACAGCATTTGAAAACAGAACACAACATTGCAAAATTTTTATACTAAAAATAAATAAATAACTCCAATAAAAATCTCAGACTCTGCTACAATTTATAGTTTATATAATAAAAGCTTGGGAAAAAAGGAGTGCCTTTAAGCGAGCCTTGAAAGTAACCACAGTGGGTACTTCCCTGACCTGAACTGGCAATGAATTCCACAGAATGGGTGCTGCAACACTAAAGGCTCTATCACCAACTGATTTAAGCCTCGTTCTGGGAATGGTCAGGAAGCCCCCACTAGTAGAACAGAGAGGGCGGATAGAGAGGGCAGGTGTCAGAAGGTCCAACAGATAACCAGGGCCCTGCCCGTGTAGGGCCTTATAGGTGAGAAGACCAACCTTAAAGAGGATTGTCCACCTGACTGGCAGCCAGTGCAGTTCATGCAACACCGGTGTAGTATGGCAAAATTTTTGCTGCCCAGTCAGTAACTGGGCAGCTGCGTCTTGCAACAGCTGCAGTCTGTGGAGAGATCTCCCTGTGACCCCCGAGGTAGAGTGCATTACAGTAGTCGAGCCTAGATGTGACTAAGGCATGTATCAAGGTAGGAAGGTCCAGAGGCGGAACAAGGGGCTTAATCCTGGCGATATTTCTGAGATGGAAAAAACAGGTACGAACCGTGGAGGATATTTGAGCCTCCCTAGTTAAGCTCCTGTCCAGAATCACTCCAAGATTTCGCACCCAAGGGGAGGCCTTCAATGACACAGCTCCAAGAACAAGTCCAGTCTCTGAGTCAGAGGCCATCCTATCATGAACTCTGTTCGACTCCACTACCAATACCTCCGTCTTGTCAGGGTTCAGTCGCAACCAGCTGGAGGCCATCCAGTCATTGATGTCAGCCAGACAGATATTTAGCACATTCACTGTGTTGGATGTTCCTGGGGCAAAGGACAAATATAGCTGAGTATCATCGGCATAACAATGAAAACCCAGACCATACTTCCTAATGATCCCTCCCAGGGGCAGCATGTACACTGCTAACAACATTGAGGCCAGTATCGATCCTTGAGGGACTTACATAAAATAGGAGATCAAAAGATGAAGAATTCCCATCATAACCTCGCTGTCTCCTGTTGGTAAAAAAGGACTCAAACCAGTGGATGACAGTACTGGTGAGTCCACATAACTCCCTAAGGCGGACAAGCAACACACAATGGTCCACAGTGTCAAACGCTGAAGAGAGATCAAGGAGAACAAGAATTGTCTTGTCCCCCCGATCTCTTGCCCTGAGGAGATCATTCTGCACCCGAACAAGCGCTGTTTCTATAATATGTCTAGCCCGAAATGCTGACTGGAAGGGTTCATACAACCCGTGAGTCACGAGATGCTCTTCCAACTGAAGCTCTACCACCTTCTCCACTACCTTCGCCAAAAATGGAAGGTTGGATATAAGATGGTAATTTGCCTTGACCTCCGGGTCCAAAGATGATTTCTTTAAGAGGGGTCTCACCAGAGCCTCCTTCAAGGCATCTGGAAAGACCCCCTCAGATAAGGAGCACCGGACAATCAAGGCAAATACCGGGCCAACAGAGTCAACACATCTCATTAAGAAACGCGTTTGCACCAGGTCCAGCTCACAAAAGATATGCTTTAAGTTGACTGCCACCTTGATGACCTCACTAACCTCCACTGGTCTAAACTCCCCCCAACTAGGTGGAGTGCACTCAGAACACATAAGGTGACCACTGTCAGCTATAATATTGCAGGCTGAAGAAGCCGCCTGCCGGTTCATGGCCACTCTGTCCAAGAAAAACCGAGCAAACTTTCACACTCTGTATTTGAAAAAACCCTCCCGGGCTGCAGACAAGCAGGATGGAGAAGCCTGTCTACAGCCCGGAAGAGTAAAGCTGGTCGGTTCTTCCTGGCAGCAATCTCCCTGGACAGGAATGCTGCCTTCTTACTGTTGCTTGCCTCCTGGTACGCACTATAATGCATACGTAGGACCAGTTTGTCCCCCTCCAGGCAGGACCTCCTCCAGCAGCACTCTAACCTCCGACCCATCCTCTTCATCTCCCTGAGACCCCCGTCAAACCACTGGGACCTCAGGTATGAAGTTCTGAGTCGTACACGGACAGGTGCGAGGGAGTTGATGGTGTCAGATAACACCCTGTTACAGATGTCACTTCAACATCTGCATTATCAGTAAGTGCCAGCAATGTGTAACCCCTAGGCGACACTATTCTAAGGGCTACTACCCCTGCCTGTATGGCAGTACGCAGGTTGAGGGGCCTGAGTTCTAAGATCGGGTGCCTCCACCCAGAGGAATGGTATTGGGGTAGCTTAACTGCTCGGGTATAGACCTCTGCGACGCTATAACCACCCACCAACCCTTCTACTGGCCTAAGTAATAACACAATGGTACACTCACACTCAGCAGGTAGCAGTAATAATGTGCTCACACCCATTTCACTTACCACCAGGGCTGAACCTGCAGCAACTGCCCTGGAGACCCCTTGGAAAATAAGGTTAGCAACACAGCAATGCAACCTTAATACTGTAACCCAACTAATAATATAGAAACATAGAAACATAGACTTTGACAGCAGATAAGGACCACTTGGCCCACCCAGTCTGCCTATTTCCCTACCTACTGGATAAGTTGCAGATTCTAGTTAACCAACAGCGTACTTCCTGACACTCCCCACTACAATTGCCTTGTGTCTGTCCCATGCATGTTTGAATTCCCCCACTGTTTTAGCCCCAACAACCTCCCCAGGAAGGCAGTTCCATGCATCCACTGCTTTCTCCGTGAAAAAAAATTTCCTCACATTACCCCTGAGCCGTCCCCCCTCTATCTTTAAATTGTGTCCCCTTGTTCTTACACATCTCTTTTTCTGAAAGATGCTACCCTCCTGGACTTTGTTGATTCTCTTGAGGTACTTGAACGTTTCTATCATATCCCCTCGTCCCTCCCTTCATCAAGGGTATACATATTAAGCTCTCTCAGTCTCTCTTCATATGATTTATGATGCAGACCCTGCACCATTTTAGTTGCCCATCTCTGGACTGCTTCCATCCTGTCTATGTCCTTGTGTAGATGAGGTCTCCAAAACTGCACACAGTACTCCAGATGGGGTCTCACCAACTATCTGTACAGAGGGATAACCACTTCTCTTTTTCTACTTGTGATGCCACTCCGTATGCATCCCAGTATCCCACTGGCTCTCCTTACTGACTTCTCACATTGCTTACCAGCCTTTAGATCATCTGATATGACTACCCCAAGTCCTGTTCCTTTTTTGTTGTTGTTAGTACCTCCCCTGCTATTGTGTACTCTTCTCCTGGGTTTTTGTTTCCCAGGTGCATTACTTTGCACTTCTTTGCATTGAATCTAAGTTGGCATATGTCTGACCCTTCCTCCAACCTTGCCAAGTCCCTTCTCATTCTTTCTATCCCCCCCTTGAGTATCAACTCTGTTACAGATCTTTGTATCATCTGCAAAGAGGCATACCTTCCCTCCAGACCCTCTGCAATGTCACCTATAAAGATGAACAAGGGAGGGGCGTGAATCTAGATGAATGAGTAGCAATCCGATTCAAAATCAGGATTGTTTGGCATGCACTTTAAGTCCCAGTTAGACAGTTCAACAACCCTGGGTACCCAGTATGTTGTGCAGGCTAGCCTGAAACATTGCCCGGGGTGACCGGCGTTGCAGCTGTTGTTGGGGCCCTTAATGAATGAAAAACAGTTAAACATGCACACAGCCCAATAATTTGTAATCAAAGCCAGATGGCTCTGTCTGTTGCAAGAACCCAGTAAAAGAAAAAATTATTTGGTACTACAGTGATTTTTGTTTTTTTGCTGCAGGGTGCTACCCTGATTTGTACTCATGCTACCAGAACCTAGATGCAGGACAGGTGAGCTGTAGACCTCACAGTGATGATCAGGAATGCCAGGGCAAGCAGGGCAGACACGGCTCACCTTCAGGTGGTCGCTACGTGCTCAATGGTGTTGGGCAGGGGGCTGAATCCCCAGGCCGGTCTTTCGGCGAGAAGGTCTCTGATGCATGAGTAGTGGCCTAGGCCGAGATAGCAGGGCTGAGGCAGGATGAACAGTTCTGCAAAAGTTAAGTGATCTTCTGCTGGTAAAGCCTCCAGCTGGCATAACAGATTTGACCATGGGGAACCAAATTGTGACCCACATAACACATTCATCATATTTACAGCACTAACTTCTTTAAACAACAGTTCGGATACTGTCTGGTTGCAAATTGACAGCTTAACTGTGCAAACCTTCTGATCCGAAGGTAACTCTTTCACAAGCTGGGCCGATCGCTTCTCGAGCAAGTCTTCGGTCCAAATCACAAGTCACAATAACACTTCTTCTTTCTTCTGCCACAGTTCCAAGGCTGGAAATCGGACAGGTCAGACTTCTGTAACGGGCAATTGAAACTACTGGAGAATGTGGCAGAAAGACCTCTTACCGTCGATTCCCCTAGGCTCATTTAGGGAGCAGCTGCTCGAAAGCTTGAGCTGTTCTCTCTTCAACCTCCAACTCTAACTGATCCACTGCTTCAGGCAGTTCTATTTTCTTTGTAATCCAAAAGATTCTGTTGGCTGAGGGAGCTGTCAGTCACAGTAAGGGCTTCCCCTCCAGGTCCATTTGGGTGCCAACACTTAAAACTACAAAACATAGAAACATAGAATTTGACGGCAGATAAGGACCACTTGGCCCACCCAGTCTGCCCATTTCCCTACCTACTGGATAAGCTGCAGATCCTAGTTAACCAGCAGCCTACTTCTTCCTACCCCCACCCCCTAGAACTGCCTTATGACTGTCCCATGCATGCTTGAATTCTACCACTGATTTAGACTCCACAACCTCCTCTGGAAGGCCGTTCCATGCATCCACAACCCTCTGTGGAAAAATACTTCCTTTAAATTACCTCTGAGCCGCCCCATCTTCAGATTGTGCCCTCTTGTTCTTGCACACCTCTTTTTGAAAGATGCTACCCTCTTGGACTTTGTTGATTCCTTGAGGTACTTGAACATTTCATCATGTCCCTCCCTCCTTTCCTCGAGGCTATACATATTAAGCTCCTTTCGTCTCTCTTCATATGTCTTCGGTGCAGACCCTGCACCATTTTAGTGCCTCCTCTGGACAGCTTCCATCCTGTCTATGTCTTTGCGGAGACTGGGTCTCCAGATCTGCACACAGTACTCAGATGGGGTCTGACCAGCTGTCTGTACAGAGGATAATAACTTCCTGTTTTCTACTGGTGATGCCTCTCCTATGCATCCCAGTATCCCCCAGCCCTCCTTGCTGCCCTCTCACATTGCTTGCCCACCTTTAGGTCATCTGATATGACTACCCCCAGGTCCCTTTCCATTTTTGTTGTTGTTAGTATCTCACCCCCCCATTGTGTACTCTTCCCTGGGTTTTTGTTTCCCAGGTGCATTACCTTGCACTTCTTAGCATTGAATCTAAGCTGCCATACATTTGACCATTCCTCTAACCTTGCCAAGTCCCTTCTCATCCTTTCCACCCCACCCTGTGCATCAACTTTGTTGCAGATCTTTGTGTCATCTGCAAAGAGACATACTTTTCCTTCCAGTCCTTCTGCAATGTCGCTTATAAAGACATTGAAGAGGACCGGTCCTAATACTGAACCCTATGGTACCCCACTAGTAACCCTCCTTTCTTCTGAGTTGACTCCATTTACTATTACTCTCTGTGTCCTATTCTCCAGCCAATTCTTTACCCAGGCTGTCATCTTGGGACCCACTCCCAGGCTGGCTAACTTGTATATTAATCTTTTGTGTGGGACTGTGTCAAATGCCTTGCTAAAGTCTAGGTAGGCCATGTCCACAGCCCCTCCCTGATCTACTACTTTGGTCACCCAGTCAAAGAAATCTATCAGATTCGTCTGGCATGACCTTCCCGCTGTGAATCCATGCTGCCTAGGGTACTGTGCCCCTCTGGCCTCTAGATACTCAAAAGGTCTTTCCTTTAGCAGTGATTCCATCATTTTCCCTATCACTGAGGTTAAACTAACAGGTCTGTAGTCAAAAACTACAGAATTTCTTCCCACAAGACCCCTGCGGACAGTCTCCATTTTAGGTTCCTAGTGGTTCGATTGGTCCAAATACTGGAAGTCCAGAACCTAACATGGTGGCTCCCATCCAAATATTCGAGCTGCAATAAAAGCAGGTTAGACAAACTTCTCTATCTGTACTATAACAGCAAATAAGCAATAAGCAATTACAGTTTCTAAGAGGGTTCCCTCTGTGCAAGTAGCGACTGCAGAATGGAGCAAAACAACACACTGTCTGGCTGGTCACAAGCCCTAAATCACTCAGACCCAGCCCAGACTAATTTCTAAATACAGATTTGCTAGGTTTTCTTAAAGAGAGAGGCGCAGAGGCTCACTAGGGCACTCTCACACAAATAGATAGCACTATTTAAGACAGGACATCAGCCTGACAGGGGCAGTAAGGAGCCCAGGAAGCCATTATGATAAACCCCAATTTGTAAAGGGGTTACTCTCTTCCCTGCCTGGAAAAACTTGGAGTCCACGTCAAGTCTACACTAACCATAAAAGTCTACATAAAGACATTAAATGAAAAATACATGCATGTTCTTTTGGCATACTATAAATTAAAAGCTGATGCATCAGTAGGACAAACAGATCATTACAACAGTACTGCTACATTTTTCACTTTAACAATGACAGTTCCATAAGGACACATTTTTCATAACATTTCCCATAAACAGCTTGACATATTCAAGCATTTATACACATTACTCTTACAATTCTGGTTTGCATTACATCCTGTACACTAACCCACGTGATCTGGGGCCTATCCCTATCAGCTACACTACGGCTGTATGGGACAAGGGCATTAGTACACTTATTGAGGGGCTTTACTAGTAACTTGGAGGTGGCAAAATAACTCAGTTTTGGAAGAGAGCTTTCAGAAATATACACCCCTTTGTGAACTACATGTAATGGAAGGTCTACAGGCCTCCCAGAGGAGTCATAACTGAGGCATATCACTGGCTTGGTGGCTCTTCCAGACTTTCTGGGAGGGGCAGGCACAGGCTCAGTTCTTCAACATTGCTTGTCAATGAGTCTGCTTGTGAAGAAAGGGGTACAAGCCGGCCCATTGGTGCTGAGGGTTGAGGTGCTGGACGCCACACCTTGTGCCATGCTGGCGACCCAAGTTCGGGAGCGAGCTCAGGCACTGGGGGTCAGCAGGGGAGGGAGTAGATCGAGTGCCCGATAGGCAGCTCTCCTCTCCTGGGGGAGGGCTGGGTGGTGTCTGGAGTTCCAGCGGCCCCCGATGGTGATCAGGAGTGCTGCAGAAACCCAGACTACACGTTGCAGCGTAGCTGACACCGGCAGGGTTGCTGTGCACCATGGCATCAGGGGTGCCCACACAGGGGGGAAGGAGGACGGGAAGCAGAGGAAACCAAGGGGGAAAAATCCCTTCGGGCCTTGGATAGGCAATGGCCCACAGGTTTACCAGCCACACGTCCAATGCTGGACCTCCATCACCGCCCCTTCGATATCCTGTAGGGCTGAGTCCCCAGGGCATCCGCAGGATCCATATCGTCTCTGAGGTTGATGGAGGCCACAGTGGGTAGTAGAGCTGGGGACATGTACTGGCCTGAGAGAGTTCCAAGGGTCCCCGAAGGAGATAAATTCAACAAAAAAAAGGGGGGTACCTCTGCGCTGGTTGTCTGTTCTGGACTGGAAGCACTTTCAGCTTCTAGCTCTGTTAGTTCTGATTCAACAATATTGCTTTCATTGCTTGGCTCTGTAATTCCAGTTCATCTTCAAGAGAAAATTCCATGGAATTTAAATCTTTCTACACATCACTGATACTTTCAGAATCATTATCTTCATTAACATTATTTTCCATAACATTGTCAGATTCTTTGTTTGCCAATAGTTCTCTTTCTTGGGGCTCAGCTAGTTCTGTCAGACACAGAGTCAGCTATATCAGAAGTCACACTTTTAAGGTTACCACCTGTCCTGCGTTTCACAGGACAGTCCTGATTTGGGCAGCTGTGTCCTGCAAAAACACATGAAAAATACTACATGTCCTGACTTTTTAGTAGAAAAAATATTTTCTAACTTTCCTCTAAATCTTGTAGAAAACTGTAGTACCTTAACTAAAATACATTAAAATGATACGAAACATGGAAGCAACAAAGAAACTACAATACTTAGCCTTAATTCTGATTATAAAGAGAAAAAAAGTCTGTTGCACTAGTCGAGGTTACGCACTGTCCTGCAAAAAATCATGTTTTAGTAAGAAATGTCCCACTTTGGGCTTCTTAAAAGGTGGTAACTCTACACACTTTGCATCTCATTTTCAGGGGGCACAGGGGCTGTGGAGAAGACTGGTGGGTTAGACAGTCCTGAGGGTCCAGCTTCATCTCCAGAATTGTACATGGAGTTACCCTGAAACAACTGACTCAGTTCATAAGATGGGTAATATGGAGCATCACACTTACTGTCATCGGATTCAGACTAGCAGTTGATTTCATTTAGAACATCACTGATTGCAGGCCTTGAATCTTTAACAACCGGAGAGGGGGTTAACTTTCTCTTTTTAGCTGCCTCCCTGGTTACAGGCCTAGGAGGGGCAGTGTCTTGAGGTGCAGACTCAATGATGATTTGTCCAATAGGAAACAAATGATTTTGGTGCATTGTCTTTACAGCTCGTGAGTCAGTCTCTGGACTCACTTTATAGACTAGCAGATCCTCCAACTTACTGAAAACAATGTAGGGGGTGTGATGCCACCTATCGGCAATCTTGTGTTCCATGTAGTCCAACATTTTGGAACAAAACTCTGTCTCCAGGTTGCAGTTCTTGGGCCTTGACACATCTGTCGTGCCTTTCTTTGTTTGCTAAGTTCCTCTTTGAATGCCATGGTGTGTGCCAATTGGTAGGCATGGTTTAACTGGGCCTTTAACTTTTGAACATACTAAAGGTAATTCTCTGCTTTGACTCCCATCAGGGAACACTCCGAAACAGATGTCTACTGGCAACCAGTCATCTTGACCAAACATTAGACTGTATTGGGAGAACCCAGTGGTATTGCTTCTAGTGCAGTTATAAGCATGGACCAATGTGCTTATCTGTTGGCTCCATTTGGACTTGTTACAGGGGTGAAGTGTACCCAGCATGTCTAGTAGTGTTCGATTGAACCTTTTAGGCTGTGGATTCCCCAGGGAGTGCTAGGGGGTGGTTTTGGACTTTTGCACTCCCCAGAGTGAGAATATTTCCTTGATCAAGCGGCTTTTAAAATCTCTCCCTTGGCAGAAGACACCAGGATTGGCAGAAGACACCAGGAGAAAGGACTGCTGTGTGACTGGACTTCTCTACTGGGACTATATTTCCCTCCTTCCCACCCAAAGCTAGTTCTACTTTTATAGGCACAGGATTTGACTGACAACAGGAACTTCCTGTTTGGGAGCAGGAAGTGAGTGATTACAGAGCCACCAAAGACCCACCATCCTAGAATGGCAAGAGTAGTTCTCCAGACCCCTCTAGCTGCTGGAGGTCTGCCTCTGAGCAAGTAAGGGGTCTACTGAGAAATATAGGATATTCTTGTCTCAGAACAGGACAATCAGGAGCTTAAAGGGCACACAGGCAGAAAGTAAGTAGAGAGAGAAGAGAGAGAAAAAAAACAGAGGAAAGAGTAAGGATTGCAAACAGTTAAGAGGCCAGAAATAAGACATGATGGGAGTGGTGCAGTGCAGTGGCTGTGGAGCAGCAGTCTTCCGGGAGACGTTCTGGAGGATGCGGTGTTGTCCCATCTGTAGGCACCTCTCTGGGCTGAGGGAGGAGGTTGCTCATCTCCAGGCTGAGTTGGCCAGGATTTGTGGGACCTCCTCTTCCATCCAGGGACCACCAGTGCCACTGCTGTTGCCTCAGAGGTTGCCAAGAAAGAGGAGCAGTTGGACCACAGTGGGCTCAGGGAGGGTGAGGGTGGTGAAACAGAGGCGCATCCCTCCAGCTGTACCTCTCTACAATTCTGATGCCATTCTGGCAAAGTGTGGTTCCTCTATGGAGGCACCCACAGTGGAGACCAAGGAGGATGCTGGGAACCTCCACAAAGGAGACGTACAGGAGGGTGGCAGGGGTCCCCACTGGGGAAAGAAACAACTCCTGGTGGGGGACTTCAATGTTAGGAAGGTAGAACTGGGGGAGGAAGGGGAGAGGGAGGTAAGGTGCCTGCCTGGCACCATGGCTTGGAAGGACAGGGAGCGAATCCTCAGGATTGCCGGAGCAGCTGCACAGGGGAGGGAGCTGGATGTCATTGTCCACTTAGGGACAAATGACCTGGCTAAGAAAGGGATTAGAGAAGTGCAGGAAGAGTTTGTGGAATTGGGAGGGCCTTGACAAATAGCACGCACGGTAACCTTCTCAGAGGTGCTGCCCATCTATGGCGAGAGAGGCTAGGGTGTTCTGCATCATGGGATTCAATCAGTGGTTGAAAAACTGGTGTGGAGCTCAGGGATTTGGCTTCATTGGGGACTACGGGTCCAACTGGAGTGATGCAAGCCTATACTGGCATGATGGGCTGCATCTGTCCAGGAGGGGAACCAGGATCCTAGGTGATAGGTTTAAATGCTTCATTGGCAAGCATTTAAACTAGCCAAGGGGGGAGGCACTGGAAAGGAGGAGGGGAAATCCTAGCCCCCCCAAAAAAATCACATTAGTAAGTGCAGTAAACACCAACATAGAGGTGTCGATAGGGAGAAGGGCAGGGGTAAATGGGGAAAGTGACAAAGGCAAGAAGGACAGGGATGGGGCAAAAAGAAGAAAGGCCATCAGGAAATGGAGGGTAATGAGTACCAATGCCCGTAGTCTGGGCAACAAGCTCCCTGAGCTGGTGGCCTTGATGGAAGAGGGATGCCTGGATATCGTGGCAGTCACAGAAACAGGGTACACAGAGAACCATGACTGGGATGTTAACATACCAGGTCATAACCTACAGGAGGACAGGCATGGGAGAAGAGGGGGAGGAGTAGCTCTCTATGTAAATGAAGGGATAAAAGCAACTGAACAAAAGAGTAAGCATGGAGGAGAGGAGGCACTGTGGGTCACCTTGGAGACTGGAAAGGGCACCACAATCCGCACAGGGGTTGTGTACAGACCCCCATGTCAGGGGGAAGGAATGGACAAGGATATGATAGAAAGCATTCTTAGAATGGCAGAGAAAGGGGAGATACTGTGGATGGGAGACCTGAATATGCCAGATGTTAACTGGAGCACATTTGCTCAGCCACATCCAAGAGCAGGGCCATTCTTGCTGCCCTACAGGTGGAAGGCCTCAGACAGCTAGTTTCGGAACCCACTCGTGAAGGAGCAATCTTAGACCTCGTACTTTCAAACGGGGGCAGTGAGAGGATCTCAGATCTAGAAGTGGGTTGCCATCTGGGAACAAGGACCATCAAACAGTGTGGTTCATGTTAACTCAGCTACAGAGTCAAGCCACAAAAGTGAGGGTACTGGACTTCAGGAGGGCTGACTTGGCAAGATGGGAGAGTGTCTCAGAAAAGCACTAGCAAACAGGCTAGAAGGAGGTGTGGAGCAACAATGGGAATCATCAAACTGCCATCACAGAGGCAACAAGCCTTTGTGTGAAGCAAATAAACAAATCAAAATGAAAGAAAGCCACTATGGTTCTCAAAAGAGGTGGCTGTGAAAGTCAGGAAGAAAAGATAGCATTCGGAAGTATAAGGAAACACAGAAGGAGCAGGACAGAGAGCTGTACCAGTTAAGGCAGAAGGAAGCAGGAGGAAGTCAGAATAGCAAAGGCACAAACTGAGGAAAAGATAGCCAACTCGGTTAAGAAGGGGATAAAACCTTTATAGGTACATCTGGCTGTAGAAAGACAAAGGGAGGGATAGTGAGGCTGAATAGAATGAACGTGTGGTGGGCAGAGGGGACAGTGAAAAGCAGGGATACTGAACGAATATTTCTGCTCAGTATTCACAAAAGAGGAGGGGAAGTGCCTAATCCAATTAACAGAAGCACTCTTGATAGGGGTCGATCCCAGTCCTTTCATAGAAGAAAGGGTTCTGCAAGAACTCCTAAAACTGAAGGTGAACAAAGCAATGGGGCCTGATGGAATTCACCCCAGAATTCTAAAAGAATTAAGGGGGGAACTAGTGAAACCACTGGCTACTCTTTTTAATAAATCATGGGAGGATGGTGTGGTACCCGAGGACTGGAGGAAGGCGGATGTGATTCCCCTTCACAAAAGTGGGACCAAGACAGAGGCAGGAAACTACAGACCTGTCAGTTTGACCTCTGTGGTAGGAAAAGTGATGGAGTCACTTGAAGGAAAGAATAGTTGAGTACCTAGAGGCCAGTGGGGCACAGGACCCAAGGCAGCATGGGTTCAAGCGGAAGGTCACGCCAGATAAATCTAATAGATTTTGACTGGGTGACCAAAGTAGTAGACCAGGGAGGGGCTGTGGACATGGCCTACCTAGACTTTAGCAAGGCATTTGACACAGTACCACACAAAAGATTAATAGTCAAATTTACCAGCCTGGGAGTGGGTCCCAGGGTGGTAGCCTGGGTAAAACATTGTCTGGACAACAGGACACAGAAGGTAATTGTAAATGGAGTCCACGCTGAAGAAAGAAGGGTTACTAGTGGGGTACCGCAGGGTTCAGTATTGAGTCCAGTCCTTTTTGATGTCTTCATAAGTGACATTGCAGAGGGACTGGAAGGAAAAGTATGCCTCTTTGCAGATGACACAAAGACCTACAACAGGGTTGATACACAAGGAGGCATGGAAAGGATGAGAAGGGACTTGGCAAGGTTGGAGGAATGGTCAGAAGTATGGCAGCTAGGATTCAATGCAAAGAAATGCAAGGTTATGCACCTGAGAAACAAGAACCCAGGGGAAGAATACACAATGTGGGGGGGGAGGTAGTAACAACAACAAAAAAGGAAAGAGACCTGTGGGTAATCATATCAGATGACCTTAAGGTTAGCAAGCAATGTGAGAAGGCAGTAGGGAGGGCTGGGGTTATACTGGGATGCACAGGGAGAGGCATCAGCAGCAGAAAACAGGAAGTTGTTATCCCTCTGTACAGACAGTTGGTGAGACCCCATCTGGAGTATTGTGTCCAGTTCTGGAGACCCCATCTCCACAAGGACATAGACAGGATAGAGGCAGTCCAGAGGAGGGCAACTAAAATGGTGCAGGGTCTGCAAGAGAAGCCGTATGAGGAGAGAAAAAAGGAGCTTAATATGTGTACCCTTGAGGAAAGAAGGGAGAGGGGGACATGATAGAAACTTTTAAGTACCTCAGTGGAATCAACAAAGTCCAAGAGGGTAGCATTTTTCAGAAAAAGAGATGTGCAAGAACAAGGGGACACAATTTAAAGAGGGGCAGTTCAGGGGCAATGTGAGGAAGTATTATTTCACAGAGAGAGTAGTGGATGCATGGAACAGCCTTCCTGAGGAGGTTGTGGGGTCTAAAACTGTGGGAGAATTCAAGAATGCATGGGACAGACATAAGGCAATTCTTGTGGGGGTAGGAAGAAATAGGCTGTTAGTTAACTAGGATCTGCGGCCTATCCTGTAGGTAGGGAAATGGGCAGACTAGATGGGCCAAGCGGTCCTCATCTGCCGTCAAAGTCTATGTTTCTGTGTTTCTCCCCTGATCGGAGCGAATTCTCTGGGGGGGGGGCACCATAATGGACAAAGCACACTTTTCAGTCAGAACTTTTGCCACCGTGGATGCTTTCTGGTCTTTGGTTGGTTATGCCTGAGCATAACGAGTAAAATGATCAATCACCACTAGCACATTGCCAATATTCTTTGATCAGGTTCAAGACACAAGAAGTCAATACACACAAACTGCATGGGTGCACTGGTAGAGATATTGAATAAGGGTGCAGCCCTCTAGGGGCTGAGCTTTCCTATGGAGACAATGACTGCAAGTTCTGATTTGAGTCTCAATGTCAGCCCCCATTTTTGGCCAGCAGAACCGAGCATGGGCCAAGTCGGTAGTTCAGTCACAACCTAAGTGTCCCATCTGGTCATGAAGGGCACATAGAACCACACGTTTGAAAACTGTAGGTAACACTAGCTGCTGCTTAATAACCGTCAAGTTAAGAGTTTCTCTGTAAAGCAATTTGTTGCACAACTTTAATCTGGGTCCCTCTTTAAACAGCAGGGCAGTTTGAGGATCAGAAGAACGCAGTTTAGGCACACTTTTCCATTCACGAATAGCATCCAGCACTGGCTTGATCATGGGGTCTTGGGTCTGAGCTCACTGTATGCTATCGGGCGTAAATTGAGGCAACATGCTGCGGTCTAAGGCTGCAAGATGGCAGTAGGCTGTGGGAACACAAGTGTCAGGAGAGACCAAGCAGAGGGGTGCTCATCATTATTGAACTTCTGACAAAGAGCTTTGACAGATTGCTCGGACAGTCTCACCCACTTCAAGTTAGAGTCAGGTCTCCCGGAAAGGGCATCAGCATCAATGTGGTTTAAACCCGGCCGATATTCAACTGAATAATCTGAAGTGGAAAGTGCAGATAGCCAGCGATGCCCAGTGGCATCCAGTTTTGCTGAAGTCTGGACATAGGTGAGGGGATTGTTATCAGTCTTTACTAGAATTTTTGCACCATACAGATATTCATGGAATTAGTCCACGATGGCCCATTTCAAGGCAAGGAACTCAAGTTTGTGTACAGGTTAGTTCTTTTCAGAGGAAGTTAGGCTTCGACTAGCAAACGCCACTGTGTGTAAGTCTTCCTCATATTCTTGATATAGAACATCATCAAGTACTTTTAAACCTGCGTCAGTGTGCAACACATAGGGCTTTCCAGGGTCTGCATAAGCAAGCACAGGTGCATGAGTGAGTTGGTGGATGATATCATAGAATGCTGTCTCACACTCGTGAGTCCACCTGGTTCCAAAAGATTAATTTGTCCGAAAGTAGACCTTTCCTCCTCTTTGACTGCACTTCTCTTGTATTTCTTGTTTGTAGGTGGGTAACCTTGTGTTAGGTTGAGCAAAGGGCAGATGACCTTGGTGTAGTCTTTTATGAACTGGCGATAATATCTGCAGAATCCCAAGAACCTTTGCAGCCCTTTAAGGTTATTAGGATGGGGCCAAATGATTAAAGACTCCACTTTGCTCGGGTCGGTTTCGTTCCCTTCAGACGACACTATATGACCAACATATTCCACAGACTTCTGGAAAAACTGACACTTGTCTATTGATCATTTTAGCCCAAAGTCCTCCAATAGGTCTAGAACCTTGAACAAACGGGTCTCATGTTCCTCAAGGGTCTGACCAAACACAATGACATCATCTAGGTAGACAAGGCATTCTAGTAAGTTCATGTCTCTCACAACTCGTTCCATCAGCTGCTAGAAAGTTGCTGGCGCTCCCGAAATACCCTGAGGCATGCGCTGAAATTAATAAAATCCCAAAAGGCTGACAAATTCTGTTTTTTCTCTATCTTCGGGGTCCATCAGGATCTGGTAATATCCACTCTGGAGATCCAACACAGAAAACCACTGACTTCCATTGAGGCAGTTCAGGGCATCCTGAATGTAAAGCATAGTGTACTGGTCAGGTATGGTTCTTCTATTCAGAGTCCGGTAGTCCACACACATCCTCACCAAATGATTTTTTATTCTGGACTACCACTATAGGTGAAGCATATGGACTGCGAGACTCCTGTATAATGCCAGCTGCGAGCATCTCCTGAATGTCATCGATGTCCGCCAGGCCTAGGCATCAAGATCTCTCATGGAAACATAGAAACATAGACTTTGATGGCAGATAAGGACCGCTTGGCCCACCTAGTCTGCCCATTTCCCTACCTACAGAATAGGCCGCAGATCCTAGTTAACCAAGAGCTTATTTCTTTCTACCCCCCACAACAATTGCCTTATATCTCTCCCATGCATTCTTGAATTCTCCCACAGTTTTAGACCCCACAACCTCCTCAGGAAGGCTGTTCCATGCATGCATCCACTACCCTCTTTGTGAAAAACTACTTCTAGGGACATGGATATGTTGTTCATCTACACTGTCTGGCAGGTATCCTTGCCGCTTTAAATCTTGGCGGAAGGTCTTCAAGCTGGCTCCTCCCACCCACCCGGGTGGTACAACTCTCGGCTCCGCCCCATGACACCAGATCTTCCTTACCGCTTGGAAGCTCAGGTTCCCTCATAACGCTCTGCGTATAAGACTGGTTCCTAATTCTTGGTTTCAATTTAAAGTTTTGCATTATAGACTTCGGTCTTCTATCCTCAAGGCTGCGATGGACAAATCGACTCGGTTTCGTGGTGCCCTTGCGGGCAGAAGATGTCTCGGACTGGATCCGCACTCCACGTGTGTCTATTGTTTGAGCCTTGAGCACAACCTGCAGGCTTGCGACCTGCTCTTCCTTCTCAGCCCTACGTCCTCGAAGAACCGTGCTGCCGTTCAAGTGGGCGCCCGAAGCGTTTTCCTCCGGTAAAGTCAAAGAGGTCCGTCAGCGGTTTCATCGCTGGGCGGCGGCTCGCGGATCAGCTAGAGCAGATGATCGCCGAAGAGGAGGGCGGCGCGGGCGCATCTTTCCTCAACCGCTGCATTTATCCCGCCTCCTTGGGTTCCTCTTCACAGCTTCCTTTATGAGCTTTGGTCTGTCCCTCTCCACTAGAGGAGAGGGACCAACGTCTGCTGGACCTTCTTCTCGGTCCAAAAAGAAAGACAAGGGGAAGTCCCTCCGTCGACGCTCTTGGGAGCAGGAAAGGTCCCTCTCCCCGAGTTGTTGGCCATTGACTTCGGTCGATCGTTTGGCTTCGGCCACTGGTCTCACGGTGTCCCCGTCAGGTCAGTTGACCGAGACTCCTGTCGATGCAGTCGAGATCTTTCTCGACCCGTTGGAAGGGTTGTCGACCGGCGAAGCCGAAATCCTCCCGGTTCCCCCGGTGGGAGTTGAGGATCCCGCGGGCTTGCCAGTGCCTCCGGTTCCGGAGCCCTCGGGTGAACCCTCCGAGCCGAGGGAGGAGCCGGTTCCACCCGTCCCCTCCCCGCACCATCCTGGGAAAGGCCAAGGTTCTCGGTCTCAGACTTCTTCGCGGTCCAGCTGATCCCGCCGTCATAGGCGGTCTCGGTCTCGGCACCGCGGTAAGCGGTGCCGCCGCTCGTCCTCGTCCTGCTCCTCGGATGAGGGGAGGCTTCGACGTAAGTTACGTCGATGATACGAGGACCTCATGTGGCAACAGCTCCTTCTGACCAGGAACAAGCCGACGCCGTCGCCTTCCCCGGCCATTAAGTGGCTGTCACTGGAGCGGCCGAAACAACCCCTCATTTTACCTGAGGAGCCTGTTCCCAGGCCGGGTTGTTCGCCAAAACCAGCTGCCCCACCGATTCCGTGGAACCTCCGCCCACAGCCACTGTTTGGGGCTCCGACCAAGAACTCTCGGTCGGCTCAGGGTCTGCCCCATAGGCTGTTGGTCACCCTCACTCCCAATCACGCTCGGCAGGTGGAGGGTGGCTCAGGCCCGAGGCAGCTCTTTGCGGACTCTTCTGAGTCCGACGACGATTCCTACCTTTTCTCCAAGCGAGTGGACTTGGAGTTCTCGGGAGGTCAGTCGCTGGACGACAGCCCTTCGTCCTTCCTGGGTTTGCTCAGGCTCATCTCGGAGTCCACCGGGATGCAGCTCAAGCCCGTATCCAAGCGGGCCAAGTATCCCCTCACGGAGATATTGGACCGAGGGGATTCCCCTACGGAGGCCTTTTCTGTGGCTGAGGCCATTGAGGGCCCGGCCTTGGAGCTCTGGCAGCGCTCTGCTTCTGCCCTGCTCCTTCGGCCAGGATGGCCAGGAAGTATGCGGTCCCTACCAGTTCCCTGTCCGGTTTCTCGGAACATCCCTCAGCCGAGGGGTTAGTTACCGACAGCGTTTTCCGGCGTGCCGGAAACGCTAGGGACGTAGACAAACCTCCCGACAAGGAGTCCAAGAAATTGGACTATGCCGGCCGTGTCCCACGCTAGTCCTCCCTTGGCCTTCGCCAGGCCAGCTCGGCCGCGCTTATGGTAACATTCTCCATGCCCTGTTGGGCTCCCCTGAGCGAGGTAGTCCCTCATCTCCCGGCTGACCTGCAGACCACGGTTAGGCAGGTGCGGGACCAGGGCAGGGCAGTGGCCAAGCAGCAACTTCAGACTGCTCTGGACATTGGAGACTCATGCGCCAGGTCAGTCACGGCCGCAGTGGCCGTCGGGCATGGCTGAGGATATCCACCTTCACAGCGGATACTCAGCACAAATTGGTGGATGTCCCCTTCCTGGGGACCGACCTCTTCGGCCCTGGAGTGGAAGGCCACCTCCAGAGGATCGAAAAGTCCAATGCCACCTTGGACTCAGTCTCATCCACTCAGAGGGGACAAGGGCCGCAGACCGCAACCCAAGCCCTTTCGTCCGTCTGAGCCCCCGGCACGTCTGGCCCAGCAACACCAGGGCCAGCAGGCTCGCGCTAGCGCCCCAAACCCAGCCCACAGCTTCCTCCTCCAGGAAGCAGGAGGTAAAGGCCAGGTGGTCCTCGGCCGGTCCCTCCTCCAAGCCTGCACAGTGACGGGTTGAGGGTATGCCTTAACCTCGCCCCCTCACCCAGGATCCCATGGGAGAGATGGCTCTGTTCTTCCTTTCCGCCTGGTCTGCTATTACCACAGACCGGTGGGTGTTGGAAGGGTAGGAAAGGGCCTGCCTCTGGAGTTCGAGCAGGCCCCACCCTTCAGAGCAGCTGCCGACTCAGGGGGCCTGGTCCGGAAGCTCGCTGTCAGCTCGCTGAGCCGACATCGCCTCCTCCCCGAGAAGGAGGTGATAGAGGTGGCGGACCTCCTCAAACCCGGGTTTGTGTCCAGGTACTTCCTGGTTCCAAAGCGGATGGGGCTGGCGCCCATTCGACTCACACTACTTCCAAACAAGTTCCTAGGTCTCAAACTTTCAGGATGGTCACTCTGGCTCAGATAATACCATCCTTGGAACACTGGCGTGTGGTTCTGCTCTCTGGACCTACAGGACGCGTTCTTTCATGTCCCTATCCGTCCGTCCCATCAAAGGTTCCTTCGCTTTCGAGCAGAGGGATCCCTTTTCGAGTTCCAAGCCATGCTCTTCAGCTTATTTCTAGCTCCCAGGGTCTTCACCAAATGCATGGCAGTGGTGACAGCATTCCTGCGGCACCGAGGGGTCCGGGTTTACCCTTACGTGGACGATTGGCTGATAGCAGCCCCCTCCAGACAGGAGGTGGAGCGGTCCAGAGACCTGGCCCTCCAGGTTTTCTCTCAGGTCGGCCTCCTCATCAATGAGGCCAAGTTGGAACTCGAGCCGAAGCAGGTGATTCTTTTCATTGGGGCAGAGCTCGACTCTCTTCGAGCCAGAGCACAGCTCCCGCGGACAGGGCGAGGTTCTTTCCTCCTTTGCTCAATCATTTCTGGTTGGGCAATTGCATCTCTTGTAGGACTTCCTGTGCCTCGGGTCTCATGGCAGCCTGTACCAGCGTGGTCCGTTGGGCCCGCTGGAACATGCGCCCCCTTCAGTGGGGGCTGGCCAGCCAGTGGTCCCAACGCTGCGATCCATTGGACCAGCTAGTGACGGTGACCCAGGGGATGTGGAATGCTCTCCAGTGGTGGACCGTTCCAGTTCATCTGCAGGAGGGCATCCCGTTTGTCTGCCCCGAGCCGACAGTCTCTCTGTCGACCGATGCCTCTCTGATGGGTTGGGGTGCCCGAGCGCACGGCCTCTGGTCCCCACGGGAGTACCGATGCCACATCAACCTGCTGGAGCTCTGAGCGGTCCGCCTAGCTCTCACCGCCTTTGCTCCGTTTCTTCGGGGTCAAGTGGTCCGGGTCCAGACGGACAATACCACGACCATGTACTATCTAAACTGCCAGGGCGGACGCGCTCCATGCTTCTATGCAAGGAAGCTCTCGCATCTGGTCACTGTGCGCAGCCTGGAGGCGGATCTCCTAGCCATTCATGTGGCAGGGCCTCCAACACCCTGGGCGATGCCCTAAGCTGGATAGGGGCTCGTCCCACAAGTGGTCTCTCCTGCCGGAGATAGTACAAGATCTCTTCTCCATTGGGGCACACCTCAGGTGGGACCTGTTTGCCTCTAGGAGAATGCGGCTGAGACTGTTCCATGCCCACCCCTCAGCAGAGCTCGCTGCAGGGGGACGCCTTCTCAAGGCCATGGACCCTGGGTCTCTTCTACGCCTTTCCCCCGTTCCCCTTGATGCACAAGGTGCTTCTCAAAGCAAGGAGGGACAAGGCACAGGTGATTCTGATAGCCCCAGACTGGCCCTGCCAGTACTGGTACCCAGATCTCCTCAGCCTCAGCTCCAGGCTCCCGAGGCAGCTTCCAGCTTGCCCGGACCTGCTCTCAGTCAATCAGGGGAAGGTATTCCATCTGGACCTTCAATCCTGCACCCGGCCTGGTTTCTGAGCGGCTAGAGTTCCAGGCCTTGGGTCTTTCCGACGAGGTCCTCAACGTGGTTGAGGTGTCCCGTAAGAGTCGACCGAAAAATGCTACACCTTCAAATGGAAGAGATTTTTCCATTTGTGCCAGGGCAAGGCCTGGACCCTTCCTCCTGTTCCTTGGCGAGCATATTGGACTACCTTTGGTCCCTTTCTCAGCAGGGCTTAGGTCGACGACCATAAGGTGACCTGGCAGCCATCTCTGCTTACCGAGGTAGCGGGCCGGAAGCAGTCGATGGCGCAGGAGAAGGTCGTCTGGTGCTTTTTCCAAGGCCTTGATCACATTTCCCCTTCGGTGCAAGAACCTCCACCTCCGTGGGATCTACTGCAGGTACTGCAGGAGGTCTGCCTCTGAACAAGTAAGTGGTCTACTGAGAAATATAGGATATTCTTGTCTCAGAACAGGACAATCAGGAGCTTAAAGGGCACACAGGCAGAAAGTAAGGAGAGAGAGAAAAAAAAACAGAGGAAAGAGTAAGGATTGCAAACAGTTAAGGGGCCAGAAATAAGACATGATTGGAGTGGTGCAGTGCAGTGGCTGTGGAGCAGCAGTCTTCCGGGAGATGTTCTGGAGGATGCGGTGTTGTCCCATCTGCAGGCACCTCTCTGGGCTGAGGAGGAGGTTGCTCATCTCCAGGCTGAGTTGGCCAGAATTTGTGGGACCTCCTCTTCCATCTAGGGACCATCAGTTACCCTGCCATTGCCTCAGAGATTGCCAAGAAGGAGGCGGTTGGACCACAGTGGGCTCGGGGAGGTGAGGTGGTGGAACTTGAGGCACATCCCTCCAGTTGTGCGTCTCCACAGTTCCTATGCCATTCTGGAAAAGTGTGGTTCCTCTATGGAGGCATCTACAGTGGAGCCAAGGAGGATGCTGGGAACTCCACAAAGGAGACCCACAGGAGGGTGGCAGGGGACCCTGCAGGAAGGAAACAACTCCTGGTGGGGACTCCATTGTTAGGAAGGTAGAACTGGGCAGGGAAGGGGAGGAGGTGGGTGCCTGCCTAGGCGCCATGGCTTGGAGGGACAGGAGGCGAATCCTCAGGATTGCAGAGCAGCTGCACAGGGAGGAGCTGGATGTCATTGTCCACCTGGGACAAATGTACAAGCTAAGAAAGGATTAGAAGTGCAGGAAGAGTTTGTGGAATTGGGGAGGGCCTTGAGTCAAGTAGCACGCCGGTAACCTTCTCGGAGGTGCTACCCATCTATAGCATAGGAGGCTAGGGTGTTCCGTACCATGTTCAATCAGTGGTTGAAAAACTGGTGTGGAGCTCAGGGATTTAGCTTCATTGGGGTTGGGGTCCACCTGGGTGATGCAAGCCTACTACTGGCATGATGGGCTGCATCTGTCTGGGAGGAACCAGGATCTAGGTGATAGGTTTAAATGCTTCATTGTAGCTTTTAAACTAGCCAAGGGGAGCACTGGAAAGGAGCAGGAAAATCCTAGCCCCCAAACAATCACGGTAGTAAGTGTGGCAAACACCAACATGGAGGTGTCGATAGGGAGAAGGGCAGGGGTAAATGGAGAAAGTGACAAAGGCAAGAAGGACAGGGATGGGGCAAAGGGGTAAGGCCATCAGGAAATGGAGGTGTGAGTACCAATGCCCGTAGTCTGGGCAACAAGCTCCTGAGCTGGTGGCCTTAGTGGAAGAGGGATGCCTGGATATCGTAGCAGTCACAGAAACATGGTACACAGAAGAACCATGACTTGGATATTGCATCTCAGGGTACATAACACTGGGAGAGACAGGCGGGGGGAGAAGAGGGGAGGAGTAGCTCTCTGTAAAGGAAGGGATAAAAGCAACTGAACAAAAAGGTAAACAGGGAGAGGAGGCTTAATGGGTCACCTTGGAGACTGGAAGGGCACCACAATCACAGGGGTTGTGTACAGACCCCATGTCAGGAAGGAATGGACAAGGATATGATGGAAGGCATTCTAGAATGGCAGAGAAAGGAGATACTGTTGATGGGAGACCTGAATGTGCCAGATGTTAACTGGAGCACATTTGCTGCAGCCACATCCAAAGACAGGGCCATTCTTGATGCCCTACAGGTGGCAGGCATTAGACAGCTAGTTTCGGAACCCATTCGTGAGGGAGCAATCTTAGACCTCGTACTCTCAAGCGGGGCAGTGAGAGGATCTCAGATCTAGAAGTGGGTTGCCATCTGGGACAAGTGACCATCAAACAGTGTGGTTCACGTTAAACTCAGCTACAGAGTCAAGCCATACAAAAGTGAGGGTACTGGACTTTAGGAGGGCTGACTTTGCTAGATGGAGAGTGCCTTAGAAAGCACTAGCAAACAGGCTAGAAGGAGGTGTGGAGCAACAATGGGGAATTAAAACTGCCATCACAGAGGCAACAAGCCTTTGTGTGAAGCAAATAAACAAATCAAAACGAAGAAAAGCCACTATGGTTCTCAAGAGGTGGCTGTGAAAGTCAGGAAGAAAAGATTGCATTTCGGAGTATAAGGAAACACAGAAGGAGCAGGACAGAGAGCTGTACAGTTAAGGCAGAAAGAAGCAGGAGGAAGTCAGAATAGCAAAGGCCCAAACTGAGGAAAAGATAGCCAACTCAGTTAAGAAGGGGATAAAACCTTTTATAGGTACATCAGCGGCGTAGAAAAGACAAAGGGAGGATAGTGAGGCTGAATAGAATGAACGATTGGGTGGGCAGAGGGACAGTGAAAAGCAGGAATACTGAACGAATATTTCTGCTCAGTATTCACAAAGAGGAGGAAGTGCCTAATCCAATTAGAAGCACTCTTGATAGAGTCGATCCCAGTCCTTTCACAGAAGAAAGGGTTCTGCAAGAACTCCTAAATCTGAAGGTGGACAAAGCAATGGGGCCTGATGGAATTCATTCAGAATTCTAAAAGAATTAAGGAAGGAACTAGTGAAACCACTGGCTACTCTTTTAATAAATCATGGGAGGACGGTGTGGTACCGAGGACTGGAAGAAAGGCGGATGTGATTCCCTTCACAAAGTGGGACCAAGACAGAGGCAGAAACTTCAGACCTGTCAGTCTGACCCTGTGGTAGGGAAAGTGATGGAGTCACTTCTGAAGGAAAGAATAGTTGAGTACCTAGAGGTCAGTGGAGCACAGGATCCAAGGCAGCATGGGTTCACAGCGGAAGGTCATGTCAGACCAGATCTAATAGATTTCTTTGACTGGGTGACCAAAGTAGTAGACCAGGGAGGGCTGTGGACATGGCCTACCTAGACTTTAGCAAGGCATTTGACACAGTCCCACACAAAATATTATTAGTCAAATTAACCCCAGGTCCCTTTCCTGTTTTGTTGTTGTTACTACCTCCCCACCCATTGTGTATTCTTCCCCTGGGTTCTTGTTTCCCAGGTGCATTATTTGCACTTTTTGCATTGAATCCTAGCTGCCATACGTCCTGACCATTCCTCCAACCTTGCCAAGTCCCTTCTCATCCTTTCCATGCCTCCTTGTGTATCAACCCTGTTGCAGATCTTTGTGTCAGCTGCAAAAGGGATACATTTCCTGCAGTCCCTCTGCAATGTCACTGATGGAGACATTAAAAGGACTGGACCCAATACTGAACCCTCGGTACCCCACTGGTAACCCTCTTTCTTCAGAGTGGACTCCATTTACAGTTACCTTCTGTGTCACTGCTGTCCAATGATGTTTGCAGGCTACCACCCTGGGACCCACTCCCAGGCTAGTTAATTTGACTATTAATCTTTTGTGTGGGACTGTGCCAAATGCCTTACTAAAGTCTAGGTAGGCCATGTCCACAGCCCCTCCCTGGTCTACTACTTTGGTCACCCAGTCAAAGAAATCTATTAGATTCGTCTGACATGACCTTCCCACTGTGAACCCATGCCGCCTTGGGTCCTGTGCCCCACTGGCCTCTAGTTTCTCAACAATTCTTTCCTTCAGAAGTGACTCCATCACTTTCCCTACCATAGAGGTCAAACTGACAGGTCTGTAGTTTCCTGCCTCTGTCTTGGTCCCACTTTTGTGAAGGGGAATCACATCCGCCTTCCTCCAGTCCTCGGGTACCACACCATCCTCCCATGATTTATTAAAAAGAGTAGTCAGTGGTTTCACTAGTCCCCCCCCTTAATTCTTTTAGAATTCATGGGTGAATTCCATCAGGCCCCATTGCTTTGTCCACCTTCAGTTTTAGGAGTTCTTGCAGAACCCTTTCTTCTGTGAAAGGACTGGGATCGATTCCCGCAATCAAGAGTGCTTCTGTTAATTGGATTAGGCATCTCCCTCCTCTTTGTGAATACTGAGCAGAAATATTCATTCGGTATCCCTACTTTTTCACTGTCCCCCTCTGCCCACCCATCGTTCATTCTATTCAGCCTCACTATCCCTCCCTTTGTCTTTCTACACTCTCTGATATACCTATAAAAGGTTTTATCCCCCTTCTTAACCAAGTTAGCTATCTTTTCTTCAGTTTGGGCCTTTGCTATTCTGACTTCCCTCCCTGCTTCCTTCTGCCTTAACTGGTACAGCTCTCTGTTCTGCTCCTTCTATGTTTCCTTATAGTTCCTGAGTGCTATCTTTTTCTCCCTGACTTTCCCAGCCACCTCTTTTGAGAACCATAGTGGCTTTTTCTTTCATTTTGATTTGTTTATTTGCTTTACACAAAGGTTTGTTGCCTCTGTGATGGCAGTTGTGATGATTCCCCATTGTTGCTCCACCCCTCCTTCTAGCCTGTTTGCTAGTGCTTTTCTGAGGCACTCTCCCATCTTGCCCAAGTCAGCCCTCCTGAGGTTCAGTACCCTCACTTTTGCATGGCTTGACTCTGTAGCTGAGTTTAACATGAACCACACTGTTTGATGGTCACTTGTCTCAGATGGCAACCTACTTAGATCTGAGATCCTCTCACTGCCCCATTTGAGAGTATGAGGTCTAAGATTGCTCCCTCACCAGTGGGTTCCAAAACTAGCTGTCTGAGGCCTCGCCACCTGAGGGCGCCAAGAATGGCCCTGTTTTGGATGTGGCTGCAGCAAATGTGCTCCAGTTAACTGGCATATTCAGGTCTCCCATCAACAGTATCTCCCCTTTCTCTGCCATCCTAAGAATGCCTTCTGTCATATCCTTGTCCATTCCCTCCCCTTGACATGGGGGTCTGTACACAACCCCTGTGCGGATTGTGGTGCCCTTTTCCATCTCCAAGGTGACACACACTGCCTCCTCTCCTCCGTTTACTTTTTTGTTCAGTTGCTTTTATCCCTTTCTTTACATAGAGAGCTACTTCTTCCCCTCTTCTCCCCTGCCTGTCTCTCCTGTAGGTTATGTACCCTGGTATGTTAACATCCGAGTCATGGTTCTCTGTGTACCATGTTTCTGTGACTGCTACAATATCCAGGCATCCCTCTTCCATCAAGGCCACAAGCTCAGGGAGCTTGTTGCCCAGACTATGGGCACTGGTACTCATTACCCTCCATTTCCTGATGGCCTTACTCCTTTTGTCCCATTCCTGTCCTTCTTGCCTTGTCACTTTCCCATTTACCCTGCCCTTCCCCTATCGCCACCTCTGTGTTGGTGTTTACTTGATGGCCACTCATGATTTTTTTGGGGGCTAGACTTCCCTCCTCCTTTCCAGTGCCTCCCCTGGCTAGTTTAAATGCTTGCCAATGAAACATTTAAACCTATCACCTAGGATCCTGGTTCCCCTCCTGGACAGATGCAGCCCATCATGCCAGTATAGGCTTGCATCACTCCAGATGGACCCCCAGTCCCCAATGAAGCCAAATCCCTGAGCTCTGCACCAGTTTTTCAACCACTGATTGAATCCCATGGTGTGGAACACCCTAGCCTCTCCTACGCCATAGATGAGCAGCACCTCTGAGAAGGTTAGCATGCGTGCTATTTGTCTAAGGCCCCTCCCCAATTCCACAAATTCTTCCTGCACTGCTGTCATCCCTTTCTTAGCCAGGTCATTTGTCCCTAGGTGGACAATGACATCCAGCTCCCTCCCCTGTGCAGCTGCTCCGGCAATCCTGAGGATTTGCTCCCTGTCCCTCCAAGCCATGGCGCCAGGCAGGCACCTTACCTCCCTCTCCCCTTCCTCCCCCAGTTCTACCTTCCTAACAGTGGAGTCCCCCACCAGGAGTTGTTTCCTTCCCCGTGGGGTCCCATGCCACCCTCCTGTGGGTTTCCTTTGTGGAGGTTCCCAGCATCCTCCTTGGTCTCCACTGCAGGTGCCTCTATAGAGGAACCACACTTTTCCAGAATGGCATAGGAATTGTGGAGAGGTACAACTGGAGTGATGCACCTCTGTTCCACCACCCTCACCCTCCCTGAGCCCACTGTGGTCCAACCGCTCCTCTTTCTTGGCAACCTCTGAGGCAGCAGCAGTGGCACTGGTGGTCCCTGGATGGAAGAGGAGGTTCCATAAATCCTGGCCAACTCAGCCTGGAGATGAGCAACCTCCTCCCTCAGCCCAGAGAGGTGCCTGCAGATGAGACAACACTGCATCCTCCAGAACATCTCCCGGAAGACTGCTGCTCCACAGCCACTGCACTGCACCACTCCCATCATGTCTTATTTAGGGCCCCTTAACTGTTGTTTGGAATCCTTACTCTTTCCTCTGTTTTTTTTTTTTTCTTCTCTCTCTACTTACTTTCTGCCTCTGTGCCCTTTAAGCTCCTAATTGTCCTGTTCTGAGACAAGAATATCCTATATTTCTCAGTAGACCCCTTACTTGCTCAGAGGCAGACCTCCAGCAGCTAGAGGGGGCTGGAGAGCTACTCTTGCCCATCTAGGATAGTGGGTCTTTGGTGGCTCTGTGATCATTCATTTCCTGCTCTCAAACAGGAAGTTTCTGTTGTCAGTCAAATCCTGTGCCTATAAAAGTAGAACTACGAACATACGAATTTTGCCAGCAGATAAAGGCCTCGAGGTCTATCAAGTCTGCTCGAATGTGCAGCTAGCACCCCTTATTCTGCAGCTGCCCTTCCCTTCCACCCTTCCCCTTCATTAAACCTCCCCCTTGTCCTGTCCCATCCTCGTTTGAAGCAGTCCACTGTTCTACTGCATACCACTTCTGCAGCTAACGCATTCCACCCAGCCACCACCCTCTCTGTAAAAAAGTGTCTCCTCATCTCCTCCTGAACCTTCCTCGCCCAGTCTCATATCATGGCCCTGGTGGCCCTCCCTCCCTTACTTTGAACAGCTCCTCTGTACCCATCTTGTTTATTCCTTTCATGTATTTAAAGGTTTCAATCATGTCACCCCTGTCTGTCCTCTCCTCCAGTGAGTACATGTTCAGCACCTTCAACCTCCTCTCGTATGATAAGTCCCCCAGCCCCTTGATCATCTTTGTCACCCTGCGCTGCACCCCCTCCAGTAACTTAATGTCCTCTTCAGATACGGATGCCAGTACTGCACGCAGTACTCAGGTGTGGTCTAAATAATGACCTATACAGTGGCAGAATCACCTCCTCCTCCTCGAGGATATACCCTTGCAATACAACCCAGCATTTTGTTGGCCTTTGCAGCTGCCTTCCTACATTGTGCCGAGTTGTTCATTGACCCTGTAATGAGCACCACCAGATCCTTCTCCTCCTCTGTCTGGGCTAGCTGCACTCCCCCCAGCTGGTAACTCCTCCTCCTTGGGTTCTTCATCCCAAAATGCAGCACCTTGCACTTTTTGGCATTAAAGCCCAGTTGCCAGGTGTCTGACCAGGTTTCAAGCTTTGCCAGATCATCCTGCAACCCCTGCAATCCCCCTAGGTCATCCACCACCGTGCCAACCTTGGTATCATCAGCAAACAGACTGATCTTGCTCTTGATGTCCCATGATATGTCTGCAATGAATATCCCAAACAACACTGGTCCCAACACTGAGCCCTGTGGGACACTGCTCGTCAGTGCTCTTGGATGTGAGAGCTCCCCACCCACCACCACCCTCTGTTGCCTTCCTGCAGCCAGTTTCCTACCCATCTCACCAGCTTTGCACCGCCCCTGTGCCTACTAACTTCCTTCCCAGCCTTCATGTGGCACCGAGTCGAATGCCTTACTGAAGTCCAGATACAGGACATCCACTGCATGGCCCCTGTCCAGTTGCCTAGTTATCCAGTCATAGAACTCGACCAGGTTGGTTTGGCAGGATCTGCCATGTATGAAGCCATGCTGTCTGCTGTCCTGTAGTCTTTTGGCCTCTAGGAGGGCCACCAGCCTCTCCTTCAGGATAGTCTCCATTAGCTTACCCACGATGGATGTGAGGCTCACTGGTCTGTAGTTTCCCAGTTCATCCTTGGGGCCACTCTTGTGGAGGGCACCACATGAGCCATCCTCCAGTCCTGAGGTACACACCAATGTAGTGAGGCATTAAATAGGTCTGCCAAAGGTCCTTCAAGGACCTCTGCCAGCTCCTTCAGTACCCTTGGGTGGATGCCATCTGGGCCTGGCGCCTTGTCCACCCTCAGTGCCTCAAACCCTCTCGAACTCTGCCCTCCATGATTTCCCCATCTGTCACCACTCCCCCTGCTTCTGCCATTTCTCCCACCTTGGTGTCACCCTCTTCTCTTTAGTAAATACTGAGCAGAAGTACTCATGCAGTGCTTCTGCCTTGTTGTACCCTGCTTCCACCCAACCCCCTCCTTCCTAATCCTTACTATGTGGTCCTTCAGCTACTTTTCTCCTGATGTACTTAAAGAAGTCCTTCTCCCCTTCTTAATGCCTTGTGCCAGCCTGAGTTCCGTAGATGCTTTGGCTCCCTTACTGCCCTTGTCACCTCTTTCGATTCTGTCATACTCCTCTGTCCCTCCCTCCCTGTTTTCTTTGTACTTCCTAAAGGCAGCTCTTTCCTCCTTACCTTTTCCATGACCTCCTTGCTCAACCAGATCGGTTTCTTAGCCTAGCCTTCTTGCTCTGGGCTTTGCAGCAGGTTTTGGTTGCCTCCACTATCCCCAGCTTTATGAGCTCCCACCTCTGGTTAGTATCCATACTAGATTGAATTCTGGCCAGGTACCCTTTTACCACTTCCCCCATCCTCCCAAAGTCAGCCCTCCTGAAGTTCAGCACTCTTGTGCTAGCTGTGGCAGGGAGGGAAGGAGGGCAATATAGTCCCAGTAGAGCCTTTCATCATGTAGTCTTATGTAGTGTTCAGCCCCAGTGACACATCCCATGTCCCGCTCCTTCAAAGAGAATACCTTGCTTTTCTGAGTCAACTTCTGACTGATTTTAGTTTTCCACTCTTTGGGTATGGGGGACTCTCCAAAGTCGAACAGATTGGGGGTCACCTCATCAGTCTCTACTGTGCCTTTCTTGCTAGGCAACACAGCTGTGTCTGCACAGTATACTGTGGCCAGGGTATAACCTCAGTTTACCCTGATATCCCAGTCGGACATATTCTGGACTTGTACCACCACTCACCGGGCATAGGTGTGAGCTTGGGCTGGTAGAATGCTAGGCTTGACCAACAGTCCCTCACGGAGTTTCCCCTCTTCTGCAGTGTGCAACATGAGGATTCTGTTTTTGCCATCTCTTTTAATTCGCGCTTCGTCACTGATGGTACACTGTGCATTGGGGGGCAACACTAGGGATTTCAGATCTTTCTTCCATACTACTTCCACCGGTTCATCTTTCTCAACCTCTTTGTTTTTCATCTGCAAGTCATAGGCCCTGCACACAATGGCCGGAATGTGTAGTACTTTCCCAGTCCGCTGGCCTTGTTTCTCTTGACAGAGCTGGGCTAGCCTGCCAAATATATGGGCATTGGTCCCGATCAAAAAGGGGATACTGTCATACATCCCCATTGGCAGGCACACCAGAGCCAGTGTCTCTACTTGTTCTTCCACCCTGGCAACGACAGTAGGAAAAGACAACCAAATTCGTACGTACCCTTGGTAAGGATAAGATTTGTCACTCAACCCCCAGACATGCAGTCCTTCTAGAGGTAAAAGCGGAAGATCAACAAGTTGTTGGTCTTACTAGTCTTTAAATACAATAGTGACCTGTGAGCTACTGTGTAACACAGCTTGGGTGGAGATGCCATTGTCTGTTACTGTGGTTTCCGTGGATGGGCCCACCATCTTGGACCAATCTGGGGGAATCTGTTTTGCGGACTGGCCCACAGCAGTTTTATTTTTATTTTTTTTATATAGCTTTTCTGTTTTTTTTCTTGGGTTTTCTCCCATTTCCCAACCCTCCCAAAGCCCCGGCACACAGCTGTATGTGCGTGTGGAGGTGCGCATGCACACTGGAAGCCAGTTCAGACTCTTCCTTCCACCTGTACTGCCACCCTGCCCACCTATGTTACCCCACCAGGCTTCCACTCGGTGGGGAACGGTACTATGGGAGGTCAACAACCACCCCACCACCCCGGAGAGGTCAGCAGCCCTAACGGCATGCTCAGGCCCACTCCTACCACCCTCCTCATACTCCAGTCTGACGCACCCAGGTCTTTCCCCGGCAACCCGGTCGCCGTCCTAGTGCGAGGTGTGGCATCCAGCACCTCAACCCTCAGTGCCACCGGGCTGGCTGCCCACAGCAGTTTTAGAGGAAAAAGATTTTCAGGGTGGGCCTGGCTGAGGTTTTATTTTGCTCTGTCAAACGAGGTTAAGTAGCTTGGCAGTGACTTTCCGCAGATCTTCAGGGGGAATTGCAACCTCATCGAGTGTGCCCGTCCTCTCAACACCTGTAACAGAACACCTCTTCTCTGACATGACCAGGGTGGTTTGGTTCTTCCCAAAGTTTATAGTGGTTCGGGGTGGGAGTTCTACTGTCCTGTTTTTTTTTTTTTTTCTAGGGCTCCCTTTCTCCGCAGTTCTGCCAGGATGCAGAGGATCGTGTAACTTGTATGATATCCCCCACCAAAGCTTTAAGTTCTCTCATTTCTTCCACTAGTCTGGATTCAGCTCGAGGTTCAGTAGCAAGAGCATGAGCCCCCACACCCATGGGTGGGGCCTCACTGCCGGTCTCAATCTTAGGAGGACAAAAATTAGAGTTTCTGGTCGCTTCAGCCGTGTCTTGTTCACTAGTTCACATCTCTTTTAGCTGTTTCAGCAACTCTTGGACCTGCTGTGTCTCAAGGGCTTCCTCTTTCTCATCAGGCCGGTTGGAGGTCAAGGCAGTGCATGCAACCCCAGCATATGGTTCCCAACCATCCTCATCATTCTCAGCCTCCCAGATCCCCTTCACCAGCCAACAGTACTTGGGAGGGTTAGCTTTCTGGTCCTGAAACTTCAATTTTAACATAAGCACATTTGAATAATGGGCAGATTTGAGGATGTGCTCCAGCCTGACAGGATTTAGTTCACTAGCCTGGACACCCCCGTTTCTATGTGCGCTCTGCAGGGCCCGTTCAATTCGGGTGACAAAAGCAGACTGCTTTTCATTTTTCCACTGTTTAGCAGACTTGAATTTCCACATTAAATCCTCCCCAGACTCGGTGCTGCCGAACACCCCTTCTAGAATGGATAGGTACTCAGCTGCAGTGGCCTTTGGGTTTGTGGATCAAAGAAGCTGAATAGCCTCCAGTGCAGGGCCACTTAAACTTTTCATAAGTCTCTTTCGCTTCTCTCCCTCAAAGCACTGCCATTCCTGAACCAGGGGGGTATCAGAGTCCATCCATGTTTCTAAGTCGTTTTCCTCCACTGGCACAGAAACTACACCAGAGAACAATCTGAGCCTGTGATAGGAGTCCAGGTGTACAGAGGGTATCACAATGGAGGACGTTACAATAGGGGATGCCTTGGGGGTGGCCGGAGAGGCTGGAGGAGATTGTACTGGAGTGGTTTCCTCTGATTCCTCCAAAACCTCTCACAAATCCTTAATGGTCCTTCAGCAGTTAGAAGTCTCAACAATTTGTCCCTAAACCCCTCTACCATTGGGGACCCCCCAGGGGAAGATGGGTCACTATGCAAATGAATAACTCTTCACCCCTTCTGGGATCCTTCTGACATGATGACAGGGGGTACCATTTCAGGGTATATGGGGAGGCTACACGAAAGAAGGGCCACCAAGGTCTGAGCAAATAGATCTGAGTCCTACCCCCATACTTCAACCTTTTCCAGACACTTAACCTTCTCCACTGTTTCTTCAATAGTTTCATTAGTGGTCCCCACAGGGATATCAAGTAGTAATGTGGCATGGTGGGGGTCTACCCATTCAGCCTCACTCCACCCCATCATGCAGTTCACGACCAGCTCGTGGGGGGAGATTTTCCATCTAGGTGAAGTAAGCGCCTCCATTCGAATCCTGTCTCAATTTTGCACTTGGTTGAAATTTTAACTTTTAGCCACTAGAGGGCGCTAATTCCAATGTTACCTCCAAGATGTAACCCCTAGGTGGTGCTATTCTAAGGGTTATTACCCCTGCCTGTATGGCAATACACAGGTTGAGGGGCCTGAGTTCTAAGATTGGGTGCGTCCACCCAGAGGAATGGTATTGGGGTAACTTTACTGCTCGGGTATAGCCCTCTGGGACACTATAACCACCCACCAACCCTTCTAGTGGCCTAAGTAATAACACAATGGTACATTCACACTCAGCAGGTAGCAGTAATAATGTGCTCACACCCATTTCACTTACCACCAGGGCTGGACCTGCAGCAACTGCCCTGGAGACCCCTTGGAAAATAAGGTTAGCAAGACAGCAATGCAACCTTAATACTGTAACCCAACTAATAATATGCACACTAGCCAGACTAAATGTGAAGAAAGACAGTCAGATTTATTTGGGGGCAGTGAACAAGGGAGGGGCATGAATCTAGATGAGTGATTAGCAATCTGATTCAAATCAGGATTGTTTGGCATGCACTTTAAATCCCAATTAGACAGTTCAACAACCCTGGGTACCCAGTATGTCATGCAGGCTAGCCTGAAGCACTGCCCGGGGTGGCTGGTGTTGCAGCTGTTGTTGGGGCCCTTAAAGAAGGAAAAACAGTTAAATATGCACACTACCCAATAATCTGTTATAAAAGTTGGATGGCTCTGTCCGTTGCAAGAACCCAGTCAAAAAAAAAATTAGTTGGTACCACAGTGATGTTTGCTTTTTGTTGCAGGGAGCTACCCTGATTTGTACTCATGCTACCATAACCTGAATGCAGGATAGGCGAGATGTACAGTAGACCTCATGGTGGTGATCAGAAATGCTAGGGGAAGCAGGTCCGACACGGCTCACCTTCAGGTGGTCGCTACCTGCTTGATGGTGTTGGGCAAGGGGACAAATCCCCAGGCTGGTCTTTCACCGAGAAGGTCTCTGATGCACGAGTTGCGGCCTAGGCCTAGATGGCAGGGCTGAGGCAGGACGAACAGTTCTGCAAAAGTTTGTGATCTCCTGCTGGTGAAGCCTTCAGTGGGCGTAACAGATTTGACCGTGGAGAACCAAATTGCGACCCACAAAACACATTCAACACATTTACAGCACTAACTTCTTTAAACAACAGTTCAGATACTGTCCAATTGCAAATTGACAGTTTAACTGCACAAACTTTCTGATCCGAGGGTAACTCTCTCACAAGCTGGGCTGATCGCTTCTGGAGCAAGTCTTTGGTCCAAATCACAAGTTGCGATGACACTTCTTCTTTCTTCTGCACAGTTCCAAGGCTGGAAATCGGACAGGTCCAACTTCTGCAATAGGCAGTATGAACTACTGGAGAACGTGGCAGGAAGGCCAGCAGAGCCTCTTCCTACATATTCACCTATGCTCCTTCAGGGCGCAGCTGCCCGAAAGCTCGAGTTGTTCATTCTTCAACCTCCAACTCTAACTGATCCACTGCTTCAGGCAGTTCTGACTATTTCCTTTTTAATCCAAAAGGTTCTGTTGGCTGAGGGAGCTGTCAGTCACAGTAAGGGCTCCCCCTCCAGGTCCATTTTGGCACCAAAACTTAAATCTATAAAAACTACAGAATTCCTTCTGACAAGACCAAGAGGGCTTCCTCTGCACAAGTAGCAACTGCAGAATGGAGCAAAACAACACACTGTCTGGCTGGTCACAAGCTCTAAATCACTCAGACCCCGCCTAAACTAATTTCTAAATACAGGTTAGCTAGGTTCTAAAAGAGACAGGCGTGGAGGATCACTAGGGCACTCTCACTCAAATAGATAGCACTACTTAAGACAGGACACCAGCCTGACAGGGGGCATTTAGAGGCCCAGGAAGACATTATGGTAAACCCCAGTTTGTAGGGGGGTTACAAATGCATTCCCCAGTGCCTTCTGGCACTGGGCTGTATATGCCAAATAAGCTGCCTGCCTCAGGAGCAGGGAAACTATTGTGTACACTTGTTTGGCTATAGTATCCAATTTTCCGAATTCCTTCTCTGAAGACTATGGAGAGGGATGCCTTGGCCATTTCACAAGCAGCTGTCTGCACCACTCCTTCATGTGATCAGGGTGAGCATACAGGTATTCCACAGCTTGTTTGCCCACCTGATACATCTTTTTCACTTTATTTTATCAATGTCAGCAACTGAGTTAGGTGCTGACACGATTTTTGAGGTAGCCTTTTGGAGTGATTTATGGTTGGGGACTAGTAGGCTCCTTGTGTGGCCAGCCCCATCAAATCCATAAACTCCATTTCCTCCTCATCTTCATCTGTTTCACGAAAGGGGATGTTGAAGGTCTTCTGCATCTGTTTGATGAATGTGGAATAGAAGGTATAATCCTCTGTGGGCCTAGAAGGGAAAGCAAACTCTTAGTCAGGTGAAGCTGCAGGTTCTGTGGGTTCACCCTCCTCCTCCTTGTGATACATATCCTTCTTCACAGGCAAATGGTCGGGGGCCAGAGCCTGGGGAGGGGTGGGAGGCATATTAAGGAAGTTTTCCATTGCCTAGAAGGCTTGGAAAAAATGATGTATATTGGCCATGTCCTCTGTTGAGGGCATTTGTTTTTGATCCACTGCTTGCTCCTTTTCCTTTGCAGGAGGAGTGGCATGGACATGATTTTCCTTTTGTGTTTTTTTATGTTTGCTTGCATGCATATGCAAGAAACATAGTGCCACCATACAAGAATTCGTAGGTGTGCCTCCCTACTTCCAATACCCTGCAGCCTTTTGTAGGTGCGATCCCACCGCGCCAATGAATGTAAGAGCTGTCTATGACAGCATTTGCAAATGCAGCAGTGTACAGTTGAAAGAATGAGCCACAGTGTGTAGGCAATTTGCATACTGTCACCGTTGGCAGTATGCAAAGTGCCTCCACGTCGGCACTGCAGAGCTGTCATAGACAGCTCCCTCCCCCAACAAGTAGCACGCTCGGAGCCCACCCCAGCGTGCTCATGCGCTCCCCCCCCAACACACACAGTATGGCCGACGGGGTGCCCAATCCCCCATTGGCTCCAGTGCCCCCCCAAACAGCCTTTCATGTACCACGCTGGGAGTCCACCCCAGCATGGCAAACGTCCATCTGCGGCCCCCCTCCAAACACACTTCCAGGTGCCATACTGGGAGCCCACCCCAGCATGGCAAAGCTCTGTATGGCTGACGGGGGTGCCCAATCCCCTGTCGGCTACGCTGCCCCTCCAAAAAAAGTTCCAGCTGCCACACTGGGAGCCCACCCCAGTGTTGCAAACGTCCCGCGTCGACTTCAGGAAAAGAAAACCTAGAAAGAAAAAACAGTCCCACGCTGACTGTCTTGACCCACCGCCTCCACCCATGCCCACCCTCTGCGCACTTGCCTCCCTAACTCCCACCTCACCCCATACTTACCTCCGGAGTCTGGCGCGATGATCTTCGTGGACTGGGAACACGCCTGCACTCTTCATAGCCGACCACAACTGAGAAAATGCTGGTAAGCTGTATAATGGAATAAATAGTTTTTTCAACTTTGATGCATATCTCAGGCATTTTTTGGAATTTTTGCACCAAATTTTCAACATGGGGTTTTTGGGACCCCACCTCATGACTGTTTGCACTGTCATTTTGTTATTCAGTCCCGAAAGGTGATTTCGCGGTCACTGTGCGAAACCATCTTTCGGGACTGATGTACGAAACGACAGTGTCACAGTTCATGAGGTAGGCCCCCAAAAACCCTATGTTGAAAATTTTGGGAAAAAATTCCCAAAAATGACTGTTTTATGAGTGTGCTTGCACAGTTCCTACGCACGCCATAAGTTCACAAATTTTAATATTTGCACTCCAGATTTTCAGCATTGCCATTTTACCACACCTCCTTATGAGCAGTATGGCTGTCATTTTCACATCTCGTCAAAATGTGTTCCGTTGCCTGTAGTGCACAGTGGCATGATAGGTGCTAAAATCAATGTTTGGGACAGATTAAGAAAATCACAGTGACATTGTTCATGAGCAGAGTCTTAAAATGGCTATGTTGAAATTTGGAAACTTCCCCAAAATTACTGTTTCTACGAGTGTGCATTGCGCGGTTCCTCGCACGTTAAATAGTACGTGAATTTTCAATATTTGCACTCCAGATTTTCAACATTGTCATTTTACCACACCTCCTTATGAGCAGTACAGATGTCATTTTTCACATCTCCCCCAAAATGTGTTTCTGCTCATGTAGCGCACAATGGCGCAGTCAGTGTGCGAAATCAATGTTTGGGACCGATTAAGAAAATCACACTGACACTGTTCATGAGCAGAGGTCTTAAAATGGCTATGTTGAAAATTTGGTGACAAACGTCCATAAAATGACTGTGTTACGAGTGAGCATTGCGCTGTTTCCACTCACCCTCGTAAGTTCATGAATTTGTAACATTTTCAGTCCAGATTTTCACCACTGGCATTTTTCCACACTTCCTTATGAACAGCACTGCTGTAATTTTTCACAACATGGCTGAAATGTGTTTTCACACTTTCTGTGCAGAAATGCGTGGTCGCAGTGGGAAATCACTGTTCGGGACAGAGTAAGAAAATCACAGTGACACTGTTCATGAGTAGAGGTCCCAAAATGCCTGTGTTGACAATCTGCTGTAAAAAATCCCGAAACTAATTACATTAAGGTGTGTGTTGCACAGTTTCTATGCACGCTCGTGACTTCACCAGTTTTTTTACTATTTTCACTGCAGATTTTCAACATTGCCATTTTTTACACTTCCCCATGAACAGTACAGCTGTCATTTTTCACATCCTTTTCAAAATGTGTTTTCGCACCTGTGGTGCAAAATGCCGTAGTCACTGTGCAAAATCAGCTTTCGGCTAACAAACTGATATTGCCACTGTTCATAAGGTGGGGGTCACAAAAACCCATGTTGAAAATTTGGAGTGAAAATACCAACGAACACCTGAGGTGTTAGGGTTTCCGACCATAATGCCCCACCCTGTAGAGACTGACAGGCATCAGGGGTGTGACTTGGGATTGTCGCCTGTAATGCTAATTCCATTCCACCCCCCCCTCACACCCTGCAGCCAGTGAGTGGCATCAAGGTGTGCCTTGGACTCTTCAGCCCCAAAGTTCACTCCATTCTCCTATACTGCACCCATCTCACCATATTTCCTGATGGAATGGGGTGAGCATAAGGGCCAAACACCCAAGGCACACTGTGACACTTGTCGGTGTCTGCAGGATAGGGTGTGGTGAAATGGCATGGCCGTTATGCCTGACGACCCAAAGGCACACCCCACCAATGCCAATGCCAGCAAGCAAACATTCAGCATTGACAAATGCTGGTCTTTCTTGGCAGGCACTGGTTATAGTATCTGCTCTGAGGCTTTTTTATTTACATTTTTGCCATTACTGGAATTGGGGTTCCCCCTTTTGGGCACTCTGGTATCTTTACCATCTTTACTAAGCTTATCTGATGGCTGAGCAACTTTATCTTTTTTATCTGTCCCCTTTGGCAGGGACTGCTGTATATGAAGAGAAGAACCCTCTGATACATGCTGTCATCACTGGGAACTCCCACTGAGTCTTTACTGTGTATTGGTGACATAGATGCAGACTGAGAAACCATAAATTACTGTGTTTCTAAATCCCTTTTCTTTGGGGTTTTAGGGCAAAACTTTTAACAGAGCTCACAGCTGATAAAATTGTGATCTGAACCTAGGCTTTTTAAACAAAGCTTGTGACAGTCTGCCAATGCCAGGAGTGGAAAACAATTTACACAGTTTCTAAAGCCTCTTGATCCTGTTTACTTTTTTTAATCTATCAATTAAGCCAATCATCAAAAAGACCTTTTAAAACAATTATTCCATTCTCAGTTCACAAATGTGGTTATACAGAATAATTTTCTTCTCAGGAAAGGGGAAAAAACATAAATATTAGTTAAATAAAGTGTTTTAAATTTAGACCCAAAAAGTGGTTCAGTTTCTTTTCATCGGTTCAGGTTCTTTTAATCAGGAACCATGTACATAAATGAGTAAAAAACTCCAAACATAATAAAATGCGGAGAGGTTTAAAGGTTTTTAATGTAACTCCAATTGGTTCCCTTTAGATAGGAACTGCTTTGTAGTGTGGCCTTTTGTGGTTTCTGGACCCGATCATGAACCAGAGAAAAATGCAAATTTGCTAAATAAATTAACACCCTCATCTAACGCAGCATATTGAAACACTAACTGAGCACTGTAAAATAAGAAATGATAACTGAAATAACAAATCTGTGCTGACTCCATGGCATTGTGCGATTTGGAGCACATGGCATGCTGGCAACCCAGGTTCGCACACGTGCCCAAGACGGCAGGAGCAGAGACCGGTGAGGAGGGTTAGAAGCATCCACTTGGATGCTGTCCTCCCTGGGAGGGAGGGTGCAAGCCTGCTTCACTTCTAGAGCAGCTCCTGGTGGTCCCCAGTGGAGGCGCACTTGGTGGCATGGGTGACCACGTACTGCTGTGTGTCCTTCTTAGGACACCGTGTGCATCCAGCCACAGTGTGGGTGGGGGGAGGGATGGAGGGAGAAAATGGGAAAATTGCCCACTCGGCTGACCGGATGACAGTCGACCGGGTCTCCTCACACCATGCATCCCTGGCAGCAGCCTTCCAGGCTAATCCTCTATCATCTGTATGCCCATTATGAAATTGGACCCTGTATTCTCCTGATGTGGGCCTCAGGAGGGGCCCCCCCGGTGAAGGGATATGCTGGGTCAACCAGGGCATGTCACAAGGGGGAAGATGACGACGGCAGCGGAAGGATGGCTTGGTGGGCAGAGGGTGCATTGGCGACCTGAAGGAGCAGCCAGTCGGGGGCATGGGAGGCACAAAAAAAATAAATAAATGTGTTGTTGACCAGAAGCTGAAGCTAACTTCGGGACGACTGCTGTCTTCAGCAGAGAGACAAGCCTTATGTTAGAACAGTAGGGGGAGCGTGACCACAGTGCAGAGTTTGAACTAGTGTTCCAAGTTCTAAAATTAGTATAAAGTTCTGTCCCTGGGGCATCACAGTCTGGCAGGATGATGCTTTTTGTAAAGCATCATTGGTTTCCTGTTGTATGAAGAAGTGTACCATTGCCCTCCCGTCTGTGCAGCATTTGGATTTCTGCTTGCAACGCCGGTGACCTGGGTTCAGGAATGAATTCGAGCACTGGAGGGCCAGCCAGGAGGAGGAGAACTGAGCATCCAACTGACTGCTCTCCTCCTTCGGGGGGAAGGTGGGGAAACACTCACTCTGCGACCAGCCCCTAGCGGAGGCTAGGGACCAGTGCAGGTGAGGCTTAGCATTTCCGGGAGGTGTGCCAGATGTGGGTGCGTACACCAGTACATCATTGCACGCCACACCTCCCACCTGAGGGGGACAAAAATGGACACACCGGAATCCAGTAGCCCCACCCCCATGAAGCTGAGCTTGGAGCTCCAACGTTGGACTAGACAATGTGGCACCGTTTGGAGGGGTACTTCAGGGTGCCCCACCCAGCGGCCTCGCCCCAGGGGGAAATCCGGGGTGAATGCCGGTGGGGAGTAATGATGGTCCCAGAGGGTTGGGAAAGGGGAATGGGAGGAAGGTGAGCCCCCTTCCCAAAATAAGAAGTGTACCACTGCAACATCAAGTACCATTATTAAGCAAGTTGTTACAAGTACTGGACTGGTGAAAGGAAATAGGCAACCACTTAGTAGGTATTTTCCTCCTTTAGTCCCTACCTAAAGGGTTCTGACCATAGATGCATCTCTACTAGGATGTGGAGGACATCTGTAGGGTAGAATACTGAATGGAATTATATCAAAGTCCTTCTGTCTGTTGCAGGACCAATCAGTCCTGATAAAGACAGGTAATAAAATGATGTATTACAGAAACAAACAGGGAGGCGCCAGGTCATCAGAACTCTGTACAGTCAACGTGGCTCCGGTAAATGGCTTACAGCTTAAATACAAACCTCTCTTCAGTATATCTAGCAGGAAAAAGAAAGTACTAGCAGGTGCACCTAATAAAATGGGCCAGGTAACCTACGAGTGGTCTTTGAAGCAAGGGTTTCTGAACTTGGTTTTACATAGATGGAGAATGCCAGCTATGAATCAGTTTGCCTCACGGGAAAACAGTAAGCTGCCTCAGTCCAGTTGCAGGCCTCCATCAGTTAGAGACAGTTCCAGGGGATGCATTAGCTCTTCCCTGGTGAAACGTGTTTCTGTATACATTCCCTCCATTTCCACTGATTCACAAAGTGCTGTTGAAATTGAGACGTGAGACTACTACGATGATTCTTATAGCTCTAGTCTGAGCAAGGCAGTCTTGGTATTAACTGATGCTGACATATTGCAGATAATACCAATAAACCATCCAGTGAGCCGTGACCTGCTAACTCAGTTCCAGGGCAGAGTGTCTCACCCAGACCTCAGATACCTTCATTTCAGAGTATGGTTCTTGAGGAGTTAGAATATTCAAACCTAAACCTTTAAAACCAGGTGCAGGAAGTTTTGAAAGTTGCTAGAGAACCAGCAGCTAGGAGAACTCCTACGTCTAAATGGAAACAATTCAATATTTGTTATGAGTCCTGTCATGTCACTACAAAATACAGTACAGTACATATCTCAATTGTTTGGGACTACTTGGTAAACTTGAAGGCCCAAGGGAGCTATTTCTGGGGACTACTTGGTAAATTTGAAGGCCCAAGGGAGCTATTTCTGCTCTCAAATCTGCAGGCAGAGAAAACTCCTTAGCAGTTCACCTAATATTTAAAAGATTTTTCAAATGTCTAAATCACCTGTATCCCCCTGTGAGGGAACCAGTCCCACCTTAGAATGTAAGCACAGGTGTTTACAACTAATAAACAGACAACTGACTATTTTATTTTATTGTAGTAATTCGTTTCTACTTTTATAAAAATATTTTGTTTGTGCAGTGAAATGATAGTTTTAGCCTTTGCTTTTCACACTGCTAGTAAAAACGAATTCAATATAATTCTGGTATTGTGATGTCAGAAACTGCCAGCTACTTAGGAGCACAATGTATTTTAATGAGAAACTAAATATATTTTTCAGTCATTTTCAAAAGAAATAGATGCTTTTCAGTAACACATGTTGCCTTTTATATGTCTGCACTATTGTGGTCCATCTATATGATTTTACAATGTGTAAAACAGTAATGACTTCTCTTTTCTTCTTCCCAAGTAAAATCTACTTATGAAGAACATGTTACCTGCTAATGTATAACAAAAGATTACAGGTTATCAAAAAAATCACATACTTTTATTAAGTATATAACATTTTGGTGGTAAAAAGTGTTGTTTCTCTATACAAATTTGAAAACAGACTTGCAGTTTCCCATTGAAATGCACTGCCAGCCTTGCCAGTAACTTTTAAGACATACTTGAAAGAGCTTCTGATTCCCTACAGCCCTGTACGACAGCTCCATTCAGCTGATGAGGGGTTGCTGGAGGTTCCAAGGGTTATTTTAAAATCTTCTGGGGCTTGGGCTTTTATGTTTATAGCCCCAACCCTCTGGAATTCTCTGCCTCGCCAGCTTCGGGAATGCATAACCGTGGGGAGTTTCAAGCGGGAACTTAAGACCCATTTGTGGAGTTAAGCTTTTATGGCTTGATGTTTTGTTATTATTATGATTTTATATGTGTATTTTATTTTTCTGTTTTTATTGTTCACTTGTACAGCACCTTGGTGCTTGTAAGGCGCTTAATAAATAAAGTTTTATTATTTATTATTATTATAATACAAGAATTCCACTGGATTCTTTTTTTACTAGTAGTTGGCAGAATATAACTACATTTATTAAAAGGTAATTAAAATGGCAAATAAAAGCAAACAAAATGACTGCAGAGGCATTGAAAGGCCCCAAACCGTTATTATTTCGCATACACATTCTTACCAAGCACTTGCTCTTTAAACTTACCGGTAGTGCTATAACAACTAATGGATTATCCCTTTAAGCCTATGTTTTCATCAGAGCATAAATATTTAACATGGAAAATCATGTGTTTAGTAGCTATTATTTCTGCAAGAAAAGGTCAGTGAGTTGCAAGCTCTTTGTAAGACCCTAATTTTATGGTGCTTCATAGGGATAAGGTGGTGCTTGGAACACATGTGAAACCTTTAGCTAAACTGGTTTCCTAATTACACATGAATCAATCTGTAACATTGCCTGAGTTCTTTCCAAAGCCTCACATCAATGTAGAAGAGGAGAAACTTCATGGCCTGGACATCAATAAAGCTGTAAGTTTATACATGCAAAGGACTGAAGAGTCCAGAACTAAAAACAGGCAACTGTTGGTCACTTCAATCAATCTTTATTTATATATTGGAAAGGTATGTGAGCTGAAATGCCCATTTTCACAAATGTCCAGTGTAAAGTAGATGAATACACAGAGGTAACTGAGAACAAACCAGGATCAAAAATATCATAGTAAAGCAAGCAAATAATATATAAAAAACAGTGGCATGACTGTTAAACAATACTTCCTGGTCAAACAAATAACATGAAGAACTAAGGCTGTAGCCAATATACAGTGATGGGGGGTGAAACAGAAAGGGGGTGGTGGGGTGAGAACACAGAGAACAGCAACAACAGGAGTAGTAAAAGGGTGACAGAGGTGAAACGGTAGAGATAGAGATCTCTCGGGTAAGGAGAGAAAGAGTAGCAGATACAATGAGGGATGTAGGGGAGAGACGGGTGGGGGGATAAATAAGTGCAGGACTGGGAAGTGCATTAGCCAAACTGGGGTGAAGGTCAGTGGTCTAAAAGGAGAAAGGTGCCAGGCTGGGTTCAGAGATTAGGTCTGGGAAGGACAGCTGCAAACTGAAGTACTAAGGAGGTAAACCTTGAGGGAGGTGTTGAAGGAGAGGATGGTATTACAGGCTTGAGTTTCCGGGGGGGGGGGTAGTCTGTTGTACAACTTGGTCCTGGAGTAAAAGATTGAGTTATGAGCCAGTTTAGTTCAGAAAAATGGGATGTTGAAAACCATGGTGGTGGATCCCCAGGTCGGACAGCCAGGAACTACGAGCAGGAAGAGGGCATTGATGCTAGGTGGCATCTATTTGAGGTAGATTTTATGAAGGAAGGAGAGAGGTTTAAGGTGAAACCTCCCTTCAAGGGAGGGCCAGCTGAGGGATGCATAGAGTGTGCATTGGTGGGTATTCCAGGGTAGGCCAGTGGCAAAGTGTGCTATACTGTTGTATGTAACTCCAAGTTTGGAGCAGAGGAGTGAGGATGTTGGAGGGCAGAAAATTAGGGATCCACAGTCGATGAGTGGCAGGAGTAGAGAGGAGGCAAGGCGTAGTCTGGTGGCAGGGAGAAGGAACTTACGGATCCTGTAGAGGAGGCCAAGTCTGGTGTGTACCTTCTTAATGAGATTGTTTACATGCAGGTTAAAGGAGAGGTGAGGGTCAAGGTAGAGCCCTAAGTATTTGAATTCAGTCACCTGGGAGTACCTGGGTTGTCGACTAGGGTCACGCTGGTGACAGGGGCTTTACGAGGTTCCAGAGAAGATCATGAATTTGGTCTTCTTGGAGTTGAGGACCATGCTGTACCCAGCGAACCAGGAGTATAGCTTGCTGAAATCGGATTGAAGATTGTGGAATATAACGACCAGGTTTTCATTGCTGCAGTAAAGGGCCACATCATTGTCATATAAGACTGGTTGAGTAGACTGGCAGACATAGGGGAGGTTATTAATGAAAAGAGAGAAAAGAAGGGTGTCCATGATAGAGCCCTGGGGGACCCCATATTTGATTGGACAGGCAGATGAGAGGTGATCTTCAATGGCTTCAATGGAGGTTTGATAGGATCTCCCAGAGAGATAGCTATTGACCCAGTTGACCACATTATGAGAGAGATGCAGATGACAAAGGGTGTCAAGGAGTAGGGCATGGTCCACCAGGTCGAAAGCCTTGGTCAGGTCAACAAAAATGGATCCGGTGTAATTCCTTTTGTCATTAGCCTTAAGGATGTCATTGATGTACCTGACCAGGACTGTTTCGATGCTGTGACTGGCTCTGAAGCCATGTTGGGTGCTTGAGAGAGACGGGTGTGCAATTCGAAGTAGGCGGTGAGTTGAGTATGCACTACCTTCTTGATAATTTTAGAGAGGGAGGCTAGGAGGGATATAAGGCGATAGTTCCCCACATCGTTTCTGGACCCAGACTTGAATAGAGGCTTAATGGTGGTGGTTTTCCAGGTGTTAGGGAAGGAGCCCGAGCAAAGGGAGCGGTTGATTAGATTGGTGAGGGAGATTGCTAAGGCAGTGATGGACTGTTTCAGGATTTTGTAGTTAATCCCGTCAGCCCCTTTGCTGGGTTTGGGGTTATTCCTACAGATAAGCTTTATGGTCGTGAAGGCTTAAGGGCCTTAAAGTAAAAGTGTGGCAGGAGGGAATCTGAGGTGTTGGGGCAGGGACAGGGGCCATGGGGAGGGTGGGAAGGGAGGTTTGTATTTGTCAAGGTCACAGAAATAAAAAGTTAAAAATGTTCACTGTGCTCACTTAAGGTGAGGTAGGAAAATGTAAGCCTTCCATTAACCAAAGGAAAAAAAACTGTCATTGGATTTTCTCTTTTATCAAATTCAAATTTGGTAAGGCTGGCAAGGAGCCAACAAAGAGTTGAAGGGCAAATTGCACAAACGCTACATCTGCCACAGTGGCAGCATTAAAGGGTATACCGTTGCTAAAAGTGTGCAAAGCAGCCACATGGTTCATAGTTCACACCTTTATTTCTCAGTGCTGTCTAGACATCCAAGCTAGAAGGGATGCCAACTTTTTTATTTCTGTACTTCTGAACCATTTGTCTAAATAGGTTCAAGACCCTGCCTTCCAAGTATTATTTGTATGGCATCACAATCACAGTAAGAATGATGTTTCTTCTAGAGTTTGTATTTGCCATACAAACCCTATCTATCTCCCTTTGGTTCTTCATGTCAAGTTAGATCAAAATAATTAAAATGTTTTCTTGCTTGAGCATTTTAGTTTCAAACTATGCAGTTTCTACTATTTTTCATAATGTAATTGTTTTGTTACTGCATTTATATTTCAGAATACATAGTAAAGGCTGGTGAATGGTCACTGCTGTTATCTAGAAAATCTAGGTTATGTAGAGTCCAGCTCTAGATCGGTCAGGTTCTTGTATGTCTGTAATGTTAGCCAAAGAACACATACAAGCAGTAAGTAATAAAGGAAAGTTTATTCAATACTCACGCCAAACATGTGACAGAGAAAATCACAAGGGATTCAGTTTCTCACCAGTCCTCAAAGAAGATATAATTGTCTCCGTAAGGAACAGGCTTATAGAAGGTTATATAGTAGTGATAACAACATAAGTATGAATATAGCAACATTGTTACATTAGATGGGTATCCTAAATAAGGTGTAGACAAGGCATCTCATTTGGGCAGTTACTCAGGAAACAAAATTACTAATGAGTAAGAAGTTAGACAAAGGAAATGCCTCTGTCAGCAATAATCACAGACAAGAGAATGCTGAGTAATCAGAAATACATGTGGTTTGAAACCTAAGTATAAGACACAAACTACATATAATTATATGAGTATATATAAGAATATATAACAGTCACTGACGATCCGTAAAGGCCCTCTTATCAGTGATATGGGTCAGAACACATGTATAGAATACATAAAAGAAAACATAACCTAGGTAAATGCATTATAGTGAGGTATAATGTATCATGCATAACTGTAAAACATAATTCATAACAGTAAAACAACATATAAGATGAAGTAAACATAATATATAGTAGCATATATTAGCAGCAAAGCACATTCCTAATACCCATACTCGTACAATGGGTACCTACATCTACATATTAGTGCAAATAGCAGTATCACAGTATAAGTGACCAGGAATATGTTGTAATGTGTATGTGGAATAGTAGGGGTGCATAACCCAGGCATAACAATCCCCTCCTTGTTGCCTTGGTAGAAGAGGCAACACAACAAAAAGAAGATGGTTATGCACCAGTCATTTACAGGCCCATGGCACAAACCTGGTAAAGGAACTTAAACTGGTCACAATAGTGTTCTAGGGTTCTCCTCAGACGGCAAACCATAATGATATGGCAAAGGATTAGTAAACCTTGAATAACTACGAAAATTTGAAATGTAAACTTGACATTGGGGTTTTCTAAAATCATTGCAATATCATTACTGATTAGATCAAGTGCTGCCTGACTCTTAGAAATATTGTTACTGATGTAAATGAGGTGTGTATCTGTCCTGTTGAGAAGAGATTGGAGAGACAAACACAAGTTGTCAATATGAACATTAAATATTGGTAAAAACTCAGTCAGAACATCAAAATAGTCAGGGCTAGACTCGATGGTATCAGGTTCCAGGATGGGAACAGGGGTAATAACAGTATGTCCTATGACAACACACTGTTTAGGGAGAAAAAGTTAGGAAAGTTCACATTACACAACTTGGAACCATATCACAATTGCTTATAGGTAGTCACCACACAATGTTCCTCATCAGCAGCGTAAACCACCTCGGAAGATAGCATTTTCCATTTAAGTAGTTGAACAGGGCATAAAATATCATTGTCCACAATCCACAAACAACGATTAGTTCCAGGGATAAATCGAAGGTTTCTTCCAGTGTTAAACAGCGTACCATTATTATTTTTAGATCCATTTAAATTGCTTATGGAAAAATCAAAAGATGAAGCCCAGTTCCAGTTGTTAGGCAGTTAGCCACAGATTGGCCTGACAAGTTCGAAGATGCCACATCTGCACAGGAAGTGGTATCCTGTCCACATATAACAATCCACATTAGGCCATCCAAACATCCAAGACCTCCTGGTAAACCAACAAAGGATGTAGTTCCAGTCTCTCATGATAGATGCCCCCATCAAGATGACCAATAGAATAGATAGTAGCCAAGCGATCAGGATGGAAGTTGCAGGATCAAACAGCGGCAATGAAAATGGGAATGTCACAAACATGGTGTCATTGACTGTGCAGGAATATGTTTCAAAACATGGAGCAACGCTCATATGTGTAGTGACATACCCAAGGTGCCTTGCCGTAAACAAGGGAATAGAAACATTGTCAGATAAGCATTTGTTAGCACAAGCAGTAGATGTACATTTGGGGCAATACCACTGTCCCATACGTCTATTGTGTATGAGATCAGGAATATGTCCTAGTTCCAAATCCTGGAAGACATTACTAATGGATGTAAGAACATATGAGCCATAGGCAGTGCAAAGGACTTCCCTGGCTAAGTGATGCTCTTCTGCTTCCTTATTGTTAGCAGAAATTACTTCATTAATCTTATTCTTTGTCAAATCAAATCCCTTCGAAATATCCTTCATATTGTAAATTGTAAATCACTCTTCTTGAGCGAGACCATCTACACCATGCAAAAGGGGAGGTATGATAGTATATTTCATACTATCATGAACCTTTGACATTTGTGCTTGAATACTGGCTATATCATCCCTATTCCAGATAGACATACCAGAACCAAATAAGCCTTGAGGCTAAACCTGTTTCTGCAACAAAACGCTTAGTGCGTTTTGGTTGTGTACTATTTTTAGATGTATCACTAGGTTTAGGCTTTGAAAATCCTCTATGTGTGGTGCTATCAGTCCCAGTATAGGGGTCATTATTGCATATCTAGTAAGCTGCCAGAATATCTAATAACATAATTTGGAAAAGTCCAAAAATGTTTGTTGTGGAACCTAAACCAAATTCCTCCAAATTCCAATGGGTAAGATTTAAAACCACTGGGACGTGCATGAACTGCACGTTATTGACTAGGGCACCTGGTTGAGAAGTGGTAATCAGACCACTGGGTGGACCTGGTTCTTGGTTTTGGACACTCAGTGTCTGGTGTTACAAATTCTGGGGCATCATGTGGTAGAACTTTTAGGACAATAGTAGTGGTAGCCATATGAGTCAGTATGCAAAATTCCTGGTTATCAACAAATTTTAAGCAGAAATTCAGATCAGCCCAAGCTGTTAGGTTGTACACACCAGAATTTGTGAGGTGTACCTGCTGGAAGGATAGAGTACCACCAGGAAAAATCCTGGCATTGCACCAGCCTTGGAGGGTGCCTTTGTAAATATGGGCTATTGGTATTGGATCTTTATTATGACATGCATACCACTCAATTTCAAGACTGGATTGATTAGAAGCGAAGATCGAAACATTCAGTAGAGCCTCACTGCCCTCCTGAACAGTGACCGTGTCTTCTAGGATAATGTGGACTCCATGGGTTTCTTTGATATTCCGTGGGCTTGTGAGGTACTCCACCTCAACAAGCTTGCTGGGTTTGGGGGTCACTAGTATCTCATCTGCGTTACGATATACGCGTTGGACTTGAAAAAATACCAAAGCTCCTAAAAAGAAAAATAAGTGTAAAGCAGCCATCTATGTCTGGAACCTTAAAGAAAAGAGAAAGGCAAAGCATAGTTCAGTACTATTCCACCCAACGGGGTAAGGGGAAAATAAATTCAACCTCCTTTATACAGTTTCATCTGATTGGCATGTAGCCATTTATCAGTGAGTTTCTTGTTCTGGGGTAGTCTGACTTGGTAGACTGATGGACTGATCTTGTTTACAATGGGGTAGGGCCCCTCCCATTTGTTTTCAAATGCATGAGTAGGTTGTGCAAATCTGAGAACCATTACCTAATCCCCAATCTGCCAATCCACATCATGTACAGTTTTATCAAATTGTATTTTGGCCTGTTGTTGGGCCTTGCCCATATGTTGTGCAGCAAACATGTGTACCTTTTAGATGTCTTGTTTGAGTTGCTTGACATATTTATCTATTGATACTCTATCAGCAGTGGAAGCACACAGGTCCAGAAGTAGGTGTTCTGGTAGTCTCATGGACCGTCCGGTCATGACTTCAAATGGGGTACACTAAGTACTTGTGGAGAGTGTCCCCCTTATTGCCATAAGGAGTAAAGGCAATAATGCATCCCAGTCCTTGGGGTTGTCCTAAATGAATTTAGACAACATCAGCTTGATCTGCTTGTTAACACTGAATAGGTGAAGGTCATCTTTCACCTTTTTGTAGGGGCTGTTTGCTGGGAGTTCTTCCTTAGTCCCTTTGTCAAGGAATCTGAACACTGCCCTCAAATGAGGGTCCGTCTTTTGTGCAGATGCTAGATCTAAGGGCACAGAAGTAGTTGTTTTTTTATTCACAGCAGCAATGCGTACTGTATCTGAGACAGAGGGAGTTTTCATTTCCCATCTGTCCTCTCCTCGTGCACCTTCTTTCGCCAGACAGTTGGCATGGTTGTTAAAAGGGAAATAAGGTTCACTCTTACAGTGTGCGCGAACCTTATAGATGTACAGTTTATAGTTAAACCATCTGGTTAACATTGTGATGTACACAAACAAGTCTCTGTATTTTACAGGACTACCATTAGAGGACTGAAAGTTTGTTTTCTCCCAAAGGGGTAGAAATTCAGTCAGAGAGGAACAGACCCAATTAGAGTCTGTTATGATGACAGTGTCTGCAGTGCCTTGCTTTAGCACTTCCAGAGTACAGGCCACAGCAGCTAGTTCAGCATACTGTGCATAAATGATGGTACACCTCCTAGCAATGCGCACTCTGTCATCACTAGAATGTACAATGAGAATTCCAAACCCTGCTATCTGACTCTCTTTAGTATGTGAAGCTGAGCCATCAGTAAAAACACGACACACAGTAGAGTCATTTAACACTTCCTGAGGTGCTGGCAGGAAGGATTCTGGGTCAGGTAGGTCAGGGGGTTGGAGTGAACAGTCATGGGCCTCTTCTGTAAATAGCAGGCCATGGGCCAACAAGGATGGAGTCTTGGTAGGAAGGACAGTGATGCCATGATCCTGTAAAAGAAGAGATCAGTGTGTAAGTCTGGCATTGGAGATAGAGCCATCTTTCACTGTGTCTGACAATGGAAAGTGTGTGGGCATGTGATTGGAATGCAGCACAATGGGGGCATATCCAATGATGTACACAAAAAGTACAATAAAATGTGCAATATCTTGTATCTTTTTGCCAGAAGTGCCTGTTATTGTCTGAGCTGGGAATAACCCAGACTGTTCCTGCCTTTTGCCTGCTACTGCAGCCACAGTGTGGGATAATCGAGGTGGCACTGGTGGAGGGGGCCCTGCAGCAGGTGCAGGTGGTGCTGGCACTGTGTGGGGGTGCCTGCACAGAGGAGGAAAGTGGTATGCAGACTGCATGTAGTGCTTCAGCTGTGGTTTGTGGTTCAGTAGCCTCCGGGGGTATAGGAGGTGGTACTGGAACAGCTGGCAGCACAAGTTCATAAACCAAACCTGTATCCCACCCAACGTGGCCTCTGATGATGAAAATATCACAGCCACAGGGCTTTTAAAATCAGGGTTAGAAATAACTTCAGCCTGTTGCAGGGCTAGACTGAGGGTTCTGCTACCTTGTGCTTCTACCCGACTGCATAGTGGGTTGCCCCACCGGAAGGCTGCTGGATGGCAGGAACCTTGTCAGCCATCTGCTGGGCTAAATGAGCAGATTTAAAGAGCTAGTGTACTGCTTGCAATTAATAGTAATTTTCTGATGCAGTCAGCTATCACTTCCAGTATCTGAAGTGTTTTTTTTATTTTCTGTTTGCTAATTAGAAGATTTTCCACCTGGCAGTAGGTGATGTGTGGAGCAGCACTCTGTCTGGAGGGGGAAAAAAAAGTTAATTCTGTTCCTCCCACCAAGTCGTCAAAAATGAGACCAAACACCTTGAGGCGCCACAATCCTTGCAGCCTGAGCAGTGACTTTCACAAGCTACCAATCAAAATGCAGGAAATTGTAACATCACCAGTAACCAGGGAAAGCCAGTCCCTGCTGCTTCATTTGAAAGTGAAACCTGGCAGTGAGAAATGGTTCTCATTGGTTACTAGTGATGTCATAGACAGTGTGGTTTCAGAGTTGATGTAGTGGGAGGAACAAAACTGACTTTTTTTTTCCTCCAGACAGAAAGCTACTCCACACATCACCCCAGTACTGCCAGGTGGAAAATCTTCTAATTAGCAAACAGAAAAGAATAAATACTTGAGATATAAGAAGTGATAACTGACTACATCTAAAAGTTACAATTAATTGCAGACAGTTTCCAAGCAGTACACTAGCTCTTTAATGGGGTTGCTTGGTCGTGCTTGTGGGTTGGGTGAAATCCTAATAGTGGCCCCTTTAACTTTTGCTGCAGCATCAGCCACTGACTTCATAACATTAGGCTGTGTACCAGCCTTTCTCAAAATTACATCGATCTTTTTAAGGAGATCCTTCTATTCCTCAGAAATACCAGTCTTACTGATCCCACCAAAGGTTGATCAGGAAGTTGGTGGATCTTGGGGTTGGGGAAATGATGGCCAGATGGGTGGAAAACTGGCTGAGGGACCGAACCCAGAGGGTGGTTGTGGGGGGAGAATTATCTGGCACCAGAGAGGTAACCAGTGGGGTCCCACAGTGCTCGATGCTGGGGCCACTGTTGTTTAATGTCTTCATCAATGACATTGGGGATGGCATTAAGGGCAAAATGTGCCTATTCGTGGATGACACCCAGCTCTGTGGGAGAGTGGACACAGCTGAAGGGATACAGGACCTGCAGGAAGATTTGGAAAAGCTGGGGAGGTGGTCCAGGATCTGGCAGCTTGGCTTCAATGCCAAGAAATGCAAAGTTATGCATATTGGAGCCAATAATCCCAGGACAGAGTACTACCTGGGTGGAGTCCAAGTATCTGCATCAGAGGAGGAGAAGGACCTGGCAGTGATGATCACTAGTGACCTAAAGCACTCCACGCAGTGCAAGAAAGTAGCAGCAAAGGCAGATAAGATGCTGGGATGCATATCTAGGGGGATCAGTAGGAGGAGAGAGGAGGTTATACTGCCCTTGTACAGGTCACTGGTAAGGCTGCATCTAGAGTATGGAGTTCAGTATTGGTGCCCACACCTCAAAAAGGACATTAACCTGCTGGAGAAGGTCCAGAGGAGGGCTACAAACATGATAGCCGGTCAGCAGGATAAGGCATATGAGGAAAGGTTGAGGGCATTGAACATGTACTCCCTGGAAGACAGGAAAGAGAGAGAGAGAGAGGGGACATGATTGAGACATTCAAGTACTTGAAAGGGATAAATAAGGTTGATAAGAAGAGTCTCTTTAAGCTGAGTGGCAACCATAACACGAGGGGGCACAGTCTTAAGCTGGAGGGTTGGAGGTTTAGGAGGGAGGTCAAGAAGCACTTCTTCACAGAGAGGGTGGTAGGCACATGGAATGCGCTGCCTGAAGAGGTCATCTCATTAAAGACAGTGGGCAGCTTTAAGAAAGGCTGGGATAGGCATAGGGGGAAGGTAAGGATCATGGGTAGAGAGGATGGGAGGTGTGGGGAGTGAGGGCAGGGACATTAGCTGAACCTGTGGACCCTGCTATACGAGCAGACTTGATAGACCAAATGGCCTTCTTCTGCTGGCTTCTTTGTATGTTCGTATAACAACATTATTAATCATGTCTAAAACCTCCAGCTTGTTTTATCTGGTTAAGGCAGCAGTCACAGGTCTCTGTGTTTGAATATGCACATCTCCGTGATGTGATGGTCGGCCATTTTGGAAGCTGCACTGGGTGCCACCATCTTGGTGTATGGTAACATGGCCAGCATCACATGGGCATGAGCTTCCATCTTGGGGATGGCATGGTGACACAGCGTGATGACATGTGTGTCCACCATTTTGAGGCATTAACAATCCACATTTTGTGAATCAAATATTAACAATCCACCATTTTGTGAATCAAAAGAAGAGTGGCCCACCATTGGACTAGACCACTCCACAGCATGCTGTGAGTCCTCACAATCAGACTCCTCATCACCAGAAGAGGTAAGAGCAATGGGCATATATTGAAAGTCCTTCATGGCTTTAATATGCCCAGCCAGTACCGCTCGCTGATGGCGCAATCTCGCCATCTTTGCTCAGCATTTCATGTGATTAACCTTTGCAATTGGTAACACACAAACCCCTCACAGCATCTTTCTGCAAGACTCTGCATGCGACGCTTTACTTCAGCGTGGTCGCTAATCTTACTCTTGAGCTTACCACTTACCTGGTTCAGCTCCCACCTCAGCTCCTCATTTTCCTTATGTAAGGTATTATTAGTCTCAGACAACAAGTCATTCATGTGTATAACCTGCTTTCTATCAGGCTTTGCTTTTTCACAATCATATTTCAAAGCATGTAATTCCTGAACATTACTATTTACAGTTTCATGTGAAAGGGAATCATTCTGCTGACACAGAGTTTCAATTTGTGATTCCAGTCTGAGTGCTCATTCTGCAAGGTCAGAATTCGACACTCCCACTTCTCACCTGAAGTCAGTGTAATCTGACTCCACAGCATACAGTTTCTGTAATGACACTAACAAGGCTATGGAAGAATTATTTTTGGTACCACTCTTTAAATCAATATAATAATCAAAGATAGCCTGTGCAGGATCAACTTTATCTTTAGCTACTGTAGCAAAATCCTCAATACCACCACGGCTAGTGAGGTACTGTGAGGTTTCTAACCTCAACACTGTGCATATTTTTTTAGACATGTTTAAAAGAAACAGAGAAACCTTTAACTGTTTGTGGTTCAGGAACTGTGTTTCGAACCACAGTAAATGAAAGCACACAGACAGTTTTTGGTGTATTTGGGGCCTATAAGTGATGTACCCACAAATTGAAAGCACTCTAGCTGTCTTCATGGAATATATTACAGCTCGGTGTTCCCACAGGAGAGCGGCAGCTCACTGCACAGATTTAAACGTCTGGCAGAGAGGTCCCTAGTGCCTAAGCTCCATATACTGGCCAAAGGCAGACCATGAAGATTTACACAGTAGAAGCTAACAGCTGCTTGTCACTGGGTGATTGCTCAACCCAGAGTCAAAATCCATAAGGGAAATAAGTGTAACTTTGACCACTACTCAGACATTACTGCATGCGGTCACCATTTTATTATCTAGAAAATCTAGATTTGTTATCTAGAGTTCAGCTCTAGATCTATCAGATTCTTGTATGTCTGTAGTGTTAGCCAAATAACACACACAAGTAGTAAGTAATAAAGGAAAGTTTATTACAATACTCACGCCAAACATGTGACAGAGAAAATCACAAGGGAGTCAGTTTCTCACCAGTCCTTGAGGAAGGTATAATTCTCTCTGTGAGCAACAGGCTTACAGAATGTTATATAGTATCTGATAACAACATAGTTACAGTGATAAAAACATAGTTATGGATATGGCAACATAGTTACATTGGATGGCCATCCTAAATAAGGTGTAGACAATGCGTCTCCCTTGGGTAGTTACTCAGGAAACAGAATTACTAATGAGTAAGAACTTAGACAAAGGAAATGCCTTTGTCAGCAGTAATGACATACAAAGAGAATGCTGAGTAATTAGAAATACATGTGGCATGAAACCTAAGTATAAGACACAAACTACATATGCTTATATGAGTATATATAAGAATATATAACAATCACTGAAGATCCATAAAGGCTCTCTTATCAGTAATATGGGTCCGAATATATGTGTATATAATACATAAAAGACAAACATAACCTAGGTAAATGCATTATACACTACTGCATTGAACACCATTACAGTGGCATTAAAAATCCATTATAAATTCATTAAATGTTCCCATTAAATTCCCATTAATCGGTACGTAAATAATGGCCCAAATAACAGTGTAAGTCTATCAAAGCATTAAAATGCCATTAAATGTAATGTGTTATTCCAGTATAATCATGCCATTAAATTGTTAATGGGCATGAAATTTAAGTGGTAATTTAATGGCCATGTAGCCATAAATTGAATGGCTATTAATTGATGTTAAGTGCCATTAATTTAATGGTCCAGTATCCATTAGTTTGTGTTGCCATTAATATATTTTAATGTCCATTATTTTAATGGTCCTTCAACCATTAATTGTGCTGGCCGTTACAGTAAAGTAATGGCCATTAGAAGCTCCATTAATTTGCCCATTAAAACTGCCATTAATGTAATCTAGATTTTGAATCACTGTATTAATGGCCATTAAACTGTACTGATATTTTAATGGCTGAATTAATGGTCTCTAACTCATTAAATAAAACCATTATTATCCCCTTAATGGGTATATAAATAATGGCACCATTAAATTATTACCCTTTTAATGGCCAGTTTCCTTTTAATGATATTTTTGCATTTTAATGGTCCCCATTAATCACACACAATGCCAGTAAAACCCATGTATTTTAATAGCCCATTAACTGTACTGAATTCAACCATGACTCTTATGCACCAGAATTCACCATTAAGTTTATTTTTGATGAGCTAATTACTCTGACTGAAAACACTGATGCATAGCAGTACCCATCAGCGTGCAATTCCTTTAAATATAGGGGATGGATAGTGATCAGACAATAACCACACTAACTGCATTTTTAGCTGTTTACATTACGACTTGTTAAACCTCAGTAGTGCAGATTGCAGTGTGGTTACTGTGTGTTTCACATAATTCAGTCTTTATGTGTATGGTGTTACATAAACTGTAAGACATATTTAATTTCTTCAACTCTTATCCCAATTGATTTTTTAAAGCTCATGCATTAACTATGATTGCCATGTAATAGAGAACTTTGAACGTATTCAGAATTCAACTTTGTTATGGCATTGCTGTGACATAGTGATACATGGTTCATATGGCACAGACGTCATAGTGATACCATAACAATGGTGTAAAGTTCTCAAAATCGATTGACATTAAGGGTTCACAATAAATTATAAATCTATTACCAATATTTCAGCAGATTAAAAAATTGCATCAGTAATGAATCATTTACAGTAGATTTTCTCAATTTGCCTTTTTATTGCTTTTCATTATCAAACGTGTCATAGAAATGGGCAGTATTACATACAAATTGAAACATTTAAACATACACACACACTATGCATGACACAGTCACCACAAACACTGCAACATGCCTATGCCCCACAGTGCTTGAGCATTGTTGCCTCCTTACATTGTCCTTGCACTATGGGGCTGCTGCATGTAGTGGTGTGTGTGCTGTTGTGTTTCACTATGTGACTGAGACTGCATCTGGGTGTGGGTGTATGTGTGGGCATCTGTGTGACCCCACTCAATTATGCATCACATTCTTGTTACTCCAGGACACAGCAGTTATGAGAACGCCAGAGACTACAGTGTTTGATTAACAAAAAGCACACATCGAACCTTCTGTTCATACTTTCTGGAATGAGACTGCTAACATGAGACAGATGGATTCCTGATGCTGGAATCAGGTTTATGATTTATCAATGACATTCATGCAGTGTCCCACAGAGAGAAACAAACACACACACTCATACACCACAGACTAAAGCACACATGACACGAGCACCACAAACACTGCAACATGCCTAATAAGTAATACCCCATTGTGCAGGATAAATGTTGCCTCCTTACATTGACCTTGCACAACAGGGATGCTGCATGTTGTGGTGTGTGTGGTGTCATGTGTCACTACATGACTGTGTGTGTGTGTGTGTGTGTGTGTGAGTGAGAGACCCCACTCAGTTATGTCATATTTTTGTTTCTCCAGAACACAGCATTGTTATGAGAAGGCCAGCGTATACTGGTTGATTTACTGAACATTCACAGAGCTCATTCTTGTTAGTACTACCTGATGGGGTGGGGGAGGGCCTTTAGCCACCAGGGATTATTTTACTAAATGTCAGGTGGGTGATCAGGTGGGGGGGGGGGACTGCTAGCCATAGGCGCTTTTTTAATTACATGTCGGGTGGGTGGTGGGGTGAGGGACTGCTAGCTACCAGGGCTTTTTTGGAGTGATTGCAGGTGGAATTTCCACTAAACTCAGACGTTTACTTGAATTCCACCTGTGGAAGTTTTTTCGCACACCTCTAGCTGAGGCCTTTTTTTGACATTTGTTATTATTTTCACTTAAAGGGGACAGGAATTGTGTATGATCAGTAACAAGTGCACATCGAGCTAGGTTTATGCAGCCCTTACAAAGTGTCACTCCCACCAACTGTCCTGTACCAACTGACATGCGATATATGCAGGATGCTGTTTACATGGCAGTTCACCATAATGGCTGTTGATGGGGGTTTGAGTGATGTGCATCCTGTACGGCCGCTCACTGAGAGTCGACTCGTGCTGTAACCATGACGTCACATCATGGTTTGCATGCCCTAGTGCCGTCTTTGAGGTCTGACAGTCTGAGTTCTGTCGGAATGTGTAAAGAGCAAGGTGTGTAGTACTGCGAGGTGCATGTGGGAATGTCCACAAACCGCTTTTATGCCCGCTTTGTGAGTCACTCATGGAACTGGTACATCGGCAAGGGCTCTGCTGGTATATCCATTCGAGGTAGCAGGCGCCAACAGTAATCATCAATGCCTGTGTTATGAACTCACTTATTGCTATCACAATGGTAAAGATCTGCAGTATAGGTAGAAGAAATGATGCTGTGTTGGGAGTGTGGGGAGTGAGGCACAGAGACAACAATATAAAACGCAAGTGAGTAGCTGTAGCAACATATGGAATATAAACCATCTGAGTTTGGAAATGGATCAGACAAACACTTAGCAAGCACTAACACCAGTCAGCAGAATAGTGATGAATATGCATGCAAACAACATACGTATCTGCTGGATACAATTGTGCTAGTTGTCTCAATCGATGTCTTCTTGTCCACATAGTCCCTGACGGTTTTGTAATACGGGGAAGAATTGCACATGGTTCTGTCCGTAGGAGCCGATGGTGTAGTAACATAAACACTGGATCTTGGTTAGCAAGGCTGTGGGTTCGCGTCCTCGGTGTGGGGAAATGCTTGTCATATCCTAGATGGTTGATGATTTGTTTAGCAATAGCAGTTATATTCAACAGCTAATTACCACATACTCATTTATTATGTGGTAGATACGAATGCGCACATCACATATTTACAGCAATGTGGCTGCAGCTTGTAAATGGACATGAGGTGAACCATGTATTAGTCAGATAATACACATATGGGAGCTTATCAATTAAAGCATGCCCTAGCTGTAGAGTGCAGTATGGTTCTGTCATATCTCCTAACATTCCTTGACCATTCGCACACTAACACTATATATGCGTGTGCATTCGCCTAATGCCCACTCAGTCATGCTGCACATTGCTGTCTAACTGTCGCCCAGCAGATGGAACGTACAATCAGTCCAAGCTCATTCTATCAGAACAGCTATGAACAAGAGGCAGACTGATGTGGATCTATGCTACGGAACTAGTGTCTATACATAACTGACACCCTGCAGTCTGCGAGATTGCAGTCGGGAAACAAATCAGACGTAACATCTTACTCGTTTGTCTGGTTCCGACTGTTTCTTGCAGTCTGTACAGAGTCAGTTACATATACACACTAGTTCTGTAGCATTGATCCACATGAGTCTCCGTTCCTTGCTGTTCTGAATGAGTGTGGCAGAACCATCGTATTCTCGGTCTGCTGGGCGACATTTAGATTTCAGCACAGTCTACATGTAATGGAGTGGGCTACAGGCAGTAAGACGGGGAATTATGAAAAGAGGGCATTGCTATTAGACAGTATTAGTACGGGTACTGCTGCAACATGGATCACGTCGTTTACCTGGTGAACCAGTTTATTTACTCACCGGGACTCTGGAACATGTGCTAGTGCATGCAGCAGTGAGAGGAGTACAAAAGGGTTACACAGCAAGTAATTTAGGCGAATGGAACAAATGTTCTAACAACCACTATCACGATTTATAACTACCCACCATTGGTTTCTGTGGTGCTGCACTGCTACTGCACACCGTCAACGGCACAGTCATCACATAACCGAACTATGACATTACGTCATCAGAATACTACTTCCTGCTTCAAGCGCTGATCAGCAAACAAGGGAACACGGAACATAATACACTGGTGGCTACATTAGGGCACTACACTTTTTATTCCACATGTATTTGATAGAACCCATACACTGTCTGGTGAACTGTAACAGCAGTGCATCCCCCAGTCCCTTCCACATGCTCATATACACAATTCCTGTCCCCTTTAATGCAGATATTACATCCTCATGCAGAGCGTACAGAGAATATAAATCGTATTCAATAAACATTCTACTGAATGGGTGGTGCTAGTCTACCATGTCGTCAGAATGCCTGTTTGGTGGTGTACTTGTCTGGTGCCAGTACTTCCTGACATCCCAGTACAGACAGAGTCACCACCTATGGGTATAAGCAAAGGAAGAAGGAACATTGGAGGGGAAGGAGGATACAGGCAAGTCTAAGAGTATTGCAAGGAGGGCCTCAAGACAGACCCAATGGACTTCTGTCTTTACTTTCTATGTCTCAGTTCTGCTGTGGCCTACCTAGATTTCAGTAAGGCCTTCAACACTGTTCCACATAGGACACCATTAAACAAGCTGAGGAGCCTAGGAGTGGGTCTAAAGGTGGTAAACTGGGTAAGAAATTGTTTGAGGGATAGGCAACAGAGGGTGGTGGTAAACAGAGTTCATTCTGAGGAAGGGATGGTGACTAGTGGGGTACCACAAGGATCAGTACTGGAACCAGTCCTCTTTAATGTCTATGTTAGTGGCATTGCAGAGGGGCAAGAAGGGAAGGTCTGCCTGTTTGCAGATGGCACTAAGATCCGCAATAGGGTAGACGCTCCGGTGGTGGGGGGGGGATGAAGAGGGATCTAAGAAAGCTTGAGAAATGGTCAAGAGTGTGGGAACTTAAGTTTCAGTTCGAAGTGCAAAATCATGCACTTGGTGTGCAGCAATGCAGCAGTGGAGTACAAAATGGGAAGTGGTACTGGCAACCACCTAACAGGAAAGAGACCTGGGGTAACCATATCTGATTACCTAAAGGTGGCTAAAAAGTGTGACAAGGCAGTGGGGAGAGCCAGTGGGATGCTAGGGTGTATAGGGAGGGATATCACTAGCAGAAAGAGGGAGCTGGTGATACCACTGTATGGATCACTGGTGAGACCTCACCTAGAGTACTGTGCCCAGTTCTGGAGACCACATCTCCAGAAAAACATTGAGTAGAGGCAGTCCAGAAGAGGACAACTAAAATGGTGCAGGATCAAAAGCTCGAGAGACTGAAGGATCCTCCATTTATAAACTCTGGAGGAAAGGAGGGAGAAGGGGGATAGGATAGGAACTTGCCGACCAATCTTCCAAAGCCCCAAACACTAGCAACCCCTTTCCTCCAGACACTAGCCCCCCTCTCCACGGCCCCATAGGCTGGCAGGCCAAAGGGGGGAAGGGGAGAGAAGAGAGAGGGACAGAGACTGTACGGACTGGCCTGTAACAGGAGAGAGACCCGACATGCAGGCTTGCTGCAAGAGACAGACTGAACAGACAGGTCTGCTACAGATCAAGTGAAACTAGATGGACAGGCTCCACTAAAGGAGAGAGATAGTGAGACTGAGACCAGACAGGCAGGCTTCACTACTGGGCAGTGTGCTTAGAGACTTAGACTGAACAGACTGACCTGCAATAGGAGAAAGAGTCCAGATATACAGGCTTGCAAAGAGGGAGACTGAGCAGGCAGACGGGGGAGAAGAAGAAAGGGACGGAGGCTGTACAGACTGACCTGCAACAGGAGAGAGCCCTGAAATGCAGGCTTGCAGCAAGAGACAGACTGAACAGGAGATCAAGTGCACCTGGACAGACAGGCTCCACTACAAGAGAGAGACAGAGTGTGTGTGTGTGTGTGTGTGTGTGTGTGTGTGTACATTTTCAGTGTCATCACAGGAAACAAAGACTGACAAAAATGAAGCACACAACAGGAGAGAAGGAAGAAGAGGGAGAGAGATCGGGACGGTCCCACCATAGGAGATATAAAGCATACACTCCCTGGTAGTCTAATGAATTCCCCTCCCTTACCCTGTTGGAATAATATTAAAACTATGTGAAACACTCCCTGCTAGTCTAGTGGTCCCTTTCCCCCAATCCCTGAGAGATAGCTGTGCGACACCTTGATAGTCCAGTGTCACCCCCCCCCCCCTTCAGTTCGACCCCAGCTGATCCTCAACTGTGCACAGAGCGGATGGTGAATGGGACAGACTCTCTCAACACCTTGATCGCCCACTGTGTTTGTGGGACAGGAACAGAGCGCATGCATATTGTAAAAACAGCTCAGTCTCTGCCATCCAAACAGCTGCGGACAATGGTTGTGTGAGAAGGGTCAGTCATCATACAATGCTCTGCCTACTGACACAAATGGGTTTTGTTAGGGCATCAGATTTCAGACATGGGGTGTTGAGCGTTATATGAATGGGCCAGGGAAAGGAGTGGTGGGGTGTATGGATACCTATGGGGATCAGGTGAAGAGGGTGGTGCCACCGGACTGTCAGGGAACTGCGCAGTTCTATTGCAGGGATAGGGGGAGAAGACACAATGGAGGGTTTGTCATAGTTTTAATATTTCTGATGGGGTTAGGTGCCACTAGACTGTCAGGAAGTTACCTTCATAATCTTGAGGATGGGGCTAAGGCATGCCAATAACAGGGAATTACCTTCATAATCTCAGGGTTTACAGAGGGGGTGGGGGGGGTCACTTGACTGCAAGGGAACTAAAATTAATAATCTTTTGGTTTGGGGTGGGAAGGAGACATGCCACTAAACTGGCAGGGAATTAAAGAGGGAAAGACTAGGTGGACATGCCACTTTAAAAAGAGAATTAAAACATGTAACAGAGATTGAAAATTCCTTTCAATCTCCATTGAGGCCACAGGTGCCAATACATGCCAGTTTATTCAGATCACATGCCCATGCAGATTTAAAAGCAGCTGTAACGGGTGTGACCATCCCGTTACAGTCAACCCACATAAAATAAGTAAAATATAGGGACTTAACCTGCCCTAGGGAGCCATAGGTAGGAGTCCTGTACCTGTAGAATAAAAGAAAAGGGGTCACAAAGGATCCACAGCTCTTTAGGGGGTCCAAAAGGGGGGGAAGGGACAGGATAGACATAACAATAGACTTATTTAATGAGGTTTAGGAACCCTTGTCCTGTCAGACCCGTAAAAAATAAAACAGAAAAATAGGTTAGAATAAAAAAGCAATAAAGAGCAAAAGCCCAGTAAAGGGAGTGATGTTTTGGGAAGGGGCTCAGCTAAAACCTCTTTGTCTATATTGGTGGCTGAGTGGCCAGTATTTTACTTAGCCCAGGAGGACTAGAGAAGACTAGTGGGGGGGCTAGTAGACCTTCTGTATCAATAAAAGTGGCATTCATACCTCTCAAGTGTCCCTCATTACGAGGTACATCCCTCATATTACCCCTTAAAAGTGTCCTGTCCATCATGGAAAAGCTGCTGTCCACACAGAGAATGTGACGTAAATTAAGACTTCAAAGCAGACATTCATCATATTCTAAGACGGTGAATAAAAAATAAACATTGTGCAAGTAAACACAATAATTTCCACAGTGTTCTGTGCTTGTATTTTCATGATTTGAGGGGGTGTCTCTCATTCTGAGGGTCTGATGTCCCTCATTTGGATTGTCAAAAAATGTTCATATCCCTCATTTCAGTGACAAAAGTTTGAGAAATATGGTGGCATTGGTGCTCTTGGGGGCTAGGAAATGCTGGGGGGGGGCCAGACTACAGCTCCCAGCAGCGAGCTGCTAGGTTATTTACATGAGCTTTCTAAAAATGACTTTTGCAGCTTCCCAGGTCCCTCGCTCATGTCTCCGGACCCCTATTAAGTGATGGGGATCCGGGAGCAGAGGGGGAACCTCTGTTCTTCCAGAGCGGCTTTAAAAGACATGTGCGTCCAAACATCTGTGCTCTCCGGCCTTCCGCTGTTAGGAAAACACTGGGGGGGGCTGAAGGTTTCAGATGTTGACAGAGGACCCGGGCTGGCGGTGAGCAGCAAGACCTAAAATCATGAGTGCCCCCAGCTCACTAGAGAAGGCGATCAGACTTTCCCTCTACACAGCTTGCTCCCACTCCACTGGCCCTCTCCATGTCAGTTAACAATGGAAGTGGTCATTTGTACCATCAAGTTCCTAAAAGGTGGGTTATTCATGAGAAGTATTGGCCGCTCGAGGAATTTAAACATCCATGTCTATTATTCCAATTTAAATTCAAATCACCCCACTTTTCATATGGAAGTTTGCCTTTCAATTATTGGGGCTTGCTTCATTTTGTGTACTGTCAGTGTTTAGTGATGTAATAAAAGTATTTTGCCTAGTACTGATTTGTTTAAATCACGAAATAAACGTTTTAAAAAAGATGACACTCAACTCAGCATTTTTTTTTTTTTAAGTGAAAAGTAGTTGCTTTATAAACTCACTGTTGGACTTGCACACTTCAACAGGACACATGCCACAGACAGCACGCACACACACACACTCACCCACACATGGTCAACTCAGTCCCCCACCCAACAACACAAACACACACACGGCCCCCCTCCGCCCAGTGCAAAATGACACTGTATGCAAACTTAGCAATCTGACATTATAATTTGTACCATGCATATACCAGCCATCCTGCAGCCTCTCAACCAGTTGTCCCCATCGAAACTCTGCCAGTTGCCCCCACCCCAACACAGACTGCCCCTGCATCTGACAGCCCTTACAGAAATACTGCCAGTCCCCACCTCAACACAGCCAGGCCCCAACACAGACTGAAAACACTGCCATCACCCCACCCTAGTAAATACAGTCAGCTCCCTCACTGGCAACCCCAACACAAATGGCCCCTGTGCGAAACACTGCCAGTCCCTGTAGCCCACTGCAGCAAACCCCCAACAACAATACAGATGCCCGCAGCAGAAAACTGACCACCCCCCGCCCCATCTGGAAACACCGCAACCCAAGAGGACGCAGCTAGGTCTGCTACCCTGGCACTAACACAGTCAGCTACACACACACACACACATATCCCAACCCTCCACACATGTCCCACTCCCAGTTCAGCCAACCCACACAAGTGTCACTGTAGACAGACCCCCACAAGTTACCCAGTTCTCTGCCCAGTACCAGTTTCCCTGCCAGCTGCTCAGCCCATGATGCCCCATCAATGCCAGTTTCCCTATCAGCTACTCAACTACCCCCTGAAACAGAGGCAGCCAGTTCTGTATCCATGTCTCTGCTAGACACAGCAAATACGCAATTTATTTGTTCTCCCCCAACCCCAACAAGGCCAGGTCCAACCTCCCAGACACAGCCAGCTCAGCTACCCCCTTCCCGACATGGCTGGGAGCCTCCCACCCCTGCTCCCCTGAACCCAACAGCCATTTCTCCAGACCCAGCCATGGCCAGCTTCCCACCAACACAAGCAGTTACTACTTTTTTAGTCCCTGATTGTAGCGTTTGTACCCAGAGAACAAACTAGTTGGGCCATTGCCAGGATTTTTGCGGTGGGGGGGGGTCTTTTTGTGATGAGTGGTGGTATTCTCACACGCACTGTGTGTGAAAAAGTGTTTAAAAAGCCAGGGGTCTGGGGGTCACCAGGTCCCCAAAAGCCCTGGGGTACCAGATGCTGTGTGGTGCATTTTCTTGCTTGTCCTGAAGTTAAATAACTTGCACCTGAACTCTCCTCCACCCCTTGCTCTAAGGAAGGATAATGTTATCTGGCAGCTGGCTGCAGGGTGAATACATGTACTGTATGTATTCTGTACATGAGGCTAATGTATTGCACCTCAGGGCCCTGGGGGCAAACCAGGGAGCATTGCCACTGGAGGTAGGTTCCGGTTGATTGGGGAATCAGGTGAGTAGAGCTGAACTACCAGTTCTTAGGCACCCAAAAGAAAAAAATTGCCCCCCACAGGACAGGAGTTAGAAGTTAAAAGCCTTTCACTCTGGAAAACCCTTCCTCTCCAAGATTGGAAATTTCTGCTGAGCTTTCACCCATGCTACCAGTAATCAGTTTTGCAGTTGGGGGGGTGGGCATTGGATAAGCCCCAGGAGAGCTCAGTCCCCCAGAATAATCACCTCCCAGTCCCAAGAGATATTTTCTCTCACTACCTCTTCACACACACCATAAGTACCCCTGAGCAGGACCACAAAATGTGGAGCAAGTTCCCTCCTGCTTCCCCACACTGCCAACATTTGTCATCCAGTGTTAAGCCTATCCTGGAAACTTCACTAATGTTCTGTACCAAAGATGCAAGATTTTTATGTAACCCCTCACCCCTGCCTTTTAGCAAAAATGACAGGTGGCATGCTGTTGAAGCTGACAGCAGTACCTGGGGCGGACTGGGTTCGGGGAGGATGAGGTTACTCGGCACAGGGGACCTAGGTTTGGCTACTCTGCACAGGGGCACCCAAGTAAATCCAAACACAAGAAGCAATAACTGTAATGTCCAGAACCAGGAATGGGATTCTACAGTGTGGCTTTTATTCACATCCAAGCTGAACAAACAAAGCATAGACGGACCCCCATGGGGCTACATTCCTGGTAATGCAGATTAGAGACAACAGAAACACTTCATCACTATTTCCAGCCCTCAGGCTCTGAACCCACCAGGCGCACAGCCCGGACTTGCACGCAGCTTTGGGTACACAGCCCGACTTGTACACTACTTGGGTTTTCCCCACAGGCCCGGCTCCCCCGCCGGCCACTTGATCTGCGGTCCATTTTGGAAAATGAACCAATTATCCTGTTGTGGCTCCCCAAACCACTTTAGAGCCTTCGACTCCTAGAGGGAATTTTACTTTTAATCCCACGTCTGGGTACTTCCCTCATTACTGGCCAAGTGCATGAGGCAAAGTAGAAATCCACAGAGCAAATCCGTAGAGGTGGACCTGGTCACTAAAGATGGGGGCTCTCCCACCTTCAGCTCCCACAGTCCATACCCAGCCATTTCTCTGGAAACTAAACAATTCCTTTACTGAAAGCTTGGCAATGTGGATAACTGGGTAGACATATGTCACATCTCCTCTATATCATTTGACTTCCAATAAGCGCTGGACTTGAACATACTTTTTTACTTTTGGCTAGCCTATTACTCTAGGCCTCCACTATTTCAGTAGTCAATCCACATGTCACAAGTCCCAGGGTGAAAAACATAGGCCCTTTCAGGAAGAGCAGACACTCACCCTCCGGTTGCAGGTGCCCCACAGGCGATTCACAAATCTTCTCGTTCTCCCAAAAAACTCTGGAACAAACAGGCAGCTTCTCCATTAGTAGCAGAACCAGGGGGTTGCCCCAGGAATATGCAGGAAACCCTTTCCTGCCCCCATCCCCAGAGGGAGGGGGCACTGATACCCAAATCAGCGGTCTCCACCACTTACAGACTGCTTCTGTGTCTCTCTTTTGGTGGAGACACACACCCTTTTACCTAAATGTAGCCCTATGTCAGGGCTGAGGCTCCAAGAGCCTAAACTGAGCTGCTGTGCTGCTTTCACAGCAAGCTTCCAACTCCAACTCAGCTACAGACTACTGTTCAAACCTCCCAACATTCTACTCCAACTCCCTGCTGCAGATTCCATTGTGGCTTATGCAGCTGCGATAGTTCTATTGGTGATGTCATCCCTCAGTCTCAGCTGAGACTGAGAACAGAGTGAGACAGTGTGAAACCCATTTAACTAGAGTTTCACAAGCTGCCTTCCCTGCCTACCACTAGGTCTTACTGGGATTCTAGTAACCCCGGGTAACAAGGGGGTTACACTCGCCCTTGACCAGGAAAATGACTGTCCGCAGTCATTGTTTACCCGGCTTTAGGCCATCCCAACCAATGTGCTACCTGCAGAGGGGGGTGATCAGGCCCCCTCCTACCATGTGCAAGCACAGGCAGGCAACACTAAGGGCCTAGAGGCCTTTAGCTGACATATCAGCCTGTACACTACCCACTTACTATGGACGCCTAGTGGCTCTGGTAGAACTATCCAGAGCATAGCCCTAATAGCTCAGCACTGCAGTCCCTACGGCCGTTCAGGACCACAGCCTGTCTATCCCCCCTAGCCCTCTAGGGAAAATCTATCTGCCTTTGCTTAATACCCCAAAAACCAAAACAACCCGGGGACCTCCCTGACCTTGGGCAACCTGCAACCACACACCATTAAAATACCACATTTTATACCATTTTACTGCCTCATCCCTACCCCCACAACCACACCTGTGGAAGGAAAGCGTTAATATAGTAACAACAACAATAACACCACAGTACTTTAAATTACTACACACTAAAGTACTAATGAGGAACTCCGATGAGCCCCTCCTCCTCTTCTTGTCTTCTCTTCTATCTTCTCCAGGACCACCTGCAAGAAAAAGAAAGACAACACACACTCCTAATCTGCATACACAGTCTACCTAAACCCCTGCCATCAAAACACTGAAGAATCCCAAAAAGATTTTTTTAGTAAAGGTAGAAAAACAGTATATACATTAGAAAACAACAACATTATTTACAATACACATTTGGGGGGATGGAGTGCCCTAAAAGTCCCAACTAGTGACCACAATGCCCGAAAGCTAGTCCAATAAAGAGTCTCTCCTGGGCCGGAGCCCGGTGAAGCACAGTTCTAACAGGCCAAAGTCCCGAAGGGGAGAGTCTTTGAGGACAGTTTACACATTTTGGAGTCTGCTAGTGTAGGGTGTGTACTGCAGTGTCATAAAGATAGAAAAGTTTGGACTTACCAGCCCCTTGAAGAATGGAAATTCTGCACCGACCTGCACCTCTGATGAAGACTCTCCCTGGCAGCATTTCTTCCGATACAGCTGGGCGAACATCTTCTGGGAACCACAGGAGGGCACATCTGGGAACTGCTGGGCTGATGTCATCTCTGGAGATGGAACCTTAGAACAGGAACAAAAAAGGGAAAACAGCTAGTCTGATGTCATCCGATTACCAGGCGATGGCTCAGGATACAGCTGGGCTGGTGTCCTCTGTGGATCTGAAGTCATCTGGTGGGCCAGTCGATGGATTCTGGAAAGGCCAGTACACTGTAGAACTGATGAATGTGGGGCACCTGAGTCCTGGATGTCCATACTGGTGGATCAATAAAGGCACTTCACAGTCTGGTGTGGCAGTATTGACTACCACTGCTTGGCTTTTCATTTAGTAGGCACGGGCACATTTGCTGGGAGGTCCTCGCACTGAGGCCAATAGTACCGGGGGTCAGGAGCTTGAATTATTACCCCGTCTGGGCGCACATAATTCACACAGTGGGAGATTTCACGTCCCTCTCCGTCCGCTATTCGCACTCTGTCCATAAACAGTGTCCTGCCTCTCTTCCACTGGGTATACTTCTCGTGAAACAGTCTGTTCTTTACATGCTTGTTGGCCCTAGGATGCACACCTTTCATTGCTTCGGCCCAGATCCAGGATTTCCTGCTGTTCTCAATCTCCTCCCAGACTTTCCGAGGAAAGGTAGGAAAGGTCATACCATAGATCTCATTTGCCTTTCTACGAAGCAGTTTCTCCTCTTTACTAGCTTTGGTCAGTCTGAGACCGCTGGCCTGGTTTGGGGGTGGCCAGTCCTGGTTCTGCCAGCTACGCATCCTTAAAGAAATTAGAAACGGATCCCTGACTTCTTCCTCTTGCAAAGCCAGGGCAGTGGCATCACCACTCTCTTCCATGCATTCCTCCAAGGCAAGATCTTGAGGCTGTGTACCCGTTTCTTTTTCTCAAGGCCACATAGGTTCCCCCTCATCTTCCTCTTCACTGAGGATCTGAGCCCAGGAGTGAGCAGTCGTCCTCACTCCTAAGACTATCCACGCATCACTAGGCGCGGAGGTCGACACCTCCCAGTCAAAGGCCTGCCACAGCTCATCTTCTCCTAAGAGACTTGGGCTAGGCCCCCCCCCCCAGGGGTCTATTGATGCTTTATCCGAACTTTCCTTCTGGGATCCAGCATCCGAAACTTTAACTTCTGGTTTTGTCTCTAACTCTGCACCCTCTAGCTTTGTGCCACACTCCCCCGAGGGGCCTTCTTCCACAGGCTCCGCCTGGTGCTGTGTGCTGCCAACTGCAGATTCCTGAACCTTCGTCCATGTGGGAGCCAAACGAATTTGAGGCGCTTTATACAAGCCATATTTTTCTAGGCATGCAGCACAGTGAGGAATCATGAAGACGTCCCTTCCAGCTCTCAAGCATATTTGACATACATGCACTGGATAACCAGGAATCGCCAGATGAGGAGGCAGTTGTCCTCCATAGCACCACTTTTCAATATCCCTCAGTCGATTCACTGCTGCTGTTACTGCAACCCGGGCATGATCCGGATAGCGGCTGGTCCTGAGGCCATAACTGCAGAAAAACAAACAAAACTTTACTGTAACTGAAAGTCCCACTTTATTGAACACCTTCTTTAGTTTTAAAATGGCTCCTCTGCTGCTGTGTTTACTTTACTACCCCACCCTGTAATGACGGCGGCAGCACTCCTGTGCATCAACATTCAGAAATTGGGTCAAGCCACTGTGCACCCGATTTACACACACTACTGATAACTTTTGCTCAAACTGCACAAACTTGCTCTGTTCTTGTTTTAAACACATTTACTTGATTTTCCACGGACTTTTTACTTGCTGGAAACATTTCTTTGACTCACGGTCCCTTAAAGCTTCAGGTTTTTTAAACACAGGATTGCCTGTAAAACTAGTGCTTCACATTTGGCTACAACTCACAGTCTCTCTCTGGCTTTAAACTTTAAACTGAGGCTGAATTCATTACTATGCACACAGTCAATGGCTTAACAGACTTGCACTTGCTGGCAGGACTTGACACAGTCGTTACTTGCAAAGCGACTACACTGCTGCACACACATTTATATGGCATAGGGCAGAAAATTACTGTTTGAGCAATTTCCATGTTGTTGCTTACTGTTATCAGTAGCAGTTTGCTGCGGTGGGGAAAAATGGCCTGCAGCCAGTTCTTGGAGGCCTCAGAACAGAAACTGGTGGGCAGTCCTGCCGATCATCTTCTCGACCACCACACTTGCAATTCCGACGATCGATTAGCGGGTTGAGCCCAATTTTAAACAAGAAAGTCTACTTTTACAAGGTTTACAGCGATTTTAACACTCTGCGACACTCCTCCACTAGCCAGTACACGCACTCCACTCACACTCCCTCTCGAATGCTGGGGCAGTCACTGTAAAGCTGGCTGAGGGGCGGGACTGATTGCAGCCTGACCAATCACACGACGCCATGCAAATAGGCTCTTCTTCCTCGCGAGTGCTCTTCTTCTCACGGTGATTGTCGAGCAGGCAAATTTAAACTGCAGAATGCAACTTTTTTTTTTCTCAACTGACTCCACGGCAGGAGCCCATTTCAGCCATTTAACATAGCCATTTACACCTGCAAGTCTCTCAGTTCATTCAAAAAGCATTTCCAACATCCAGGGCACAATTTTCCTGTTGCTACCCCTAGTCTTCCACACTTTTCTTTACCACAGTTCATTTTAAAAGCATTTCCAACGTCCAGGGTACAATTTTCCTGTTGCTACCCCTAGTCTTCCACACTTTTCTTTACCACGGTTCATTTTAAAAGCATTTCCAACGTCCAGGGCACAATTTTCCTGTTGCTACCCCTAGTCTTCCACACTTTTCTTTACCACAGTTCATTTTAAAAGCAGGCAAAACGCTGTAAACAATTTGATGCAGGACAAGGGCACACTCTTTGGCTTTACTGCTCCTTGGTAAACAGTTGGCATTTTAAACAGCAGCATAAGATCCACAGCACACAGCAACACACTAGGTAAATTGCTTCCAGCTTTTGGGCTACCCTACCAGATAGCCAAAGCGCTAGCCCCTTCATGAGCACCTTCCTCCCAGAATAAAATCCAAAGCGGTGCCTCCATTTCTGTAACCCCTCACCCCTGCCTTTTAGCAAAAATAACGGGTGGCATGCTGTTGAAGCTGACAGCAGTACCTGGTGGGGACTGTTTTCAGGGAGGATGAGGTTACTCGGCACAGGGGACCTAGGTTTGGCTACTCTGCACAGGGGCATCCAAGTAAATCCGAACACAGGAAGCAATAACTGTAATGTCCAGAACTAGGAGTGGGATTCTGTGGTGTGGCTTTTATTCACATCCAAGCTGAACAAACAAAGCTATAGACGGACTCCCACGGGCTACATTCCTGGTAATGCAGATTAGAGACAACAGAAACACTTCATCACTATTTCCAGCCCTCAGGCTCTGAACCCACCAGGCACACAGCGGACTTGCCGCAGGCTTTGGGTACACAGCCGACTTGTACACTACTTGGGGTGTCCTCACGGCTCGCCTCTACCGGCCACTTGATCCGCTGTCCATTTTGGGAAATGAACCAATTATCCTGTTGTGGCTCCCCAAACCACTTTAGAGCCTTTGACTCCTAGAGGGAATTTTCCTTCTAATCCCACGTCTGGGTACTTCCCTCATCACTGGCCAAGTGCATGAGGCAAAGTAGAAATCCACAGAGCAAATCCGTAGAGGTGGACCTGGTCATTAAAGATAGGGGGTCTCCCACCTCCAGCTCCCACAGTCCATACCCGGCCATTTCTCTGGAAACTAAACAATTCCTTTACTGAAAGCTTGGCAATGTAGATAACTGCGTAGACATATGTCACATCTCCTCTACATATCATTTGACTTCCCAATAAGCGTTGGACTTGAACATACTTTTACTTTTTGGCTAAGCCTATTACTCTAGGCCTCCCACTATTTCAGTAGTCCAATCCCCATATGTCACACAAGTCCCAGGGTGAAAAACATAGGCCCTTTCAGGAAGAGCAGACACTCACCCTCCGGTTGCAGGTGCCCTACAGGCGATTCACAAATCTTCTCGTTCTCCCAAAAAACTCTGGAACAAATAGGCAGCTTCTCCATTAGTAGCAGAACCAGGGGGTTGCCCCAGGAATATGCAGGAAACCCTTTCCTGCCCCCATCCCCAGAGGGAAGGGGCACTGAAACCCAAATCAGCAGTCTCCACCACTTACAGACTGCTTCTGTGTCTCTCTTTTGGTGGAGACACACATCCTTTTACCTAAATGTAGCCCTATGTCAGGGGCTGAGGCTCCAAGAGCCTACACTGAGCTGCTGTGCTGCTTTCACAGCAAGCTTCCAACTCCAACTGACCTACAGACTACTGTTCAAACCTCCCAACATTCTACTCCAACTCCCTGCTGCAGATTCCATTGTGGCTCATGCAGCTGCGATAGTTCTATTGGTGATGTCATCCCTCAGTCTCAGCTGAGACTGAGAACAGAGTGAGACAGTGTGAAACCCATTGAACTGGAGTTTCACAAGCTGCCTTCCCTGCCTACCACTAGGTCTTACTGGGATTCTAGTAACCTCGGGTAACAAGGGGGTTACATTTACATTGTAGGAATTTACCATTGGCATACATACAACCCCTATAAGCACTGGACTGCAGTTCTTCCTGGCATTCTCTTTAAGCTGCTTAAACAACAGTACCTCCCATCTATCCTCATTCTCCTGAGCCCAAGTACATTCCCCCAACAAATACTTAAAAATCTTGGTGATCTTGGTGATCCTTCATCTGGTCTGCCTCCTACCTGGCCCATAGATGTTACTAGCAGTTGCAGATGTGAAGCTGTGCTATATAATAGATAGCAAGTGAATCAACTGCAGATGTCTGGAGGTTACGTTTGCAGTCACAGCCTGTGACTTCAGCACTGCCAGCCATTTAATTATCACAATCAGTGCTCCCAGATCTACAGGGATTCCTGTATTTTGCAGGGATTTTGTGCCATTTACAGGGAAATGTATTGGGTTACACAGGAAAACGGGGAAATTAAGCTTCCATAGGAAGCAATGTAGTCTACAGGAAACATAGAAACATAGAATTTGATGGCAGATAAGGACCGCTTGCCCCACCTAGTCTGCCCATTTCCCTAACGGATATGCTGCAGATCCTAGTTAACCAACAGCCTACTTCCTCCTACCCTACACTAGAATTGCCTTATATCTGTCCCATGCATTCCTGAATTTCCCCACTGTTTTTGACTCCACGACCTCCTCAGGAAGGCCGTTCCATGCATCTACAACCCTCTCTGTGAAGAAATACTTCCTCACATTACCTCTGAGCCGTCCCCCTTCTATATCTTCAAATTGTGCCCCCTTGTTCTTACACATCTCTTTTTCTGAAAGATGCTGCCCTCTTGGACTTTGTTGATTCCCTTCAGGTATTTGAAAATTTCTATCGTGTCCCCTCTCTCTCCCTCCTTTCCTCGAGGCTATACATCTTAAGCTCCTTTAGTCTTTCTTCATATGTCTTCTGGTGCAGACTCTGCACCATTTTGGTTGCCCTCCTCTGAACAGCCTCTACCCTGTCTATGTCTTTGCGGAGATGGGGTCTCCAGAACTGTACACAGTACTCCAGATGTGGTCTTACCAACTGTCTGTACAGAGGGCCAGCAACTTCCTTTTTTCTACTGGTGATGCCTCTCCCTGTGCATCCCAGTATCTCCCCACCCCTCCTTACTGCCTTCTCACATTGCTGGACCACCTTTAGGTCATCTGATATGACTACCCCCAGGTCCCTTTCCATTTTTGTTGTTGTCAGTATCTCACCCCCCATTGTATACTCTTCCCCTGGGTTTTTGTTTCCCAGGTGCATTACTTTGCACTTCTTCGTTGAATCTAAGCTGCCATACATTTGACCATTCCTCCAACCTTGCCAAATCCCTTTTCATCCTTTCCACCCCACCTTGCGTATCAACCCTGTTGCAGATCTTTGTGTCATCTGCAAAGAGACATACTTTCTCTTCCAGTCCCTCTGCAATGTCACTTATGAAGACATTAAAAGGGACTGGCCCCAATACTGAAACCTGCGATACCCCACTAGTAACCCCTTTCCCTGGGGCTACAGGGAAAATGCCAAATCTGGGAGCACTGCACAATGCAGCCAGTTTACTTAGCACTTGTCTCCTCCCCCACATCTCCACCATCTTGTCGGCTGTTGTAACAGGGCAAGAACTTAAAATGCAGTCCTCTCGCAGCACCGCCAGGCAGTTTTAGCACTAACTAACAGTACTCTGTTTTTTCACTCATCCATACCCCCCAGCAGCTGAAGCCAAGCCCCTATGAGTTGAAGCCAATAATATAATTCTAAGTCCCATCCTCACAAAGTTTTGGCCATCAAGAGAAATTACTGCTTTTTGTACTCTTCACTTAGTTTTAGCACTCAGTCCTTCTCCTTACCCCACTCCCAAACAACATCTCCACCAGGCGGCTGTTACATGCTGCTTTAACGAGACCTCTGACAAAAATTAACAGGCAGAAAATAGACTCCGATGGCCACCAGCAAGCAGACAGTTACCAAGCTGGCATCTTGTTCATCATTTTCCTCGTCTCTCGTCTACCGCCACACTCCATCATCGATCTCTTGCTTCAAGCTGTGTCACAGTGTAAATTCTGGGCAGGCCAACGTGCACACTTACGGCAGGGAGATTCAGTGACTCACCTCCTCAGCATGGCAACGGATTGACCAATAGAGGATGGGGGGGGGCACGGTGCGAGATTCAGACCGAGCAAATTGGGCAGATCGGGAACAGGTGGGGGCATGTGTTGAAGGGCATCACAGGTACTACAGGTAAGGGAGCAGCAATGGGGAGGGGGTTGCACATCAGAGAGCAGAGAGAGAGAGAGAGAGAGAGACAAACAGCAGTGGGCACTTCTTACTACAGCCCAAGGACTGGATGAAATTTAAAGGGACAGTTACAATATTAACGGAAGACAAAAAAAATCAAAAGGAGGTTTCAAATGGGGGTTCATTCGCACCTGATGAACACCACCTGGCAACGGGATTATTTCTGAATAATAAAAACAAAAAAACCTTTGGCCAGCTAGCCCTTATTCTCTAGCCCAACTGGCTAGCTTGCCTATAACTGGGTCTTTACCCTGCCTTTGCTGCTTGAGCCCTGTTTACTATCTAATTCAGGGTCTTCCCTGCCCTGCTCCACCTCCAGGAGCTACTTAATTTGAATGCTGTCCACCCCTTCCCTATGCTCCAAGCAGGAGTGCAATTTAAATAAATTTAGATAATTTTGAATAGGGACACCTTCTCGCCATAGGCTACCTTTATGGAGCAATTTAAATAAATTTGAATAGATCCAACCTTATGCAGTTCCTTGCTCCCAGGCCATGCCCTGAGTGCACTAATGGCCACTGCCATCCTTTATTGTGCCCCAGCATGAAAAGTAATTTTTTTATTTTTAATTTTTTTAAAATGTTACTATTAGTTCAGGCGGACAGCACCTGCTTTATGGTGCTGCCACTAACACACCACCCCAACCTAGGGAGAAGTTGAGGAGAGAGGAGGTGGAAGTGTGGGCTGGATGCCCAGCTCACTGCAGGCAGGTGGTAGGTTTTCCCTTTGGGCCATACTCTGCCCCTTGCAAATCACCCATAGGACTTCTCGGAGCCTATTTGCCCATCTGAATCACCAAAGGGACCCCTCATACCAGATTTCCCCAGCTATGGCCCCCCTTTTCCACCACCCAGACCTCCCAGGGACCCACATACTACACTACCCCACAATGTTCACCCTCTTTTCCCATCTGGACAACCTGGAGGACCACCCCATTTATGCTGCCCTTACCCAGGACATTGACTTGAGTGGATCTTGAGCCTACGGCCATAATCAGGGTAGGTAGCAGGCAGATGACTTGGCTATGGGGCCTGAGAAGCCTGAAACTAGGGATAGGGCTCGACACCCTGCTGCCAGGGCTAGGAGGGGTATGATAGGGTGTATGACACCATGGCTGTGGGGGCTCAAGAGCTAGTGGCCCCACCTTCAGCAGACCCACCTTTCATGTCACTGGGCCGCCATCCCTTACCCTGGGCCAGCCCCCTCAGCTGACCTTCCCCCTTACATTTGAAACCCCCTTCCCACCCACAGACCAGCCTTGTCCCCCCAGCATTGCTGTGCCCCTCATGGAAAAGGTGCTGCCACACATGTGCTGTGAGCACACAGCTAGTTTTCAGCTGTGGGAGTCCAGCTGCAGAGAGGGTGGGGGGTCCAGTTACAGAGGGGCCAGATCTGGAGAGGCTGACCACATACCTCTCAACTTTTCCTCATGAGGCTAGGTTTATGGCACCCACCCCTTCAGTTCACGGCAACATGTCAGTTCATCCCAATCTATCTGCTCCGTGAGAACTCATGCTGTACTATTTGCTCCTGTGTTAATCAGCACCCTGTACAAATCATTCCCTGACAATTCACCCCCAGCATAAATTAAATATATTGGGAACAAATTGGGCAGGGAGCCTATTGATGCTGGAACTAATAGTATGGCGCAAGTTGTTGCAGAGCGGATTAACCAGGATGACTTGACATGTAACCTTAGTGGACTCCCACTGTAACAGATGCAGGCTCACCATTATGGCTCAAATTTCCCACCTCCCAATCAAGTAACTGAATCATGTGTACTTACTGGTCCAGGTGAGGGAACTTCTGTGTAGAGTTTGATTCTACATGCTGGGGAGTACCTGAAAAACAAAGGTTACACAGGAGTCACAGAGGAACCATAGATCTTATCTGTGTCAATCTTCACCATTCATCACAGATGGGTACTGGCCAGAGATCAGGACCCCGCGGGAGCCTTTTTTTTAAAAAAAAGGATAGGCGGAGTCGACGCAGCATTGGTGCCGCCCTCGAGGCTGACGTACTACGTGGCGATCGAGGATTAGCCGTTAGGCTGCGTCGACTCCGCCTGCCTACCAGTTCTTCGTCTCTCGCTGTCGAGGTCGCCTCGTGGGAAGCCAACTGAAGAAGTTTAATAGTTTTAGGCCTTAGCCTTTCGCATTGTGCGTTCGACAGTCCGTCGGTCTCCTGCTAGTTGTGGGTTCTGCCTCCACTCGACGTCGCCGGTAAGATCTTTCCATTTATTTTAAAGTATAGTGACGTCGAGTCTATTTTTGGTGTTTTTTCCCGCAGGTCATGTCGCGGTCGGAGGGCAAGAAACCTTCTAAGGCGGGGCGGCCCCCTATGCGTCGGTGCCCGTGCAGCCGCAAGTACTCCGTTACTGACCAGCATGACCGTGTCTCGCTGTCTTGGCCCGCCACCACATGGATCTGCAAGCACGCCTGCTTCTCCATGGACCGCGTCCTAGAACAGCTGCTGCTAGTGTAGGGCGAGCTCGCCGACTTTCGTGGTAGGGTTCACACTGCCGGGCTAGCCGCACTCTCTGGCCTTTCCTCCGGGTCCCTCCTGTTCTATACGGACCTGAGGAGGAGGGAGCTGCTTGTGACCAGCCTTGGCTGAGGCTCCTCCAGCGGCGCAGGAGGCCCGCCCCACTTCCTCCGGGAGCGGGCAGGAGGCGCCCATGGCAATCACCCTCAGGGTGAAGGCTTCGGTGTCGCCTCCGCGTCCGAAGTCCGGTCGACGCCGCCCTCAACACCGCCGGGCCTGGCGCCGTCACGGTGCCGTGAGTTCTGTCGGCACCGACGACGGTGCCGACTGCCTCGGCGCCATGGGCTTTGTCGGCACCGTCAGGTGCTGACGCTGCTCGCGCCGCCGTGACCTGGATTCGTGTCACCTTTCGCCATGTCTCACAGCACCGAGGTTGAGCACGGCACCGCGGCCTTCAGAGTCGCCTCGTCGGTGCCGCCCAATGGCTTATTGGTGTTTTGGTGCCGCCGCACCGAGGAGCCTAGCGGTGCCGTGGTTCGCGCCGAGTCCGCTGAGCTGTCAGCCGCCGCTCGGGTCCTCGGTGCCGTCAGCGCCGAGGCCTGGCGGTGCGCCGATGCCGAGGCTGTTGCTGGGGCTGTTGCCCGGGCGCCATCTCTGTTCCTGGTACCGCCCCGGTGCCAGTGGGACTTGACGGCGCCGTGGCTGGCCCTGGCTCAGGACCTTTGGACCGAGCTGCCCTGACGCCTTCTGTCAGCCCCGCTTGAGGGGCTGTGGAGGGCATGGATGCCGCCTCGGCCACTGCTTTGACTACTGGGCTTCTTGGTAAGGTCGCCTTTCCTCGCCCCCCTACCGTTTGGCTTAGGGCCTCAGACTCTACCTCTTCAGAGTCGGAGTCGGGCTCAGAGTCGGATGGGCAGTCACACCCTTCGGGGTTGTCTGCAGAGGAGGGCGAGCCGGTGGTCTCGACGACGAGTCACAGCCAGCCCCCTTCTGAGGAGCGTCAGGTTCTCCCCGAGGTTGGGGTCAGTGGTACTGACGAGCAGGCCATGGTGCGTGCCACCATTGCCATGCAACCTGGCCTTGGAGGGTTCCTTGACCCCTTGGCGGTGGTACTCCCTCCCGTAGTGTGTCTTGATCACCCAACTTTGGGGCCCATCGGGAAGTCTACAGGAGGGAGGTGCTGCTCCCTGGGTCTCCCCTTCGGGGCAGCCCAGAGCTGCCAGCTACCTAGGTTGGCCCTCTCGAGGACCAGGACCCTCTCGGACTCTGAGGGGTCGAGGGATTTGGGGTCGACGTCGGCCTTTCTCTGGGGTCCACCCTGGCCCTGGACAAAGCCAAAGTGCAGACTTCCGCCCTTCCCCTTCCGGTTCCTTGAGGGGGTCCCATTCTTTGGAGGCAGGGGACCGTCCTTCTGGATCTATACGGCCCCGGTCGCCTCACTGGGGGGATTCTTCTGGGCGCAGCCTAGGCAGTACCAATGTGGTTGTACAGCTGTCGGCTGCGGAGTCTTCCGGGACACCCTCCTCGGGTGTCCATGGTCCGCTCCCTAGCCCTGGCAGAGGTCAGCCGACTTCTTCTCTCGGCTCTGCCCCTATCCCTCTGTCACATTCTCCAGCGCTCCCAGGCATTCTTGGTCCTAGCGGCCCTCTCACCTGGGAGCAGTTCAGAGCAGTGGCTGCTCGGTTCCCTGCCTACGTTAGGGCCATGGACAGCCAGGTTTTTCAACCTCCCCCCGAGCAACCACCCTCGGAACGCATGGTGACCTCCAGCTCCTCATCCCCCTCTTCTGGGGGAGAGGGACCATCTGTCCATATCTCTCCTGCCGCTGATCTCTCCGAGTATCAGCGCTTCCTCGTGAGGATGATGGAGGACCTTCACCTTTCTCCCCTGTCGGTCAGCAATCCTGAGCATGCGGCGCATGCCTTTCTAGGCGATTTCGGTGCGGCCACCCTTGTGGTGCCGCCCTGGCCTGCTCCCTTTCGGGAGGCGTCCATGCGTTTCTGGCAGAGGCCTTTCTCCGGTGTTCCTGCCCCTAGGGACCTCAGCCAGAGGTATTGCGCTCCCCCGTAGTCTCCAGGTTCTATGCCTCATCTGCAGTCTGGATTGATGCACCTGGACACCCCTGATGGGCTTCGCGCGCTCCAACGTGACTGGCCCCAGATCAGGACTCTTTGGATTTTGATTTCTGGGGGAGGAGGACTTTCTACTTGGCACGGTTGCTTCTCTCCATCTCTGCTCATCAGGCCCACTATGCAGCCTACAACAGGTTCTTGTGGTCAGCGCTAGGTCAGATCCTAGCTGCTTTGTCTGACTCGGAGCAAACCAGGCAAGCCATCGCACTCTCTGCACGTGGCCTGGAGCTAGCAAGGCATCAAGCAAGGGCATCTTATGATGCCAGTGAGGTAGCTACCAGGCGTAGGGACAGCAATCTGCACCAGGAGATCGGCGGCGTCGCTTTTCCCAGTTGTCACCCTTGGCCCGGGCGTAGGGTGATTTGTCCGCCACCAGGGAACCTATCTCTTTCCCGTAGGGCGAGACGACGCTTGTCGGGCAACTCCTTCTCCGGGGACCCCGCCTCGCCTCCCCACTCGGCCTCTTCAGGCCCAGAAGGTTCCCCTTAGTGTGTCACCCACTGAGGGCTAAGGGACTCTGTCCCTTAGGGTGCAATGAATCAACCCCCTTCGGGGGGCTTGGTACTCACCCATCTGTGATGAATGGTGAAGATTGACACAGATAAGATATAAAAATTATGTACCTACCGTAATTATGATCTTTCTGTGTATCTTCACCATTCATCACAATCCCGCCCACCATCCCCTGGGGCTTCAGTCTCTGGATCCTCCTCCTCTATGCCTACCCCTCTTGTGAGGTAGTTGGGCACACAGGGGGTAGTTTCTTCCCTAAGGGTACAGTTTGAGTGGCACTCCTTCTCTACTACATATCTTCACTCCTACGGGTGAGAGCTGGTGGTTGCCCTCCTTCTGTTATCCATCTAATTTAAAAAAAAAAGAACTTCCCTTTTTTCACCAAATATCTTTACAGAGAGAGTACTGAGTCCCTGTACCCTGTCCTTCTCCAGAATAGCCGACTCTGCTTTTGGGGTATTGCCAGTTATTCTGTGCCTTGAATTCTGGCAAATGAGCTTTGCTACTCCTTGCAGTTCCTATACAGTCTGGTGACGGACAAGGGTCCTGATCCTGTTACCTCTCACTCTCTCCAAATTCTCTCGCCCCCTTCCCTCCCTTCTTCCTTTTCCAGAGATTGGGGCCCCTACCCAGTCCCCTTAGTCTTCCTTCCTCTATGCTGTCCTCTCAGTCGTTATTTCTCCTTTTAGTTCAGTTTTCTCTTCCTTTTCTGTCCTTGGACTCTCTTGTCCCACCCTCCATCCCTTCCTCTTACCTCTCCGGCGACTCAGAACTGGTAGGGCAGGGAGTCGATGCAGCCTAATGGCTAATCCCGGCGCCACGTAGTACGTCAGCCTCGAGGGCAGCGCCCGCCGCGCCACCCCATCCTTTTAAAAAAAAAGGTTCCCACAGGGTCCTGATCTCCGGCCAGTACCCATCTGTGATGAATGGTGAAGATACACAGAAAGATCATAATTACGGTAGGTACGTAATTTTTATTTCTTAGGGCAAAGTACAGATGAGACCAATAGTAAATAAAAGTATACTTATCGGATGAGCAGTAGTCGAAGTCCAGCCTGTCCTATGGAAATAAAGGGGAAAATATGTTTGATACATGAAATTGCCATTAATTGGTGAATATTTGTTTTTAATTGCCATTAATTTATTGACACAACAAAACCATAATTTTTAATGGTAATGAAAAGCTCATTTGGACAGTTTTAATGGCCACTAATGTATTGGCACAACATTAACATAATTTTCACGGCAATGAAAAGCTAATTTGAACAGTTTTAATGGCCATTAATGTATTGGCACAAGACGAACATAATTTTCATGGCAGTGAAAAGCTAATTTGGACAGTTTTAATGGTTATTAAACATGCCATTAAAACAGCCTGATACAAAATGTAAGGGGTGTACCACACCCATTAATTATTTAATGGATACCTGTCATGGTTAATTAATGGCATGGATGAGTAAATTACTGGTTTGCACCCATGAAACGTCAACAATTAATGAAAATTTAATGAAAATAAAAACTGGTCATTAAAAAGGGTGATACAAAATTTAATGGTGAAAATTAATGGGTTCGCATGAAAATAATGGAAAATTAATGGAATTTAATGGATTTAAATGCAGTAGTGATAGTGAGGTATAATGTAATTCATGCATGATAAGTGTAAAACATAACTCATAACAGTATAACAACATATAAGATGATGTAAACATAATATATAGTAACATATATTAGCAGCAAAGCACATTCCTAATACCCATGCTTGTACGATGGGTACCTACATCTACATATTAGTGAAAATAGCAGTATCACAGTATAAGTGACCAGGAATACATTGTAACGTGTATGTGGGATAGTAGGGGTGCATAATCAGGCATAACACTGCTCTCTATTGCTCTCTAGCTATAATATTCTCGCTATTTATCAACGACCTTCCGTCCGTCACTGCCCATGGCCACACCACCTTGTATGCCGATGATCTCGTCCTCCTGGCCAGCTCCCGCGACATCTCCACAATAAACTCACATCTGAACTTCGACTTCGAACGCATTCAAACTTGGCTGGGTGACCACAGGCTCACCCTCAATCTCAACAAAACCCAATCCATGCTGTTCGGGTCCTTAAACAAAATAAAATCCTGCCCTGCCCCCTGCTGATCCATGGGGTGACGGCTCGCCCTTGAGGCGGTAACCTCCGGCATCAAGTACCTGAAACGTCACCTTAGATCCTCAGTTGGACCTCCTCTCACATTACTTAATGTTACAAAGGCCACTAATTGTAAGCTTGGTTTAGCCTACCACGCTAATAACATTGCCTTACCCCTGCCGCCTGGGCTATCCTAGCTAGGGGTCCTCCTTCCATCACTCTGTTATGGACTTGTAAATTTGCACCTGTTCCCAAATCCAGCCTCTCAAAATGGGACACGGCTCATAACGCCTGCCGCTCACGCTTCTGCCCTCCCTCACCCATGCTAGACCTATACACGCCTCGAGTGGCTTCCCTGAGAAGCATCGCCCTGCTCCAGGGTAATTTTACTGACAACATCATCCATTCTAGCACTCCCCCAGCTCTGGCCCTTCCCCTCAAACCTTGCCACATCCTACCACCTGCCGATCACATCAACTCAGGAATGCCTGGTTCTCAGAACATGCACCCTTGCGGGGACTGAACCTTCCACACCTCGCCCCAAACTCTGGAACATGCTACCGAGCTCACTCGGTCCTCCTCCTTCCACCCAAGCTTTAAAGCCTCCTCTGGAACTTCCTGAAACCTTCCTCCCCTGCTCCTGCTCAACGAGTCCTACTCCCTGCCCTCCCACCCTCCAACCTGACTGGACGGTGGGGCCTCAGCGTGACTTGCACTTCTCCTTCTGAATCTCGCCATGATTCCTGGACTTACCACCTGCCTAGGCACCCCCCCTTTCTGCAGGCACTCTTTATCTCTGTTCCCTGTTCACCACCTAGATTTATCCTGTCTGTCCCATCCTACTCTAATGCACCATGCCAACCTTGTCCTAGAGTCAGCCTTGAACTGCCTGTTATTTTAGTTATGTTTCTTGTCTCCTCAATCGTACATGTATGAATTTTGTGCCAACTTTGCCCTAGAGCTAGCGCTGTAACTGCCTGTGTATTTCTTATATACTCTTCTCTGTTTCTCAACTGCTCGATGTATGCCTACCTTGCTCTAGAGCCAGCACTGAATTGCCTGTTATCTTTCTATGTATTCCTTATGCTCCCTCTGTTGTTTATGTATGAAGTATTTACTTGTAACTACCTTTCTATGTATTCCTAATGCTTCCTCAATTGTTCCTGTATGAAGTTTTACCTGCAACTCTCCCGGGTTGCACCTGAAAATAGGCACATGGCTGTCTAGTGTGCCTACCCGGTTAACAAAAGCAAATAAATAAATAAATCTGTTGTCGGAATGTCAGGGGGCGCATAAGCACACTGCAGAGTTTGAACTTTTACATTCTAAAGTTCTATCTCTGGGGCAACACCTCAGTGCTGAGATGCTGCTGTTTTTATGACTGGCAAATACGCTGTGTAGAAGAAACATCATTACTGCAGTGAGTATTTTTTTGTTCTATTTCCACTGCCATGAACAAGGTCAAGGGTGGCCTTAAACTTTGCCACATGCTAAATGTGTTGAAGGTAGATAGGAACTTAGTCTCAACTCTGCCATTAGTCCTCTCAAGATTGCAGTTATGCTCAGAGATTGGAAGTCTCTCAGAATCACTACGTCATCCAGTTTGGCTGCTCTCATAATTTTCCCTGACCAGCTGGACATAATTATCTGCCACGATGTTTGGGTTCCTGTAGCATACCCTGAGTGATTCTTTTGCCTCCTGGTTCCCTACCTTGACCAAGGTGGACTCTGTGGCACTGCTTGACCTCCTGATTTTCACTTTGTCTTCCTCAGACACTCCCTCCCTCCCAAGGAGAGACACCCCTCCTCTTTCCTGTCAGGTATGTTCTTTTGGAATAGACTGCTGTTACACAACACTACAAGCAGTACCTTTCGACGTTTTTATTAAGAGAGTATTTGGTAGGAAATATGCATTAAATATATATTTAAATGGAAAACAACAAAAATAAATTTTATGTTACACTTGGAGCTCCATTTTTTACAGTCACTATCGGGCACGACAAAACAGATGGAGTTTGGTTATGTCATTGCACGGCCACTTGAAAGCACTATATGCAACACCCTGAACATGCCACCAGGGGGTGGGTGGGGAGAAGAGGATTTTTTTCAGCAACAGAGATGCAGTGGAAATGCATAATCCAGCTGTAAGCAGGTGGAAACAGGTTACACTCACTAACAGGCGGGATTGTGCCTATGCCTGGATCATTGCATGGCACCATGCCATTGTGCAACATAGTCACACTGTGTAATAAACAGGTATTTCTTCCTGAAGTGCACCCCTTCCTTACCTTCCCACAAGTAAAATGTCCTAGTGGTCGTGTAGTGTTCTTCCTTTTGGCCTGTTGGCTAGTCTCTGTTTGTCTAGTAAATCCCACCAACTCCTTCCATTGTATACTTTCCTGATGGTCTAACAGCTCCTCCTTCACCCCAGTGCTTTGTTAAGCATTGCAGAAAACTAAAGCAGCACTCAGCTGTATGCATTTGCATACTAGCTTGCTTATATACAGCACAAAAGTCATATTGTAACATCAGAAGGTGTGCAAATGGTGCCCCTGTGGTAGGGCAAAATGTTGATCCTAAAAAAAAAAAAAAAGTGTACATTATGGCTTGTATGGTATGTATGTTTCTGCACCCTCGCTTAGCAGTCCTGAATACTTGGTTGTGTAGTGGTTCACCACCGCCCCCACCCCTGAACTCTGTACAGCATCCTGGAGACTGTGCCTGTTCGCAGCACAGCTCACCTGTAACCTTTCCTGGCAGTAACCTGTGGGAGGCTACCCTGTTCCCTTTTCTTTTTTCCATCCTGTGTTTATCCTCTTCTCGCCTCGGCTGCCCCCTTCCGACTAGCCCCCCAGCCCTGTCATCTGGTTCCTGCAGGGCTTACCTTGCCACCATCATCCTCTGCCACAGGACTGTAGTGGGCACCCGGTCATTGGTGCAGGGCTTGCAAGGGGTCAGCCTTCATCTTGTCACCTGGGGGGGTCCTCTTGGTTTTCTCCCCTTTACTTCCCCAGAGTTTTGGTAACACGGTCACACATGCGCATGGAGGTGCACATGAATGCCTTGGCCCGAACAGCCCTGAACCACCCACCCGGCCTAGTGCCATCCCCCCCCCCCCCATCTGCCAGGTACTGCCATCAAGCCTCCACTTAGTGGCAGCCAAGGGCCAAGAAGGCTAACCTCCCCAATCCGGGAGAGGAGAGCTGCCTGGTGACTGCTTAGTCCTCTCCCAGCCAACCCCCGGCACCCCAAGCTCATTCCCAAACTTGGGTCGCCGGCATGGGAGAGGTGAGACACTGGGCACCTCTGCACAACTGGGCCAGTCCCTGCTCCCTTTTCTTGACGGGTTGTTAAGACATTTTAGACTGCTCAGGAATGGGTTGTGACTTTCAAGAAGTATATGTGTGAGCAGTTAAACTGGAAAAGACAAGGAATATATTGTACCATTAGCCATGCTGTACCAATGTTTAAATGATGTAGCAGACAATGATAGAAATGTCCAGGTCCTGTCAGGTTACCATCCTTATCAGACTAGAAGCAGCAAAAAGGGAAATACATTCATTTTAAAACAGATACCATAGCGTGTAAATTGAGAAATATAAAATAGTGCCTTACTAACTTTGTTGTGTGTGACTTTTATGTAAATATTAGCCATCTTAGGTAGGAACATATTGTAAAGTCCGACACAGGGGGTAGCACTGCCACTTGCAATGCCGACGACTTGGGTTCAGAAGATAACTCAGGACATCAGAGGGACAGCTGGGGGAGGAGAATCAAGCATTTGTTGGACTGCTCTCTTGGGGTGGGGGATGGGCAGAGCCCGGTGCTTGCCTGGTCCCTCATGGAAGCTGGGGGAAAGGCAGCCTGAGCCAACATGTTTGTGGTGGTGGCAGGTGTCAGTGCACGTCATATGGGAGTACATGGCATGCATTATGATGCTATTGCACACCATGCCTCCCAGGGGACAACAGGGAGGAAAAGCTGGTGGCAGGATGGCACAGAGCACCCACAGGCCTTGCACCTGACCAGCTAGGCATGCAGTTGGAACTGCATCTGGTACATGTCGGGGGGGGGGGAGCTACGGGAAGACAGCTGTGGTAAGTCTTAGTGGACGCCAGGGTAACAGGGTTGGGGCATTTGGCAGGTCAGGGACGAGGAAAAAAGAATAATAACAAAAAAAAACCAAGCATTTGTCAATGCCGAATGTTGTCTCGCTGGCACTGGCATTGGTAGTGCCGGAGTTAGAGACACATAATAGGAATGGCAGTGCAGTTTTGAAGTGACGCCAACCCCAACCCCCACCATGTAGAGACCGACAGGCATTGGGGTATGCCTTTGGGTCATCAGCTATAACGCTCATGCCATTGTACCTCACTCTACCCTGTAGACACTGACAAGTGTCATGGTGTGCTTTGGGGTCTTTGGACGTTATGCTTACCCCATTCCATAAGGAAATACACTGAGGTGGGTGCAGTATAGGAGAATGGGGTGAACTTTGTGGCCGAACAGTGCAAGGCACACCACGATGCCTGTCACTGACTGCAGGGTGGGGGTTGTGATGGAATGGCGTGAGCATTACAGCTGATGATCCCAAGTCACACCCATGATGCCTGTCAGTCTCTACAGGGTGGGGTGCTACAGTTGGAAACCCTAACACCATAGGTGTGTATTAGTATTTTCACTCCAAATTTTCAACATGGGCTTTTTGGGAGCCCACCTCATGAAAAGCGACACAATCAGTTTTTTTTTTAGCTGAAAGGTGGTTTTGTACAGTGGCTATGCCATTTGGCGACACAGGGACGAAAACACATTTTGGGCAGGATGTAGAAATGACAACTGTATTGTTCATGAGGAGGTGTAAAAAAATGGCAACGTTGAAAATCTGGAGTGGAAATATGAAAAATTGGTTAGGTTATGAGCATGCATAGAAACTGCGCAACACACGTCCATAACCCAATTATTTTGGGAGTTTGTTAGCCACATTTTTAACATAGGCATTTTGGGACCTCCCCTCATGAACAGTGGCACTGTAATTTTGTTAATCCGTCCCAAAAGTTGATTTCCAACAGCGACCACGCCATTGTGCGCCACAGGTGCGAAAACACATTTTGGACAGGATGTGAAAAATGACAGCTGTACTGTTCATAAGGTGGTGTGAAAAAATGGCAGTGTTGAAAATCTGGCATGGAAATATTACAAATTTGCGAAGTTACAAGGGTGCGTGAAACTGCACAACGCACGCTTGTAACACAGTCATTTTATGGATTTGCACCAGATTTTCAACATAGCATTTTAGACCTCTGCTCATGAACAGCCCACCGTCATTTCCTCAGACTGTCCCGAAAACTGATTTTGCACAGCGACCGTGCTATTCTGCACCAGACGTGCGAAAACACATTTCGTCCAGGATATGTGAAATGACAGCTGTACTGTTCATCACAAGAGGTGAAAAAATGCCAATTTTGAAAATCTGGAGTGAAAAGATTACAGATTCATGAAGTTACGAGCATACATGGAAACAGCACAACACACGCTCATAAAACAGCCATTTTTTGGATTTTTTTCACCAAATTTGCAACATAGGCTTTTTGAGAGCCCCCTCATGAACAGTGGCACTGTTAATTATATTTTGGTCCCAAAGGTGATTCCACCCAGTGACCGCAAAATCACCTTTTCGGACGAATAACGCTATGACAGTGACTGAATTCATGAAGAGGGGTCCCAATAACCCATGTTGAAAATTTGGTGCATAAATTCCAAAATGCCCGAGATATGCACCAAAGTTGGAAACCTATTTATGCCATTATACAGCTTACTGGCATTTCTTCAGTTCGCGGTTGACTTTGAAGAGTGCAGGCGTGTTCCTGGTCCACCAAAGATTGTCGCGCCAGACTCCGGAGGTAAGTATGGGGTGAGGGTGTGTGGGGAGGCAAGGTGCGCAGAAGTGGCGGCAGGGTTGCGGGGGGGCAGGGAGATGGCGAGGGACGTTTTTTTCACAGGATTGAAAGAAAAGAAAATCGGCGATGCAGTTTTATTTTTCAGGGATTTGGCACACTGGGTGGGCTCCCAGCATGCCACCCTAAGTGTTTTGGGGGATGCTGTAGCCGGCGAAGTTAGGCACCCGTCGGCACACGCTGTAGCGGGGCCCAGGGATTGGGCACCCCTCGGCACATAACAAATGGGTGTATTATGCCGACGGGGAGTGGGCTCCCCCATCGGCACATATATTGGGGCAGGGCATGCCAACAGGGGGATTGGGCACCCCCAAAGTCGGCATTATGGTAGGCAGTGTGCCGCCATGTTAAATGTTTTTCTCACCAGGGAAAGCATGTCAGGAGGTCCGCTGCGTATGACGAGCTTTACTTGCATTGCAGCGGACCTTTCCTTAGATGTGCTCGCCACATTATGTATGCATGGTGTGGCGCTGGCATGCAGACTTATTGGGGAATGAGGGACGCACCTACTGATGCGTGCCCTGCATTCGCCCAACAGTGACCGCGCCTCCAAATCTGCTACTACCACAATATGTTGGCTGTGCATGCGCAAGACAACATAAAAAGGAACTTCCTGTAAATGAGCCTCACCCCAGAATTTCACATCTGACAGCTGGTGGTCATGAGTCTTGGCAGTATGGCATTTGGTTCCTTAAGGGAGGGGACAGCTAAACGGGCATTTTCACACCTCCTGCATGCCTTCTGTGAAGCAACACTGGCACTGAGCATGAAGACAGCAGCTTGCCCACCCTCCCATTTGGAGGAAGGGTGTAGCTGTTGTGGCCCCAAACAGTGGGTTGGTAGATGGTGAAAAAAACTTGGAAAATTTTGAAATATTAATAATAATTATAAAAGCTTCTAGGCCATCCTATAAAAATATCTTAAATAATCTGGGAATCATTTTAATTTCTACTGAAGTGTGCTTTATATCTGATGGGGACTACCAATGGAGTACCTATTCCAAGCACTGACGTGGTGCAAAATGAAAAAAAAAATGATGGTCCCTATCAAACAGCATTGAAGAACTTATGGTCTTTGACACTGATATTTTAGTTGTTTTACAAAGTATTAAAAAAGCACATTCTAAAACTAGCAGTTTTCTACCAGGAGATAGATTCTGCTAGTTATTTGATCTGACTGATGAAAATTCAAGGTAACATTTTTGAAATGAGATACTTTATAGAAGAAGGGCATTGCATTGCAAAGACACATAAAATATTATAAAATTTGTTATGTCTGTGCTTGGCCGGCTCCTTTGCATTGAGCAGTAGGGGATTGGCATGTAGCATACACCTTAGCATGCTGGAATGTTACAGCAAAAGGGGGCTGTACATAGCATAGGGCCAGTATCATGTCATTATGGCTTCAGGCCAACGGCGCTACTGCCTTGGTTGTTCCCCTAACCCCCTCATCCAATAGCTTGTGCCCACTTCTGGGCAGTCCTGGAGTGTCACCATTGGTCCCTGCCAGTGCCTCCTTGGTGATTCAGTAACCTCAAGCCCTCCAGCCATGCAGCATAGTCCTTGATACGTAGTGTATCCCCCTATGTAGTCCTGTCCTTCTCTGTCCAGGATCAGCATTGCTGTACACTGCCAAACCCAGTCTCACACTGTAACATGCATTCTGGTTCAGAAGCCTACACCCCCTTTAAAACTGCTTTTGCACTGTGGGCAGTATAATTTGTGACCGGGGATGCAGGTGTTGGTTATTCTTAGCGAGACATTACCATGAACGTGCCCACAGTTCTATGACTGCCCTTCCCCTTTCCCCAAGCTGTTGCAATGCCCATCACTGACAGTGCAAGGAAAGGCTTGCACACCAGTTGTGTATAATTCAGGCAATGGGGCACAAAGTAGAACTGTGATGCAACTAACCACTTTATTCATCTGAATATTGACGGTATATGGGCCGCCTGGTACTTAGAGGGGTACATGACATTATGCACTGCATCCAAGTGGATGGGCTGTAGATAAAAGGAGAGAAAACTGCTCCTGCCAGGTTGCAGCCACCACACTCCATATGCTACCTGGATACAATTGAGATGCCCTCCTCCCTCAAAGTTCCCTCCACAGCTCCACAACTCCAACACAACTCTTTCCACTTGTAAAGCATATAAAAAGAAACTGTCAGTAGAGGAGGGCCTCTCAGTGATCCACAGTGCTGGGTTTGATACAGACTGCTGCTCCAGACAGGAGATGGAGCTTCAGGGTAGACCCAAGGAGTGGGAGCAGGACATGGCAGGTGGGGAGCAAAAAAAAAAAGTTTTGCTCAGATTCTGTTGATATTGACACTGAAGTTTTCGATATGGATCCATTTGATATGTGTATCTAGAAAAATATATATTAAATAACGAAGAAACTGTACTGTGTAAAACATACTAATTTGCCCATTCTTTAATTTTTAGACTTGCATTCTGGACGTGAAACAAGAACTGTAACAAGCTGTGCTCCCGATAGTGCACCAGAACTTCAATATTACTATCCAAAGGGTCATAAATGTGTCCTGCATGGCATTAAAAATGAGTTGCCTGCTCAGATCGTTAGAAACTTTGTTATCCCTTTTATACCTAGTGGTCCTGACGGCCTTCCGTTACGTAAGCGGTGCATATATCCACCACAGGTTCATCTTCTGGAAGTTCTACAGGATGACCCTCGCTACGCATCAAAACCAAAGTTTTCACTAGATGATTTCCTTGCAAAACCATCTTTGTATCCATCACCTGCAGAGGAGGAGCTGAAAAAAGCAGTCCTTTCCCGACACAACTATAAAAAGCTTGTGGAGCTCTTTACTGCCGAACTTCAGAAGAACAGTCAGACAAAAGTGAATATATTGCTGTTGTCCAGTGATGACATTCCAGTGGCTTCTACAAGAATCCCACCAAGACATCTTATCCTTGGTATGTACAGTTTATTGATACTTCTATTGTTTGCATGTCTGTTTAACTTCTTTGGGCACTTCTAGGGTCTAAAATGTTTAGGGGCTTTAGCTCTTTCCCCTCTTGCCCAGTTGCAAAAAACAAACAACTAGGCCAGGGGTCAGTTTTAGGAACTGGGAACCCTATTTGAGGCTAATGAGTAAAGATTGGAGGCTACAGCCCCTAATAGCCACGCCTATTAATGCCCCTGCTTCTCTTGCAAGTGTTTCATTGTTTGTGAAAGCAGCAACCTGCAACAGGGCGTGCAGAAAGAAATCATGCCGCACAGTACAGGTGGGTTTCTGAGGCCTAGGGTGCATTCAGGTGCCTTCAGCCTCCAGGAAGTGCAAAAAGACCTGTCTTACCACATACTCTGGAGTGGGTTATTGCTGGCTCATATGTGCAGGAAACAAACGTCTGAATAAGATGTCTTGTAAGTTTAAAAGACAGCTGCTGATTTGACTAACAGCCAGCTGTGCAGTAAGACAAAGTTTAATGCTTTGTCAAATCATGTGATTCAACCTATCCTGCTCATTTTCTCATTGCTGTTTTATAATGACCGATCTCAAAGTAAAATCATATTTTTATTCTCAGTTCTTCAGCTGAAGGGATGTAGGTTAGTGATTATCACCACTAGTATATTTATATATTGGGAAAGAAAGTACTGAAGCAAAGAACTGGTGAATACATTGAGGAGAATTTAAACTAGGAGGAGGAGGAGGTAACATGAAGGTCAGAGGTACTCAGAGGCCTCGGGATGGGAAACCATAGGGGCTTACCCCCCCATAACAGTGAAATAAGACTAGGGGCAAGTACTACAGGGGATGCCATAAAGGGAGGGCAGGAGGGGGGAGAGGAGAAAAGAAGGGGATGGAGGATGGCCTCCTTAAATGCTAGAAGCCTGGGGAATAAAATAGTGGAACTACAGGCTCTCATGGTGGAGGGAAGGATGGACATGGCGGCCATCACCGAGACATGGGCCACCCAATACCATGACTGGGACCTGGCGGTTCCAGGATACAGATTATTCCGCAAGGATAGTACCTGAAGAGGGACATTAGATTACTGGAAGGGGTGCAACACAGAGCAACAAAGATGATCCAGGGTCTGGGGGAGTCACCATATGAAAGTAGGCTAAGAGAGTTGAACATGTACTCACTGGAGGAGAGGAGAGGAGGGACGGGGGGATATGACTGAGACCTTTAATTTCGGTACATGAGAGGAATAAACAGGACAGGCACGGAGGGACTGTTCAAGGGAAGGGTGGGGAGGTGCACTAGAGGTCATGATATGAGATTAGAGGGTGGAAGGTTTAGGAAGGAATTGAGAAGGCACTTTTTTACAGAGAGGGTGGTGGCAGAGTGGAATGCGCTACCAGCAAAGGTGGTGACCTGTAAAACAGGGGTTGCTTCAAGAGGGGCTGGGACAGGGCAAAAGGGAGAGTCAAGGGAGGGGGGATGCAGGGAGCGGGGCAGCTACAGAATAGGGTTGCTAGCTGCATAATTGAGCAGACTCAATAGACCAATTGGCCTTTTTCTGCTGGCAGTTTTCGTATGTTCATATATTTCTCCTGGGGAATGTATTTTAATGGGATTTAGATTTAAACTGACTTGTGGTATATTTGTCATTGGGTTCTTTTAAATCTGTCCTGGTTTAGTAGTTTGGCTACCTCATGTGCTTGAGAACACACATTTTGAAATCCAACCAGTGTTTTGAAATCAGGTCAAAACATTTTTTCCCCTAAAATTGTGGTTCATCTCAAAATAGTTTAATAATCATTAAAGCTTCTGAACGAGACCTCAGCTTAACCTATAACAACATACCATAGTTAATATATTCTCATATGTAATTTCATGACAAAATTATTAAAGCTTATGAGCGAGACCTCAGATTAACTTATAACAACATACGAACATATGAAATTTGCCAGCAGATAAAGGCCTAGAGGTCTATCAAGTCTGCTCGAATGTGCAGCTAGCACCCCTTATTCTGCAGCTGCCCCTTCCTTCCACCCTTCCCCTTCATTAACCCTCCCCCTTGTCCTGTCCTATCCTCGTTTGAAGCAGTCCACTGTTCTACTGCATACCACTTCAGCAGGTAACACATTCCACCCAGCCACCACCCTCTCTGTAAAAAGTGTCTCTCATCTCCTCCTGAACCTTCCTCGCCCAGTCTCATATCATGGCCCTGGTGGCCCTCCCTCCTTACTTTGAACAGCCCTCTGTACCGTCTTGTTTATTCCTTTCATGTATTTAAAGGTTTCAATCATGTCACCCTGTCTCTCCTCTCCTTCAGTGAGTACATGTTCAACTCCTTCAACCTCCTCTCATATGATAAGTCCCCCAGCCCCTTGATCATCTTTGTCACTCTGCGCTGCACCCACTCCAGTAAATTAATGTCCCTCTTCAGATACGGACGCCAGTACTGCATGCAGTACTCCAGGTGGGGTCTAACTAATGACCTATACAGTGGCAGAATCACCTCCTCCCTCCTCGAGGATATACCCCTTGCAATATAACCCAGCATTTTGTTGGCCTTTGCAGCTGCCTTCCTACTGTAACCCCTAGATGGCGCTATCCCAGGGGCTACTACCCCTGCCTGATTTGCCACTAACAGGTTGAGGGGCCTGGATCCAATGGCGGGTGCCTCCACCCAGAGGTCAGGGTTTGCAAAGTTAAACTTACTCGGTCACAGCCCTCTGGGACACTGCAACCCTTTCTTCCCACTAGTGGCCCACACAATATATCAGAATTACCTTCACAGTATACACTTACCCCCAGGGCTGGTTCAGGCACTGGGACCTCCTGTAAAATAAGATACAGTGCAACAATCACAGTACAATACTTTAACATAGACAAATACCTCAGGCAGTATAACTTTGCTGAAACAAGCAGCTCAGTTTATTTAGGGGAATATAACAAGGACAGGGAAAATCAGGTTAATTAGCTTATCACTTTACTCATCTACCTATGGCTCTGTGCACAGGCTCATCCTACCAGTTACTGTCCTTGGTACCCAAGCCCTAGTGGCTAGTCCAAACCGTGGCAGCTGGTAGGGCCCTTTCCCACAGAGAAAGAAAAAATTAGTTTAAACAGTCAGCAGTACAGTGATTCCATTTGATTCAATGTGGGAATTCAACAGGAGCGACCCTGAATTAGTACTCACGACCTCCAAACAAGATAGGGTCCTTCAATGTCAGCAGGGCTACTCTTGAGCTCCACGAGATCCTCACACATTTATATGGCAAACTGCAACAGGCAAAAGTCCTTTAATGGCAGCAGGATTCACTTGAGGATACAAGCCTCTTCACACATTTATATGGTAAAACAGAAAGTACTATACCAGGCAGGCTGCTGCTTCTCTATCCCGATCGCAATTACTGCACAATACCCGGAGAACACACAGCAGATTCAGTTCTTGACAGACCGAGTGCAATTCAGCAATTTCTCCAGTCTTCTACAGGGTGAGCCTGGTTTCTACTCTTCAGATATCCTTTGATTCTCTTCACAGGACGATTCAGTCCTAACAAGCAGTTACACAAGCTGCAGACCGGAACTCTGGGCCTTACACACGCTTTCCGACTAAAACTGCACACTGAAAAGCACAGGGCTCCTCCTTCTTCACTGCCAGAGCTCAACTGAAACTCCAACAGACAAAACTGGCACTTCCTTTGAGTTCCTCCCAGTTCTTGACTGGATTGGCTGTCACTCACAATAGACTGCTCCTGTTGGTCCAAAAAGGCGAAGTCTAAACTACATCTCCCAGAGTCACTGCCCATACAATCCTCTTGTGGCTGGCTCAGATTATGAGTCCAGTTCTGATCTGGCCAAGGCACCATTTTAGAGCTAGCTTACCCCACACTGATTGGTCCAGTTCAGCAGTTCAAAACCAGAATGGGAACTAGGCAGACACAGTTCTGACTGCAAAGAAAGCAGGTTAGACAAACTGTAATTTCATTATTACTCTAAATGGTTTCTGGCAAACAGTTACATCTTTCAGATAGGTTCCTCTGCACTCCTAGTGACTGCAAAAATGGAGTGAATTGGCAGCAGCTCAAGTGGTACTCAATCAAAGAAACACACAGTCCCCATACAAACTAATTATGTCTGCAAGCAGACAGCTCTTAAAGAGACAGTACCAGAGGTTCTAAAACACTCACTGATAAATGGCTTAAATGCAAACACCATTCAGGCTTGGAGCATTCAAGCAAGCTCCTGGAAGTCTTTTGGGAACCCCCATTTGCAGGGGGTTACACCCTTCCTGGCCTGGGAAAGCTTGACGTCCGCGTCAAGCAAGTACCCCCATAAGTTTCAACTGCAACCATATACATTTGCATTAGGCTCGCACATGTAATCATCAGTCAATATATCATTTTACCAAGAACACATTTCTGAAACATTGCAGTACGTCACTCTTTACACAGTATTACATACACATTGTACCATAACTCAAGTTATTACCTCTTGTACATGAAACCTGAAGAGAGGGGGCCCTTCCCTATCAGTTACCTTGGGGCTGGATGGGGCAAGGGCACCATACTTAGAGGGCAACACAAGTAACTTGGAGTCAGCACTGACGCTCAGTTTGGGCAATGAGCTCGGGGACACATATACTCCTTTATGGACAACATTGAGAAGCAGATCCACTGGCCGGCCCAGGGAATCATAACTGAGGTGCACCACAGGCTTTACAGCTCGACCAGTCTTTCTAGGGGGAACTGTTACAGTCTCTGCACTCTGAGCCTCATTTTCAGCATTGTCCTCACTTGTCAGGGAGTCTCCATGGGGTAGAGAGGCTAGAACTTGGGGCACTTTCAGCTCCAGGAGTTACAGTTTCTGAGTCCACAAATTTGGCCTCGCATGGAGAGTTTTGGACACTGGCAGTGGACTGTCAGGGCACTCAAATACTCTTCTTGTTCTGGTGTATCACCAGTCTGACCTAATCCATCATTTTCCTCCCTGAAAGCTCAAACAGTTCAACCATGCACAATGATTCCATTTCATCTGATCTGATGCTTTGCACTTCACTTTCTGGGAGCATTGGTCCAGGGACGAAGCTGGGGCTTGGACAGTCCAGAAGGCCCAGCTTCATCTCCAGTATTGACTAGGGGATTGCCCCAAACAATTGACTCAGTTCGTAAGAAGGATAGTATTCAAAGTCACTCTCACTTTCTTCCGATATGGACTGACAGTCATGCTCAACTGGGACTTGTGGAGGGAACAATTTAACTTTGCTTCTGTAGGTGCAGACTTTCTTGATCTTTCTTAGCAGCAGCTCTAGTCATGGTCCAGAGGGGCATCTTCTAGGGGCTCAGACTCAATTAAGAGTTGTCCAATGGGCAGTAAATGATTTCTATGCATTGTTTTACATCTTTTGAATTATTCTCAGGCCTTACTTTGTACACTGGCAGATCATCTAGTTTGCCCACTACAATGTGAGGGAGATGGTGCCATCTGTCAGCAATCTTGTGCTTGCCATGCAGTCCCAGATTTCTTAGCAATACCTGATCTCCTCCTGGAGTTCCTGTGCTTTCACCTTTTATCATACCTTTCTTTGTTGGCCAGATTTCTTTTGGCAGCCATGGTTTGAGCCAGTTGGTACGCATGAGTTAGCTGGGCCTTTAATTTTTGCACATACTGTAAATAGTTGTCAGCTTGAACCCCATCAGGAGAGACCCCAAACACACATCTACCGTGTAGTCGAGCTTCTCTTCCAAACATCAGGCGGTAGGGGAGAACCCAGTGGCATCACTTTTGGTGCAGTTATAAGCATGTACCAGGGTGCTAATTTGTTGGCTCCATCTAGGCTTGTCCTTTGGGTGCAGGGTGCCTAGCATATCTAGCAAAGTGCGTTGAAACGTTCAGGCTGAGGGTCCCCTGGGGTGGTAAGGAGTGGTTCTGGACTTTCGCACTCCCACAGAGAAAGCATCTCTTTGATCAGACGACTCTCAAAGTCTCTCTCTGATCAGAATGGATTCTTTTGTGAGCCCCATAGTGAACAAAAGTTTTCTACAAGTACTTTGGCCACAGTGGATGCTTTCTGGTCTTTGGTGGGGAAAGCTTGGGCATATCTCGTGAAATGGTCAGTGACCACCAGCACATTACTGATATTTCTTTGATCTGACTCCAAACTCAGAAACTCAATACAGACCAGCTCCATGGGTGCACTGGTGGTGATGTTAACAAGGGGGGCAGCCCTCTGGGGCAAAGCTTTCCTCTGTAAGCAGCAACTACAAGTTCGAATGTGTTGCTCCACATCAGCCCCCATCTTAGGCCAATAGAATCTGGATCTCACCAAGTCAAGTGTTCTGTCTATACCAAGGTGTCCCATGTGGTTGTGCAAGGACATCAGTACTGAGTCTCGAAAGGCAGTGGGCAGCACTAGTTGTTGTTTGTCAACTTGTCCCCCTCTGTCTACTGTTTCTCTGTATAACAGTTTATTGATCAGTTTCAACTTAGGACCTTCTTTGTATAATAGTGCAGTTCTCAAATCCGTGGAGCGTAATTTGGACACATCTTTTCCTGCATAGAGGGCTTCTAAAGCTGCTTTGATCATGGGATCGTGGGATTGAGCCTGAATACTGTCATTGTCCAGCTGAGGCAGTGCACCAATGTCTATTGCAGAAAAGTGGCAATAAGCAGCAGGTATGCAATTCTCAGAGGGTCCCAAGCAATCCACCATGCAGTCCACTGCGTCCCGTGGACATTGTTTCCTCCTGTCAAACTTCCGCAGAGTGCCCGAATGTCAGGTTCTGCCAATCGGACCCAATCATTCTGGGAACAGGCCTCCGGGAGAGAGCATCAGCATCTATGTGGTTCAGACCTGCTCGGTATTCGAGAGCATAGTCATATGTAGATAATGCAGAAAGCCACCTATGGCCAGTGGCATCCAACTTAGCTGAGGTCTGCACATAGGTCAAAGGATTATTGTCAGTTTTACTAGTATTTTAGCCCCATACAAGTACTCATGGAATTGGTCAACAATAGCCCACTTCAAAGCTAGGAACTCTAACTTATGTACAGGATAGTTCTTTTCGGATGGGGTCAGGCTTCACTGGCAAAGGCCACTGGTCTCAGGCCATTCTCGTGCTCTTGGTACAACACAGCCCCCAACCCTTGCAAGCTAGCATCAGTGTGCAGGACGTAAGGTTTTCTTGGATCGGCATAGGCCAGCACTGGAGCATGGGTAAGTTGATATATGATCTCATGAAAAGCAGTCTCACAATCAGGAGTCCAGCGGGCCCCAAATACTTCACTCGGATGAAAATACACTCTTTCAGTCTTGAGGGACGCTGACTTTTGGTATTTTTTGTGGGTTGGGGGATACCCTTGAGTAAGGTTAAGTAAAGGGCGGATCACTCTTGAATAGTCCTTGATGAACGCCGATAATAACCACAGAATCCCAGGAATCTTTGCAGTTCTTTTAGATTTTGGGCTGTGGCCAGGTGGTCAAGGCCTCAACTTTACTTGGGTCGTCTCTATTCCTCGTGGATACTATGTGTCCCACATACTTTACTGATGTTTGAAAGAATTGACACTTATCAATGGACAGTTTAAGGCCAAAGTCCTCAGTCGGTCCAATACCTTAAATAATCTGCTCTCATGTTCCTCCAGTGGGCTGCCAAACACAATAACATCATCTAGGTATACAGGCACTCTAGTAAGTTCATGTCCCCACTGCACGCTCCATCAATCGTTGAAAAGTGGCTGGGGCACCTGAAATCCCTTTGAGGCATCTCATGAATTCATAGAAGCCAAGCGGACAGATAAAGGCTGTCTTCTCACGGTCCTCTGGGGCCATCGATCTGGTAGTACCCACTGCGGAGATTCAGCACAGAGACCACTTGCTCCGTTTGGGCAGTCCAAAGCATCCTGAATGCGGGGCATTGTGTACTGATCAGGGATAGTCCGCGGTTTAAGGTGCGATAATCCACACATATCCTTACTGTTCCATTCTTTTTCCTCACTACACAATGGGGAAGCATAAGGGCTTCTGGATTCTTGTATTACACCAGCAGCTAACATCTCTTGCAATGCCGTCTCACATCATCTATGTCAGCAGGTGCCAGGCGTGCGAGACCTCTCACGAAATGGTCTTTCGTCATGCAGCCGGATATTGTGCTCAGATCCTTGCACGCATCCTACATCCCATTCCTTTAAAGAAAACACCTGGTCTCTCTGGGCAAGCTTCTCACTGATCCTCACTTTCCATTCAGCTGGCAGCGGGGAGTTGCCGAAATCAAACAAGTCAGGCGTTACTCTGTCATTCTTCCTTGAACTCTTGCTGCTGGGTAGCACTGCAGTGTCTGCACAATGCACATTAGCCAGGATGCAACCTCTATTTACTCGAATGTCTCTTTCAGACACATTATGAACTTGGACCATTACCCTTCTGGCATAAGCATGGGCTCTAGCAGGCAAAATACTAGGCTTGACCAGCAGTCCCTCTGGCAATTTTCATCGCCTGGTGCATCCAACATTAATATTTTATTCTTACATCCTTTCTGATACGGACCTCTCCTGTAAGGTACACTGGGCATTTGCGCCAGGATCAGAGACTCAGGATCCTTCTTCCATACAATTCCGACCGTTCCTCTGGTTCTATTTTTCAGCATCTCTGTGCCTCATAGGCCTTCTTAATTAAAGCCGGAACTCTTAAAGCTCTACTAGTCTTTGACCCCTGTTTTTCATAACACAACTGTGCCAGCCTTCCAACATATGAGCATTTGTTCCAATCAACAAAGGGACACCATCATACAGTCCAGTGGGGGACACACTAGGCTAGGGTCTCTATTTGTTCGCCACTCCAGCCATGGAGGTGGGAAAGACAGCCAAATTGGATATACCCGGAATGGGGTAGGCCTTCTCACTTAACCCCATACATGCAGTCCTTCTAATGGTTGTAAGGTGCGTCTGACAAATGCTTCTGATACCAATCCTGGAACATAATTGTCACTTGGGAGCCACTGTCTAATACAGCTCTTGTAGACACTCCATTCACCTTTACAGTGGTCTCCATGGAGGGACCCACTATTCTGGACCAGTCTGGAGAGGCGGTAGTGGGGGCCTGGGCAACTGACCTTGCCACAAAGGATGTGAGTTAGCATTTTGGTGCCCTCGCTGGGATCATTTAGTGCACCTCTTAACCACTGATTTGTTCTCCAAGCTCTCCTTGTAGCCTATATGCAACTTTGTCAGTGTCTTTTGGGACCGCATTTCCCTTTTCATGTGCCCATCTTTCCCACAATTATAGCAAAACATACTTTCTGGAGTTTGAGCTGGCCGGGCGCCACACTGGGAGCCAGGCGGTGGTATTACTAACTGGAAACCTTGGTGCCATCTCTGTCGCGTGGCGTGATAAGCATTTGGAGACATCTCGTCAGTTTCTCCACTTCCATAGTCAAGGAATCGAGTTCGGAGCTGTTATCAGCAGGAGATACATGGGTGGGTACCCCCACTCCCATAGCAGATGCAGTCGGATATAGGTCAGGGCCCGTACTTGCAGGCGTGGCCTTCATAAAGGGACTGTTTTTGAATTCCCAGATCTCTCTCAACAGTTCGCCCCATTGTGGCATATCTTTTTCCTTGTCAGAGCACTCATTTACTGTCAACCTCTGCCCCTGAACTTCACTTGATGGGTCACCCTCAGTCACTCTGGTCGTAGCCGCAGCTGTTGGTGCAGGTCCCTCCCGAGTCGCCTTTTCTCAACTCCTCGAATTTCTCTCATTAACTCATCATAGGGGTGGGGATTCCAGTCGATTTGCCAGGCGTAACTGAAGCAACAGCAGTTCTGAGAAGGGGCAGACTTAAGGATCTTGTCCAGCCTGGTTCGGTCCAGTTCAATCGCTGGCAAACTACCCTTTCTGAGGCATTCTTGCAACAATTTTTCCAGCTGAGATACATACACAGACAACAACTCCCCTTGGTACTGTTGTGCATCTCTTACTCTCCACCATAGGTCTTCATCAGAATCTGGGCTCCCATACACATTCTCCAGGGCCTCAAGATAGGCCTGTGCAGTCACTTCAGGGTTACTGGCCCGTTTAGCACGGATGGTAGCCAGGGCAGGACCTCGGAGGCTCTCACTAACCCTCTTTCGCTTTTCAGCTTCCGAGCATTGCCATTCTAGCACTTGGGGGGCAACATAGTCTATCCAGGTCTCCCAGTCATCCTTCCCTTGGGGGGTGGGGAGGGTGCCAGAGAAGATCCTCAACCTTCGTAAGAGTCGTGGACTAATGGCAGGTGCAGAAATAGGAGTCTGCATTGGTTCAGCCACCATTATGGGTACTGGAGCGGAGAGGGTGTTGGGGAGGAACACCCCCAGGTGGCAAGAATAGTTTCTTCAAGTCCTCCACAGTTTTCCTTCCCCAAACCATTTAGCAAATTTCTCCTCAAAAGTTTCAGATAGTGGTGGGGCTCATCCCTCGGGTCTTACTGTCCTTAGTTATCACTCTCCAAGCAGTGAGGGCCCTCTGGGGTAATGGTCTGTGGCACTTTGGAGCTATCTATGGGATCCTTAAACTCTACTAGGGCCAGGAAAGTGTGGGTGAGCAGATTAGCATGCCGACCCACCACCACAGGGTTTTGTAACCCTTCCACCTTGGAAAGTACTCCCTGCACAGTGTCCGTATTGATACCCAGGGATGTCAGGATAAGCATAGCATTTTGGGGATCGATCTCCTCCCCAGTACACCACTCCACCAGCCGGTGCACAGCCACTTCTGTCGGGGTACCCATTTATTTATTTATTTTTTCCTTAACAGTGGTTTGTAAATATGGCCACTAGAGGACACACAATCCCAGCGGTGAGCCTCCAAGATGTAACCCCTAGATGGCACTATCCCAGGGGCTACTACCCCTGCCTGATTTGCCACTAACAGGTTGAGGGGCCTGGATCCAATGGCGGGTGCCTCCACCCAGAGGTCAGGGTTTGCAATAGTTAAACTTACTTGGTCACAGCCCTCTGGGACACTGCAACCCCTTTCTTCCCACTAGTGGCCCACACAATATATCAGAATTACCTTCACAGTATATACTTACCCCAGGGCTGGTTCAGGCACTGGGACCTCCTGTAAAATAAGATACAGTGCAACAATCACGGTACAATACTTTAACATAGACAAATACCTCAGGCAGTATAACTTTGCTGAAACAAGCAGCTCGGATTTATTTAGGGGAATATAACAAGGACAGGGGAAATCAGGTTAATTAGCTTATCACTTTACTCATCTACCTATGGCTCTGTGCACAGGCCTATCCCTACCAGTTACTGTCCCTGCACCCAAGCCCTAGTGGCTAGTCCAACCGTGGCAGCTGGTAGGGGCCCTTCCCCAGAGAAAAGAAAAATTAGTTTAAACAGTCAGCAGTACAGTGATTCCATTTGGATTCAATGTGGCAATTCAACAGGAGCGACCCTGAATTAGTACTCATGACCTCCAAACAAGATAGGGTCCTTCAATGTCAGCAGGGCTACTCTTGAGCTCCACGAGACTCCTCACACATTTATATGGCAAACTGCAACAGGCAAAGTCCTTTAATGGCAGCAGGATTCACTTGAGGTACACAAGCCTCTTCACACATTTATATGGTAAAACAGAAAGTACTATACCAGGCAGGCTGCTTCTCTATCCCGATCGCAATTACTGCACACACGCTGGAGAACACACAGCAGATTCAGTTCCTGACAGACCGAGAGCAATTCAGCAATTTCTCCAGTCTTCTACAGGGTGAGCCTGGTTTCTACTCTTCAGATATCCTTTGATTCTCTTCACAGGACCAGATTCAGTCCTAACAAGCAGTTACACAAGCTGCAGACCGGAACTCTGGGCCTTACACACGCTTTCCGGCCTTCAAAACTGTATACTGAAAAAGCACAGGGCTCCTTCCTTCTTCACTGCCAGAGCTCAACTGAAACTCCAACAGACAAAACCGGCACTTCCTTTGAGTTCCTCCCAGTTCGTGAATGGATTGGCTGTCACTCACAATACACTGCTCCTGTTGGTCCAAAAAGGCGCCGAAGTCTAAACTACATCTCCCAGAGTCACTGCCCATACAATCCTCTTGTGGCTGGCTCAGATTATGAGTCCAAGTTCTGATTCGTCCAAGGCACCATTTTAGAGCTAGCTTACCCCACACTGATTGGTCCAGTTCAGCAGTTCAAAACCAGAATGGGGAACTAGGCAGATACAGTTCTGACTGCAAAGAAAGCAGGTTAGACAAACTGTAATTTCATTATTACTCTAAATGGTTTCTGGAAAACAGTTACATCTTTCAGATAGGTTCCCTCTGCACTCCTAGTGACTGCAAAAATGGAGTGAATTGGCAGCAGCTCGAGTGGTACTCAATCAAAGAAACACACAGTCCCCCATACAAACTAATTATGTCTGCAAGCAGACAGCTCTTAAAGACAGTACCAGAGGTTCTAAAACACTCACTGATAAATGGCTTAAGCGCCAAAACACCATTCAGGCTTGGAGCATTCAAGCAAGCTCCTGGAAGTCTTTTGGGAACCCCCATTTGCAGGGGGTTACACTACATTTGCCGAGTTGTTCATTGACCCTGTAATGAGCACACCCAGATCCTTCTCCTCCTCTGTCTGGGCTAGATGCACTCCCCCTAGCTGGTAACTCCTCCTTGGGGTCTTCATCCCAAAATGCAGCACCTTGCACTTTTTGGCATTAAAGCCCAGTTACCATACAACATACCATATAGTTAATATATTCTCATACTGTATTTAATTTTATGACAACATTGCTAAAGTTTATGAGCGAGACCTCAGATTAACCTATAATAACATACTGAAGTTAATATATTCTCATATCTACAGTAATTTTATAACAAAGAAGAAAAGTGTGAGGCCCAAGACCCACTCCAGGGTGTGTGGTAAGACAGATCTTTTCACTTTTCCTGGAGGCTGAAGGCACTTGACTGCACCTTGGGCCATCCAAAAGGATCATGGTGTCATGATCTCAAATGATTTAAAGGTAGGGAAGCAATATGAAAAAGTGGCACTAAAGGCAAGCAGCATCCTTGGATGTATTGGCAGAGGTATTACCGGTAGGAAGCATGATGTAATCATGCCGCTGTACAGGTCCCTGGTGATACCTCACTTGGAGTTCTGTGTGCAGTTCTGGAGACCTCACCTGAAAAAGGACTTAGAGCATCTCGAAATTATGCAGAGACTTGCTACCAAAATGGTGCAGGCTCTGCACCATGAAAATATACAAAGCTAGGTTTAGCCAACTAAATTTATTGTCCCTCAAGCAGAGGAGGAACAGAGGAGACATGATTGAAACATTTAAATTTGTTAAAGGGATCAACACAGTACAAACCAGGAACATCTTCTGGGAAAACAGGGCCGTACATACTAGAAGACACAACATGCACCTGCTGGGAGGTAAATTCACAACAAATGTTAGGAAGTAATTTTTCATGGAAAGGGTGGTGGATCCTTGGAACAGCCTGCCACTGGAGGTAGTGGCAGCCAAGACAGTGAATTCAAACAAGCATGGGTTAGACATAGTCAGCTTAGCCAGACAAATTTGATAGTGGGGGGGTGGGTAGAAAACCCAGGCAGACTAGATGGACCACATGGTCTCCTGCCTGCAAGCGCTTATGTTCTTTCATAACATTTACTTATTTCTAGAACAGTTATCCACTTTTGTATGTACAGTACAGTATTTTTCTTTGTCTGATGAGAGTGGGCTTTTAAAAGACAAATATATGTATCTTCCAAGATTCAGTATTCTCCATGGAGTCCTGCTCTTTGGTACTAGGCCAGAGGCACTAGGACCCCATGGAAGTAAAACCTTTTAGTTAGGGTGCTAACAACAGTGCTGGCACTGGTGCATGTGTCACACTGTATCTGTATGCCATGTCCAAGAACAGCTGATGTTGCCCTAACCACCTCTGTTCTGTGTTTCAAACAACATAAAGTCTTGCTGTATTCTGACTATTGCAGTGATATCCAACCTTTGAACTGCCCCGGAGAGGAAAGAGTTAACTTTCCATGCAAGGCATGGAACTCTGAGCTCGAGCTCGGTTGAGACTCTGTCTGTTGCTGTTTGAACCCAAACCGCCAGATTCTTTACTCCGCCTCACTGAACAGTCGCTCCAGAGATTTCTCCTTTGCTCGGTTCAATTTAGTCGGTTAAAGTGTCATTTTTTCCCTCAGTTTCAACTGAATTTATTCCATCTAACCTGTCGGTTCAGTCTCTGTCTGTGGTACCGTGAGTACTAGATAGGTTTATTATTGTTTGCTTCTGTGTGGAACTTGTAAACATCGGATCGGTTTGAACCGATCAGGTTTGTTAAAAAAAGTTTGTTCTACTTTTTAGAGTGTGGTAACCGGTCCTTATCGGTTCTAAAAAAAACGGATTTCATTACGGTTTTTTCCACAACCCGTAACACGGTCAGGAACCAATAAGGGTGTCTTGCCTGGCGGATTGCTGAAAAAAGGGTAAGTTTGGTTAGGACTGGCCATGTCTTAGAAACCCAAGAGAAAAACCGGGCCCACTGGGTTTCAGCACTGTAGTGTGTGTGGGGAAGCCTTTGCTAAGGCTGACCCCCACACCGCCTGTGTTTATTGTCTGGGGTTTGACTACTTCGATTCAGACTGCCAGATTTGCAAAAGTTTTCCCACAGCTACCCTGGAAAAGAGAGTAGGTAGACTAAGGGAAAGGGAGGCCAAAAAGTCCACTGACCCGGATGGCCAGCCCGGTTCGGTTCCAACCGAACCAGAAGGAGTGCCCTCTGACCAGGGCGAAACTTCTTCGGGCACAAGGAGAACCGACTCTGAGGAGTCGGTTCCGGCTGAAAGAAAAAGAAGGGATAAGTCAGCCAGTTCGGATCCACAAGTTCTTTCCCGACCGCTGATGAAATAGCCAAAGCGATAAGGATTGTTCAGTTGCTAACTCCGGTTCCGACCGAACCGGCACCATCGGTTAGGGGCTCAGTTTGGTCGGTTCCTCCGGTTCCGGATTATAACTTTGAGGATTTTTATGAACCGGAGGAGGAGGAGGAAGGAGAGTATGAGGATAGTGATGGTGATTATGAAAGTCTGGATGTGCCCATTGACCCAGACATCTCCCCAGACAGACCTTCAGGGGTTTTTCTTCCTAGGCTTTCTGAGTCCCCTTCCCACTTTATGTTTTACAAAAAAGTGGCTGAAACTCTTCAGCTTCCTATGGAGGAAGCAGTAGAGGATCAGGAGGAGCCTGATTATGTTGAGATGATGGACATTCCAGAGTCCAGGAGGCTGTCTATTCCCCTCCATAAATCTTTTGGGAAACAGACATTTAAAATCTTAAAGACTCCTAATTCTATACCTCCTGTGGATAAAAGAATGGACAAGAGGTATACTCTTTCAGGCTCAGATAAGGAATTCCTTTTCCAGCAATGCAGCCATGTTGGGGTAGTGCAGGCTGCTGCCTGTGATAAGGCAAATATACCCTTGGCTTCACACCCCCCAGATAAGGACTCCAGGAGGACTGATGCCATGGCGAAGAAACAGTACATAGCAGCATCTTTGGGACTCAGGCAGGGTAATTATATGGCCTATACAGCTAGATACCAGAAGTCTAGATGGGACACTGTGATGGCTCTTGCTAAACAGGTCCCTGGCCAGCTTGCCAAGGAGCTGGAGCAGGTGGCTGCAGATGGTATTGAGGCATCCAAGGTGCAATTTCATGCTGCAGTGGACTCCAATGATGTTTCATCTAGAGTCATGGCTACATCTGTGGCCCTTCGTAGGATGGCTTGGCTCAGATGTACTAGCCTGTCTCAGGATACCCAGACTAAGGCCATGGATTTTCCTGTTGTTGGTAATTCTCTGTTTGGGGAGCAGACAGAGAACTACATAAAGAAAATGGATGAATACAGGACCACCTATAGGAGTGCTCAGGCCAAGGAAAGGCAAGCCGATCCCCAGAAGCAGCATTCCCGGGGCAGGGGCAGGCCTTTTCATAGGCCTTTCTACCAAGCCCAGGCCTCCTCTTCCGCCTTTGCCCAGAGGGGGTTCTTCAGAGGGAGAGGCAGACGGGGTACAAGCAGGCCTGCTACCACCCCTCAGCCTAAAGCCCCTGCCAAACAGGCACCCTGATGGGTTTGCCCGGGCCGATTCTCCACCATCCGTAGGGGGCAGGCTGGCTTACTTTGTCCAGGACTGGATGTCTTTAACATCAGACAAATGGGTCCTGGAAGTAGTAAGCCAGGGACTGGTTCTCAGCTTCACACAATTTCCCAAGATGAGAACCAGGTCCTTTCCACCTGCAAATCCTTCAGAGGCCCTTGCCCTAGAGGCAGAGGTCTCTCCCCTCTTGGCTCTGAGAGCCATAGAAAGGGTTCCACCCCTACACAAGGGAAAAGGATTGTACTCTAGGTACTTCCTAACTCCCAAAAAGACAGGAGAATGGCGGCCCATCCTGGATCTCAGATATTTAAACAAGCACCTTTAAAGCCAAAGTTCAAAATGGTGACTCTGGGAATAATTCTACCCTCTCTAAGGCCAGGGGACTGGCTAGTTTCCCTGGACCTCAAGGATGCCTATTTTCACATTCTCATCAGATGCTCCCACAGAAAGTACCTCAGGTTCGAGTTGCCCTCTGGCCACTATCAATTCAGAGCAATGCCCTTTGGCCTAACATCAGCTCCAAGGGTGTTCACAAAATGCCTGATAGTAGTGGTTGCTTTCCTAAGGAGAAAAAAGATCTCCATCTTTCCATACCTGGACGACTGGCTCATAGTAGGTCAGTCTCCAGACCAAGTCAAGTCATACCTACAGATAACTCAGCAACTGCTCACTTCTCTAGGATTCCTTCTGAATCTTTCAAAGTCAGTTCTAGAGCCAGTGCAGCTCCTCACCTTCATACGGGCAGAGCTGGATACAATAAAGACAAGAGCCTTCCTTCCCCTGGACAGGGCAAGGATCCTTGTTACACTGGCCTCTTCATTCACCCTCCAGGTGTCTCGACCAGCAAGGCATTTTCTGCAGCTCCTGGGCCACATGGCTGCCTCTACAGCAGTGGTCCAAGGAGCAAGATTTCAGATGAGGGACATTCAGTTCCACTTAAGAGCCTTCTGGTCCCAGAGAATGGATTCTCTGACCAAACTAATCCCAGTGACTCGAACCCTGATCCAGGCTTTGCAATGGTGGCAGGATCAGGACAACCTAAGGCAAGGAGTTCCCTTTGTCACTCAATCTCATGCTCTAATCCTTACCACAGATGCCTTCCTCTTGGGCTGGGGAGCCCACTTGGGGGATCTGACCACCCAAGGGTTGTGGTCATCTCAAGAATCTCTGCTTCACATCAATCTCTTAGAACTCAGAGCAGTGTTTCTAGCACTTCAAGCTTTTTCCAAGTCTGTTCAGAACAAAGTAGCTCAGATCAGGACAGACAATACCACCACAATGTGGTACATCAACATGCAAGGGGCACTCGGTCTACGGCCTTGTGCACAGAGGCAATGAAGTTGTGGTCTCTTGCCTATTCCCCTGAATACCTCTCTGATAGCAGTGCACCTCCCAGGGAAGGACAATGTCCTGGCAGATGTTCTCAGCAGGATATCTCAGGGCCATCACGAATGGTCCCTAGATCCCCTAATTTTGAAGGTGATCTTCTCCAGATGGGGCACCCCACAGATAGATCTTTTTGCAGCACCAGACAGTCACCAACTTCCTCTTTTTTGCTGCAGGCCCCCAGTGTTGGGCTCAGTCCCCTTGGATGCCCTAGTTCTCAATTGGGAAGGGAAGTTCCTGCATGCTTCCCCCCCCCCTTCCCTCTCCTGTTCAGGTACTAGTCAAAATCAGGTCTCAACCCTGCAAAGTGATTCTGATTGATCCAGACTGGGCCAGATAGCCCTGGTACCCTCTCTTGCTGTCCTTAGCAGTCCACCTTCCCCTGTCTCTTCCCAGGAATTACAACCTGTTAACATGTTCTCAGGGGAGGGTCTGGTATCCGAATCTCAAATCTCTCAATCTCAAGGCTTGGCTCTTGAAGAGTTAGAGTTTGCTGATTTGCATCTCTCTCAAGGTGTTCTGGATATTTTAAAGGCTTTCAAACCCTTCCACTAGAAAGACTTACAACTCAAAATGGAAAAGGTTTACTATTTGGTGCTCTGGGAAGCATATTTCTCCAGAGTCTGCTGGGTTGCCTACAGTCCTTGACTATATGGTTCATCTCAATAGCTTAGGACTCAGACCAGCTACACTTAGAGTGCATCTGGCAGCTGTCTCTGCCTTCTTGTCAACCAGGCAAGCACTCTTCCCTTTCAGCTCATCCTGTATTCTGTAAATTCTTCAAGGATTGCTGCATACCAATCCTCCCTTGGGGACCCTGCCCTGCTTGGGACCTTAATGTTTGCATTGCTCAGCTTATGCAACCCCCTTTTGAGCCTTTGTCCTCAGCAGAGCTTAAGTACTTGACTTGGAAAACTGTGTTCTTGGTAGCCATTACTTCTGCCAGACACATAAGTGAGTTACAGGCCCTGTCAGTGGAGCCTGATTTTATCTCTTTCCATAGAGATAAGGTGGTCCTCAGGACTAATAGGAAGTTTTTGCCTAAGGTGGTTTCAGATTTCCACCTTAACCAGTCTATGTCTCTTCCTGTTTTCTTCACTGACCATTCCTCCTCTGGGGAGAGGAGGCTGCACAGCTTGGATGTGAAAAGGGCCCTTAGCTACTACATAGAGTGCACCAAGGGTAACAGGTTTGACTCCCTCCAACTGTTCATCACTTATGGTGAGGTTGGTAAGGGAAAACCTGCCACTAAGAGATCTATTGCCAGGTGGATTGTCTCTTGTATACAATTTTGCTATGAAAAATTAGGTAGGATCCCACCCTCAGGCCTGAGGGCTCATTCTACCAGAGGTACAGCTGCTTCCCTGGCTGCTGCCAGGGATATTCTTATCTTAGAGATTTGTCAAGCAGCCGCCTGGAAAACAGTACATACTTTCACTAAGCATTACTGTCTGGATATCCAGGCTAGGAGTGATGCTCGGTTTGGCACTGCAGTGCTTCAGAGCCTGTTCCCGAAGTAGGTTCTGTCCCTCCTCCATGGAGGTACTGCTTGGTAGTCTGCAATAGTCAGAATACAGCAAGACTTCATGTTGTTTGAAGAAAAATTACTCACCCTAGTAATGTTGTTTCTTCTAATGGAGTTTGCTGTATTCTGACCTCCCCGCCTCCCTCTCAGAACCTGGGTTTTGGGATGTGGGTGGGCGGAATACAAGTTGCACCTAGAGTGTGCCCCCTTTTTCTCACTCTCTTATTTTTTGGTATGTAAGTTGTGTTTTGTTTTTGGGTTTCCTGACTTGAGTCTTTGCCTTGGAACCAAAAAACCTTTTTATTAGATTTACTTGCCAGTTGGCTAGTGTAAATTTACAGTTTCCACACAGGACGCCCAGTGAGTTTAGCTCGTAAAGATCTGGCAGTTTGGGTTCAAACAGCAACAGACAGAGTCTCAACCGAGCTCAAGCTCAGCGTTCCATGCCTTGCATGGAAAGTTAACTCTTTCCTCTCCAGGGCAGTTCAAAGGTTGGATATCACTGCAATAGTCAGAATACAGCAAGACTCCATTAGAAGAAACAACATTACTAAGGTGAGTAATTTTTTCTTCCTGCTGATGAGGGCACATTGTGGGAAGGAAACTTCTCTGATTACTTCAGTTTGCTAATCTTTCATTTTCTTATTTTTCCAATCGAGTATGTCAGCTGAAAAGGACAAAAACCCTGAAGGTTAAACTGTCAGGGCCCTTTTTTGGCACTGCGGGTGTGGGAATGACATCACCTGCTCCTACTATCATATTCTCTGCTTCGACTGCCTTGGACCCAACCACAGCATGGCGGCCTGAGGGGCCAACTTCCACTTTGATCATTGGAAGGTGGAGTATTGGGCTATGAGGTGGGGATGCCCTGTCCCTGACCTCAAGGGCAGGCATCGATATAGGAGGTCATCAGGCAGGTCTCCAGTGCATTTCCATGGTAGTTTCGCTGGTCTTTGGAGTGGTAGAGATTCTAAGCTCCCCCTTCCACCACCAAGATGGGGCTACAATGGACTGTAAGGTGATGGTATAGGGTGAACATTTAGCTTCTTTTGGGCTGTGAGGGGAGCACCCATCTCAATCTGGTAGTCCTCAATGCTGGACCTCCCTGTTGCCTGGGTCAGTATCTTCAGTACTGACTTCCAGAACAATTACAGTGATGCGGATTGTCACTGTTGACTCAACATTAAAGCTACTTGGTGCCAGTGTCAGAGTCGATACAGTCATTGACACTTGCATTGGTGCAGGCTTAAACACCAGCACCATTTGTGATGTTGATTTTGGGAGTAGATGTCAATACCTGGTTTGATCGACTTTTAGTGTTGACCTTGCTCATGGTACAGTGGCGGGACCAGGACTGGCCTGGGTGCTGGACCTCCATTGCCCTGATATGAGTGGCATTCTTGAATCCGGGGCAGTCCCTGCAGCAGGGCTTTTTGGGAATCAGCTGGGCCACATCCTGCCAGGGGTCCTCATTGGGACACCCTTTAGCTACCACTGGCATTTGTGCTTCTGGGCTAGGATGCTGTTCTACATAGACATTGCCTGCAGATAAAGACCAAGGGTCCATCTAGTCACTTAGAAACATATAAACAGACTTTGACAGCAGATAAGAACCACTTGGACCACCAAGTCTGCCCAATTCAAACTCCAGGAAATCTTACTGTATTCTGACATATGCAGTATGGTCTCACCATAAGACTGCCTTGGAGTCGAAATAGTTAATAGAACTTATGCTAATCATGGAATGTTAGGCTCGAGCTCGGTTTTTAAACCATTGTCCCTGATAAACATCTTACAACTGTCAGATTCTTTACTCCGCTTGCCTAGTACAGACGCCTCGTAGAGCCCTCCTTCATCTTTCTTGAAGATTTTATTTTCTCGTTTTTTTGAAGTAAAATTTTATTTCTGTTCATTTTTAAAGCACTGTCCTTGAGTTTACAGGTAGATTAGTCTAGATTTAGTTTTATTCCAGTAAGTTTTTTGGTTTCTTCTCGGTTACTCTAACCGGGAGGGAACTGAACATTTATTTACATTTTAAAAGGTAATTTTCTGTATTTTATTCTTTTCCCTTGGTGATTGCTTAATTTGGTTTATTTTAGAGGGAAACCAGGGTAACTCTCGGTTCTCTCAGTAGTTGCTGAACCAACTGCAAAGTAAAAAATATATATATATATATATATATATATATACTGTATATATATATATATATATATATATATATATATATATATGTATGTATCTATAGCTATATATATATGTACATATGTTAAGGCTTTATTTATTTGTGTGGGTTTCTGACATTCAGAGACCCATTTCTTGGCTAAGTCACTATCCAAGAAAAGAACCAGCCCAACAGGTTTTCAGCCTTGTACAAAGTGTGGTGAACCATTTGCCAAAGCAGATCCTCACTTAATTTGTTTTTTTTGCCTAGGCTTTGACCACCTGAAGGCAGACTGTGAAATCTGTTAAAATTTTCCTCAGTTGACGCTTGATAGGTGTTTGAACCAACTGAAAGAAAAAAATGTCAGAGAAGGCTACTGACCCAGCTGTGGACAAACCTTCCTTCTTTCATAAGGAGAAACCAAAGGAACCAGTAGAATAACCTTCTGACCAGGGTGATGGTTCCTCGGTGAAGAAAAGAACTGCAGACTCTGCTGCTGAACCGGCAAGTTCTGCAAGGAAAAAGAGGAAGGAAAAACACTCAGTTCAGGAACCGCAACCGGAAAAACCATTGGTTCCAACCACAGATGAAATAGCAAGCACTATAAAAATTCTACAGACCCTCCAAACCGGTACTGCGGTATCGGTTCAGTGGCCCGGTTAACAGACCTCAGTTCAGGACCTGGGTTCCTCCTCGGTTCCTTGTTCAATTAAACAGTTTGCTGAGGTTTACGTGGAAGGGGAGGATGAGGATGAAGATGACTATGGTGAGGAGTTTGGGTAACTGGTTGAACCTAAAGGTATCCCCTGACCCCCAACATCCTGACTCCCCAGAGAGGGGAGGTGAGGATTTTTCCTCCCACTTTGCCTTCGTGAAGTAGGTGGCACAGGCACTGGACTTCTTCACCCAGAAATCCACAGAGAAAGAAGAGGAACCAGACTATATGGAGATGATGGATGTGCTAGCAACAAAAAGACTGTTTCTTTCCATCCACAAGACTCTGAAGAGACTGGCTTCTCGGATTTTACAACCCCCCACTTCCGCTGCTCCAGTGGACAAGAGGATGGCAGGAAATATTGGGTGACCAAGTTTAGGGCAGAGTTCCTTTTTGGACACCCCAGCCATAAAGGGGTCATACAGGCTGTTTGCTTGTGATAAGGCAGGGATTCCCCTGGCATCACACCCATTGGATAAAGACTCCAGAAAAATGGATTGTATGACCAGGAAATCTTACTTGGTTGCCTCTTTGGCCATTAGGCAGGCCACTTATGTCTCCAGATATCAAAAAAGTCATTGGAATACAGTTTCGGAGATTACCAAAGCATGCCCTGGGCCCATGACATCAGATTTGTCCAAAGCTGCAAGAAGGGGCATAGAGGCTTCTAAATACCAGTTCAGAATGGCAGTGGATGCCAATGATATTGCAGCCAGGCAAATTGCAACCTCAGTGTCTAAGGAGATTTGCCTGGCTGAGGGCAACTGATTTGTCCCAGAACACCCAGACAAAGGGACTAGACTTTCCTTGTGAGCCCACATCCCTCTTTGGTCAGCAAACAGAGGCCTACAGGAAAAAGATGTATTAGTATAAGGTGGCTTATAAGAGTGCTGCTGCAAAGGAGAAGGCAGCAACACCCCAGAAGTACCAAGGTAAAGGGAGCAGGGGTAGAACACATTGCAGACCCTTCTTCAAGGCTCAGGCATCACCTTCCTACTAACCTCAGAGAGGGTACTTCAGAGGCAGAAGGGTCAGCAGCTGTGCCGGTCCCAGCACTCAGTCAAGTGCACAGACTAAGCAGACGTCGCCTCCCCACTTCCAATAGGAGGCTGGCCCGCTACCTCCAGGCTTTGGTATCCATCACTTCAGACAAGTGGGTCCTGGAGGTAGTGGGCCAGGGGCTTTCTCTCAGTTTCAAGGCCCTGCCCAAACTGGAAGCAAGGTTTTTCAGACCTGCCAGCCTATCAGAAGCAACTCTATTGGAAGAGGAAATAGCAAAACTAATTCAAGAAAAAGCAGTAGAACCTGTTCCCTTGGCCCAGAAGGGAAGAGGCCTCTACTCAAGATACTTCCCCACTCTGAAGAAAACAGGGGAGTGGTGACCCATACTGGATCTCAGACATTTAAACACTCATTTGACAAAGCCAAAGTTCAAAATGGTCACACTGGCTACCATTCTCCCTATACTCAGGAAGGGGGATTGGCTAGCATCTCTGGATGTAAAAAATACTTACTTCCACATTCCTATTAGGCAGTCCCACAGAAAGTACCTCAGGTTCAGATTGCCATCAGGTTACTACCAGTTTAGCGCCATGCCTTTTGGCCTGACCTCTGCTCCAAGGGTATTTTCCAAGTGCCTAGCAGTCGTGGTAGCACACCTAAGGGAGACAACGGATTACATTCTTCCCATACCTGGATGACTGACTAGAGGTAGCCCAGTCTCCTCAGCAGTTAAGGGATGCACTGACCACCATTCAGGATGCCCCATGTATGTTGGGCTTCCTGGTAAATTGGGAAAAGTTAGTGCTGATGCCAGTTCAGCACCTAGAGTTCATAGGGGCAGAGCTGGACACTCTGAGGGGAAGACCCTTCCTCCCACAGGGAAGGGGAGACAGCTTGATGCAGCTGGCAAGCTCCTTCCAGTTGCATACCCCCAGACCAGCGAGACATTTTCTGTAGCTGTTAGGACACATGGCTGCATCAACAGCAACAGTGTCAGGTTCAAGATTCCAGATGAAGGACATTCAGTTTCAGCTCAGGTCTCATTGGTCCCAGAAAAGAGATTCCCTGTCAAGTATGGTTCCAGTCACAGGAACCCTGCTACAGGCTCTGCCATGGTGGCAGGAAAAGGACAACATCACTGAATGTGTGCCTTTCCTTCAGTTGACACCAGCAGCAGTCTTAACAACAGATGCGCCCTTCTAGGGTGGGGTGCATACCTAGGGGAACACACTGCACATGGTACCTAGCTCCAGCAGGAATCTCTGCTTCACATAAACCTGTTGTAACTCAGGGCAGTTTATCGGGGCATTCAGTCCTTTTCTTCAATGCTTCAGGACAAGGTGGTTCAAATCAGAACAGACAATACAACCACAGTATACTACATAAACAAGCAAGGGAGCACAAGGTCATCCCCTCTGTGCACAGAGGCCATGAAAGTGTGGAATCTGGCTTACTCCCTGGGGATCTCCCTCTCAGTAGTCCACCTCCCAGGGAAGGACAACGTCCTAGCAGATGCTCTCAGCAGGATCAACCAGAATCACCACGAATGGTCACTAAACTGGCAGGTTCTGCAAGTGGTGTTCAAAAGATGGGGCATCTCAGAGGTGGACCTCTTTGCAGTCCCAGACAATCACCAGCTGCCACAGTTCTGTTGCAGGCCTCCTGCAGTGGGTCCAGTACCTCTAGATGCACTGCTGTTGGGTTGGACAGGGAAGTTCCTGTATGCCTTTCCTCCATTTCCCCTGTTGTTCAGAGTGCTGAACAAGCTCAGGGTTCAACCAGTGACAATGATCCTCATTGCTCCAGACTGGGCCAGGCTGCCCTGGTATTCTTTGCTGCTGACCCTGTCAATATCCAGACCAATCTCCCTGCCCAGGAGATACAACCTAGTGACCTCCTCCCTGGGCAGTTTTTTTTTCTCCAATCTCCAGTCCGTCAGACTCAGGGCTTGGCTCTTGAGGACTTACAGAATGCTGACCTGCACCTTTCTGAAGGGGTGCTAGAGGTCCTTAGGGTGTCTGGAAAACCCTGTACCAGAAGGAATTACACCTCTAAATGGAAGAGATTTTCCATTTGGTGCCAGAAAAAAGAGATACACTGCTGCTTGGCTGGCTTGTCAGTCATTATAGAGTATCTGGCACACCTTCATTCTCTTGGCCTTAAGCCTTCCACCCTCAAGGTGCATCTAGCAGCTGTCTCTGCTTACCTCTCAGCTGGTAAAGGGTCATCCCTGGCTGATAACCAGATATTCAGAAACTTCTTCAAGGGTCTCATGCACTTGCATCCTCTCTCACAGGGAACCCACCCCAGCACAGGACCTCAATATATACATTGGCCAGCTAATGCAACCTCCGTTTGAGCCCACGTCTTCAGCAGAGCTTAAGTATGTAACATGGAAAACAATGTTCCTGGTAGCCATCACTTCAGCCAGGAGGATTAGTGAGCTCTAGGCCTTGTCCACTGAGCCAGATTATGTATCAGTCCATAGGAACAAGGTAGTCCTCAGGACTAACAGAAAATTTCTACCCAAGGTGATGTCAGACTTTCACCTGAATCAGTCCATTACTTTGCCAGTCTTTTTCACTGGCCACTCCAGTTCAGGGGAATGCAGACTGCATAGCCTAGATGTCAAGAGAGCTATAAGTTACTATTGGATCACACAAAGGGCCACAGGCAGTGTAGCACTTAGCTCTTCCTGATTTGTGGAGAAATGGGAAAGGGCAAGCCAGCCTAAAAGAGGTCTATTGACCAGTGGATTGTTGCTTGTATTCAGTTCTGCTACAGCAAAGTGAATAAGGAACCCCTGGTAGGCCTTAGGGCACACTCTACAAGGGGTACAGCTGCTTTGAAAGTAGCTGCAAGAGATATTCCTCTGTTGGAATTTTGTAAAACAGCTACCTGGAAAACAGTTCACATCTTTACCAAACACTACAGCCTGGATACCCAGGCCAGAAGTAATGCCAGGTTTGACACAGCAGTACTGCAGAGCCTGTCTCCTAAATAGGTTCTCTATCCTCCTCCAAAGGTACTGCTTGGGTAGTCTACATATGTCAGAATACAGTAAGATTGGGTTTGAAGAAAAAATACTTACCATAGTAATCTTGTTTCTTCCAAGGGAATCTTACTGTATTCTGAGCTCCCACCCTACCTACCCTACTAGAACCTATGGGCACTGCAGCACAGCTGTCCAAGTCCATGCTGTTTGAAACCTATGAGTGGTTCTGTTTTTGGGCTTAGTGACTTAAATCTTAATATTGCCCACATTTTTAGATAAAAGGGATTGTTTTTTTGTCGGTGTTGTTAATTATTAAGTATGGTATAGATAGCTTGTTAGTATTCATGCTCTGTAAGAATCTGACAGTTGTAAGATGTTTACCAGGGACAGTGGTTTGAAAACCGAGCTCAAGCCTAACACTCCATGATTAGCATAGGTTCTATTAACCATTTCGGCTCCGGTGCAGTCTTATGGTGAGACCATACTGCATATATCAGAATACAGTAAGATTCCCTTGGAAGAAACAAGATTGCTATGGTAAGTAATTTTTCTTCCCTACCTTTCAGATAAGCTGCAGATCCTAGTTAACCAACAGCCTACTTCCTCCTACCCACTACAAAAATTGCCTAATGTCTGTCCCATGCATTCTTGAATTCCCCCACTGTTTTTGACCCCACTACCTCCTCTGGAAGGCTGTTCCATGTGTCCACCACCCTCTCTGTGAAAAAATACTTCCTCGTGTTGCCCCTGAGCCACCCCCCATCTTCACTTTGTGCCCCCTTGTTCTTGCACATCTCTTTTTCTGAAAGATGCTACCCTTTGGAACTTTGTTGATTCCCTGGTACTTGACTGTTTCTATCATGTCCCCCCTCTCCCTCTTTTTCTTTAGGGTATACATATTAAGCTCCTTTAGTCTCTCTTCATGTATCTTCTGGTGCAGACCCTGCTCCATTTTAGTTGTCCTCTTCTGGTTTGCCTCCATCCTGTCTATGTCCTTGCAGAGATGGGGGTCTCTAGAACTGCACGCAGTACTCCAGATGGGGTTTCACCAATTCTCCATAGAGAGGGATAAGAACTTCCTGTTTTCTACTGGTGAAGCTTCTCCCTATGCATCCCAGTATCCCCCCAGCACTCCTTACTGTCTTCTCACATTGCTTGCTTACCTTTTGGTCATCTGATATGACTACCCCCAGGCCCCATTCCATTTTTGTTGTTGTTAGTACCTCCCCTCCATTGTATATTCTTCCCCTGTGTTTTTGTTTCCCAGGTGCATTACTTTGCACTTCCTTGAACTGAATCTAAGCTTCCATAATTTTGACCATTCCTCCAACCTTGCCAAGTCCCTTCTCATCCCTTCCATCCCCCTTGTGTATCAACCCTGTTGCAGATCTTTGTGTCATCTGCAAACAGGCATACTTTTCCTTCCAGCCCCTATGCAATGTTACCTATAAAAACATTAAAGAGGACCGGTCCCAGTACTGAACCCTACGGTACCCTGCTAGCAACCCCCCTTTCTTCGGAGTGGACTCTGTTTACTATTATCCCTGCATCCTGTTGTCCAGCCAATGTTTTACCCAAGCTACCACCCTGGGACCCACTCCCAGGCTCGCTAACTTGTTTATTAATCTTTTGCGTGGGACTGTGTTAAATGCCTTGCTAAAGTCTTGGTAGGCCACATTCATAGCCCCTCCCTGGTCTACTACTTTGGTCACCCAGTCAAAGAAATCTATTAGATTCGTCTGACATGACCTTCCCGCAATGAAGCCATGCTGCCTTGAGTCCTGTGCCCCACTGACTTCTAGGTACTCAACAATTCTTTATTTCAGAAGTGATTCCATAATTTTCCCTACCACTAAGGTCAAACTAAAAGGTCTGTAGTTTCCTGCCTCTGCCCTGCTCACACTTTTGTGGAGCGGAATAACATCCACCTTCCTCCAGTCCTCAGAAACCACACCATCCTTCTATGATTTGTTAGAAAGGGTAGTCAGTGGTGTCACTAGTTCTCCCCTTAGTTCTTTTTGAATTCTGGAGTGCATACCATCGGGCCCCATTGCTTTGTCCACCTTGAGTTTTAGGAGTTCTTTCAGGACCCTTTCTTCTGTGAATGGACTGGTATTGACCCCCCTATCCAGAGTGCTTCTATTGTTTAATTTAGGTAACTCCCCTCCTCTTCATTTGTGAATACTGAGCACAGTCTACCCATATAGATTTTTCTACCTCTTCTCCTTACCTAGTGTTCTGGAGGGTTTACAACCCCGCTTCCCTTTGTGAATCCTTTACCTCCCTAGTTCCTTCTTGTGGAACTATCAGTGCACTTACTCGGTCTCAGTGTTGTTCAAACTCATTTCAAACTCCAGGAATCCCTCAATATGCTTAACTATTGTAGTTAGCTTGGTAGTTTCAACTGCCCTGGAAAGTGGAACTTACGTAAATTAAGGAAAGTTTAAGTGGAACTTAGAACGCAGTTCAAATCTCTGCCTTTAGGTGCTACTGCAGGTTGAAGGTTAATATCAGATTCATTTCTTCGCCTGTAGTAGCAAGACACCTGGAAGAGCTCTCCTCAGCAACTTCACTGCAAATCTGTTTATTTGAGTATTTTACCTCAAAAGTTGTTTTATTTCTTCATATTTCTGCCTCTAGTTTAGTTTTAAGCTTCAGTTAGAAATTTTTATTTAGTTAGCAGTTTCTCTCCGGTTCCGACTTGGTTCCCGAGAACCGGAGAAGCAACTTTCCTACCTTAAAAGTTACTGTATTTTGTTTGCGTTTCCTTCTTAGAGCTACCCCATTTTTCAGTCAATTTTTTCATTTTTTTTCTGTGGTTATTGAGTTGTCACCTCAGTTCCTCAACATGGGAACCAAAACACTTTTCAGTAGAAAGGTGTTATTTTTACAGCACTATTTTCATCTAGCTAACAGTTCACCATTCGGTGGAACCGAGCCACAAATTATTTTTGTTTTGTCTGGGAACTAGAAACGTTGCCTCTGTCTGACAAATTGGCATGTCAGATCAGCTTAAAAACAGAACAGGACCTACAGGTTTTAAAAATTGCTAAAAGTGTTTCCAGCTCCTGGCCAGGGTAGACGGCCATGATTTCTGCTTGAAGTGCCTGGGTCCAAGCCACATTTTTGCCAACTGTGAGCTCTGTATTAAGTTTTGCCCTAAAATTATTAAGAAAAGGTCCAAAAAGCTTGAAGATCTTACTTCGAGAGGGCTTTTGCAGGAGGTAATCATCTTGAGGACTGTGCTCCCTGGCATCAGGACCACACTAAAACTTTAGCCAGCAGTATCTGACGGGGGACCGCCCACCTGACGTCAGCATGACCCTGTATAGTGGGCGGTCCTGATGCCTGTCTTCCAGTGCTTTCCTGCCATCGACCTGAGCAGCCAGACCTCATGGAGATCGTATGCTGCAGTTCGACCACTATTCAGATGAGTATCTGTTTTTCTTTCTTTCAAAGCAACAGTTATTTAGTTTTTGGTGCATGTCGTCATCTTCCCTCATCAAGCACAAAAATAAGTGTGCTTTGTGCGGCACACAGCTACAGCACAAGGGTTTGCACTCCCTCTGCCTCTTCTGCTTAGGCCCGAAGCACAAGGTTGATGATTGCGAGGCCAGTGCCAGCTTTAATCCAGTCACACAAAAGCACCACCAGCAAGTCTTAGAGGCCCAGTTACTAAAAAAGAGGATGGCCACCATGGAGAAAGAGCTTCAAAAATTATGCAGCACTTCCACCTCGCCCACCGAGTCAAGCATGAGAAAAAGAGGAAGAAGGAGAAACACAGGGACCAGGATCAGTCTCCATCGCATCCGAAGCCACCTGTGGGCCCTTTGTCTGAGCACCGACCGACCTCCTCAGGAAGTCAGCCGCTGTGGCCCAGCCTGCTCCCCACAAAGAGCAGTCCTCAGGCCCCCTGCCGTTACTGGTCCTGGTGGCTGCGGGATCCTCAGCTGAGGCCTCAACTGCACTTAGACCCATCTCCATGGGGGGGTTCTAGTGCACCAAAGGGGGCCACTAAGTCATTCGTCAGACCCCCCGACGAACATGCGTCTCAAGCTGTGGTTTCGGGCTCTGGAGCCTCTGAAGCCCTCCCGACTTCGACCGGTAAGCCAAATGTCTGTCAGCCCGACATTCACACGGTCACGTCGGACGATAAGTCAGACACCAGCTCCGTTGATGCTCGCCTGCTTGACTGACCTGGCATCAGGGTCAGGCGATGGCCCCGACGAATCCCAACTACCGGAACTACCTCAGCAATCCCCGGAGAGTTCTCCCCATTGGGCCTCCCCCACTCCACTGAATGCGGTCCCCCCTCACTCACCTGTCGATCAAGAGACAGGAATCGGGGAACTTCTGTCAGCTGTCCCAGACACACCTACGGACCTGGCAATAGGAGCAGACTTCATACCAGGTGATTCCAAGCCACCTCATCTGCCATCGGGCTGTCGTGCCGCCGACTCGCCCTCCACTGGACATAACCCTTCCAGGACTGTCAGGGTTCAGTGTTCTGCGAGGACCTCCATCAGAACCTTTGGCCCCACCATTGGCCCCTCTGATGGGTTTGCCTCTGTTGGGCCCTTCATCAGGGTTTCACTCATCGGGACCTCCATCAGGGTATCCTCCGTCAGGTCCTTTTTCAGGGTTCCTGCTGTCAGGGTATCCAACGCCTCAGGCACCGGCGTAAAACCCACTGGGTTACCCCCATCAGGGTTTCACATGCGACGGTACGCTCCAGCCTACCCTCCCTCGGGATACCTGCCTTTCCATATGCCGGGTTTTCCGCATATGGAAGTATGGACAGAAGATGGCTGCCAGGCTGGGCGTGCTGCTTATTGCCTTTTTAGCCCACAGTTTTAGCTCTTGAATCGTTTATTTCAATTTATTTCTTTTTGTTTATGTGTTGTTTTCTTTGTTTATTCTTATTTTATTTTTGTTTTATTGCTCATTTTAAATTTGAGGGTGTGAGTAGTTCGGGACCTCCAATTGGGGTAGCCGGTTTGTTTATATGCTGATGAGACTTTTTTGAGATGGCTTTTGCTGCCTGCTACAGCTTTGTAGGCAACCTGTTACTGTTCAAATTTTGTCAGGGGTATCTCCCGTAATCTATCCAGCTAATTGATTTGGTCTGCTGAATTCCCATGAGGTGGTGTTTGTCGCTGTATGGATGGGAATTTGGAATTTCGAGTTGAGGGATCAAGAATAGCTGGTTGAAGATGTGGTGTGCAGCCTGCCTTGCAGAGGATTTTTTCTGGCTAATTACAGTATCTGGAGGAACTGGCCAAGTCTGACTGTGCAGTGCTGTGCGCATTTTCTTGATTGTTGGCGCAGAATATTTGCAGGGATTCTGTGACTGTTTTGCTGGGTTGGCTGTTGGCAGCACAGGCAAGCCTGGTTCTACTGGCATTCAACAGTTGGATTTGTTGTGGACATGGGGGACTGGGCTCTAGATTGGCCAGGGAACTGACCGAAATGTCTATTGTTCCCCTAGACTCTCGGGGTCTGGCTATGGCCTAGTCATTCCCTGGGTGCTGAGGTGTCCCGACAGTTATCTCCAGCTGGGCTGCTTGGAGTGGAGCCTAATGGCTGCTTTTGCTGTTCTGCTGACTGGATCGTCTGGCTGGTTTGCTTGTGGAACTTCGGATTATCCCATGGATTACCTATACCCTTTGGATTGCCTATATGACTCAGCCTTGGATATACTAACTATTTTCGTGTTCGGACAGTGAGAGTGTCCTTCTGTGGTCTTCCCCGGTGGTGAGAGGACCTGGGCGTCCACATTTCATTATTCTTTGTTTAATATTCAGCAAAGACTTTTTGCTCTGGATTATTAATTGGGTATTGATTTGTACTGGCAGATTTTGGATTTTTAACTCTGGCTAGCCAGAGTGCCTCGTCTTCTCTTACTTCCAGGTTGTGAGAGGACCTGTGGGTGGGGGTGGGGGGTATACTTTCATCTGCATTCTAGTGACAGGGGTATGCAGTGGACTTTTTACTATCTAGCTTTAGTTTACTATTTATCAATCAGTTTATGTTTTCCATGTGCCAAGTTTTGGGTTAGGGTGTCCATGTGGTGTAGGGGTAGGCTTTTTTAAAAAGAACATTTTAGTGGATTTTATTTTTGGGAGGGTTTCTGATTTTTTCTTGATTTATTTTCTGTTTTGTTTAGTTTAACTGGGTAATAAGTTTTTATTTGCTTTTCGGGGTTCTTTTCTTGAGTAGGTACCTGGGTACTACGGTTAGTTTGTATGATGTGTGGGCCTCCCACTTTGGTTGTCCGCTATTCCTCCTCTGCCCTCCACTCCCTCCATCCATTCTGTCCTCCTCCATTGAAGTTGTCAACTTACCAGTGCTGTCGGGTGCTGGGTATTTCTCGTAGGAGGAGGGGGGTGGCAGAGGCTTGGATATCAGAGGGGGACCGAATGGGGCTCTCATATTGGGGTCGTTAGGTCCAGAAGATGCCCTGGGGTGAAATGGAGCCTGGAACATGGTGCGCCATGTCTCGTCTCCATACGCAAGGGCACCACCATTTTTGGTGGGCAAATAGCCGAGGCGGCTCTCGAAACCTGTCCAACTCGAATGGTGTTATGCAATGCCAGGTCAATTAAGAATAAGACTGCAGTTATTGCAGATCTTGTGGGAACAACTGACCTGGCTTGCGTCACTGAGACCTGGCTGGATGAAAATGCTGGCCCCATACTGGAAGCTGCAACTCCAGCCAGGTACTCGGTGATCCACTGTCGAGATTGGACCACAGCGGGGGAGATAGCGGTCAGTTTTAAGAACGAGTTGGGCCTCACGAGTGTATCAGTTGAGGAAGCCGAATCCTTTTAGTGTACCATGGTGGCAGGTGTGGGCTGCAGGATAGCTCTTATCTACCGTTCACCAGGGGATGAGAAGCGATTCCTGCAGGAAGTAGCGGACTTGGTTGTCGACATGGCGCTGGAGTCACCCAGATTGATGGTTCTGGGTGACTTTAATGCCTGGGTCAACAACTAGCTCTCACAATTTGGACAGCATTTCCTTCAATTGATGACATCACTGGGCCTTACACAGTTTGTTACCTCTGCCACCCATCAGCATGGCCGCTCTCTCGATTTGGTTTTCCTTCTGGGGATCGAGGCCTCCGCCTTGGGGGTAGAACCGGTCGGATGGTCCGATCACTACACCGTGAGGTTCAACTTTTGCACCCCCTTTCGTAGGCCTGCTCCTGTGTAGATGGTCAGTTACTGCCCTTTACAGGAGGTGAGCTCCGAAGGTCTGGCGGCAGTGATTGACCTCTCGGAGTTTCCCATGGCCAGCACGGGTCCAGAGGCTTTGGTACTGGCCTATAATAAGGCCATTTCCATGGCCCTGGACTTGATTGCTCCTTTCCGTGTTCGTCCTCTCCCTCTTCGGCCTCGGGCCTCTTGGTTTGATGGGTCCTTGAGGGAGTTGCAGCGACTGGGACGTAGGTTAGAGCGTCGTTGGTGGAAACCTGCCCTGGAGGTTGACCACCTTAAATTGGTAGAGCATTATCAGACCTACCAATCAGCGATCTCCCATAAGAAGGCAGAATTCCTGTCCGGGGAGATTGCTGCCACTCAGAATCGACCAGCCCAGCTCTTCCGAACTGTGGACAGGTTGTGTAACCCAATCTGCCTGCAGTTCCGAAGACCTTTTTCACAAATAGAGTGCGATGAGCTTGCTCAATTCTTTGAGAATAAGGTGGCTGACATCAGGTCAGAGATTGTTTTGACTCACTGTATGGGGGATGCTGTTGATCGGTGCTTGGTCACCTCACCTCATGTTTCCTGAAGCTCCTTTGACCTGCCGGAGTTCGTGGATGTCATGGGGATCATCCAGAGTATGCACCCTACATGCTGTAGTTTGGACCCGGGCCCCACCTTCCTGATTATGGGATGTTGTGACATCATTGGCCCGGTCCTGGTTCAGATAGTATGGTGCTCCCTTGATTCAGGTGAATTTCCAAGCTCCCTGAAGGAGACGGTGGCAACACCCCTCCTGAAGAAAGCTTCTTTAGACCTCGACTCTCTGACTAACTACAGACCAATCTCTAACCTCCCTTTTATAGGGGAAGGTTATTGAGAAAGTACTGGTGATACAACTGAAGACCACTGGACCATCCATGACATTTTATGAACCTCTCCAGTCCAGTTTTCGAAAGAAGCATAGTACCAAGGCTGCGCTGGTTCGGGTGCTCAATGATCTCCTGATGGCAAGAGGTCAGAGAAGCCATTCTGTTCTGGTGCTCCTTGATCTCTCTTCAGCCTTTGACACTGTGGACCATGGGGTACTGCTTGGGTGCCTTAGGTCCATCTGTGGACTGACACATATGGACCTCAGGTGGTTTTCATTTTTCCTCACTGGCAGAACTCAGAGAGTGGTGTCTGAGGTCTTTTCCTCTGACCCATTTTCGTTGTCATGTGGGGTACCTCAGGGCTCAGTGCTTTCCCCCATGTTGTTTGCAGTGTATATGCTGCCCCTCAGAGACATTGTAAGACGGTGTGGGCTGAGGTTTCACTGCTATGCTGATGATACCCAGCTCTACCTGTCTTTCACATCTGGCCAGGGTAGTGCTTTCTCAGTATTTAATAACTGCCTTGTTGAAATACAGGTTTGGATGAATTCAAGGCGGCTAAAGCTGAACGAGGGAAAGACTGAGGTGATGGTTGTAGAGCCGGATCGCCGAATAGAGGGGCTGAGGACTGGCCAGCCCTCTGGAATTTCCCTAGGGGGTGTCCAGCTCCTTACCTCCGATCGGGGCGAGACCTGGGGGTGGTGCTCGATGATGGGCTAACCCTAAGATCTCAAGTGTCAGCCGTCGTCAAGTCTTCCTTTTACCATCTTAGAAACATCGCCAGAATTAAGCACCTTGTTCCGTTTGGAGACCTTCCTACACTCGTCCACGCCTTTGTGACCTCGCGCCTTGACTACTGCAACTCCCTGTACTTGGGGCTTCCTGGGGTTGATATCTGCTGCCTGCAGTTAGTGCAGAATGCTGCAGCACGATTGCTGATGGGGGTTTCTTGAACATCTCATATTACCCCCATTCTACGTAGTCTGCACTGGCTGCCATTTCAGTGGCGGATTACCTTTAAAGTTGGTTTACTGACTTATAAAGCCCTACATGGACTTGTCCCTGACTACTTGAAAGAGCTTCTGGTTCCCTATCACCCCGAGTGACAGCTTCTTTCAGCCAATGAGGGGCTGCTAGAGATTCTGAGGGTGTTTTTGAAATCTTTCAGGGCTCGTGCTTTTATGTACATCGCCCCTACCCTCTGGAATTCTCTACCCTGTCGGCTTCGGGAGTGCGCGACAGTGGGTGGCTTTAAACAAGCATTAAAAACTTTTCTATGGGCCCAGGCTTTTAATGGTATTTAGTGAATTGAACCTTGTGGATTATTGCTCTGTTTTATACTGTATTTATTGTTTTTATTTCTTATGTCAATCTTTTTGTAAAGCGCCTTGATAATTTGAAAGGTGCTTTGAGAAATAAAGTTATTATTAATTATTATTATTATTATTATTATTCTCTGGCTTACCAGCCTCCTCCTCCTCTCCTCAACCTCCAGCTGACTTTTGGTCAACTTTGCAGTCCTGGTGGTTGGAGACCAAGGCCCAGTTGGTATTGGAGTTAAATAGCCGTCAGACTCCCAGGGACTCCCCTAGGAGCCCTGACATCCAGCAACCGAGACAGGTTCCTCTGCCTCAGTTGATGCCGGCCCTTCCGAAGGCTGCAGCGCCAGCCAGGCCCTCAGGCAGACCAACAACTGAGCCCTGAGACTCTTCCGACTTAGACAGGATTCAGACTCAGACTCTTCTGAGTTGTTGGGATAGGGGTTTGAAACTCCGCCTATAGGGAAATCCAACCCAAAGAATCCCCCAAGTCTCCTCCGGAGGATCCTTAATTTTTGGACCTCCTTAGAAAGATTACGGAGATGTACGACTGGAAGTTGGATGCCCAGGGCAGCGCCTGGCAGAGCACCTGGACATGCAGGAGGCGGCACCAATCCTTACCCCTCCCTGGCTTGAGCCGCATGAGGACCTGGCATCAACCATTTAGATGATGCTCTCCTCTATCCCAGTGATGGCCAAGAAAGCCAACCGCACATACCATATACCAGAGGGGAAGGATCACCTCAGTGCGCAGCCCAAGGCCAATTCGGTTATCATAGCAGCTGCTCATGACTGGTCCTCTAAGCCCCGGCATATGAGCACCTCCCCACCGGACAAGGAGTCACGGCAATTAGACCAGTTTGGTCGGAAGTTTTATTCCTCCTCCACTCTGGCCATGAGGGCTCTTAATTATGTCGGGCACATGCTGGTTTACCAGAAATCCTTATTTGCCCAGCCACAACCGGTCATTTAGGCACTACCAGATTCAGATTCAGAAACCCTATTGGAGGATTCAATCTGTTCAGCTAAAGTGGCCTGCAGGCATTCACTGAGAGCCACTTATGATGCAGTAGACTCTTCTTCTGGAGGGGCTGCTACAGCTGTCAGCCTGTGTCGTCGCTTCTCTTGGCTGGGGGTGTCAGGCTTGGCACAAGATGTGCAAAGTGCTATCCAGGATGCACCTTTCAGGGGATCTCTCCTCTTCAGTGGGGATGCTCAGGACATCATCACCACCCTTCAAGATAAAGGCACGGCACTTTGGTCAGTACAAATGATGTACTGCCCAAAGTTTCAACAAAAGAATCCTTTTCAGCGCAAAGCCAAGCAGCAGCCAAAGCAGCTGCAGCAGATGGCCCAACGTCAAAATAAACGCAGGGCACAGTCAGCCTCGGCCGCCCCCCAGGCCAAGTCCTAGAGAGCTTCAGGTGGAACTCTCCCCAACCCCCTCCCCTTGCATGACTTGCCATCCACTCCCTACCCCCGAAATTCAGCAGGGGAGCAAGTGGGTGGAAGGTTCGCTCATCACCTGCAAGGGTGGTGGGCGGTGACAACCGACTCATGGGTTCTTCAACTCATAGTGTACGGCCATACTCTGGAATTTCTCTTGAAACCTCCAGACAGGCCTCCAGTTTAGTCTCATTACCTGAAGGTGCACATTCTTCCCCCTCGGAGAGGAAATTCAGGCTCTATTACAGAAAAGAGCAATAGAACCTGTTCCTTCGCACCAGATAGGAAAGGGATATTACTCCCACTTATTTCTGGTCCCTAGTTCCCACATTTTGCTTGCTCGCTCCAGGGCATAGTGTTTCCTGGTGAGACAATGTATCTCTTTGCTGGACAGGGAGGTTCTTGTACGCCTTCCCTCCTTTTCTGGTTCTTCAGCGGGTGCTGCTCAAGCTACGGGCGGAAGGGGCCCACATGATTCTGATTGCCCCTTTTTGGCCCTGTCAGGTTTGTTTTCCACTGCTTCAGCAGCTTGTGGTGGAACCTCCAGTTCCCCTGCCTCTCTGCAATGACCTCCTGACCCAGGAGGCGGGCACACTGTTCCATCCAGGACTGAAGTCCCTTCACCTTCATGTGTGGTACCTCAGGATATAGCCGCTTCATTCTTTGGGGTATCTTCCAGAGTGGCTCAGGTTCTAGTGGAGGCCAGAAAGCTGTCCACAAGGATCACTTATGCCATGAAGTGGAAGCATTTTTCTATTTGGGCCACTGTGAAGGGCTGGGATCCTTTCTCGTGTCCACCTCCGTCAGTCATGGAATATCTTCTGCACCTCTATGAGACAGGCGTCTGCTGTTCATTGCTGAAGGTCCATTTGTTGGTCGTCTCTGCCTACCATACCTTGGTTGATGGTGGGACACTGACCCAGTTAGAAGTCTCTAAGACTTTCCTTAAAAGGATTTTACACCTGAAACCCCTGGTACACAATCCCACATCACCATGGGACCTTCATTTTATTTTGGAAAAGTTGACCCTGCCTCCTTTTGAACTGTTTGGTTCTTGTGACTTGTGCTATTTATCTTGAAAAGTGCTGTTTTTACTGGCAAGTCACTTCAGCTCAAAGGATTTCCGGGTTTCAGGCCCTGTTTTGTAAGGAGCCTTATTTAATTTTTCACGAAGACAGGGTGTATCTTCATTCAAACCCTAAGTTTTTACCCAAAGTGGTTTCTGAGTTTACGTTGAACCAGTCGATTCAGCTACCAGTGTACTACCCCAAGTATTCTAATCGGGGAGAAGCGCTTCTTCGCACGCTAGATGTTCACAGAATCTTGTGCTATTACACAAACAGCAAAAAGTCTGTCCGAAAAATGGATCAGCTTTTCATTTCTCTTGCACCCAAGAGAGAAGGTGCGACAGTTACCAAACAGTGTTTATCCAAATGGTTGGCAAACTGCATTACTTTTTGTTATCAGAAGTAATGTAAAACCCTCCCAGGGGAAGTCAAGGGGCATTCCACTAGGGGCATAGCTGCCTTAACTGTTTGTTTCAGGAATGTGTCTGCCGCTGACATCTCAGCTGTGGCTGCTTGGAGTTCAGTCCACACTTTCACAAAGCATTACAGTCTGGACATTGCTTCTAGGCGCAGGGCAGGTTTTGGCTTAGCTGTACTTCAAGGCCTCCTGTCATTATTTTTCTTTGGCAATAGCAGATTTTCAGTTCCTGCCACCCATGTTTCATTTTATTCTTCTGATTCATACTGCTTGAGACTCAGTCCTGAAGGTGATTACCTACTGCAAGAGCCCTCTTGAAGTAAGATAGTACAGTTATGTAAGAATTTACTGTAATAGAAGATCTTTGAGAGAGGATCTTGCAGTAGGTAACCTTTTTCCCTCCCTCCATCCCCCTTATCATTTCTGCTCTTTCTTTATGGGCTCATTTTGAGGTCCAGGAGCCTCTTATCCTTTCTGCTGTCTTACCTCCTTGGAGGTCTCCGGGTGGGAGAACTGGAAGGCTGGCATGGGGACCACCACTCACATGACATCGGATGGGCGGTCTCCCATCAGATACTGCTGGCTAAAGTTTCTGTTTGGTCCTGATGCCAGGGGGCGCAGTCCTCAAGGTGATTACCTACTGCAAGAGCCTCTCTCAAAGATCTGCTGTTACGGTAAGTTCTTACGTTAACTGTACTTTATGGCTGCTCACTCTGCCATTTTATCACCAAAGTGGTCAGATAAAGGTCCTTCCCATAGTAAATCAAAGGACTGGGCACCAAAAGAATCCTCTGATCCCAAAGTCTCCGAAAAATGGAACACTGAACAAAACAAACACAAATGACCTGCAGAGCAGGGTTCAGACCCTGTTCCTTCAAAAAAGAAACAGAAGGAAAAGCATGTCACTGCACCTACCACTGATGAAGCAACGGAGCTCTCAGTTGACAAGTTGAAATTACCTTCTACCAGAGACATAGCTAAAGCTCTTCAGGTCCTCCAGTCTGTGGGTCCACCTGTGGTTTCCCCAGTTTCTCCTCAAGTGCCATCTCAGGGCCCTGTTCCCCTTGACCAAGGCCCTGAGTTCTTCTGTGAGGAGGAAGAGGAAGATGAAAGGGAACCAATAGAACCAGAGGTTTCTTCTGAGCAGGAATTTGGTTCCCCTTCCCAGGATCCAGAGGATTATTCTTCCCACTGTGCTTTTGTCAGACGGATAGTTGACACTCTTGACCTCACCACCCAGGAGTTGGCGGAGAAGGAGGAAGCCGACTTTCTAGAAATGATGGGACTGGCACCTACTAAAAGTCTGGTGTTGCTTGTTCACAAGTACCTCAGGAAAGCAACCCTGAAAATCCTACAAACTCCTACCTCAATTGCAGGCATTGACAAAATGGTGGAAATGAATTACCAGCTTGACAGAACCATTGTTGAATACCTCTATTCCCACCCCAGTCACAGAGGGGTGGTCCAGGCAGCCATCTGTGATAAGGCCAGGGTTCCCCTGTCATCCCATCCTCCAGATAAGAATTCCAGGAACCTGGATAGTATGGGTAAAAAGGGATACATGACAGCCTCTCTCCTCTTGAGAGAGGCTACGTACATGTCTTACACCATTCAGTACCAGAAGGCCCTCTGGAATTCGGTACTGGCAATTGGATCCTTAGTGATGTGGGGCATGATTTAGCAGACACTGCCAGAACAGCACTGGATGCTACCAAGTACAATAGGTAGGGTAACAGGACAGACAACGTGGGTCTGGAAGCCCTTCTAACCCCAGTAATGCTCAGGATATTCATAACTTTATGCAGTAAGCCTGGAGGGTTGGACTGCCCGGAGAGATGGAACACATGCAAATGAGTAGAATTCTTTGTACGTGAGCATCTTTCAAATACTGCCTCTACCAACTGTAGTGTTCTAACCTACTCAGATTTTTCTCTCTGCCTGAAAGTCTGGTCGCTCGGAGTGGTTGTCTTACTCTTTCACGTGAAGAAGATTCAAAAAACCTTAAAACCTGAAGTATTTTCTATTTCTTTTATTGCCTCTACTAATTGTTAGTATAAATCTTGTTTATTGCTTAAGTTACGTTTATTTTCCGGTTCTTCGTGGTTCGGAATAACCGTGGGGAAACTGGGTTAGTCTTTTAAGTTATTGGGGTTCTCTGATTAAAGAGCCTTGTTTTTGTTTAAATATTAGTTTAGTGTTTTAGTGCATTTCTTGTCTTTGGTAACCATATCCTATCAGTTACAGAACCGCTGATCCGGTTCACCTGACATCTCCTGGGTCCGGTTCCTATTGGTTCAGGAACCGACCGCAAAAAAAAAAAAAGTTTTGTATTTTAAATAACTGCATTTTACATTGAACTTAGCGGTTGGCCTTTTCTTGCCTTTCTGATTATTACCATGTCAGATAAACCTAAAAAGTGAACCGGAGAACCTGGTTTCAAAAATTGCTTAAAATGTGGAGATGTATTTACAAAAGCAGACAAGCACACCTTATGTATGGCTTGTCTGGGATTTGAACATCTGGATCAGGACTGTGAAATTTGCAAGACTTTCCCAGAAAAAACTGTGGAAAAATGCCTTGAAAGGCTAAACAAGAAATTTCCTAGGGGTCCCTCCGGCTCTGACCAGCTGATACCCCAATCTGCTGTGGCTGAAACCACAAATTTGCTTACTCCTGCCCCTGAGACAGGCGAAAAAGGGGCAAATAGAGGGAAAGATCCGTCTGACTCCTCGGTTCTTTCAAAGAAACTTAAGAAAACTAAGCATGCAGAATCCTCCCCTGCTAAACCAGGGACTTCTGCTCAGTTGCCTGACATGCCCTCGGCTCAAGAGATAGCTCAGGCCCTCAAAATTATCCAGGCACTGCAAAATATTGTTCCCCAGCAGCCTGCCTCTACCCAGGGTCCCCAGGCCAGCATAGGTGTGCTCCCTTCTTTACAGGAGGAGCAGTATTATGAAGAGGAGGAGGATCCTTTTCAGGACAATGAACCTATCCCTCCAGAGGTTTCTCCTGAGCAGGATTTTGGTTCACCTCCCAGGGTATCAGGATTACTCATCCCATTTTACATTTGTAAGGAGAATGGCAGATGCTCTAGATATTGCTACTACAGAGCAAACTAAGGATGAGGAGGAAATTGAATACTTGAATATGATGGGTTTGACACCCACCAAAGCCCTCCTTTTGCCAGTTTACAAATATTTCAAAAAGGACACCCTGAAACTTCTACAACCCCTTATTGTGTTCCTCCCATTGATGGGTGAATAGATAAAAAGTATCAGTTGGACAGTACGGAAGCTGACTTTCTTTTCTCCCAACCTGACCACCAAGGGGTTATACAGGAGGCAGCCTGCGACAAAGCCAGAGTCCCCCTCTCCTCCCACCCTCCAGACAAGGACTCCAGAAAAATGGATAGCATGGCCAAAAAAGGATATTTATCAGCCTCTTTAGCCATTAGACAGGCTACCTTTCAAGCTTATGCTGCCCAGTATCAAAAATCTCTGTGACAGTCGGTACTGGAAATGTCCATGAAAGCCCCCTCACCCTTGTCTGAAGACCTGGCTGTCACTGCCAGGTTTGGGCTGGAGGTGGCTAAGTACCAGTTCCAGATGGCTGCTGATTCTAACGACACTGCAGCCAGATGGATGGCTAACACTGTGGCACAGAGAAGGTTTACTTGGCTTAGGGCCACTAACCTTACTCAAGATACTCAATCCAAGGTCCTGGATTTTTCCTTAGAGGGAAATTCTCTTTTTGGGTAATCCACAGTTGCATACATGAAAAAAGTGGACGAATATAAGGCCACCTATAGAAGCAACTCTGCTAAAGAGCATGCTTCACCATCTACTAGGCCCTATGGAATGGGGGGCAGGGGACGGTCTTTTATGACCAGACCTTTCTTCCAGCCAGTAGCCGTGCCCCAGTACCAGCAGTATCCACAACAGGGATACTCTAGGAGTAGGGGTAGAAGGGGTTCCAGGAGGGGTTCTCAAACCCAACCTCAACCCCAACCAAAGCAAAACCCCTGAGGATCAGGCCGCCTCCTCCCTCCCTGTCAGAGACAGACTATCCCACTTCCTCCAGGCTTGGCTAATCATCACCACAGACAAGTGGGTGCTGGAGGTAGTGGGTCAGGTCTGTCTTTGGACTTCAAATCTTTTCCTCCTCAGAAAACCAGGGTTTACTGCTCACCTCCTCTAGCAGAGAGGGCATTGCTAGAAGCAGAGGTCCAAAAGTTGCTACATCTCAGAGCAGTGGAATTAGTCCCTACCACCCTGAGAGGAAGAAGTTTTTACTCCAGATACTTCCTAACAAAGAAAAGTGGGGAGTGGCAGCCAATACTGGATCTCAGAGCTTTGAACAAGCAACTGAAAAAAACAAAGTTCAAAATGGTCATTTTGGCTCAAATATTGCCAACAATCCAAAAGAGGGACTGGCTGGCATCACTGGGCTTGAAAGACACCTATTTCCACATCCCCATAAAGGAATCTTTCAGAAAATACCTCAGATTTGGGCTCCCTTCAGGCCACTATCAGTTTTCAACTCTTCCTTTCGGTCTCTCCTCAGCACCAAGGGTGTTCACAAAGTGCCTAGTTGCTGTAGTGGCATATCTAAGAAGACAAGGAGTGACTGTTTTCCCTTACCAAGATGACTGGCTGGTGGTGGGAAACTCACCAGACCAAGTAAGGAGCTCCCTAAAAATCACCCAAGTCCTCTTAGAGTCCCTGGGTTCATCATAAATCAAAAGAAATCAGTCCTAACCCCTGCTCAAACTCTGCAGTTTATAGGGGCAGAAATCAACACACTTCAGGGCAGAGCCTTTTTACCCTTAGACAGGGTGAAAAGTCTTCAGTCAATAGCACATTCCTTCATCCTGAACAGCTCAAAAACTGCAAGACAGTTTCTGCAACTACTAGGTCATATGGCTGCATCCACAGGCACAGTCCAGGGATCCAGATTCCACATTCGTGACAACCAGTTTCACCTCAGGGCTCACTGGAGTCAGAAAAAAGACCCTTTTTCAAAGCTTATACTTGTGACAGGCCCACTATTAAGGGCCCTCTTGTGGTGGAAACAGGAATCCAATTTAAGGCAAGGAGTGCCTTTCCAGAAAGAAAACCCCTCTTTGGTATTCACAACAGCTGTATCCCTATTGGGCTGGGGAGCCCACTTAGGAAAGCATACAACCCAAGGAATCTGTTCAGCAGCAGAGTCCCTTCAGCACATAAACTTACTGGAGCTAAGAGCACTGTTACTAGCCTAAAGGCTTTTTCTTCACTGATCATGGGCAGAGTGGTTCAGATCAGAACAGACAATACCACCACGATGTATTACATAAACAAACAGGGAGGCACCAGGTCAGGCCCCCTCTGCACAGAATCCATGAAGATTTGGACACTGGCTTACTCTCTGAAGGTCTCTTTATAGGCAATTCACTTGCCAGGAAAGGACAATACTTTGGCAGATGCACTAAGCCGCATCAGCCAGGCCCATCAAGAATGGACTCTGAACAAGCAGGTGGTACAAGTTATTTTCAGAAGGTGGGGCACTCCAGAAATAGACTTGTTTGCATTCCACCAGAACCACCAACTGCCTCAATATTGCTGCAGACCACTAGAACAGGGCACAGTTCCTCTGGATGCCCTGGTTCTGGATTGGACAGGCAGGCACCTGTATGCTTTTCCCCTTTCCCCCTGGTTTTCAGGGTGTTACTGAAGCTAAAGTCCCTCTTAGCATCCTTGATCTTGATAGCTCCAGATTGGCCCAGGCAGCCATGGTACTCTCTTCTGCTCTCCATGTCTCTCAGCAAACCAATACAGTTGCCCCTCAGACACAATCTCCTAACTTCCAACCAGAGAACATTGTTGTACCTGAATCTCAGGTCTGTTCATCTAAAAGCATGGCTCTTGAAGAATTAGAGTATGCAGATTTAAATCTTTCAGAAGCTGTCCTAAATATTTTGAAGAGTTATAGAAAACCCTCCACACAGAAAACTTATTCTTCCAAATGGAAGAAATTCTCTCTCTTTCTCTCTGGTGTTCCAGTACAAACCTTATACCACAAAAAGCTGGAGTTTCAGTAGTCCTGGACTATCTCACTCATTTGCATTCACAAGGCTTGCAACCCAGTTCACTTAAGGTTCATTTAGCAGCGGTATCTGCCTACCTTTCCGTGGGCACCAAGGTATCAGTGGCATCTGATAAACTTTTCAAAAGATTTTTTAAAGGACTAATGCATTTACACCCACCTCACAGGGCACCAGTGCCTGCATGGTATTTGAATGTGTGTATAGCCAAGCTCATGGGCCCTCCCTTTGAACCCATGGCTACTGCCCACTTGAAATACCGTACTTGGAAAACAGTCTTCCTAGTGGCTATTACTTCTGCAAGGAGAATTAGCAAGCTCCATGCTCTCTACATTGACCAGGACTATTTCTCATTTCACAGAGATAAGGTAGTCCTCAGAACTAACAGACAGTTTCTCCCTAAAGTGGTTTCAGATTTTCATCTGAACCCAGTCAATCACGCTACCTGTCTTTTTCACAGACCACACCAGTTCTGGTGAAAGAAGATTACACAGTCTGGATGTGAAAAGGGTTATCAGCTACTACATGACAGCCACTAAAGATCTTAGAAAAAGTGGAAAACTACCTTTCCTTACATATGGGGATGTAGGAAAGGGTAAACCAGCCTCAAAAAGATCCATTTCTTGGTGGATAGTCCAGTGTATTCAGTTCTGCTACACCAAGGCAGGTAAAGAGTCCCCAAAAGGATTGAGGGCGCATTCAATAAGAGGAACAGCTGCTACCCTTGCAGCTGCCAGGGAGGTTCCCTTGGTGGTCATTTGCAAAGCAGCTACCTGGAAAACAGTACACACCTTTACAAAACACTATAACCTGGATATTTTATCCAGGGGTGATGCTAGGTTTGGCACAGCAGTCCTGCAGAGCCTGTTTCCAAAATAAAGTTCTGTGCCCACCTCCAGTGGTACTGCTTGGTAGTCTGCATAAAATTATGAAAATCCTGAGCATTACTGGGGTTAGAAGAAAAAATTACTTACCATAGTAATCTTATTTCTTCCCAGTGGTGCTCAGGAATTCATAACTCCCTCCCTTCCTCCCATTTCAGAACTTCAGCCTCCGCACTCCGCATGCTGGTGCCATCAAGCCATATTATATATGTTGCATTTTTCCTGTTTTAATCATTTTAAACTGGAGTTTTCAATGTTATCTTTTACAGTTTTATTTATGTGTTTTTTATTAAAGTCAGCCTCCCTTTGGAGGCTTATTCTAAATTGATGCTTTAATTAGGGAAACCCCTTTTTTATAGAATTTAATTACATTAGTTTCCCAATGTCTGACTTCCAGGCTTCTCACAAATCTGAGTAGGTTAGAACACTACAGTTGGTAGAGGCAGTATTTGAAAGATGCTCACGTGCAAAGCATTCTACTCATTTGCATGTGTTCCATCTCTCCAGGCAGTCCAACCCTTCAGGCTTACTGCATAAAGTTATGAATTCCTGAGCATCACTGGGAAGAAATAAGATTACTATGGTAAGTAATTTTTTCTTATCTGCCATCAACTTCTATGTTTCTATAAGTACCAGTTTCACATGGTAGTGGATGCCAATGACTCTGCATCCAGTTTCATGACTCTGGCCATTTCGCTGAGATTTGCCTGGCTATGAGCCACTAATCTGACCCAAAACACACCAGCCAAGGCCATGGATTTTCCCTATGATAACAGTTCCCTCTTTGGTGACACGACTGAAGCTTACATGAAGAAGGTGGAAGAGTATAAGACCACCTACAAGAGCAATTATACTATGGAAAAGGCCTTCACTTCCTATAGGTCTCAGGGAAGGGTAGGCAGGGGTAGGGGGTATTACCCCAGTGCTTACTATCCTGCACACATGCCCATGGAGTACTCTCAGATGAGGGGTTACTTTAGGGGCAGAGGCAGAAGAGCTGCCAAATGGGCTGGCCCAACCCCTGCTACCAGTGCCCAGCCCAAACGAAATCTCTGACTGGTCTGCCCAGTTCATCAACCCACTACCAGTAGGAAGGAGGTTGGCTCACTTCTTCCAAGTGCGGCAAAATGTCATCACAGACAAATGGGTCTAAGAGGTGGTGAGCCAGGGTCTCTCACTGCAGTTCAAAAGTTTCCCCAAACTGCAGGTTCACAGAAACTTCACACCTAAAGCCTCAACAGAAAATATTTTGCTGGAGTTAGAGGTCAGAAAGCTATTGCAAGCAAATGCTGCAGAAAGAGTTCCTTCCTTACAGTGGAGGGAAAGGCTTTATTTAAGGTACTTCCTCAGCCTGAAAAAGAATGGGGAGTGGCGACCCAGTTTGGATTTCAGGATGCTCACTCTCTCCATATTAGTGATCCTTCCCTGCAGCAGGGCAACTAGTTGGCCTCTCTGGACCTGAAGGATGCCTGCTTCCATATCCCAGTCATGCCCAGTCACAGGAAGTACATGAGGTTTCAGCTTCCCTCAGGGCATTACCAATTCTCAGTACTCCCTTTTTGATCTCTCCTGTGCTCCAAGGATTTTCACAAAGTGCCTAGCTGTGGGAGCAGGTCACCTAAGAAGGCAGGGGTCTCAGTTTTTCCCTACCTAGACAACTGGCTAATTGTAGGGGATTCTCTCCAGCAGGCCAGAGACTACCTCCAACTCACTCAGGACACTCTGAAGTCCCTGAGATTCCTCATGAACCAACAGAAATCCCAGACACAGCTAGTGCAGTCCTTGGAATTCACAGAATCAGAGCTGGACACCAACAAGAAAGAGTATTTCTCCCTCAGGAGAGATTGCAAAATCTGTAGAATCTAGCAAATTCCTTGCTTTTGGGTCAGCCCAGGCCAGCAAGGTACTTCCTCAGACTTCTAGGTCATATGGCCGCCAACACCACAGTTGTGCCAGGGCCAGATTTCAACTGAGAGAGATCATCTCACAGCGCATTGGTCTCAGAGAAGGGACCCACTTTCCAAACTGGTGCCAGTCACAAAAACCCTGTTACAAGCTGCCACTTGGACTCTCTCCTGAGGGAGAAATTCTGTTCCCTGTAGAGTGTCCATTCTAGGTGGAAGGAAGGGGGCAGTCTCAGGGGAGGAGTCCCTTTCCAACAGCAGGTCCCTATGGTGTTTATAACTACAGACACTTCCCTCCTGGTGTGGGGGGCACATCTGGGCAACCATACAGTCAATGGTATCTGGTCTCCCCAGGAGTCCAGGCTATACATCACTCTCCTGGAACTAAGGGCAGTTCTTCTTGCCCTGCTGTCATTTGCCCCTCAGATAAGGAGTCAGTCAGTCCAGATCAGGACAGACAACACTATTACCATTTCATTTTATTTTTTATACTTGCAAATCTGATGAGCAGGACTGCCCGTTTTCACAGATGACAAGTTACAATAATACAAAAAGATAAAATACAAGACAAATAATAACTTATACAAATACGATATGCAAATAACATAAGATTGTAACAATTACATAGTAGTTTGTGGTCAACAGGTACATTCAGACTTATTGAAAAGCCATTGCTTAAGATGAGTTCTATAGCAGCGAACAGTCTTACAGTCGGCTGGGTCAACTGAAACAGTATTATAAAATAGAGGTGCTCAGTACAAAAGTGACCTTTGGCCCACTTTTTTAAAAAAAAAATGGTATTTTAAAAATAAATCTACTCTGGGACCTAGTTCTACAAGGATTATGGAGTCTTGGGAAAAGATCAATAACTGACGCAGGAAGAAGCCCATTTATAATTTTAGACAGAAAGACTCCCATTTTATGAGAAATTCTATCAACCAAAGATAGGCAATCATAAAATTAGTATAATTGACAGCGGTGCATACGATAAGGTGCACTAAGCATAAACCGTAATATTGAGTTGTACGTAACCCTCAAATTATTCAAATATGTGGTCATAGTTGAGGAATAAACCAATAAACCATAATCAAAAACACCTAAAAGGAAACTATGAGCAAATAACCTACGGGAATCTGCTGTTAGGAATGTTTTTGCACGATATAAAAGACCTAGTCTTTGATGTATAATCTTTCTAAGATGTTTAATATGATAATCGAAAGATAATTTACTATCCAATAATATTCCCAAATATTTAAAATTTTCCACCAACTCAATAATAACTCCTCCCCCAACCCCTTATTTTTGATAGGTATAAGTTCATCATCATTTCCACTAGGCCTACAGGACAGCATCATAAATTTAGTTTTTTTGGATTCAGAACCATACGGTTCTGAATCAACCAATCTCAAAAAAAATCAAAATCTGTCTGAACATCATCTAATATCGCACTTATGTTAATTCCATCACTATAAATAACCGCATCATCTGCATATAAAATCATAGACGGTTTTGTACAAACGCTTGGGGCAGAATTAACATAAAGAGAAAAAATAAGGGGGCCCAGGATAGAACCTTGGTGCACCCCATTCTGCATCACAATTGTTTTTGAAAAACTGTCACCAGTCAGTGTCCTGAAGGTCCTATTTGTGAGGTAGTCAGAATACCATCTGGCTACCTCAGCTGAAAAATGCAGATTTATTATTGATGGCAATAGGGTATAATTAACTAGGTCGAAGGCATTGGTGAGGTCCACAAATAAAGGCCCAACAGAGTGCCCTTTATCAAGGGCACATTGAATGTGGCTAGTGAACCTCACCAAGGCTGTCGCAGTGTTATGATTTGGTTTGAACCCGTGCTGGCAGTCAGTTAGCATTTGATATTTTGTAAGATATTCAAAAGTTTTATCTAAGATAATCCTTTCCAAAATTTTAGATAGTGGATTCAACAAAGAAATAGGTTGATAATTAGATATAATCTGTGGGTTACCATTTTTCAAAATTGGTTTAATGGTAGATCATTTCCAGCTTTGAGGAAAAACACAGTCTTTTAATGAACAATTAAAAATCAAAGAAAGAGGGTAGGAAAAAAAGTGATACCTAACCTAAGAATTCTATAATCAATTCCAGCATATCCCACACTAGGTTGAGGATATTTTTTAAGTATATAATCCTTTACTAATTCCGGTGTGAGTATATTTTAAATCAGTCTGTGATTGACTTTGGCCATTAACTGATGTTCTATAACTACTAAGATCACCAAAGTATTGATTAAACAACTGTGCCACTAAATTAGTATCACTAACGAGATGACCATTCTGTTGTAAAATAATATCAGTCATCTTTTTTCCCCTACCAGTCAATTTATTTAAAGTGCACCATGGTTTTTTAGGAACCCCAGGAGAATTTCTTTGTTCAGAGAGACATTACAATTTTTTTGCGCTCTTAACTTTGGATTTACATTTATTCCTCAAGGTTTTATACATCTGTAAAGTAACAGGGTTTTTATTTTTTTTATATTGCTTCCAAATCTTAACTCAGAATTTCATAAAAAGAAGTAACTCTCGAGTCAACCACTTTTGTGAATTAGCTCTAATTCTCATTTTCCTTAATGGTGCCACCCTGTTAACAATATGGAATAATTCAAGAAGCAAATCCAAATCATTAAGAGAATCAAACAGTGACCAGTCAAATTCACCGCATACGGTCTCAATAGTGTTAACTGAGAAAGATTTCTTGTTTCGGTGTACTTTGGCAGGTTCCTTATTACCCTGGTGGATCAGTTACAAAACACTGGACAGTGGTCACTCATCACATCAGGTAGGAACCCAAATTTGGTAATCCTATCAGGGTGAGTGACCACAATCCAATCCAGAACTGTTTCAACACCAGTTTTATAATTAGGTCTGGTTTCACTTTCTATAATTTGGTGAACCCCCAGATCCAATAATAACTCAGGAATACCATTTTTCAAATCTGAGGTCCAATTACAATTAAAGTCACCTAAGAGAATCCATGCCCTTTTGGAAGGTAACCCACTATGAAATGTTGTTATTAACTCAATTCCTGACCCAATTTTTCCCAGGGGAATATAAATGGAACTTACAGTAAGATGTTTATCTTGAGCAAACAATAAATTTATTAATGCCATTTCACTACCCAGACCGTCTAAAGGACAATCATGGGAGGCAAAGTGGAGCCTCTCATGAACATAAATCATGGTCCCTCCCCCTCGTTTCCTAACTCTATCAAATCGATTTTGCTTAAATCCCACTAGAGAAACTTCTCCAGCTAAAATTTTATTTTTCAACCAGGTCACAGATAAAGTAATTATGTTGAACTTATTGCACTCAATCCAGGCAACAAACTGTGTCCATTTAGCCAACAGGCTTTGTACATTAAGATGAACAATCTTAAGGATGGAACCAAAATCTGTGGAACAATTAGGGCCTGGATGTGGGTGCACTGAGCCTGACATTAATAACAATAAAACTAACAACCTCCTAAACTGAACAGCATTTTCAAAAGCAATTTCATGTCTCAGTAACCTTCTTTCTTTAAAACTAATTTGAGCAATGTTATTATTAAGTAAAGACCACAATACATGTATTTCATCAACAAACAAGGAGGAACTAGATCCTCCGTACTCTGCATAGAAGCAATGAGAATCTGGTCTCTGGCCTACTTCTTGGACATGCACCTGTCAGCAGTCCACTTACCAGGGAAGGACACTACCTTGGCAGAATCCCTCAGCAGAATCAGTCATGGGAATCACGAGTGGGCCCTAAACAAGCAAGTGTTGACAACAATTTTCAGGAGGTGGAGTACTCTGGAAATAGATCTGTTCATCTCAGAGGAGAATCATCAGCTTCCTCTGTTTTGTTGCAGGCCTTCAGCTGTGGTTTCCCTCCCTCTGGATGTCCTATCTCTAAACTGGACAGAGGAGTCTCTTTGTGCCTTTCCTTCTGTCCCTCTGCTATTGAAGGTCCTTCTGAAGATAAAGAATCATTCAGCCTCTATGATTCTGGTGGCTCTAGATTGGGCCAGACAACCATTGTACTCTTTACTTCTAGCTCTGTCCAAGTGGCAGCCCATTTGCCTCCCCTTGAGACACAATCTGTTGACCATGTCTCAGTACAAGATAACTTACCCCAATCTCAGGTCTCTTCACCTCAAGGCTTGGTTCTTGAGCAGCTAGAGTTTTTGGGTCTCCAGTTGTCTGAGGAGGTACTTAGGGTACTCAGAGTTCACAGAAAACCTGCCATTAGGAAGACATATGCTTCCAAATGGAAGAGATTTACCTTGTGGTGTGAGCCCAGGCAGATCTGCCCTTCTGAGGCAGACCTGCCAGTCCTTCTGGACTACCTAGTTCATCTCCAGGGCCTGGATCTCAAGACTTCAACCCCTAAGGTTCACCTTGCTGCTGTTTCTGCTTACCTTTGGTTATGTATCTGGTGTCATAAACAAGGGGTAAAATGTATAATACACTGGGAAGAATTTGCAGACCATCCAGAACTTTTTAGTGGTGATGACTTGCATTTAAGCAGAAAAGGTAATCGTTTATTTGGGAAACAATTTAACACCTGTTTAAATACTATTTTAAACTAAGTAAATTGGGGGAGAAGCAGACCATTTCTGCATCTCTTAACAAAGTACCACAAAAATTACCAAGCTTAATAAAATCAGTTACAACAGCTGAGAACATTAATATAATTCTTGCCAATGCTAGAAGTTTAACAAATAAAATGAGTGAACTTCAGTTTATTTAAAAAGAGGAAGATATAGCCATTTGTGGCATTACGGAGACTTGGTTCAAAGAAAATGATTGGGGTATAGATATCCCAGGATACAATAGATATTTTAAAAATAGACAAAATAAGAAAGGAGGAGGGATAGCATTATATGTTACAGATAAATATAAATCCAATATAATTGACTCAAATTTAGCTATCACAACACTGAAACATTATGGGTTCAAATCTTTCTTCAAAGAAAACAAATCATAATTGGTTTAGCATATCGTACAACTAATCTAGACTGTAATGAGAATGATCTATTCTTATCTGTCTTAGAAAATATGGGAAGAAAGTCTATTTATATCTTAATGGGTGACTTTAATTTCCCCAATATAAATTGGTCAATTTTAAAAGCTAGTGGGGTAATAGAAAATAAATTTCTCGATTATAACTAATAATGACTTACAGCAACTAGTAATGAATAATACCAGAGGTAATAATTTATTAGACCTGATCTCGACTAACTACACAGAAGACATTTCTACCCCATGAGTTTCTGAACCACTAGGTTCCAGTGACCATAATAAGATCAAATTTAGCATTGCTATCACTAAACAATGCTCTAGAGGCTCCACAGTTATGAGGGATTTCAATAAAGCCAATTACCTAAGCATTTAGGATTACCTTAATGACTGGGAATGGGAAAATGAGCTAAAAGGGAAGAGCCTGAACTGACAATGGAAATTAATATCAGATAAATTTCAGTACTGTATTAATACCTGGGTCCCCAATAGAACCAAATATATAAATGAGAACAGAGTCCCAGTCTGGTAGAACAGGAATGTTAAAAAAGCTATTAAAAAGAAGAAAAAAAAACTACAGGAGATATAAAACTCACCCAACAGATATAAATTGGAAAAATTATAAAAAGAGCTCAAATAAGGTTAAAAATTTAATAAAGAAATCAAAATTGAATATAGAATCCCATTTGGTTACAAACATAAAAGACAATAAAAAATAGTTTTTATAAGTATATTGGTTCATTGGTGGCAACAAAACCAGCCTGGGACCACTTATAATTGAAGGTAAAGCAGTTAGTGGTAAAACAGATATGGCTAATCATCTAAATACATTTTTCTAAGTACATTTAACCCAAAATATCAAACTCCCAGTATTTCAAATAATAATAACAGGGATTGGAATCCCTTTACAGAGAGTGAGATAGAAGAAACTTTCAATCACCTAAAAAGTACAGGTTCTCCTGGTCCAGATGGATTGCATCCCAGATTTATTAAAGAACTATGACAGGAATTAATGGGACCATTAACTCTGTTATTTAACACCTCAATGAAGGAAGGGGGTTACCATTCCAACTTAGAATGAGGCCAATATAACCTCAATATTTAAATCTGGAAATAAAAAGAAAGTTAACAATTATAGGCCAATAAGTTTGACTTCGGTCATCTGTAAAATGTTAGATAGGCAAATTCAAATGAGGGTAGATAAATATATCTCCAAAAACAATTTTACCAATATTAATCAACATGGTTTTCAGTCAGGTAGATCATGCCTAACTAACTTAATTCATTTTTTTGAACCAGTAAGTGCAGCTTTGGATTGTGGTTTACTGGTTGATATTATTTACTGTACCTTGATTATTCAAAGGCTTTCAACACAGTTTCACACAAGATTTTGATAGAACAACTTATCAGTATTAATTTGCATAATAATATAATAAACTGGATAAACTCATAGCTTTTTAATAGAATACAACGAGTAGCCATTAGGGGACACTACTCAGAATGGGGATTGGTTACTAGTGGTGTTTCCCAGGGCTCAATTTTGAGCCCTATATTATTTAAATTATTTATTTCAACTATGCAAACCACAGGCGGAACTTGGGCTGTAAAGTATGCAGATGATTGTAAATTGGGCTGCATAGTAAACAATTCACAATCAGCTCACGATATGCAGAATAACTTGAATAACTTAGTACTATGGGCTAACAATAATAAAATGAGTTTCAATATTAATAAATGCAAAGTAATGCATTTTGGGCATAATAATAACAAAAATATTTATAGTATTAATAATATACAACTGCAAGAGGTCAAGTCCGAAGTTGATTTGGGTGTATTAAATAGAGAATAAAGTATGGGTCGGGGTGTGTAACGAGATTTTACACACACCCGAGTTGTGGGATGCTACATAAACCCCAAGGGTGAAGCCCGAGGGGTTTGTGAAAAGCATCCCACGAGGGTGTGTGTAAAATCGAGTTTGACACACATCCCGACCCATATTTTATTTTATATAATTGCTGGGTTTCCCTTTTTCGCCTCAGCAATTATATAAAATAAAAAGCTTCCGATGCATTCGCGGTGTGACTTCTGAGGTGCCGATTTGAATCGGTATATTTTAAAGCCTTTTTTTGCCCTGGTTTGTGAGGTTTTTACTGTGTAGGGGGAAAAAAAAAAGGACTTACCGCCGATTTCTTCTGTCAGTCCCGGTACTGTTTCGGGAGAGATGGAAGTGGTCAGCGGTCTTCAGTGGTGGTGCTGCTGCGTGAGCATGTGCACAGCAAGGGAAACCGTGTGTGTGTTTGCCGTTATAAACACTCCTTTATTATGGCAAATCACGCCACGGTTTCCCTATGGGAAAAAGGGAAAGCCAGTTATTATTTGATAATAAATTATCCTTTGAGTCACACAATAGGATAACAGTTAAAAAATGTCATAGTATCATAAGCTGCATTTTAAAAAAACATTAAAAGTAGGGAACCCAAAGTTATAATGCCGCTCTATTCAGCATTAGTGCGTCCACATCTCAGATACTGTGTTCCACTGTGTACACCTACTACAGTTAAAGATAAAAAAAACTGATCAAGGGAGTGCAAATGAGAATTACCAAACAGATCAACAATGTTAAAGATCTGAATTATGATCAAAGACTTAAAAACCTGGGACTGTACTTAAAATACAGACAACTGAGAGGTGACTTATGCTTCACCTACAGGGCAATGATGAATACCTTCTTGAAACACTGGGACTAGGGAAATATAACGGTAGTTTAACCACAAGATCGCATAATCTAAAACTTAAAGGATATACAAATTATACTAACAAACGTAACAACTGGTTCACTCAGAGAATGACTTCCACATGGAATTCATTACCCAGTTATGTTGTACAAAGTGATAGTCTAGAAAAGTTCAAGATAAATCTTGACTGCTATATGGGTCAAAATAAAGATTTCTTTCCTGAGCTAGGTTTTCCACCAGCATAGGTGGCGAGTTTCTAATGGACTGATGTCCCCCTTAACTCATAACATTCTATGATTCTATGTAGCTTCTCATCCTATTTTCAGTAAATTTTTCAAAGGTTTCTTTCACCTGTATCCACCTCTTAGGGAGCCTGTCCCCCCTTGGGATCTGAATTTATGCATAGCCAAGCTCATGGAACCCCCTTTTGAGTATATGGCTTCTGCAGACCTCAAGTACGTCACCTGGAAAACAGTCTTCCTGGTGACCATTACTTTTGCAAGAAGTGCTATAACACAAGTAATTTGAGGTGCAAAATGTAATTCCGTGACTCTGGTCATGTGCATTAGCGCTGCACATGCCCAGAGTCATGCTGTTACATTTTGCACCTCAAATTACTTGTGTTATATTACTCATTTTTATAAATGACCTCCCCTTGTGGCACTCAGAATGCTGGCCCCTGTCCAGACAGCCTTTAACTTACACTGCTTGCAAAAATCCAGACTCTGCAGAGCATGACTTAACCGGCGCTGTGGCGCCATGCTCAACATGCACACACCTACTAAGTGGTCCCCTGGGGTTTGAGTCGGTTCTGGATTGGGAAAATATGAACAAGCAAACACCTTTACTCCAGGTGTGGAATTCAGAGGAACCGGAGGACTATATCGGCTTTGAACCTGTAGAACTGGCAATTCGAAAGCACTTTACTCACATTCTCAGTGGTTTTCATATTGATCCTCAGCCAAGTAAGAACTCAGAGATGCTCCATTGAATGAGACTGAAGCAGATATTAGCAAAATTATTTGTATTGCAGTACTTGACATTCTCTGTTGCTCTGGGGTGGTGGGGGTGAATCGGTCCATGCTTTTCCTCCTCAGTTCATGGTGCAGTGTTAAAAATTATATTTCTCTACAAAGCTCCTTATAGTTCACAGTCATGGGAGCCAAATTTAATGATTTCTTATGTGTGACCATACAGTTGAGTTTGGCTGGTACCTTTTATGGGGTCAATACTGCTACATACGGCTACTTGCAAACAATATACACAGTTAGCTAAACACTGGCAGTGTCTCTTTAAAGAGATTCCTCAAGTTATGTAAACTGTGTTTTGTACTACATGTTGTGGTGCCTTACCTCTCCGATACCTCGTCTGGCTATATATGATAAAAATTCTGTGCCATATTTAGAAGTGGAAGGGATTACAAATTTGTGCCCAGCCGATTCTTTACACTTCTGGTCCTGGGAACTGCCCAAAGTCTCGCCCCCACGCACAGGCACGTAATAATGTGTGCCCAGGGAGAGCGTGGGGATGCGCTCCATTAAAGTCTATGTGGGGCAACTTTTAAAATGTTTTTATATGTCATAACAGTCATTTTGTCATTAACCAAGGGCACCGGGTGACTAACAGTCACCCGGTGCCCTTGGTTAATGACAAAACAAGCCAGTGGTTCCCTGACTGTTACTCTTTCTACCAACTCTGAGTTGGGTAGTACCAAACTGATATAGGTATGCTTCCTCATGGGTTCCCTGACCAGCTGCACCTGTAAACAGTTCTGCAGTGTTTCTAACAGTGCCTGACTTTTGGCGCGTCTAGCTGCTGGAGTATCCCAATCTGTCTGGCAGAATCCGATCTCCCTCTATTACTAGATCCTCTTTTGCCACCATCCTCCTAATTTTCTCCCCCTAATTCCTTATCCTCCTCTTTCGTTTGACCTGGCAGTCTGTAGTCCACCCCAGTTCTAATGCTTTTTTCCTGCAGTTGTTGTCAGCTGTTCCCAGAGCAACTCCACTCTACCCCTCCCTCTTAATTTTTGCTTTTATTTTAAATTTTGTTAACCAGGTAAGATGCTCTGGGCCACATGGCCCTTTTACAGGCACAGCCTGGAAACATACAAAACAGATTTTAAAACCACATACAGAAGCATAATACACAAATAACATATTTTATGTAAAAAGGTAACATTCCCTCTTGATAGTTCCATCTTTTTGTGGAGGGGTTGTGGAATAACAGATGGACCAGACACCGAGCTTCAAGTTCAACACACAATCTCTGTGTGATGATTATTCAAAATACAGAAGATTACCTTAAGAAATGGCATATCCCTTCTTCAGTACATCAGTTTGCAGCAATAGACTATGTATGTCCTTTCTCCGCACTTAGCCAGCATCTACTGACACCGATCTCTGATCTAACTTAACAGTTGAGATTCAGCCTCCACCCCTATTCAGGCCTTGTTTGCTTGGGTGGTGGTGGCTCAAATAATAAAAAAAAAAACTAAAGACAAAGAACCACAGTGCAGAAGCACTGAAACATGGGTTATCCCAAAGGGCACTGACAATAAGCCAAGTTTCAAAGACACACAACATCACACATACTTCCATAATGCAAAGCATCATGGGATATACAGTATGTAAATCACCATGACATTTCAGACTTGTTCAGTTTACAGCAATTTACATGCATTTTAAATAGTACAACTAACTTAATTTTTATAATA